>OZ014552.1:21118767-22493767 GCA_963966155.1 Clivina fossor | reverse complement strand
TATCTGTGTAACCTTAGATCACTCATTAAGACTAGCTTTATCTTTTACTATTGACGATGAAAGCTTAGCTTTTGAAATACGTATTTAGCTTTCTTAAAAATTACTCTATTATTTATGGTTATGGTTATAAATTTGTTCGCAAAAATGTCAAACTACAATTTGACAAAAACATCTATAATATCTTTCACATATATTTCCAACTGACTCACTCTCACTGTATATACACGTTTTGTACTATAATCTATCTTACAATTTTCTCGCACTTCTTTTACAAGTGTTTCCGGTTCGTTAATTTTTTTTTCGTATCGTCCTGGCTCTTAATAATGAATTAAATGTGTTTAAATTTATTCATAATTCAGATTTTAATCTCTTAAAAATATTTTAATTTTAAATGCCAAAGACATTTTTTTTTTATTTTTTATTATAATAACACCATTATGCATAGTTTTTTAAAAAAATGATTTTTTTTGTTAAGTTTTGTACATATTGTTTTTAGGTAAGTCTTTTTTTTTTTTTATTGTACATAATATATTTTATAACATTATATACATACAATAGTCCAAAAATATATTTAATGAATTTAAATCGTAATTTAATTATGAAATATTTTATTATATTTTAAAAAAAAAATTCAAGTAGGGCAACTAGTTTTATTATTAATACTTGTATTTTAAAATAAAACTTTTCCATTTTTTTTAATATTTGCAAAAGAAACAGCAGAATCTCTAAGAAAACTGACCTAAAATGTTACAGTTTGACAATTACAATTAAGTTTATTAGAAATGTCAGAATATATCTAACTTTATTGCAAGTTTGTCTTATTGATTTTATAGAAAATTTTATTCGTATATAATGTTTTTTTTTAATAGTTTTAAATCTATATACTTTTATGTATTTTAAAACATGATTCTGTTTGGCATAAATAATTCTTGTTACTGAGATGATGATGAAATGATTTTTTTTTTATATTTGGACTTGTATTTATATAATGTGAAAACCAAGTGGACGTATTAATACATAGATTATTGTTATGTATCGTAAAAAATAATTAGTTAATTTTATTCGTAACTAACAATTTATTATTTTTATTTTTTTTACTAAACGAAAATTTGTTAAAAAAAGATTAATCTTTTATTATTATTGTGAAGGAAAAAAAACACTAATGAATGTTTTCTTTTTTAAAGTCTAGAATTTTGACATTCCCAAACATGAACTTATTTAAAAGTAAGCAGTTAGTTAACAATCGACAAAAATTAAATACAAAATGACAACTTGAAAAGAAAAAAAAAATAATTCGCCATGCAATTGACATATCTTTCGCAGAATATTTATTGTACATTTTACAAAATTATTTGACAAAATACGAAGATTGACCAAAAAATATTAATTTTGAATCCATATTTCAGATTATTGTAGGTACAAAACTTGTTATATAATTATTTTAGCGAACATGAACAAGCCTTAGGGCACTAAAATATTTTATTATTATTATGATTTTATTGTAATAACAATTTTAAATTTATTTTAATATTGAAATTGTCGGATTGTACATAAAATTTTGTACGTTTCTCGGCATATTGTAGTCCTCGGGACTAATAATAATGCCTCGGACCATAAACGTTTGTATTATGGATTCGGAAATATAATAATTTTGTTCAATTTTTTATAGTGTATTTTATTATTTTAAACGGGCGAAACAAAATATGCAATTAAATTGTGATTTATAAAACATATATGTGCAATTTTATGAATTGACAAAAACAAGTGACAAGCATTTAATATATATTTTTTTGTTTTTCATGTACAGTAAAACTGTAAAGTTACGGAATTAAATTGAGACAAACAAAAAAATGTATCATTTTTATTCACACACACACACACATTGAAGAAAAATTATCATTAGAAAACAAGAAAAAAAAATCTATTTACATTGTATAAGCTTTAAAACAAAAAAAAAATTATTGTACAAAAATTAATGACATATAAATGATATCAAACCGTGTAAATAAAGAAATAAAAATATCTGTAAATGGATTTAAATATTATTATAGATATATAGTAATAAGATGCATTATGTATTGTTGTATAAAATAAAAATTAGCAATTTGTATCTATGAATTTTGTTTATTTTTTTTCAGGATATTTCCATCCCTATTTCCCTCTATTCCAGGTACGAACATTTTCAATAAATTTTACGCGAAAAATCTATTTATTAAAAAGGAATTTTTTTGCAAAGAACTCTTAATTATTTCGGAACTATTGACTAGCACGTTTGCATTCAGAACGTTAAGAAAGGCTATCTGATTTAATAATAAAATTGTTAGAAAACCAAATTTGTTATTAAATAAATCATTTATAGGTTAATTGTCTTCCTAAATGAAGCACAAAAAATGCGTAACTCCTTGCGGGGAAAGCCTTTAGGCAACCAGTTTAACATCGCTGCATTGCGGGAATGTATAGCTAAAGAGTTTTAACAAAATTTGTTGTTTTCGAGACATTTGCGATTAAAGATTTTTTTTTGCAAACATTAATAATTATGGATGAAGCTATTTATACATACGGTATGTATACGCTATTTATACATACTATAAAAAAAAAACCTAAACCAACCTACTAACCTAACCTACCCTAAATAGCCAATTGAGTAAAAATACTGTATGTATAAATAGCCAATTGCGTATACGTACTGTATGTATAAATAGCCACTTTCATAATTAATAGCGAAGAATCGTATGGGGGTTGAAATATGTTATAGAAACACTAAGTGTTGCGGGCAGGTTTCGTTTTTCGTGCGAAAATTATACAATAAAATAAAAAAAGTATAGACCAAAAATTATTTTCTATTCATTAGAATATTACAATCATAAAACATAATACATAATAAAAATAATACAATTTACTTATTTATAATTCTTAATAATTTAATATCCTCCTCTACTATTAAAACCTCCTCGTCCTCTAAATCCTCCGCGTCCTCCAAAACCTCTATTATTGAAACTATTAATTCCATTGAAACCGCCGCCTCGGTAACTATTATTGAAACCACCTCCTCTATTAAATCCACCACCACGATTATTAAAGCCACTTGGCCCTCCACCTCTTCCAAAGCCATTTCCGCCTCGTCCGAATTTCGGTGACGACGGTCCATCGGGGCTACCGCTCAATGTAGAACCTCTAGGCGGTCGTCTCGACATCATTCTCGGTGACGTACTAATTTCGACATCTAAACCGTGAGAGCCAGCGCGTAGCTTGCATAATTCGCGTATTACATTAACAACTTTAACATCTAGGGGACTCGATTCGAGAACCTGTAATTAAAGATTGATTATTATTTCAAATGAAAAGAGTTTGTGGCACACCTGTATAGATAAATTACTTTAAAAAGTTTATCACAACATATCAATAACAGTTAATTTATATATTTTTCTTTGTTTTGTTAAAATAGTGAAGCGGAATCTGTTTACCTGTTCCGGTTCTTTCGCGGCACGAATAACCAATCCCTCTAATGCTGGCCGGAGTGCAACAATTTGTGCAGCGACTTGCGGATCCATTTTCAAATTGATCCAGTTATCTAAGCGTACAACACCATCGACCCATTCGACTTTACGCGAACCGAATAGCAGGAGATGAACCGGTGTTACCATTGTCATTTGTTTACAGGAAATCGCGCGTGTACGAAGCTTTTCACCGAAGACAAAGAATGGAAATGGAAATTTAATCTCTTGATTCGAACAGTTTACGGACGTTTTGTGAATTAGGGCTGCTTTGCTTTCCATTGTCAAAACCTAGAATATAGTAAAATATTTTTTCGAACTCATTAAATCGGTTTTAATTATTTTATGAAAAAAAAAAACCTTACCTTTCTTTTGCCTTGATGGAAGCATACGTTCGGATACAATCCCATGCACTTAAGTGCCATAATCATATCCAATTTTGGATCGGGTCCAACAATGTCCAAATGCTGGGGAATCATTGTTTCCTCGGGAAATCCGACACCTACTAAAATATCTTGCAGCTGACGTTTCGCTTCCCATGTGACACGTAACGTGGACAAATTTAAACCTTTATATTCGCAGAATTGGGCTTCGGCATCTTCACCACCCTGTCGCGCTTGCTCCCAAAGCTGCAAATATATTTATGGAGTTATATAGTTATGGTTTATAAAAAAAGTAACATCGTATAATCTGATTATCGTATTACATTTTTCTCCTTTTCTTTTAAAAATATCTAAGATAAACTTAGTATTTAATTATTCAATTTTTATATTATTTAACAAGTATTATAAAAATTTTAAAATTATAAAGAATAAAACAATAATTATATTATTTTATGCAACTTGCAAAATATTTTTATTATGTGCTCATATTAAATTAAACAAATAATAATTTTGTAAAAAAACTATCTATAAAACGGAAACACACCAACCTCGAAAGCTTGTAGCATAGCAACATGATCGGAATGTCGATTTCCTGCCAAAGCAATCTGATGATAACTCAAACGTCTTCGGCCGAATTCAAGTGTGAAAATTTCGGGGAAAGTCGATGAATTGGCGGCCATTGTTGCTAGCGCATCGCCACACATAAATATACAACCCAACACCATCATTTTACCTAAACGTGGCTCAATCGGTAACTTTGCTAAAATACGGCCTAATGGTGTTAGTTCATCGTTTAGGTCCAAACATTTCATTTCCCTGAAAACGATTATTATAAACGATATTATTCAGTATTTTTTTTTAGTGAAAAAATTAAAATTAAAATGAATTCTCGAAGACCTTTGTTATCACTATTATAAACTTCATAAACCAAAAAATTTCTTGAATACAATGTCAAAAGACTAATTTGTATATTTCACGAACAAATAAAACAAGAACATGTTTGTTTATTTATAATAAAGATCTGATTTTGCATTCAACCGAATGCTATTAAATGTTCTGTCTCAATTAGGATATTTACATAGAAATTAAGAAACTTTTTGTAAATATATATATATATATATATATATATATATATATATATATATATATATATATATATATATATATATATATATATTACATAATTATACCTCATTACATGTATTTAATTTGTACAATGTCTGTATTTTTTATTATTATTAGTTTAATGCTATTAATATTATTATTATTATTACTAACCTCAAAAGTACTTCAGCTTCAATAACAGCATCCAACGGTGGCGGTTCAATCGCTTTACTCAAAAACTGTCCAATCGAACCCAACCGCAACAATTTAATACTCAACGCCAATTCGTGCAGCGGTGTTCTAAACATTTCGGGCGTCATATGCTCGTCGAGCTTTTCAAAACGGGCACGCGAACACAAATGGAAACAGAAGCCGGGTCGTACACGACCCGCTCGACCTTTTCTCTGCTCTAAATTCGTTCGCGATGCCCATACCGTTGCATAGCTTGTCATATTATTGTGACTCGTAAACATCTTCATTTTTGCTTTACAACTATCGATGACAAAGACAACATCATTGATTGTAATCGATGTTTCGGCAATATTCGTCGCTAGAATGATCTTACTGATGCCATTGGGTACGGGTTCAAAGACACGACGTTGATCTTCGCGTGGTAGTTGAGAGTGTAGCGGAAGGATGCAGTAACGACTCTGATTGCCGAATTTCGGATGTTGTTGTAGGTGACGCATCATTGAAAAGATCATATTCCAGCCGGGAAGAAAGATTAATATAGCGCCAGGAATGTCTAAGCTTTCGATGTAGTGTAATAAGGCTTCAATTAATTGGAAGTTTGTTTCTTTTTCGCTTAAACGAGCTAGTACGTTTTTAGTGTGAGGAGTGTAGTTACCGCTGGTTATCTAAAAGTAACATTATCTTAGCTTTTTTTTTTTCTTTCTATAATCAATAAAAAATATAATGGTGGTATACACATACATAAATACATACACAATCACGCCATGTACCCAAAAGGGTGTGATACAAACCTGAAATCAGCTGTCTCCAAACATACCTATCCAAACAAGCAACTTTAGTTTCATTTACATTCATAATACCTATCATACATTCTCTTTTATTCCTACTACTTGGAAACTTTCGCTCACGCAAAACACTCTCAATCTTACCACTCCAACTACTCATCGGACGTCTACGAAAACGTATACCTTCAAAATCATTCACATAAATCTTTTTAATCAAACGTTGATTAGACATTCGCTCAAGATGTCCGAACCATCTTAACTGACTAACACTGCCTAACTTTTGCTACAACATTTTTTCGCAATTTCACACTCATCATACACTAATCCAATTTCGTACCCGATATATATATATATATATATATATATATATATATATATATATTTACCTTATTTAAATTCTCTTCGGGTTCATCATTTCCCAGTGTTTCCTCTTCATCGGCACCGCCCTTCCGTTTCCTTCCATCGTCAGTCGGAATAAATTTCGTCATCTCAATACTATCCTCGAGGAAATACTGTTGTACCGGATAAGCTCTACCCGGTATTTCAATCACTGGACAATTATTAAAGTAACGCGAAAACATTGTCGTATCAATCGTTGCGCTCATTAGTATCACTCTCAAATCGGGATGCGAATGAACCATATCACGTAAGATAACCATAATGAAATCGCTGTTCACATCGCGCTCGTGTATTTCATCGACAATCACGTGCGATACACCACGTAAGCCGGCTTCGAGTTTACGTAGGAGAACGCCGACGGTACAGAAGAGGACGGATGCGTACGGTCGGGGTAGCACTGATTCGAAACGAACGCTGGACAAAATAAAGACAATTACAATTTAGTCGGCGAAATCTTAAAGGCACGCTAGTGGAAAAACTTTAAAATAGAAAAGTTTCTAATAACCCAGAGTTGGGCTGTTTGTGATTTTAAAAACAAGATCAATAAAATCAGATTTTTTTTTTAGTTTTAGTTTTTTTATTTATACATAAAAAAATATTATATTGTCATTTCACTTTAAGTCGTCGTCGTAATAGAAACTTACTACTTCAGGTCCTATAACTCATATATCTTTTAGATTTTTGTCAAATTTTCTACGTAAATTTGTTTTACATTTTATCTACTATATCATCGACACTATCTTCAGGACTATAAATAGACGTTACCTTCAAAGAGATTTGTGCACTAGGTGGAAGATAAACTGTAAAATGTATTAGCTAGTCGAAAAGACTAGCTAATAAAATCGTCAGAACGGCTGGCTGGCTGGTTGGCCGGCCGTGTACAGAAAATACGATAAATACGAGCATATACGATCGTCAATACGGCTGTGTACGGAAATACAATACGGCCGGCTGTGTACGGAAAATACGATAAATACGAGTATATACGGTATATATTATATTTTAGCTAGTCGAAAAACTAGCTTATAAAATCAAACCACATTCTACTAGCTCCACTCTCGCTTTGCGAGAATATTATTTACGTAGTAAATTTGACTAAAATCTAAAAAAATTTACAGTTGCAGGACCTAGAATAGTAAGTTTACGTTAACAATTACCGTATAAAATTATATGTTATATTTGTAAGTGCATAAAAATAATTAATAAACTCTTATTTTCGAAAATTGTAAAAAAAAATAAATACCGAAATAATTCTGCCTTATAAAGGGGTTAATAAGTATGATGCTGACAAATTTGAGTTGTAAATTTAAAATTTGGTAACATAGGTTACAAGAATATATTATGAAGTCCTTGTATAAATAAAATAAGAACAAAAAAAAAACACAAACACTTACCTATAACCGAGACTCTCACCAATCGATTCACATCGTTCGGAAGCAATACGTTCCGAAACAGAAACAGCCGATATTCGTCGCGGTTGTGTAACAACAATATTACACCATGCACCCTGTCCGGAAGCGATATAATCGTCCAAAATAAACTGACAGACTTGTGTTGTTTTACCGCAACCGGTATTACCTCGTACGATAACAACACTATTCTCATTAATCGCTTCCATTAGTTGCGATTTCATCGCAAAAACGGGCAGGTGCATTCGCTCCTTTTGCGATTCTTTTATCTCGGAATTTGTCTGCAACTTCTGTCGAGAATTACTCAATAGCTGTTCGCTTAATTGCTCCAGACTCATCGATGCAAGTGGTCCTTCGTCGATATTACAACCAGTCCAAGGATTCCAATTTGTCTGCGGTGGACTCCAAGGTACTACGCCAGCTGGTTGAGGTCTACTCGCTAGGAAATCGTCGATAACCTAATAGCAATAATTATTTGTTCATATTAGTAAATAATTAATTATTAGTGTAATAATATTATAGATATTATATATTATTATTATTATTATTATCTTGTGTTAAATGTTGATAAGTGCAAAGTTTTAATTTTTGAAAAGGATGACTTGACAACTGAATGTAATGTATATATTGATGGTGCACGTTTAGAGCAGGTAGATGAATTTGTGTATTTGGGTAGTTTGTTGTCTAGAGATGACCGTTTTGAACGTGAAATTGAAAGGAGAATAAATGCTGATTGTAAGGTGCTTTGCGTTCTTTAGAAACTTTTGCTAGGAATGTAAATGTTTCCAAAGAAGCCCGTTTGAGTATAAACAATGCAGTTTTGGTGCCTACGTTGATGTATAGGGTAGTGAATGTTGGGTTTGGTTGCAAAAGCATAAACGGAAAATGACTGCTGTGGAAATGAGATTTTTAAGTGGGGTATGTGGTGTGTATGATGAGTGTGAAATTGAAAAAAATGTTGTAGCAAAAGTTGCCGTGTTAGTCAGTTAAGATGGTTCGGACATGTTGAGCGAATGTCTAATGAACGTTTCGTTAAAAAGATTTATATGAATGATTTTGATGGTATACGTTTGCATGGACGTCCAATGAGTAGTTAAGAGTGGTACGACTGAGAGAGTGGCTTGCGTGAGCGAAAGTTTCCAAGTAGTAGGAATAAAAGAGCATGTATGAGAGGAGGAATTATGAATGTGGATGAAGCGAAAGTTGCTTGTTTGGATAGGAATGTTTGGAGGCGACTGATTTCGGGATAATGAAAAGAGTTTGTGCCACACCCTTTTGGGTACATGGCGTGATTGTGTATGTATGTATAATATTATAGACATTTTTATAACCAAACTGTACTATTTTCTTTTTAATGTATATAAAAATTTCTCACCTGATCGCTAAGTAACGAAACGGCCTCTGCACTTTCTGGTGGCACTTCAATCGGAGAAACGTTTAAACTTTCCAAACAATCGTTGATTTGCTCGACTAAATTGGGATCTAAGACAACTTCATACGGTTCCATTTCGTTCTTTGGTTTGTTCTTTTTCAGCGTGCCGCTGAATGCTTCGATTACGCCCAAATGAAATAATTGACGAACGATAGATAATGCGCACGATTTGCTCGCTGATTGTTTATTCGAACCAGTATCACGGCCGTAGACGGTACGGCCTAATTTCTTTTCGAAGAAACTTATTTCGGCCACAAAGCTCCTAAACGTGAACAATTCAAACATTTTTTTGCTTGGTGTTCAATTGAATTATTTCAATAATATATTTTAATTTATCGAAATATTTCAACAAAAATATAAACAGTTCCATAATTTACACAAAAACAAATATAAAATAATGTAATTATTAATAAATTACCGTATTTGCCCGGATATAACGCAGCACCGAAATTTTTCATAAAGATGATTAGAAAAAAAAATAATCCAAATTTAATGTGATCAATTCATGTTTCATAAAAGAATTCAAGAACTATTACATTCCATTAAATAAGCCTCGAATTTATCGCGAGTCAATTTTTTAACGGGAAATAATTAGTCAAAAAATATCGCGTCATATTCGGGCAAACACGGTAATAAATTAATAAAATAATGCGATTGTATAAATATTGAATGTATGAATGCTGATACACGACTCAGCGTCTCTGATGAAACTATAGCATTGTCTTGTCTGTAAAATCTCTCTTTCCTGATGGAAATGTTTTATGTAAAAAATATTGAAAACAAATATCTCATATTACACTCGTATGCTAAGTCTAAATCTAAGAAAAAATTTTACTAGTCATAGTCTTATAAGTTATGCCACTACATTGTTTAAAATAAAATGTCAAAAGTCCTTAAATTTATTGTTCTAAAGATCTGTTTTGTGCAGCCACTTAAAAACTGCCTAAACACATTCTTATACAACTGACTCGGTAAGGACAGAAATAAAAGTTTTACTAGTTTATATTCGTTAAAATTTTTTCTTAGATCACTTATTAACGAAATTATTACAAAATATATTTTCAAATTCAATAGACTCAAATTCAAAGTTCCTTTAATAACTGGCTTTTATTTTTATTACACTACCTACCATTATTAAACAAAAAAAAATCAACTACAGCTCTTGAAAATACTTAATATTAAAATAGCATTTTACTAAAACCAATTGTAAAAGTAGCTGTGAATACGAACCAATAAGCTTACCTTTGAAATTTTCATAAATCTAAAAGAGGGTGCTCAGCCCTTTTAGTCTCCGTATAATAATCAGATAATCCTTTTTCTATGCACATCACACGACGAACAGAGAATCCAGCAACATATTAAAAATAGAACAATTCAATTAGGCTTTTGACTAAATGTTTTTTTTTTTGCTGTTACACTCTGCTCGTCTGTGAATATAATACGCATATATTTGTTTTTTTTTGTAATTTTATTGCAAGGTTACAGTCAATAAAATCACAAAAAAAAAAAATAAACAAAATATATATATACAACTTACTGCTCTTAGAATCGATAAATTGATTCATAGGGCAGGCATAGTCAAAAAAAATAACAGAAAATTTTCACAAAAAAGAAACTTTAAACTTAATAAATTCGATAACATTAAATTTAAAATTTCTTTTCTGTAAATAATCGTTTCAAAAATCAAATTAATATTTTTCACATTTATGTCATATTCATGTAAATATTATCTCTTTTTTTTGTAACAAAATTCATTTCAAAACTGTTGTAACTTATTATTTCTATCTTGCTTTTTAATTTTTACCAATGATTTAGTTGTTTAATTAAAATAAATAAATAAATATATTAACTAAATTCGACTTTAATCCTGCGAAAAGTATCGGCCCGTATTCCCACCTCTTTTGTTTATAAAAAAGTGAAGATGGACGTTGAGTTTTGTCGAAACGTCGATTATAAATAAATTTTAATACAGAACTTGAACCTAAAGCAGTTTTATTTTATATAATGCGTTCTAAAAGATTTTTTATTATGTTAACCTTAATTTGATTACAAATTACTAATACATTTTTCTAATTAAATAATTCCAAATTATATAAATATTATTGGATGGGCTTTTGAGGAACTTATTAATAAGAAACAATCTTAATTATTTAAAAATATATTGGACGTTTCGACTTTAAATTTGATACAAGTCATCATCTGCAATTAAATTTATTAAGAAATTATAACACACTATAATTAAATTATAGAAAATATAAAAATATTTTTTTTTACATACAAAGTTTGGAGGATTTTAATACATTATAAAATTATCAGTATTAAATTATAATGTATTAAAATCCTCCAAACTTGGTATGTAAAAAAATATTTTTATATTTTCTATAATTTAATTAGTGTTAAAAAAAATAATTTTATATTTTCTATAATTTAATTATAGTGTTTTATAATTTCTTAATAGATTTAATTGCTGATGATGACTTGTATCAAATTTAAAGTCGAAAAGTCCAATATATTTTTAAATAATTAAGATTGTTTCTTATTAATAAGTTCTTCAAAAGCCCATCCAATAATATATTACCAAAGGAACACCATTGAAAAATTATACAAATAGAAATATTTACGTGAATTTAATACAAAAATAAATGAAATAACAAAACGGAAATAAACTAACCTGGTGTGATCGGGACCAACGGAAGTGTATTTATAATCAACGTTGATTTTATGCGATTGCAGAAATTGATGCAATTTTGATTTAGCATTTTCCACTGTCCAATTGCCATGAATGCCAGCATTAACATCGAGATCTTCGGCTTCCTCGACTTTATGCTGTTGCAGACGATCTTTATAATCCCAAGGTCCCTGGTTATTGTCATCTCTATACGGTCGGTATGCTTCGCCCAATTCATTCGGGCCCATGCCCTCACGAAAAACGGGTTTTGGCGGTTGGAATGGATTGACTCCTGTCATGACAACTTGTTATCAACGATATATATATATTACTCACGAGCACTTTAGAAAAAATGCTTCTAACTTTTGATTAACATGTTTATAAAAACCGTGACTAACCTGAAAAATCAGGCGCATCCGGACCCGTAACATTAGTGGCAAGAGCTTCAGGTGGAACATCGCTAGGATTTACAAGACCCTGACGAACTAAATAACTAATAAAATCTTTAGCAGCATTACTCTGCGCGTCCTTCTTATTTGTTGAATTACCAACACCGATATAATCGGTTTTATCAATACGGATCTCGCATAGAAAGCGAAGTCGATGTTTCGGGCCTTAAGCAAAATAAAACAATGATAATAATAATTTTATATAAAAGTACTATTCATGGATCATACCTGTCGGTCGCACATCGAAAACGACCTCAGACTTATTTTTCGCTCCCCAATTACACAGAAACGATTTTGCATCGGCCATTGCGTATAATTATAAACTGATTATAAAAAAACACTGATAAAAGACTTCTTTATTTGCATAAAAACTGACAACAAACTGTATAGAGATCGTTTGTTTAGGAAATATGCGCTTTGGAAATGGAGGAAATGCAGAAGCCGGAAAATTGATTATTTTTTAATTTTTATTTCTATCGTTGACTTGCAGCGCCATTCCAGTGACACCAAAACTAATCAAAACAATAATTTAATTATTTATTATTAAAATATCTAATACCATACATTTCTTGAATTATTATATTACCATTTTGGCTGAAGTAAAGAATAGCCTCCCGTTTCACAAATTTTAAAAAAAGCCAGATTTGCGCATGCGTGAACATCGGAATGCGCATGCCCCATGTATAAAAACCAGTGAATCTCAAAAGTTTCATTAGTAATTTTGACAATTTTGTCCGTTAAAACTTATATCATGTTAAGAAGTGTGATTGTTCCTTATGTTATGTTATGTTAAGAAATCCGGTAGGTTAGGGTAGGTTAGGTAGGTAGGTTTCAGGTAGGAGTTTGTTGTTTAAAGACCGTTAAAACACATTTAAAATCATATTTTGTCCTGTCGAATAGTTTGACAGTCACTGGTTTTTCAACTCGCGTAACTACCGCAAAAACGGGAGGCTATTCTTTACTTCTACCATAAACCAAAATAAGAAACTAGTTGGGTATCACTGGATTAACAAAATATATTTAAAATTTTTATATTTATTCAAAATTCTCTGTATACATTCATTAAATAATAATTACTAATGAATAAAAAATATTACAGATATTTTTACAATATTTAATATATAAAATAAATCCGGTAAATACATAACCTGCAATCTGTCAAATAGAACATTATTTGGATATTTTTCTTTATTACTAAGAAATTAAAGAAATATTTAAAAATGATTTCCGTACAAAGTATAACACAATCGGGTATACCTGATAAAATGTGGCAGCCCGCATTTGTAGTTTTGGAAACAACGTATGTACACATAACCTCTAACAACAACATATCTGTAAAATCAAATCGTAAAATTTATATATTTTTCGTAGAATGGGAGAGATTACTATCGAATTATATTGGAAGCATGCGCCTCAAACTTGTAGAAATTTCGCTGAACTAGTACGAAGAGGATATTATAACGGAACAGTTTTTCATCGTATTATTCGCGATTTTATGATACAAGGCGGAGATCCGACCGGAACGGGAAAAGGCGGTACAAGTATTTACGGACTAACATTTAAGGATGAAATTCATCCGGAATTAAAGCATACGGGAACTGGAATAATGTCGATGGCTAATTCTGGTCCGGACACAAACGGTTCACAATTTTTTATTACTTTAGCTCCAACACAATGGTTAGATGGCAAACACGCAATTTTCGGTCGTATCCAGTCCGGAATTAATGTTGTTAAACGAATAGGATTAGTAGCATGTGACAAAAATGATCGTCCTGTAGAAGAAGTAAAAATTCTTCGAGGACGAATTCAGAAAAATTAATATTTTAATTTTCCTCAAATTACTTTTGATATTTGTAAAACCAAACATGAATAATAAATTTTACTATTAATTTTTTTACAATTTATATTTAATTTTATATTATAGTGTTGTGAACCTGTCTTTTACCTAACCTCTTTAAACTGTCAATTTGACATTTTATAATCGTAACTTTTAAATACTATTTTATTACATAAATTTGCAAGGTAATATCAAAAATATTTAGTTCTTTTAAGTTGTATTTATTTTATAATCATCAAAAAGCAACATGATTACTGAACAAAGTGTGATGACTAATAATTTTGTTTAAATTTAAGCGCGATCTATATTTATTAATTGATAATTTTCATAGTAATATTGTTAAAACTAAATAAAATATTAAAACTATAAATTGTTAATCTACAAATAAACTAAAATAAAAATTTTAGAGGTTAACTGTATTTGAAAAAAAATTTTAAGCGCATTATGAAAATAGATTTACATCCATTGACTAGTAATCCAACATCCGCATGGCAAGAAATATCGAAAACGCAAAAAGTGATCAAATTAAATGTAAAACCTCCCAAAACCGAGGCACCGCCAAATAAAGCCCGAATCGTATGTATGAGTGACACACATTCACTGACACCTCATTTGAAATTTGATATACCACCGGGCGATATTTTTATACACGCTGGAGATTTTACAAGATGTGGCCAATTAAAAGAAGTTAAGGAATTTAATAACTGGCTTGGTGAGTGCATAATAATAATAATAATAATAATGTTTATTAAGAGAGGTCATAAAAAAAATTACCCACAGAAGCATATGCGTATGCATAAACTGAGCCTTGAGATATATAAAATTAAGTTTTACTTATAACACTAATGATGCATATATAATCAAAATATGATCTAAAATACATAGTTATTCTGTACAATATAAATTTTTACTATTTTCATTAAGACATAAAATATATAAGAAATAAGGAGTAAATAATATTTGTAATATTTGTAAATAAAGAACATTCATGTTAAATTTAATAATAATAATAATAATACTTATTATAGCTTGCGCTAATGTACAATACATTGAAATACAATTACTTAATTATAAAAAATACAGAACTTAAAAATATTATTTATAAACCAATATTTAATAATATGTAAACATATAACATAATATACAAGAACTATATAATCTTAACTAAAATAAATTATTTAAATATAAGTCTTTTAACTCTCTACAAAAAATTTCATAATTGCGCACCTTTACATTTTTTTGGTAAGGTGTTGTATTTTACCACTACTTTAAAGAATATAGAGTTTTGATGTTCGTTTGTAATTTCTGGATTCTAATATAAAATTTCCAGCATTTCATGTTTGGTATGTATGCGTTTCCTAATATACTAGACAAATATTGTGACAGTAAACCTAATTTTATTTTATGTATAAATATGATGCTTTTCATTTCCGTAAATTTATCTCTTTCAATGTTGTAAGCATTAATTTGATATTGCAATAAACGATTACAGCCAAGTATAATTCTCATCGCCCGGTTCTGTAGATATTGTAATCTGTCTTTATCATCGATATTAGATAAATAAATTATAATAATATTGAACAAAAAAATGTTCATAAGTGTATATCTGTAAAATAAACTAATATAAACTAAAGTTGAGACTCTTCTCAAAATTTCACAATTTCATTGATGTTTGAGCTAGCTTAGCTAGCCGATTCAATGACTGAGTAACTTGTGAAATTTAGAGAAAAATCTCAACTTTAGTTTATAAATAAATTATAGTTCCGGAGAAATGAAAGTGGGATAGAATAATTATAATAGGTTAAGATCCGAAAGTCAGTTTATTTCTTATATTTTTGCAGGTAAACTTCCACATAAGCACAAAATAGTAATAGCGGGCAATCATGAGCTAAGCTTCGATTCAACATTTACACATCCATTTCAACAGAATCCAAATTCGGAACGCACAAAACATACAGGACTGAATCTAATAGATAAAATTCCCGATCTAGGAATACCACGTGATAATCTATCGGATGCTGTTAAAACGTCAAATATTAAAGATCAATTAACTAATTGCACGTATCTAGAAGATTCTATGATCGAAATTTACGGGCTGAAAATCTATGGCACACCGTGGCAACCGGAATTTTGTAATTGGGCATTTAATGTGCCCAGAGGAGCGCCTTGTTTAGCGAAATGGGATTTAATACCGGATGCAGTTGATATTTTGGTGACCCATACGCCACCAGTGGGTCATGGGGATTTATGTTGTTCGGGGGTACGTGCTGGATGTGTGGAATTGTTGACCACCGTGCAGAAAAGGGTTAAACCGAAGTACCACGTTTTTGGACACATACATGAAGGTAAAGAAAGAAAATTGATATACAAGTATCCCTTGATTAACGCAGTTTTAGTTAGCGTGATTTTGATTATCGCGCAAAAATAAATTGTGACCATCTCTTAAAATGCTAGCTATTTTTTTGAAATAGCTCTTTGCCTTGCGACATATATTAGATTTATAGATTATTGATCATTGAACATGTATTAATTTTTTTAGGGTATGGAATAACTTCAGACGGTAAAATAATATTTATAAACGCTTCAACGTGTGATCTTAGCTACATACCGAATAATCCGCCAATTGTATTCGACATATCTTTACCCGAGGGCGTGCTGAAAGACTAAAATTTTATTTTGCAGCTCAACTTTATGAACTTTGTCGGTATTACTTAGTCACATTATTACCAATAAAATATATTTTTTATAATTTTGTGTTGCCATATTATACGTAAATCTTAAGTCAATATCTTTCACAATTATAAATTCAAAAAAAAAATTAAATAAATGAAACATAACTAACTTATTGCAATTTCTAATATTTTATTTTTATGGACAGCTAAATGGAAACTAGATATATGCATATCTAACAAGTAAAGTGAGGGTAATATTACTAAAAATATGTGTAAAGTTACTATTTTTTGTAAATTTATATTTTTAGCTGTAGGAATATTTTACTGAGCCATAACTCGCTTAATTATATATAGGTTTGTTTACTAATTTATTATAATTTATGATATTGTAAAAAAATGAACTGTACAAATTATTTTTAATTTTTTACAAATGTATTTATTAGTAATAAACAAATAGCGAAAAATATACGTTTTTTTTTGTTTTACCTAAAAATTAAATTATATTATTTTTTATATTTTCTTGTATTAAAAAAATAGCTGCAGATGGCTTATGATTAATAGCCGAAACGTCCAATAAATTAACATACGAATGAATTTATTACTATATATTATATTTCTGTAATTATGTACCAAAGTTGCTTATATAGCTTATAGAGCTGTAAGATGAGTAAAATTCCAAAACAAGTTCAAAAAGTACACATTTATTATTTATTAAAATTAAATTAAATGTAAGTGTACTTAATTTAAGTATTTGAAACTTATATTGTAGTTTCATTAAATACATACAAAAATTAGTGCAGTTATCGAAAATTAAAAAAAATATAGTTTTGAAAATCCAAAAATCTGTATTTGAGTAAACCATGAGTAAACTGTGTAAAACTTAGTCTATGGTGTAAAACTGGCTTGTAGTTGTTTACAATTTACAATCTAACGTAAATATCCAACGATAACCTCAAACTTTTAATAAATATTTGAAATTTATTATTAATTTCGTGCGATTTTATATTGAATATTTTTTTTAGAAAAATGAATACTGATCAATTAATTGAATTCTCATTATGTCGTTTATGTGCAAAAGATAAAAATGCATGTATAACCTTAAATAATTACGAATACGATAAACAATTAATCGAAAAATTGAACTTTATAGTACCTGAAATAGTAAGTATGAAAATTTGGACAATTTATATTATTTATTTTTATTGAAAAATTATTTATATTTAGTTCCAGGATGTTGTTAATTTTCCGGAATATATTTGTGCAGCTTGTCACATAAAATTAAACGAAGCGTATAGTTTTAAGAAAACAACTTTAGAAGCACATGAACAGTTTAAGAAGAATTTAGTAATTATAAAAGAATATATAAGATCGGATCATGATTATTTAACTCAAAATGATTCAGTACAAGTTGCAGAAGATATTAAAATTTCTGATGATTTAATAGCTTCGATTAATAAAACTTTAAACGCTAGTTTAATTGTTAAAACAATCGACGAAATTAATAATCAAACAATATTAAGTATATATGAAAATAAAACTCAATCAAACTTCACAAATGTAGTTATTTCAAATGAAAATGTTATTAAAAATGAACATGATGATGAATTAATTAATATTTTGTTAAATAATTCAGAAAAAGCAAATGATGATGGAATTATTTCACATAAAAGAATTGAAAATAACAATGACATTGTAAAAATATTAAATAATTCCGAAAAATCGCAAAATTGTATTAGTACAGTAGAAGAAGAAAAAGTTAATTTACCAGAATCGATAACAGTTGAGAAAGTAGAAAATAATAATGATAAGTTATTAGAAAAATTAAAGGATAAATCGAAAATAATCATTGAGAATGAAGTTACTAGCGAGGACAATAAAAAAATATTAAAAAGAAAGAAATTAAACGATGTAAATATATTTAAACAAACTGAAAAAAATGCAGCATCGAAAAATATAACTTTTTACGAAAAAGTATGTTTAAACAAAGCCGTTGATTCGATAATCCATCGAAATGAACAAATTCTAAATAGCAATCCGATAAATAAAACAAGTTACCCATGCGAAAAATGTAATAAAGTATTTAAATCTCAATTCGCATTGGATTCGCATCTTTGCGATTTAGGCAACGATAAAAACAATATTTGCGCGTTATGTAACGAAAGATTTCGTTTCCCGCTTCATCTAAACGCACATTTACGCATTCATTTACCGGAACGACCAATTAAATGTAGTATTTGCGAAAAAACTTACAGTTCACCTTTTATCTTTGATAAACATTTACAATGTCATATTAATGATCGGTTATATAAATGTCAAGTTTGCGGGAAAACTTTTAATATTTTGTACAATTTAAACACACATATTGTATCTCATTCGTATTCTGATCAAATAGTTAAATGTGAACTTTGTCTGAAACTATTTAAATCAACAGCAAGTCTTAAACAACATATAAAAATCCATACGGGAGTCAAACCTTTTAAATGTGATCAATGCGACAAAAGTTTTGTTAAGAAAACTCATCTAAAGACGCACAATCTTGTTCATACACGGGAAAAACCTTATATTTGTGAATGTTGTGGAGCAGGATTTTCGTTGCACTGTAATTTAAGAATGCATCTTAATAATAAACATTTTAAATCGAAAGAGAATTTAAAAGTTTAAACAAATTAAGGATAAATGTTTGTACATTATTGTACATAATTTTCTTGTATTTTGTTTTCATTTAAACGAATGTTTTCTTTTTGTAATATTTAATAACTTTTGTAAATAAAAATAAACCGCTTTGTTTGCAATCTGTGTATTTATTTAATCCTAAATTTTTCAAAATTGCTATTATAAATTAGTGTTTTATAGTTAATATCTTTTGATTTTATTATCTGATTTTTAACAAAAAGTACTTTGTATGAATGGTAAGATTTTTCTTTTTATACAACAATTAAAAATCTAATAAGTGGTATAATGTTTGGTATTGTGTCTGTAACATTTTCAAAAATTATGTTTTTTTATAGAAATCCTTCATACTTATAACCTTTAGATGTCGAATCTGAACTTAGCTTATAAGGGTGTATATGCGTGTGCATCGTTCAAATTTTGTGATCGCAACTTTCCAAGAAAATAATTACTAGTTTTTAAAAATTTATTATGGCTACATTAGTTATCCGATTTTAATGAAATTTTCACAATATATTTTTCTAATATCCACATAAATTATATAATGTTACTAAAACATTTTTTTTTTTTTTGTATTTATGAAATGATGTCAAAGTATATAGGTTTAACGATATGCTTCCATATTTTGTTTTACAAATGACACCAGAAACAGAATGACACTTTAAAAAAATTGAAATATAGTTTATCATATTGCCATGAAACTAATTTTGGCAAGCAATGCGTCAAAATATTATATTCATTGTGTCAAAAACGAATTACATACAAAGTAAGTTTAATTTTTATTTTAAATGATTTTTTCCAAAGTCAAATCTTAGCTAAATCTCAAAAATTTATTCATTAAATTTTATTAAAATCATTAGTGATAAAGTTTAATATTATAGAATAATAAATTAAAAAAATGGTATTTATATTATATTGTATTGAAAAAGCAAAATACAATATAAAAAAAAAATGTAATCTTGTATTACAGTTTAAAATAAAATAAGTTTAAACGAGTACCTACAAATAGAAAACAATAATTGTTTTAAAAGAAAAATGTTTTTTTGGATAATTGAAAGTAAAGTACTGTACCAATGACTTTAAATAAAAATTCAATCTTTTATCATAGTAGAAAATTAAATAACTTTAAACAATAAATTGTATATAAAATACCGTTTTAATAATTGATGAGAAATACGTTATTAATTAAGTAAGAGTTAAACAAAACATCTTTTTCAAGTTTAAAAATAAAGTAACTTTCAATATTCAGTGTTGGGAACCAAATTCGGATCAATGATCTATCTGAAATTAGGACTTAAGCATTATCTTTTGCTACTTTAAGTTTAAAGTTTAAGGAAAATTATTTTATTTTATTAACTTTTCGTCACAGTAAGATCATACTTTAATTTATTATTGGCAGCTGTTAGTTGCAACAAAAAAACTACCGAATTGCGCTAATTTATTAATCTAGTACCCTAACTTTAATAAGTATATTATGCGCCATCTTACAACAAAAATAAATGATAAAGATAGCTGACAATTGATACGTCATTAATTAAGTAAAAACAAAATGTAGTAAAAACAAATAAAAAAAAAAACAATCCCCACCCCTTAAGTGTATTTGGACAAATTTATCTTTAGTTGCATTTGGGCACTCGCTTTAACAACCACGGCAGTATACCAGCCACGACTAACTTGAACAAACTCATTCCAAGTTCATTTTGGTCGCGTCAATTTCAAATAGTGCCTGAATAAAAATTCATTCAATTTCACTTTTTCAAATTACAAACAAAAAATAGTTTAGATTTAAAAGAAATGTCGAAAAATTTATTGAACGTTTGTAAAGCATCGGACACGCTATCTGATATATCCGAATCGGGAACGGGGACATCAATATCGGAACGCACTTCTTGGGACTCGCGAGAAGAACTACGCGACCTGGTTACGATTCTAGGACTGCAAAGTGTTGAAGATTTGTTTCAGGATCGTTTTCGTGTCGATCGAAAGAAATTAGAAAACATGCTACTTGGTAAGATATCTTTTTTTTTCGCATTCATTTTTGTATGAAATTCTTCAATTCTTGAAATTTAAGTAATTAGTTTGTACAGACTTAAGTCAGTTGCTACTATACTTAATTTAAGTACATTGTTAGATCTTGCAAGCAAGGTCATTCCACTAGATTTAAGTCACAAAAATCTTGATCTAACAAGACTTAACTTAAGACCACTAATTAATTATTTTAAGTAAAGTTTACTTAAATTGTATATCTCGCTAAATAACGCAGCAATTTCAATTTTTCTTTCTGAATATTGTTTTACAGTTGTTACTACTTAGAATACCAACGTTATTTATTGAATTTTAATTTATATCTTTTGATTAAATTGAATAGTAAAAAAAAATGTTGTGCTTTGCAGGTGATAATGAAGCTTTAGAAACAGCGAATACTTTTTTCTTTCGAGTAAGTAATTCAATTTTAATTTTACATTATTAATATTGATTTTATTTAGAAATAAATAACGAACTATTGTTGCAGATTATGGAAGATACAAATACATTTATAACTTGGCCGTCACGATTAAAAATTGGCGCTAAATCGAAAAAAGGTAATTGTCAATTTTAAAATTTAATTAAATTGAGTAATATTTAATTTTTAACCTTCTCTGTTCATTATTTATAAAGATACATATATATATTTAGTTAATTACATGATGTTTTTAACGTAAATAATTGAAATTTTGTTTCTACGCTTCTGGTATTTCGGCAAGGTGTTACAAGTTTCGGCGAAATATTTTTTGGTAGCTAAAACTCAATAATAAGTCATTGACCTCTGCGTTAAAATGTCTAAAATAAAATAATATCATTTTTAAACCGAGTAAACTACATAATTTGATTCTTAAATTATTAAATATTTTTTTTTGTAAAATACAAATTGTAATTTGGAAAAATATGATTAATATTTTGATAACAAACATAAAATTTCTATAATATGGTTAGAAAAATTGTTATTGTTATGCTTGAATATTTTTCAGTGAAAATATTACAATTAAAATAATTGAATTACGATTTTCAGATCCATATGTTCGAATTGCTGGAAAACCTGACGATGTACGGATTGCTAAAGAAAAAATTCTATCAATTTTAGATACAAGAGTAAGTAGATAGTTTTAAATTTTATTACATTTATATCAAACAAATACATGAAAATACAAATCAAACTGAAGTTAACGTAATTTATTTTTCGCCAATCAATGCTTATATTTATCTCGGTTAAAATTGGAATCTTGAATGAATTGAAGCGGTTTCACAAAGTCAATCAAGCTTGTTTAGAGGGATTGACTTGGGAATGTTTGAAGTCGCTTGAAATTTCAATTCTAATTAAATCTAACAATTCTTTGATTATGTAGGGTAACAGAGTAACAATGAAAATCGATGTAAGCTACACAGATCATTCGCATATAATTGGCAAAGGTGGACTTTCTATAAAACGTGTTATGGAGGAAACCAAATGTCACATACATTTTCCCGATTCAAATCGCTCGAATCCGATAGAAAAAAGTAATCAAGTCTCAATTGCTGGTGAAATTGAGGGCGTTGAACGGGCTAGAGCCAGAATTAGGGTAAGGCAAATTTTCTATTATAAAATGACGTACTGTTTAAGGGAGATATTTTTCAAAAATATGTTTTGCTAAAATACTGCTTTGTCCATAAAATTCCGAGTAACTAATGGTTTCTGTTCTCGGCAAAGTAGTCCTGTTTCGAAATGGCTCTAAGCTTTTTTGTTGCAGTCGCTCTGTCACGAAACTTTATGGGCAAAGAATGTATTATTAAAATAGAAAAGTTTTAGGTTGAAATTCTTTTTTATTTTATATTAAAGTTCGACATTTGATGATGATACACGTGTAGTATATCGAAACGACGAATTAAAATAAAACAGAACTTCAACCTAAAGATTGTTTTATTATGTTAAGGATGTACTTACTATATTTCAAGAATAATTAAATATTAATGTCAAAAGATAAACTTTTGTTCTTGGGTCCTGAACCTGCGTTATGATTAATTCTAATATTATTAAATGCCCTATCAGGTTCGTTATTGTTTTTAACAATGACGCGTTTCGACTTTTCCAGTCATCTTCAGATTTTCTGAGTTTGGTCCGAGTGAAACACAACCACAAACCACGGACCAAACTCAGAAAATCTGAGGATGACTGAAAAGTCGAAACGCGTCATTCTTAAAAACAATAAATGAGGCGTTTACTGCCAAAGTGGCCTAAGTGACATTTTTAAATTTCGCAGTTTTTCGGCTTAGATGATTGTGAAAACTTAATTATTTACACAATAACAACAATAACATAATAACATTAATCACCTACAGAATATAAATAGCCATATTATAATATTCATCAAACAATAATAGTGATTTATGCATGAAATTTAAAGAATCCAATAATTTGCATAATAATTATCTCCACTACACATTGTTATTTCTTAGGCCACTTTGGCAGTAAACGCCTCAAATAACCTGATAGGGAATTTAATAACATTAGAGAATTAATAATTAAATATCAAAAAAAATCTCTGTTTTGAAATTAATACGATCGAATTTTTTTGTTGTGATTCTAGAAACTGACTCCATTGATCTTCTGTTTCGATTTACCGATTCTTTCGCCGTCTCATCCGCAACCGGATGCCTCGTCACCGTATATTACGAATATACAATCAGTGTACAACGTGCAGGTTATGTTTCGTACCCGTCCCAAATTGCATGCAACTCAAGTTCTTATCAAGGGTCTCGAATGGGAAGTGGAAAAAGTCGAACAAGCCACGCTAATGCTTATCGATCACATGTGCGGTACGCTTGCTGTAAGTTATTTTTCGATTTCTTTTTATTCGCACATTTTACTAATGCCTTTCAAGCTTCTTTTTCTTTTTTAATCTAACTTTACTATGTATGAGAGACTGCATTGTAATCAAAGAAAATTTACTTTGTGAGCGAGTTTTGTTTTTGCTTAAATCGCCATTAATTTATTTTGATGAACTAATTAAATCATTAGTCAATTTTTAAATAAATTAATAGCGATTCCAGCAAAAACAAAATACTATAATCTAACATTTTATTGAGTTTTAACCAACTAATAATAGTTAATAGCATTACGACTAAAACAAACTAATTTTGAGATGTCTATTAAAAATATTCGAAGTAAAAACAAAAAAAATATATAATTTTCAAGAAACAGAAAACCTAAAACTTTTTTATTTTAATATAATGAATTCTGAAAGATTTTTTTACCGGGTTAGAAATAAGATTATTAAAGCTTTTAATATTTATTTAATAAAATCACAGTTATATATGCTAAAATAACAAAAATTGCACCACAAATATCGATTATGAGTTACTTAATTTTTTTAGTAATATATTTATAATTTGCTGTTGTTGTTCCATCATTTTTAATCTACTTTCTTGATCTTTTCTTTCTAATTCTAATTTCTTTTCTTGTAACTCTAATTTTTTCCTTTCAATTTCCATCTAGAGATAATTATGAAATTTATTAACACCACACAAAATTTATAAATTTTATTATTATCGGTTCGGAAAAAGGATATCAAAAAGGATGTATGTTTCAAAAATATCCTTTTAAAAAATTTGTACAACCACATAAGTGGCTAAAGTAACAAACTCTATTTTTTAAATTATTTAAGATAAAATTTCTCCTGATGAAGTGCTCTGGTTAGCACGAAACGTTGAGTTTATTTTTATATAAAAATTAATAAATAATTTCCGTAATAATACTGAGTTTTCGATATTCTTTTTCCGAACTGAGATGAACAGTCGACAAAATATCTACAACATTTATTATTATCTCTCGTATTACCTTTTTCTCTTCAAGTTCAAATTCCTTTTCTTTGATTTGCGTATCGTGAATTAATTTTTTATTTAAATAGTCGGTGATCGAATTATTCAATGCAGCAATATGTGAAAACTGTCGAACTATTGTTTGAGAAACTGTAGAACAGAAATCTTGTTTAAGTTTTAAAAATTTATACTTAATACAACTTTTTTTCAAATTTAATCTTACTTGAATCTGAGTCTCCGGTAATTGATGGTGATATATTTCTAATGAATTCTTTTTCTGTAGCTTCGTTACTAACTACAATAAAAAATATAAAGAAACTATGATAATTAACCGTTTGAGTGCCACGGATCTTTGCTGTTTCCTCGTCCAAAAGTCCCCAGGAGCGCTTTTGCGCTTGTCTTATTCCCTGTCCAAAAACCTATTCTACATTATTTAGTTCATTATATTATTATAGTAATCGTTGTTTATAAGAATAAAAATGTGTACAGAAACAAAAAAAAGCGCAAAATCGCTTCTTGGCACTCAAAACGGTTAAATAATAGATAATTCGTACTTGTTTCATTTTCTTTTTCTTGTGCATTAACTTTTTTTTCATTCGCCGATAAAAGATCTTCATAAACAAATTGACAAAGTTCAATATTCTGATTAGTTTGTGAAGATTCCGAATTTTCAGCAACTAAATTTTAATAACATAAATATAAAAATTTCATACGAAATAAATGTCATAATAATTTACCAGATTCATTTGCTATTTTCGAATGTTCTTCAACTGGAATTTCTATAAATTCTATAAAAAATACGGTATTTATAAATTTCAAATATCTATTTTACGAATAATTTGAATTTATTACCGTAATGTCCTAAATATTTATTCGATTTTTGTCTTTTTCTTGATCCATATTGTTGTTTTAAGTTTATTAATTCTTCTAATATTTGTTTCTTTTCTGAATATTGTTCTTCTGATTCATACCTTTAAAAATGTACATTAATTTAAAAAAACATTTGACAGTTACTGATTATATTTTGTTTTCTAATTGCGAGATTATGATAATTAACTTAAATGACAATAATCGTTATAACCAACTTACTTTTTTATATTATTTGTATCATTTTTAATATACAAATTTATCAAAAGTTCTACATGTTCGCGTATGCATCTCATCGAAAAATCTTTCCGAGTTGCCTTCTTTACATTTTCCGTTATCGTTACCCAGTTTTTATTATTTAGAAACGGATTATGTCCTAAAGTTTCTCTCAGTAAAATTAGGTCATCGCTCGGTGTAAAACGTAATCTTCTTATATTATTATGAAACTAAAATGTTTATATTATTTATATACTATATACAGGAAAAATAATAATAAATCACCCTTCTCATCATGTTTTTTGGATATTTTATTTAATTTGAATTGATTTTATAAGACGTGCAACGTCAACTGTCAACGTTAAAAATATAGGTTAGTTTTACTTTCACGTAAATTATAGCGCGAAAGGTTTGACGTTCGCTATAAGTTCAAATAACGGTACACCCTAAGGAGATAACGTTTACGTTATTTATTTCAATGCTATGTGAAAATTCATGTTTTGAAATTTTGGAATATTAACAAATAGTTTTTTATATTGTATCGTTTTTTTATTAATTTATTTTTCAAATAATTATTGCAGAAATGGTTAAAGTTTACGCGTTTCCTAGTGTAAACACGGCTGCGTAGCAATGATTGCGCAATATATAATTACGGCGCGATATTGATAAAATTTTCGAAGAGATTATACACCATAAATTATATAATTTTACTATTTTTCCTGAAAAATTTGTGTAACTACCAATCTGAAATTTGTATAATACTTGTCACATAAACTGTATAACGATTTTGTTATAGTTTGTTTTAGAGAACATAAAAAAATGTTTTGATCAAAAATAAAATCATTTTAAAAACTAATTTATATTCATATATTTCATTGATTTATTTAAAAAAATAGATTATGTGTCTTATAGGATAAATAAACAATATTGTTTCATACTTTTATATTCAATTATTACAAATTATTTTTTAAAACGTTAATTACATATTTAAAATAAATGTAATTGCTGAAAATGGTACCAATTCGGTATCAAAACATCCAAATATTGTAAAAAATAAATATGAAATTATGAAATGCTTTTAATCGTAACTGATCTGTTTTAAAAAACTATGTACTAGTTTTGAGTATTAAATTAATTTGAGATCCATTAATAAAACGTAAAAACAAATAAATAAAACGATTTTTTGATATGCTTTTTATATAATTTGTATTTTTAAATTTACTGATCAAATAATGTATATTTGCGTTACATGTAAAATCAACTAAAAGTATTCTGTTAGTCCTGAAAAAGGTAATAGTGATTGCCATAACGTTGGCTTAGTAGATAGTAGTTAATAAAAATATATGAAAGACTAAATTCCGTCAATTACTAATTATTTAGTAAAAACAAATGTTTATTTTAGAATCAAATTTTGGTACAAATGTCCATGGAAATCTCGCCACAGAATCATTCCGTTGTCTTAGGCAAAGGGAGTATCAATTTGAAAGCAATTATGCAACGTACCAATACACAGATCTTATTTCCGGATGCTAATGATCCCAATATTCCAACAATTAAAAAGAGCAACGTCACAATTACTGGAGCTATACATAATGTCTACCTTGCTAGGCAACAATTAATGGTAAGTTTATCAATATCAATGTCAAAACTTAAACTTTTGTTCTTAGGTCCTGAACTTGCATTATGATTAATTCTAATATTATTAAATTCCCTGTCAGGTTTGTTATGACGCGTTTCGACTTTTCAGTCATCTTCAGATTTGTCGAACCACAAACACAGACAAATCTGAAAATGACTGAAAAGTCGAAACGCGTCATAGCGAACCTGACAAGGGAATTTAATAACATTAGAATTAATGGTAAGTTTATCATCATTATTTTTAAACTATTTAACAATCTTATATACGATTTGTTCTAAATTTCACTTGCGACCATTACAACTGGAATATGTTCTATGTGTAGGGTTCATTACCATTGGTGTTAATGTTCGAAATTCCAGAACAAAATAAGAAAGGCTTACCAATCGATCCGGAAAGTGTAACGAAGATAATGTCGGCGTTAGATGTTTTTATCAATATTCGGTACAAGCCCAAACAAAATACTCTTGCTGTTATTATTAAAGGAATTGAACGCAACGTATGTGAGTATTTAAAAATATATCGATACCTTAATTTATTGAAGATAAAACTTTGCACCAAGATTTATTTAGAAAAATTTGTTAATGAACTGAAATTAAACTAAAACGGAACTTATAGTACCAATTAAATGTTTTTACTAAGGAGGCACTTCATTTTTACGTGTCAAAGTAAATTGTAAATCTATAAATATATTTAGGATACAAGTTTTCGATTATTTATCTAAACTTGTTTTGAAATAACAAAAATTTATTTCAACTAATTTGTATAAAGAATGTTACAGAAAATATTATCTAATTAAATATAAAAATCATCTAAAATAGAATTCAAATTAAATAAAATAGCCTATAGGTACATAAGCAACAACATTTCTACCATTTCGTCAAACGTTGTGGATTCCATTGGCAGATCTTTCTTTACGGCCCGATATAACCTTAGACGGATCGGTTCATAATCGAGTTGTGATCCAACCTCTTCATTGCTGTCATAATCAATTTTAATTATAGTATAAAGCAGTTCAATTATTACTTTTGAATCGCAAAATTATTTTTTCGCTTGATGTTTTTTCTTTTTTTTTTTTAAATAATTTCCAAGTTTCATAATAATAATAATAATAATAATAAAAATATTTATATATAAAACATGTATAAAATATAATATATAATATAATCACATCGTCAACTTTTTTTTTCGTATAAACATATTACTCAAAAAAGCTTATTAAACGCACTTTTATTTTAATTCAGTAAAATAATTGCTTTTTCTCATTAAGTAAGTGCATAAAACTAATTTTAGAACCGAAATATATAAAAATATATGGGCGCAAAATATACATTTCCAAACATGCCAAACATGTTCTAGTTACAAATTTTACAGTACTTACGCAATACAATGTTTGTCGAAAATATCTTTTGATTTGTCCAACGATTCTCTTTTCTCGTTCAACATAGTTTGGATCAGATTAGTTTTTTGCACAATATTCAGATCACCACGCTCCAAATGTTTTCCCTTTTCCACAATCGTACCATCTTTATTGATAACTAAATTTGCTTTACACGAAGTGCTTCTTCGATGCGAACAACGAAAAATATGAGGAGTTTGTTTTTGTTTATGGTACGTATGCCCCTTATACGCATAAATAACTTTTCCCCGTTTTCCCATAATGCATTCCATTTTGATTGAATAAAATGCCGATCTACTAACGCTTTCGTGTAATTCTCGCAAAGACAGTGAAATTAAAATCAAAACATTTCACGTTTTCTTACCAATCTTGGGTCAAAACATCGAACATATTTTTCGAAACTTATCGTCTTTTAATATTTATATGTTCACAAATGAGTATTCTATAAAAACGTACAAGTAATCAACTTATCTTTTGTAATTCATACCGCAAATTAACTTTGGAACAATGTATTAACGATTTTAATAGCAATTTGTAGCGAAAAAATTCAAAAACATATAACACAACGTACGATATTGCACGTACAAATATCTGGTGAGAATAAATGATGTTCCTTGCGCAGAGAGAAAGAACGCATTCGGAGGAAATGAGATAGACAGCTGCTACTCTAGCGAAAGTACAATGGCACGATTTCGATTGCGCAATTTTCTTTTACACAATGTATCAATAGCGCAACTTGTTTATTGCACATATGCGAAATATTTGATAACACAACATACGATTGTGCACGTATTCATTTACACAACGTAGCTGATGCACAAGTTATTTTTGGCGCAACGGATGTATTGGCAAACATTTACAGCAATCGTACGTTTGGTATGCTAAAAGATACGTGCGCAAACGTACAATGTGCTGGAAAGTACAATACGCGACACAAATTAAGTTACATGTAAAAATATTTTTATTAATTTTGAAATTGTTGGTTAATTATATTTAATTAATTTTTACATTATTTTATATACCGGGTGTTCGTTCGTCAAGTTCGTTCCATACCACGCTTATTTTCCTACACCTCATAGTTTTTAAAGAAAAAATAAAAACAAAAAAAAACCAAAAAAAAAATTCTAGCTCCCAAACGGCATATGCTAGTAAATTAAAACTAATACCAAATTATAGAACTTTTTATGCCCTATCGAAAAGTACTCTAAGTATTTTTTCGAATTTTACTCGAGAAAGAAGTATATCGCAAATTATCGAAACTGCATGTTAAACGCCCATACGAACTTGACGAACAAACACCCGGTACCTACGTTAATATCAAAACAAAAGTTAAGAATTTTTAAGAATATTATAATATATTTAAGAATATTAATATTTTAAAAGATTGTATTGATTTATACTATTTATTATACTGTTATACTATCTTTTTATTGATTATGTGAAAAGGTTGCACAAGTTATATTTGGCGCAACGTATGTATTGGCAAACATTTACATTGACAAACGTACGATTACATTAAAGCAATCGTAATCGAACATTGAGTAAAAGATATAATAAAATGCGTAAATAACCGGTTGCTGAAGGTTGCTGAAGTTATCTTTTGCACAACGCAAAAGATAACTTGTGCATCAGCTACGTTGCGCAATCAGCTACGTTGGATAAATGAATACGTCCATAATCGTTTGCTGTTATCAAACATTTCGCCTATTGCAAGATTCAATGTGCAATTAGCAAGTTGCGCTATTGATATATTGTGCAAAAGAAAATTGCACAATCAAAATCGTGCCCTTCATTTTGTTTATGCGCAGACTTTTGGAAATGTACTAGATATTATTTCGTGAAAATTCACATTAATGGAAGAGTTTAATTATTATTAATTATTAACTTAAATTATTAAAGAGTTAACTAGACAACTAGATGATTAACAGTCTTCGAGTTGCCTTCTTGACTGGCAAGTTAACAATAGAGTTAACTTACAAAAGCCCAGTTGCAGAAAGCATTCTTAAATGCTTCGTAAGTTAACCAATTCCTTAACTTGCCAACTGACCAATCAAGAAGGCGATTCGAAGATATTTGATAATTTAGTTGCCTAGTTAACTTAATTGATTAAGTTAACAATGTTTTATGCAGCCTGACTCTATTATTGTAATTTTCTAGCAAACATATACGAAGCTAGAAACCGTATTCTATCAGTGAGCGATCCACAAATCATTCCAGAAGTACCATCGACATATTTTGCACCGTCTAGTCAAACTAGTATGCCTTACGAACCGTCTCCGTCGCCTCAGTCCCAATCGCAATTAGCGCCATCTCCGATCAACTCAAATCCATCTCCATCGCCTATCCCTTCGCCCGTATGGCCCTATACCGTTCCCCATCATTATAATCATTCGCAATGTCTCGGACTTATTCCGCAACAAAGATTCGTCTACAATGTTATGCATGGATCGATAAACAATAGCAGTGGGTAAGATTGCACATATTCTTATTTAATACACTCCTGGCCAAAATTAACGCACCATTTTGAACTGATTGTGTTGATTGGAATCAAATATTATTCACTGAAAAGTTATAGACAAGCTTAGGAGCTCAAAATGGATCAAAGTAACAAAGTACACAGAAACAAGACATAATGAAAAAAGTTACAAATGTCTGCATTTTTTTTTTTAAGTAAACCGTTCGATGATGGCTTTATCATGTTTTAAGCAAGATTCTCTTTTAAGGTTCACAGTGACAATGCTTGGATTCACTCTAAATTTGCAAAGATCCTACAAAAACATGTTTGCTCTGGAAATTTTATTAAACCTGAATTTTACCAGTTACTTACTAAATATAATTTCAAATATTTAAAAACAAAATTTTCATTATCTTCATTAATTTCTTCTATATATTTCTTCATATTTTTTCAAATATCTGATTGCGTTATATAAAAAAAAAAAGTAGAATTTCATGTGCAAAATTAAAACTGCAAGTGCAAAATTAAAACTGCAAGTACAATATTTAAATTCAAGTGGTGCGTTAATTTTCTTCAGAATTTATACTGGTTTTTAGTAAGATAATGAATAAGGATATACACATTAATACATATGAATTGTGATAATTTTAATATTCGTTTGTTTCTAGCTATCATAGTTCATTCGGTACATTTAATTCATCGGATCAGAGTCAAGAATGTGGTGCGTATTCATCGCTCAGCAGTGGAACCTCAAGTGTCATTTCTAGTCCAGTTTCAAGTCCCCGTAATCATTCGCCGAGCTCACAAAATAATAATGAATCCGCTGATCTTGGTATGTTCATAACAATTTTTACTCAGTACGAAAATAACTACTTGGGTTTCTTTTTTTTTTCAAATTTAATACTTGAAATTCAAGATTATTATTTCAAGAACACAAGAACCACGTTTAATGATGGCTTTATCATGTTTTTAGCAAGATTCTCTTTTAAGGTTCACAGAGTTTAGAGACATTGCTTGGATTCGCTCTAAATTCACAAAGATTCTAGAAGAACATATTTTGCTCTTTGGAAATTTTATTAAACCTGATTTTGCGGAAAAAACTACGACTGTTTTATTTGACTTTGTTTGCAGAATTATGTTCAGTCCTATCCGACTTAAGTCCGTCGGAGCGTCGTGCACCTGGTTTCGAGAAGCGTATGCATGATGGATCGCCTGTTCGCTCATCGAATTTGAATCTTAGCTACGAGAAGAAACGAGTGGCTGGCATATGTGCGATGCAAGCTAAACCATCGCCAACATCGTACCGTGTCCCAACGAATATCTGGTCGGGTTATGGCATCAGTCACACGAGTCCGGGCGCGATAAATGTCGACAAAATTAACGATACGAATTCGACAACAAGTAAAGATAGTAATATTGAGAGTGACAACGACATATGGAAAACACCCACCAATAAAGATGCACCATTCAGTCTGACGGTGATGGATTATCCTCAAAAGTAAGTGGAATGATGATCTTTTTAATTTGAGATACTAGGTTGAAGCTACAATGATTTTTTTCACGATTTTAAAATAATATTGAAATGCATCTACAGTTACTAGATATATATTTAAATCAAACCTTTTGGTAACATGCATTAGATGGACAAAATGTACAATGGGAATTATAAATTCTGCAATGGAAACTTCATATCTGTACATTTAAAATTTTACTTTTTAATGAAACTTGATAATCAAACAGTGTCGTTGAATATTAAATATGCAAACTGGATTAGTGTGAAATTGAAAAAAAAATTTGTTGCAAAAGTTAGCTTAGGTAAGTGTTAGTCAGTTAAAATGATTCGTAAAAGTTTATGTTAGTCAGTTAAAATGGTTCGGTCATCTTAAATATTAAAATAATTTATGTGAATGATATTAAAGGTATACGTCTGCGTAGACTTCCAATGAGTAGATGGGGTGATTGATTGAGAGTGTTTTGCGTAAGCGAATGTTTCCAAGTGGCAGGACTAGAAGAGTATGGAATATGGATGAAGCAAAAGTTACTAAATGTTTGGTGAAAAATAATTTCGGCAAAATTAATTTGCGTCACACATTTCATCAAAAAATTAAATTTTGTTTCATATTATTTCTATACAAATTTTAGTATAAATAAATTATAAGTACAAAAGATATTAATATTATATGATGGGTTTGACTAGTAGAAAAATGTATTGTTGACTTTTCTCTATGTTATTTCTTTCAAGATCTTTTTAAATAAAATTACATTAATTTAATTTAGTTATGCAGCGAAAAAAAAATATCTTAGAATAATATCTGACTTAAATAACTATTATCCTACATTGTAAATATATATATATATATATATATATATATATATATATATATATATATATATATATAAATTTGAACTAATTGCAGCGGTCCATCGACAAGTAAAACAGGAGGAGGAACAACAAACAATTTGAATATAAGCAATTACATGGACCATACGCCGACACGCACACTAAATCAGATCACATCGGGCAAATGGTCCGATTTGACATCACTACTCGCTAGTTTGGGACTCGAAAAGTATATCGGTCTATTTCAATCGCACGAAGTTGACCTATCGACTTTCCCGTCGCTAACTGACAAAGATCTTGTCGAAATTGGAGTGACAGCTTTCGGTGCCAGACGCAAAATGCTACTAGTTATTTCAGGTAATAGGCTTCTTTTTTTTTATTTTTCATTAAATTTATCAAACTAAATGTGTTTTTTCATTTTCGTAACATTCTTCTGATATGTTTGTTTATATTTACAATTACAATGTATGTTATAATGTTACCATCATATACTGCGATCATTTACAGAGCTATTGCTTTATTTTGTAATTTCTTTCTAGAATTAAATAAACGTTCAAGTCCATTTTCTGCTGCGCCTGGAGCAGAACGAAAAAGTTCATCATCAACATTAAGCAACCATAGCAGCCCCCGAGATGCATGGTAAATTTATAATAAAAAAAAGAAGTTACAAGAAATCAACAATGCATTTTTTTACCAACTTAGAAGAAGAGCGCCTATATGTGATATTATAATCGTTTTTTTCTGAGCTCTCAAAGGAATGCTGCAGACATTTCTGCCAAAATTAATTCGTAAAATAGCAGTATTTTCTAGTGATATTTTTTTTTTTTAAAGAAACATTTGTTCTAGTTTACTAATTATTTCTTCAGTTAGTAATTTTGTTACTTTAGAGTAACGAATTGAAGCATCAGAGAGACATTTATTTTTTGTTATTAAATTATTTAATTTTTTTACGTTTTCTATCGAGATATTTTCAATTAATTTATTGTCTTAAATTAAGAATTAATTATTTGTTTATGAAAACATGAATTGTTCAACGGATTATTTTTGTTTAATGATTTTAATAATATATTTTTTCAAATTAATTTTAAATGAATATTAATTTTAACGAACGATTATTTTTGATAATTATATATTTATTCTGGTTAAACGAATATTTATTTTATTAATATAATTTCAAAAAAATTGTGTATTTTATTATGTAAGGTCCGTTGAACTTTTTATGGCGAATAGATTTGTGTATAAATAGAATCATGGAAAAAGTATTCTAGTCTACATAAAAATAAGAAAAATATATAAAAAAAATTGTATATGTATGTAAAAATTGCATGCTGTCTTATTGTTAATTTAATTAATTTTTTTTTATAAAACTTTATTATAATGCATGAAAAAAATCTATGTAAATAATATGTAAAAATTTATGTGCAAGTGAACTAGTGTAGTAGACAAATTCGTACTACTCTATTTGAGTAAAATAAAAAACATTGCATAAATAAACAAATATTCAATAAATATTTTTATTAATAAAACATTAAACAAGATTGTATCATATTATTTTGTTTCTAAGATTTGTTGTTGGAAAATATATAAACATTTATTTTTTCAATTCATTTATTTATATCAAACCTTGGGTACATTTTATTTCGTCCCTAATTTTTAACGACTTATAAAAAAAGCTTATCTATTATTATTATTTACATATTATTGATTTTCAAAAATTAAATTATATTGAAGTTGAAATGACTATAGATAACTTTTTTATTTAAACAAATAAAAAAAAAACGTCATTTTTACAATTGCTTTATTTAAATTAAATACAATAATACCCATACATTAGCATTTTATTAAAAATAAAATAGTATTTTACTGAAATATTTGAAAAATAAATACCTTACAGAAATGTACGAAAAATATATCTTAAACCTTATAATTATACGTTTTTCTAATGCTCACTTTATACCAGGACTTCAATCCATTATTTTGACCAATCTGATTTAATAAAATTATTTCCGTTTGGTTTCAGTTTTCGTTCCGCCAAAAATAAGTTTTTTCACTTTTGGTTTCAATGGATTAAGACAATTTTTACATTTTTTATTGATTGATGATAGATATAAAATTACAATGTATTATAAATATTAATAAAAGAATATCAAGAATTTCTAGTTTAAATTGAATTACGAAATATTATTAAAACTACAAAGTTAATATCTTTGAATGAAAATGTATATTTTTTTCGGTTTGAAGTCCTGTTTTATAATTTAATAATATTTTCATTACTAAATTGTTACAATAGAAATAGTTTTGTATAATTCTTAAAAAATTTAAATAAATTTACTATCTCTATAAAATACCATTAACTCGCTTGATCATATTTCGTTATTCGGATACAAATGACAGATTTTGAAAATGTTTCGCAATATGCGTTTTTAAATCGGATTTTCGTTTAAACCTATGTTCACATAATTCGCATCTATGAAGTCGTATATTACTATGTACATACTTAATATGTTCTTTTAAATGAGAATTATATTTATAAGCCTTATTGCACATAGTACATTTGAAAGGTCTCACGGAAGAATGACTTTTATAATGTCGATTTAATCGGTGATTATTTGAATAAGATTTTTTGCAGCATTCACATTTGAAAGGTCTGTCATTATCTGTATGAGATAAACAATGGCTAGTTAAAAGTTCGTTTGATATAAACGTTTGGTTACAGAATAAACAACGGTAGCATACTTCAATTGATTCGGGCGAGTTACTGGAGTTTTCCAGATGTTCTTTCGACCGGCAATGTCGCACTAATATAAAATGCTTTGCAAATGATTTATCACATATTACACATTCAAATTGTTTTTCAATCGGATGATTTTTGTACGTTTTTCGTTTTTTTAACAAAGATTTTGCGTATACTTTCGATTTGGATTTTACAGCTTGTAATTTTGAAGGTAACTGCGTACAACTATGTTTTTCTAATCTAGAATATTCCATAAATATTGTTTTGCACAAAATACACAAATATCTACCATGCATATAATATACATGCAGTGACAAATCTTCAATAGTTAAAAATGACTCTATACATATGATACATTTATGACGAATGACAATGCTTGATGATGGAAGATTATTAGTTCTAGAATCTTGTTGCATATCTTGTTCTACATCGCAAAAAATTTGTAGATCTGGAGTATCGTCAACTTCGATTTTAATATTATTTAAAATGTTGTTTTCCTCGGAATTAAAAAACAATTCGGAATCATATTCTTCGTAATCATCCATATCAGAATTTATTTCTGTTTTAATTCGAACCGTTTCAAAGATATTTTCTTCTGGAGCAAACAAATTATTCTTCTCATAATTTTCTTCAAGCATATTTACAAATTCATTGTTTACTGGAACAGTCTTAAAGTTATTCTCATTTTGAAACAAATTGAGGCTAGAATTTTCTGATTCACAATTTGGTTGATTTCCATTTGTATCCTCAAAACTTTTTTCCATTATATTTACAGATTCATTATTTAGCAGAACATTGTCCAAGTTATTCTCATTTTGAAACAAACTGAGACGAGAATTAATTTCCGTGTCACAATTTGATTGTATTTCGTTTATTTTCTCACAATTTTCTTCCATTATATTTACAGATTCATTATTTAGCAGAACAGTCTTAAAATTATTCTCATTTTGAAACAAAGTGGAACAAGAAATAATTTCTGTGTCATAATTTGATTGAATTTCGTTTGTTGCCTCACAATTTTCTATCAGTGCATTGTTGCTTTCATTTACAGATTTGTCATTTAGATCAACAATTTCTAATTGAACATTATCTTTCGTAGTATTTTTTAATGAATTGTCACAATTTTCTTCATGGATCTCATTTATTATATGCGTTTCTTCATGAATTTTATTTATTACAAGCTTTCCATCCAATGTATCTTTGTTTACAATTTCAGATTTACTTTTTCCTTGAAATAAATTTCCTCTAGAATGTACCACAATGTTACGATCATTGTCTTCAATTCCATTTGCTATAACCAGTTTTTGTACATGATTTATTAAATCGACATCGGATTTTATATTTTTCTTGTTTCTATTTTTTTGGATATTTATTTCTTTGTCAGAATTTTTTGTTTCAATTTCAGTTATCACATTTTTTTCAATACTATTTTCATTCCTAAATTTATCAACAATATTAGATTCAGTGCTTGTCTTGTTTTTATTTCTGGATAGATTTTTACGGATATTTATTTCTTTGTCAGAATTTTTTATTTCATTTTCATTCACATTTTTTTCTACACTATTTTCATTTATAAATTCATCAACAATATTAGAGTCAATACTTTTCCTGTTTTTATTTCTGGATAAATTTTTACGAGTCTTTTTTTCTTTGTCAGTTTCTATTGCCTGAATCTTGTTTATTACAATACTATCTTCCACTGATTCATTTGCTAAATCAACAGTCTTGGATTCAATATCTTTTTTATTAGTTTGAAATAAATGGTCGATGGGATTTAATTTAATATAACATTCTTTTAACTGAACTTGACTTACAACCTCTTTCAATACAATCTTTTCTGTCTCTCTATTTTGATTTTTATTTACAAATTTAATATTTTTCTTATTCTTATTTGGCGATTTATCATTATTTTTACATTTCTTTACAGAAACGTTTAAAGTACGGTATTTGTTGTTTTGTTTTGAAGAAATCTTTTGCTTGTTTTTATTTACTTTGTATTTTATTCCAGTTTGTAAAAGATTTATATATTGCTTTATAGTTTCGTATGATGCAAAGCATTTTCTTATAAAGTTATAGGAATCATTCAACTTTACACTACAACTTCTGCAAATACCATCTGGGAATCTATCATCACTGTCCAACTATAAAATATATTCAAAGTTTAAAATAATTATGAATTATTAATCATTTGTTATACTTACAATTTGTGGAGCAACAGTTTTTAATTTATCCAATAATAATATGTTATCGGAATCCACACTATTTAATGCTAATGATACTTTTTTATAAGTAGTGCATAATCGGCATAATTGCGTGATATAAAACATTATGATTTAAATCATTTATTTACAAATTTCATTTCAAAATAATAATAACAATTACACATGTATTTACTAATCAGAAGGTCTACAAACAACACCTACAAGCCATAAACATGCCATAAGGGCATAAGCATGGCATAAGGAATGAAAATTGTGCAAATGCATCCATAATGCATCAGAGTTTTGTTTACATAGCTAAAAATAAATTTTAATCAACCTTTTATATTTATTTATATACTTTAATTTCCACTTAATTTAATTAAAAACACAAAAAATAATATATACATAATAATTATTAATATAATAAATTTAAAACTAATCTATAAATGTTAATTTATACAAATCAGTTGGAAAAATTTAGCTATGTAAACTTGCGTAACCACGTGACCTAACCAAACAATTTTCGGAGAATATTCTTTATTTTGTATGCCACAATATTTGTTAAAAATGAGTTATTCAAGCATATTATGTCGTTTGTGTTCAAAAACAAGATATTTTTAATAAAATTAGATAACATGGATTTAGATAATAAATTAAGACAATTTTTTTTAAAAAATTCATTATTATTATTATTATACTGTAAAATGAATAACACGCGTTTCATATAACAAAGTTTTATCAAAATAGCGGCGTTTCTATTTTCGAGAAATATTAGGATCCATTTATTTCATTCATTCGAATCGCAAAATTTTGCGACTGCTGTTTTTATAATCAACAGAGTTCTATTTACATAGCTAAAAGTAAATTTTATTTTTATTTATAAAATTTTATTTTGTACATATATGTAATACAAATTATATATATATATATATATATATATATATATATATATATATATATATATAATTTTATACTTTGTCATATTTCCTTCAAATAATTTAGTAACTATGTAAATAATAATCAGACAAAAATTTTGCTGTGTGAACTTGACGCGCTTGGTGCAAATGTCAATCGCCTGTTCCTGTTAACCGAACAATTTTCAAAAATATTTTTTATCTTGTAAACAATAAAATTTATTAATAAAAATCAAATAGAAATGAGTAACTCCAATGTAATATGTCGTTTGTGTGCAGAACCAAGAAACTCTTACATGAAACTAGATGACATGGATTTTGATAACAAATCATTATTACACAAAGTAGAAAGTATAGCTCCAGAAATAGTAAGTATAAATTACATTTACTAGTTACTATATAAATTAATACTTAATTATTCAAAATACAGTTCGCCGAAGATAAAAATATGCCAAAGGATATTTGTACGAGTTGTTATATGCAGTTGAATCAAGCTTATAAATTTAAAAACAAATGTTTAGAATCCCAAGTGAAGTTAAAAATGTCAAATATTTGTAGTGAACAAAAACTAAATCCGAATATTATTGATCATAATACAGCGATAAATAATTCGGCAGATGCTGATCCTATTTGCGTTTTTGAAGAAAATGTAAATGATTATTTAATTGTTGAATTAAATAATTCAGAATTGTCAACTGAACAAGAACCGAATGAAGAAACATGTTTACAAGAAAATAATAACTTTGAAACTAAAGTTAAATCTATGAGTGAAATTATTCAAAATATTCCTGAACCAAGTTCTATTCTAGAAAGTATGTTAAATAAAAGTCAAGATAACGCTAAACAAAAGAGAAAGTTAAAGTCTCATACTTGCGATTATTGTAACAAAATTTTCAACGGAAGACAAAGTTTGTACGCCCATATTTGTATCCAAAAATTGATAAAACAAGAAAATCGTTTAGTAGAGTTACAAAATCAACAAATACTTAATCAAAACGAAGAAAAATTAGTATGTGATAAGTGTAATACAGTTATTAATTCCGAAGTGAATTTGGATTATCATGTTTGTTTGTTAAATACAAATCATGTAAATGAAACAGAAGTTGATTCCAAACCAAGTTCTATTTTGAAAAATTTATTAAAGAAAGGTCAACAAGAAAAAAAATTGAATGATTCTATTACCGAATCAAAATCGACAAATAATTTATCGCTTGATGTCAGTGTTAGTAAAAATGAGATTAATCCAGACAGTTATGTAACTGTAACACAACCGATTAAAATACAGAGTGCAAACGCAGCCAAAGAAGAAATTATATCCAAAGCTTACAAGTGCAATCACTGCAATAAACTATTTAAAAGCGAACAATATGTAATCTTGCATTTACGCGCGTTAAAAAGCGAAAAACAAAAACGACATGAATGTGAAGAGTGTGGCATGCGTTATAGATTAAAATCTCATTTAGAAAACCATATTTTAACGCATCGTTACACAGGTAATTATACCTGTGAGATTTGCGATAAACAATTTAAAACGCCTAGCAGCCTCCAGTTGCACGTTAAAAGACACGCTGAATGTAAAACATACAACTGTACATATTGTGACAAGAAAATGATATCCAGATATGCCATGCAATGCCATATACGTACCCACACAAATGAAAATCCTTATCAATGTCAAGACTGCGATAAAAGTTATAAATCACAGGGCGATTTAACAAAACACGTCCGTTTACATCATACTAAGGATATGGAAACGCATATGTGTGAAATTTGCGGAAAATGTTACAATTTCAAAGCGAATCTAAATCGGCATGTTTTAACTCATCGTGCTACCGGTTATTTTATGTGTGAGTTTTGCGGAAAACAAACAAAGACGTCTGGTGAGATGAAACGTCATGTTCGTACCCACACGAACGAACGCCCGTATAGTTGTCAGTATTGTGAGAAAAAATATAAAACTTCGCACGAATTAACGAATCATAGACGGATGCATACGAATGATAGGCCTTTTCATTGTGTTGTATGTGGTAAGAAATTTACAATGTCCGTATTTTTGAAGAATCATTTACGTACGCATACTTTGGAGCGGCCGTTTAAGTGTGATGTTTGCGATAAGGCATTCCGACAGAAATATCATCTTCGACAGCATAAGGTTGTGCATACCGGTGTAAAAGCATACGCTTGTGATATTTGTGATAAGAGATTTGCGTTAAAACAAAATATGCAAGTGCATAAACGGTTACATGATATGAAACCGAGTATCAACTACCAAAAGGAAAATAAAACTGACTCTGATACCACCGATACCATTAACTAATTGTTGCATTGTTTATTTAAGTTTATTTTAAGTATTGTTTATATGTAAAAAGAAATAAACGTAAAATACACATTTCTATAATTTGATTACGAATAATTTTTGTTATACTAAGAAAGAAATTGGCAGAAGAGTAAATGCTGGTTGTAAAGTTTTGGGAGCTTTGGAAACTTTTGCTAGGAATATAAATGTTTCCAAAGAAGCCACCCCCGTTTGAGTATATACAATGCTGTTTTGGTGATGTATGGATATTGAATGTTGGGTTTGCCTGCAAAAGCATAAAAGTAAAATGACTACTGTGGAAATGAGATTTTTACGTGGGGTATGTGGTGTAAATAGGAGAAATCCGGTACGAAATAGATTAGTGTACGATCAAGTGTGAAATTATTGTAGCAAAAGTTGGTGTTAATCAGTTAAGATGGTTCAGACAAACTTGAGCAAATGTCTAATGAACGTTTGATTAAAAAAAATTATATGAATGATTTTGAAGCTATACGTTTGCGTGGACGTCCGATGAGTAGTTCGAGTGATATGATTGAGAAAGTGGAAGTTTCTAAGTAGTAGAAATAGAAGAGCATGCATGAGAGAGGAATTATGAATGTGGATGAAGCTAAAGTTGCTTGTTTGAATAGGAATGTTTGGAAGAGACTGGTTTCGGAATAAACACACCCTTTTGGGTAAATGGCGTGATTGTGTATGTATGTATATATACTAAGCCCATCAAAGACCGGCTTATATAACTAAAAATAAATTTTAAGTTATTTTTTTATTTATAAAACCTTATTTTATACTTCATCGAATAACAAGATTGATATGAAAATAATCGGACGAAAATTTAGCTGTGTAAACTTGGTGCAAATGTCAAATGTTATCGTGGAACTAACCAAACAATTTTCTAAAAATATTTTTCTTTCGTATGTCATAATATTTATTAGAAATCCAATTAAAATGAGTAATTCGAACGTAATGTGTCGTTTGTGTGCAGAAACAAGAAATTCTTACATGAAACTATGTGATGTGGATTTTGATAACAAATCATTATTACACAAAGTAGAAAGTATAGCTCCAGAAATTGTAAGTGTAAATTACTATTAACTATGTATTTACAATATAAATTAATAATTAACTATTTAAAATATAGTTCGACGAAGATGAAAATATGCCAAAGGATATTTGTAAAAATTGTTATATGCAGTTGAATCAAGCTTATAAATTTAAAAACAAATGTTTAGAATCCCAAGTGAAGTTAAAAATGTCAAATATCTGTAGTAAACAAAAACCAAATACAAATATTGTCAGTCATACAACAGCGATAAATGAATCGAAAGAAGCTGATCCTATTTGCGTTTTTGAAGAAAATGTAAATAATTATTTAATCGTTGAATTAAAACATTCGGATTTGCCAACTGAACAAGAACCGAATGAAGAAATATGTTTACAAGAAAATAATAACTTTGAAACTAAAGTTAAATCTACGAGTGAAATTATTCAAAATATTCCTGAACCAAGTTCTATACTAGGAAGTATGTTGAATAAAAATCAAGACAACGCTAAACAAAAGAGAAAATTAAAATCTCATACTTGCGATAATTGTAACAAAATATTCAACGGAAGACAAAGTTTGTACGCACATATTTGTATCCAAAAATTGATAAAACAAGAAAATCGTTTACTAGAGTTACAAAATCAACAAATATCAATTAAACAAGAACAAAATAAAGAAATATGTTTACAAGAAAATAATGAGTTTGAATCTGATGCAGATGATAAAATCATCCAAAATGATTCCAAACCAAATTCTATTTTAGAAAGTATACTAAATAAAAATCAAAATATCAGTTTGGAACAAGAGAAAGAGTCTAATGAATCTATTTTAGAATTAAATTTGTGCCTTGAAGTCAATAAAACAACAGATCAAAAATTACTTGATCCACTAAAAAAAGAAAAATTTGCATGTGATAAGTGTAATACAATTTTTACTTCCGAAGTAAATTTAGATTTTCATGATTGCGCATTAATTTTAAATAAAAAGATTATTAGTAAAACTAAGATTGTTCCAAACAGTTATGTTACTGTAATAAACAGCGTCGATACACCAAAGGAGGAGATTACTTTCAAATCATACAAATGCAATCACTGCAATAAACTATTTCGAACGAAACAAAATTTAAGTGTGCACTTGCGTTTATTAAAAGGCGACAAAATAAACATGTGCGAAGTATGCGGCAAATGTTTCGGACTAAAATCCCATCTAAAACGACATATTTTATCGCATCGCGAAACCGGTTATTACGTTTGTGAGATTTGCGGCAAACAGTTTAAGACACCGAGCGAATTTCAAGTACACAATAATAGACACGCGGGCATTAAACCGTACAGTTGTAGTTATTGCGACAAGAAAATGACCGCCTGGTCGGATATGAAACGTCATGTTCGTACACACACAAACGAACGTCCTTATAGTTGCAAAGATTGTAACAAAAGTTATAAAACATCTCACGAATTAACCAATCATATAAGGATGCATCATACGAATGATAGACCTTATCATTGTACCGTGTGTGAGAAGAAATTTACAATCTCATCAAATTTGAAGAAGCATTTACGTACGCATACTTTGGAACGACCGTTTAAGTGTGAAACTTGCGATAAAGCATTTCGTCAAAAAAAGCATCTGCGACAACATAAAGTTGTACATACCGGTGTAAAAGCATACGCTTGCGATATTTGTGACAAAAGATTTACGTTGAAACAAAATATGCAAGTACATAAACGGTTACATGACAAGAAACCGAGTACAAATTTAGAGAAAAATACAGTTGAAGTTGTTACGATTATTGACTCTGATTCTACTGACTAATTGTTATATTGTATTTATATTGTTATATCTATTATTTTTTTTGTATTGTTTATATGTAATTAGAAATAAATATATATATATTTTTATAATTTTATTGTGATACACTTAAATCTATGCCATTATAATAAAAATATAACCTATATATACGAGGGGAAAACCACTTCTTCAAATTTTGTACACGAGATTTTACAAATTTCACGTACGATTGTAGTTAGTTATTCTTCGTTGATTTTACAGATTTTATACGAAATTTCCAGGATTTTAGGAACTTTACCAGATTTTTAAGAATATTTTTAATACAGATTACCATGATTTTACTAAGATTTTAAGGGATTTTAATTAATGTATACACCAGATTATACAAGTGGTTTCCCCTTCGTGTATATATATAATACAAAAAGGTACTACGTTGACATAAAATTCTGGAGAAATATCACTGAATATATTCACAATAAGTCACTATTTATTGCATTACTTACATTAAACTCGAATTCACTTCAAAAATGTAGCAAACACAACTAATCACTTTAAGAAAGTATAAGTAGATTTTGATATTTTGAAGTTTTAAATTTTCAATACTCATTCGGACTCGGGTTCGAAACCAGTTTGGTGCATTGTTGTTTAATTTGTAATGTCTTTGTCTAAACTATATTTGATATTTATCAAAAATAAATAAAAATCGTTGCTGTCTAAAAATTTCGGTGGTTATAACCAATACATGTGTTAAAAAAGAAAATTCAATAATATTCTTAATATCGTTGTGTAGTTATATACGTAAATTAAATTTTGTTTAATTTATTATGTAATATGTACAGCACTTTTACGTAATAAAAATTAATGGTAAATAAAATGCAACTCAAAATACTTAAATGTTTTAAAAATTGCCTATATTCATATGTATGAAAATTTTTTCGTATATTCAATAACATGTAATTATTTTATTTACTTATTTATAATATAAATGCTAATATTAAAAATTAATAATTTTGTAATTTAATAAAAATTAAATATTAGAAAATTTTAAAAAAATATATTTTTAAAATTTTAAAGCTTTCGTATTTATCTTCACTACATTATAAAACATTTGAATAATGTTTTCGGTATATTGAGGTATATTTTACTTTTGTTTGTTACATTATTTATAAAGATTTACATTATCGGACAAGACATAAAACATGAACGATACTTCAAATATGTCATTACAAGGTCTAGAAATAAGTTTCAGTAATAAATACAAAAATAATAAACAAAATAAAGATGTTACGGATGTTACTAATGCAGAAACGAAAAAAGTAAGTATTATTATTTTGTATACATCTATAATTATTTTTCTAAATAAACATGTATTTTTACTATTGTAACAGATTTCTGTAAGAGTTTTAACTGGATCTATAACTCAAGTACGAAAATGGAATTTTACTTTGGAAGCAATGGCACACTTCTGTGTTTTTGAGGTTATTGGTAAGTGTATGAAATAATAAATATAGGGTTTAATATAGGGTTTTTATTCTTTTGACAGCTCAATTTATAAAAATAAAAAGTCAAAGTTGTTCGGAAATATCATTACTGATACGTGACCGTATTGGAAATGATACTTTTACAGTAATTTACTATTTCTTTCCGAATCCAATTTTACCAAATTTAATTCCCGGTACTATGATACGATGCATTGGTAAAATGATAAATGAAAGCACTTTCAAGGCAGAGAAAATTTGCGTAATTTTACAAAATGAATTGCCCTGCTATGAACGTACTTCACATGTTTGTAAATGCACTGAAATTCATAAATAATTTGTTAACTTGTTTTTGTAAAATATTTGTATTAATAATTGATTTAAAAATAAAACTACTATATTCTTTATATGTATACAGTATTTTATTATTTTCATTATTATTTTTTTAATTATAATATTTATCACAGCTACATGTCTATAATATAATTTTCTTTATATTCGCATAATTTTTATATCATCTAAATATACAAATAATAAACTAAAAATTTTCAATATGTAATTCATATATAAACAAAATATAAAAACAAATTTTAATAAAATAATAATTGACTTTTTTTAAAAATCTATATAAATAAATAATTCACAAAAAATATTTTTTTTTACATTAAAAATTAATTCAATTTGACAAATATTATTTTTCTATCTTATTTATACACATTCTAATATTATATATAATAAAATACAATTTTATTAAAATTCTAAAATTACTATTTATAAAAAACGAAAATAATTTATTTAATAATTATGTATTCCACTTAAGACTGATATGTTTTTTAATATTTGTAGTTCAGACCTTTTGTATTAGAAATTTGTTGAAGAATATTTGAATTTTGTATGATTTAGAAAAATAACGTAGATTTAAAATTTACATTAAACATTTGTTCTAAAACAATTTGTTTTAAACAATAAAATAACCAAATTTTATAAAAATACAGAGATGGTCTCTTGTTCGTTATTTAATTCTTTTAAAATTGTTTCTAGTTTTCAAGCTATTTAATTTTATTACGATGATTTGTTCGAACTTGGTAATAAATTAATTTTAGTTTTTTGCGTTAAAATTAAATTAAAATTAAATACAAATATTTTGTATAAAAATAAATTCATTTATTATATAGTTTCCTTTTTCAAATTCTTTTTATTTATATTTTTGTATAATAATTTATTTGTATATAAATAGAATAAATAATTTAAATATTTACTACCGAAATTCGAACATTGAACCATAAAAAGAATATTAGAGTTTTCACGTAGCATTAAAGCCAATAACGTATACGTTAAATCGAACATTATACGTATGCACATTTAAGCTGAATTTCTATTATGCTAAAGCTTTATTAAAGCTTTGAATTCTCATGTAAAATTTCAAACTTTTAATATTTTCAAGTAAAACTATTGAAAATACAATGAACACGATGAGTTTGCCAGTTTTTATTTAATGTTTACCTTATTATTTTCAATGCTATTTGAAACTTTTCTATTATCAGTAAAAAAAACAACAATATGGTTCTATTTACCGTCACTAGCTTGCATTAAAAATTCAGACATAATTTTTTTTTGTAACTTATTAAAACACACGGAAAACATTTTCTTAAATTACTCGAACGTAGTCCATTGTTGTTTCGGCGTCGTTTTAACACCGCTCGACGTAAAAGGCGTTGTTGTTGTGGTGAAATTTGTCGTTTGCATATTGGTGGTAGCACTGTTATTGTTCAATTTCATACTAAAACTATGAAAATCGAGTCCGTATTCTTGTAGTAGATCGTGATCGTTGCTAATTGGTTCCTGAGTTTTACTAATATCAGACGCCTGATTATGATTGGTCATTAGAATACCGTTGCTTACGTTATTTGGTGATTTATTAGGCACGTAATATGTATAGAGTGGGTTCGATAAACCATGAGGAAATACCGGTGGTGTATCTAGATTGTCCGGTGAGGTAACTTCCGATTTCTGATTACGATCTTTCGATAGCAATGGATCGAAATCATCGATATCGGATGCTGAATCCAGACGAATTAAATCGGCCGTTTTATTATCTTTCTGGAAATTGATTTAGGATGAGAGAAATTGTCAAACGATAATTTAAAAACAGAAGAAAAAAGTAAATGGAAATGAATATTATGTAAAAAGTTAAAGTTTCATGTGCTCTGGTTGTAGGATGTCCACTTGCCTCCTTTTCAGTGTACTGTTTAGGGGTGTCAGTGTATTTGTATTGTCTGTTGTGAGTAGGAAACCACTAGGTAGCTGTCAATGTTCGACGTGATTGCATAGGCAATGACTACCGCCCGTTAACCATATGAGTAATGCAGGTGGACTGCATACCGAGTGATGATTTGGAAGTGTTCCAGAACGGCCAGAACACGACGTGTGAGCTGTGCTTGTGTATCTACCGATGAGGAAACCAAAGTACTCGCACATGATAATTTCTGGGGAATATTATGAATATTCGCTGCTAATATTTAATATTTTCAAACTTGAATTACATTACAATTTTTTCGTCCGGACTCATGCGTAGGTATTTTTGCTAACCTTATACGTAGTTATCAAACATCTGTCAATTTTTTTTTGAGCAATTGTGAAAATAAAGGATGAAGACAACTAAATTCGAACTATAATAAAAACTTAGCATTAATCTACCAAGAAACTAGACAAAAAAATATAATGTAATTTAAGCTTTGGAAAGAAATATTAAATGTAAAATTTCTGTCACCTCTCCATCTCCGACTCGTAGCATTCATTTACTAGAAAATTTTTAAGTATCTTGTAATGTTACGAGTCTTAGAGATGCGAACAGAATTGCAGCATCAATTTCATTTATTAGCTTTGTTCGTGGAGTGAACTGCTGACTAGTTCCTGACACGTAAGCATGTGCAGTACAATTTTGGCGTACGACTTTGGGCCTTCGTAAACGCTCAAAATTGAAACGCGTATGCGTAATTGTCAGGAAATAAGTCAGGGACTCATTCCGGCGAACAAAGCTAATATTTGTTTTTGAAATGAAATAGATAAAGCATATTTACCCTTCTTCTCGGCGAATAAATCGGCGGACTAATTTTAACCATATCAACAACATTATCGGCCGCAACCAAAAACAACTGATCCCCATTAGCCGTTTTTCCGCCACCAACGACAAAAGGGGCAGATCCGAATAGGTCACGGGGCGGGGTAGGGCGAGGCGGTGGCACAGGTGGTGGAGAGGTAAGCGATAATGAATCGTCAATGGAATCTTGTTGAGTTAGAAGCTGTATACTACAACTACTATCAAATGAGTTATCATGAAGTGAGGGTAGATTTGGCAGTGGTGATAGGTACTTAGAGGGCGTGGCCTGAACGGCGGCTGGGAAATGGAATTTAGATGAGGGCGTGGTATAGGAGGCGGGGCCCCAATCGGATGATGGGCTGGTGCTTGTTTGGTGCGGCTTGAAGCTTTCTAAGCTGCGTACGGGTTTAAGCTAGATTCGAAACAAGTTTACATAATGATATATAGATCAAAGATAAATGATAACTATTTTTTTTCTTCTTTCACATTAATACTGATCATTTGTTAATTAACTAATGAATAGAAAAATTAAATGAATGAAGCAAAGAAACAAATATTCAACAAATAATTTTATCAAATTTACTATTATCAAAAATTTCATTCATAGGCTCCGAAATTAGTTAACGTTAACTAATCTGTCAAAAATAATATTTACTAATTCCAGATAAATGAATGAAACTAATAATTATATATTGTAAAATATTAATTAATATACAAAAAATTAATTCAAAATTACTAAATAAAAAAAAAACTATTTCTATCTTTTTAAGTACTAATATTAAATAAAAACAGAGAGACATAAAATAAAATATAGAAGTAACATAGAAAGCAACACACAACAAAAACAAAACAAAACACATTTTCCGAAAAGAGATAATTAACACTTACCGATCGATCAATGGGCGGTGACTCAGCCGATAATAACATATCATCGGACTGCAATTGCAAGAGATCTTTAATTTCTGTAAGAAGATCCATATTTGGTATATCTAAGCCCGGTGTTGCGCTATGCGAACGATCTGGTGTATCAGGCGAGCATGGATTTGACGCAGGACTCAGTGGACTATAAGGCCTAGAAATTAATTGTTGTTATTTGAAATAATAGTAGATATTTGGCTAATTAGTATAGCTACCATTGCATCTCCACTCCACTGCTAAAATCGCAGTAGTGGATGTAGCTTAATTATAATTAAATATTTTCATTACATTAGTGATTTTGAACCAAATTACGTACTAGCTTAGAATATAACATCTTATCAACAACAAACATATTTTTAGAAAGACTAGGCTAAACTAACGACTGATTTCATAATAAACACTTTAATCCGATAAAGCTTTGTTTTATTGATATTAATAACAACTTCAGTAAAATTTAATATCAATATTTTTTTTCAACTTCAGTTTAAGTGTTTATTGTGAAAGGTCATAAGTAATAAAAAAAGTACACAGAATTATTCAAGTTAACAAATAAAAGTTAAACAAATAATTGAGCCGTTTTCTTTGAAAGTGGTGTAAGTCAATTTTATATTATATGGAGATATTTAAGGGTTTGTATTTGAATGGTAACTAATGTAAATTAATATTGACAAAATGATAAAAATTTCGAAGGATTTTTTTGGGAACTGTTTATAGATAAAAAAGATCATAGCAGATTGCATTCATTGTTATCATTAACTAACTTTTTGTCAAAAATGGACTTACACCATTTTAAAAAAAAAACGACTCAAATATTTATTTGTATTAACCTTTCAGTGGCAGTACTCATAAATGTCCTCTCCTTCCGATAGGTGGCTTTCGGTACACCGAAGCTAGTTAAAGGTCGTCTCTTGCCCGTCGGTGAATTCGGTGCGGATCTGGGTTTTTCCGTACCTTCGGCATAAACTTTTAAGCCGCGTTCGAGATATTCGGGTCCTTGACTTTCACGAAACTTTGATCGTAAACCTTTATACGCACTTTTCATGCCTTTACCACCTTCTTTTACCTTCAAAAATGTCACCAGAAATATATTATTCAATTTTCCAATAAATATCGGAATGCATGCAAAAGTTTACAAAAATTATTAAGCCATGTGCACATCTGAGCAAGGGGGCAAACCAAACCAGTGACCTATAACCAAAATCGATTGGAAACTTGTCGCGAAAATTTTTGATGCAACTTGCACATGGCAAGTTTTCAGTCCATTTTGGTTATAGGTTATGCTCAGATGTGTACGATGCAATTGTTATTTACAAGACGTAGTATGTTATGAAAAAGACGCCAATTTGAAAACACGATAATCAGCAGAGTCACTTTGTGGACTGTGACAAGTCGTGAGAAATTCTCATAAAATTAGTTACGAGGCTAGAAAATCCTCATTTCAGTTACTCAAAACTTTTTACAATTCATAAAATTACCCCTATAGTTTATAAATACAAGATTAAATAAAAATTGCTTTTAGAAACAGTTCCTACAAATAAAATATAAAATTATTTAATATAATTAATATAATATCGATTAAATTATAGATTTATATTCTATATAAATATTAGAAATATTTATTCAATCTTGTATATCAATAAAAAATAATCTTAACAATTATTTCAAAATATAAAAATTAACAATAAAATAAAAAATTTAAAATTAATTAGATTTATTAAAGTGTTCAAATTAAAAATAATTATATAACACTCAAAACATTACAGAATAAGATTTGTAAATGTTGTTACAAGCAATAATATTTATAATTCAAAGTAAATAAAATAAATTAAAATATAAAAAAATACATAAATAAAAAGAAAAATCACAATAAATCATTTCAGTTGAGGTATCTCAACTTGAAATTCGTCTAATACTAGAATATAAAATCAGATTTTTTTTTTAAATTTTTGTAACAATTTGTCAAATGGAAATATATCTATTTAAAAATATAGTTCGATAAATAATTATTGTTCATTTATTATGGTAAAAACTAAAAAAAAAAATCTGGCTTTAGAAAAGTAAAAATGGAATGGTAGAAAAAAATATGTATAAAACAGTTTATTACAAATACGGTGTCAGTGTCAAAAATAAGTACAAAAAAAAAGTACAAAAACAGAGAATGTTTTTCATTTGAGATAGATATTTAGAATGTGTCGAAATGAAGCAAACGTTTGAACCCAAAAGCCCCACTCACCGATTTCACAGCCGTTTTCATCGCTGGATTTGCCTGAAAAAAAGCAAAACAAAACAAGGCACGTTTTATTTCGGAAATAAGCGCTACGTGAAAAAAAGCTTTCTTTTTTTTCCTCAAATCTCACACACAAAACGTAAATGATATTACACAAAAATTAAAATAAAACCGCTTTAGTTTATAGTTCTTTATTAATATCTATTTATTTACGTCCATCGTCTTGTATTCTAATTAATATTAATTTAATAAATATTAATATAAATTATAACCTAAAGCTGTTTTATTTTAATATAATGAGTTCTGAAAGATTTTTAACTACTTATGTTAAAAATAAATATATTCCAGGTGTTCAATTTAAGCTGCTAATATATAATAATCTTGAAAGCTACAAGACATGATTTTAGTTAAATTACATAAATTTTCTCTATTATAAAAATTATAGCTTATTAGACACGAACAATAAATTAAATTTTGGCTGATTTAATTTTGTTTATAACTCTTATATTTTTAATTGCTAATAATTTTGAGTAAAACTTTCTTTAGGTTAATTTTCATGTGTATTTCGTTTTTTATTGTTCATTGTCTATTTAAAAAGTAGTTAAAAAAAATCGGTTAGTCACAATTAGACACATTTAGTCACAAAGTAACACAAATTTTCTACTAAACATTATGACTAATTGAAGTGAGTTACTTCGTGACTAAATGTGATTAATATTCAGCCTAAAATAAACCGAATTAAAGTTGAAACAAATAAATTTTTGTAAAAATCCTAAGACGCACAAAACAAATTTGTTTTAAATTTTAAGATGGCGGAATCTTGTCAAAAATAGTTTAATAAAAAAAAAGGTTGTAGTCATGTAACAAAAATTTCAGAAAAACAAAATTTAAATAGTCAATAATTTCTCAGGTTTCGGGCTTAAATAAGTCACCCGATATTTATCTAAATAAAAATAAGAAACTTTTGAATGTTCGATAAAATTACTTTATACCAATAAATAAAAGAGGAAAACAAATATAATAATAAAACTTACCTTATCTTTGACGCTCTTGAAAAATGCAGTTCCTTCTTTTTTCATCGTAGCCGTCCATTCTTTATATTGTTGTTTTAACTTAGAACTAGATTTTTCCGAATAAATATGGACTTCCATTTCGAATTGGTCGGTGAAGCCTTCACCTTTGTTCAACATTTGCAGTCTTTCTTCGATAAACTAAATTTAAAAAAAATAAAAATAAACAAATTTAACCAAAAACGAACTAAATATTAATTTTATATTGCGTATGATTTCTCTTTAGACCAAATTATAAAATAAAACTGCTTTAAGTTTAAGTTCTGTTTTAATATTTATTTATAATCGACGTTTAGACGAAAACTGATAAAAATGACATTTACAGTAAATAACAGAACATAGAAACAAATTACTAAGTAACAAATAAGTAACTAGATCATGATAACTTCGAACTCCTTCTAACTCTCTCTCTAAAGAATTATAGTTAACAATCCAACGTTTCTAAACGAAAAAATGTATTGATTTCGCCGGGATTCGAACTCGGGTCCTTCGTCTTTCGCGGACGACACTAACCAACTGAGCTACGAAATCACTGTGCGATTTCAATACAAATTAAACCGGCTGGCGGGTTAGCGCACGAATCGGTTGTATTGATATAAAGTAGTTTTTATACTAAATATGTTAAGATTTAGTATTAAAAAAAAAATCTCTCTCTAAACTTACTTGTTGAAATATTTGTAACTGAAGCATCTTCTTGAGGAAGGGTTGCATCGTGGCCGGGCGTGATTCAATAAATGCTTGTTCGTTAAATGTAATTTCTTCGCCCTGCTGAAAACGAAGCGCGTCCCGATAACCGCCTATTAATTGTACTAATGCTCGTAAAAATGAACGTGATACACCATCACCCAGTAGTGTGCTACGATTACGCAATTGACGTTTCAATGAACTAACCTACGAAAATTACTCAATTTAGACATTTTTTTATAAATTCATCTGATGGATTCATCGGTAGAATCTAAAGAAAAAACACACACCCACACACAACACGCTCTATTCACTATAGATTTCACTCATATTATGGACTCATGTTATTGCCATAATAAAAAGTAAAAAGTAAAAATTTTACACGAATAAAAAAGTAGACTTGACAAAATTATTTGATTGGTACTGCAAGCTCGCTTTTTGAGTGTTTTAGTTTAATTGTTCATTGTCTTAGAACCAATATTAGTTAAAAAACCAAGCTTGTAGTACCAGCTACATAATTTTACTGCTCTCGTTACAAAAACAGAACAAATATTTCTTAAATAATAAAAGAAATATGCATAGATTACTTACAATTTCGGGCGGAAAACTATTTAAATCATCAAATGGTGTTTCTACTGTATTTGCATCTGCATCTAAAACAACTACTTCACCTATATCTTGTTTATGTACATTCTGAAACAACGTACCAAATTCATTTAATTCCAATCATACGAAATACATTTCTTCATTAATAAAAATCTCCCTACCCCCTCCTTCAATTAATTAAGTGATAGTATTCAACGAACTAAATAACGACTATGTGAAATAGAAAACAGTTAATAATATGGGAACAAAAAAATAACAACAATATATATATTTAAATATTCACAATTGTTTTATGTAAAATTTATTCTTACTCTCTCATTAATAAATAAAAAGTAAAAGGGTTTATTATTTATTGTTATTAGTCATATAATTTATTAGTTATTAAATAAAATTAATTTACAGAGATTAATTATTCGTTAATTAGTTATTACATAGACGATAGTAATTTATTTAAATTATTATAGATTTATTGTAAAACCATATTGTTTATAATTTTATTTCTCTTATGAAAATGTAGTAAACTAATTCAATTAGCTGTTTTTTTACCGAAAAACTCAGCTCAGATCAGCAAATATCAGTAACCTTGAAATAATGGCTGTTTTATTTATCGTCTGTAACTGAGTTCGAAGTGAGTGAATTGCTTCCCCCCTTACCGATACTGAGTTGCATATTTAGCTAGTGCTTAGCTGAGATTTAAGTGAGCGCACATGCGCAATTCAAATTTTCCTAGTTTCAGATTTGATAACGTGTTTGATACTGGTTGACATTTCTATTTGAATATTTTATTTTGAACTCAAACAATAAATATCCGGCGAGTTAAAATCAATTATCAACGCAAACAACCCGCAAATACATCTAATATTTTAGGTTATATCATATGTGGAACTTAGATTTTAAACGTCACTTTCAAATAAACTGTTTTACTTATCAATACAACTCACTCAGCAAAACTCAGCTCAGCTCAGCTCATTTATAAGATTTACTGATCCGAGTGGAATGTAAAAAAAACGCAGCTATAATATGGCTTTAAGGAGCAGATAGGAGCAAACTTACCTTATAAACTTCATAAGGTACGCCAATTAAAAATGGCATAGGTGCTAATAAATAATCAACGAGAGCTTTTGGCAATACTGGAATGAAAATATGTTGCCATATCATCGGATAAATAATATCATTCGCTGATTGAACACAAGCACTTAACCGATACAGTTTACGCGACGTACAAATTATACGTCTTTCGTTTAACATTGACGCGAAAATTATCATCATATTTGTTGCGTCCACCGCATTGTAGTATTCCGTTAAATTACGCTAGAAAAGTAATTAAAAATACATAATTAAAACATAAGTAACCATTAATTCTGAAGGTATTAAAGCAATGTTTTTCTTCGATGAAACCAGGGTTGCACTGATTTAAATCACACATATTTTGCTAAAAAAAATCATTGATTTAAATCAAACGTTATTTTACGTCAGTTATCAGGTATTAAAAAATCAAGTCATAATGAAAATATTTATTAAACCACATTTATAACCTGTATGTTATAATTAAATAACAAACACGGTACAACAATTTTTGATATTAAATTAATCTTTGGAAATGAACAAATTTTTCAGCATAGATCTTAAGAGTTTAGCTGATTAAAACTAATTTGGCGGCTTTTTCGGTGCCTAAACGATTTCGCGAATTTTTGAGTACACCAATCCAAATGTCGAAAAAATTCTTGTGTAAAATTGATCATGATTTAAATCAAAAAAATCGATTTTTTTTAAATCATGATTTTTATGCAACCCTGATTGAAACTAACTAATAAAATCACTTTAAGTAAACTAGACTTTAAGCCGACAAAAAACCATCGACTTTAAATTCTGCTAACATAATTATTATTGTCAACTTTTCAATCTTATAATGACAAAATTATTTGTTGTTGCTAATAAAACAATGCTATTTTATTGACTTAAAGTCAACTTTAGATAAAGTTTTCATTATGAAACCGACTGTAAGACTTTAACAAATATTTAAATGTCCACTTAAACGCATTGAACTAATTGGCCTTGCGAGGAGGTTAATACATTTTTCCAAATGTATTAACTCAACTAATTATAAATTAGTTCAATGCAATTTGGTAATAATAATAATAATAGTCTTTATTTAGCTCAAATGCTATACAATAAAAAAAAAATGTAAATCATATATAAAAATTTCTTAAATCTATTATAAACATAAAAATTCTTTATTTAAATAATAATCCTTAAGTTTAATTTTGAATATTTTTAAATCTAAGTTCGTAAAACTATCAGGTAACTTATTATATATTTTTCCGTGTATTATAATTATGTATATATTTAGTTTTAAGTAATCTTTAAATCTTTAAAATAATCAAGTTGCAGACCTAATTTTATTTTATGAATTAATATAATTATTTGTTACTCCACTAAGTCTTTTATATCGCACCACTTTAATTCTTCTAACATTTAAATATTTGTTAAAATAATCAATAATGATAAACGAATGTTAAATAATGGAATATACTTACATTTTCCGGAATGCTCGGTAATTTAAATCTATCTGGACATTCACAAGTAAACGTCTGAAGAAAAAAATGAATGAAAATAAACAATAAATCGTACAATAATTTCGTTGGAAACTTACACTTTCTCCTTTATTAAACGGAACAACAAATACAGATCCGGCATCAGGAACTCTACGATTATAAACAGCTTGTAAAAAATCTCTTAAATCTTCCGAACGGGGACTGTGTAAAAGTACAGCAATATTATTTAAAAATCTGCAAGAAAGAAGAAAAAAAATTACATTTAAAATTGCAAATAAATATTTCATTATTTTTTTTGCAAAAACTTACTTATAAAATGCCTGATGCCAAGGAAGATAACTTAATACTACTAATGCTGTTTCTGTTTTCGGATCATGTCGGCAAAATCCGAATGTCCATTTCGATTCAATATCGGTTAAAACGAATGAATAATGTTGTACTATAGTGCTAAAATATTAATTAATATTTATCGTTAATTAGTAATATTATTTTTTAAAAATCGTTAGTAACTCAAAATATTAAGAGATGGCGTTGAAGCCAGTAATGTGGTAATATATAAAATATATTAATGAATATTAATTATTTATATATTAATATATTATTATAGAATACAAATCTATATAATTTATCCGATTTTAATCAGATTTTTATAGCGCCTACATAAATCATATAATATTAGTAAAATACAGTGTTGCCAACTTTTGGTGAAACAAAAAATTCCTATTTCTTATCATTTATGTGATAATGTCATAATGTCAATGTCAAATTGGTCTATATATGGGTTTACCCATATATTTTTAATTTTGTTGGTGTATAGTGATTAGTTTTGTTTACCAGGGCAGTTTACCGTTAAATCGAGTTTCCAATAATATTTATAGAGCTTGACAATAAGTCATAGACTTCATAAAATGTCATTGAAATTTTGGTAATGTTTAAGAAAGCCGGTAAATAACAAAATAAAATATAATTTGGTCTAATAATAAAACAATTACTTAATTGAACCATAAAAAATTTAAGATTTTATTTTATTTATGAATTGTTTTTATTCATTTTTTATAATCTACTGATTAAAAATACATTATTATTTTATATAGCTTATTACATATCAATATTTTTGAGAAACGTATATTTTAAATTTGAATCAAATAATATAATAATTTAAACAAGTATATAAAAAAACTTCAATTTATTATCAAATGTTTATTGTCATTAATTTGAAAAAAAAATAATATAAAAATGACTGTGGTAGAAACATTTTATGATTATCAGTTATTTTAAAACAAGGAGGGAAATCATTTGTACAATCTGGTGTTCAAATTAATTAAAATCTTCTAAAATTCCTTAAAAATCTTTGTAAAATTCTTTCAAATTATTGTAAAATTAAATAACGATCTCGAATAAAATTTCTACAATCTTAGATATTTCATATAAAATCCGTAAAACCATGTATCTGTATTACTATTTATTAAATTTATTTATAATCGACGTATTTAATGTCCGTTTTCATCAGGAAAAATGATAGCATTTCTCTTGATGAAGACTGAAGAAAGACGTCTATATTGTCATACTTAAAATTTATACAATCTGATGTACAAAATTTAAGGAAATGGTTTCCTTCCTAGTTTTAAAATAAGAATTAAATATAGTATTATTATCAAATTAATATAAGATTAAAAAATGATCTACTATGGCCGAAATTTAAATAAAAATAAGATTATAAAAAATCCAAAAAACCACACTATATATTAAAATAAAGCTAAATACGTATTTCGGAAGCTAAGCTTCCATCTTCAGTAGCAAAATAAAGTTTACAAATTATCAAATTAAGTTTCTTAAAAATAGGTTTTATGGAAACTCCCTGTCGTAAACAAAACAAGTTAAATTAGGTTACAAAGAAATACCTAGAAGGATGAGTCACATTTTTTTGGCCATTTATTGAGTTAATACTTGGAACCAGATAATCTCTAATAGGTAAATTAAAAATCTATATATTTGTATTTCAAACATAAATTAGCCAATAATTATATTGATTTTACGATTTTTCTTTATCTGCAGGCATTTGTCAACATGAGAATTATATACTGGGTAAGTCATTAAATACTACTTTTACAAAAACATATTTTATTTTACTATTATAGATTTATTTTCGCAATATTAAAATATTTCATAGGAGTATTAAAAATAAATATTTATGAGTTCGTATGGATTAAAACACAACCTTATATTTTGATATATAATTATAGCAAAAAAAATGTTCCATATTAGAAACCAAATGCTGCTTAAAAGTCAATATAAATTAATATTCAATAAACATTTTTTCCACTACGTTTCATAACATTATAAATTTATTGTAACTATATTTAGAAAACGGATACACATTCATTACTGTATATATATTTAATGAAATAAGAACAATTACATCATTTACAAATTCTTTTATGTTAAAAAAAATTAATATTTTTCCAATTCGAAATTACAAATAATCGAAAACAATAATCTTTCTTTGTACGAGAAATGACTCATAAACTTTCTCAGAACGGAGATCAGGTGTAGAATTCTAGGAAAAATTTTATTTATTCATCAAACAAATCGTAAATAAAATTTGTAAAAATCGCATTAAATAGATCAGGCGCATTTTGGACATATGGTAAATTGACGTCATCAGAGAAATAAATACATTTTTCGCATCGGAAATAAGATACCTATATATATGATTGGATAATTTGTTTTGTTTGTTTATCTGTGCGTAACTAAGCAACTAAGCAAATTGCCAGTGCGCTGTTTACCTTGAAGTTAGGAATTTTAAAATTAACGCTATTCAACCGTTTCTGCATTGTTATTTTGTTTTTATTTTTCGAAAATAACGTACTAGAAAAATATTTGTTGTTTTTGTTTGGTAGATTATAATTTCAAAAAAGAAATATACTGGTATTTTGTATTATTATATAAGCCCTATCGTACTATAGAATTTTTTGTCTTTTTTTTTAATAAATTGAAAATTCTATAGTACTAATAGAACTTATAGAACTATACAGAATAGAAGCATTAATATATTCTGCTATGGTGAAGTTGTTACACAAAAAAGATACGGATTATATAAACGTGATACAGTAAGTTCATTCATAAATTTAAAAAAAAAATATAAAATTTTTTCTTTTTGGTCACGGTCATGAGGATATGGTCTCTGTATCAGAGATTCTCAAAATTTTATACGATTAATCAAATGATGTTATTTAAATTCAAAAACCATATTTTTCTAGGGCAATCTTTTTATACTGTAAAAATTCAAATTTATTCAATTTTCACAGTTTACAAAATTGACTTATAAAGTAAACAGTTTCTATAATAAAATATATTGACCAAATATTTAAATCGTTGTCGCTTTATAAAAAAAGTCCTAAACCAAGTCAAATGTTATTCCTGACGAGAGACTAAATTCAAAAATTTCAGGGTGGCGATTCTAAAGATGAAACAAAAATCCCTGTCTAAAATTTTGTCTGTTTAACATATGTCTGCAGCCTTTTTATTTTTGATAATAAACAATTACGGTAAATTTAATAATGTGATTATATTTGCTCTATAACCAATATGCAATTATGAAATTAAATAAATTAACAAGTTAAATTATAATCACAAATAAAGAAAAATTCAAAAAAGTCAGAAAAATTCTCTGACTTTCAACAAAATTCCCTGACTTTTCCAGAAATTGAATTTTTTTTATCAATCTTCCTCAATAAATAAAAGTATATTCACGTCACAAATAAATAAATAAAAGTTTGAGGGTCACTGATATCTTGTTAAAACGTGGTATTATTATATTAATTAGTAATGTAGAAAAAAGACGTTTTAAAATGAATTAAAACCAAATATTTATTTAAAACGTAGACGTATTTAAGAAATAAAATAGAGTTTAGTTAATTTAAATAAGCTATCAATCTTGTGCAGGACCAGAAATAAACTTAATTAATTTTTAATATAATAAAAATATGACTTACTTTTCGAAATGACATGGATAAGCAAATTTAGGAACCGATTTTAATACTTCTTGATCATGATAAGTATCGGGGAATTGTTGAATAATCCATGCGTCTTTATCACCTGACTTTGGCACAACTTCGCAAAAACATTCGAAAAAATGTTTTACATTTTCTCTGAAATAATTACAAATCGTGTGTCTTTCTACAACCTATAAACTGTTAAAATTTCTACAAACATATTATTATAATACTAATACATCACAAAAAAATTATATATATATATTACAACTGGTGAAAGTTAAAAGATAAAATAAAATTTATATCGCAAATAAAAATATTATCTAGGTTATGTAGAGTTTTAAATATTATAACTATTAGTATTACTGAATTTAACAATAAAATACAGAACATAATTATATCAATTAAATATAATTTTTAATTATAATGTCGTTAATATTAACAGGGTAAATAATTTTAATTATTTATATCACTGGACGATAATTGTATTACGTATTTGATAGAAAGATAAGCTGTATAGTATTTTTTACCTTATTCTAGAACCCATTCTTGATAATAATTATTAATTTTATTAACATATTGTATGTTTAGTTGCACACAAGATACATTTTACACCCATCTTTTGACACTTGACAACTATAATGTAGGAAAATGACAGATCTGTTTTCTGACAATGCTGCCACCACACGAGTTTATAAATAACCAAAACTAATTAACTTGTAGACCGCTAGATGGCAGCAACAGTATTTTATATTAAAAATTTTAAATATAATAATAATATATATTAATTTTATATAAAAATTGATAATGATCGCAAGATCGAAACGCGTCGTAGAATAAAGAAAAAAGAACTGTACAAAGGAAAACAAAAAACAATAATAAGAATATATAAAAATCTTTGTTTATATTTCACTGAGAGTACGTGTAATACATTAGGATGAAATCAAATATTATTTAAACTACAAAATGTTTATATTATCAGATTATTGCTCTATTTCATATTATTATATAAGTTTTATTTAATTTTGCTGTAATTACATAAATTTCGATCGACGAAAAATATAATTCCCTTGTGTATCAATAGATAACGCTACGTTCAATATTTTATCACATGTTTGTTTGACATTTCACACATTTCATTCATTAACCTCAAAGTATTACGAGTAGTTTTCGAACAAAAATGATATTAAGAAAGCATATAATACCTCGTAATTTTAAAGATTTACTGTGTTTTCTATTCGTACTGTTTATAATACCGTTTGTGTATTGGTTTGAATTATTTGTGGTGATACCTACATACTATCCGTTATGGAGTTTCTGGTATAATTTTCATTTTGTGTGTGGGAATTTCGTCGCAATGAACTTAATAACGAATTTAGTGGCGTTAGTTCTAGTGGATACAAGTGTTAAAGGACATATTTTACCGGTAGAATTGAAACCGGGCTGGCATTTTTGTAGTGTTTGCGAGATTGTAGCACCGCCCCGTTCATGGCATTGTGACGTTTGTAATACTTGTATTTTAAAACGGGACCATCATTGCATGTTTGCTGGGACATGTGTGGGACATTATAATAGTCGTTATTTTATGATGTTTGTCATTTATATGTTCCTAGCTACAATTTATTCAACGTATTTTAATACTTTTTTTATATTGCCTATGATTGATGTTTCGAATAAGTGGACATGGCTGAAAATTGTGTTTCCTTTGGCTATGTTTGTTTTGGAAAATACTACGGCTCAGCTGTATCTTTTATTGTATCTATTAGTAATTTTTACAATGGTATTTGTGGCTGTACTGATTTGGTTTCATACTACTTTGCTGTTGAATGGACAAATAACGCATGAAAGGAATGTAAATAAAAGAGGTTTTGATTTTGGCTTAGTTCGTAATATAGAAATTATTTATGGTGAAAAATGGTACTTAACATGGCTGTCGCCTTTTATCATATCGAAATTACCTCATGATGGAATAAATTGGGAGCATAAAGAGACTGTAAAAAGTAAATAAACTTATTTATATAATACCAAAAAACATTTTTTTATTGTATATACACAAATAATCGTACATAATTATTGTACAAATATTGTATGAATTATGAATGTCTAGTTGATAAAATCACGTACATAATTTTATTGTCAAACAGTATTTGTTATACATAAATAAATAATTTTTTTATAGAAATGTGTGTTTCATTTTTAACAATAAGATATCTTACATGTTTTTATTTTCAAAATAAAAACCAAAAATATTTTATATAAACCAATTTATATTCAAAATTTGATCAATTTATTATTAATTTATTAGATAAATGGCAATCACATATCACAAAATCTATTACCGAAAAACATTTTTCATCAGAATACAGCTTCCTCTTGTCCTGGTCGATTTGTTGCTCTGTTTTGCAATACTTCCCTTATTAAAGAAGCTTTTTCTCTTTCCAACATTGTTATTCTTTCACTCTTTTGACTAACCTCCTGTAAAAGAAAATGAATTTGTTCATTTAACTTCAAATTATAAAAATTACCGTAACTTTATTTATTACTCATTTGTGAATCATGTTTTAGAAAAACTAAATAAAAATATTTAACTGTTTAATTATTAAATTTATACAGGGTGTTTCATTGGTAAACGGAAATACTTAAACGGTGAATAGAGGTCACCGAGGCGGTTCTAGAAATACCTCATTTATTGAAAAAAAAAAAAAATTGAAACCAATGTAATTATTTAGTAATTTTAAAATGAGTATGGATTCAAAAGTTTTTATAATTTATTATTAAAAGTTAATAATAACCATTTTTTTTTGGCTCAAAGTTCTTAAAAACTTCACTAAAAGTTCAAAATGTGAGTAGTTAAATTTTCTGCGCAAAAATTTAAAGTGCACATTTTAATTTAGTTTTTTGTGCGCTTTCCAAATATGCAAACGGATTTTGAAAATTTCAATATACAGGGTGTTGTTTCAAGGTCACAATTGCTTTCAATTTTTGTTAATCCAGACCTGAATTTTTCTTGTGAATAGTAAGTGGCTCATTTGGGCTCTGAATGAGAAACATGTGTACCAAATATCAAAAAAATGTACGGGTGGTTCGACAGTTATGATCCCAGGTAGAAATAAGCAAAATTGATCAAACACCCTGTATCTCGGTTACAAAGATCGTCAGGTCCAATAAATGGGGTATTTCTAGAACCGCCTCGGTGACCTCTATTCACCGTTTAAGTATTTCCGTTTACCAATGAAACACCCTGTATAATAATAAGGAATGAAGTAAAGGTGTTAATATATTTATTATTAAATTTATAATTGAATTGTTTATTGAGTTTATGGACTCGTGTTTAAAAAATATTGGTTCATTGTCCAGACTCCCGGGCAGCACTCAAACATAGAAAAACATTTTTGGTTACACTGCCCAAAAGTAAACTAGAACAATGTAGGATGTAGAGTAGGATTATATTGAAATTCATAAAATTACCAAAATGGCAGCACTTTGGAAAAAAGGTGTCTTTTTTCATATAAAAAATCAACTTTGAAAGCACATAAAGAATCGAAAATCGAAAAAAGTAGTTATCCAAAATATCCTACTCTATATGCTAGAGAATTCAATTCTCTTTTTTCTTAGAGAGAAAATCAAGTCAATTGGACCAATAATTTCCAAGATATCTTCTGGATAAGTTATAAAAACATGGTTTTTGAGAAAAACGCTTTTAAAGTTTGAGATACCCTATCGGTTGGGCCTGACACGACTTTATAAAAATCGCTGTAACTCCGCAACAAGTTCTAATTTCGGAACACCAATTTAGCCAAATATTCTACACACTATAAGCTTTCAAAAAATGTAAAAAGAAAATCGATTTTTGAAAATTTCAGGGTGGTGTCTCCCCTTAAATTTATGCTTACAAATATTTTCTACATATCAAAATAACAATAATTACTACTTACTTCCGTCAATAGATGGTTTTGTTGTTTTAATCTCGAAACAATCCCATCGCCATGGTTAGCGCCGGCGGTTGTATGATTGTATGGATTATGTACAGCTAAATTCATGTGCAATGGTAAACCACCGCGTTCCCAACTATCTGTTAATAATAAAAGATGGCGATTTACTTCTAAGACTCTTGCCCGTTGTAATTCGAGGCGTTCTTGTTGCGCTTCGGACCATTGTTCCTAAAAATAAATTGGAAATTTTATTTTAAAATATTTTATTTGAAGTTAGACTATACGAAATAATCATCGTATCTTGCCTAAATTTTGAAAGATAACAATTTTTTTTGACTTATTTTTAAGCCCAGTATTTCTAAATGTTGAAATAAATTTATTCTTGGAATAATTTTAAAATTAACCAATGAAATGTGCTGATACATTTTTAAAGAGTAAATAACATTGAAAATACTGGTGGCGCTTAATTAATTTGAAGAAGATTTTATAGCAGTTTATATTATTTTAATTATAATTAAGTAACTATATTATTGAGTATTTATGAATATTTTATTACATATTAGTTTTAAAAAGTACATATATTTTAAAAAATGTAATTGTTTGTTTTGTCAATTTTTTAAATTGTAAACAGCAAATTTTTAGTTTACTATTTTTTAAAAATGATGAAATGAATTTACTGATTTGTTAAAAGATTTATGTTTAATTTAAGTAATTAGATTTTAAGGGCGGAAATACATGTAAAATTTTTTTTATCGATTTTTTTTTTGCATAAATCAATTGGTTATATATTCAAGATTTATCGTGTAAAATATCTAAGCGATCGGAAATATATAACCGTTTAAAACCATTTATAACCGTTTAACCTTATATTTTACTTTACTTATAGGTTACTTAGGTTTACTTATAGGTTTGTCTAGAAATAGTATTTTTTAAATTTGCGTACAGGATAACTCAATCAATTTTCACTTAAATGGGTTTTACTATAGCGCGTTCGAAAGATAATTGAATTTTATTCTATATAAAACAATAATATTAAATAATTTTTAAGGGTGTCCAAAGTCGAAAAAAATTAGTGAAAATTTAAACATTTTTTCAGCTTCAGTTAAAATGATTAAATATCCGGTTTTTTTCAGTTTTGGTCGTTCATATAGAACAAAATAAATATCTTTAAGTAAAAACTAGAAAAAAATTTTTTTTCGAATCTCCAGACTACGCAAATTGGGTCCGCAATTTTGACGCGACCTTATTCTGGCTTGGAAAAAATCGTCAGTGAAGATAAATGTACTTGTAATTAAATGAAAAAAAAAACGCCGATATTGTATACTGTTTTGTTTCCCTCCAAAAAATGTTCTGAAACACCTCGATTTTGTTAGGTAGTTACATGTATTTCCCCCCTTAATCTACAACTGTAGTAAAGTGACCTAGAGAAGAGAAAGATATGTACTTTTATGTCATATATGGTAAATAATAAATAAATCTAGTCTCATATGAAATACAATTTCAAGGTTAAGTCACGTAAGGTATTTTATAGTTTTGTTGTATTCAATTGTTTTATTGTTTTGTTTTATATATGTCAAATAACTGCACGTTACTAGCTAGAAAAACATCAATGTTTATATATATTTTACATGACATAAAATACGTGTAAACATGTTTAAATGTATAATTATACATTTTTATGTGTATATAATTAATAATTATCTGCTAATCAATTTCTGCACTAATTAACAGTTGTACAAGTAGTAAACGCAAATTAAATGCATATATATATATATATATATATAGTGTCTGTTAAAAAAAAATTTTCCAGTAAGGTTAAAATCGATAAATTTACATCGAAAAAACAACAGAAATAATAATTTTTTCTTTTTTTTTTTACGAAAGTAACAGGTTCCTCTACTCTACACAAATGAAATTTTCGAAAAACGTGTGTTAATACATACGCGATATAAACTGTAAAATATATAGTTCATACATATTATGTATTAACATGCGTTTTTCAAAAATTTCAATTGTGTGGAGCAACCTGTTACTTTCGATGTAAATTTATCGATTTTAACCTTACTGGAAAAATGTTTGTTTTAACGGACACTCTAATATATGACAAAATATTAATATTGAGATTTTGTTAAAAGCATCAATATTTGTGTAAATTATTAATAACAATTTATAAAAGAATGTTTGTTTATATTCTACAGTACAAAACTAAAGTACAGTTTTTTTTTTATTCTGAATATGTAAATGAAGCGTAAATAATATGTAAATAAAATAAAATATATATAACACGAATAAAATAGTGTCATCTAGTGGACAATCTTCTGGCCTACATTTCAAAAACAAACACAATAATATTTGATTTGCTAGTTCCGGTTTATGTCTAGGCTTACTATGACCTAGTATAATATGTGGGAACTTCCCAGGAGTATCTTGACTTAATACCAGAAGCTTAAGTCATGTAAATAAAATAGTAAACCTACTTCTTTATTCATTAACTTAATTGCTGCAGTACCTTTTGTAGTTTATGAATGAAAAAAATTGTATCTTTCTAGTACATATGTAATTATTACGTGTACTTAATACTATATGTTAGTAGCAAAGTTGTATCTTTTTTTTTTTCAAAATAACGGTTTTATAATTTGCAAATATCATTTAAAGCTGTTTACTTATTATTATTATAAGTAAAGCAACTGTTTTAAATATACAGGGTGTTTGCAATCAAGGTATTTTATTTTTAAGGGGTGATACTACAGGTCAAAACAAGGCGATTAACGCCAAAACACCTTAGTAAAAGTTTTCTAATAAACGAGATATTCATTTTTTTTTAAGTAAAATGGTAGCATATGGTATAATTTTTATTATCCAGCTCACAAAAAAAATTATTCTTCATAATAGTTTTGGATTTGCTTGAAACGAATAAAAATGTAAAAATATTCCAGGTTTTAAATACAGGATGACTCGGATTTGCTGATTTGTGTTTCAACTTTTAGGTAATTTCGAGCAACTGGTGTCATAGTGCTATCACCCATTAAAAATAAAATACTTATCTTGATTTGTGTCATTAATAAAAATATTTAAATAAAGTATCTAATATCTCGTTTATTTGAAAACTTTTGCTAAGGTGTTTTAACAATCGACGATCGGCACAAATTTTTGTATGTAAACTTAAATTGTAATTCTAAACATAATATTCAAATAAAATTATTCAAATTTTTTAAATAAGGGTATTTTACCTAAAAGTTGAAACACAAATCAGCAAATCCGAGTCACCCTGTATTTAAAACCTGGAATATTTTTACATTTTTATTCGTTTCAAGCAAATCCAAAACTATTATGAAGAATAATTTTTTTTGTGAGTTGGATAATAAAAATTATACCATATGCTACCATTTTACTTAAAAAAAAATGAATATCTCGTTTATTAGAAAACTTTTACTAAGGTGTTTTGGCGTTAATCGCCTTGTTTTGACCTGTAGTATCACCCCTTAAAAATAAAATACCTTGATTGCAAACACCCTGTATATGGACACTAAGATCCGTTTTTTTACAGTAAACACATTAGCTAAAGTGACAAAAAATATAGTTTTATTGGCAATAATAATATTTGTTAATAAAAATTTAGAAAATTAACAAAAAAAACATTGTTTTATTAATAATAATAATTTTGGCGGTTTAAAGTTAAAATTGACTTATATTTAATTTACGGCCAGTTTCATAATAAATACTTTAACTAAAGTCAATTTTAAACTGACCAAAAATCATCGATTTTAAATTCCACAATAATAATAATTATTGTTGTCAATAAAACAATGCTTTTTTTTTCTAATCGTAAAATTATTTATTGTTGTTAATAAAATAAAGCTTTTTCGTCTATTTAAAGTCGACTAGTTAAAGTGTTTATTATGAAACCGGCCTTTAGTTTTTCTAAATATCTGTAATTTTCAACTTTAAATTATGGTAACAGATTAATATCTATAGAAATTCAGCGTTTGATTGATTATCATGATTGCTTGGATTTAGAAAGTTTCTACAATTTTCTTTGAATCTATTTGAAGTTTGAAGGATAAAATCTGTATCAATAAGACAAGGACTACCTAAGGATAATATTTGAGAAGAATATCGGACTTGGAACTAGATATCTTTTAAAATGCTAAGCAAAAGTTATTGAAAGAGCAAGAATTTTTAAAGTTAAAAATGATAGATATTTGAAAGTAACAATTTTCGAAACATAGATTAATTAAATTTACATTAAATTAAAATATGATCTTACTATGGCGAAAGGTTAATACAATTAAATAATTTTCCTGAATCACAATCAATAATATTTAAAAAACAAAGTTATATACGTATTTCAAAAGCTAAGCTTGCAACATCAGTAGCAAAAGATAAAGTTATAGTCCTAATCAGCGATCTAAGGTTACACAAATACTAAACGTACCCAGTAATAAAAGATATTCGATTACTGGGTATCTTGAGTATTTGAATTAAGAAATTTTATAAAACTAGAAAAAACAATGAATGTTTTGTGCCTTTAGTACCACTCTATATAATAATAAAAACATATTTACCATGTGAGATCCCATACGTCCTAAATATTTCATCTTCTCTTGTACTGAAGCAATCTGCTTCAGATACCAATCTCTAGCCTTTTCTATCGCTTGCAATCCCTGCATAAGTACATCTTTTTCCTGTTCAATTTGCTTCATTCTTTTTAACATATTATAGTCAATCCCATTTTGCAAGGTGTGTCTTCTCGGTTCTCTTCTCCGTACATTGGGTTTCTTCTGATATCCTCCATTAGGTATTTCAACTTGCCCAGATGGTTTCCCATCGCCAGCACCTCTTCCAGACTTAATTCCATTATACACGGACGATTTACCATTACCATTTTTGTCTTCATTCATCATCAAACCGATTTGCCAGTTTTGAAGAGCTGTTCGAATTTCCGCTCTGTCTAAATTTCGTTCCGTATTGTTCCTTTCGAGAGCCGGATTAGCCCTAGGAGGTTTTGGAGGTCCGTAAAGGTTTTTTGTTATATTAGGGACTTGTTTCTGATCGTAATTATGCAGATCTTGATCAGTTTGGGCTGTTTTTGTCAACAATTGTGGCATGCTTAGTGTTCGTTGTGAAGATATGACATTAGGACGAACTGTAGCTGTATTTATCCAGTTAGTTTTCGGGTTACAGTCAATATCCAGTAAAGGTGCAGAAGGTGGACGATTTGGTTGTTGGTCATTTGATCGATTCTGATTGCGACTTTCGACTTGATTGCGTAGAAGACAGATTTTTAATCCCGCACAAAAACGTTCGAAGCTTAATTTTCCATTGGGTGGGGTAACTTTTCGTAAACTTTCAATTACACCTTTGGGAAGACCCTTTGTACCGTCATCTTGCCAACGGTTTTCAATATCGATAAAATCGACATAGCCCGTACGTTTGTCGTCCATTATATCGAATAATGTTCGCATTGCTGTCACAAATTGTTTCGGTAAACTGTCGACTGTTGTCGTTGGTAAATGCGAGCCCATTTTTGTCAAAAAAAAAAGTCCAATTTATTGTAACTTTGTTTCAGTCACTGTTTCCAACTACTGAGAAACAATTTTTACCACTTTATTTATATTGTATGAAGACCAACTTTATTAAATCAATCATTTTATTTAATCACTGTTGCCAAACTGTTACACAAAACTATATTTTGATTAAAAATTTTCACACAATTATTTTTATAATAAGTAAAATATACACAGCTGGTAAATTTTAGTTTGTTTAACATACAATACATTAAATATTAATAATTGTACATTCGTAATTGTCAGATTTTTTTGTTGTTATAATTCTGTAATTATATTGTCAAATAATCTTTTGTAAACTTTTTTTTATCTGTTTATACAAATGACACATTTGAAACATTTGTATTTAAACGAAAAATTGATTAGTAACAATATATTTTCGACAATCGTTATTTATTTTAGTTGCAAATGGTCATGCGAAATTTTTATATTGATAAAAGATTGTTGAGAAATACTACAAAAATATCACTGAACTTTAGTTGCACTATAGAACACAATTATTTATTATATTCCAATCAATCGTAAAAATAACGACAACTTTTAGAAATAAAAACAAAAAACACTACTACACTAGACACAGCTGGCAATATTGCCAATACGTTTGTAGAAAATGAACAAAATTTTCGTTATAGTAACAATTAATTCCCGGCCACTAGTGTTGTGTTAAAGTGGTATTCTTGTATTGTTTCGATGCACCATACGGATGAAAGAGTACAACAACAGGCTGGGATAAATTGTTGCGAATAATTCGTGCAGTAAGTTCATAGTTAGCACAAATGTTGTGACTCAGACTGGGCACAACTCTAACCAATGAATGCTGTTTTGTTCTGGCTGGACGCTGAGTGCCATGTATATTGGTTGCTCTGTTCGGCTGTGATTGTAGGTTAGTGGCGGGATGGGGAGACGACAGGTGTAATAAAAGAGGTAGGTGCCTACCTTGATGTGTATTTTCAATATCTATATGTCTGCAGATAATGGCATGTAACTGATTTCCATAATCAAATCTAAATTGGACAGAAAAATACAATACTCAAAGGTTTATTCAGATAGCGCTACTTATTAATATTATAATCTAGCGCAAAGCTGGTAATTCTGAACCAAACTATTTACTTATAACCAGGGTTGAACTGGATAAATAATTAGGTCCTAGGAAATTTGCAGGATTGGCGCATTTTACATCCCAAAAATGTTCAAATAAGTTATGTTTCTATATTTTTTTATTCTACAGAAAAATTAAGAAGAACTGTAAAAATTACACATATAAAATTAAATGTAATCCTTTATTTAAATCTAAGTTAAAATACGATTTAATAAATGACTCTTTTTACAAATTGATATTTTTAGGATAATCAATTCTTAAATTTTTACAAAACTCAGAGATCAGTTTTAATTTTTTGACTATCGACTATCTTCTTCAAAGGCCTACATTTCATAAACCATGTGGTAGAAATATAATAATTTTCAGGAAAAATTAAAATGTGTTTAGTAGAACACGTAGATGGTAAACATATGGTTTATAGAATGTAACAAAAATTCTGTCAGTTTTAGACCTTTTAAAGAAGATTTAAAATAAATCGAAAGCTTGCCTATTAAACTTTTGATTTTGATTGAGTTAGATTTAACATCCATGTTCAAACTGACTGCTGCACTCATTATTTACTTACATATATATGCAAAGTTTTCTTACAAAATATACATGTTTGTGGCGCACCTGTTAGTGTTTCTAATGCGAATAATTTCTGGAAAAATATATGCATAACAGTTCTGTATCGGAGTAGAGTTTCAGTTTATGCGACCGGTCACAAAACGCTTTTCGACTTAGATCACCAGGTGATCAAAAACAGAGATGGAATTATATCTAGAAGAGAGAGATCGAACGATATATTCCAGTTCTTAGCTTCTCATATATCTTTAAGTGACTATCATAAGTATGTGGGAGTGAGATAGACTTATATATCGTTAAACAAAGACAAAAATATACACTATAAAAAAAGATCTTTAGTTTGAAAAAGAAAAAATACTCTTTTTCTATAAGGTATAACAGTACTCTACCTGCCTTGGAAATTTGCGAAAAATTAACTTTTGAGTTTTATACACTTTGCGCGTTTAAATTCTTTTGAATTGTTAGACATTATCGTGAAGTAACTATGTGATTTGCATAATCCTGGTTTAAAAGTATGTATTATGGTTAATATAGCCAGTGGTAGAGTAGTGGTAGCGTGTTGAATTGGTAACGTAAAGGTAGTCAGTTCAATTTACAATCACGGTGAAATTTAATTAAAAATATAGTTTTTGTATTAAAATAATAAATTTAAAAAAATGTTTATTAATATGCCGTTGAAATTTATACATACATACACAATCACGTCATATACCTAATACATTTCACTATTCCGAAATCAATAAAAATAAGTGTAAATATTATTGTTTTGAGAAGTTTTCACTCAAAATTACTTACAGTTTAAAATAAATTTTTTTTTGCTCATATCTAGTATTTTAATAATGTTTTAAATTAATGAGGAATATTTTGAAAATTTGTAATTTGTTGTATGACAGTTTTGGGATTTTTCGTGTAGTTCAGCTTAAATTGGACAACCCTGGTTTACTTTCAAATATTTTGAAATAACATAGTAAACAATCTTTCAGAACTCATTACATTAAAATAAAAAAGCTTTAGGAATAAATTACATAGTAACTTATTTCTAAGTTTTGTTTGTTTATTATTTATATTATTTGTATATTTTTTCTTGACGACATTATACGTAGAGTATATCGAAACATCGATTTTTAAATAAAATATATACAAAACTTAATCCTAAAGCTATTTTATTTTGAAATTTTTTATATTAAAACTAACAAATCCACTTTGTTATTTATATAAATAGTGTTTTTTTGCTAGTTTTGATTTAATTTCAATTTAATCTTTTTAATTTCAACTCATTTCAACATATCCGATCGACTTGTAATTTAGTTCCAATGATAATATAATATATATTTTTAAATACTTTTAACTACAGATACTTTATTAACCTTCATATGTACAAAAATTCACATTAAATGTAAAGAATCATTAAAACAATTATAGCATTATATAAAATGGTTATATTTTATAATAGTTATCAAACATTGCATTCAGTATTGCTGAATTTGTTATTTAATTATTCGTTTTATTTAATAGAAAGTTTTATGAATTTGTTGGGAGTGGGGTATATATTTAAAAAGAATGTAATTCAAATTGAATTTATGATATACAGAGTATATAACCAACATAACACTAGTATATTGCGGGTTTGTATAATTACAAGGGGCAATTTATTAACTTTTAAACCACAGGAATTATGACAATTATTAAGAATGATATGAACAAATAATACGAAAAATTTTCTTTACAAAACAAATTATAGGTAATTATATGGTAAAGACGGATGTTTTTCAAAACGTAGACAATAATAATAGGTCTGTAATAATTACTTTAATATGGACAAAAACATGATATATAAATTTTATTTTTTACTGATTATTATTATATATTTTTGTATAATAATTTTTCGATAATGTATTTTAATTGATGTGGCTAGTACATGACTTTCTGCTATATTTAATATTATATTTTAAGTTGTACTTTAATAAGGAATGTGTAAGAAAAAATATAATAATTTTGTGTATACACGAAATTTAAATTGAATAATTCCATTCATAAATTCATTGTTTTATTGAAAAAATATAACCAAAACCTGTAACATATCGCGATATAAAGTTAAGAAGTGTCCCAATGTTACATTCTGGATTGATTAGGGTTAAAGAATATAACCAAGAACTATTTGTTACTATATTTTGTTTGCCATTTCATAAATATGGACGAAACAAATGACTGAACAGGAATGTGTAATGGAAATTAATTTCTGTATGAATGAAATAAAAAAAAAATATGTTACACCCTTACGGGTACATGACGTAAATGTGTATGTATGTTTGTAATAAATGAAACGTGTTCTTAGGGACCACAAAATATATTTATTTACCAAAAACACGCAATCGAAAAATTACATATAAAAATAGTATTTATCATGAGGTCAACGAAAACTTCAGATGTTAAATTAAATAAACAATTTATGGTAATAAAATTTTATGTGTTCTATTTAAGAAAATATAAAGTCAAAATAAAATGGCTTTAGGTTATAGTTTTGTATTATTAACATAGTAAAAAATCTTTCAGAACTCATTATATAAAATAAAACTGCTTTAGGTACAAGTTCTGTATTAAAATTTATTTATAATTGACATTACAGTAAATATCAGATCACAGAAACAAGTTACTAGGTAACAAATAAGTGACTAGATCATTCAATTTATAGATTTTTAATTAATGGAAGCCAAATTTTATTTAACTCAACGTTTTTGCAGTGATTGATGTTGTCTTTTTACCACGTTTATATTAACTCACTCTGTTGTTGTCGCGGTCAAATTTTGTAACCAATTTTTAGACCACTTCCTATCATTTGATTTCACTGAAATTTTGCATGTAGTTTCATTCCAGGAGACAACACAATATTATATATAAAAAAACCGATTACAAGATATGACACCCTTATATTTATTTTTTTAATACAACTAATGACATCTGTCACATGAACTATTTTTTTGTTTAATTAACAATTGAATAATGTAAATGAGAGATAATAAGACTCAAAAGCAGAAAATAAAATATATAAAAAAACCTTTTTAAAAACCACGCTTATATTTAAATGCACTAAAAAGAGGAAAATAAATTCTTTCCTGGTTATCCAAAAATTTTATCTAGAAATAAAAGCGTGGAGCATAACCAGGAAAGAATTTATTTTCCTCTTTTTAGTGCATTTAAATATAAGCGTGGTTTTTAAAAAGGTTTTTTTATATATTTTTCTTCATAAATTTCAATTGCTTCTCTTATCAATCTGCTGTTAATATTGATATGTCTTGCAATTATTATAATATCTTCGAATTTTACATCATGAAGATAATTATGTTATTGCTGAATTTGAATATCAGTTTTATTTTCTTTATTATTATTTATTAATAATCGACATACTCAACGTTCGTCTTCATCAGGAAAAATAATATTATTTAGTACAGAATATTAATAATACAGAACTATAACCTTACGCCGGTTTATTTTAATATAATGAGTTTTGAAAGATTTTTTGCTATGTTAAATATAAAGTTATTCCTGTTTATACGTCTCCAAGGAATGTTATCACATTTTCTTGGTTAAAAAATGTTTTTTTTTCTTGACTTTTAGCAGGAAACTTTTGTGAATTATTAAAAAAACTTTTTCTTCATTCCATCGTGTATTTTCGGTATCGGTAGCCATGTTTTTTTTTTTTATTATAGCGAGTGCATTTTGACATATAACACAGAAATAGGTTAAAACGTTAGAAGCTATTTTGACACACATATTTTTTATTTATAAGTTTAAAAGAGAAATATGTATTTACATTTTTATTGTAGATGTAAATATTAAATATGTGCTTTGGGAACTTTTGCTAGGAATGCAAATGTTTCCAAAGAAGCCCGTTTGAGTATACACAATGCAGTTTTGATGCCTACGTTGATGTATGGTAGTGAATGTTGGGTTTGGTTGCAAAAGCATAAACAGAAAATGACTGCTGTGGAAATGAGATTTTTACGTGGGGTATGTGGTGTAAATAGGAGAAATCGGGTACGAAATAGATTAGTGTATGATGAGTGTGAAATTGAAAAAAAATGTTGTAGTAAAAGTTGGTGTTAGTCAGTTAAGATGGTTCGGACATGTTGAGTGAATGTCTAATGAACGTTTGGTTAAAAAGATTTATTTGAATGATTTTGATGGTATACGTTTGCGTGGACGTCCGATGAGTAGTTGGAGTGGTATGATTGAGAGGGTGGCTTGCGTGAGCGAAAGTTTCCAAGTAGTAGGAATAAAAGAACATGGAAACATGGAAAGGAAAAGAGAACATTATGAATGTGGATGAAGCGAAAGTTGGTTGTTTGGATAGGAATGTTTGGAGGCTACTGATTTCGGGATGAGAAAAGAGTTTGTGCCACACTCTTTTGGGTACATTGCGTGATTATGTATATATGTATGTACGTATGTATGAAAATTTACTAAATTTTCTAGGCTTGGTATGCTGTGGTCGATCTATCATCGTTGCAGGCGTTTCGCTATACATTGTAGATGGCATCTTCAGTGTTTGGTGATTTTTTTTTATCATAATATGTCAAGCTTTTTAGACCTAGTATCGAAAATAAGTCTTTACCTACAAAATACAATTTGTCTTGCTGCCTTATATATACTTACATACACAGAAGTGCCATGTACCCAAAAGGATATGGCACAAACTCTTTCCACAATCTCAAAATCAATTTGCTCCAAATATCCCTATCCAGACAAGCAACTTTAGCTTCATCTACATTCATGATACGTCTCATACATGCACTTCTATTCTTACTATTTGGAAACTTTCGCTCACGCAAACCACTTTCTCAATTATACGACTGTAACTACTCATCGGACGTCCACGCAAACGTATAGCTTCAAAATCATTTATATACATTTTTCTAGCCAAACGTTTATTACATATTTATTCAAGATGTCCGAACCATCTTAACTGATTAACACCAACTTTTGCTACATTTTTTTCAATTTTACATTTATCATACACTAATCTATTTTCCGATTATCATAATATCAAGTATTTGTGACGTTTACAAAAAAAAACTGTTTTGCAATAGCAATAATAATTTAAAATTGGAAATTTAATTCACTTATCATCTTTTCCTAACCTGAAATTAAATAATTCTTGTTCAAACATAAGAGTAGAGAAAAGTTGGGAAAAAACTCAGTATTTTAATGGCAAAGCAAACACTTTATAACAACTGCAAGCGACTGTGTCAGAAATGGCGTGAAAATTTAGGTCACTAGGTCATTGATTCAGCTATTCTGTAAAGGCATACCTTAGGGACGGTTCATCCGAGGCCCCTTTTCCGGTGCGCTAAATTCGGTCTTAATCCGGCCCTGACCTCTCCCGTCTGAACACTCTCAAGACTTATTGTTGTGAATTACTTAAAATTTATTAAGATTAATCAGAGGGAAAAGTTTTAAAACGGATATTTGTCTTAACTAACGTATGAAATTTATTATTTTCAAGTTCGGTTTAATACGTTCGAACAAAAGAGAAACCGTCTTATTCATTATATAGGCTTAATAGGGATACGGTTTAGGGGGGGGGGGGGGTTATCGAAAAAGTTTTTGGGATGAATGAATATTTTAGAATACACTGTAAAAAAATAAGCGATATTGCAGAAAAATAATAGTAAAATTTTACTATAAATTTCTACCTCAAAATTCTGTAATTTTTACATAATATATAATAATCACATAAAGTAAGTAAAAATGACCTAATAAGTATGTAAAATTGCTTACTTTCTATACATATTGTTGGTATAACTTCTCAAATTATGTAAAATTACAGCTATTTTACCAATTTATGAAAAAATCTTGACAATAAATTTACTGAAGTTCTGTAAAAACTACTAAAAAACTGTAATATTACATACATATGTACTTTTTTTATCTCGTTGGTAATATCATATTACATAATGCTTGTAATAATTCTGATATTATGTATTTTTAAACAATTATGTTAAAAATTGCAGCAGTTGAGTAATTATACCTAGAAATATTCGGCATCATAGTGTCTGATGGTTTGTCGGTAAAATTACATATTTGTTTTAAAGTGTATAAGTATTTTTTATTCATTCCAAAACTGTTATTATTTGCTCGGTTTTCGAGTTTTTCAGTTTGGCATATTATAATAGAAAAAAATAAATCTACTTAAAACTGTAGCATCCTCTAAAAATGTCAATAAAGTAATTTTGTTGTTCAAGTTTACATGAATAATAAAAAAATTCTATTCCTTCTGTAGTAGATTATGTTATTGAGTTATTGTATCGAACCCAGAAATGTAAAATAGTATTTAGAGGGTCCAACAAAAAATAGTTAAATAAATATAAAAAAATAAATTAAATAAAAAATAATTGTATAAATTATGGAAGAACAATTAACAACAAATAGAATAGTTATATTCTTATATTGTATTCAAAGTTTATCTTCCTGGAAAAATAAATCGGAAATCGAAAAATCAAAAGCTTTAGGTATGTAAGATATTTTTGTGTATTTAATTCAATAATACATTTTCAATTTAGTTTTGGAGAAAAACTCTTTCGAGTCCAATAGAGTAGAACTGTATTTCGAATTCTTCTGTCAGGATACGAATGTGTTATAAAGTTACGTTAACGTTTGTTTTACCTATAGGTCCTAAGAGCGACCGACCCTTTTATATACCAAAGGCTATATTCAACATACCTGATTTTATTCTATTGGATATAATAACGCCCTTTTCGTTTCGGAATTTTTACCTTGGTACCTGCAATCAATTATTTTTCGGTCAGAGTTTGTCAAACTATTTTCAAAAGTTTCTGACTTTTTTTTTGTAAAATAACAAAATCTATTTAAGTTTTAAATACTTTTTTCTCCGAATAAAGATTTGAATAAGAAGGCGATAATAGATCAAGAAATAAGATGTTAAATTCTTATATAGTTATATTTTTTTCCAAAATTACTAAGTTTCGGCCATTTTAACATGTGCCATTCTCAGCTTTAAATATTTTTTTAAATACACATTTTCGGTGTTACATTATGTTTGAGACATCACAATAATATATTTTAGATACATAAGTTCGTAGGTTAAAAATTAAAATTTAGATGTAAATTACATGTCGTCTAAGTAAATAAAAACATATTTGATAATTAATACATTGCGAAATTGCTTTTGTTGAGTAAATTAAATTAGATGTTGACGGATTGCTTGTGTCTTTTACATCATGATGAAGACAATATGAACAATATTAACAATTTTAAATATTTTGATAAAATTTTAAGGATGAGGCTATTTATACATACGGTATGTATACGCAATTGGCTATTTATACATACTAAAAAAAAAAAACCTAAACCAACCTACTAGCCTAACGTACCCTAAATAGCCAATTACGTAAAAATACTGTATGTATTAGTACTAACCTAACCTAACCTAACCTAACCTAACCTAACCTAACCTAACCTAACCTAACCTAACCTAACCTAACCTAACCTAACCTAACCTAACCTACCCTAAATAGCCAATTACGTAAAAATACTGTATGTATAAATAGCCAATTGCGAATACATATCGTATGTATAAATAGCCACTTTCAAATTTTAAACCCGTTTTTAACTTAATTGAAGTTTTTGGTCCGTTATTAGACCATTAGTACTAAATAATTGAACTAAAACACCTAAAAAATCGAACTTGTAGTACTAGCCAGTTTAAAAACTGTTACCAATAAACAATATTCATTTCAAATAATCATTAAATACAATTTCAGGCTTCAGCCGCGTGAAATGATAATATTTCATGATCAAACATAAGTTTTTTTTCGGCGTTATATGAATGCATGAGAGATATAGGAAAACTGAAAATAAACAGCTGCAATACTCCACGTGGCATAGTGGTGGGGAGATATGACCTTGACAGAAGTGGGAAGAGAAGGTCATTTGAGCTTTTCCATAGCGGAGGGGAGCTTTGAACTACAGACCAGAGGGAAGATTAGAGGTTGATGATTTTTTTTTCGTGTTAGTTGAGAGTAAATTGTGTGTGGATGTGCGATAGAATTTTAAAAAGGAAATTTTATTTTGCAGGAATGGTATATTCCATTATTTTTTTGGTTGGTGTTGGGACAGATACATTGAGAATGGGAATGGTTGGAACGACTGGGAAAATATGGGTCGATAAATGGTGACCGAGTGAACGACTCGGTGTAGCGCCGGCGTCATATATCGGCGACATTCAAAATGTTTATGCGTTACAGCTAGGGTTAAGATTTATGCCTCTATTCTAGTCATTAAATTTAGCCTAATAGCCCGGTTTCAGAACAATCACTTGAACTCAGGGTGGCCAAAACCTGGAAAACCGGGAAAAGTCAGGGAATTTTGTTGGTTTTGGAAAAGTCAGGGAATTTCATTTGGAGTCAGGGAAAAAATTTGTTTGGCGAAGTTACAAAATTACAAACACAAATTTTGAGCAAATGTTGTGCAAATTTGTAATTGTATTATTATAAAATTCGCAAAAATTTTATGAATTTCACTTTTAGTATATTCAAATTAATCTTATCTCAATTTTTTCACACCTAGACTTAGAAATCATTATAATTAATTAAGTTCAAGGTTGTAACTCATCTTTATCTAATTTTAAACCGATTTTAATCAATATTTTGTGATTTACAGTACTTGGGATTTTATATTTGTTTAAATATAAAAGTCAGGGAAAAATGAAAAAAAGTTCTGGAAAACCGGGAAAAGTCAGGGAAATTGGTTTTCACAAAGTTTTAGCCACCCTGTATGAACTAAAGTCGCCTTTAAGTCGGCAAAAAAGCATCATTTTATTGGCAGCATTAAATATTTATGAAATTAGTCGTATGATTAAAAGTGTTTTGCGTGAGCGGAAGTTTCCAAGAAGTAGGAATAAAAGAGCATGTATGAGATGTATTATGAATATGGATGAAGCTAAAGTTGCTTGTCTGGATAGGTTTGTTTCTAGACAGTCTTTAGTTAGAATTCAAACCACCAAGTCGTAATGTAATATAATCATAAGTAATAAATTAGACTTTAAAATATTTTGTCTTACTTTTATTCTTAATCGTTTCCGAACCATAACATTAGTACTAAATAATTGAACTAAAACACTTAAAAAATCGAACTTGTAGTACTAGCCAGTTTGAAAACTGTTACCAATATACCATTAATAAACAATATTCATTTCAAATAATCATTAAATACAATTTCAGGCTTCAGCCGCGTGAAATGATAATATTTCACGATCAAACATATGCATTATTTTATTGGCAACATTAAATAATTATGAAATTAGTCGTATGATTAAAAGTGTTTTGCGTGAGCGGAAGTTTCCAAGTAGTAGGAATAAAAGAGCATGTATGAGATGTATTATGAATATAGATGAAGCTAAAGTTGCTTGTCTGGATAGGGATGTTTGGAGGAAACTGATTTCGGGATAATGGTAAGAATGTGTGCCACACACTTTTAGGTACATGGCGTAATTGTGTATGTATGTATGAAATAACAGCAGATTGATAAGGGAAGCAATAGAAATTTATAAAGAAAAAAGATAACATCAATCGGCCTGATGTGGTATTGATTTCAATAAAATTTGGCTTTTATTAATTAAAAATTTATAAATTATATATATATATATATATATATATATATATATATATATATATATATATATATATATATATAGATATCATAAAAATATGAAAAATTATAAAAAAATTATTTAGCCGTGTCGAAAATTTTTCCAAATAAATGTTATTAGTTATAACTTGTTTAATAATTTTGTTAAATAATTTTTTTTCTTGAAATATGCTTCGACTCTTGCGAAATATTTGTAAAACACATGAAAATTATATCAGTAAATTACCACTTTCGGTTGGCAGATTTTTAACCAAAAGTTGATCAAATTGAGATATTCACTGCAGAAGCTTAAATGTGAAATTTTATAACAATCCGTTCAACCGAATTTGGCAGTAGTTTTTCAACATTCAACATGTTAAAAATGAAACTTATAAATCAGTTTTAATATTGTCAATATCATTTCCACATTAAAATTTCGTGATTTATATTCTTGAAATATGCTAAAATAGCAGTCTGTAAAGTTTGAAGTAAATACATTTGGTAACCGTAAAGTAAAGTTTTATCCAAATAATTTCTTTCTTTGTAGGAACAAACAATTAATACATACATACATACACAATCACGCCATGTACCCAAAAGGGTGTGGCACAAACTCTTTTTATCATCCCGAAATCAGTCGTCTCCAAACATTCCTATCCAAACAAGCAACTTTCGCTTCATCCACATTCATAATTTCTCTCATACATGCTCTTTTACTCCTATTACTTGAAAACTTTTGCTCACGCAAGCCACTCTCTCAATCATACCACTCCAACTACTCATCGGACGTCCACGCAAATGTATACCATCAAAATCATTCAAATAAATTGTTTTAACCAAACGTTCATTAGACATTCGCCCAACATGTCCGAACCATCTTAACTGACTAACACGGGGCAACTTTTGCTACAACATTTTTTTAATTTCACACTCATCAAACACTAATCTATTTCGTACCCGATCTCTCCTATTTACACCACATACCCCACGTAAAAATCTCATTTCCACAGCAGTCATTTTCCGTTTATGTTTTTACAACCAAACCCAACATTCACTACCCTATACATCAACGTAGGCACCAAAACTGCATTGTATATACTCAAACGGGCTTCTTTGAAAACATTTACATTCCTAGCAAAAGTTCCCAAAGCACATATTTAATATTTATATCTACAATAAAAATATAAATACATATTACTCTTTTAAACTTATAAATCAAAAAATATGTGTGTCAAAATAGCTTCTAACGTTTTAACCTATTTCTGTGTTATATATGTCAAAATTAATTATCATAATTAGTAGTCTTCGAAATTGTTTGACGGTCACTGCTGTATACCGGGTACGTTAGCTTAGCGGCTCATACAGCGCTCGTTGTATTACCCATACTACCTTTAAGTTGAGTTAGTCTTCGCCAGTACGCTGTCAAATTCACAACACTTTCAATCGTCAGTGTTTTGCCTCGGCGTTTACAAAATGTTGCCATTCAATATCGGCGGCATTTGATTAACCAAATATTAATCTGACATCGACTCATATTCGTTACCAATCTAATAAACAGTGTCACAGTCAATTTGAAACAAGTGCATTCCGTTTTTTAATAACCATTACGAAAAATTATCGCTTATGTGCGCGCTAAAAATTCTTCATCGGTTTTACATCGATACAAATTCGATTCGATTAAATGATTATTGAGACTAGGTTATTGTGGAATATGTGCCAGATGAGAAGGAATACCTATTCGTGCAAAATTCGTTGTTAAACTTTTTTTCAGGTAGGTGCTATTTTATAATATCGGTTAATTCTTGTTGCGGGTCGAATTTTGACATGTTTCGTATCGCGTTAGAAAAATGTCGTTATTATATTTCGCTGACTAAATGTTTTTCCGAATATTTTCAACTGTAATTTATATTATTATACATTTTTGATAACGATGTACGTAGAGTACGTCGAAACGTCGATTTTTTTAAATTAAAATATATACAAAAGTTAATCCTAAAGCGTTTTTATTTTAATATATGTTTTAAAAGATTTTTTTATTATTATATTATTTATATTATTATACATTTTTGATAACGATGTACGTAGAGTACATCGAAACGTCGATTTCTTTAAATTAAAATATATACAAAAGTTAATCCTAAAGCGTTTTTATTTTAATATAAGTTTTAAAAGATTTTTTACTATGTTACTTGTATTTTATTACGTAGTAATTTGTTTCTATGTTATGTTTATATAATTTTATCTGATGATGATGTACGTTAAGTACGTCGAAACATCGATTATCAATAAATATTATTATAGAACTTTAACCTAAAGCCATTTTATTTTAATTTTTATTGTTATTGCTACGAAATAAATCTTAGATTTTTCAAATTATCTGAAATGCTTTATAAAATTTAAATAATTACATTTAAAAAAATATTTTTTATGTATTTATATTGTAATTATGTATTTTTCTTGACGATGATGTACGTAGAGTACTTTGAAACGTCGATTTTTTATTAAAATATATACAGAACTTAATCCTAAAGCCTTTTTATTTTAATTGAATGAATTCTAAAAGATTTTTTTTCTATGTTAAAATAGTTATTTTTATTACAGACCATGTCTTGTCAAAATATTTTAAGAATTGTCCGGAAATATATTGTCAAAAAAAATCTATAGCTGTTCAATAACTTATAAATTATAATATTTATAAATATATTTCTGAAATTTTATGATTGTTTATTAATTGAAAATATCTTTGTACACATGTCGTTTTGCAAGTTCCATGAAAAATATTCTATTTATAAATTTTAAATTAAAGTTGATAATTTTAAATTATTTGCTATATATGCTATAATAAAATGTAAACATTGTTATCAAAACTTTCAATTTTTATTAGAAATATGTTAATTGTAATGCTGAATATTTGGTAGAAAAATAATTTTATGAATTTCGCTTTTTAGGAATTTTTACGTGTTTGAAAGTGTACTTTCATTATATTTTTTTTAAATTTGCGTGCATAATTACAAACGTGTGATAGTAAATTTGTTTTTGTTCAAAATGAATTAATTTCCAATAATATTATTTAAATTCCTTTTATAGTAAGTAATCTACATTTTTAAATATTTATTAAACGTAATTTGGCGAGTAATTTATTATTAAAATAATAGATTTAATATTTAAACATTGCATTTCAAATTATTTATTCATGTAGAAATGATAATATTAGAAATATTTTCTTTTTATTAAATTATAATAATTCTAACATAGTAAAAAAATCTACCAGAACTTATTATATTAATTAAAAATCTATAAATTTTATGATCTAGTTACTTGTTATCTATAGTAACTTTTTTCTATGTTATGTTATTTACTGTAATGACATTTATCCTGATGAAGACGGACGCTGAGTTCGTCGAAACGTCGATTTTAAATAGATATTAATATAGAACTTTAACTTAAAACAGTTTTATTTTAATATAACAATTCTTTCACGTTTCCACAGCAGTCATTTTCCTTTTATACTTTTGCAACCAAACTCAACATTCATTATATTTATAATGTTAGAAAATGTGTTATTCAATAATATTTGTAAAATATGTATAATAATTACTGAAATTTTTAATCAATGTTTATTTTGAATATAAATAAAATATATGAAAGTTGAAAAATAAAATAAAATAATATAAATAAAATAGTTTTGTTGGCATAATATGAAAATTAATTTTACATCAAGGATAGAGTATAAATAATTTAAAATTGTCAACTCAAATTTGATATTTATAAATAGAATATTTTTAATGGAACTGCAATACGGCATATGTGTACAAAGATATTTTTAGTTAATAAACAATCATAAAATTTCAGATATATATTTATCAATATTATAATTTATAAGTTATTGAACAGCTATAGATATTTTTAAAAATATATTTCAAGACAATTCGTTAAATATTTTGACAAGACATGGTCTGCATAAAAATAACTATTTTAACATAGTAAAAAAATCTTTTAGAACTCATTCAATTAAAATAAAAAGGCTTTAGGATTAAGTTCTGTATATATTTTAATAAAAAGTCGACGTTTCGACGTACTCTACGTACATCATTATTAGGAAATAATACATAATTATAATATAAATACATTAAAACTAGGAAACCCGTGACCCTTAAAGGGTCACGTTTAAAGTCAAAAATAGTAACAAACACAACACAAAGACACAGTATACAAGTATAAAAAAATAAAGGGCGCTCGCACGCGCGCGCTCCCCATAGAAAGTATTACGTAAATATAATAATAATATATTAAAAATTTTTGATTTAAGCTTTTCTTTTTTACCCGACGAAAGATTCGAATATTCCATCTTCATTCTCTTGGTCTTTTTATTGCCGTTTATATTAGGTTTTGCTCATTTAAGCATGATACAAAATTTTTATAATACAACAATATCAATGAAATGTACTTTTTACTCTTATTTTAATGAAAAAAATATAAGTAAATGCTCTGATATATGTAAAAAAAAATGTACTTGCAATATATTGTGACAGCTGTTTATTTATTTATTTCATTCATTTTTTTCATAGCTATCTAAGTTTATTTTTGACATTAGCATTATTAACATAATTTTTCAAATTTTTGAGAACCAAGATGAAATCGTAGAAAGATGAAAATTGCCTATTCTCAAATAGGGGATGAACCAATTAAAATGACACCACTTCCATCAAAATCGGTTCAGGGGTTTAGGAGGAGATGGGGCAGAAACATATATACAAACATACAAACATACAAACATTTGTCAATTAGAGATATGAATTTGGAAAATAGAGAATGCATATTAATTATTAATATTAAAAAAACAAATGATAAAAATTGTGATTTAAATTATGATTAAAATCAGTCCAACTCTGAATTTCAATAAAGTTTAGATAAATAATCAACAAAAATATAAATATGCAACAAATTAGAACAAATATCTAATTACATTAAATTAATATATTAAACGTAATTGTCTATACTCTTTCATTAAATGATTCCACTTATTAGAAGAATGAAAATTATTAGATTATTATTATTATTTTCTTTTTAGAACTAAATATTAGAAAATCATCTAAAGATGATAATGATTGCTGATGAATGCTGCCTACATTGACGTATGGTAGTGAATGTTGGGTTTGGCTGCAAAAGCATAAAAGAAAAATGACTGCTGTGGATTCGTGTATAATGAATATGAAATTAAAAAAAAAATTTTGTTGCAAAAGTTAGTGTTAGATGGTTAATGAACGTTTAGTTAAAAGATTTTATATATAGATGTTTGAGTGAGTGTTTTGCGTAAGCGAATAAGAGTTGCTTGTCTGGATAGGAATGTTTGGAGGAAACAAATTTCGGGGTAGTAGAAAGAGTTTATGTCACATCCTTTTGGGTACATGGCGTGATTGTGTATGTATGTATTTATAGATTTTTTGTCCTGTGTGTTGTATATAAATTATATATTTATAATAGTACATGAATAATAGTATATGAATATTTTATATATTATTTTTGAAATATAGTCAGTAATTTTAAAAATAACTTGATTTAAAATATAAGTTTATGAATTATTACATATAAAAAAAAATTAATTTACTGCCGAATTTTATTGCATAAATAATTTTGAGATATTAAAATTAGTATAGAAAAAAAATTGGTTATTTATATTCAACCTAGGCATAAATTTTTTGCAACAATACAATAATTCAAGTATATTTTTAATTTATTGCTAAATTATATTTGGTTGATATTTTTGATATAGTATTTGAATTAAATCATAAAAAAAAAAATATCATAAATTTATTATCGTTTTTAGAGTAAAACCTAAAAAAAATAATAAAAAATTTCTCTGATATTTTTTTGCAGATTATAAAACTTTAAAAACTATTTAAAAAAAATAGATTTATAATTTTATTTGACAACGGTTTGCGAGTTGTATACGTACCACGTCAAAGATAAATTTGAATTAAGTAAAAAATAAAATATTATTACATATTGTATACAGGGTGTTTGCAATCAAGGTATTTTATTTTTAAGGGGTGATACTACAGGTCAAAACAAGGCGATTAACGCCAAAACACCTTAGTAAAAGTTTTCTAATAAACGAGATATTCATTTTTTTTTAAGTAAAATGGTAGCATATGGTATAATTTTTATTATCCAGCTCACAAAAAAAATTATTCTTCATAATAGTTTTGGATTTGCTTGAAACGAATAAAAATGTAAAAATATTCCAGGTTTTAAATACAGGGTGACTCGGATTTGCTGATTTGTGTTTCAACTTTTAGGTAAAATAGGTAAAATAGGTAAAATTGGGTGATAGCACTAATCCTATTAATCAAATAAGGGTATTTTACCTAAAAGTTGAAACACAAATCAGCAAATCCGAGTCACCCTGTATTTAAAACCTGGAATATTTTTACATTTTTATTCGTTTCAAGCAAATCCAAAACTATTATGAAGAATAATTTTTTTTGTGAGCTGGATAATAAAAATTATACCATATGCTACCATTTTACTTAAAAAAAAATGAATATCTCGTTTATTAGAAAACTTTTACTAAGGTGTTTTGGCGTTAATCGCCTTGTTTTGACCTGTAGTATCACCCCTTAAAAATAAAATACCTTGATTGCAAACACCCTGTATATAAAATGTTTTTTCTTTAGCCGTATTAAAATATTGATATTACGTTACTATATTGCCTATTTAGAAGGAGGTCATTACGTTACTAGTACAATAATGAGAACATTATTATACATTAGTTTGTTATTATATTATATTATATTATTATATTATACCACTAGTGGCAGCACCGAACTTAACTACAACGTCAAGTGTATTTAATCTGACATCTTTGAAAATTACTACGTCAAGTTTGTATTACATATATATTTTTCCTTGAATTTGAATTGGATTAATGAAAACGTGTGACGAAGTGCAAGAAATGCAATGTACATCGCCATATTTGTCAGAAATTGTATATTCGACCAAAGAAACATTATTATCTTACAGAATCTAAGATTTGTCGTTTTAACGAACCATTATTTTTGATAAATTTTACACCATGAAGATTTTCAGAAGAAAAATATCAACAGAAAATCATTGCTGATTCTCAGTCCGTCTTTGAGATATGATTTCAAGTTTTTCGTGATTATTTTTAATGACGTGTCGAATACCCCTTTACGTTAGCTTTTTTTCCTTAAATTTTTTCTTCATTCGTGCATGAATGGCAAAGGTCATAAATCCATTGACTGTTTCACCTTGACAAGTATTACTAAAATAGTTAGTTTTACCTATATAATTTTCCAAGTTTTTTTTTTTTCATTTGCTACCAGCTAATTTTTACAAATATTTTTTCCAACTTTTTACCTGTTTTTTCCACCTTTTTAGCAAAATAATTTCCCATAACGAATATAATTGCGATGGGAACTCGCAGAAAAAAAAGAACGAAGAAATAAATCAAAATAAAGTAAAAACGACACAGAACTAATTAAAACTTATATCTTTTCTCTCCAATGTGTGTAGAGATATATCTGTCTCGCTTGTGCTACGTAATTTTCGCGTAATTGGATAAATTTATTATGACATATATTGTAGACAAAAAATGGACATACACGTGCTGCTAAATTAAAAACGAAATAATGAATTTTTTTCTCCCTATTAAAAATAATTTTATTTTGAGTGTCTCAATTTAATACATCAATTAAAATAAAAATGCTTTAGGATTAAGTTTTGTATAAATTTTAATTGGAAATCAACGTCATTTGTATCAGTTTTCCTGATGAAGACGGACGTTGAGTTTGTCGAAACGTTGATTATTAATAAATATTAATATAAAACTTAAACCAATAGCCGTTTTATTATTTCAATTTTAAAAAGTTATTACTTTGCTAATTTCCAGTCAATTGTAATATACGGAATTATCTTTTGGGGTAGTTCTACCTCTGCACATAGAGTTTTTCTAATTCAAAAAAGAATAATTAGAATATTAGCTAATATAAAACTATATAATTCTTCTAGAAATTATTATAAATTCTACAATATTTTGCCTATACCCTGTTTATATGTATATTACCTTTTAATATATATATATATATATATATATATATATATATATATATATATATATATATATATATATATTAAAAATAATATAAATTTTGTCGATACACATTGTTATAACACTAGAAATAAAGATAGTCTTATAATTCCTAAAATTAACAGAAAATTAACAACAAAAAATCAGAATTTTGCCGGGATTTCATTATATAATAAACTTCCTGACAATATTAAAAATAGTGATTTAAAGTCTTATAAAATTCAATTACATAACTTGTTGATATCACATTGTTTTTATTCTGTTAATGAATTTTTGAATTATAGATTATAATATAAAATTATCATTTGTTATATATATTCTGTATTTTGCACTTTTATGTATTTACATAATTGTATATGTTTGACTGTTTCTATGTCCTATTACAAGGATCAACAGAAATAAAGATTATTATTATTATTATTATTATTATTATTATTATTATAAAAGTAAGTTAATCTTTAAAATTCAAAATTGAAAGTTCTTTATTAATATTTATTAATAATTGACGAGTTCTGAAAGATTTTTTACTATTTTATTAATTTACTTTACGCAGCAATTAATACGGAAAAATAATAAGTTATAAATAAGTTATGTATGTACATCAGAATTGATAATACTAATTAATAATAATAATAAAAAAACTAATCATATAATCAACTTTCAAATATTTTCTTTTAATCCGAGTACAATTAAATAATTTTTTAATTACGATTGAATTTTACAATAATAATTATTTTGCACTGTTTCATTCGTATAATTTGCATACGCACTTGTTCTTAAGAATGTTTATTAGAAAATAATGTTAAATTATTTAAATTAAGTAATCATATTTATAGTTTACCATTCACTTCTTATTTGAAATTGTTTTGCATAAATATTATATATGAAACAAAGTATTTGTTAATAACAAAAACAAATGTATATATATACGATATTTAATTGCTAAGGAAATAGTAAAATTTATTGTACTAAATTCCCATGTACGATAATTTGTTTATAAAAATTTCAGGGACAGTTTTTTCAATAATTTAACCGAAATAAATGACAAAACTGTTCCAATTTTGTTGTTATTTATTCGAATATAAAATATGGTATTTCTAGTAGGCGTTGATATCTAATATGTAAAAAAAAATCCGTTGTGGTTATCCAGGGTTGGGCTAATTTTTATCATTTGATTTAAATCACAATTGTAGTCATTTATTTTTTTTAATATTAATCATTGATTTAAATCAATTTTAATTAATTATGTTTTTAACTAAATTTTGTTTTTAATAATTGTTTAATTAAAATATCTAGATACATCTAGCACAAAATAAATATTGAAAAAAAACATTTATATACATTATATATTTTATGTTAAAAGTATATATATATATATATATATATATATATATATATATATATATATATATATATATATATATAAATATATAAACTTTACATACTTTCGTAAAAATATACAAAAAATATATAAATCTGCTATATTGTTTTATGTAATATTATATGATTATATGATTTTTACTATGAAAAAAATATATAAATTCACAGATATTTTTAACAGTGTAGTTACATCACATACGCGATGCAAATATTAAAACATTAGAAAATCATGCAGCCTTTCGAAATGGCTAAAAAAAATTGGTGGAACTGTGTTATTATAAGTTTCAGGATATTTAAAAGGATATTACTTATAATTTATGAAGATGATGGCTATTTATATAATATAAATGATTTGATAATCTTCTCGTTAAATGATTTATTTGATGTTTTCATTTTCCTTTTTACGAAATGGAAAGTATTTAAAGCATTAAAACACTAAAAGGTCATGAACAAAAGTTGAAATATTTCAATGATTGAAACATTCATTATTGGTTCGTAATAAGTATTCAACCTTATCGATAATTTTTTTTTCTTTTATTATCAAATTTCTTCGATTTATTTGTCAGTGTTTATATTTAATAAATATTTCTACGATTTTTAGACTAAATAATCATTTAAATTAATTATAATATTCATATTTTTTCGACACTGTCAAAGAATTTTATAATTTGTTTATATTGTTTGTTCTACGTTTTGAAAATGGAAGGATATTTGTAGACATTAATATAGTTATGTTCAGTTTTATTTTTTTGACAATAATTGCAGTAGAACTTGCAAAGAAATTAAATAATTAAAAAAATGCAATTAATTAAATGTCTAAACGGGGCTATCGCCGTTTGAAATTCAAACGGCGATTTCATGCGGTAAAAATGCCCGAATCTGATGCTGTTGCATATCAAATTGTAGCTAAACGCACCGCCTAAACGATGCGCGATGAGATTTTATTGGGGAATTGCTCTAGAAATGGTATTTTCATCATTTTCGATATATCAATTTGACACATTTTCAATATGGCAGCGAGATTCATTTTTCTTATAGCTATCTATGTTTATTTGTATATAGGTATTTAATTTTTAAATGCGATATATTTTTTCACTTATTATAGTATAAATACAAGTTATTTATTTTTTTCTTGAAATTTGTTTTCCTTCGATGATGGCTTAATTTGTGTTTGTGCTTAAATTGTGAAACTTAAATTTTTTTTATTTATTTACACATTACAAATTTATATCTTACAATTTTTAGATTCTTTTTTTTTATTATATCGAATATTTGCTACAAAAACAATTTTTTCGAAAAAATAAATGTTTTTTTATCAAAAAACTTATCAAATAACAGTCTTTTGTTTATAGATTTATAAATGATTTTATTTATGAAAATATTTTTAAAAAATATCACACCTACATGAGTTATTTTAAAACATTTATATCTTGTTATGGAAGTAAGTTTTGAATTTTAAATTAATGAAAGAGGAATTATTCTCATACATTTTATATGTAAATTAAAAAAAAAAAACTTGTCTGTATAGATAAAAAAAATTGAACACGACTCTTATGTTTGACATGATTTTAGTAAAATCGATTATACCAACAATGGACTATGAAAAATTGTTACTTATCTAAACAGAAGATAAAAATTTCATCATTTATATTAAAGAAAATAAATATATATTTTTTGTTTAAATATTTATGTTACTTATAAAAAAATATAACTATTGTTTCACAGATATACCGTGTGTTGACTTGGACCGTCGTACATATTGATTTAGCATGTAAAATTAGACATGTGCGATTTCCTGCTTCCCAAATTATTTTACAAAAAAAACTTTGGGATAAATGTTTTAGGAAACATTTTTTTACATGTAAATCAATCAACAAATATTTTTTTGGAACCATCCCAACGTCAGGGATTAGCCCTAAAGTTGTCAAGAAATTGACTGAAAAAGGCATTAGCCGTGAAATTGGAACAAAAATAAAACGGCTACTGCCATTTTCCAGTCAATTTCTTAACAACTTTAGACCTAATTCTTGACGTTAGGAAGGTTCCAAAATTTTTTTAGTACTTAATTGATTTACATGCAGAAAAGTATGCCCTAAAACTTTTATCATAAGGTTTTTTTTGTAAAATAATTTGGGAAGCAGGAAATCGCACATTTCTGATTTTACATGCTAAATCCCTATGTACGACGGTCCAAGTCAACACACTGTGTGTATATATATATATATATATATATATACATATTTTTTAATTTTTTATACGTACATTAATTTTTACATTATTATAGCGTATATTAGTATCATCAGATTATAAAATTGATGATATCACTTAAAAAGAAGTAATAGACAATAATAGTGGTACATTACCTTTTGCATTTTTAGATTCTGACATCATTGAATTTTAATAAAATTTGGTTTTCTTTAATTAAATATATATATATATATATATATATATATATATATATATATATATATATATATATATATATATATATATATAGTGTATATATATATATATATATATAGTGTATATATATATATATATATATATATATATATATATATATATATATTTTATGATCTAGTTACTTATTTTGTTACCTAGTAACTCGTTTCTATGTTCTTTTTATATACTATAAGTCATTTGTATCTTTTTTCCTGATGAAGACGCACGTTGAGTTCGTCGAAACGTCGATTATTAATAAATATTAATACAGAACTAGAATCTAAAGCCTTTTTATTCTAATATAATAAGTTCTGAAAGATTTTTTACGATGTTATATTTATATATTTACATTTCTTTAACAAGAAAATTTTCTCAAGGTTTTTAACCAGTTAACTGACGTTAACTATAACGGATATGCGGTTTTTTTTTGTTGCAATTCGTTTCATTTGTAATTTGTAATAATAATTTTGCTTTTTTTATTATTATATTATATGTATTATATAGAATAGACGTACATCCTTTCTATTTGAATTCTTATGTGCAGTTTACCAGAACGAAAATAGCAGAATATGCAAAAATATTTTATATTAATTACACTATAATAATCTTACATTATAATATTGCTATAATGTTTGAAATTTTATTTTAAAAGTGTTGTACTTTTTACTACTTTGACTGCAAGGAAAAAGTAGTATAGCGTTTGGTACGGTGTCTGTAACATTTTCAAAAAAAAAAAAAAATTGTATAGAAATCCTTCATATAGCCTCTAGATGACGAATCTGAACTTAGTTTATGTGGGTGTATGGATGTGCGTCGTCAGCTCGCTCGCTCGCTCGGTCCTCAGACCAAATTTTGTGATCGCAACTCCTCCTAGACGGTTCAACCGATTTTAATGAAATTTTCAGGATAAATTTGTCTAGTGCCCAAGATGGTCATGTGGTTTTGGTTTTTTCCAGTGATGCCAACTTTCCGAGAAAAAAATTACTAAAGTTTTTAAAAATTCATTGTGGCTACATTATTTATCCGATTTTGATCAAATTTTCAGGAAAGATTCCCCTAGTACCCACATACATTACGTAATTTTAATATAATACAGTGTTGCCAACTTTCCGAGAAAAAAATTACCAAAGTTTTTAAAAATTTATTACGGCCATGTTGTTTAACCGATTTTGTTCAAATTTTCACAAAAGATTCTTCTGGTATCCATATAAATTAGATAATTTCAACAAAGAACAGTGTTGCCAACTTTCTGAGAAAAAAATTACTAAAATTTTTAAAAATTTGTTACGGCCATGTTGTTCAACCGATTTTGTTCAAATTTTCACAAAAGATTCTTCTGGTATCCATATAAATTAGATAATTTCAACAAAATACAGTGTTGCCAACTTTCTGAGAAAAAAATTACTAAAATTTTTAAAAATTTATTACGGCCATGTTGTTTAACCGATTTTGTTCAAATTTTCACAAAAGATTCTTCTGGTATCCATATAAATTAGATAATTTCAAAAAAGTACAGTGTTGCCAACTTGTTGAGAAAAAAATTACTAAAATTTTTAAAAATTTATTATGACCACTTTATTTAACCGATTTATGTGATAATGTCAAAGTAGTCTATATATGGGTTTACCTATATACTTTTAATCTTGTTTTTTCTTCAAATATGTTTTGCAATCTTGTGTTTACAGTTTTTCGTACTCTCAACGTGTGTTTCTTTTTTGTTATACTTTTTGCATATTTTTGTATATGCTAATTATGGTGAAAAAGAATCACACGTACGATTAACATACAGTGTGAACATAGGGTAATGGAATATAGACAAATTACGTTTATTTATGTGAATTACAAATAAAAATCTTGTCTCATTCTTTTCTATGTAAAAAAAAAAACTGCTGTGGCCACCACATAACTGATCGCCATCGTATTAAATAAATTTATGGAATAGCAAAATTTGTATAGCAACTACTGTACTCATGATAATTAAAAACAAAACAAAATATAAATATACCACCTATTTACAGAATTATATATACATACACACACAATCACGCCATGTACCCAAAAGGGTGTGGCACAAACTTTTTTTATCATCCCGAAATCAGTCTCCTCTAAACATTCCTATCCAAAGAAACAACTTTCGCTTCATCTACATTCATAATTCCTCTCATACATGCTCTTTTATTCCTACTACTTGGAAACTTTCGCTCACTCAAAACACTCTCAATCATACCACTCCAACTGCTCACCGGACGTCCACGCAAACGTATACCATCAAAATCATTCAAATAAATCTTTTAAACCAAACGTTCATTAGACATTCGCTCAACATGTCCGAACCATCTTTAACTGACTAACACGACAACTTTTGCTACAACATTTTTTTCAATTTCACACTCATCATATACTAATCTATTTCATACTTGATCTCTCCTATGTACACCACATACCCCACGTAAAAATCTCATTTCCACAGCAGTCATCTTCCGTTTATGTTTTTGCAACCAAACCCAACATTCACTACCGTACATCAACGTAGGCAACAAAACTGCATTGTATATATTCAAACGGGCTTCTTTGGAAACATTTATATTCCTAGCAAAAGTTCCCAAAAGCACCCAATACCTTACAACCAGCATTTACTTTCCTTTCAATTTTACAATCAAAACGGCCATCTCTAGACAACAAACTACCCAAATACACAAATTCATCTACCTGCTCTAAACGTGCACCATCAATATATATATATGTATATATATATATATATATATATATATATTACATTCAGTCGCCATATATGTAAAATAAAATTATGAAAAATTGTAAAAAAATTATTAAGTTGTATTGAAAAATGTTTCAAATAAAAATTATTAACTATAACTTGCTTAGCAATTTTTGTTACATTATTTTTATTTGAAAAATGCCTCGGCTGTTACATTAGAATCAATTATTAACTCTTTAATTAGATTTTTCATCTAATATGATTAGTAACCTGATAAATCATTTACTATTCTAAAATAAAACAAAAATATAATAATATGTAAATTGTTTTTTAAACAGTTAAGCTTTTAATGACATAGTTCCTGGTAATTTTTTTAAATGACATGAATAATATAAACAAATTTTGAAAGAGAAAAATTAAAAAAATATTAACGCAATTTTACATTTGTAATGAACAAGATATCGTTAATCGGTCATCTGTTACATTGCAAACTAATATTAGAGAAATTATAATTTCTATCTTACATTATACTCGTACGTTAGTATAGGTATAATTTTTATAATATTGCACACCATATGTTATTACATATATCAGATACGTATTATTAAACAGGAAGTTAGATAATATTCACGTATAATTACCTTGAATATTATAAAAGCAAACGTTATAATAATAAACGAGTTTTGGAAATCAGTGAAAATTTTTATTATTTTTTTTTTTATCATAAACAAACATATGTTTTTATTTGTTATATAATAATAAAATAATTATAATGTAATCGATTTTTTTGTTTCTGTACTCTTGTTAAATAATATATATTTATTATTATATGTATGTTTCTTGATAAGTAATGTTATGATATTACTCACGCAAGTAAGTTTTTGCAACAATTTTTAAACAGTTAATATTGTGGTAATTTTTAGGTTTTCACGGCCGATATTTATTGAATTTATAGAATTTACTGAGCTTATATGCCGTGGACGGTTGTATCCTCGTCGCAAACGTTTCGCCAAACATCGCAGATGGCGTTCTCAATGCTTGGTGACTGTTGATGATATAATATATATCGAAAGCTTAGATAGTATTTCAATTGAGTTTTATTTATCGAAATCCTTAGCAGACTTCTTTCAACCCATGAAAATTTTTTATCTTTAATTATTGTTATCCAGTCACGACAAATCCGATTATATACAGTGTGTAAAGTGATTAGGTTTCCTACAGGGGAAAAAATTTTAATATGAGTTTTAGGAGAAAAACTTATTTTTTATAAAAAAATTTGCTTTTATCAAAACCTCTTATAGTCAAAGAAAAATCCAGTAATCACTTAAGATAAGATCAAAAACTTGATATTATGTCGAGTTGTTGATTTTAAATATGACTAAGTCCGAATATTACATTAGTAACGTGTAAAAAATGTTAAAAATATTTGTCATACAGAAGACTTACTTTTTAATTATTATTATTAATTTGCCAAAATATAATTATTATTATTATTGACAAGTAATCCATGGGTAACACGATACTGATGTAACATTCGGACTTAGTCATATTTAAAATCAACAACTCGACATAATATCAAGTTCCTGATCTGGATTTTTCTTTGACTATAAGGGGTTTTGATAGAAGCTAATTTTTTTTTATAAAGAATAAGTTTTACTCCTAAAACTCATATTAATTTTTTTTTCCTTTTATCACTTTACACACTGTATATATATAAATTTACACCGGAAGCTCAGCTAAGGATCTAGATTTGAGGTTTTTATTTAACATCATCCAAATCTGACTACAATTCCCATTAATCATTTCCTAAATTATTTGTATTAGTCATAATAATTATTTACCTATATATATATATATATATATATATATATATATATATATATATATATACTTTGTGACTGAATGTGTCTAATTGTGGCTAACCGGTACGTGTCCAGCATTTTAGGTACGTGACCTGGTTTTGTTTGTAAGAAAAACATAATAATTTATATATAGCATATTGTTTCATACCAATTAATTGCTAAAATAAAAAATTTAAACAAACATCGATAAATACTTTCACAGAAACATAATTTCTATTAACAATAGACAATAAGTATTATAACGATACGTAGAACAAGCAAAATGCAAATATTATTCAATAGCAATATTTAAAAATAAACACTTTACTGTCCCATATTCTTGCTGGAAAATAAAAAAAATCGATTAACTTAACCTCAACCATTTTGTGTATATACACGTTCACGTTTACAAAACTATTTACATCAGAACTAGGTTATATAATACGGTGCGGCGCCATTTACAGTGCAAACAAAATACAAACACAAACATTCGATCATATTTCTTTAACCTGAAAAAAAGAATTACAGAAAAAATTGATATTTATTGCGAATTGTTTGTTTTTACGATGAAGGAAAAACACAAAACAATTAATACATACACACAATCACGTCATTTATCCAAAAAGGTGTGGCACAAACTCTTTTTACTATCTCGAAATCAGTTTTCTCCAGACCAGCAACTTTAGCTTCATCCACATTCATAATGTCTCTTCTGTTCCTACTACTTGGAAACTTTCGTTCACGCAAGCCATTCTCTCAATTATATCACTCCAACTACTGATCGGACGTCCACGCAAACGTATAGCTTCAAAATCATTCATATACATTTTTTTAACCAAACGTTCATTAGGCATTCGCTCAAGATGTCCGAACCATCTTAACTAACTAACACCAACTTTGCTACATTTTTTTCAATTTCACACTCATCATACACTAATCTATTTCGTACCCCGATTTCTCTTAGTTACACCACATACCCCACGTAAATATTTAATGGGACATTCTCATTAAACTCAAAATTTTCAAATTTTGCATACACTTAATTAAAGACTTTAATATATATTCTAGATAATTTTTCGAAACCCACACTGTAAAATATGTAATGTATATTTATATTATATAACATAACTATTAACAGCAAAATAGCAGAATTTTGTAGGAGTAATTTTTACTGTGATAATTGACGTAATATTACATTTTTTTCTGTAAAATACATTTATAGTATATGTAAATTTACATAAATTTTTTACAGTGCAAATATAGGATTTAATAAAGCCTCATTACGTGATTACTAGTTTATAAAAATAATTTACAAATATTTTCACATAAATACAACTTTTTCATTTACGTTGAGAATAAATTGTTTTTTTATTTTTTTTATTAATATTCCAAGAAGATAAAGTTCATCTTCATATATGTATGAAACTAATTATTCTAAGAAATGAAGTATGTATGAAATCTATTATAAGCGTAAGTATATATAAGTCAATGTAACTTGAGCTTAGCTACGTCAAAAGTGACTTCAATGTAAAAAAAAACGCAATTTTACAATTTACTTTTGCGTGAAATCTCTGAGATTTTTTTATATTTTCTAAGATTTATTCTATCACGCGATAACTATATTCCACAACAGGTTTTTGTATTTATCATTTGTTTTTATTATTTCTTAAAAATATGTTTGAGTTTCGATGAATAAAATTTGGCCGGACCTAAGTACATACATATGTGGAAAAGCTTAAACGATTGAATTCTAATCTTTGGGTGAGATTTTTATGCAAGCTGAAAAAAGGTGAATTAACGCTACAATAGGACAATGTAACAACCATTAATAAAAATTCATAACCGTTATTTGATATGCACATTAAAATAGCATATTAAACATCAATTTATAAAATGAAATCTAACCTAACCTAATCTAATATTAATAGATTATATCTATTCTGATGTTTTTTCTTACTGACGCGCAATTATTACATCTGGCGCTAACTTGCATAAACTGACGTGCACAAAGCCTAAATTGCAATTTTATTATCTAGCGTTTATTAACATATTTAAATGTTTATTTATACAGGATATTTGCTTCTCTTATCAATAGAAATTTATAAAGAAAAAGATAACATCAACGGTGAAGGCATACTGTGTTAAATAAAATTTGGCTTCCATTAATTAAAAATCTATAAATTTAATAATCTAGTTATTTATTTGTAACTTGTTTCTATGATCTGTTATTTACTGTAAATGCCATTTTGTATTATTTTTCCTGATGAAGACGTACGTTGAGTTCGTTGAAACGTCGATTATAAATAAATATATATATATACAATACTTTAATTTAAGAAAGTGGCTATTTATACATATGGTATGTATACGCAATTGGCTATTTATACATACAGCATTTTTACGTAATTGGCTATTTAGGGTAGGTTAGGTTAGTAGGTTGGTTTAGGTTTTTTTTTTTTTAGTATGTATAAATAGCCAATTGCGTATACATACCGTATGTATAAATAGCCTCATCCTTAATTTAAAGTAGTTTTATTTGAATAATAGAAATATTTTTCGATATTTGTTTAAATTTTCATTTTATAATTTAATTAATATGAAACAATTATTTTTTAAAATAAAATTATTTTATATATTTTTGTTTATATTTGAGCTTTGTTATTTATAATAATTTATAAGAAAAAAGACACGTACAATAGAAAAATATTTAGAATTCGAATATAATTTATTTAGTAATGCTAGAATAAATGTGCACGTAGATTTGGCAAAGTTTATAAATATTTTACGGCCAGGTAGAATGTAGAATGTAAATTTGCAGTTTGATGTCAAAGTTAAATTCGTATTATCTCGAAATTTTCGTACAGTTACTAAATTATTTGTTACACAGTTGTTAATTAGTTTGAAACTGTAATTAACGCTTACAAGTATGAGCAAATACTACCAGCAAATATCGCTAAATTTACGAATTATATGCACTGCGAAAACTTAGCTAAAACTAAAAGTTTACGCTCAATTTATTTATAATAGAGTTAAAAAATACTTTTGTATTTTTAATCGGTTACATATTCCGGTTAATTGCTGCAAGATTTTTTTGGAAAACTTTTGTTTGGTGTATTGTATTAAAACAGTTATACCGAATGTTCAAAATATACTTATATCTCAAGTCAAAAAGCTTTAGAATTAAGTTTTGCATACGATTGATTTCAAAAAAAACGAAGTTTAACTGTCACTAATAGGACATTTGAAATACTGGGCTTTATCCTGGTTTTACACGATACATTTTTCTATACAAAATTACAAACATCTGTACAGTTTTCTGTACAAAATTATATATATAAAATATACAAAATTAATAAATTTTACATGATATAGAATAAAATATACGGACGTACGGGCAACGATATTTTACATTTTGACGAATTTAACGTCCATCTTTATCAGGAAAACTGATACAAAAATGAGTTCTGAAAGATTTTTTACTATTGTAGAAAGTAAAATACAGCATATTCTTTTTAAAATTAAGTATATTATTATTATTATTATCAATAAAAATATTTTCTAATTCATCAAACTTTTACTAATTTTAAATATATTCCTTACAATTTATAGAAAAAATTAAACACTGTGGTTAAGAAATTTCTTTTTTTTTCTTTTCACTACCAGATGTGCTACTGTCATTTTTTTAAATCCACAAATTAGAAACTCATAATTCATCTTCATTTTTGTAAGTCTCAATATCCAATTAGTAATTTATCGATATATCGGTAATATTAATATATCGTTATATCAATATATTGATATTATCAATATATCTATACATACATACACAATCACGCTATGTACCCGAAAGGGCGTAGCACAAACTCTTCCTACTATCTTAAAATCAGCTTTCTTCAAACATCTATATCTAGATAAGCAACTTTAGCTACTATTCCTACTAGTTGGAAACTTTTGTTTACGCAAAACACTATCAATCATATCACTCCATCTTCTCATCGGACATTCATGCAAACGTATAGCTTCAAAATTATACATACATACATACACAATCACGCCAAAGACCCAAAAGGGTGTGGTACAAATAATTTGTGATATATTGATATTATCGATGTATCGATATTTTGATATTTTAGCAAATTTAAGATTGATAAAATTTTAATTTAAAGTAAAAATATTTGAGTTTCTTTCCACATATGGATAAGGCAAATAAAAAAAAATCAATTATTCTAGTTACTACATTTTTTTTAAAAAAAAACAGTACAGATATTTTTTTAAATAAAATATTCTTATGTAAAAATTCAAAACGTTATTAAAATTTAGTTTTTCAATTTTAGTTTTGCTATTGTATTGGTATATTATTTAATTTACTTATTTACTGATATGATATAAGTTGAATTTTTCGATATCGATATTGAAATTCCAATATCGCCCAGCCCTACCAATTAGTAATTACAATTAACCCTTACACCGATAATTAGCTAAGAGCTAAAGTGAAAATAACTAATCATAAAAAAGAAAAAGAAAAAAACAATTTAAAACTATTTCCATGTAGTTCAGAATTGTTTACGTTTCATCTATCAAAAGAGAAAACTAGAGAAAATAAGTCAGAAATCGGAGTTGACTCTTTTTCTATATGATATAACATTCGTTTATATTATATTTTATATTATATAAGATTTCGTTAAGTAGGTTTCTTGATTAAGCAAAAGAATTTCATATATCTATATAGGATATTAATTTATCTCTGCGTATATGTGTATGTGTTTGTGTGCCTGTGTTTGTATAGAGCTAAGATATTCAATAAACAAGTGTTTTTCAAACAGGTGAACTTTTATTTCTGAACCAGTAGGCATATTTTCAATGTTTGCTCAGTGCTGTCTTAACGCATGGGTTTGCTGGGCATTTGACCGGGGCCCACGAACATGTTAAACAATATTTTAACCCTTTTTTTTCACTTGAAATATGCTATGAAATTTTTTTGTAAATTTTCAAATTTTTTTAAGATGGATCTGTTGGTGGTGACTACAGTAATAGTATATTACGTTACGAGGAGCAGAAAATGATATTTATTGTATTGAACCCAGATACATGCAGCAGAGGCAGAGCCAAAGATTAGCAATTTGTGCGAAATATGAAAAGAGTATTCTGCTCTGAGTGACATATGCTATTTTTTCTTCAAGTGTTCTAAACGAAACTAAATTAAAAAAAATTAAAAATACAAGTTTTAATTACTAGAAGTTGTAAAATAGTAAGTTTTGGGATCTTTGTCTTATAATGAAAGTTCTGATACATACATACATACACAATCACGCCATGTACCTAAAAGGGTGTGGCACAAACTCTTTTCATCATCCCGAAATCAGTCGCCTCCAAACACTCTTATCCAAACAAGCAACTTTCGCTTTATCCACATACATAATTCCTCTCATACATGCTCTTCTATTCCTACTACTTGGAAACTTTCGCTCACGCAAAACACTCTCAATCATATCACTCCAACTACTCATCGGACGTCCACGCAAACGTATACCATCAAAATCATTTAAATAAATCTTTTTAACCAAACGTTCATTAGACATTCGCTCAACATGTCCGAACCATCTTCACAGACTAACACCAACTTTTGCTACAACATTTCTTTCTATTTCACAATCATCTTATGCTAGTAGCATTTCACTTTTCTTCATTATTTTATTTTATTTGTCAATCCTTATGTTTTGTTTCTGTTTTTTAAATGTGATTGCATTGTATCACTTATATTTGTTTTTTAATTTTATTTAATTGTAAAAGTTATTTAATGGTTGCTTTGATCTGAGATGTGTTGTTTTTTTCCTTTTCATCATAAAATAGTAAGTATACGTACCAGAAATATTATGTTCTGTGTGAAAGTAGATGTGGATAATATGCGTACCTTTTGCAGTTATCTGCAGTATGTATCCTCGAGCGATTTTACCTATATATTTTCTTTTCCTTCTGTGTTATAATCGTGCAGCTGTGTTGGTGTTTGTGTTTGTGTATGTGTGTTATGTTGTCCCAAATACCAGCTTACAAGCAAAACAATCACAATCAGAAAACTGTTATACGATTCGCTCAATTTATTATCGAATAGAAAAACAACAACCAACAAACAACAAAAATAACGTTTTCCTAATAATTCGAAGATATTTTCACGATAACTTTGTAGATAGAAACCTTTTTGCAAATAAAATAAATGTGGAAAGAGTCGATTTATTGCTTATTATGACACCAATTTCTAACTACGTAATGTTTTAATAGTATTTGTCTGCGAACGCTTCTAAAGTTTACACTTTACAAACTGTTAGATACTTTGAAAAACTGACATTACGATGCGTAAATTAATATTACAATTTTTGTGAAATACATTTTTACAACATTTTTATGTTATTGTACATTCATGAAAATATTTCTGTTTGTTTGTTTAATTTGGAGCAGTAGATAAAATTTTGTATGCAACTTATAAGTAAACTGTTTTCAGGCCTCGCTACAATCGACATGAAATTTTCGAACTTATGTCATAAAACTCATTTTTATAACACTTATTATATAAATAACTATTGCAAATGATTTGAGTTTTAATTGAACCTTACGTAAGATCAAAATCAAAGTAAAAGAAAACATAAATATTATTTTGTTTAAGATTTAAGTAAATTTAACTATGAATAACAGTGATTAATAATCGTAAGTAGCATTTTTATGTTATTGTAAATAATAATTCTTCAGAAAACTCTCAACATATTCTTCATCATAAAAACATTCTTCTTTGTTTGTGTAATTTGAGAGGACCGTAAATAATTTTGTTTTTCTTTTTTCCAACATGCTTTAATTTAGCTGTTTTTGCATATATGTACATGTATTGTACACTGTAAAAAAAGTTACATAAAAACTATGGTTTACAGACATTCTTGTAAAAATAATGTAATTTTGTAATTTTAAGTAAAATAATTAATTTATCGAAAAAGTAGGTAAACTTATAAGTATAAAATATACGTTTTTTTTATATTTGAGTCGTATAGATGCAAAACTCACTATTTGCAAATTTTAAGTCCTGAGATATTTGCAAAAAACTGTTATAGCGTAGTGTAATTGTATTTTGATGATAAAATCTTGTTACTAGATGGCAATACTTATTTAAAATCGTGAATCATTGGTTTTATACATCATTAATTTATACAAAGTAACTGTTTGCTTTCCACCAATAAAATTTTTATTGGTGGAAAGCAAACAGTTACTTTTGCATCTAAACTATCAACGCAAGTAGTGAGTTTTGCATCCAACACTAAACTTTAAAGAGTGTTTCTCATATTAAATACTGAGTTTTTTTTCTAACTAACCTAAATATCGTATTCCTTGTAAAATTCTACGTCCAAATCGCGCAAAATCTCATTTTTCACTTTTTGTCGAATAGTGAGTTTTGCATCTATACGCCTCATTTCATTCTTAATATATCCTAGATGAAAATATGAAATTGGCAATTAAAACTTACCAGATGAAAAGTTTAGTATAAATAACATTTAAATCAACAAAGCGTTGTGTTATTTAATTCTATGGCAAATATTTCTTCAGAGCGACCTTTTCAAAAACCAATTCCAAATCACGATTGTTTTCCATTAGATAGGTAAGGTACCTTTCTCTTCTTTTTAAAGATACGAGTACTAGAAAATATTACGCCGTACAATTCCATTCAGATATTTTACTATCGTACACAAAAAAAAATATTAAATAACTATTTCATTCAATTTGGAATTAGACTTAAAAGTTACTTGCATAGATGTTTGGATGGAACTACTTTTTGGCATATTGGAAAGAATTTGTGACATCCTTTTGGCTAAATGGCGGGATTGTATATGTAATTTTGGAATAAATTTAGTTTTTGGAATAATTTTCAAATTAACCAATGAAATATTGTCATTTATTTTGTGAATACACTTTAGCCAATTACATTAGGAATTAATTAATGCTGGAAATACTGACCCTCAGATAACTAAATTTTTAGGTTATAATATTTTGTTTTTACGTAAATCGCCATTAATTTATTTTGATGAACTAATTAAATTATTAGTTAATTATTTTTTTAAAATATATTAATGGCGATTTAAGCAACAACAAAATACTACAACCTAATATATAAGTAATACGCCATATATAATTAAATTTTTATTTAGTTATATGATAAAATTTTCCTATAACATTAGTTCTTTCATCTACATACAAATTAGTTGAATTATAATTGTTATGTTAATTTAAGTTTCGATAACTATTCGAAAACTGTCGAAATTTCTTACGAGATCCGAGAATTTTCATTTTAACGAACCGTTATTTTTAACGAAATAACGTTATTCTGTGTTAGTTTTTCTAGATTATATCTTCTATTTAATTCTCTTACTATTTTCCTCAATTGTACCAAGCATTATTACTGCGTACTTGAAATATTCTTTGACGTATTGCATTCATGGAAATAGTAAAAGATTTTAATGCAACAGTGAACAGAAAAAACAATTTCTCAATTTGTTAATAACTAATAAAATTGTTGTTTGTGTTTAATATATAAGATATATAGAATTTTAATGAAAGTACATACACACACACACACATTTGATGATGCAAGTTTTAGATGTGTCACATATAAAAATGTTTAGCAACTATATTTTTACGTATGTATATATTTATAATATGTGCGGTTAGGTATTTTATAGATTCTAGAAAGTATTTGGTAAGAAAATTACTAATACAAAAATAAATAATGTTTGTCTTAAGGCCATACTTTAGACGGTAATAATTTGTTAATAATTTATTTATAAATATTTGAAATAAATCATGAATAAATATTTGGGATTTATTTATTTTCACTAAATATTTGGAACAGATTTGTGAGGATATGCGTATCTACCACTGTCTTATATACAGGGTGATTTATTATGACGTCGGGGAAAAACTACACCGGATGATTCCTATGAGTAATCTAAATAAAAAACTTCAAATAAACATATGTCCGAAAATGTTTTCTAACGGAACTATATATATATATATATATATAAGTATGTTGCCAATTTTCCGGAAAACTAATCAAAATTTATTTTAAGCATACTGTTTGTACGATTTAAAACAAATTTTCAGGATAAATTCTTTTGTATGTATAATAATTATAAAATTTAATTTTTGAATAATGCTGCCCGAATTTTTAGTAAAAAAAATATAAAAATTTTAACCGATTTTTCGTATATTCCAAATCGGTTTTAACTAGTTAATTTTATTAAATGAAACTGTGTAAATAATGTATATATTAAAATAAAAAGGCTTTAGGATTTAGTTCTGTATTAATTTTAATTAAAAATCAACATTTCGACGTACTCAATGTATGTCTTCATCAGGAAAAAAGATACAAATGACATATACAATAAATAAATAAACAGAACATAGAAACAAGTTACTAGGTAACAAAATACAAATAACTAGATTATAAAATTTATAAATTATTAATTAAAGGAAGCGAAATTTTATTTAAATTGGTGCCACTTCACACTGATTGATGTTATCTTTTTTTGTATAAATTTCTATTGCTTCTCTTATCAATCTATGTAACTGTTAGTATTGATGAGTCTTGTAATTATTACAGTATCGTCGAATAAATATTAATACAGAACTACAACTTAAAGCTGTTTTATTTCTCTTCTTTTTATTTATGAGCACTACGTTCTAGGAATAAAAGAGCATTTATGAGAGGAATTATGAATGTGGATGAAGCGAAAGTTGCTTGTTTGGATATCAATGTTTGGAGGCGACAGATTTCGGAACGATGAAAAGAGTTTGTGCCACACCCATATGGGTACATGGCGTGATTGTGTATGTATGTATGTATGTATGTACGTTCTGTTTCACTATATATATTGTTTTTAAAAATTCTTTTCATTTTTTTAAAGAAATGGACGTTTTTTTAATTGCCAGTTGAAAAAGCAATTTAAACTTATTCTTTAGAACTAATGTAATAATTACTTATTGAAAGAATAATTACAGATTTTTACATTTTTACAATTATTTTTTTCACTTTGCGTGTTACACAAAACGTTTTCAACTTTTATTTATATTTAGAAAGAAAACATATTCAATTATAAACTGTATGTAATTAACATTTAAAAAATGTTGTAGCAAAAGTTGGTGTTAGTCAGTTAAAATGGTTCGGACATCTTGAACGAATGTCTAATGAATGTTTGGTTAAAAAAAATTACATGAATGATTTTGAGTGGTATGAATGAAAGAGTGTTTTGCGTAAGCGAAAGTTTCCAATTAGTTAGAATAGAATTTGGATGAGCTAACGTTTCAGGATAATGGAAAGAATTTGTGCCACACCCTTTTGGGTACATGGCGTGATCGTCTATGTATGTATGTATGTAATTTACGTATTTGTTTCTCGAACATGTTTATTTTAATTTTCCATATCTTAGTTTGTTCAACTTAAACGCGCAGAATAACTTTTTACATAATTTTTTCCAATTTAAATGATTAACTTTCTTATTGTTAGTGAAAATATTTACTGTACGAATAATGAGGTATTAATTATTCTAGATTTTACTTTCCTTGCAAAATTAAGAAGTTAAGTAAATACACATTTTCTAACGACAAGATGTATATTTTATGTAAGTATCTACTACTTACTTTTTCGGTAAAAAAACACATATATAATATAGTAAATTAATTATTTTATTTAAAATTACAAAATTATATTATTTTTTACACAAATTTTATCGTTTTGCTGAAATATTTAATTTTTTTACTATGATTTTTATGTAAAATGGCAACTTGTTTTACAGTCTCTATATCATAAAATTTTTATAAATTTTTAATTAAAGGAAGCCAAATTTTATTTAAATAAATGCCCTTCACAGTGATTGATTTAAATAAAATTTGGCTTCCATTAGTAGAAAATTTATAAAATTTTATGATCTAGTTACTTATTTTGTTAGCTAGTAACTTGTTTCTATGTTCTGTTTATTTACTGCGTAAATGCCATTTGTATTTTTTTTCTTGATGAAGACGTACGTCGATTATTAATAAATATTAATACAGAACTATTATTTAAAGCCGTTTTATTTTAATATAATGTGTTCTGTAAGAGATTTTTTACTATGTTAAATTATTTCATATTGTTAGTATTGGTATGACTATATTTTAAAATATGGTAATTATTAAAAATAAATTTTAAAATCCGTAGCTAAATAAAAATTGGTTATTGTAGATATTTCTAAAAATCAATACGGTTGAAATTTTCGATTTGTTAATACGGAAAAATAATAAATTCTAACCTTGAAATTTGTTGATAAAATTAAGAAAAATTCTTTCCACTAACATTTATTGTATAGGAAGTTGAAGATAACATATTTTCACTGATAAGCCTTAATTTCATTCACTGCACAGCAGTGGCGCGTTTGCACGTTTTCATACTGGAGACAAAATAGAATTTTTAGACCCACTATTTTTTTTTTTAATACACATTACTAATATTTTATTATCCTTAGGGGCCACTTTAGACTTGAATAATTTGTTAATAATTTATGAATAAATATTTGGGATTGATTTAGTTTCACTAAATATTTGTGACAGATTTGTAATGACATGCGTATTCGTACTGACAGGAAATAATCACAAGTACTTTACATTACGAGCCAGCTGTTGCTGCTATTTATTAATAATTATTGATAAATTATTACCGTTTAAAGTAGTCTTTCATGTATTTTATATGTAAATACTCTGTAATAACATATAGATAATTTTTCTAATAACTAATTGTTAGTTGTTTTACCAAAAGAAAGAAAAAGTGATTAACTATATCTAATTAGAATGAAATGAATATTTACAATCACATTTTTTAAAAACAATATAAAATATTAATCTTATAATTTTACAGTGATGTGTAATTTTTGTCCAAATTAAAACGCGCCACTGTTTTTATATATTTAATTCATTTTATCAGAATCGCGTATTGCAAATATAAAATATTTACAAATTTAACTTATACGAGTAAATATTATAAAATTATCAATTTTATTTCAAATATGTAAGCAACATACCTATTTCGTTAAAATACTGATGATTATTAATAAAATCGAAAGGTAACTAGATCAAATTTCGCTTATTATGCACACTAAAAGACCTTTACGGTTATCAAACCTTAAAAGTTCAATGATTTTTTTTTTATATTTGATACAAAAATATTTAAACTTATGCTGGCTTTACATGATGCATTTTTCAATACAAAAAAATGTATAGTTTTCTGTACAAACAAAATTTTCTGTATTAAAGGATGAAATATACATTTGTAATAAAACAATATTTTTTTACACTTTTTGAATAATACGTGCAAAATGTGTTTTGTATTAATAAATACTTTATCTAATTAGTAAAATGGGTTTTCTTTTGGTAACTGATCGCGTTTTTTTTAAATTAATAAATTGAATGAAAAATAATTTCTCTACTAGAAGTGAAAATCAACTGTTAACAATATTTACTTTAAAAGCTAATTAATAAACAAGTGTTAATGAAAGTATCTAATTAATACTTAACTAATATTCATTTACGCTATTTACCTGTGTTTTTTCTTTCATAGATATTTAACTACGTTGATTATATCTAATGCTAGTAATGCTGGCTTTGCACGATATATTTTTCTATACAAAAATCTATACAATTTTCTGTACAAAATTATATATAGCAAAATATATAAAATTAATTAAATTAAATATATAGACACATGCACAATGCACATGGCAATTCATTTATATCTAATCTGAAAATTGCATATCCAATTCTCCAGAGCTAAAAAACTGTTATTTTCAAATGCGCACTGCTCAAAGGAGAATTAATATTTCGGAATGGGGTAAAAAGCACTTTATTATACGTCATTCTAACAACAAAATAACATCGCGAATGTTTTTTTTTTGTTGCTGCATGCCCGCAAAATGACGTCGCCTGAAGGTTCTTTAAAAAAAAGGTAGCCTGATAGCTCCGGGGATTGCCACCTGTAAAATTAAAAAAAATGTTTCCATTAAACTCTCTTGAAGAATAAGAGTGTGGATATCGACTCTTGATCGATTTTTCGGAAAATTATCAAAATTATGGCGTTTTGAAAACAAATTATTTACAGACGTCAGTATTTTTATACAGGGTGTAACAGAATAACTATTCCTAATTTTCAGAAATGGTAGAGGGCACATAAAGAAACATTTTTTTATTAATAAACTAGTGTCCTCTGTATGTAATAATTATTTACAGATATTTTAAGGAAAATTTTTACATTATATAAATACGTATATTTTTTGTAAGTAATTACTTACTTTTTCGGTAAAAAAGAACATATATAATATGATTAATTAATTGTTTTATTTAAAATTACAAAATTATATTAATTTTACAGAAAATGTATATAAACCATCGGCTTTGCTTAAATAATATGTAATTTTTCTTTTGCGGTTTTTATGTAAAATGGCAATATTTTTTTACAGGGTATATAGAATCGAATCTTGAATCGTGTAATACAGAAAATTCTGTTTGTACAAAAAATTATACAGTTTTGTGTATAAAAAAATATATTGTATAAAGCCGTTATTCTCAAAGTTGGCAATATCCATAATATAGCAAAAAGTAACGAAGTTGGTAAACGATATGAATTTATTAAATATTAATCTACACAAATGAAATATAAACTTGGTCAATTTTAAAATTAAATACCGACTTGATTATTTGTAAAAATTATGTGCGATGTATAGCGTATTATAAATATTATATAACGGCTGTACGCATCTGGCACTCGTCCTAACTAGCTTCACTACCTGGGTTTAACCCGACCCTTATTTTTACGCAAATGGCACTATTTAATGACTCTACGCAACTGGCACTTACGCAACTGGCACTATTTCATATCGTCCCCTTGTGGGCAATTAAGGAGGCAAAATAAAAATAACGCTTAACGCGCAATAGCAAGACGGAAGGGGGGTTTCATTGGAGATTTATTTTATTCATAATTGGCCAATAGTTCAAATAAGTTTGAGAATCTATGGTATAAAGGCAACATAAGTTAGATGTTTTGAACCAAGTAAAAAAGAATAGTAAATTTGTTTCAGCATTCTTTCGATATTAAAGAATGTTAAATACAGTTGATAAAGACAACATATACATTATAATAAAGAGAGAAATATTTCTAGTAATTCATATATGATTCACTCTATATATTGCGATATCTTATTGGTTAAGAAAGAATTCTGTTTAAATTCCATAGAAGATATATATCATCTCTGATACGTTATGAATTTTAGGAATTTGTTCATTGCAAAATTATTTACAAGTTACACAAAACTGAATGCAGATTTAGTAATAGAAAAATTGCTGCATATAATTAAAATTATGGTCTATTTAACTGTTTTATGTAATAATTAGATTTTTCTATTATTATTTTTAATTTGTTAAATATTTGTTACGAAATTTTGTTTATACTTGAAAGAAACTTACTTTAGATTAGTAAATAAATTTTAATTGAACAAATAGAAATTATGGCACGTATTCTCACCTCATTTGAAAAAGTGCTTTTTCAAAAAAGTGCTTTTGACGTTCACTTAAAACCATTTATTAAGCATTTTAAAATAGTTTATTTAAATTTTATAATACCAAATATAATAAAAATGATCAAATATAGAAAAATTATTTATATTTGATGACAAACAGAAGCAAAAAGTTATTTTAAAATTAATGATAAAAGCACTTTTTCACGAAAAAGTGAGGTGAGAATACGGGCCTATGTTTTTTATTTGCAATTTTATTAAGTTGCTGATAATATATGTATAGTATACGTTGAAACGTCGATTTTTAACTTCGTAGTATTAACTTTTAATACTTGTGTTAATTGACAGCCATAAAATTAAAAATAAATTTTGTTTACTAAAATTATACGAATATGAATTTCATAATTACAATAATTGTTATTGTAAGATAATTTTAAACACAATACAGTTATAATTAATATTATTATAATTAAATATCTGCTAATTACATTATAATTATAGATATTTTCAACGTGGAAATACAAATTTTAAATATATTTTTGACAACTTAATACAGCGCTACATACGATATGAATATGGACAACATAAATTTTATTTTAAAATGTACGCATCTCTTTCCTACATGCTGAATTCTAGTATTCAACAGGTCGGGCATTATTATATGACCTTCTAACCTTTTTAAATTACATTTAATTGGTACAGAAGTAGCCTATTATCACCCGACATAGAAACTTAGAGTAGTCATACATCGTAACTTGGCGATGAATGTCATATTAAAAATAAAACAATTGAAATAATGTATACAATTTGTTTTTTTTAATCAAATTTTGTTGCGACATTGTTCTGTAATAATATGCTATAAAAAAGAATGAATTTATGTAAAAATTAAAGAAAAACGAAATAATTTTAGTCAAATTTATTTTAAAAAAATACCGTGGGGAAGCAATTGTAAAATGACTGACTTTACTGACCGGTAAGTGATTTTACTGTGATTATAATTGACTATAACCAATTTGTATACAATGTGGCACAAACTCTTTCCACTATTCCAGAAACAGTTTTCTCCCAGACTGTATTAATTGCGAAAAAGTTGGTGTTAGTCAGTTAAGATGGTTCGGACATGTTGAACGAATGTCTAATGAACGTTTGGTTAAAAAGATTTATTTGAATGATTTTGATGGTATACGTTTGCGTGGACGTCCGATGAGTAGTTGGAGTGGTATGATTAAGAGTGTTTTCCGTGAGCGAAAGTTTCCAAGTAGTAGGAATAAAAGAGCATGTATGAGAGGAATTATGAATGTGGATGAAGCGAAAGTTGCTTGTTTGGATAGGAATGTTTGGAGGCGACTGATTTCGGGATGATGAAAAGAGTTTGTGCCACACCCTTTTGGGTACATGGCGTGATTGTGTATGTATGTATGTATGTATGAAGAAGATTTTTTTTTATGATTTAATTCAATATATAATATTAAAATAAGAAGGCTTTGAGATTACATTTCAATAAAAAAATCGACGTTTCAAAATATTCTACGCATATCATCATCATGAAAAATGATACAAATGACATATACAGTAAATAAACAGAACATAGAAATAGGTTACTAGGTAACAAAATTTATAAATCATTAATTAAAGTAATTAAATATCATTTGTATCATTTTTCTTGATGAAGCCGTACGTTGAGTTTGCGAAACGTCGATTTATTAATAAATACTAATACAGAACTACAATCTAAAGCCGTTTTATTTTAATATAATGAGTTTTGAATTTTTTTTTACCATGTTACCTAATAATTTATAAATTTTATAATCTAGTTACTAATTTAGTTACCTAGTTTCTATGTTCTGTTTATTTACTGTAAAAGTCATTTGTATTATTTTTCTTGATAAAAACGCGCGTTGAGTTCGTCGAAACGTCGATTTATTAATTTATTAATAAATATTAATACAGAACTACAACCTAAAGCCGTTCTATTTTAATATAATAAGTTTTAAAAGTTTTTTGACTATGTTAATAATAATAATAAAATAATAAAATATGTATTTACAAAAAAAATATTTACTCTATTTAATAACAGAAAACATAGTTTCAATGTCATTTGCTAGTTTCAAATATTTATCTATTTTATTATTGACTCGTATATAAATACGTAAATTAAACTAATTATTATAGATTACTAAATATAAATAAATAAATAATATGGCGGTCACATTATTATAGAATTGTAAACGTACATGATATATACGATGTAAATATATTGAAATTATACCTGGATATATTTATTTTATTAAATAAATTCAAATAGCTTTGTTGAATTGTAATTGTGGTTACTTGAGCCAAATATTTTTAAATAATACATTTTGTTATTGATAAATTTATTTTGTTTTCTGTTACAATAATATTTTGCAAACGATTGAGACATTTATAGTTCCATATTGATATAAAGTTTTTTTTTTTTTCTTATTTTTGTTATACTATTCTAGCGATAAAATTATTTTTTAAATACATGATTCTATCGGTTTGTAGTACTGGGAACTGAATCTGGATAATTTTAAATTTGAATCCAAAATTATCCGGATATCCGGATCTCAATTTCAGATTTGAGTCTATTCGAATCTATGATCTGTATTTCCACCTCTTTTGAGAAAAAGTGCTTTTATTTTTCACTTTAAAATAAATTTTTACTTCTACCTCTTATCGAATATGAATAGTATTTCTATTTTTGATATATTTTTTTTATATCTAGTATTAGAAAATTCAAATAAACAAATTAAAATTGCTTAATAAGTAATTTTAAGTAAACGTCAAAAGTAATTTTGACAAAAAACATTTTTAAAAATTAAAATTAAAAATTTATATTTTTATATAGATTTTTCACGCATTATACAAATAAGTGTGCATGTATTTTTTAAAAATGTGTCTATTATTGAAATGTGTACGAAGAGGTTATGAAAGATCTAGTTTCTGTTTAAAATATCATGTGTTTAAAGATATAATACATTTTTAAATAATTATAATAATAATAATAATAATAGAAAACTTTATTTAGCAAAAAAGTGCTATAGAAACAAAATATAAACAAAAGTATTTAATATATTCAAAATACATAAAGTTCATTGTAAACTACATAAAGTGTATTTCTAGATAATTTTTCTTTTTAATCCTAAACTTATACTACATAATTTTACTTATTTTAGACTATTATTTTTTAAGAACTATACAATATTTAAAACAATGCATTTAGTACATGTAAAATACATAAAATTTAATTAAACTACATTTTTCAAGTAATATTTCTTAATTTTAAACTTAAAACTATGTAAATTTGCATTTTTTATTTCATCAGGTAACTTATTATAAACTATTACTGCTTTAAAAAATATATCATTTTGCGCAGCTTTGGTATTTTTATTTTTTAAGATAAAATTATTTTGAATACTGAAAAAACCTATAAAAGGTTTATTATTTCATCGAAATGCGAAGCAATTAATTTTTTACACTGAAAGAAAGTGTTATTTTTATTGTATAATGAATGTGAATTAATCTAGAGTTGCTTATCTGGATAGGAATGTTTGGAGAAAACTAATTTTGGAATAGTGGAAAGAGTTTGTGCCTAACCTATTTATATATATATATATATATATATATATATATATATATATATATATATATATGTATAATTTTTATAATTTCCAAGATTTTCATACATAAGACATTCAGTATAAACAATTTACAATTGTCATTATATTTCTAAGAAATACATTTAATATCTTTCTTTATAATTACAACCATATATTAATAGTACCTTGCATTTAATTAGTACCTCGTCTAATTAATAAAAAAAAAAAACTGTATCATATTATCTTCGGTTAACTTAAGCCAAGCCACGCTTAGTCACGTGACCATAATTCGGTCAGCTGTCCGCTGAAGGTCATGACCTTGAAATTAATTGGTAAGCAAAGGGGGAAAAAACAAAACCGAAACGGCATTTAATGACGTCACATTCAAACTGCATAAATATGACGTGATAAAAATGTAAACTATTTTATTTACTAAATACACGCATAACTGTAAACCGGAATAACTAAAATAAATGAAATTGTGTTTTGTTGAAGTCTGTAAATTAGTATTGTTAGATAGTTTTTGTTCATTAGGCCTTTTTTGTTGGGTGAATAAAGTGAGATTTCGTGTGTATAAGGAAATTATTTTATCATAAGGAAATCTTCGTATTTATTTATACTTTTTTTTTTCCAAATGTGAGTTGTTACTTTATTGTGTATGTTTGCATTTGTGTTGAATTGTACTAGCGTTAGACTTCAGACAGTTGGTTTAACAAAGCATTGAACCGGTAATTTTGTGAATTTAAAAATTATATGTACAGTCAGGTACAAGAAAAAAGATATTTGAAAAACATTGGTTAAAATATACGATTTTTATTTTAAATTTTGATAGTTCAGAATTTTATTTGGCAGAAATAGTAGAAAATATAATTGTACTTTTTTTTTCAAACATATTTAAATATTAATATTACGTTACTATATTGCTTATGTAGAATGTCATTATGTTACTAGTACATATAATGTAAAATATTATACAGTAGTTACACTGTTCAAAATAGTAGGGTAAAAGAGTAAAATTTTTTGAGGGTAATTAAATTTGTAGCCTTATTAGAGCAAAAAATTGCCCTGCTTTTGCGTATTTTAAAATATTTGACTTTTTACCTTTATGGAAGGGCAATAAATACGAAAAATAATGTTAAATAACTGCTCACTCATTTTGTTTTTGAGTAAAACATTAAAATTTACCCTTTTTTGAGTATTTTTTAAATTTTCTTGTTACTGCGCATGGTTCAACATGCGTGTGGTACACAAAAAAAATTAATTTAATTGCCTTAAAAGGAGTATATATTTTTTACCCTTTTCTGGGATAATAAAGTGCTCTTTTTGAATTTACCTATTTAGGGTATTCATATATACCCTTTTTAGGGAACGGACTTATATAGGCACTAATAAGGATATTTTTTTTCGAACAGTGTAGTTACTATATACACCACTGGTGGCAGCACCAATCATGACAAGACGACCAAAGTATATTTGACATTTGAAGAAGTGCAAGAACTGCAATGTACAGATTCATTAGAAATTATATATTTGACCAAAGAAACATTAATTCTTTGAAATCACGTAACAAATATAAATAATACATATAATTTCTTTATTGTATATTTGTTTAAAAAATTTAAGAGGGCACAATTTTGAGGTTTGTAGTTAATTATAAAATTGTATTTGAAATATTTGATGGATCATCGCTGTTGCTACAATACTTAGCAATTTTGGTATTATAATTATTTTAAAATATTATTCATGACAGATTGAAAAGTGCAATTTTTTATTGTATAGTCGTAGAAAAAGTATAGTATCTTAATCGCATGTAATGGATTATCTATTACCAGGGTTGGACTGGCCAACCGGTGCACCGGGCTTTCCCCAGTGGGTCGTCATCATTGTGGGCAATAACCAGCTATAGTCAAAAAATTCAAACTGATCTCTGAGTTTTGCAAAAATTTAAGAAACATCAATTTGTGAAAAGAGTCATTTATTAAATAGTCTTTTAAATTAGGTTTAAATAAAGAATTATATTTAATTTTATATGTGTCTTTTTACAATTTATCTTATTTTTCTGTAATGTTATTTCCATATTAATGAGAATCAATATAAAAACATAACTTATTTGAACATTTTTGGGATGTAAGGTGGGCTTATTCTACAACTTTTCCCGGGCCTAATTTTTTACCCAGTCCAACCCTGCCTATTACTCATTTCGATTTGCACCATAAACTTCCATCTTTATAAGTAATAACCATCATTACATATTAATTAAATATACTATTACAACAGTTAAGCAATGTAGGAAATTTAAGCTATAATTAATAAAATATTGTAGTATCAATGAGACGCTTCAAAAACAGTTGACAATCTAGTCGTTGATTAAGTTAACAACGTTTTATTCAGCTGTTTCTATATGAAACACAGTTATACAAGCGATTTTACTCTCTTTTCTTTGTGAATAAGTTATATAAATGTAAGTATAAAAATTGAAACTGTTTTTTTTTTATTATTTTAAAAGTCAAGCAACCCATAATAACTGTAATTTGAGAATATATTTATTTATATCAGTAAACTTGTTTAAATAAAGTGAGTTTCTGTTAAATTTTTGGTGTTTCTTTTTTTGTCAGTAACAAGATAAAATTCCTTTTTGATTAAAATCAAAATAGAGTTGTGAGAGTTCAAAACAGATTCGTTCACATACATTTATCATAATATATATATATATATATATATATATATATATATATTTATATGAATATGTACATGTTTTTTGGTTATACACATAAATCTGAATAATGTATGCAGACTGTAATTCAAAACTGTGAAAAGTATTATTTTAATTTAATTAGCAGATCTAGCGTTTTATTTTTGTTTAGAAATAATTAAAAATTATTATACTTATTTAAATTATTGTTATTCTTTAATTAAAACTAAATATTTTTTTTAATATAATCATGTTGTTGAGATTCTGATGTTTTTTAATGCATAAATATGATCACATAATTTTATTGTGCACAGTGTTGCCAATCTTTGAAAAAAAAACAACATATGAAAAGTGTAAAATTTTTATTACAGTCCAATTTAATTATCCAGTAAAATTTAATTTAAAAAAAATTTAGTGGTTAGTTTTAATTTGTTTAGCAAATTTTGTTAAATACATTTTTTCGAAATATTGCGAAATATTTGTAAAATATTAGTAAATTTTGTTAAATATTTTTTTCGAAATATTCAGATAAAAGTAACATTGAAAAATTACCACTTTCGTGGCCACTGCCAGACAGGACATTACGATAAAAACAATTGAATCGCGTTACTATAAACCTAATTCGTGTTTATCTGTAAAAATATCGATATTTTAAATTTAATATGATTACAATTTCTCTCTTATTGTATATAGCAACTAACTGCAGTATAGTAATGTACATTATTGTACTAGTACCATAATGATCTTTTTCTACATAGGCAATATAGTAACGTAATATCAATATTTTGCTATGTAATATTTTAATCAGTAATACGCTTGAAGAAAAAAATTATACAGTACAGTTATATACAAGTATTCTGCTATTTCTGTGAAATAAAATTCTGCTAAACTAACAAAATTTAAAGTTTACACTATTATACAAGTAAAGTTTTTTAACGAAGTTGTAATAGAGTGAAATTTTTGTATGTTTAACTAATTTTTTAACGAAATTCTGTTTACTAGTACTAGGTATGTTATAGATTTGAAAGTAAAACTTCATAGAAAGTTACAGTTTTATTATAGAATTTTAGAATTAATAGTTGTTTGTGAATATGGATCTGAGCAAAAAAAAAACATGAATTTGATTACATCGAAAATATAAAATTACAACATATGTAGAAATTTATGTGTTTTTCTAGAAATAGATATGTTTAATACAGTTAATGGAATGATATTAAATTTCGCGTTAATTTTAATCATTTTTGCGGATGAAGAAATTAGGTTTTTATATCATATATATTTTTATTGTATTGCGTTGTTTTAACTCTAGAATAACCATATACTGGAAAAAATTTACAATGATTATCATTGGATACTTTATTACCAACGATATAATCATAAAGTACATAAGACTTTATATTACAATTGAAGATTAGAACTTGTCACTGAAACTTATGATAATTTTTATCAATGAATGAAATTTGAAATTACTTTCTCATTTTTATGCTCCTAATATACTTTGGTAAATGATTAATAAACTAGTTTTAAACTTTTGCCCAAAACATAAATATATTTTGAAATTTACGTTATGATTTGAAAGTTTATTGACTAATTTCTCGTAATTTTTGTGACATTTTGCTTATATCATAAGGAAGAAATTTGGAAATTTTGATTACCACATCCCGTGCAATATTCATTTAATTATATATGATGGATTTTGTAAAATGTTTTCAAAAATATTGGGTAATTGATTATTAACCTAAAAAGTTTATATTTTTTAAAATAGTAAAAAATCTTTCAGAATTTATTTATATTAAAATAAAACGGCTTTAGGTTATAGCTCTGTACTAATATTTATTAATAATCGACGTTTTGACGAACTCAACGCACGTCTTCATCAGGAAAAAAGAATAGACATAAAAAGAAAGAAAGCTAAAAATAAAAAGATAACATCAATCACTGTGAAGACAATGATTTAAATTAAAAAATTTGGCTTCCATTAATTAAAAATTTATATTTATTTTGTTACCTAGTACTACTTAATATTTAACAAAAAATGTTCATAAGCGTATATCTGCGAAATAAACTAATATAAACTATAAACTTGTGAAATTTTGAGAAAAATCTCAACTTTAGTATTCATTAGTATTATTATTTAATAAATAATAAATATAATATTAATCAAAACTGTAACCTAAAACTGTTTTATTTTAATTTATGCTGTATTTTATGTGAATGCAGAAGGTTTAGTATTCTTCAATAACAAATTTTAACAATCATCAAATACTTTACCATCAGAAAGATAATTTTGCAAGTTGCAAGGCAAGTTTTTGGGATTTGCTCACAAAAACCAATTCGTGGAAAACAGTTTCGAATTGAAACCTTTAGCATTCATCACACAGTGTTTTATCTTTTATACAATCAAAATCAACTTCCACTACTTGACAGAAAGAACACACAATAATATTACACGAAAGAAATGCTATGAAGTAAGTACACTTCAAAAAAACAGAAAAAAAAAAGGAAAAAAAAGAATAATGTCTTATACTTACATTTCGCTTGATGTGCAAGTTTTTCTCTTATTTTTCTTCTCTTTCTTGATTTCTTCTTTTTCTTTTCGTGACCGACTGCTTGTCCGTTAAGAGATTTACAAATTTAAAATTGCTTGTTTCCGTTATAGCATTGATAATGTAATTGATAATACAAGAAAAATATTTTATATTTTTGCTATATTTATTCTCTTTGATTTACTAAACTGGTGTGAAAATGTAATGAGGCGAAAAATCGTTTTATTAAAAGATTTTTGTTATTGCAGAATGTGGTATATGTAATTTTGTACTTCCTGTGTTTATTTTTTTTTTTTATGAATTTCACTTCCTTTAAATTGGTTGGTCTGCGTGCATCTACTAAAATATGTATATTTTTTAAAATTATTATAATTACTAGTAAATTTAACCGTATCGTTAGTCAGTTAAGATGGTTTGGTCATCTTGAGCGAATGCCTAATGAACGTTTGGTTAAAAGAATTTATATGAATGATTTTAAAGGTATACGTTTGCCAGTGAACGTTCGATAAGTAGTTGGAGTGGTGTGATTGAAAAAGTGACTTGCGTGAGCGAAAGTTTCCAAGTAGTAAAAATAGAAGAGCGTGTATGAGAGAGGAATTATGAATGTGGTTGAAGCTAAAGTTGCTTGTCTGGATAGGAATGTTTGGAGGAAACTGATTTCGGGATAGTGGAAAGAGTTCATGTCACATCTGTTTGGGTACGTGGCGTGATTGTGTATGTATGGATGTATGTTTTGGAAGATATTCAACGAGCATGTAATGATGGTTATTACTCACGAGAATGAGACAAGTATCGTAATTTATTCAAATTAGTAGAATCATTACATACAAATCTGTACGTCTGAACCCGACTTAAAAGGTACTTTAGATTCAAAAGTAAAACTTAGCGTTTGTGAAATTCCAGTAAATTATTTATCAAACTATTTTTTTTATAATTATTATACATATTTTTCTAAAATGATGTCAGATTTATATATAACAATTACCGAATAAATATACCAAGAAAACAATATTTTTTATATCGTCATTTTTATACCTGATCCTGCATACAACAAAACATTTATGTAATTCATCATAAAAGAATTTTTTTAAAATCTTTTGTTATACATATCTAAAATATTCACATATCTTTTATAGAACTAAATAAAACTAATTTTATATTGCTTTGATGTGGTTCCATTGCATTTTCAAAATGCATTATTTTTCAAATAACATTATCATTTATGATAATTGTGAACAATAAAACGAAAGAACACTTGTTAATTTAAAGAGAATAATAAAATTGACGAGACAAACCACATCCGGTTTTGATGTCTAACCACGTTTTAATTGTTAAACACGATAATAATTTTAATAAGAAATTGCATAATTTTATGACGTTTATGTTTCATACTAAATAATTGTTATATAAATAGGGATAGATGGATATTGTTCACTTAAATACAAAATTTAAAAAGAGAGACATCATATCAAGCACTTGAAAAATTCCAGTCTTATTTTGTCAGTCGATTTCTTGTTTGTGCCATACGTCGTTATTGGTTAAATTGAGTTATTGCTAATTTTGGCGATATTTGTTTATTTTTTATCTATTCTAACAATCGTGGATGGTATAATTTTAATAGTTTTGGAAATATAAATTCTAATACTATAAATAATTCAGTTCAGAAACTTTAAACATCGTTTTCTCGAAAGTAAGATTTTGGTGATATGGAACAAACAAGAAATCAACTGACACTTTGTTAACATTTAATTTTAGTTACATTTTTTTTATCGTGTATATATTGTTCTGGACGTGTAAGTTTCAAACAGTTATAATAATTGAATATAACGGAATAAATTTAAACATTGTAAACTTTGATAATATTACAAGAAAAAATATTTTGTATTAGAATTGGAAAGAGTTTTTTTTTTATTATTTTGGGAGGGAAATTTAGTTGTAAAATTTTATTGGGGATATAAAAATGTTTTTAAATTTTTATAAAATTATTAACAAATGTATTGTTTAAGTGTTATCGACTTTAGGCGAACATTTAATATATTAATATAGTAAAAAAATCTTTCAGAACTCATTATATTAAAATAAAACTGCTTTAGGTCAATTCGTCTAACATCCAGATAAATCTGCTATTGCTGAACATGCTTTATTATGTAAAATTTGAAGATATTGTAATAATTGCAAGACTAATCAATATTAACAGCAGATTGATAAGTGAAGCAATAGAAATTTATAAAGGAAAGGATAATATCAATCAGTGTAAAGTGGCACTGATTTAAATAAAAAATATATAAATATAATTATTGTTCTAGTATTTTTATTTATGCTATTTCTACATCAAAGTTATAACACTGTATTAAATATAAAATAATCTACAAATGCCATTGTTTTTTTCTATCTGTCAAAGGTACAAATGTAACTGCTTTAATTCTTCGTTTCTTAATATTACCATCTAAGTCTTTATCAATACGCATTAAATGTTGTATTTTATCTTCAGGACCAATTGGGATTATTAATCTACCGCCAGGTTTTAGTTGATCGACTAACTGCAAAGTTTTATTTTTATAAATAAAAACCGTTCTAGGATTAGATTCTATTTAATTATTTTATAAAAATGACGCTTTGACGAAACTTAGTTACTAAGTAACATATAAGTATCTAGATCATAAGAATTATAGATTTTTTAATTAATAGAAGCCAAATTTTATTTAACTCAGTACCTCCACAGGTCCACAGTATTGCTCTCTTATTAACTGTATTGCTCTCTTATTAATCTGCTGCTAATATTGATAGGTCTAACAATTATTACTGTATCTTTAAATTTTACACTATGAAGATATTCTAAATCATGTTTTTTTTTATTAATAATTTTAAATAAGAAATAACTAACAGAGTAAAAAAATCTTTTAGAATTTATTATATAAAATAAAACGTCTATAGGTTTAAGTTCTGTATTAATATTTATTAAAATTTGATACAAAATCAGTTTTCCTGATGAAGGTGGACTTTGAATTCATCGAAACGTCGATTATTAATAGATATTAATATAGAACTGAAACCTAAACCCGTTTCATTTTATCCACTTGTAGTAAATTTTGTGTAAGTGATGTTGAACCAACGGGTATTACTAAACGACCACCGGGCTTCAGTTGTTGAATTAGCTATAAATTTCGATTTAGAAAGAGATGCGTAATATTTTTCTCTGATTTTAAAAGTATACTTACCGCGTCTGGTAATTCTGGGGCAGCAGCTCCTACATGAATTGCGTTATAAGGTCCTTCTTGAGCATAGCCTTTACGACCATCACCAACTAAATTTAAGAAAAAGAATCATTTAAATATACTTAATAATTTTTTAAATTATAAAAAAAAATAATATATAGTGGTGACAAGATAAAAAGATAGGGACGTCATCAATTTTTGTCACTAGGCAAATTATTTCACTCACTACTATCATTATATATTCAATGCTACTATGTTTATATGAGCTTTTCGCGTACAGCAGCCAGGGGCATTAATAGCCCATTATTTTTCTTTTCTTGTTCAAAATATGAAATTAAATTGCCAACTAACTGTTGACATCTCGCCTAGGCCATTTTTTTTTGCAATAATATATTACAAAAATACACATTCAAAATATAACGTCAAATGAACTAATATAAATGTACTGTGACTTTTGACATTGAAAATCAATGCTGCCAAATATAGCAAAAATAAATAAGTTGATTTCGACAAAAAAATCCAATAATATACGATATATTTGTATATATTACATTTTAATTTGATTAAAATAAGATATGTAAATAGTTTCAAGAAGGTTTAGTTCATTATATGTAAAATAGAATAAAATTAATTTTGTTCATTAGTGAGTTTCATGTTGTTAAGTTTTATCACGTGATTATGACGTACCTATCTTTTTATCTTATCGCGACTATATTACGTTTTTAACACGGACTAAAAAGTATAAAATAATTTCTCCTAGCCCTATACAGAAAAACGTGGGGTGCATACAATAGATAATAGTAAGGAGTGTAGGGACGTGTTAATTTACCAATTAATTTAACTCTTCCATTCTCCAGCAATTCGGGTTTATCGCTCCTGATATTTTCCCTACTCATTTCCACCAGTTCGGCGATATGATCAATTCCGATTGCTTGTCCTGTTTCGCCAATCATCAACGCCATACAAACGGTCAAATAACCGCTACCGCTGCCCACATCCAAAGCCGTGGCATCCGCCACCAGATGGTCTTTTAGGAGTTCGAGGGCCATTGCGTGCATATGCGGTGCAGAGATAGTTACATTATAGCCAATTCCTTGCGGGGTGTCCGTGTAAGGATCACGTTTGGCGTAGAAGCGACGGTCTGTTGCAAGCATTGCTTGTTGGACACGATCCGATTTGATTACACCGTTTGCTGGATGAATGAAAATTGAAAAAGAAAAAAGAAAAACGAGAATGAATCAAATTATAATATATTATTATTCTTAATTACAAATGACAGTTGGTAGCCAAGTTGCCGCGAAAGCAAACACAATGTTCAAAACAAAATGTTATTATTAAAATAAAATTACATTGCAAATTTTTTTCTGTCATTTATAAAACTTTTAAAACACTATTATCACGTTTACAAAAAGTACACAAACTTGTCAGATTAAATTTACTTCTAAAACTACTGGCGAAAGTAAAGTAAAACATCTTTACACTGCTGAGAATATTTACACCAGGCAAATAACAATTTACATATGCTAAATTTGGAAAATACTTCAATGCAAATAGGAAAATAGACGAGTTGAATTTTGGAAAACGGTGGAAAATTACTTGTATATTGTAATGTGTTGAGTGTAGCATGTTGTAAATTATTTGCAAACTTATCGAAAGTTGTGCTTTTGTAAAGAAAGCATTATCTACACTAGAGAGCACAATATACATAGGTATATATAGATATGACATATTAATAAACTTTGTTATGTATTTGTTATTATGTTTATTATGTATTTAAATTGATTAATTATAATGTTATTAAATTCCCTATCAGGTTTGTTATTGTTTTTAACAATGACAAACCTGATAGGGAATTTAATAACATTATAATTAATCATAACGCAGGTTCAGGACCCAAGAACAAAAGTTTATCTTTTGACATTAATATTATTTAAATTGATATAACCGATAAAAATATTGGTTAACGGTTAACCAGTATTGAGAAATACAAAAGAAAAACAAATTATTTTATTTTTTTATTTTAATATTACTATTATAATTATTATAACTATATTATTATATTTCTATTATTATACTAAATTTTATTTTAATTTGAATCACTAATTTCTTAAACAGACTGTATTGAAATATTGGAACAAACCAAAAAAGTACAATTTTTTGACTTACCTCTCAAATTTTGAACTAATTCCGAATTGGTTCTTCCATGATTTGGCCTCCAAGACATTCTTGCTATATTCGACAAAAAGATTTTATTAAAACTGATAAGAACATTTCGAAATTGAATTTTTTTTTTCCCGATCTTTATGTTACGATATTAATATAAATGTGACAATTTGACAGACATAATGGAATAGAAATTTGACAGAAAAATAAATAAAATCTGTCAAAATATCAAATAAACAATTGACAGTGATTCGAAAATCAACAACAATTTTCTCAGTAATATTTACTATTTTAAGGCAAAATACTGAAAGATTTATAAACAATGTCATAACATATTTTATTTGTTTATAATATATTACAATATTTTTATAAATAAATTCGAAAATATAATGATTTTTGCGCGCCACGCGTTTTGCTTTCAGAAAAATTGAACAAATTTTGCAATTATTTAGTGACAATAAAGTTCAAAGTAATTTTTGAAACTATAATTACGATTTATCAGCAGGATTTAGCGCATAATCATAAAATTAAATTTTCTAGATTAATATCCTGCATAAAAACAGCTATTTTTATCTTAATTTACGCAGTTAATTAACAATTAATTCATTCATTAATCTTGTAGGGTAACTAATTGACATGATGATAACCAGGGGCGTACCCAGTTTTTTCTTTTTAAAATAAAATAATATTTCACCAGAATAAAATCAAATATTTTGAAATATCTTGTTATTATTTTTATTTAGTTTTTATTATTAATTCCAATTACACTTACGTATTCTTTTGGCTGTCCATGCATGACTAAATGAAGTAATCAAAAGAAGAATCACAAATTTTTTAAACGTAGAAATAAGATACATTTTTTTAAACTAGATATATTCAGTTAGATTGTTATAATATAACTGTTTATATTATATGATTTCCATTGCATTTTATATGCAGTTGCATTAAAGAATTTATTGTTTAAATCAAAATGTGTCATTATTAATTTATGTATCCTGAGTATTTAAAGGACAAATATATCAGTTGTTATTTGTTAATAGAGTACCTAAAGATGGTTTCTTAGAATATTATATAATGGACAGATCCATTTTTAAGTTTAATACAAAATATTAATGTACTATTTTTTAAAAAAAAAGTGGACTATAAATACATAAAAAAGAATCTTGATTTAATGTGTATATTTTTAATGAAAAAATGAGAATTACCAACGACTTTTTGTTTGTATAAAAAATAATCAGTATTATAGCACCAACTTGGATAAAAGATAAAAATGTTTTCGTTTTAAATTTCGAAATGGGAAAACTTTTAATAAGAAAAGACAAATAAAAATTCGAACTGTAGTTCTGTATAATTAGAAAAGTTTTTTCACTAACAAGATATGTATGTAGGTTCTTGTGAATTTTTACAGAAATTATTAAATCTTTACACTATAAGTCTTTCTTATTGTCAGCAAGATAATATCGTATTTTACATAATAAACAAGCTAAAATTCATCTATTCAATTTATGCATATTATTTTACTGTGTTTACGTTGATTAAATATTAAATAATTTATCCGAAAGAACTGTATATAAGAAAAGTATATAGCATAAAATCTTTCAGAAATCATTATATTGAAATAAAACTGCTTTAGGTAAAAGTTGTGTATTAATATTTATTTAAAATCGACGTTTCGACGAAACTCAACGTCCGTCTTCATGGACGTTGAGTTTCGTTGAAACATTGATTTTAAATAAATATTAATACAGAACTATAACCTATAGCAGTTTTATTTTAGGAAAAATATAGATTAACTATTTCATTGCATTCGAATTATAGATGAATACATTTTATATGATTTGTTTATTTAATTAGATGATATTTCTAATAACATTAGTATTATTTCATCTACATATAAAATATTTGAATAAAAATTGCTACTTCAAATCAAATTTATATAAATAATAGAAATTTACAAGGGGCTTTTAAAAATCCTGGCAACCCTAGCAGATATATTTGTATAATTCTTTTTTTGAACTTATATATATATATATATATATATATATATATATATATATATATATAATAATAATAATAATAATAATAAATAATAAATTTTTGGGAAAGTAGTCAGAAAACGGGTAGGTGTAAAATCAAAAACTCATATATGCTTAACTGTCTAGCTAGACAGTTAAGCATATATGAGTTTTTGATTTTACACCTACCCGTTTTCTGACTACTTTCCCAAAAATTTATTATTTATTATTATTATTATTATTATTATTATTATTATTATTATTATTATTATTATTATTATTATTATTATTATTATTATTATTATATATATATATATATATATATATATATATATATATAATGAATTGAGTTTAATGAGAACATAGTCAAACTTAGAAAAAGCTCTTGAAGAAGGTGAAAATTTACACCGAAAGCTCGGTTAAGAATATAGATTTGAGGTTTTTATTTAACATCATCCAAATTTGACTACAATTCCCATTAATCATTTCCTAAATTATTTGTACTAGTCGTAATAATTATTTACCAATTTATACAGATAACTAATAGATATATTGTTTTGTTTAAATTTCAGCAGTGGTGCGAAAGGTTTAGATGTGCTGTTGCCTGTGCAATTGGACAGGATGTGGTCATGTATGGACCGGACTCACTGTTTTGTGGGCCCTGGTATACGTGTGCATCGGGGCCGTTCAAATTGTAACCGGAATCTTTTTGCTCATATCATTACCTGATCTGGCGCTATGCTCGAATGTCTGGGCGGGCACATGGGTAAGTTCACACACACTTCTTCACCTAGATACTGGTTTTTGTTTTCTAACATCGATATTAATTTGTTACTAATGATGGAAACTTAGCTTCCGAAATACGTATTTGGAAATTTTCTAAATTAATTCTGTTCTAATACAGATGTCATTAAATTTTACAAAAACAATACTTCAACGGACGTTTGAGTTTCGTCGAAACGTCGATTTTAAATAAATATTAATACAGAACTTTAACCTAAATCAGTTTTATTTTAATTTTTATTTTAAATAATAAAATTCATCAGTCGGTCTCATTATATTGTAGAAATAAAGTTTGTTTATGAAGAGAAAAGACCTTGTTCAATTTTTTTTTTTGCAATATTATTTTTATTATTGATCGCGTGTTTAACATTGATCATGAAATTATGATCAAATGTCAAGTACACAGGAAGGAAGTTATTATAATTACTAATCAGATCTATCAAAATTCACAATAGATCTTTTTTTTTACATACATAAAAAGTATTTGTCTGCTCACTTTGCCAAATGTAAATAAAATTGTACGTTACGTATTAGCATTTTAATTTTTTTTAATTAAAGTTATAAATTTTATGTCATAGCTATGATAGTTTTTAACTTATTCTTGATTACCAAAATTAAAAGTAAAATTATCATGGAAGCTTAGGCCTCTATTCCCACCTATTTTATTTATAAAAAAGTGCTTTTATTTTTTGCTTTCAAATAAATTTTTACTTCTATATCAAAATATCCCCGAATTGAATATCTGGATATCCGAATATATCTATACCACTTTCTGGTGGCGTAGATTATACCACTTTGAATATAAATTGATTACAAATTGTTAGAGATAGGTAATTTTTTACTGACGGCAATTAATAATTAATAATTAACACAATTAATACGGAACTCAGTGTATTGTAAATTATATATTTCATTATAAAATTTTGCGTTAACAAAAATTTTATTTTTTATCAAAATTTTAAGATTTTACGATTTTTAATTTTTGCAAAAACTTTTGTATAAGCTTAATACAAATGTGAAGTTATTGTAAATTTACAATTTTACGTGTCAATATGTTATTAAAAAAATTATATTGTATTGCTAAATATATTTACAAAAAGAACATGTAAAATATTTAATTAAAAAAAAAATATATTTCAGAATTATTGGTATAAAATAATTATACACATACATTTATTTTGAAATCTCATTCGAGTACATTGATAATTTATTAAAAATCTTGCTTCATGCATTTTATATTGTACAATCAAAGAACTTCTTTCAATAATATAACTGTATAACGTCATTTTACGTTAAGTAGTTGTAAACAATACCCGATATTTATTTTGTATTATTGTATGCAAAACCTGTTATTTACTCGAACAAATATTGCACATATATCTTTGAGAAAAAAAAATTTGCAATAAATGCATTTTACCATGTTAGGTAATAAACTATTATTACATAAGCAACACAATGATAAAACTGCATAAATAACCTACAAATATATTTGTCATTAACATGCGATGCCATCTCTTTAACGTTCCTGGGAATAAATCCGAAATTTGTTTATAACAAATTTCATACCGAAACCATATGTAACGTATTTTTTTTTCCAACTTTTGTTTACACTTATGCAACAGTGTTAATTTAAATATTCTCAAACCACAATTAAGTGTAATATAGTGGCATTTCTTTAAGTTAATCTTTGTATTTAAATCTGTAGTTTAGTGTAATGTAATATTAAGGTGTTTAACCGTTGAAACAATGGAAACTTAGAAGAAATAATGGCTCAGTGTTGCCTTGAACGTGACATAATTGAATTAATTATAAAATTGTATGTGAATTCTTCAAGTTACGGAAAAGAAGCAAATTAAATGATTTGAAATTCAAGTCGGATATTTTGTTTGTGCAAATTCCTGACAGCTTTTGTTGTAAAATTGTGATTGTTTAATTATTTTAAATAATTGTGTTTTGTTAGCTGACAGATTAATTTGTATTGTTTTTGCAATTGAATTTGATAAAAAAATTACAATGTTGATATTTGTTAAACCAATATTAAGTATTATATATATTTTCATATGTATATGATTGTAATATTATTAAATTATGGAAAACTACAGATATTTTTCAAGATTAGATGTTTTTTTACTACTTTGCAAGGAAAAAGTAGTATAGCGTTTGGTACGGTGTCTGTAACATTTTCAAAAAAAAAAAATTGTATAGAAATCCTTCATATAGCCTGTAGATGACGAATCTGAACTTAGTTTATGTGGGTGTATGGATGTGCGTCGTCAGCTCGCTCGGTCGTAAGTCAAAATTTTGTGGCCGCAACTCCTCAGGATAAATTTGTCTAGTGCCCAAGATGGTCATGTGATTTTGTTTTTTTTTCCAATGATGCCAACTTTCCGAGAAAAAAATTACTAAAGTTTTTAAAAATTCATATTAGCTACGTTATTTATCCGATTTTGATCAAATTTTCAGAAAAGATTTCCCTAATGCTCCCATTAATTACATAATTTTATTAATATTTAGTGTTGCCAACTTTCCGAGAAAAAAATTACTAAAGTTTTAAAAATTTTATTATGGCCATGTTATTCAACCGATTTTACTCAAATTTTCACAAAAGATTCTCTTAGTATTCATATAATTTATGTAATTTTAACAAAATACAGTGTTGCCAACTTTCCGAGAAAAAATTAGTAAAATTTTTAAAAATTTATTATGACCATTTTATTTAACCGATTTTAATCAAATTTTCATAAAAGTTTTTCATAGTGCCTAAATAAATTATGCAATTTTAACAAAATACAGTGTTGCCAACTTATCGAGAAAAAAAATCACAAAATTTTTTAAAAATTCATTGTGGCTACATTATTTATTCGATTTTGATCAAATTTTCAGAAAAGTATCTCCTAGTGCCCACATAAATTATAATATTATTAAAATACAGTGTTGCCAAATTTCCGATAAATGTCAAAGTAGTCTATATATGGGTTTACCCATATACTTCTAATCTTGTTAATAGAAAATTCTGTTAACAACAAATCATCAATACAGAATTGTTTCTTTTATGGATAAATATCAGTTCGGTTTCTATAAGAACCTATTTATTTAAGTATGTCATATCGTATTCTTCAAAATTCTTCAAAATAAACTTCAAAGAATGAATCTGTCATGTAAAACACATCCAATACATTGTTATTGAATGCAATAATACGCCAAATTCGCGATTAAACATCTGGAAAAATATGATTAAAAATCTCTAAAAACACATTTTCGAATTGATGGACCTCTGAATGTTGTCCGATTGGTTTCAAATTTTAAGAATTTGAATGATTTTAAACGGGGAATAATATATTAGAATGTGTGTATGTATGTGATTCAATATCTCGCAAGTTAGATTAGTTGTCTGTCAAATTCTCTAAACACATTTCCACCTAAATCAAATGAACTTTAAACTTTAATGACTCGAGTAACCCTTTTCACTACCTAATTAAATATTTAGTAGGTATTTATGGAATGCTTTTATTAAGTCATAGGCAAATCAGTCTAAATTAAACTTTTATAATATCAATTATAAGCATTTTTATACACGAAATTATTAATAATAAATGCTAGGAGAAACAACTGAAATGTCAAGATTTGACGTTGTAGATTAGTTTTTTTATCGAAACTTTGTTTTGAAATCACTGATAGTAAAGTGATGTAGGTTGCCACTTAATCTAGATTGAAAATAATAATTGTTACAGTAAAATTGAATTTATTTTTATGCCGTACGTTACTCTTTTTTTAATGTACATGTGTCTGTACTTAATATTGTTGATTACATTTTATTGTTATTCACTTATACAAAGTTTTCGAAAAATTCTTACGTAATTTTTTAATTATCGTTTCTTTTTATATACCATATTATAAATGTAAATATATACAAATATATAAATGTGTTATCTTAAATACAACCACCAACTTTACTTAGCTGTAGTGCGGGTCGTATAACACACTAAATATTTTGAAATTTAATATTTGTTGTATAGTCAGGAATACTTGTATAATAATGATAATATTCATGTATAATATAGAATTACTTTTACAAAACAACTTAATCTATCAATTTAGTATTGAGAGAGAAAACTATATAAATATTATGTGTATTATTGCTTGTTTCCTGGTAATAATAAACGAAAATTAACTACTAATTTGAGAATATATTCAAGTTAAATTAATTCATCAGTGTTAATAGAATAGGCTATTCGTAGAATAACTAATCTCAGAATATAAAAATATTTATTAATACTAAGTATCTTTTTTTTAACAATTTTTTTCTGGAAAATTTTAATTTGATGTAATTTATTTATTTATTCAGTGTAGATATGTTTGTGTTATTATAATTTTAATAAAATGCTAACGAAAGACGGTTATTACATTGCTTCGACTATAGTTTTAAAAGTAATTTATATAGAAAGATAAAAACATATATGAAGATAGTTGGATGTCTCTCAAAATTAGAATTTAATATTTGAATGTCTTTAGGCTAATATAAGTCATGTTATTTAAAACTTTGTAACATTAGCTGGAATGATTCCAGTAAAATACGACAAAAACATTAATGTACTTTTTCAGATTGTACTTTAGCTTTAGTTTTTATTTCTGTAGTTTAGTTTTTGAGGTCGTCTACAATTTACAATCTTTTTTTTTTGTTACTTTAATTTGTTTATTTGCCAAAATTAGTTTCAGCCAGTAATCAACAACAACAAATAACAAACCTGAATTATTTTTGAGAAATAATATAATAAAAATTAAAATTGATTAAGTTCTGTATAATTTTTTAATTAAAATTCTCTCAAATTTATACATTTATTATTTTTTTAAATAAAGAATTTATCCGGAAGATCAGTATTATCTTTCAGCTTTTAATTATTTTGCAATTAAATCAACCATTACTAATTTTATGTTTTTTTTTTTATTCCAGAACGTAATAGCTGGCATAATTGGTGGTATGATAGCATGCTTCGGAGAAGCTTCACCACGTCGTCAACGCCATCTTCTGCACGTGGCAATGTCCATTCTAGCGGTGAACACCATCAATGCGGTGATCACCGAATGGACATTCTATCAAGCTGGCGAAGGTCTACTGATAAATGCTGCAAGTGCAGAACTCGCTGAAGATGATGATGGCATTCTGCTCAGTCACACGGGAACGAGGGCGCATCATGTTAAATCGTTAGTTCTTAATGGTGAGTACGGGTGATTTTTTTTTTCTTGGATTTTATTCTAAAATAACTACAATATATATTTTCTTCAAGCGTATCAAAGTATTGATATTACGTTATTATATTGTTTATTTAGAAGGAGGTTATTATGTTACTAATACAATAATATACATTATTATACAGTATTTAGTTACCTATATACATTGCTGGTGGTGGACATATTGAAATTTATTTTGAATTTTATTCTTGAAAATTTGTAAATTTGTCAGAAACTGCATATTCGACTAAAGAAACACGATCAACTGTAATTAAATTGACATCTCCGACCGACATATTGAAAATTATTAAGTTAATTAACAGTTACATTGTTTATTTTCGCTTGAATTTCAATTTGATATTTGAAAATGTGTGAAGAAGTGCAAGAAATGCAATTTATACCGCCAGATTTGTCAAAAATTGTATATTTGCCCAAAAAAACTTTTCAGATGTAATAAGAAAATTCAGTAGTTAGTATTATATAAATTTTACGGGTTATTGTGGCAAATATTATTTCAGTTTTTGTTATAAATCACTAAAATGTTTATTTACCCTAAAAAAATGTAAATTTCTCTTTAAATTTTGTTATTTTTTTGCAAAAACGATGTGAAATAATTTTATTTTAGTTAGATTTTACTAAAAATAATTGCATATTTTCTCCTGCGAAGTTAAGAATTATGATAATTTTAATAAATGCAAATTTATTTTCATGAATATTTTCCTAAAAACTCTTATTAAATTATTCAAATAAAATCAATAAAAAAACATATAATCGATGCAACATAAACACTAATCTTTTCAATTACATAACAAATATTTGAATGTATGTCATCAAAATTATATCACGAGCGTAACATATTTTTTCAAACGGATTGATTTTAATTATATAAAGAGAAAATTCGTCAAAAAATCTACGCATATATTACATCATTTAATTATAATTACATTATATAAACTTATACGGAAAAAAATAAAAACAACAAATTAGTTATATTTCAAAACAAGCTACCGTGTCATACAATATAGTATACGTATTATAAAATTTAATTAAATTAAAACGAAATAAACAAATATTGTTTTGACATAATAAAATTACAATTAGCGAATTTGCTTATAAAAATTTATCTTGCATGTGAAATAAAAATATCATTGTGTATTATAATTTTATAATTGTGATTCTCATAAAGATATTAAATAATATCAGATATAGCAGGATTTAATAATCGAGCGATATACGTCATTGACAACCATTTTTGAAAGCTAAAAATTTTACTACATTCAAAATTTTATTTTGAGATATATTGTTAGACGTAATATGTGAAAAAATATTTGCAATTTTATAAATAATTGTCTCTAGTTTTTCGGCAGTTATTTGTCCCTTGTCAGGAAAATGACACTAACGCTAATTTCTTGTCAGAATTATTAAAATGACATTTAACTTTAGTCAGGACTATGATTGACAATTGTTTCTCGTCAGGACTATGATATAATACTGACATTTATTTATTTTTATCAGGACTATAAAATTTTCAAAAAATCGATTTATTTTTTACATTTTTTGAAAGCTTATAGTGTGTAGAATATTTGGCTAAATTGGTGTTCCGAAATTAGAATTTGTTGCGATTTTTACAAAGTCGTGTCAGGACAGGTAGATAGGATATCTCAAACTTTAAATGTGTTTTTCTCGAAATCATGTTTTTATAACTTTTCCAGAAGATATCTTGGAAACTATTGGTCCAATTGACTTGATTTTCTCTCTAAAGACAAGAGAATTGAATTCTCTAGGATGTAGAGTAGGATATTTCTTAAATCTACTTTTTTCTATTTTTTTATGTTGATTTTTTATATGAAAAAAAACCACCTTTTTTCCAAAATGTTGCCATTTTGATAATTTTAAGTATTTCAAAATAATTCTACTCTACATCCTAGATTTTTTAGTTTACTTTTGGGCAGAGTAACCAAAAATGTTTTACTATGTTTGAGTGCTGCCCGGAAGTCTGGACAACAACGGAACAATGTTTTTTAAATACAAATCCATAAATGAGCAAATTACAGCTCACCACTGCAACCAATTTGGTTGTAACTTTTCTAAATTATAGACCAAATAAAGCTCTAAAACATATAAAAAACACGGAACATGTGCTTTATTCTGTCTACCCGCAAAAAATTCTCCAATTTTACCAATTTTCAGAGTGCTGATGGTATCCCCCATTTTGAGACAATGTATATGTTGGATACATTAATTTTTGTTTATAAATATTATAATAACTGACATCATTGTTTTAATAAATATTTAAATGACGTAAGTCGCTGAGTTATTTGAAAATACTATACACATCAATTACACATTGTAGTCATCGGTTGAATGTGTATGTGATTCCCAAGACTGAAAAATAACAATATTATTTATGTACAAAATAAAATTAATTCGCAACAAACAAACACAGATAACTCTAGGTAAATTAGTCAACAAACACATCTTGTCTGACAAGTTTCTTATATGTTTTGTAACGTCCTTGACTGATTATCGACGAACTAGGGAAAAAATTTACTGGGTTTTTTTACGATTTTTCAAATCGTGTTTTTATGTTACAAAACTTACGTATAGTTAGTGAATTTATAAGTTTTCGTTTCATTGAAAAGGATGTACACATTAAATCGAGCCATTTAACATTGGAACAATTAATGATTGTGATTTTATTGTTGTGTTTTTATTTGACAGGAAGACGTTAGTGTTTTGTGTTTAATGTAGTTTAAATTGTGGTCTTTTTTTGTGATTTTTGACAATTGTTTATCGATGACAAAGGTTAGTTTTTTTTACGATTGTTGATTAACTAATTTTAATACTTTTTTGATTTGTATTATATATTTTTAAAATATTTTAGTGCAAATCGTATTGATGGGAATTTTGTAAAAATTTGTCTGAAATTAGTGATATTTGAATAATATATTTAATAACTCAAAATATCATTTTATTTTAAACTAGCGATGGAAATCGAAATGTGACAATACTCGATAACGTTATAATAACGATTAAATTAAAATAAAACTGCTTTAGGTTGAAGTTCTGTATTAAAATTTATTTATAATCAACGTTTCGACGAAACTTAATGCTCGTTTTTATCAGGAAAATTGATAGTAATGACATTATCATAGAACTAGGGGTTAAATTATAATATGTAGTACAATAACGTAACGATATTTAAATAACGTTATGTATTTCTATCTACTACGTATTTCTCTCTATGAGAGAAAGACATATTTTATTTGTAATTCAAACATGATAATTAATTTGGTAATATTTTCTTTAGCTTACACTTTATAGATAATTTTAAAGTTACAAATAAAAATTATTTTAATAACTTTATTTAAGTAACGTTATGTAACGAACGAAAACAAATAGTAGTAATAAATAATAATGTTATACAATAATGTAACGAATTTAAACGTTATTTCATTTAATTTTGTGATTAAAATGGTGTAGCAGAATTTGTTAAAATTTTGTCTAAAATTTTATAAAAATATTACATTTTTCTCAAATTGATTTTGACGTTTTTTCTGGCCCTAATGTATTTTTGCATGTCAACTGAAACTGATAATAACATACATAAATACATACATACATACACAATCACGCCATATACCCAAAAGGGTGTGGCACAAATAACAAATAATATAATTAATAAAAATTAATTAATTATGTTTCAGCTCGTGTAACAGCTGGTGTAGCAGCTGTGATAATCCTAGTCGCTTCATTCCTCGATAGTCAATTTACGTTCTGTTCAATCGATAGCACAAAATTATCGGCGTATGCCAATGGTCGGACAAAAAGTGGCGGCCATCGAGGATCACATGAACAAGTCTCCGATATTGAATATATCATACCAAGGGTAATTATTTTTATCATCACCTAAAACTCATTTATACTTCAGTCATTTGGAATGTCAAATCATATTAGATAGAAAAATTATTATTAGTACAAAAACAACAAAATTCAGAACAATTGACAGATTTGATAGTTGAGAATAACGGGGAAAAAACTAACGTTTACGTTAAAGTAACGAGCTGTGTACGTATTTGTTTAACGTATTACGTTATTGGAATTCAAATAGTACCTAGATATTAAATGTTTTACCAATTTTTTATTACAAAGGCAAATTTCAATTAAAAACATAAAACAAATTTTTAATTATTTTATAATACGTAATTAAACTTTTTATAACGGAATATTTTTTTATTATGACGTAACTTTTATGTAGATTTATTTTCAAAATTATTGAATAACTTTGCCAAATATATTTGGAAAAAAAAATTAAAATACTCATTTTAAAATGTTCTGCATTTTGTTTTTTAATTAAATTTAGTATAGTTTTATAAAATATGAATATAGCACATTTAATAATCACTATTATTTTTGATTACATTGTCAATTAGTATGTAATTAGATTTCTTGAAAGGGAATGAATTTAAAAGTTTAAAACATTATAATAAAGTATGATAAAATTATAGTAAAAACGCTGTGAGAAATAATTTTTCTTTTTATAGTCAGAAAATTATACTTTTATTGTGTTTTATTGTTCTACGTTATCTTATTACTTCTTATCGAAAATAAAAGTGAAGAAAGAGAGAGAATAGTCTGTTAATTTTATTCTTCTGTTTATATAAATTTTAATTTTATTTTTCATTGAACAATTATTAATTTGTTATATATTTTTTAAATAATCAAATATTTCATTATTTTTTTATTTGAAACGTTTATTTCCATTTTAAAATATGAAGAAGTAATTTAACACTATATATAATAATTATAATGATTAATAACATATTATAATGTTATCTATATCAATCAGATGCAATAACGAGAGTAAAAAAATTCCCATAGATATCTTACATCACACGAAATAAATAGAAGCATACCAGGCCACACAAATCTACGCAATATTCCCATCACGAAAACAAAAGAATTCACAACCACTTTTTTTCTAATTCAAAATAGAAAGCTACTTTACCGACCAACAACAACCAATATTCCTCCTCGCCTTATTACTTTGTTTTGTTTTGTTTTTTCTCTACACTCGTTTCATTTATGTTACAGCCAAAGTCAAATTCAGAACCGAAATCCAGCAATCATTCCGTGATAAACGCGTACGCTCAAAGCTGGGTATTTGACACAGTGGAAAACTCAAATTCAAATTCTACAAACCATACCGCATCCCCGTACCTGAAGCTACAAGATGGCGACACCACCGTAATCCTAAACGGCAAGGAGCCGCCATCGAGTCCGCCCGATATCGACCACCACCGACCACAGCCGAAAGACGAAACAATCATAATCGCCAATCCAGTTGTACATATTGAAGAAGCATCGGACGAAAGCAATAGCCAAAGCGATCGTAAATTATGCTACATGAAGAGTTTCTCCCGAACACCATCACCGGTCGTTCTTTCAGCTGCTTCCAGTCAAGCTAGTCTCAACAATCCACCCATTTACGAATGCCTGGAAAAGTTAACCGAACCCACAGTGTATAGATCGAGATTAAATACAGCACTAAGCGCGAGAGAAGAACCGCAATACGCTAGTACAGCGCCCAAAAGTCCTACAGCAGAAATGTCCAGTCCACGCACAACAAATCCTGTCCAATATGCTTCATTAATCACCGAATTAGAGCAGGCAATTAACACGAAACAAAAGGATAAAAACCAACAAATCATTTCGCCGCCAAGTGACAGTCACACATCAAACAGTTCGCGGCAAGAATCTTCGAAATCCGAAAAAGATTTCAAGTCGAGCGATGCGGACTTCTCCAAGGAATTAGAAGCAGCCCTACAGCTAATTCAAGATTTGGAGAGTCCCAATACGGTGGAGACTCCATCAGAGACGTGTAGAAGTACTGAACAGCGTCCCCTAGCAGTTTGGAGGCACAGTGACGCAAGCGGAAGTGAAAAAACATTGAGTGCTGTTGGCTCACTGGCCGAATTGACGTCACCAATGACTGAAACATTACCGGAAGTATATACCGTCAGACCGTCAGGAGGTAAGGAACGTTGTGGTGTTATTATCCGATGCAGTAACTCTCAGAGTACGTCAGGATATAGCTCTCCCACCCGGAAATTAACTCCGAATTGGTCCACATCGTCTTCGGTAGATGGCAGTTCGATAGATCTAGGTCGCACTCTATCTTTCCAAATACGAAACACTGATTCTTCAGCTGTTATATCCCTATTTCCCGAACCTGTGCCCGTTAAACGTTCCCAAACAATGCTTCACCATAATACCAATAATTTTTGTACATTTCCCCGTCCCCAAAACAATGGAAAATCAGTGACGGTAGTTAAGATAACCAGTAGCGATCTGCAAGATCAAATTTTGGACGTGCAAAATAATAATTTATCGCAAACCGATCTGAAAACAATTGTGGAACCATCGAAGACTTTAGTTAGACGATCTTCGTCTCTAAGCGGCTGGAATGTAATGTCTCTTTTGCGAAAGAAAAAACAAATACCGAAATTATCGCCGGAACTCGAAGATGCGATTATTAAGTCGGAATCTTTGGCTCATCTGAGCGACAAGGAGTTGTTAGCTCGACACGAAAGAAATAATGAAATCAGAAGGGTAAGATTTTTATTCGGTGATTCACTGACAAGGCTGTCTGGTGGTGGCATCTGTGGTGATGGGGGCATGTAACTAACATTTTTTCTGGGGTAGTTTTTTAATTGGTGTATATGTATATGTTGCAGGTTTTAAAGATTATGAACTACGCTACTAATTTGGTTTTTATTATTTTGTAATCATTATATAATATGCTACATCTTTAATAAATATTTTACATAACTTATTCATTGTTTGATTAAAATATTAATACTTTATTATAATAGGGTTTATATTGATTGCGTAATTAATTACATTATTATCATGTGGAATCAAAGATTATTCAATTAAAAAAGTTATATTTGCGTGAAAATATTTTTCACAAATAATTTTTGATTCAATTTATTATATATGTAGTGTATCCAAACTTACAAAATACATGAAAGTAAATAATACTCTTTTTATTTTTAAATAATAAAAGATAATTCTGCTTGTTTTAAATAAAATACAACTCAATATTTGTATGTTTGGTCTAATAAATAGATTTAAATTGCAAAACAATGTGTCAAAATTATTTTTTTAAATTTAGCAAAACACGATTTTGACAAATTGTTTTTCATATTTATAGATTATATTGAATGCTTAATATAAATATTTTTAGTGTCATGAACGTGAATAAATAATTACTAATGGTAGTAAAATAGATCGAACAGTAATTATTTATCGTGTAACAATATTCGAAATGTGTTTTTTTTTCTTCTGTTAATTTTTAGCAAATCGAACAGCGAGTTCAACAACAACTAGGCCAGATGACCGAATCCAATTGTTGAGAACCGGATCGTATGAGCAAGGTCCCGAAGACGACCCAGTTGTACAGACTGTGTCCTGTAAAGGGTTAAATTTATCAGGTCACCCTCCTCCAGCTCAGCTTTAACCTCAAATTTATAGTGATTTATTTATTATTAACTAATTATACATATATATATCATAATTCTGTAATTATATTTTTTGATTGTATATTTCAATGAATTCTCAAATTTGTAAATAATATTGTTATATAGATTAATATAGTCTATTAAATATTAATTCTATCATCTATATAATGGATTTTATTTTTAAACCTAACTAGTTTAATGTTTAACTAAATATAAGTTTTATCTGAGATATAAAACATATGTTTCCGAAAGATAACATTTCAATATTTTTAGAATCTTTTTTAGCCAATAATAACTCTAGTATATTTAGAAGAATTTAAATATTAGTCGATTTACATTATAATTGTAAATCTGTGTCATAATTTTAAAAAAAAAAGTTTATAATATGAAAAACTAGTAGTATCTTTATGTAAATAAACATGTTATTGTTCTAAAAATAGCTGTGCTAGTTTCTTATATAAAATTATATATTTTCCGGTGCATTAAAAATTTAAGAAAGTAATTGAAATAGCTTAGGTATTTGCGTCAGATCAAAATAATCTTCCGTAAATTAAATTAAAGCATTTGTCTCAAATAGTATTAACCCCTAGGTCATAAAATATGTTGTCCCATTTAGAAAAACTGATCCCGAACTAATCAATTTTCAATTGACGCCATAGTTGTGCACATGCGCAGTTTATATAATTAACTCCAGTTACACGCGCGTGCCATCATTGTACATCACGTATTAGATTAATTTTTCCTTGTACTTCTGATTAAGAAAAGAACGCAAATTTTATTGTTATTTATAAGAAATTAGTGCATATTTCATAGAAAATCTCATCCAGGCAAGATGACATGGGGATTTCAAACTTGTGGACCTAATGAAGCTTTGGTTGTCTCAGGTGAACAAGATTTTTATGATTGTTTACGTAAAAACAAATTTTGTGACGTAATTTTCAGTTGTTTAATAAGTTAAAATAGATATATTATTTACTATTACATGTATTTATTATATATAATTGTTTATTACAATATTGAGTCAATGGGCGTGTACCTAATATTTTGACAGTTGTTAAATAGATTTTAATTAATTAATTATTGTTAAGGATGTTGTTACGCAAAGCCCCTGCTTGTGCCTGGAGGTCGAGCATTTGTTTGGCCAACAATACAAAGTGTTCAGAGGTAAGTTTATTGAATATTAAAATAATTGTCAAAAATTGTATTTGTCAAACTTTCTGTAGAATTTCTTTGAATACGATGACATTACAAGTGGAAAGTCCGACAGTTTATACCAGCCAGGGTGTTCCAATTTCTGTCACCGGTATTGCACAGGTATTTACACAAATATTTTCTAAAATACGACACGATTACAAATTCATGTTTTGCAGGTTAAGATTCAGGGCCAAAATGAGGAGATGTTGCTTGCAGCTTGCGAGCAATTTCTCGGCAAGCCCGAATCTGAGATTCAACACATTGCATTGGTGACTTTAGAGGGGCATCAGAGAGCCATAATGGGTTCGATGACCGTCGAAGAGATCTACAAAGATCGGAAAAAGTTTAGCAAGCAAGTTTTTGAAGTTGCCAGCTCCGATCTTGTTAATATGGGCATTACAGTTGTTTCTTATACGTTAAAAGATATACGTGACGAAGAGGTAATTACTAAATTTTTATCTTATTCTAGTTGGCTAGGTTTAATATTATATTAATATATTAGTGTTGTTGTTATTTATATTTGAATGTTTTATTATTATTATTCAATTGTTCTATGAGGCTGAAACTATTGTTTTAGAATTAAGAAATTAATTTCAATTCGCTTATTTTTATTAACACGTATTAACACTAAATTGTTTTACACATAAAACATTGAAATATTGTTATTGCTAGGTTAATATTTTAGTTCTATTGTTTATTTATTTTATTTAATTGTATTTAATAATCTACAAAGTTATTTAATTGGTCTTAATTTGTTTGTGTCTGTCTTAATTGTTTACGAAATTAGAAATAATAATGATAAAACAAGATGTTTGACGTGCCCAGAACAAAAACGATGTAAAAAAATCTTATTGAACAAGAACAGATTAAAATTTTTATGCGGGTAAAACCGATTCTAATAGTATTGTTTGAGTAAAAATGAAACACCTGAAATTTCGCGCAAGAATGCTACTACTGAATAGGTCCGGGCAAAAACGAATTAGGCATTTATTTCGTTTTTGCCCGGAACTTAAATTTCTCTACTACAACTTTGATCATTGAATGAATTTTTCAATTTTGAACATTTTCAAGCATTAATGATACTATCGTATTCTAGTTTTTGAGCTTTCGGTTAGATTTCTATCCTGGCTGGAACATCAAAGTTGTTAATTTTCAAAAATTGTGTTAATATTTATTACGTTCACTTATTTGTCTTAACATTTATTTATATTAATTTATAATCTAACCGAAAGCTCAAAAACTAGAATACGATAGTATCATGAATGCTTGAAAATATTCTAAATTGAAAAACTCATATTAAGTGACATTAAATCGTTATCAAAGTTGTAGTAGAGATAGAGACAAATTTAAGTTCACGGCAAAAACGAAATAAATGCCTAATTCGTTTTTGCCCGGACCTTTTCAGGAGTTTTATTTTTACTCAAACAATACTATTAGAATCGGTTTTACCCGTATACAAATTTGAACCTGTTCTTGCTTAACATTTTTCTATTGCGGGAGATAAAGACCGATGAAAAGTTGCAATCAAGAATGACAGATAAAAACGAATTAGCCGTTTATTCTATTATTACGCGGAACTTTAATTGTCGCGTTTTTTTTTCTTTTTTCTTAGCGCTTTTTAATTAGTTTGCTCTCGTGAATTTGTATGGGGTTTTTTTCTCATACTAAATATTTTAACTCGTTTTTGCTCTCAGGGCGTCACTTCTGAATATATTTCCTTATCATCTAGAGGTGTTGACCAGAAACGGGTAATTGTATTATTATAAATAAAGCTGAAAGTAGTTTTATAATTAAGTTTTTAGTATAGAGTTTGTTTAAAGAGGTATACATTAAAAAAAATTGAAATTATTACAAAGAGAGATAGATATAGACTATAAAAATTTGTGAAATCAATGTAATTGTTGCAATTCTGTACACATATCGTAAAACTCGTAGCCTTCCGAGATATTTTATCTGTTTTCTTTTTTTGATATAAAAAGACAAAATATCTCGTAACGCTACCAGTCTTACGAGAAGTGCACAGAATTGCAGCATAAGTTACAGTATTATTTTCGAGCCTGTATATTTCTTATTGGATATATAATATGATGAAAAGATGAAAATGTGTAATTTCATTTACACGATGATAATACATAATTTATTAATAAATATGATTAGTAAATTGATGCCGTGTAAAAACAGGGTTTCTATATGACGCCTAGATGGTCAACGCAGTCGTGCCTGCTTTTATTCAGTTTTATTTGAATTTCTGCAACACTATACTTAATCATATAATAATGTTAATTATAAAATATAATTATATACTATGTAATTGATTTAAATTTCAGGGCATAGTAAGCAGACATTTTGATAATTACTGTAACACGTTCCATAAACAGGCCTGTATAATAAAATATAATTATGCTAACCCAAAGTAAAATGGCGCAATAATAAAAATTAAATATTAAGTTCGATAAGAAATAACTTTGTAGATATAATAATTTCAATTCCAAACTATTTTATTTATGAATGATTTTATCAGTAATTTTTTAATTTTATTTTTTATACAAAAATATTTCGGTTTCATAATGAACACTTTAACTAAAGTCGTTTTTAAGCCGACGAAAAAACATTGTTTTATTGGCAACATTAGAAATTTTCAATAATAATTATGCCAATAGAATTTAAAATTAAAGGCCCGTGTTCTAACCTCATTTATACGTACTTTTGACGTTTACTTAAAATTATTTATTAAGCACTTTATAATAGTTTATTTTAATTTTATAATCTAATAAAAATGATCAAAAATAGAAAAACTATTTACAACTATTACAAAAGTTATTTTGAAATTAATGATAAAAGCACTTTTTCACGAAAAAGTAAGGTGAGAATACGGACCAAAGTGTTTATTCTGAAACCGGCCATAAGTTTTTGTTAATAGATGACATAATTTATTTTATTTTTTTTAATTTAAAATTACTAAAAAAAATATACAAGAAACGTATATGAATTACAATTACATAAAATAAGTAACGTAATATTATTTGTAGTTTTGTGATATGTTTTATGTTTAATTTTCTATTTATAAAATTGGTATTTATTGTAAGAAAACTTAAAAAATAATTTTTGTTATGATTTTTTCGATTTTTATCATCAATTAAATTATATTTTTATTTGCTACAAGGGTGCCAAGGTATGTTAAACTTCAGAGGTATTATTGCTGTCGTAAAGTATAATCTATTATTGCGCATGTTATTGGCAAAATCAACTTACTAACCAAATCATATTATTTATACATCTCAGTTTCTTAAGTATTCACAACGTTTTTTTTTTTTAAACGCTTCCACTTTCTAGATTGTAATTTTTGTGATAGAATTTGTACATATACTTTTTTTTTAATTCATGATTAGATTTAGTATTTTTCGCTATCCGTTTTGTTGTTGAAAGAAATAAAAAATATTTCCGATCACTAGAATCACTAAAATGTGTTACTGATTTCACAGCAGTGTCACATAATGAGTATGCTTTTATTTAACGTCCAATGGTGATGGTTGTTTTTGTTTTATTATATGTGTGTCCTTTGTCCAGATTTTGTATTAAGAAGTGTTTCGTCAGGTAGAGTGATTTGAAAATATTATCTCGAAATATTTATGATTTGAATATAAAAATTGTTTCATAGCAACTGCAGTTGTTGCATTATTTGTAATATAAATTAGGGTTGACTGGCTAGGGCAGTTCTACAATTGCAAATACGTGTCTTCTACACAATTATTTTAGTTTACTTTTGTTAATATATTGTTATACAAGCAAATTTTATGCCATTAAGGCCCGGTATTATAAACATTGATTTAATTTACTTCACAAGTAAATTTTTCCTGTCAACTAAATAACTTTAAAAATAAACGTTATTTCAACTATTTACTGCTGGATTATTATTATTAATAATAAAAATTGTTTTTTAATACCACTAGATTAAATTTATTCTCTATTTATAATAAGAAAATCTATAAAGTAAATACATTTACTCCTAAAGTAAATTTAACTATCTTTTATAATACCGGCCCTTAAGGGTATATACTTTTCTCGACCTAAAAAGAAACGACTAATTTAATGAATTTTTTTCTGCGAAACTATAAAAGATATCAAACTCCCGTTTTCTGGGAGTGAAAGAATACATTTTGAACTTCTTTCAGGAATTTTTATTTTTATTTTGTTGGAAAACGTTCTTTCTTCGAAGCTCTGCAAAACCGGACGGCTCTGCGGTAACAATGATAATTCTTTTTCTGTTTATCTAAAACAAAAGACACTCTTGAAGTATAATATATTATCTGGTTTTTGACCGATTTTGTCTCGAATAAATATTTGTGGAAAAAATGGGTCAAGAACCAGATGATATATCATACTTCAAAGATGCCTTTTGCCAGTTTTGCAGAGCTTCGAAGAAAGGGTTAGAACAACGACGATTTCCAACAAAGGTAAAAATAAAAATTCCTGAAAGAAGTTCAAAGTCTATACTTTCGCTCTCAGAAAACCGCGGTTTGATGTCTTTTATAGTTTCGCAGAAAAAAAAATCAGAAAATTAGTCGATTTTTTTAGGTTGAGAAAGGCGATCTCACTGTATTTAAATCATAAACGTTTCGATGGTTATAAAAATTCTTTACACTGTATGGATTTCAATATTAGCATTTATAACAATAATTAGTCTGTTAGTATGTTTGCACATTGGTTTGAAGAACACATTAATTGTTTTTTTTTTGATAAAATAATTTATTATATGTTTATAAACTAATTTTTATAGCAATCATAGACATTCTATGTTCAGGTAAAGTTTTTCTTCTATATTTGTTTTCAATTTTATTGCCATCACCTTTGGACAGGACGATGAAAAATCTATACATATTTTTCAAAACTAAAACTACACTCAAATTTTATAAATTCTAAAATTGAGAAAAAAAAAAAAACCTTGTCACACTTATATTCTTATAGCTTAGATGAGAGTTGCAAAGTTTTAGAAATATATAAGATATTTTATGTATCTGGGCAGGATTTATTAAAAAGAAATATATGCAAAATGATTTACAATAATTGTGCAAAATATTTTAACATCTTGTTGGGAAGGACATTTTAATTAAGAAATTTTATATGAATGTAGATTCCATTACAATTAGTGTAATGGCAAATGCATAAATTTAATACTTGAAGAACCAATTGTATGTAATAATTTAATGCATCTAGGATTTAATTAAATTTTGTGAATATTAAAAACTGCTAATAGTATTATTTTAATAGTATTTTAAAAACTATGTTTTGTTTATTATGAAATGTACTTGAAAGTTTTTTTAATAACAATGCAGCTAATTTTTTTCATGTTTTCTATTGTTATTCCTAATAATAGCTGTACATATAGATATTTTATTTTAACTAATACTTATTATCTAGTCATCTGTTATCTAGATAAACTTTTATTTTGTTGTCTATTTAAATACTGTATTTTTATCTTTATCTGCTCCAAAATTGCCAACAAATTTACAGCCTGTAAATTGGTTAACTTACAAGAGAAAGAGAAATCTGACATCCCTTGAAACAATCGTAATACAAATTAATAACATAAACCGAAGTCATGATTATTATAAACGATGTTTTTTCTATGTAGTTTTTTTGCTAAAGTGATAACATATCCGTGATTCCAAAAAGCAGCGTGCATTGTAATAGTACAATATTGGATTGGTGATAATTATAAAGCGTTTTTTAAACAATATTTATTATAAAATAAAACATATTCAACAATAACATTTTTAAATAATTATTCCGGAGCGTAGTCTCCATTTACTTCAATAACTAATGATCGATTCAATGGGCAAAAAAGTCATGGTTCTTTTTATTAAAAAAAGTAAACAAAACAATAATTTTTATTAACAAATAACCCGCCTACAAAAACGCGTGATAATTATACACCAACTTAATAAATGAAACAGCTTTAGGTTGTAGTTCTATACTAATATTTATTAATAATCAACGTACAGTTTCGTCTATATTAATAAACTATTTTTTCCAACAATTTGTCAAAATGATCACACTGTATTATAGAATATTTTTTTGCAACTCTCACCCGAAACATAGTATTAGTTGTATTTGTCACTAAACCATTTTACTGGGACGAATGTTTCAAGTTTAATTCTCACGCTAACCAGGGCTATCTGAAAAGTCTCGGCATGGCACGAACAGCAGAAGTAAAACGTGATGCTCGTATCGGTGAAGCGGAGGCACGTTGTGATGCACAAATCAAGGAGGCGATCGCCGAGGAACAACGTATGGCGTCCCGTTTCCTAAACGATACCGAAATCGCCAAGGCCCAGCGTGATTTCGAGCTGAAGAAGGCCGCTTATGATGCCGAGGTGCAAACGAAGAAGGCTGAAGCCGAGCTGGCGTACGAGTTACAAGCGGCGAAAACTAAACAGCGGATTAAAGAGGAACAGATGCAGATTAAAGTCGTGGAACGTACACAAGAGATTAATGTACAGGATCAGGTTGGTAGAATTTTTGTTTTCTTTTTGTTAAGGGGAGGTTCTCATCGAAATGACTAAAAAGTACGCAAAGTTTGGAAATTTTTTATTCGCAAATGAAAAAACATAGAAGGAAACGGTTTGGGGATTCGAAAAAATGTTATTTTGGTCTTTATTTTAAAAATTTGTCGTTTTATAAAAAATAAAATGGCGCCCGTGATTCACTGTTTTCGTCGGCCATGTCAGCGCGGAATCGGTAAACTGCGTGTATTGCAGCGTCTCTGGATTTATCTGTAACGAAAAATGAACAACAATGCCAAAAAGTCAACTAAATTTACTGGAGTATAGACCTAAGAACGTGGAAATAACTTAAAATTTTACGATGTGGTACGAGGTCGACTTAAAATAGTTAAAACAAACAATTTGTAAATTTTATAGGTCTATACTCCAGTAAATTTAGTTTACTTTTTGGCATTGTTGTTCATTTTTTGTTACAGATAAATCCAGAGACGCTGCAATTCACGCAGTTTACCGATTCCGCGCTGACACGAAAACAGTGAATCACGGGCGCCATTTTATTTTTTATGAAACGACAATTTTTGAAAATAAAGATCAAAATAACATTTTTTTGAATCCCCAAACCGTTTCCTTCTATGTTTTTTCATTTGCGAAAAAAAAATTCAAACTTTGCGTACTTTTTAGTCATCCAGAGGAGGAGAACCTCCTCTTAAGGGGGATATTCCTGTTTGTAGCATCCATTGTTTAGGTGTTTTTCAACATTATTTTTTTGGGAACTTTTACAACAAATACTGGAAACAACAATTACACCGTTGAAAATTGTATTTATTGAAGTTTTCAGCAGTACTTTTTATTTTTTCAAAAAAGTCAAATTTTCACTTGAAAAAATGGCGTCAAAATGATCAGGTCAAAATTTTATTTTAATTTGCCAATGGTGACAGATAAAACTCGCATATTACATTCCTGAAATAAAAACAAATTAGATGTTAGTAATTGTAACACAAGTAACTTTCGTTGGAATCTACAAAAGTATAATTTTTATATTTATTTTCAAAATGACTACCTTTTGACTATTTTTTGGTTTAAATTATAAAAATTATTTTATTAAAATAAATCTATACACAATATTTATATATTATACACATAATAATAAATTGTTGTTTATTTAATAATATTTAATATAAATAATAGATTAATTTGTTATCGGTTATTTATTTTCGAAATATTAATATTTTATACAAATAAAATTTATCTAATCTAATATATTGCAACTTTACAATTAACTTCAATGTTATATGAAGAACGTCCGAGAAATATAAACAAATATGCATTTAAAATAAAACTGTTTTAGGTTAAAGTTCTGTATTAATATTTATTTATAATCGATGTTTTGACGGACTCAGCGTTCGTCTTTATCAGGAAAACTGATACAAATGACATTTACAGTAAATAACAGAACATAGAAATAAGTTACTATGTAACAAATAAGTAACTAGATCATGAAATTTATAGATATTTAATTAATGGAAGCTAAATTTTATTTAATTAAGTACATTCACTCACAATGACTGATGTTATATTTTTCTTTATAAATTTCTATTGCTTCTCTTATCAATAAAAGATTATAAATAAATATTAATACAGAACTTTAACCTATAGCAGTTTTATTTTAATATAATGAAAGATTTTTTGCTATGTTAAATATGCATTTCTCGTTAAATGGGACTTTTAAGCTATTTATCAAAATTAATTTAAATGAATTTTAATTAATATTTGTGATAATTAAAAAATTTGATTGTTAGACAAATGCGTTATGATTTATCGTTGTTGTTAAAAGAATTTGTTTTTAATTTTCTTAATATGTTTCAATGAAAAATTACATAATTTACAAGAATTTAATTAAAAATAGTTTATTATTTTTCCTAATTAACTATTACTGATTTCTTTTAATTATACGAGACTGTAATATACGTAATAATAAAAAAATTAGTTTATAGTGTTGAAGTAATGAACTTACACTTTTGTTTATGTTTAAAAATAAATTAACAATAACATTTTATACTCGATTATATTTTAATTTACAAATAATTATGCATTTAAAACACTTATTTTGCTTTTAAAACTAAAATATGTTTGTTAATGACATATATTAATTGTGTTTGCAAAGAAGGGTGACTTGATGACTGAATGTAATGTATATATTGATGGTGCACGTTTAGAGCAGGTAGATGAATTTGTGTATTTGGGTAGTTTGTTGTCTAGAGTTGGCCGTTTTGATCGTGAAATTGAAAGGAGAGTAAATGCTGGTTGTAAGGTTTTGGGTGCTTTGGGAACTTTTGCTAGGAATGTAAATATTTCCAAAGAAGTCACCCCGTTTGAGTATATACAATGCAGTTTTGGTGCCTACGTTGATGTATAGGGTAGTGAATGTTGGGTTTGGTTGCAAAAGCATAAACGGAAAATGACTGCTGTGGAAATGAGATTTTTACGTGGGGTATGTGGTGTAAATAGGAGAGATCGGGTACGAAATAGATTAGTGTATGATGAGTGTGAAATTGAAAAAAATGTAGCAAAAGTTGGTGTTAGTCAGTTAAGATGGTTCGGACATGTTGAGCGAATGTCTAATGAACATTTGGTTAAAAAGATTTATTTGAATAATTTTGATGGTATACGTTTACGTGGACGTCCGATGATTAGTTGGAGTGGTATGATTGAGAGGGTGGCTTGCGTGAGCGAAAGTTTCCAAGTAGTAGGAATAAAAGAGCATGTATGAGAGGAATTATGAATGTGGATGAAGCGAAAGTTGCTTGTTTGGATAGGAATGTTTGGAGGCGACTGATTTTGGGATGATGAAAAGAATTTGTGCCACACCCTTTTGGGTACATGGCGTGATTGTGTATGTATGTATGTGTTTGCAAAAATTCCTGTTAGATAATTGTCTCAGTAACTCATATTTTTTTATGTAAATAATGAAAATTAGTAAACTAAACAATATATTAAAAACATTTTAATGATTTTTATAATCTCGTTTTTTTTTTTCGGTAGGAAATTCAACGTCGCGAGCAAGAATTAGAAGCGACCGTACGTCGTCCAGCCGAAGCGGAAAAATACAAACTCGAAAAATTGGCGGAAGCGAATCGAAATCGTGTCATACTCGAAGCGGAAGCGGAGTCCGAAGCTATACGATTGAAGGGTGAAGCTGAAGCATTTGCGATTCAAGCGAAGGCAAAGGCAGAAGCCGAACAGATGGCGAAGAAAGCCGAAGCATTCAAAGAATACCGTGAAGCTGCCATGATCGATATGTTTTTGGATACACTGCCAAAGGTAACCGTTTTTATTTTATTATTCATCTATTTTTCAATATTTATTTATGATTTAACTCTTTGGGGACCGTTCTTGTACAATATACACTCTAAAAAAAATTATATAATTTTATTTACAAACCGTAAAACATTATGATGCCCAGTATTTCTAGGTATAATTACTCAACTGCTGTAATTTTAACATAAGCTGTGTTTTTTACCGGAAAAATCAGTTCAGATCAGCAGATATTAGTAACCTTAAAATAATAGCTGTTTTATTTATCGTCTCGTAACTGAGTTCGAAGTGAGTTTGATATTTAGCTAGTGCTTATCTGAGCTGTGCAAGTGAGCGCACATGCGCAATTCAAATTTTCCTAGTTTCAGATTTGATAACGTGTTTGATACTGGTTGACATTTATATATTTTTGAATACTTTATTGTGCAGTCAAACAATAGATATCCGACGAGTTGCAATAAATTATCAACGCAAACAATCGAAATACATCTAATATTTTAGGTTATATCATATGTGGAACTTAGATTTTAAATGTCACTTTCAGATAAACTGTTTTATTTATCAATACAACTCACTCAGCAAAACTCAGCTCAGCTCAGCTCATTTAAAAGATTTACTGATCTGAGTGGAATGTAAAAAAAACACAGCTAATATTGTTTAAAAATACATAATATCAGAACTATTACAAACATTATCTAATACGATATTATCAACGGAATAGAAAAGTACTACATATGTATGTAATATTACAGTTTTTTTTTTAGTAAAGTCTCTTTTAGAAAATTTAGAGAACTTCAGTAAATTTACTGTCAGGAATTTTCCATAAATATAAAACAATGTTTTATTGGCAACGATAATTATACCAGTAGAATATTTAAAATCAATGCTTTTTGTCGGCTTAAAACTGACTTTAGTTATAGTGGGTTTTTTTATTTTTTACGAAAACGTGCCTGAGATGCATTATATGCCATATGTAGATTTCTTAATAACTTTGATAACTTATATTTTCTACTAATTAAGATATCGAAATAAGTCTTTTCGGTAAATAATGTTCCGGGGCTATTGTTAGTATGCGTAAACAATAAAACAATAAAAAATAATATTGTTCAAAATTGATTAAAATATTTAAAAAATTACAAAATAAACAATTGATTTGTTTTAGTTTATCATTTAAATTAAATTCCAGTAGGTGGGTTTACTTTTCATCTGTAACAAATAGGCATAAACATACCGCAATTAAGTTATAATTCAGAAAAAACACCGAAGAATTTTAATAAATTTGATTTTTGTTCTAAATTGGAGAAAATTGAATGTGAAGTTGTAAAACTTTAACTGATACGCCGAGCAATATTCATAATATGAATACGATATTATCGTATGTGTATATATGTATCTAAAAATGTTTTGTAAACTAATTAAATTTTATTTATCGAAAAAAAAAAAAAAAAAGATGTGGTCGTAGAAATAGTGTGATTTCTATTTCTATTTTGAAATCTTGTATGATTAATTCATAACTACTATAGAGTCAAAATGATCCTGCAATAATTTTTGAATGTAGTACTTGCAAAAAGTATGCGTTTGATGATTTTTTGCATATTTTGAAAAAAAAAGTGTTATGTAAATTATTTTAAAATATCAAACTTTTCATTCATAATTTTCTTTAAAAAAACAGTTTGCCAGCTGAGTAATAGTAACAATATTGTTTTTCACTAAAAAAAATTGCAATGACATTTTTTGAAAATTTCATTTATAAATTTTGTGTTTCTTATTTCTACAGCATACTTATAAAAAAGAAATTTTATTAAAAAAATATTTCAGTTTTATATAATTTATAAAGTATTATATAGTAAAAAAAAATCTTTCAGAACTCATTATATTAAAATAAAACAGCATTAGGTTTTACTTCTGTATTAATATTTATTAATAATCGATGTTTTGACGAACTCAACATCCGTCTTTATCAGGAAAAAAGATACAAATGACATTTATAGTAAATAAACAGAACATAGAAACAAGTTAGTTAGTTATTTTGTTACCTATAGTAACTTGTTTCTATACTCTGTTTATTTACTGTAAATGTTATATGAATCAATTTTCTTGAGTTCGTCGAAATGTCGATTATTAATAAATATTAATACAGAACTGGAACCTAAAGCCATTTTATTTTTTAAAGTATTATTCAGTAAATACTAGAAGCATCAAAGTATATAAATACAACATGAAACAGCTCAGTGGAGGATCCACGGGCGGTGGGGGGTTCGTGGGGGCTATGCCGCCCCCCTCTTGGGCCTAAGAACATAATACAAAATACATACAAATATATATTCCACACAACAATTATTATTAACCCACCTTGCATACAGCTATGCATATAAGGTGGGATAATAATTTTTTTGTAGGCTTAAAAATTCTTAATAATTATTTACCTTTATCCTAAAAAAAAGGCAAAATGCCCCTCCCCTCACTCTTGACAGTTTTCTAGATCCGCCCCTGAAACAGCTATAGTTATTATTTGTCTGTCAGAGGAATAATAAGCATGCTCAGTTTTTCATTAATTAAAATTTTCTATAAATTACATTTCAAGAATTAGGTTATAGTATTTTGTTTTGCTTAAATCGCCATTAATTTATTTCGATGAACACTAATTAAATCATTAGTTAGTTTTTAAACCCCTTACCGGGGTTTGAACCCTGGAAGATAAAGTCAAGAAATCTACAGTTTTTGAACGTGAAACAAAAGCTAGTGTTTATCAATTTACTCAGTCTTTTAAATAAATAAAACCAAAACTGTGCAAGTACTCTATTATTGTCACAAAGGCTCTCTCCTTACTTGGAGAAAGCTATTCTATACTTAAATATATTTTAGCTTTCTCAAGCTAAGAGCACTTTCCGCATTGTGACAAATATTTAAAACTATTTCGTAGAGTCATTTTGAATCTGCAGAAGTGATTATTACGGGTTAAAATTCTGGGGTTTCTTCTCGTGCCGCAATTTTTACACTTCATATTTTATAGAATGAATGATTTCACGCTCTTATAATACAATGTACCTATTGTGTATATCAAAAATTTGCAAAATAATAAAAAAAATCAAAAACAATAAGGCCTTTACATAACTTTCTCATAAAAAACAAAAAATATATATATATATATATATATATATATATATATATATATATATATATATTTATTATGTACATAAAATATATTTTTTTTTTAAGTCTAAAGATAAGAAATTTACAATTTTTATTTTTTTTCTAATAATTTTATTTATGTTTTAAAATTTACAACAAACGAGCTTTGATCAAAGAGTAATGTTTCCGAATCTATATTTTTTAGTTAATAATGAAGTACTTTTTTATTACAATTATAGATTATGAAACTTTAAACAATTTAAAGTATTAAATTAAATAACTATGTTAAAGTTCTGTTTATATTAAAATTTGACGTTTTGATACACTAAATGTATACCATTATCATAAAAAATATATACAAATGACTTATATAATAAACAAACGAAACATAAAAATTAGTAACAAAATACAATTTTTTTTAATAATTTATTAATTAAAGGAAGCAAGTTTTTATTAAAATTAGTGTCTTCACATTGATTGATGTTATTTTTTTCTTTGTTAATTTCTATTGCGTTTCTTATCAAATCTACTGTTAATAAAAATTTATATGATCTAGTTACTTATTTTGTTACCTAGTAACTTGTTTCTATGTTCTGTTATTTATTTTAAATGTCATTTATATTACAGAACTTAAACCTAAAGCCGTTTTTTTTTTTAAATAGAAAGTTAATTTTTTTATCTATATTTATTTCGTAATGTATGAAACATTTCACATTTTTTAAAATTTTACAATCTGTTAAAAAACGAACACATTTTCGTAAGTATCTCAATTATTGTGTTGATTACAATAATCTGGACATGTGTTATTACTTTTTGTTCAACTTGAATATTTTCAACGTACATATATAAGTATATTTGTTATCGTGTAGTTTTTCTGTAAACAAGTATTATTTCTTTTATTTTATCCTTATAAATAATTGTTTATAAAATTTTCAAATACGAAATTAAAATTTATATTGAAATAAAAATGATTGTGATTATGAAAAAACTAACTAGCTTACAAATTGAAATTTTGTACAATTATTATATTTTTCAGCGATAGTTTGTCACAATCAAAAATCATTTTACAGTTACTAACATAATTTTTGTCTGGGATTTTTTTTTTTTTTTTATATTTTAAAAGTATGAAAAGAAAGTTACGCAATCAATTTAAAAATGTTTTTCAATCAAATGGAAACATTGTTAAGTTTTTTTAATTGATTATGCAAGTGAATAGTAAACAAGTAATTAACTTTATTATTTTAAGATAATAATTACTATACCATTTTTGATGATTATTTTTTCATCACATATTTTTTAGCTTATCAATTCTTTCAGAGACTTAATTTTTAAGATTAAGCGGGAAATACAAATAAACACCAAAAAAAAGGTGATTTTTCAATAATTTTGTATATACAAAATAAAACTGCCATCGAATCCGAATTTGCAATAAAAAAATAGGGGTTTCCATTTAAGATTTCAAAGTTGACCTTTTTTCCCACCCCCCAGGGGTTGGAGTAGGGGGTCGAGAGTAGTATCATTGGATAGCTTATTTAAAAAATGTGAAGATGTATTTTTTGTTTTTTCGATTTGATGTGCATTTTTCGAGATATTTGACTGTTTCCAGACTTTTGGGTCATCCTGTATGAGACGTTTGCAGTAAAAAACAATAAGTTGTAATTAATATAATTTAATAGAATTATACTATATTATTGTATTTAACACTAATTATTATATTTATATACAGAATCATTTTAGCAATATTATTTCCTTTTTTTTTGTTTTTAATTTAATGTTTTCTAATAAATTACAATTTTTTTAAATTAGTAATATACATTACATTGTCAAAGAAATAAATAATTAAAAAATAAAAGTAAATATAAAAATAAATAAATATTTAAAGAAACTTAAACATTAAATAGAAAATATTTTCATAATAATACAATGAGCAAGAAACTGATGTATAAATAGTTTTCGTTTTCCTTTTGTCTGAAAAAAAAAAATGTGTTTTTCACATAATCATGATTTTTTATTTTTGATTTTTTTTTTTTTTGAACAATACGTGATTTATTTTCCACAATACAGGTTTTTTTTTTTTAATCATTCTGGATGTTTCAACACTTTGTTTAATAATTAGGTTTTTTTGTGTGTTTTTGAAATATAATGAAAATACTTTATATTTATGCTTAACTGCACGTATTTTCAAATTAAATTTTATTAAAAATTTTCTAAACTGAATTAGTGCTATTTTCTAAAGCTATAAATAATAATAAAATAAAACGGCTTTAGGTTTGAGTTCTGTAATAATATTTATTAATAATCGACATTTCGACGAACGTCCGTCTCCATCTGGAAAAATGATACAAATGACATTTACAGTAAATAACAAAACACAGAAACAAGTTAATAGGTAAAAATAAGTAACTAGATCATTAAAAAACAAATTATCTAGTAACTCGTTCCTATGTTCTGTTATTTACCGTAAATGTCATTTGTATCTTTTTTTCCTGATGAAGACGTACGTTGAGTTTGTCAATTATTAATATATAATTAATACAGAACTGAAACGTAAAGCCGTTTTATTTTATATAATGAGTTCTGAAAGACTTTTTACTATGTTAATAACAATAAATTCTATCATTACTCAATAATTCGGATGAATGTTTCATTATGAGAAAAATTGCACTCCTTAGACTTTTATGTAGGTACGAGTAGTATTACAGGACTTTGATTACAGGGAACAACTGTAATTAAGAACTTTCAAGGACAAATAAACCCACAACACAATAAATTAAAATATGATATTACTGTGGCGAAAAGTTAATAAATTAAAATAATTTCCATTAAACCACAAAAAATAATTTGTAAAAAAAACTATACATATACGTATTTCAAAAGTTAAGCTTTCATCGTTAGTAGCAAAAGACAAAGCTAAAGTCCTAATCAGTGATCTAAGATTGCACAAATACTTAACGTACCCAGTCGGCAAAGAACACTGACATGTCACGATTCAATTTAGAAAAGTACTTCTTGAAAAACTATTCGAATGGTAAATATCACGTAAGATATCTGGAAAGACTTTCGAACTAAGATCTTCATTTGCTGCTTCTAACACCCATTCAAAATAATAATATCCATATATGATTCATTCTCGTATTAAGGTACATACATACATACATACATACATACATACATACACAATCACGCCATATACCCAAAAGGGTGTGGCACAAACTCTTTTCATTATCCCGAAATCAGTCGCCTCCAAACACTCCTATCCAAACAAGCAACTTTCGCTTCATCCACATTCATAATTCCTCTCATACATGCTCTTCTATTCCTACTACTTGGAAACTTTCGCTCACGCAAAACACTCTCAATCATATCACTCCAACTACTCATTGGACGTCCACGCAAACGTAAACCATCAAAATCATTCAAATAAATCTTTTTAACCAAACGTTCATTAGACATTCGCTCAACATGTCCGAACCATCTTAGCTGACTAACACCAACTTTTGCTACAACATTTTTTTCAATTTCACACTCATCATACACTAGTCTATTTCGATTAAGGTACATGATTATATATAATCAAAATCTATTTATATATTTTGTACTTACATTTAAATTTATCGTAATAGATAATAACAATAGTAATAGAAAAAGGTAATTGAGTAATTCCCTAATAATTTACGTTCTATTTGTATCCTGTTTAAATTTCAATTGCACTTCAAATGTTTAATCAGACAGATTTTTAAAATGAAACTGCTTTAGGTTATAGTTTTGTATTAATATTTATTGAAAATCAACGTCCGTCTTCATCAGGATAAATGATACAAATGACATTACAGTAAATAACAGAACATAGAATCAAGTTACTAGGTAATAAATAAGTAACTAGATCATTTTTAATTAATGGAAACCAAATTTTATTTAACTTAATGCTTTCACACTCTTCACAGTGATTGATGTTATTCTTTTTTTTATAAATTTCTATTGTTTCTCTTATCAATCTGCTGCTAATATTGATTGATCTAGCAATTATTACAGTATCTTCAAATTTTACATTATGAAGATATTCTAACGCATGTTATTTAAACTACTTTTTTTGCTCAAATTATAAACATTTTAGGGGCATTAGTTAAATTATTTAATTCTGATCTCATGACAGTTGCATTGTCTTAAAACAATGTATTAGTTAAAATCGAAATTAATATCTTAAAATTTATTGATTGTATTAATAGGAAATTTTGAATGAATATTAAAATTTAAAAATCTAGCATGACCACAGGCCTTTTTTTCTGCATACAATAGCGCCAATTCTATACTGTGTTTCGAAAGCAAATTGAAGAAATAAAACTTAAAATTAAACGGCGGCTTTGTTAATTTTTTTGATTGAAAATTTAAAAAACAAAATGGGGAAAATATAATAAACGAATAAAAAAAATAATTTAGCGTTGATAATTCGATTAATTTTTTATATTTCATTATATTTAGTTTTAAGAATACTTATTTTTAGAAATAATAATCTGAAGGAAAATATGAATAACAGCCTTTCGTAATTGATTTTATAGGATATTTAATATTTCTATAGATCGTTACATATAGTGATGAAGGTATTGTAATCATACCAACGGGAGAGTTTAGCGTGATTGGAGTTGCGTGTAAAATTATTTTTTCTCAAATATATACGTAAAATAATAACAGAAACTGTCGTTAAAATTTTTGATAATTGTTTCATTTATTTGTTATTAACAATTTTTGTAAGGACATTACTGACGTCACAAGCCTATTGTGCGCAAGCGCAGAAGAGTTGGTGAGATATAATTTTGAAAACGTATGTCGTAGTAAATGTTGATTTTTGTTGATTCGGTTACACCCAGCCAATAGCTTGCGGTAGCCATGGCAATACATGTGCGTCTGATTCAGATGTCGACATAAGTTTTGCGATGACATTACTGACGTCATCACGACATGTTTTTGCATTTTTTAGGAAATCTGGGCATCTTCGAGAAAAATAATAAATTAAACATCACTTTTTAAGCCATGTCCAACCAAATAAAGAAATAAAAAAAATACGCTAAACTACCCCATTTTGAAAACGCTTTAGTAAAAGTCTTCTTATAAACGAGATAATAATTCTTTTAGTTTTTACTTTTGTTTTAAACTTTAGTAATCTACTACTTAATCAGTGTTATTTAATTATTATTACGTTTGTTATTTGACAGGTAAAGTTGTTACTGTCACCTTTGTTTTGACTAAAAATTCTAGCCCTCAACAATTAACATATCTAATCGCACGTGCTCGAGAGACTTGTAATTTACAAACTCATCTCATACAAAAATTTTGCTCAGTGTGAAATAAGAATTACGAATTATGTTTTGGTAAAGCCTCATTCTGACTAACACCATTATTTTACGGTTTAGTCATAGTAATGCTAGTAATAAGTTTATGAGAACACAATAAACATAATTCAGGCTTTACAATTGATACCGAAATATTATCAATTCGTTATACGTTGTTACTATTTCAAAAAAATCTAAGAATAGATTTATGAAATGTTGAATGTTTAAACAATGTAAACAACATACTGAGATAATGTATTGTTATTTTAGTGACATTTGTTGATAACTTGAATAGATTTGAATGGATCAATAAATAGCCTTATTCAGATATTTCAAGGAAACGTTACTACCTATATTATGCTAAATACTTTAAACAATAGCTGTTTTACATTCTTGTTTCGGAAATGTCATTTTGATGTCGGATATGTTGATATCCGGGCAAAATTTATAGTTTTGTTCTAGAATATTGTAATAAAACGGCTTTAGATTTTAGTTTTATATTAGTTTTGATTTTGAAGTTATACGTTTGCGTAGACGTCCGATGACTAGTTGGAGTTGTATGACTGCGAAAGTGGCTTGCGAGAGAGGAATTATGAATGTGGATGAAGCTAAAGTTGCTTGTTTGGATGGGGATGTTTGGAGGAAATTTATTTCGGGATAATGGAATGTGTTTGTGCCACACCCTACATCTTCATCAGGAAAAATGAGATGTATGGGATTTACATTAAACAAACAGAACATAGAAAAAAGTTACTAGGTAGCTAAATAAGTAACTAGATCATAAACTTTATAAATTTTTAATTAAAGAAAGCCAAATTTTATTTAAATCAGTGCCACTTTACTTTGATTGATATTATCTTTTTTTTTTCATAAATTTTTGTTGCTTCTCTTATCAATCTACTGTTAATATTGATGGATTTTGCAATTATTGCATTATCTTTGAATTTTACATCATACAGATATTCTAAAGCATGTTGTGCAGTAGCAGATTTTTGATGGTTTAGACGTATTGTGACTTCTTATGTTCTGTCAATCTAGTAGAAACAGTTCTATTTGTCTGTCCAACATAAACCTTACCGCATTAGCACGGTGTTCTATATATATCCGAAGTTTGAAGAGGAATAATATCTCTTAAACTCTTCAACATCTGTTGCAATTTTATGTATGGAAAATAGGAAACTTTCATATTCTTTTTTGATAAAATTCTTCCTATTTTATCGGTACCATTTTTCACAAAAGACAAAGAAGCGTAAATTATGTTTTTATTATCAAGCAAATCTGTAACAATTTTAGGTCAACCATTCTTGTAGAAAAATACAGATATTCGACAAGCATCGACACGAAGTAATAACTCACAAAATTCTTATGTAAATTTCCTTTTTTTTTTTTCATAAAATAATCGAATAAAACAATTTAAATCTACGTTTCTGTATGTATAATAAAAGTCTTTTACTATTAATTTTTTTTTTTTTGAAATAAACAAGTCATAATTAAGGTATTATAAAGAATAATCAAACAGGTTAAAATTTCAATTTATCGCCATATTTTAAAATTAAATAGATTCAATAGGCGCTATTTGTCAATACACTTAAACTAGTTCCGAAAATTAGTAACACTACTGAATTGCAATTAAGTTTTTGTTTTAATAAATAATAATTTCTTTATTATTTCAGATTAAAAATATACTACTCAAAACGAAATAAATAATTATAAATTATAAATATTAGTTCGGTTATATTAAATACAAGTTGTTCTTTTCATTGACCAATTTAATAGTTTTACTTTTCCTAGTAAAATGTATTTAAAAAAATTGGTAATTCTACATTTAAAAAAACTTGTTTTACCAAAGTGTAAGTTAAAATCGTGCGTCATAAGTGAATGAATAAAATTAAAATTTATACTGAATTGTTACCTACAGGTGTTGGATAGATTGATGCAAATTTTTTATAAGATTAGCATTTAGAATTTATATAAGAACATTTATCTTAATACAAAAATTTTACAGTTCATAAAATATTTATGATTTTTTAATTGATAGTTTTATATTAATAATATATAGTAAAAAATCTTTCAGAACTCATTATATTAAAATAAAACTGCTTTTGGTTAAAGTTCTGTATTAATATTTATTTATAATCGACGTTTCGACGAACTCAACGTCCATCTTTATCATGAGAAATGGTACAAATGACATTTAGAGTAAATAATGATGTGTCTCCTTTAAAAAAAAAAGGAGAAACAAATATTTCATGAATATCGTCCTTTTTATGTATTTTATTTTAATTATGTGATTATTTTGAAATAAATTGTAATTATTATTAACAAAAAAAAATGAAGAGTTTGATTAAAAATTAGTGATTAACTTCTTGAAATGGAAATGTGAAAACCACTGTTCTTGATCGATAAAAAATTCTTCCTTTTATCCAAATAGTTTGAAATAGTTGAAATTTTAATAATTACGCATGGATAGAAGGTATTTTATCGAAATTTTGTATTCAATTTGTTTAATGTTTTCCCTTTTATAAATTCGTCACCATAGGCCAGTCAAATTAGCGTTTCACCTCGGAATGAGAGATAATAAGCTGAAAATTCGTATACACCTTCATTTTGGCGTTCTAAAAGTTGTCTCAAAAGTCTCATAAAATCTCGTGTCTGCGTCGTAAGTTATTGAAGGTCAAAGGTCACAAAAATCGGTTTTTTGCGATTATCTAGGTTGCTATAGCTCCAATGATGTTAACATCTATTATAAAAATTGTAGAGCATAAAATTTGTGACAAATCTTGTTCCTAACATTTTTTTGTGCGCTTAACCGTTTTTGAGATAGAGGGCGAAGAGCGCGCAGCGCTCATCCATACACACTATAGTGCAAGATCAACTGTGAATCTCTGTGAATAATACCTTGTATAAAGTTATTAAATCATTAAAATATCATTAACAATAAATAATTTGTATTATTTATTAGTTAATACATTGTATAATAATAACATTTTACATATATCTAATATATTCATTTAATAATACTTACCTACTTTGTGTAATTAAAACTCATTAAATGAAATACTAATTGTATATCTAAATTTTATATTAATTTATTGAAAGTAGATTTCAAGTAGAAATAAAACGAGTAAATATATTTTAATTTTATCTTTATTCAGCAGCTGTATATTTCTTACAATTTAAATTGAAGTGAAGTGAAAATTTACAAATCTTTAATAATTTAAAGAATAAAAGTATTAATATAATTTGTAACAACCTATAAGTTTTACTAAAACGATTTCGGTCAGGCCGAGCGGAAATATAGATTGCACATACGTGGTTGATTTCTTGAAGTTTTTAATAAAAAAAATCGAGAACAATTTAAAAGATAATTTTATTAAATAATAAATAAAATTAATTCCGTTATAATTTTAATAGAAAAAATAAATATTTTCAAAGACAAAATACTTAATTATTTTTTTACTTAAAATCTACTTTTAATAAATTAATATAAAATTTAGATATACAATTAGTATTTCATTTAATGATTTTTAATTACACAAAGTAGGTAAGTATTATTAAATGAATATATTAGATAATGTAAAATGTTATTAAATAATAATAATAATAATAATAATAATAATAGACGTTTATTTAGCCAAAATACAGCTATTCACAACTATATATAATTAATATAAACATTTTACATAAAAATATATAAAAAGAAGAAAAAACAAAAAAATATAATACAATAATATTCACAAATGTGTATTAAACCATTATCAATATACAATCAGTCACTTTTAAATAATTTTGTTAACTTATTTCTAAATTTCTTTATATTACTGATGCTTCTTATCTCTACAGGTAACTTATTGTACTCATATATACCTTTATTAAAAATCGAATTATTAGTAAATGTTTTATTTTTATGCGAGAAACTATAATTATTTCTATTCCTAGTACTATAATTATGAATTTTACTAAATGAGGTTAATCTATTTGACAAATACTGAGGCATAATAAGGCATAATAAGACCATTATTATTCAGATATTGTATTATTTGCATTTACACAACTTTTTCGAATATTTTTTCTATCGATGGTAACATATTTACCGGACGGAATTTATTGGCTTTATTAGTATTAGGCACCTTCATTATAGGAACAATAGTACTCATTTTTAATACAATGTATTAACTAATAAATAATACAAATTATTTATTGTTAATGATATTTTAATGATTTAATAACTTTATACAAGGTATTATTCACAGAGATTCACAGTTGACCTCTCATTACAGTGTGTATGGCTGAGCGCTGCGCGCTCTTCGGCCTCTATCTCAAAAACGGTTAAGCGCACAAAAAAATGTTTGGAACAAGATTTGTCAAAAATTTTATGCCCTACAATTTTTATAATAGATGTTAACATCATTGGAGCTATAGAAACCTAAATAATCGCGAAAAACCGATTTTTGTGACCTTTGACCTTCAATAACTTACGACGCAGACACGAGATTTTATGAGACTTTTGAGACAACTTTTAGAAAGCCAAAATGAAGGTGTATACGAATTTTCAGCTTATTATCTCTCATTCCGAGGTTGACCCCATTTTTTTGCTAATTTGACTGGCCTACCAATAATTCATTAACAAAGCATGTAAAGTTATGTTAATTGAATTTGAAAAAACATACATTACATAAACGGATTTTCAATTTAGTTTGAATAAAACTTAGGAGATATTTGGATAATTAAATTCTAAATTAATAGCGTTCTATATTGAATTTATAGAATTTTCTGAGTATATACAATGCAGTTTTGGTGCCTACGTTGATGTATGGTAGTGAATGTTGGGTTTGGTTGCAAAAGCATAAACGGAAAATGACTGCTGTGGAAATGAGATTTTTACGTGGGGTATGTGATGTAAATAGGAGAGATCGGGTACGAAATACGATTAGTGTATGATGAGTGTGAAAATGAAAAAAAATGTTGTAGCAAAAGTTGGTGTTAGTCAGTTAAGATGGTTCGGTCATGTTGAGCGAATGTCTAATGAACGTTTGGTTAAAAAGATTTATTTGAATGATTTTGATGTATACGTTTGCGTGGACGTCCGATGAGTAGGTGGAGTGGTATTATTGAGAGTGTTTTGCGTGAGCGAAAGTTTCCAAGTAGTAGGAATAAAAGAGCATGTATGAGAGGAATTATGAATGTGGATGAAGCGAAAGTTGCTTGTTATAGGAATGTTTGGAGGCGACTAATTTCAGGATGATGAAAAGAGTTTGTGCCACACCCTTTTGGATACATGGCGTGATTGTGTATGTATAGATTCTTATAATAATCGGTTTCCCTAAGAAAAAACTCAGTTATATCTAATTTAATAGAGTTTGTCCACCGATCATAAACTCTCAATAATATGTTCAATAGAACTTAAGAGTTATGCGAAAATGTTTTTACATATTATGCGTATACAATATATTTTAGGTACAAATTCCCTTTAAAAATAATGCAATATAATAGCTTTGTTCGCGGTAGCAATTCCGAATTAATTCGGAACCTTTTCGGAATGTCTTTAGGATGAATCCAATGAGCATGTCCGATTCTGAATTTATTCAGGATTTTATATTTCCGCGAACGTTAAATAAACATTACTTTTAATTAAATTATTCGATCATAGAGTGCGCTTTGCCAGTCCTGTTATTTGACAAATTTTATTTTAGATATCAGCTGTTCTTGTTTATTCCGTGCATAATAGTAAATAACTTGTCCTTTTAAAATACAAATCTGACAAACTATTGCTGGTAAACTTTTACGACCATACAATGTCATTGCGCATGTGCGGATCAGAAATTCTTGATAAAATTCTGGGATGTGTCGAATACGTTCGTAACTAAGTCCGAATGAAATAATTGTGTTCCGCGAACGCAAAACTTTTTGTTCAGAACATGTAATTTTCTTACCGCGAACGATCAAATTTACATTGCGCATGCGTACTTGTTCGGAACTAGTTCGGGATGTGTTCCGCGAACAAAGCTATTGTGTTTATGATCTGTGGACAAGTCTTACAAGATTTCTTTTTTTGTTAATTCGGATGTGAGCACAGTGCGAACCAGAGTTCTACAGGCCCGCATGTTTTTATTCAAAAGCAATAGAAAAAAAAAATTATCATGCAAACCTACAAATTATTGTTATATCAATTTCTCTTAATTGATTTTTCATAATTTTGAAAGTAATTGATGTGGGTTTTGTGCAATGCAGTATATAAAAAAATTTTCATATAGTTGTTTGTTTCATAATTCATATTTTGTCATTAACGTAATTATTATTTTGAATACAATGGCATCTGTTATTCTGTAACTAATTTGAAGGTAGAAATACTGGCTTATTGTATTCGCCATAGATGCTAGTTTCAAATTTCGAACGCTAATTGAAAAAAACTAGTCTATTTTAATCATTTTTATTATATTTTTTTGCGTGGCATATTTGTATGATATATTTATATAAATTTTATTAAATTTTTAATTAATGCAAACCAATTTCACCTTCAACTTCAATCTAAACTACAACTTACAACTATCGATAAAATATATGAAATGCAATATTATGTTGTATATGCCTACAACAGCTATTGTATATTATATTTCTTACATTTTCTTTCTAATATTGCAAGCAACAAGGAAAATATTATTAAAGATAATAATTAGTAGAAAAAAAATGGATATATTATCTGTTTTTATCTTTTTTCTACTTGCTACAGAATTTTGCAGACATTACCCTACAAAGAAATCGCTATAATAGTTGTTTTCAGAAAGAAAGATGATGTATTAAAGAAGTTTGTGATTTCTCATATGATCGATTGTGACATAATCGTTTAGCGAATTAATTTTTTAAGACAGAGATTATGAAAAATATTAATATAGTAAAAAATATTATCTCGGAAATACCACTTCCGATAAACTGATAAAAATTCCAGTTTAATGATATCCACATTGAAATAAATATTCGAAACATCATGTTTTTAAATTGTGTTCATAGATTATTTCATCATCCACATTACCATTTATTTATGTTATTTATTTAATCAAAAATTATTTATCGGATTAATTTATTTATATTACTTTAAGAACAATGTTAAATAGAAAAAAATCTTTGAAATTTGAAAAAGTTTTATTTCGAAATGTACTTTTAGAATATTCATTATAAATTTGCATAAATACTTGTGTAACACGATCAGCGGATTGTGTAGTGACCAGCTAATTCCAATATTTTTTGTATTATTTAAACTTTAATTAAATAATAAGTTAACGACATAAATTGACACAAACACAAATTACACGAATATACATATACTAGAGAAACATAAATTACAAATATAAACTTTAAGCGATCTAAAAACCAAACTAAACTAATAAATGAATAAGGGAATCTAACAAATAAAGCGAAATAGAGGACTCTGGAACTCTAAGCTTGAAATAAAGCGTGACTTAACTAAAGCGAAAGCGAACGTGAACTGACGATACAAATACGAGAAAAATATAAACTACTCAAAAATTAAATTGTGACTTTTACGAAAGATACAGCAAAAGTCTAAAACACTCAAGAAACATAAATTACAAATATAAACTTTAAGCGATTTAAAAACTAAACTAGTCTAATAAACAAATCTAACAAATAAAGCGAACTAGAGGCCTCTGGCACTCAAAGCGTGAAATAAAGCCTGACTTAACTAAAGCGAAAGCGAACGTAAACTGACGATACAAATACGAGAAAAATATAAACTTTACTCAAAAACTAAATTGTGACTTTTACGAAAGATATAGCAAAAGAAAAATCTAGAACACTTCAAAATATTTCCAAGAGTTATCTTGAAGTGGTGAGTGGTTGGCCGTGAACCCTGATACAGAAATCTGTCACCAGGTCAAATCTAACAGATACAAAAATTACTTAGTTTCAGAAATATGCATTAGGTTACATGGCCCAAAACTTCCGTATCTTGTCATTGGTGACATTCATTCCTTGTCAAGATTATGACAGACATTCGTTTCTTGTCAGGATTATGACACTGACATTTATTCCTTGTCAGGATTATAACATTGATATTCTTAAAATAAAACGACTTTAGGCTTAAGTTCTGTATTAATATTTATTAATAATCGACATTTTGGCGAACTAAACGTCCGTCTTTTTTATGTATCAGTTTTCCTGATGAAGACGTACGTCGAGTTTGTTGAAACGTTGATTATTAATAAATATTAATACAGAACTAAAACCTAAAGCCGTTTTATTTTAATATAATGAGTTCTGAAAGATTTTTGACTATGTTATTGAAATTCTTAACCATTGTTTGGCATTAACCATTTACAGTATTGTATTATTTTATTTTTTTTAATTCTATTTCTTTCTTTTTTTTGTTCTATAGGTAGCGGCTGAGGTGGCTGCCCCGTTATCACAAACGAAGAAAATCACAATGGTGTCAACTGGAAATGGCGAAATCGGTGCTGCTAAACTAACAGAGGAAGTCTTCAGTATTGTTAGTAAGGTGCCTGACCTTGTCAAGACTTTGACAGGCGTCGATATTGTCAAGGTAAGATTAAATATTTATTAAACAGGGTGTCAAGCCGGGCGTGAGAAGCGGGAAAAGCTGAAATTGTACGTGAATTTTAAATTGTACGGGATTGTACGGGATTTTTTTTTGTTCGGCTTGAATTTTTTAAATGGCGAATTTAATTAAACTTTTATCGATAAGAAAATGGAATCTGCATGTTTATATTTACACTTCACTATTTAAATCATGCGTCGCCATCTATAAAAATAAGGTAAATTTCAAAAAAACCATAACTTCGCTCCAAAGCATCGCAAGTCCTTGAAATTAAGCGGAATTTACGTAGAAATATTTGAGTTTTTACGCCAGCTTGGTGAATTAAGTCAAAAAAAAAATTGTGTACTATACATGTTAAAGTTTGACAATTTTTAAAGTCAAAACATGTTTTTCATGTTTTCATTCAATTTTGGTCAAAATTGGCCGAGTTATACCTATTTAAAAATCGGTAATTTTTCAGATTTTTTAAGTGGCGCGATTTTTTTTTTGACTAGTGTATAATTAGTAAAATGTTGCGGAACACATGCAGAACTGTACGGAAATTGTACGGGAATTTTTTTTTTAAATTTGCTAGACACCCTGTTAAATTTTTAGAAAATTATTAGATAATACAGTCTTAGAACTTTTTCGATCACACATCTATATTTATAATTATCATAAAATATTGAAATTTATTAAAATCATTATTTATAAATTTTAGCTAATTTTTTATTGACAAATTATTTATTTATCATTTCGTCGATGTAAGCAAATTTTTTTATCAAATAAAAATGTGACATATTTTCCATATTTATCACGTAATAACTTTTTTTCAAAATAAAAGCTGTTTTTCGATTAGAAATTTTTCAATTTTTTTATTGCATAAAAATTTGGATTATAGTTTGTTTTATCGGATTAAGTAGGTTCAGTTAGATAATCTATTTTTTTTTAATGAATTTTTCTTTTCGAACCTGTAATCTAATCTCTTTGCACAATTCTTTTTAGGCGAATTTATACTAATTTTCTTCGCTTATAAAACGACTGACAAATGATTTGGTTTTTTGTTTTAACTTTTTTTATTATTATTATACATAAATGCCGACAAATTTTATTTGAAATGTAGATAATACTATTTAAAATTGTTTTTTTTGTTTATACAAATTGTTTTTTTTTTCTTTACTTTTTTTATGTGAAAATTATAAATGACTGTTATACATTAATAACTTCAAATTATTTTACAATAACTTTTTAAATTAATATGTAAATATTTTTATTTGGAAATTTTTTTTTAAAAGATAAAAATAAAAATGAACCAATATATTTTTGGTACACATTATTATAGAAATATATATTTATATTTTTTTATGGTTGTTACATATTTTAAAACAAAATTAAATTTATTAATAATATTTATTTTAAATACAAATAAATTATTATTTATTTAATATATTTATTAAAATAATTATATTACAATATAAAATTGTACTATTTTATAAAACAAATAAGAAAATCATATTTTTGTTTTAATAATAACTGTAGTTGTGTTTTGTTATAATTACAATTAAAAAACATTCAAAGATTTTTTATGGTTATTACTGGTAGATTAATCATTATAAATATTAGAAATTTGTCAAAATAAAATTATAATTTATGAATGCGAACATAAAATTTTCTTTTGTAAACTAATTATACTTCAAATAAAAAATAAGTATAATATTTTTTATATTTTTAAATATGATAATAATGGTGTTTAAGAAAATTATTAGTATTTCTAATTCTTTAAAAAAATGTTATTAGAAACATTTTATATAATTTTAAATTATAAAATATTTTAATAGTGAAGTAATATTTATTTTATCAATGTTTATTATAAATTATTTGTATATATTTCTTTTTCTATTTTTAATTCTTTTAAGATTAATAATTCATATTATTCTTAATGTCAATAATTATCATTTAAAGTCAATTTGAATACAGTTTACGGCTTAAGGGGGAACACCACCATGAAAATAGGTAGTTTGGGAATTTTTTTCGGGTAGACAGAATAAAGCTCATGTTCCGTGGTTTTTATATGTTTTAGAGCTTTATTTAGTCTACAATTTAGAAAAGTTTTAACCAAATTGGTTGCAGTGGTGAGCTGTAATTTGCTCATTTGTGGACTCATGTTTAAAAAACATTGGTCCGTTGTCCAGACGTCTGGGCAGCATTTTTGGTCACTCTACCCAAACGTAAACTAAAAAAAATCTAGGATGTAGAGTAGGATTATTTTTAAATCTATAAAATTACCATAATGGCAGCATTTTGGCAAAAAAAAAGTGGTTTTTTTTTTTCATATAAAAAATCAACTTTGAAAGCACAAAAAATCGAGAAAAAATATCCTACTCCACATCCTAGAGAAAATCAAGTCAATTGAACCAATAGTTTCCAAGATATCTTCTGGATAAATTAAAAAAACATGGTTTCCAGAAAAACGCGTTTAAAGTTTGAGATACCCTATCTACCTGCCCTGACACGACTTTGTAAAAATCGCTATAACTCCGCAACAAGTTCTAATTTCGAAACACCAATTTAGGCAAATATTCTACAAACTATGTGTTTTCAAAAAATGTAAAAAAATAGATTTTTTGAAAATTTCAGGATGGTGTCCCCCCTTAATGTGATTATGTCTTGGGAATAATAAAAAAAAAGAAAACATAAAATCTCTTTTGACTGGAAATATAATTATAAAGTGTACATCAAATAAATTACACAGTAAACTAAAAAACAAATTAAAATAAACATATATATTACATGTATGCATATATAATTTTGAATAAATTTACGTAAGTGAGACACACAAAACAATTCTAAGAAAAAATTTAAATATAAATCAAAGTCATGACTACTATAAACGAAGTGATTCCAATAAACGACTTGCACTGTATATCCTAACATAATTTTAAATATAATTCTAATAAATTTTTTTTTGTTACAGTCTGTTCACGCTGCATAAAAACAGGTAAACATATTTTTAAAAACAAACCAAAAAAAAATATAATATAAATAATAATCTCCAAATTCTGTGTTAAATACTTTACTTGAATATTTTATAATCTAATCTCTGATAATTGTTCATAACTAAGAAATGCTAACGCCCCAGTATTACCAACTTTATGTGCTAGATAAATTCTCTAATATTCACTTGTTTGTTCTTCGATATTTGACCACTAAGCAAATTTCTAGTGTGCGATTGTTATAAACCAAAAAGCGTTTCGAATTTCTTTTTTTCCGCATTTTTCATTCATATTTTACGTAATTTTTACTTATATTGCATTTTAAAATAACTTAATTTGATAACTATATTATTTTGCTACGTAATATTTTTTTTTACTAATTAAAAAAATCGTTATCTAACTGCAATTATTTTTAAAATTATAAAAAGTATTTGATAATGTTCTTAATTATGTTTTATTTTAATTTAGATAAAGTAAAATACTTAATATATAAGTATATATAGTTTGCTATCAAAATAACAATTATAATATTTAACATTCAAATATATAAGAATTCCAATTCATTTATAATTTATATAATTAAGTATTTTTTATTTAAAAACTGACGACAAAACATCCACTAGTTTGTCACACGTTTTGCCTTTTATTCGTGTACTCTAGATTATAGATTAGATCTGTTTTTTTAATTTTTTGTTTGTCCTGTTTCGTTCTAGTAATTGTAGAATACATGATTTGTATAAAAGATAAAAGAAAATTGGCATGAACTAAATATTTTTAATGAAAAAACTAATATTTAACGACATAAGTATACGTTATACAGTTAGCGTATCAAATGTTCATATAAAATACTCAATAATGTCGTTATATTAAAGTTTATTTTAACGTCTACCGTTATTGATTCTTCAATATGTGAAAAATCTATTAATATAGTTTATAGAACCAAATATAATTTATCATTTTTTTGTTATTCTGTTAGAATTCAATTGTGAAAAATAATCACATTAAACGACGAATCATTTTTCTAGCTACATATAAAATTCAAAACATATAATTTTACTCTTGTATTTAAGTATTTGTTTGTCATTCTAGAAGTATTTAATTGCTATGCATTGTATTATAATTAATATGTCTAATTTCTCATAAATTTTATATGAATTGGAATTCTTAATTATAACAATTTATTTTAAGAAGAATTAGTTACCTTTCGATATTTTAATTATCTGTTATTATTTCAATGTATATTTTTATTTTTATGTTTGTTTAATACAATTTTATTTTCAATGAATAAATATTTTATTTTTGTATTTTAAGATTATTTTTTATTTGAGGTAACATTAATTTTACAGTACAAATCAAAGAATATTATATTTATAAATATAAAAGTTATTTCTATATTTGACGTTTTATATTGTTGTTAACGTCAGTATACAATGATCGTCACGTTAATAATTTCTTTTGTTTTTATCAAATATTTTTATGATTTACAAACTCCTACAAGAACTATAAACGACCAATAAACTAGATTAGTTTTTTCGCAGATATAAAACGCAACAGATTGACGCTATAAATGTGTTACAAGTAAATCCGAAATAGCTTTTTGATAAACATAAGATTTAATCTTACCTGAATACTCACCTGTGTATTTACATTTTTTTCTATTCCATTTACTTCAAATTGTAATAATTTATTTATTGTCAAAATACCTCGTACAATTTTATGGTTAATTAAATACAAAACAAAACAAAATTGTTGACAATTGTGTGTCAGAAAAAATATGATACGCATTTTTGTCAGAAATATATGATGGTTTATAGAGGGTGATTTATGACATCGGGGAAAAACTACACCAAATGATTCCTATGAGTAATCTAAATAAAAAACTTCAAATAAACATATTTCCGAAAATGTTTTCTAACGGAACTGTAGCCGTTAGAAGTTTATTACATGTAACATCAATCGCGTTAGTCTTATTTATTATATCAGGAAAAAAAAAACAAAAAATAAATAAATAATAAAATAATAAATGAACTTCTAACATGTAATAAACTTCTAACGGCTAGTTCTGTTAGAAAGCATTTTCGGATATATGTTTATTTAGATTACTCATAGGAATCATCCGGTGTAGTTTTTCCCCGACGTCATAAATCAGCCTGTATATGTATATAAAATTGAAATATTTGTCAGTCATTATGCCAAAATTAACATATAATGTAAGAAATCTAGTTTGTAATTTAAGAATTAGAAACTCTAGATTTATTACATATTTCTTCGACCATATATTTGACAATGTTAGTTGTCTATATGTATTTATATTATTAAAATTTACGAATACACCAATATTTACAAAAGTATAAAAGTATTTTGAACAAGAAATATGTTATTTATTATATATATAAATATATTTTGTTATATGAAACATACAATATGGCAACTGACAACCAAATTTAATAATAAATACTTTAAACTAAAGTCGGCTTTAAGTTTTCAAAAAGGTCTGGTTTTTATTGACAACAACAAATAATTTTACCAATAGAAGTGTGAAAAATTATTATTATAGTAGAATTTAAAATAGATGCTTATTGGTCGGTTTAAAATTGACTTTAGTTAAAGTATTTAGATATTATGAAAATGATCAAATTTAAAGAACTTTAAGCTAAAGTTGTGAACAGAATTGAAATTTACTTAAAGTTTTTTAAATTTAAATATAATGACCAGAATAGTGACATTTAATCTACGTCAAAAGTATTATCGAAGATTATGGAGTGTTTGGTTAATTAAATAAATTTGTTTTTATTTGTAAAAAATACTTAATATCAGTAATTTATTATTATTAAAATTTAATAAAAATATAGATAGTTTTTTCATAATCTAATTTTTGTAACTATCAATTTATTGTTTTCAAAACCGAAATAATGTAAATAAGAAACTAATAAATTATTTACTTAATTCCGGATGTTGATAATATTGATTGTGTTTTTAATTAAAAAATTAAAAACTACGTATATATGTTTGCAATTAAAAATGACTGATAAATATTTCAATATATTAGCTTTAGATTAAATGGAAAATATACAATCTATTTTGTGTATCCTTTTTACTATTTATATAGCGAATTAAGTCTTTAATGTCAGTGGTAACTATATGAAATTAGCCCAAATTGACTCCATTTTGCCTTATATTAAATGTATTAGTAAGATTGGAAAAGAAAAATCTTCTGTACATTTATTATGTATTTTAAACAATGGACGCTCCAAAATATATATTGAATGCAAAAATATGATTTCTTCTCTTTCATTAATTTTATGTTTATTTTCTCACTTTTACTAATGGTTTCTTGTTTCATTTTTTATTTCAGCTATTATATAAACCACCCTAGTTATTAGATTTTTTGCGTCAAATGTTGTTTAAAATGTTTGTCTACTATTAATAATTAAGGTAAGTCTTAAAATTTTTTTTATTACATAATTGTTTAAAACTCTATCGTTCTGAAAAGTGTACTTTACATTATATGATAAAAATTTAAACAATAATAAACCATTTTGGTTTTTTTTTAATTTTGCTGTTTTAACGATTTTTTAATTACACCGAAAATTACATTAGCAAAAACAAAAACTTAATTTCAACTGAGTGAATACAAGAAAAAATTTAAATTACCGTTTGAAAAACAAACACACTGACAATTTATTTTGTTTACGAAACAATAGAACTCATTTTTTAATTATGCTAATTTTTGTCAAAAGATTAAAAATGAAATAAAACTTCAAATAAATATTTAGGTTAAAATTTGTCATATATTAAATTTTTTTATACAACTAGGACCCTTATGAATTATTTAAAAACTAAAATTATTTATTTATATTTATAATAGAAATGTTATTTACAAAAGGAAGAAAAATCTTCAGTCTTACAGCCTATAGATAATTGTTTTTATAATTCTTACAAATTATAAATCTAATTTTTATAACAAAAATATTTTGTGATGTTCTAATGTAAAAGACAAGTTATACAATATGTTTCATTGAACAGAGATTTTTATCACAGGACATTAGTTTTATATACAAAGATAATTGGAAGAATTTGTAAGGAATGTTATAAATAAAAAAAAAAATATATAAATTCGTTGTTTTCAAAATATGGCATATTTAGCAATGTCCAAAAAAAGTTGCAGAAACATTTTTTGCAAAAACAATAAAAAAATTAGATTAAAATAAAAATGTACGGTTATGAAATATGCCATTAGTTCAATTTAGATAAACTAGTAGTTAAAAAAAATATAACATTTGTGGTGTGTTAGGATTTGTAACAAGTTTTTTTTTTAATCAAAATTTAATTTAAAATTTTTCTATTAATTGAAATTTGTATCATAAATAACAGCATAACGGTTTTCTTTAGCAAACGTGTGCCATTTTTGTTTTTCGATTTGACGTGGAGAAGTTGAACCAATAAATACAAAAATCCCTGGATTTATTACCGATAATACATAAAAAATTATAATTTAAAATTATAGCCATATTTTAATACGTTTTTTACGTATTTCTATAGCATTTATCAATTTTTAAAAATTAAAAAAAAAATAATATTTGTTAAATATAAGAGTATCGTTTGGGCAGTATTTTTAAAATTCGTTGATTAAAAATTAATTATATGTAATCTCACTCGTTATCATATTTAAAAAATAGTGCCACTGGTTTATAATTAATAATGTTTAATAACTTTGTTTTAATAGAAAATTGGCAACTCCTCCATTTTTGAAAATTTAATTTGTTTAAATTTTTTAAATAAAATAAAATTATCAATTGATGCACGTCATTGCAAATACATTTTAAAACAATGACGTAAATATCTAGCGTTGATATCATTATATATCATCATAACAATTATTTTAAAAATATAAGTCAAACATTTTTTTATCATTCACATTTAAAAATTTTTTTTTGCTACAAAAATGTAAGTAAACTTTTTCTTCAAAGTTACGAATTTACCGGGTGCGACAAATCAATTGATAATTAAATTTTTTTGGTATCTAAATAAGAAATATGTCTAAACTTTTCCTAATAAATCATGAACATACATCTTCTTCTTATAACTTTTACGTAAAAATTGACGAACGATCAAAACTAGTAAACCAAAACAAACGACGTACAAAACAAAACACATACTAACATCCATACGATTGATGATAACCCAAGACGAAGTACTACGTTTCGATCGGATTGTACCTAATCCGTCATGCAGTACTTTGGTATCGGAGCCTAAATAACGAATATTTATATTACTGTACATCCGTCGTAAATAATACAGTACTTCGGTAAAATTCCATTTATCACCGTCACGACATTTCGGACAATTCAGCGCCGATGGAAATTGTACTTTTGGATGCTCTGGATCCTCAGTTTGATCACCAGATAATCGTTTATTAACTTCATTATGTGCCAACCACAACCAAATTATACTCGAGTTCAACTCGCTGACACCGAAGAGATCATTCTTCTTTGCCATTTCTTGAAAATGATTACTACAATCTTGACAACCGAAAAAGTGTTTAACATAACCTAACATTGCTTCAAGCACCTCGCGGGGATTTACAGTTTCTCTGCCCAAATTTTGATCGGCTGCGTTTACAGTCAAATAGTGAAACATGGTCCACATTCCGCACGGATAACCTCTGAATTGCGGACTACTACCACTACAACCTAGCCACTGTTGCGGTGTTGAGAAGATTCCTTCATCTTCATTGTCCATATTCCGGATGAAATGCGATATATCCTCGCCTCTAACCTTATTGCCGTACGTACTTATCTCCGTTAATAAATCTTCTAAAAATCGTCTGCCTTTTCGGCCCGTTGGAAAATATTTCGTTATAACCGATAAATATCGTTTCAATGCGTCTAATTTACTGCCCTCGATTAATTTTGTGGTAGCGATTTCGTGTTTTAGCGAATAACGTAATGCTGTTTCTAAATCCATTTGGAAAATAACATCGCCCATTTGTTTGACCTTTTGACGTAATGCTTGCCTTTCTCTTGCTTCTAAAAGTGCTGCGATGTCCGGTACATGTGTTTCGATCCACTTGCCCTTGAAGATATTATCGGGTTTTTGTTCGTTAACTTGAATGCCTTTCGGAAGTAAATAATCCTTAATTGCGCTCAGCATTACATCTCGTGTTGGTGGATTGATGTTGAAATGTTCAACCGAACTGTCCCGGCGATCTACCACCAAAAGTTTTGGGAAAGTTGTGACGTGATATGCATTAATAAATCCATGATTATCGGATAGAACTGAACGCACTACAGTCTGTGGAACTTTATGTAAATCCATGGCAAGCTCGGCCGAGATATTTGATTTAGTTTCGACGACCAAAAACATGTACTGTACACTATTAGGAACATTATGAAATATATGATTAATATGACTTTCTTGATGGGGCGCAAAATTTGGATAGATTCTTCCACGATTTTCGGTTTGTTCCTTAATCATATGTTGAATTAAAGCTCGGCGCAATGCATCAACATCTTCGCCTTTCTTCACTTCCGTACCGAGTCTTTTCGGACCTTCCTGGTAATTTTCATGAAAATATCTTAATGTTGGATAGCCGAGAATTTCGAATTCGCGACAAATCGGGCTGTTATCTTCATCGGAACAATCGATAGCACCGACACCAATTAAGTTATTCCACGATTTGATATCGGCCGCGAGCGCCTTCCACGATGGTGCGAAACGCTGACAGAAACCGCACCAGCTGTTATAGAATTCGATGATCCATGCTTTGTTTTGACCGTATAATTTATTCTTGAAATTTTGCGCAGTAAATATTTCGACACTATCATCCATCGTGTATAATCCTTGACCTTCGATCAGATGTTGGTACTTTTTTTGTTCCGATGCACTTAAAGATGCACCACTTATCACGCTTACAAATAACAATGAGGTTATAACGTAAACAAAATAGTTTATTGAATTTTTACTATTGAGAATCATGTTGACGATTCGCATTTTTGTTTCACTTTAATTTAGAACTTGTGTTTGTTGATAATTACGCAAACTTAATTTTGAACATCTGTCATTATACCCGAGCACATCCGTCTAGAACGACAGCCAAATGTGAACTGCTGCGGTACGGATTGAAGTGAGCTCAAATTGCGATCGCCAAGCGTGAAACTGATCTACATAAAAAAGCACCGTTCTGTATGAAATGTTCCCTCTCCACTGATTTTTCAACCTTTTCATTAGATAAACAGGCGATAAACTAAATGCACCATTATACTATTGACAAAAAACATTTTACAATGCAACAATAGAATCCAACTATAATGTTTCTGTTTATTTTCGTCATGCACACACCATCTATGTGCAATAAAGTCATATAGATATTTTTTTTTTTACAATGAACAATAAACAAAAGAAACTTTTATTTGTTTGAAATTAATTACTGTTTTAAAATAGATTAATGTTTCACACCTGTAATTAGGATGAAAATGCAAATCAATTTTATTTTGTTATTGCGCTAAATAAATAAATACAACAGAATTCTATTAAAATAATGTAATTAATGTAATGTTATACAATAATTTATAATATTTAAATGCGAAGTCTGGTTATTTTGTACAATAACAACTGTGGAAAAACAACTATATTTTACAGATTATGACATATAATAGAATAGACTCTTCAACACTGTATGAACTTTTAAAAACAATCCTAGGCAATAAAAACGCATAAATCAAAACATGTTTATTAATAATCACACTTTTCATAACAATTTTTGTTAAATTATTTTACAAGATAGTAAATACGTTATTTATTTATTTATTCGTATCTAATTAATATCATAAAAACAATTCACACAATAGACAAACACAAATTTGGTTTATTATGTTAATAATACATATTATGTAAAAAAAAAAAACTAAACAATAACAATGCAATAAATAAATATATGTATATACTATAATCTATCTGATTTCGTAGAACAGCTCGCACCGTTAAGTTTGTCCTTTTCCAAAAAAGCCATTCTCTTTTTTCGTATATCGTCTAGTTCGCCCGATGGAGTTGAAGGGGCAGACGGTGTATTACTTTTACATTCTAAACTCATGGCAACAGCTTTCCGTAGCTGGGCCTCTTCATCCTCGTCCGATTCATCATCTTCAAACGGCTGCAAACTTAGCCGTAACGCTTTCATAAGTTCTTTTTCTTCTTCGTTCGTTTCATTCGGCGTTGTTGTTTGATGCGTGCCATTTGTTTCACTTAAACTTAATTGAATTGCTTTCTGCAACTCATCACCATCTTCTACCACTAGTTGTTTGCCGACTTTTGGAACATGTACGACGGGATTTTTACATAAAATTTCGTCGGCATCACATTCGGGCAGATCGCCGAAAACAACGAAAATCGAATAACCTTCCTGTTGTAACTGAGCGAGAAATAAAGAAAGGTATGTATCGGATATTAGCTCAGGTTTCGCGAGCAATGAATTAAGATTAAACCACTGGTTACCCAAACGACGAATTGTGAACCAATGGTCTTTATAATTACAGATAAACGCTTTCATTTTCGACGGATTTCGGCACGCTTCGCGCACTCGCGATTCAGTACTACTATAAGGCACTAGTTCTAATCCCCACACTTCTAGAGCACTGCTGATAACTTGCACAGAAAAATATCCGCTATCGTCCATGTTACCGGATGGTTGTTGTAAAAAACGTTGATATTCTTCGCTCTCCTCGCCGCATTCGGCCATACAAAGTCGTTCTTCATCATCCATTTTTTGCGCCAGTAAACCTAGTTCGACCGGCGTAAAATATGGTCCCTGTAGCAACGCATTTAGGCAGTGTTGAGCGCACAAGCTTCCCTCTTGCTACAAAAACGTAAACAAACAAAATGATTTCGCACAATATTATTATCATACGAACATAACCTCTTAAATTAAAATGGGGACAATAAGATATTGGAAATAGCTAAGCTTACCCGTTCGTGGAATATTGTTTCCATATTAATTTTTTTCTGCTCTGCAAAAATAGAAAATCAATTCTGATATCCAAATATGACATCACTCTAACCCACACAACAGTACATATCTGTCACTAGTGTCATTTGCATTTTTTTTTTACAAAATGCGGATGTGCATCAAAAACTAACAGTGCTGCAACCTAAATAAGAAAATTGTTACTGTTTATTTTAAATAAAATGACATTTCATTTACCGATTATGATGATTTAATAAAGAAAAACTGTATTATTATATTTTATTTATTTTCATTTGCCTTTCTAAAAATATTATATTGGTATTACTTCAATGTTATATCTTACATCATACTACAGAAATTTTTAAAGAAAAAGAAAAATTTATTTACAAATCATATAAAACATTAAATAATATATATTTTATTATATTATGATTTAAATCATTTAAATAGATGAATGGGATATTTAAATTTTATGCCTTGAGAAAAGTAACTAAATTTAGGGAATTTTAAATTATTATGTTGATGAGTTCATGTTTATATCTTTGAAATAACCCTAGTAATATTAAAAATGTTTATAAATTTGTCATTTGATTATGTACATACATTAATTACGTAAAATATTTATTTGTTATTACAATTTTGGATCGATTTTAAAATTACAGTTAATTCTTCTTTTAAGTATTTGACGTAAATACATTTTATATTCTACCGGCATTTGTAAAACAAAAAATAAAGTATAAAAGCAGAATGTAATTATTACTATATTATTTTCATTATATTTAACACACTTATTAAAATTTGGAAGGTTTTTTTAATTAAATTTTTTGAAACAGGATGATATTATTGCGCATTTAACTTCTCATTGGATAATTATGTATTGAATAAATGCGTTGTCAACCAATAGGAAAAAGAAGATTTGTTTTGTACATTTCGATGTTGACATTCAACATGGCGGCATGTCGTCAGTGCTGTGCTAAGTCGTGGTGAGTTTGTAAAAATATAATTTTTCCCAAAAATAATACTCTATAACTTACTCAACTACGAAATTAACCCGTTTGTAGTATCTACCACGAGATATTTATTGTTTTTTTGACCATTTTATAATCCCTAGTGCCTTAGTTAAGATTTTTTTTTGCGCATCTAACCCTTATTGGTTTTTCTAGACCTGGGCAAGTCGTTACACTTTATTTTAATGTTTTTTATTGCTATATCTTAATTGAACATATATATGGTTTATTAGTTTACGTTATATTTGTAAATAAAGCTTCTGTAAAAGTTGGGTTATATATATTTAAGTCATTATCAACAGAAATGACAAAAACTGGAATAGTTTTTGTTAAAACGTTAAAATGAAAAAAATAATTTTTGTTTATGTACTTGACATATTGTTTTGCTGTGAAACGGTGATGGAATCACATGTTTTATCTTCTAGAAAGAGTAGTTTTCTAGATTTTGACATATTTCTCTTAGAACTTTTTCTAATCCATGCTGACTTTGCAGGAATCGAAGAGACCAACGTGTAGTACTGAATTTATTTTTTCCAAATTAATTATTATTTATGTATTATCTTAATTATTTCGTAATAATTTCTGTTGGAACTTGTATTTTACTAAATTGAGACGAAAGTTTTCTTTGTGTCTTGTACTATCCGGTATTTTTCTAACGTTCTTATTACAGAAACAGTGTCAGTATTTTTTTTCATTAGAATAAAGTTTTCTAAATAGTTTTAAACTATTTCGGAATAAATAAATTTTATATAGTGAATTTGTGTAATTATTTAATACATATTAAGGGTTTGTTCCATTTAGTTAAAAGTAAATTTTCGGTGCGTGTTTTTTTTTATTATAATTAATTATTTAGGGTTATAATTTCGACAAATATGGTGATCTAAATTTTTGATAAATGTGTTTTTATTATACGCTTGTAAGTATTTTCAATAATGATATCTAAGTTTGAATAACTTTCGTACTGAAATTATTTTAAAGAATTTTATAGGTTAAGTTTGAACGTAAATATAATCGTTCACAATAACAAAGAAACTGACCTTGGCTAAATGTGTAGAACTTAAAAATTATAGTATTTAGCATATAAATGTATTTTTCAATCTTTTATTTTGATCAATTATACAGTTTTTGGTCTATGATTAAATTTTTAATTTTGTGTCTTATTACATTTTTAGTGTAAATTAAAAATTCGTATGAGTTTCTATTTATATATTTTTAAGATGTCGAAACTTTTCTATTTGTCTAGTTACAGATTTCATTTTTAAATAAACTGTACTTAAATAGTTTTGGTTAGAAAATTATATTTTTAGAATTGGTTATGTGTTATTATTTTAGGATCTTTCTACGGAAGTTTTTGTTCAAAGAATATTTTGGATTTTTTCTATCAACAGCATAATTTGAAGACAAATTCTGTTTTTAAATAAATTATTTGCATGAATTTTAACTAACTTGATTTAAGATAAATACAGAATTTAAAACGAGAGTTGTTAGTTGTTTTTTTTTTTCAATTTTGATATATTGCGTTGTTGTTTTGTTTTAACATAACTTTTTTATTCAGTTTTATTCAGTCATTTTAAAACAACAAGAATTATCCATTTATTGTAATTTTAGCATAAATTGTATTTCATATACTTTATGTTAAATAAACTGTACTTTTGTTTAGAATCCTTTAAATATTTAAAACAATATTTTTATTTTTAATTCTACGCTGTCTCGTAATTAGTTTAACTATTCTGTAGCTAGGTTTACGCAGCTAAATTTAGAAAAAACTGGCAAATTAAATTACTTAAATATTTATTTACATTACCGATTTTCACAAGTTTAGAATTATGAAATAATATATTATAGAAATATTTCGTGATTTTCACTGTTATTTTGAAATTATTATATCACAACTTTGTACTATGTGATCTGATAAGTTAAAAGTTATAATGAAATAGCAATAAAAAAAAAACTAGCTGTGTAAATTTGCTCTTTAATCAATCAAAAAATATAATACATGTCTCAACGGAATGAGAAATATGGACTGATATTTATTTATCATTACATTTTTGGATTTTATTCAAGTTTAAGAGAAAGTTTGGCAGAAATCTAAAGAAAAACATGTAATTTACGATAGAAGCTGTAAACCAATGCTGTAATTTATCGGAATGAGTAATAGTTGTCATTATGTGTTCATTGAATAATACTATTTGATTTCTGTCAAAGACTTTAAACAATATACTTAATATAAAAACAGTTTTACGTTTCGACGAACGCTAAACGCTCGTCTTCATCAGATCAAAAATTTATGTCATTGATAAATTTTTGACCTGATGAAGACGATCGTTTAGCTTTCGTCGAAACGTCAATTAATAAAAATAATTAACAGAATTTAAACTTAAAACTGTTTTTATATTAGTACTATGAGTTCTGAAAAATATACCTAGTTTTAATTCGATTTAAAAATTGTATTATCTTTTTTGAATGAATTTATGACATTCCAAAATAATTGTGACATAAATATTATACTACATGATAGCAGTTGCAATAGTAATTTTATAATTTATTGTAATTCATCATATAATTCAAATTAGTTGAGTAATAATTTACAAAATTACGATTGACTAAAATAATTGTGTAATCACTAGTTGTGGCCAATTATAAAATTATAGTAATTAGCATTAATTATCAAGAAATGCATATATAATTAATGTATTATTTAATAGAAGTCGAAAGTAAATTTTATAGACAAAATTTTATTTTGGTAAATTTTTTTCCAAAATTATTTAATATATACGTTACAGGAATATTAAATAAGCTAATTTTTTGTTCAAAATTATTAATATTTTTTGTCATTCTAATTTTGTTTGTTTTACCTAATTTATTTTCAAAAAATACTAGTGATTTTGAAAAAAAAAAAAGGATTTATTGGAACCACATTAGAACTGATTTTGAATTAGTTTGAAATCGGTTCTCATTCAGGAACCGGTTTGAAATATCGAAAAACAAATGCCAGTGTTTTATTTTACACTCTTAATAATAAATCGAAGGTTAGATGCACAAAAACAATAAACAATCTACGTACATAATATGATTTTCAGATAAGATACTATCAACATGATAAATTGATATTTTAAAAATTTACGAAATTAGTTTTTTGTTTACAGTTGTATATCTAACATGTGTTCTATTTTGTTTCAGCTTGTGTAATTAGAAAAAAATCTGTACAGCTAGAATAGGAAATTATAAGTAACCAAATCAAAGGAAACCGCTGACTCAAAATAAAATTTAAAAAATTGGAGGAAAAATTTTCTAAGATTATAAAATAAAATTATGAACAAGACACAATACGTACTCAGCAAGCATTGAAGACATCTGAGGGTCTTAATTTTCTAATTTTTCGATTTTTATGTTCAAATTTTGTGTGACCACAAAGCAAAAAAACGCAAAAACCAAAATAATCATAACCGGAATTTTTTCTTAACAATCATTCATAGATTCCCCCTAACGATGATATAGTTATAAAATCCAGCCTATTTAGTAAAGCTACACATTTATATAATTGGGTTGTTTTATAAATTTATTAACGAGAAAAAAGAAGCCATTAATATTTCTCCTTTTTAAATTATATTCCTATCATGAAATTTTGAATTTTTTATTATTTTTTTTGTGGTTGACATATAAACGGAAGTTCTACAAGTAAATCTAACTTTTAAATATTTGTCGGTCGGTTTTTTTGGTAACTGACGCCAGAAACGCATTTTCGCTCACCCCTTCATCATTTATCGATTTTTTTCTTTTCCACATTCTGTTTTTTCGAATTTTTAATACGAAATAATTATTACCAACCAACTAAAACTATTCTGTGATATACACTACACTTAATAAGTCAAGAGCCAAGTTTAAACGAGAGAGAGAGAGAGAACGAGAGATTGAAGGAGCGAGAGAAATAATAAAATAAAACTTATTATACATACACACACAATACACACACACACACTCATTTATTTGTTTTCTTCGATCAAGTTGTATAAATCCATAAGTAAAGAGGACACATTTATAAGAGTGCGCCAAAACAAAAAACAATATGTCGTCAAATCCTCAGTGGAGATCTTTCCAGCCGTCGAATATCAATCAAGACTCAGCCATTTTGGATTTTAAGCAAATGCCCGTGCCGAGTAACGGGAAATCATCGTCGGGTTTTAGTTTTCGTTCGAATTCGTATAGCGGCGATTACGGCCTTTTGGATAAATCGCCATCGACGAATTTCTCATCGAGTTACGGTTCGTCGTCGAATAATAGTAGTAGTCAACAATCGACAACGCGTACATCGGCCCGTTTTCCTATAGGAACATTCTCCTTGGACAGCAATAATTTATTTAACAGCGGTGATACTTTAAGTTCACCATCCAATACGAGTAATTCGTTTACGAATGGTAATACGACGAATAGTTCCAGCTATGATGCTAATTCGGCTGCGAATTTAGGCAAGTTATATTCAAGAATATTTATTTTTATATAAATCAGATACTCCAATTCCTTTATTCTGTTGATCACATTTAATAAATTTAAAGATCTTCAGCTTAAATGAGACTTTATAATACTATAGGCGTTTTCGGTTGGCTTTGATTTCCTTTGGTTTGTCAAAAACGAAACCAAAACCTTTCGGCTTGCAAACCATGACATCACATAGCGTTTTGGTTTCCGATCAAGCAAACCAAGCTCCGAGCACAATTATCACAATTATTTGTTGATATAATCTATTTTTTTTATGTAGTCTTATACTTGCGTCTATATTTAAGTTTTTGAAAATGTATATTTGGAAGTAAAATACTTCTTTTCATATTTATAAACTCATTTACCAGGGTGTATAACGGAAAGTTGAAATAAATTTCCCGTATAATTCCCGCTTTTTTCCCGTATATTTAAAAAAATTCCCATATGTAAATATGCAAGTTTAACGATAAAGAAAGTTAAAGATGTGTTAAATCGAAGTTATTTATTGCATATATTATATTTATTTATCACAATTACAGCATGGAACATGAACTATCGCAATCATCAAATTATAATTCCATCTTCTTTTTGTTTATTTCTTCTGAAATCATATGAAGATCTTCCATCATCGATCGCTTCTTTCGGTCTAAATCTTGAAATATTACAAATTTTTAAAAAATTCACGCACAACGAAAAAATTCCCAGCATAATTGTCGCTTTTTTTTTTCGCATAACAAAATTCTGGTATAATTTCCGCTTTTCCTCTTTTTCACGCACGTTATACACCCTGTTTACGAATAGAAACATTGTTAAAGCCTCATTTTTTTTCTTTGAAGCGTCATAAGAATACCTGTTTAAACTAAATTTAAATAAAAATCAAATCTTTTTTTATGATTAGTATAACTGTAAACACTTACAGTTTATGAAACTAATAATAATATTAACTTTCACTAATAATAAACCAATTATAATAGAAAATAACAATATTGCACAAGTTTGCCAAACCAAAGCGTAAACCGTGACGTCAGTATTATGACGTTTTGCAAAACGCTGGACTAACCAAATCCGACTAACCTAACGATTGTTAATTTGTGAATTGTAGGCACAAGAGAAACGGGAATAATCGAAAAACTCCTTCATTCGTACGGCTTTATTCAGTGCTGTGAACGACAAGCACGTCTCTTTTTCCATTTCAGTCAATTCAGCGGTAATATCGAGCATTTGAAGATCGGCGATCCGGTCGAATTCGAAATGACCTACGACCGCCGTACCGGTAAACCGATTGCCAGTACGGTGACGAAAATCGCACCCGAAGTGGTACTGAGTGAGGAACGTGTTACTGGCAATGTTACCACCGAACTAAGAACGGATGGTTCGGGCGGTGATACGCAGGGTAGGATCAGCTATGAAAATCGGGGCGAATGTTTCTTTCTACCCTATACGAAGGACGATGTTGAGGGGAATGTTACGTTGAGGGCTGGTGATAAAGTCAGCTTTCAAATTGCCACCAATCAACGGTGAGTTACTTTTTGCTACACTGGAATTTTATTTTACCATAAATATTCTGTAATTTTTACATAATTCATAATAATTACATAGAGTAAATAAAAATAACCTAATACATACATACATACATACACAATCACGCCATGTACCCAAAAGGGTGTGGCACAAACTCTTTTTATCATCCCGAAATCAGTCGCCTCCAAACATTCCTATCCTAACAAGCAACTTTTTCTTCATCCACATTCATAATTCCTCTCATACATGCTTTTTTATTCCTACTACTTGGAAACTTTTGCTCACGCAAGCCACCCTCTCAATCATACCACTCCAACTACACATCGGACGTCCACGCAAACGTATACCATCAAAATCATTCAAATAAATCTTTTTAACCAGACGTTCATTAGACATTCGCTCAACATGTCCGTACCATCTTAACTGACTAACTGACACTAACCTATTTTGTACTCGATTTTTCCTAGTTACACCAAATACCCCACGTAAAAATCTCATTTCCACATCAGTCATTTTCCGTTTATGCTTTCGCAACCAAACCCAACATTCACTACCATACATCAACGTAGGCACCAAAACTGCATTGTATATACTTAAACGGCCTTCTTTGGAAACATTTACATTCTTAGCAAAAGTTCCCAAAGCACCTAAAATCTTACAACCAGCAATTACTCTCCTTTCCTAATAATTGCTTACTTAATGCAGAATTGCATATTGTTGGTATAACTTCTTAAATTATGTAAAATTACTGCTTGCATATTAATATCTGTAATAATTCATCAAAATAATGAGAGTTAGTACTATTTTCTATAATTATTAATTAATATTTTATGTAATTATTTATTTTATGTATTTTTTGTGACGTGTCATAGTTACGTTAATTACTGACTTTTATCTATAAAATTGTTTAAAATAGTGGCAATTTGGGGGCATGTCACATTCGTCTTGAGAATCCAGCTCATCCCGTTAAATATCAGGGCGTTGTCTGTTCGATGAAGGAGAGTTTCGGTTTTATCGAACGTGCCGATGTTGTCAAAGAAATCTTTTTCCATTTCTCCGAAGCGAAAAGCATGAAAGATGAACTCCGTTTGGGTGATGATGTCGAATTTATTATTCAAACTAGAAATGTAAGTGAATTATTTTTAAAACTTTCTTTGAATATACATATTTCCAATTATTATTCTATTCTATTTATAATAATAAATTATAATTTAAAATGAATGAAATTATTTTTAATATTGTATCGTATTAATAATAATCACCTCATTGACTTTTATGATTATGATACTTTCTATTAATAAATATATTGTTACTTTCTATTTTATAGAATTTCTATTTATTATTGAGAAAATATTATTAAAAATACAATCACATTATGTACTCAAAAGGTTGTGTCACAATATTATATTTATATTTTTGTAATAAGTACATACAAATAATTATTTTCAAAAATGGTTTAAATAAATCAAACAAATCATATTGTGGTTAAAAAAAAACGAATTGCAGACAGAAACAAAATATAAATTAAAATAATAATAATACGTTTATTTTCCAACAAGTAGACACTCAATTACGGGAAAAATATAAAAAATTACGTTAAATATTTAATATTAACAAATAAAGAAATAAATAACAATAGTGAACTAACTAATACATAGAAAAAAATTATACAACTAAAATTAAGTACATATAATATTTAACTTATAATATTTATTTATATTAATAAAGAAGAATATTACATAATATAGATTAATTAATTAAATATTACAATTACGCATTTCTTAATAAATTGGAAACTATCATTATGAATATCACAAGCATGACAAACTCTATTATAATTATCACACATTCTAAATATCGGAGATTTTATTAGTGTGTTTGTTCTACTAAACTAGAAACTTGTAATTTATTTAAAATCCAAATGCAATCAATTTTGTTGTTAAGTAATAAAATGTAAAATCGATTAAATAATTGTATTCGAGATAATATTAGCTGTGTTTTTTTTTTACATTCCACTCAGATCAGTAAATCTTTTAAATGAGCTGAGCTGAGTTGTATTGATAAGTAAAACAGTTGAATCTCGGCTAAGCACTAGCTAAATATCAAACTCAGTATCGGTAAGGGGGGAAGCAATTCACTCACTTTGAACACAGTTACGAAACGATAAATAAAAGCTATTATTTCAAGGTTACTGATATTTGCTGATCTGAGCTTAGTTTTTCAGTAAAAAAAAACACAGCTATAGTCAAGCCAACCAAACAAGTCTCGTGGGTAGGCCGTGGTTTGTTGTCTCTGTATTCTAGAGGTACACTCAGTGCCAATAGTACTTTGACATATAAAATATATATTTTGAGGTTATGCGATAATTTCATTTTAAAAATACTTTAAATTATCTATAAAATATATGCCTACCTTATTTCAAATAAGATTAAGTCTTAAAAAAGACTTATTTTTTTTATAAAGATGAGCAACAGCAGAGAAAATTAAGAAAAACAAACACGCGATAATCTGTCAGTTTGCTAGCTACTTTTACTTTTGTTACGGAATGTACAACGGCGCCAGAAATTGTTTTTATTGGCTTAAACTTTTACCGCCACTAATTGTCAAAATTAGTTCGCATATTTTCCGATGGACTTGTTTGCTTGGTGGAGCTATATTATGTCTTATTTCAAGTGATATATAAATTAAATGTATCATTTTCTCTCTCTCTGTTGAAACAGGGCAAAGAAGTCGCTTGCAATATAACTCGTCTCGCTGCGGGCACGGTAGTCTTTGAAGATGTCGGCACCGATATTGTTAAGGGTCAAGTCCTAAAACCGCTCGATCGTGGCCAGAATGCGCGTCATCAAAGCGATCCATTGCCCGGCCGTATACGCTATCGTGCACAGGATCATTCCGAAGTGGAAGTACCTTTCGGCGATAAAGATCAGAAGGGTGATTTTACGCTAAGACACGGCGATTGGGTACAGTTCAAGATTGCGACCGATCGTCGCGATCAATTGCAACGTGCTACTGGTATTGAACTCTTGGAGGAATCGTTTGTTGTTTCCGGTAAGATAGTTTCGTTTTAATTTCTCATATTATATTGACATCGAAATTGGTGGCTAAACCTAACTAGAAATTTTAATTTTTTTTAAGTGGGGGTATATATCTTTCACGACCTAAAAAATCGACTAACTTCATGAATTTTTTTCTGCGAAACTATAAAAGATATCAAACCGCGGGTTTCTGGGGATGAAAGAATAGATTTTGAATTTCATTCAGGAATTTTTATTTTTACTTTTGTTGGAATTTGTCTGAGTTCCAACTCTTTCTTCGAAGCTCTGCAAAACCGGACGACTGTGTGTGTTTTTGACCCATTTTTTTTTCCACAAATATTCATTCGGGACAAAATGGGCATGTTGAAATTGAAGTTATTTTTTACGTTATTTTTATTTGATATGTGTTTAACACATTCACTGCCCGCTCCAAAAGCGTGCAATGCCTCAGGCGCCACTCATTAGAATTCAAATGGAACAACAACGCGCTTAGCGCGGTGTGGGCACCAATCCGTCGTACATGTGAACGCGCCAGGCGCGTTGCGGGCAGTGAATGTGTTAATACATCAAAACATCGAATTTTAATATAAAACGAAATAGAACTTCAAACCTAAATAATTTGAAAGATTTGTTTACTATGTTAAATTGATTGGTATAATTTCCAGGCGAGAAACGCGAACAAGGTATAGTCGCATCGCTGAAAGACGGCTTCGGTTTTCTTCGTTGTGTTGAACGCGAACCACGTCTCTTCTTTCATTTTAACGAAGTACTAGACATCGATCGTGAAATTACCATTGGCGATGAATTCGAATTTACCGTTGTCCAGGATCAGACCAGTTCATTCTCAAATAATCGTCAAAGTGCCATACGTATGAAACGTCTCACGTCCGATACGGTAAAATTCGAAATCCTACAAGAATCGAATGTGATTGGTGTGGTAACGAAAGAAGCACCCGGTTGGGGTATTAAGAGTCCCACTAAGGGACAGTTAAATGGTTCGAATGGGAGTGAACATTGTATGGGCAGTGCTGATACTGGTGTGATTAGTTATCAAAGTGGTGGTATGAAAAAAACGGTTGTGTTTTATCTGAAGGATCTGAGAGGTACACCGAGGATTGGTGATAAAGTAAGCGTTTCAATATTTTAAATAAATTCAAATAAACATATGTCCGACAATGCTTTCTAACGGAACTGTAGCCGTTAGAAGTTTATTACATGTAACATCAATCGCGTTAGCCTTATTTATTTTATCAGGAAATAAAAAACAAAAACAATAATTAAGGTACTAATTAAAAGCATGAACGTCTGGGATTAAACTCAAAGTAAGTGATTCGGTGGCCGTCTGCCTGGAAATCGGCGCTGGTATTCTCTTGATGCTTGTAATGCATTTCCATCACAAAATCCATAAATAAAAATTATATCAGCATACACATGTACTGTGAACTCATCCATAATTAACTTAATTTTAATGTCAGAGAAAATTAATGTGACAGATAGATTTTTTTTTGTTTTTGTTTTTTTGCTGATATAATAAATAAGGCTAACGCGATTGATGTTACATGTAATAAACTTCTAACGGCTATAATTCCGTTAGAAAGCATTTTCGGACATATGTTTATTTGAAGTTTTTTATTTAGATTACTCATAGGAATTATCCGGTGTAGTTTTTCCCCGACGTCATAAATCACCCTGTATAGTTATATACTATAATAAACACATTTGGCTGATATTATAAGCTACATTTTAAAATTGGTTTCTAATTAATACCAGTTTTAAGAGTGTGTAACTGTACCATATTGTTTCAGCAAAACGATGCTTCTCATAATTTTTCTATAAAACTATAATTTTGTAGTTTCAAGTAAAATAATTAATTTACTATATTACATATGTTTGTTTGTTTTTATTTTAACCGAAAAACTAAGTAAACTTACATAAAATATACGTATTTTATATTATATTCTTAATTACACAAAGCGTATTATATATTAGGTTATAGTATTTTGTTTTTTTGCTTAAATCTTCATTAATTTATTTTGATCAACTAATTAAATCATTAGTTAATTTTTAAATTAATACATGTAATTTTTAAAAAACACATTGTATACAATACGTTACTTGTATACTAAAATAGCGTAAAAATAGCGCATTGAAAAAAATATAACATCCTAAAATAATTTTTATCTATTATATATTTGAAAAAAATAAAATAATTTATTTATGTGTGTAGGTCGAATTTAACATATGTCAGGTGAAACGTAGCAAGGAGCTGGTCGCAATGGACGTACAGATTATTCAATCAGCCGCTCGAATTAGTGGCGCTGGTGGTGGTGGTGGTGCAAGCGGAAACGGAAATGCTAACCAACCCACTCATCAAGGTTTCATCGCTGCATTAAAAGACGGTTTCGGTTTTATCGAAACGGTCGATCATGATCGCGAAGTATTCTTTCATTTTAGGTATGTTTTTAGGATTCGAAATACATATTGTAAACAAAGCAGGAGAGTATCTAATAATAGTATTCCGTATTCTCTAGTAATTTCGATGGCGATCCAAACACTCTCGAATTGGGCCAGGAAGTTTCTTATAATCTAGGCACACGCGGCTCGTCTGGTACGTGTTCGTCAGCTGAAAATGTTCGTATTCTAGCAAAGGGCACAATTGAACTAGCGCACGTGTCCGGTGAAATACTAGATGGTATTGTAGTACGTCCATTACGTTCGGTTAATCCGGATCAAACCGAATATTCCGGTCTGATTCAAGTCACCAATCATCATCTACCGAATAATCATACCACCAATTCGGATGATGGTAGTAGCATTTCAATGACATTGATGACAAATCATCAGGAAACTGGAAATGAATATGAATTTGGTATTATGGGATTGTTGAATAAAAGGGAACTGCTGCAAGTCGGTGATCCTGTACAATTTCAGGTTAGTTATTAGTTATCTTTTCTACAATCTGGTGTACAAATTAATTAAAATTTGTTTGTGTCTGGTGGTTTTAGATTGATTCGTCTAGCAGGGCTGCGAATATAGTAGCCGTACGAAAGAAACGTCGTGCAACAGTTGATGCTTATAAGGGACCATTCGGTTTTCTCACCTATGAAGTTGAAGAGGGCAAGAAACTATTTTTCCATATATCCGAAGTGAAAGACAATGTTATATTACAAGTTGGCGATCAAGTTGAATTCGAATTGGTTACTAATCAACGCAATGGAAAATCATCAGCTTGCAATGTCACGAAAGTCAGGTTCGTTTGATTGAAACTTTAAACATGTTTTTTTATTCTTCTTCTTTCCTCTCTGTTTGTTTGATTGTCTGATTTTGCAATCGATGAGCTAGAGACTTGAAACTTTAAACATAGCTCATTAACTAATTAAAGGATAAACGGAAAATGGCTGCTGTGAAAATGAGATTTTTTACGTGGGGTATGTGGTGTAAATAGGATTACGAAATACGATTAGTGTATGATGAGTGTGAAATTTGAAAAAAAATGTTGTAGCAAAAGTTGCCGTGCTAGTCAGTTAAGATGGTTCGGACATGTTGAGCGAATGTCTAATGAACATTTGGTTAAAAAGATTTATTTGATTGATTTTGATGGTATACGTTTGCGTGGACGTCCGATGAGTAGTTGGAGTGGTATGATTGAGGGAGTAGCTTGCGTGAGCGAAAGTTTCCAAGTAGTAGGAATAAAAGAGCATGTATGAGAGGATTATGAATGTGGATGAAGCGAAAGTTGGTTGTTTGGATAGGAATGGTTGGAGGCGACTGATTTCGGGATGATGAAAAGAGTTTGTGCCACACCGTTTTAGGTACATGGCGTGATTGTGTATGTATGTAATTATAATTATATAATTATAATTAATAAAATTATAATTATTTAATTAGATTAAAGTTATAGTTAAACAAGATTAAAAAGCGGAAAATAATTATTTAAATAAAAACAAAATTAATATACCACGTATTTAACACGGACTAAAATGTATAAAATTATTTCTCCCAACTCCATAACAGATTTATATTCCCATACAGAAAAACGTGGGGCAACGACAGTTACTCCCTACACACCTTACTATTATACAACCAAGGTTTATTACTTGTGTTCGAAAACAATTCTAAGAAAAAAAAATTAATAACATAAATCGAAATAAACCAAGGTTTCCCCAAAAGTGTTTCCAGTGTGCACAGAATGTAATAATAAATGAATTATTATTTGATATTTTTCAGTGATGTTCAAGCACGTCCCGAACGTCTAATCAGCCGTCTCCGAACGATTTCCGTGGACGACACCGGTCCCAAATTGATGGTAGTACGTCAGCCACGTGGTCCAGATGGTACCAGAGGCTTCTCAATCGATATGCGTAAAATCCGCATGCCCGGAAACTTACCCGAATAAACATAATTGCAAAACGACAAAAGAAATGCAACATTGAAATCAAAACACAAAAATAATAAAAAAAAAAAAACAACAACATAACTAATCTTCTGTTATTGGCTACGTTCATTTACATCAAAAACGATAAAAATTTTGTGCGACATCAACTAAAGACAACAATATAGCAACCAAATAACAAAACAACACACAAACAACAATGGATTAACAACAAGATTGTTTGAACAACGATTTTTCGATTAGATTTTTTAAATAGTTAAACTTGGATATTTAATTATAATGTTTAAGCATTTGTTGGTTAAACAACAAATCTACAACACTTTGCAACATATATTTTAAGGGAATAATTATGTTAAAACAACCGTACATGATCACGAAAGAGGAATTGTTGATTGAAACAACAAAACTATGACGACAACATTCAACAACAAAATAAAACAACATATCGATTTTATTATTTGTAATTTCAACAAGAAAATGTTGGAATTAAGATTTTTTTTTATATATTTGATTTGTAATTTGACAGAAAACATCATTTTTTTAAAACGACGAAAAAACGAAAAAATTTTGTGTTTGAAACAACATCGAGATTGTCAACAACAAACAACGGATTTAAGAAGAAATAACTCAAGATGTAAAAAAGATAAAATCAAGTTTAACATGTAAAGATTTTAACGACAAATTTTAACGTTTTTATAAGCAACTTGAAACTCCAAAACAAAAAAATTTCCAAATATTCTCCAAAACCGTTATTACCTGTTTTGAAAAATTGAAGAATCTTAAGTGTTTGTGTGTGAAAGTAAACCTAAAACAAAGAAAGAATATATTAATTGTAAACGCAAAGTAAAAGGTTTTAAAAAAATGCACATTTTTTTAAGTTTGTAAAAAAAAATATTACTAATTTGAAGTATACCGAAATAATTAAATATAAGTAAATTTAAGGAATTTTTTTGTCAAATTTCGTAAAAAAAAAAGATATTTTTAATCTACTCTCGTTTTTATTATAATCTGCAACAAAATATTCTTAAGTAAGATAATTAAAACAATTGCAACAAGAAAATTTAATAAAAATTCTAAAAACTAATTAAGTTTAACTTGTAACTTAATCTCGCGATCTTTTTATCCGGGACGAATTATTAAAAAAAAAATAATAATTGTAAAATAATGAAATTAAATAAATTTTAAACGTTTTTAAATTAATGGAAATTATCAAAATATGTTCAAATTTTGAATAAAAACAAAAAAAAACGAGAAATTCTAATGAAGACGGATCCAGTATGTCCAAAGAGGCTAATTTTTATTTTTCAATTTTTGAAAATTCTGAGAAAAAAAATTGACCTCCCAGTACACCAATATTTGTAGTAGTAATGTTTATACATATTATATATATATGTTGAATCAACAAAAAAAAAATTAAATATTAACCGCTTGTAAACACTGCTTTTAAAACCAAAAAAAAAAAATTATGAAAAAATCTGAAAAAAATGGTAAACCATAAGAAGAATAAGAAAACATAAAATACAATGAATTTATTAAAAATAGGATTATAAACTATTTAATAATTATTACCAATTTTAATTTTTTATTTTTTAAATATTTTGAAACAATTTTTTTGTGCCGCTAAGTAAGGTATAAATAAAAAAGAAATCTTAGAAACTGAATATATAAAATTATTATTATTATATAAATATATATATATATATAGTCATCGATTTTTTCAATTCATTGAGACTGCATTTTATTTAATTTTTTTTTTCTTTTTGTAATCTAATATATACAAATTTTGTTCTGTTAAATGGATTGTGCGTTGTAATATTAATGAATTTAGACAAAGACTTAAATAAGTATTTAAAAAGAAGAAAAAAAAAACCTAGTGCGTAAATGCGAAACTTTATAATTCTGCTAATGCAGTGCCCTAATTTTAGTCCTGTTCAATATTTTTCACAGAAATTTTTGACAAACCGAATTTTTGACTACCGGATCTGGTGCACTCTAAATTTTGGAAACTTTTGCTTAAATCTTGAACACATATATCTGCATTTGAAATTGACTGGAATATATTTATTTAGTGACAAAATTTGATTTTTTAAATTCAGTAAATTTAAATTTGCTAAATTAATTTTGGATGTTCGTGCCGTAAACAACGGTTCTTACATTTTCTTTATAACGAACTCCTTTAATTAAAATTTAAACGTTTTCAGAAAAGGGTTTTGAAAATTGAGAAATCAATTAAGGCACAGGTTCTTATATTTTTATTAAAAAGAATAAAGCTTTAAATTTAAACTTACTCGCTGAATATTATTAGGAAAGTTTTATTATTAAATGTCACTGTCAGTAATTTTAAATGTGGATATCGGAATTATAAAAAAACGATATATTTTATTTAGTATGAAAAATTATTTCGGATTACTTCTAAATATTATTTATAATATTGAAAATTTAACGTCAATTAATAAGAATTTGTAGGTTAATAATTTCTAAAATTAATATAAATTTATAAAAAAAATTAGCACCGGATCTGGTCAAAAGCTAAATGGAATTTATTTCCGGTTTTTTAAAACAAAGAAAACTGATGATATATTGTTGAAAATTAACGTAGATTTTAGAATTAATTAAATGAAAATTGAATTCTAACGAAAACCGGAAGCGAATTCATATTTAAATATTATTAAAATAAATTTAAAAAAAAAATTAATGAAATGTCTTGTGCCTCGATCACCGTGTTCGTAAAATTGATTTTTGATTAAAAACAAGAAAAAAAAAGAATTAAATGTAATCTTAGTAGACTAATGAAATATCATATTTATAAACGCTTTCTTCGTCTAGAAATTTTTTCAAAATGAAATAAGAAATTATTTTTGTTGCAATATTTTGTAGGAGAAATTTTCTGTGATAGATTTTACAAATTTAAATTTGAGATAAACTAAATGTATATTTTTCGTTTTTCCTGTTTATAAAAATAAAAAAAAAAACGGAAAATATTTAAGTGCTAGACATTTATAATTGACAAAAAAAGTAAGTAAAAATTTTTAATGCGTTTTTTATAAACGTTGAAAAACAAGCCATTGTTGTAAATTAAGATGGCTGAGTTTTTTAGTGATATTTTGCTATCATTGTCAATATTTTTTACGACCTTTTCTTTCAAGTTGTGTATGTTTTTTTGGCGTATTTTTTAGACGTAATATGCTTTTGTAAAAATGGTGTCTTAAAGAAAATTGTGTATGTATCATCTCGCTCCCAAACCCCCCCCCCCTTGCCCATTTTCTCTTGGCCCTATGAAACAAAAAACATTGAAAAACCCCCCCTAAAAGAATTATGGGATAAAAACAAATGATAATCATTGTGTTTTTCGTGTGGGCATTGCATGTGCAGGTCCAAAAAAAAAAAAATTAAAAAATAATAGTGAACTTATTAAAATAAAACATTGACAAGTTATACAGAAAAAAAAATAGTCCATTATCAAAATGGTTTAACCACTTTGTAAATTTTGTTTTTATTTCGGAAAGTAAATAAAATCAGGTAATAAAATATATTCAGCTGTCCTTTACTGTTCCCTAATTTTGCTAATTTTTTTATTAACAATATATCTATTACACGAAGAGAGAATGGTTGGCACAACTAGGGAATATTTTTCAATTGCTCAAGTAGGAGAAAATTTGTATTTTGTTCAGAAAAATGAAAATATTAAAAAAATTTATAATCAAAACCTTAGCAAAAAATATAACAATCCATAGTTTTATATTTTTTTAAATTAAAATAATAAATAAACAAAGGAAATATTGACAAATATTTAACTAATTTTTATTATGCGTAAATTCTAAAATTACATAAAAATTGTTTGGAATAATTGTACATATCTAATTTTTGGAATACATAATCAGTTTATGAATAAATTCAGTACAAATTCAGCCATTAAATCAGGGCTCCCTAACATTAATTGGACTAGCCAATTCAACTATTTCCAACTATTACTATTCTTTTCTATTTATTACTTCACTTGAAAAATATGAAAATCTAATTATTCATTTCATATTTCTTCAAATGTTTATTTTTTATGTTTCAGAGAATGAAAACACAAAACCATTTTATTTACAAACTAGTTTTATTTTATATAAAAAATAACCTACAGATTATTGAAAAAAATACAAATATACTTATTACATGGTAATAATAATAATAACACATAAAAAATTACAATACATTTAGTATGTAATTACTGGATTTGTCCACATTTTTTTTTTGCTTGTTAAATTATTCAAATAACAATACATTCATACGGAAAATATTCTCCGAACGATTGACCCATCTGGGGACATTCTGTAATAAGAAAATATTTGTTTAAAATAATGGTCAAAATAGGGTGACCACCTTTTTATTTCAACTACTATTTTAAATTTTATTATTTATTAAAACTACTATTTTTTAATATAAAAACATTACTTTGAATACAATCATAAAATTTTGAAATTCGTTTCATCGCTTATACATTAAACTAAATAATATTTTGATTTGACTATAAATTTATCACTGATCATAGTAATGACTTAATTATTTTTTTTAACTTAAAACTATATGATTACATCTAAATTCAGTTGAATCCGGAGATAACAAATAACCCGGAAACCGGAGACTTCGGGTGAAAACCGGAAAGGTGGTCACGCTAGGTCAAAAAGTAATTTTCAATTGTCATGAAATTATGGTTAGAATGACATATACAATATGACGAACATGAGATAAACTGTCAAACTATTTATTGCTAACAACAATATTAAGCATGTATAACATTAAAATGCAGAAAATCAACGCATTAAAATGCGAAGTAGGTCAACTTTCGTACAAGTTATAGAAAATTGAACTACTGTTCACTTGAACGCGTTGATTTTTTGCATTTTAATGAATTATGTCACACGAGCTTTAGATAGAAATATTATTTTGCATAATTAATAACTATATTATTATATATGATTATCAATTTTAACAGTTGATGTCTAATTTAAATTTGACAATTTGTCTCTTGTCTACTATTTTTGAAGTCATGTGATCTAGAATGCCTAATACATATCGGTAATAAATAAATTTTATTATAGTTTATTAAAAATTAATTGAATTGACTAACTTTGATGACAACGTTGGCCGTAATATCCAGTGCCATCGCATCGACATCGGAAACCAGGTCGTCGAGAAATTTGAATACAGGAACCGCCATTCATGCATGGATTGTTGAAGCACATATCCGCTCTTTTTCCTGACAAATATTGATCAAACAATGTTGGTAAGTTTATTTTAACCATTGTCAAATTTATTATTTGAATAAAAACGATACAGTTAACAGATTTGTTAATTGAATAAATTAGCTTCAAAAAATTGAAGCGATATTTTGTTACATAACTTATATATTTCTCAAATAACAATAAAAATTATTTATGAAAGGTAATATTATATTTTAATTATATTTTAGTAAACATATCTTATTATGTATATTGTTATTTGATAATTAAGGCTCATTCAGATTAATTAGTACCTATTATATTTGAAACAAGAACTAGGTAATTTTGAACCAAACTCTTTATTAATGAAAAAAATAAAATAATTGAACAGAATTTTATTCTGAAACAGTTTTCATTTTAATACAATGAGTTCTGAAAAATATTTTACTATGTTTATACTATTTATTATTGGCGGCGCACAGTGGTATGAATTTTGAATCTAGGTGGATAAAACTCCCAAAAAAAAAACTTACTTATAATCGCCTAAAACTATTATTTGTTGATTCATCTATTCCAAAAGAGTCGAAATACGCAACTTATAATGTTAATAATATTATTCATACGAATGGAAAAGTTAAGAGAGTAACAATTTATTGTTAAAAATGCAGAAAAGTGTGTATAAATAAATTCCAATGTTTTCTTCAACTCGCCTGATTTTTTAATTGCTTTAAAAAGTTATAAACTTTTGTAAAGCTATAAAATTATAAAGTTATGTACTTTATTTTAAAGCAATTAAAAAATCAGGCCAGTTGAAGAAAATATACTGTTAATAGTAAAATATAATACAAAATTGAATGTCAAAACACAAATAATGGATGTAACATGCCTTCCGAATCTCCCTGGAATTTATTTATACACACACTTTTTCTGCATTTTGTACAATAAATTGTTACTCTCTTAACTTTTCCATTCATATGAATAATATTATTAACATTATAAGTTGTGTATTTCGATTCTTTTGGGATAGATGAATCAACAAATATAATAGTTTTAGACGATTAGAAGTTACTTTTTTTTGCGAGTTTTGTCCACCTAGATTCAGGATTTATACCACTGTGTGCCAGATGAAAATTCTATGTGAAACATATAAATTTTTTGGTGCGAATTATAAAAAATTCTTTACCTTTTAATGCTTCTGTGCATTCGTGCATATTTGGATATCTATACTCCGATTTACATCCATGACCACACGAACAAGCCTTGTTTTTAATGCGGCAGCCTTGCGCTGTCTGGTCTATATCACATGCACTAATGAATTGGACGCCTGCAAAACAAATACACATTTGTTTTCTATTTGACAATTGGGGGAAAAAATACCTATTAAATAATTTTTTTACATATTAAACCAATCGAGTCAAGTTCAAAATCGATAAAAATAGAATTAGAAAAACGTCGTCCAAACTATGTATATACACAGATATTTACAAATTAATATTTTGAAGTGTTGATAAGGATGTCATAAATTATTGCATCTATTTATCAAGGCGCGGATGTTATTGTAAAATTTTCGATTAAGATTTAAATTTAAAAACTTATATTGAGCAATATTAGCCTTGCGATAAACCAAGGCGCCTTCCTGGTAATTTATTTCAGAAGTCCTAAAACAAGGACAATTCATATTTCTAAATTTAATGATAAAAAAATTAAAGAACCAAACCTTCCCATAATTTGATTATTGATAAAAAACTGTACTAATTTCTAGTCCGATAATTATTTATAAATATATATATATATATATATATATATATATATATATATATATATATATTTGTTTACATTAATAAATTATAGTATAAAACAGACACTTCATATTTTGAATTTAATGATAAAAAAATTAAAGAACCAAACTTTCCTATAATTTGATTACTGGTGTAATTTTATTGATAAAAAAAACTGTACTAATTTCTAGTCCGATAATTATTTATAAATATATATTTTGTTTACATTAATAAATTATGGAATTAAATTCTATATTTTCATATCAATTTTTTTTTGTTTATTTATGAAATATATAGACATTGCTTTTTGGAACACTGTACATTAAATTATTTTCTGATAATCGTAAAATTATATATAAATAAATATATTTATATTTTTTTCTTTAGATAATACTGTACTATTCGATTTCAGTTGAATGTTTTTAATTATATTAAAATATTCATATCATATTTCTGCTTCAATTATTTTAGATAGAACTGCATTTACTTATTTACAAAGAAATATATTGAAATTTATGTTCTACTTTATAATATCGTAATAAATATTTAAATAAAATTACTGTGTATATTTAATTTGCATAATTTGATATATTTGCATGTAATAGTGTAAATTTAATATTGTATTTATGAAAATAGAGTCAATTTTATCAAAACTATGAAATCTAGCAGAACAAAAATACAGTTTTTTTAAAAGAATATATTAAAACAAAAACTTACTTATCAACAATACGGTAACTATAGTAACAAATAGAAGTTTATCCATAATAAACACAGGTTATGTTGTTGAATATTAATCGTAACGAATAAAAATTTCAAATGCACTATTGTAAGTTAAAAAAAAAAAAACAAAACTGATAGTTTATAAATGCAGATAGATGGAGGATGTGTCTGTTCGCGTAGACGGAACAGGACTACGTTTTATCTTCAGAAAGGCTCATGTTACAAGCGATAAAATATAATAAATTTGTGGTCGTTGGCCTTTCAAACGCGCGCACATACACAGAAAACGAGAAAGATCTTTTCAAACTTGTCATTCGAATCAACTGATAACAAAATATTATATAGTAGGTTTCTCATATTATTGTCCTATCTATAAACTGCAGTTATTTTCCATTGAAATATATGTTAATTCTTTAAACGTTTTATTTAAGGGGCGGACACCACCATAAGCACTTTGAAAATAGGTAAAGTTTGGGAATTTTTTTCGGGTAGACAGAATGAAGCACATGTTCCGTAGTTTTTATATGTTTTAGAGCTTTATTCGGTCTACAATTTAGAAAAGTTTCAACCAAAGTGGTTGCAGTGGTGACCTGTCATTCGCTCATTTGTTGACTCGTGTTTAAAAAATATTGGTCCTTTGTCCAGACTCCCGGGCAGCACCCAAACATAGAAAAACATTTTTGGTTACTCTGCCCAAAAGTAAACTAAAAAAATCTAGAATGTAGAGTAGGATTATTTTGAAATTCATAAAATTACCAAAATGACATCATATTGGGAAAAAAGGTTTTTTTTTTCATATAAAAAAATCAACTTTGAAAGCACATAAAAAATCGAAAAAAGTAGAATTCAATTCTCTTTTCTTTAGAAAGAAAATCAAGTCAATTGGACCAATAGTTTCCAAGATATCTTCTGGATAAGTTATAAAAACATGGTTTCGAGAAAAAACGATTTTAAAGTTTGAGATACCCTATCTCGACTTCGTAAAAATCGCTATAACTCCGCAACAAGTTCTAATTTCGAAACATTAATTTAGCCAAATATTCCACATACTGTAAGCTTTCAAAAAATGTAATTTTTTTTTTTTGTTAGGGTGGTGTTTTCCCTTAAAGAGAAGCGTTTTTTACGACAATACCAACTTTACTTTGACAAATTGAATAATGTAATTGAATCTAATATCATCATAAATTGTTTCAAAATATTTATTTTGCTGATATATTTATCTATGATAGAACATTTTGTAGATAAAGATGAATATGTATATTGTAAAGTTATACATCCCGTAATAATACTATTTCATTACCACTAAACATATTAATGTTAATCAACAAATATTTCCGTAAATATTAAAAATGTCATGGTTCTTCCTTATCATATTTTCGTATTTTAAGAAATTAAAACGTAGTAGATAAAACTTATAAATGAAATGATTATGAATAATTGAATATTTTTTTATTGCCAAATAAACTAGTTCAATTAAACAAAGGTAATAAATTATAATTAAACTACTCAACGATTGTTTAAAACTTAGTTAAAGTACGTGAGTTCACTACTAAATTGTCAATTTAATTTATAGTAATTTTAAAATTATTGTAAACAGGATGATAGGTTAAAGAACTAAAGAAAAAACAATCAGAAATTAGTTTTATTTAAAAAAAAGTTTATTAGAAAAACGATCTCAATTAAGTATGTAATGGAATAATTATTTTATTTACAGAATTTATTGTTGCATACTATTGTATTAATTAATATTACAGTTTAAATAGGGATTTTTGATTGCGACCATTGGGAATTGCCCCGAAATGGCGCATTCTTCTAACAGCTTCACGTAAGTGTTTCGGTTGAACTGGACCGGTATCTTGTTGTTCGTCCATTACATCTAAGGCTGAAAATATTTGTAATTTATATTATAGGAATAAATTATATTAAAATAAAACTATATTTTTGTTGGATAATACATGATTAGATTAATTTACTTTTTATATTGTTCTCTTTAATATATGTTAACATAAAATCGTTTTTTCTATTGTATGAATTTATTTTTATAAGAATTTGTTTTCTCACAAAACAAGTACTTATTATTATAAATCGAGAATGTCCTAAATAAAATGACATTTATATGTGTTTCGAAAACGGAAAAGAGATATGAATATTTTACATTTACATACAACAGTAGAAAAAAAGTTGAACTTTGTTCTAAAACTATTTATTCCTAAATTTAGTTTAGAAAATTTATATTGAGTTCAATAATATTTTAATTTTAATTCTTAGCTCTGATACATTGATTTTTTATGCGTCCGGCATTCACACATTCACACCAAGAATTCGAGCTAGATTCCCCTCTATGTGATGAATCGCATATGCCTCATGAACGTTCAGTCGTACACGAGCCATGAGTCACATGTGGCTCATAGACGGTGAATGTGTTAAACAGATATTTAGTCTTTAATTGACTTATCTAATTTTGTTAAAAACGTTTTATGCAACCAATCCTAAATATAACAATTATGATTTTGAGTTATAGGCCATTTAATATTTATGTTGTATTTTTTGTCTAATATGAAATAAACATGGGCTTTGGAGCAATCCAAAATTTTAACTACTTCGCTCCAACTCTACTCTGCGTATTTAAATTGTAAAAAAATCTTTGGCCCGAATTCTGACATCACTTTTAAAAATGATTTTTACCAAAAATACTTTCGACATTTACTTAAAATTACTTATTAAGCAATTTTAATCAGTTTATTTAAATTTTATAATATTAGATAGAAATACGAATTTATTTTTAAGCAAAAGATAAAAGCACTTTTTTATAAACAAAAGAGGTAAGAAGAAGCCTTTGTTTTTAACAAATTAAAAAAAAATTCAAATGAGAAAAATTGATTTTTCTAATAACAAATATTGTTAGAAATGGAGCAGTGGAGCAGCTAATATTTTTACAGCTCCAACTTCACTCCAGCTCCGAGCAAAATTATACTGCTCCAACTGCCTCGGCGCCAAAGCCCTGGAAATGAAGTGTACATTACACGTCATAATTTGTTAAGAATATTTATTCGTGAATACAATGTTAATAAATATTTGTTAAAAAATATTACAAGCTCAGCTTTAGTGCGGTTTATTTTGTATTTATGTTTAATTGTGGCGATAATTTTAATTTAAAAAATTACTGTAATTGTAACAATTATTTGAGATAAATAAATTATAATCGTGTAAAGTTCGCTTTACTAACTTACCTTCTTCTACGATTTCGCCAACAAATACTTTAGCAATGCCTGACATAGCAATGACAACATTTTGTGACACCGAACATCCAGTAATAGTTTGCATCAGTCTTTTGACAGCAGCTTTTGGAAATGCAGACCTCCGATACATTTCGTAACGATCCAATTGTTCTTCGGTAAAATTCGATACTAATACTTGCATTTTCTCACGTTCCTCCTCTTCCAATTCTTTACGACTTTTCGATTCTTTCTTTTTCTCTTTTTCTCTCATATCGGCATACGATCTACTAGATGCGGAAATTTCCGGTAACATTATCTCGCCGTCTAAAGAAAATGGTTCGTTTTTTATATCGCCTTTGATAGTTACATGATTGGAAAATTTCACTATTTTTTCCGGCGGTTCTGATAGATCTTCGGAATCTTTTAAAAGATTTTCTTCAATCGCTAGAGCAGCATCTCGAGAATCATCGTCATCGTCTATATTATCCGAATCGGATTGTGATGTGTTTAAATCGAATTTATTGTCACTTTTTCCATCATCTTGGTCACCCGATAAGTAATTATCACTTTCGTTTTTTTCAAGAATATTATCCATTTTAAACTTATTCGTTTTTATAAATTAATTCACTTTAGAAAACACACATATTTCAGGTTAAGTTGAAATCATATGTTTAATTATTGATGATAATATGAAAAGTATCATGTATTAATTATTTAAGTATTCATTATAAATTTTAAACTTATTTAGTTATTGCAGAATAATTATGAAAATACACAAATGTTTGTTTGGTTAGAAATTTTGTTACTTGTCATTTAACCTACAAAAATAAGGCGATTGCATTATACGTATGTCCATTGTTGATTCAACTTTATTAAATAATTTAGAAATAAATGGGGAAAAATTATACAATGTGATTTATTTTATAAGATTTTTGTATTTTTCTAATTTATTTACATCAAAGTAGTTGTTTTATAATATATATATTTATTTAATAATCATGTAAATAGCTGAATGCAAGTATCCCATTCGTAATAAAAAATAATTTAAAACAAGTGCTGCCCTCTAGGGACAAACGAATGAATAGCGTAGTTCAATCGATTTGCCACTAGTTTTATAATGGCGTTAGTGTATTACCAGTCAATATAGCACATTCGTATAATACAGTAAAATTTCGTTGTTCTGTTAAAATGTCACAGAATCAATTCGAAACTCGCAAAAATTTTGCAGTGATTATTTTAAAAAAGTGTTATGAGTGCTGATAGTAAAATATTGTAAACGTGGTGTGAAACAGTATAACGTGTTTAAAAAAAAAAACAGTAAACGAAACCTATTGTATTCAGTGAGTGGAACATCTCGTTCATAGGTAATTGTACTTTTTTTAATTTTTCGCGTGTATGAGTAAATCTTTTGTGGTCAGTCAGTTCGTATTGTGATGAATGTAGTAAATTAATTCGTTTTCGTTTGGTGCAGAAATCAATTCGATTTGTCGTGTAAGTAAGATAGAAACGTTTGTATAACCTGCCTTAGTTGGATACAAATACCAGCTGATCTGTTACTAAGACCTCGTATTTGTCTTACAAATTTTTTCCTTGTTCTTCAGTGCATTGTAACAACAAAATTCTGTCGTTGTTAGGTTAGAAATGTTGATAACTTCAAATAATAAACGCATGAGTAATAAAGGTTATTTACTTATAGTGTTTGGAATTTTTTCTTCTTAAAATTTTTTCTCATCTATTAACTAGTGTTACGGTTCGTGATTTGCTACTATTTGCTCACATTAACGAAATACATATATTTTTTTAACATCAGGTAATTAAAAAAATTATTTCTGTCTTGTAGGAAAATAACCGGAATGACTCATTTAAAATTTCTTATTTATATCTTTTAACAAAGTTAGACAGATTGTTTTTGGCAGTTGAGAACAATTTAGGTTAGGTTTAACTATACAGTTTTGTCAATTTGTATTTCACGCCGTACCAAATAAATAATCTGTAATGATATAAGTAATTAAATGTCATATGTTTCACATTTGACCTTGGAAAATAAAAAATCGGCAAGGTCTAGGTTGAGAAATATGGTAACAAGATTTTCTTCTAATAATTCCATTAATATTTAAGATCTACTTAAGACGTATTTATGCTTAAAGTTAAGTGAACTAAATTGGTTTGCGTACCGTTATTCTAAATTATATCTAGAAAAAATATGGCTGTTTGTTTTTGACATTTAATACTTAATATGATTTAGAATACTGCTTGTAATTTTTATGACAAAATGTGATTTTATTTATTTATTTTGTTTAGATCGTGGTATACAATTTTTCTCCGCTGTCAACCCTGAATGGGGTTATTTATAACCCCAAAAATTAAACTACAGTTTGGTTTTTATATCCACCTCAAAGCTGGATCAAGGTAAGAATAAATTTTTTTAAATTTAATTTGAGTTTAATAAAATCAGGCCATCGCTTCTAAATATGCATAAATTTTTTTGCTTTGTGTTTGACGCAAATTTATTATGAAAACAATTGAATGTGTATACAAAACTTTTTTCACATCCGTTGATAACAAAAGAAAATAAATACGAAATTGTTTTTACTATAAAATATTTTGTAATTTATACATTTTCATAACTGTTTAATATTCTAATTGCTAAATGAAATTATATTAAAAAAGAACATTTTTTAAAATGTGGTTTTCTATTTTTTTTTTTTTAAATAAGTAAATAGTTGTTTAAAAATAGTTTTTATTTCTTTATAATGATTTATGTTTGAGATAAGTTATCGAGAACTAAATAGTGATAGAAAAAGTAGTTATTAATTTTTTACGAAATCTAAAATACGTACCTAATGAAAGATTTTTGTTTTTCTTTTTGTTATTTGAAACTTAATTAGTGGAAAGTGGAAAATCGAATTTAAAAATTTGATATTTGTTTGTATTACTTAATATATATATTGTATATATATATTTTTATAAAATTAATTATAAAATACATAAATTTTATATAATTTTCATTTTTATTTTTAAATTGACAATATGTCATAAACATTGTTTAAGTCAATAACATATGACAAGTGTTTAGTTGCAATGTCGTAAATAGTTAATGTAGGAACTGTATAATCTCGCTATAATCTCGAGTTTTGAATTTGGTCATGAATTAGTTATAAAAGAATTTAAATTCTGAAATGAGGAATTAAATTGAGCGCTTTTTAGAACATATATATATATATATATCAAAGGCCTTTTTAAGACTTTTATAATAACAGAAGATGAATTTTAATTATCGAAATTAGATTGAATATCTTTAATTATTATAAATTTTGTTTTATTTATTTCTTCTATAGTAATTTTTTATATATAAGTACAGATTTAATTTACATGAAAAAGGTTTAATTCACATGAAGAATGGGTAATTTGTATGAAAAAGACTTAATTAGTTTTTGTAAAAAGAATTCTTTTTTGTGTTATAATTTAAGGAAAAGATCCCTGAATTATCTAAGACTTGTGAAATATTTTTTTTATTGAATTGTGTATTTATTATTAGCGAGAAATTGAAATTGTAAATTTAACTAAATGAATTGTAAATTAGGAATTAATTCTTTCCGTAAGTGAATATATGCTCAGTTGTATAATTATTGCAATTTTCTTTACATCTCGTAAGTTTGTTAGAATTCGAGATATTTTTTTTCTCTAGTTAATAGCATTCCTATTTTAAAAGAAAAAGACAGAATATCTCGTAACGCTTACGAGTCTTATAAAATGTGAATAGAATTATGGCATATAAATGATTATTTAGCAATAATAAATATTTGAAAGTTATATAGTACAATGAATGTTAATTTCAATTTAATCAGTTAGTAACAAGATATGTATATAGCGGTTTGAAGCATTACTTTTTGATATCAGCTGTTCGTTTAATTAATGTAAATTTTTTTCGCAAATTTTTTTAACGTAGGCGATGGTTTTGATAAACCGAAATTTTTTGGAAATATTTTTTTCTGTTTGCAGTTTTGTCATTAAAACAAAAGAGACTTAAAAGTTACACTCTAAAAAAAAATATGTAATTTTATTTACAAACCTTGAGACACTATAATGTCCCGTATTTCTAGATACAATTATTCAATTTTAACATAATTGTTTAAAAATAATAATACAAATATTATGTAATAAGATATTACCAACGGGATGGAAAATTACATATGTATGTAATATTAGTCTCTTTTAGTAAATTTACAGAATTTCAGTTAATTTTGCTGTCAGGATTTTTCCCAAAAAAGGTAAAATTTGTTTAGTTCTGTAATATTATTGTTGGTAGAATATATACATTTCTAAATTTACATATAGGATGTATTTTGAAATGATCGAATTCCACTAAAAATATTTGATTAGTATTACTACACAAAATGTGTACTAAATATACTAAAAATAAAATTACAGATTTTTTATAGTGACATTTTACCATTATTTTTCTGTAATTTCGCTATTTTGTTTACAGTGTATGTTTAAACCGATTTGTGCACGCTTATGAAATAAATTCAAGTTTTTAAATAAATTTTTTATTTCATTCGTTTAGGTACTATTTTATTTTAAAATATTGCATAGTTTTTTTATATTTAAAATCGATTTCCATTTGCATGATTTTACATAAAACGACAGAAATTTTTATCAACGATATTTATATATATGCAAAAAGAAATTTAAAAATGTAACCTAATTTTTTTGTATATTTGCAATCTTGATAGGAATTTATATTTGAATTCTGGAAAGAAGTCGTTTGATTGTCAAATATTAAATGTATAAGTTTTTAAAATCAAACACACGATCACTAAAGTATTGTATTTTTTGCAAATTAGGGCAGGTATTTTCAACTCTGGATAAAATATTTGTTTGTTTTTAATATTTTATAATTGAAAAAAAAGAGACTATTTTGATTTTATAATCGATATTTGAAACATTGAATACTTCTCTATTGGCAACAACGAAATAATAATTTGGAAATAAATCATTTTAAAAATAGACATTGAGAATTTAAAATTGTATAATGTTTACAACCAACAGTCATATGTTTCATAGAGAAAATGCTATAAATACATTCGAATTCGCCGGTTGCATATGCTTTATAAAAAAAATGATATATTTCTTTTTTTTTATATCATAGAATTATACTCTATGAATATTATATAGATAACTTGTGATGTAATATGTTTTAAAAGCGTTCCTATAACAACCTAAGTGATTGGAAAAATGTTTGTTTTATCAGAAAATCTTTCATATGGTTTATGTTAAAGAAAATTACGTTGATATTATATATGAATGAACTGTAATTGGATTTTGTTATTTCAATTAATTTATTTCATTCTATTATCTAAAATAAAAATATATTCAAAAATATTGTGATCTAAAAATGAATATTTATTGTGATAAATCACTGTACGTCATTAGGTTTAGTACATTTATCGCAAAATCGCATGTAAATTTTTTTCAACCAAATTGTGGTGTTTTTTATTTGAGCGCTCATTATAAACGAACGTGTTTGTATTTTTGAAATAAAACCATATTTCTCCATTATTATTAATCTGCCTAATTGTCAAATGTTTGTATGTATGTATATATGTTTCTCCAGCATCTCCTCCTAAACCCATGAACCGATTTTGATGGGAGTGGTGTCATTTTAATTGGTTCATTTTCTATTTGAGAATAGGCAAGTTTCATCTTTTTACGATTTTATCTTGGTTCTCAAAAATTTGAAAAATTATGTTTATAATGCAAATGTCAAATGACAGCTGTGTGAAGTTATCTACACTACTGATAGAAGTGTTGCTTTTGAGTAATATATAATAGTGCAATTGATATTTTATTATTATTATATTATTGTTATTTGTTTATTTATCTATTTTTATTATGTTTATATGTTTAATTACTATTTTCGACCCTTTAAGGGTCACGGGTTTGATAGTTTATTTATTAAACAAAAATTAAATTATACTCATTTCTACTACAAAGAACAGTGTAAACAGAGAATCTGACACTGAAGACTTTAACAATTATTACCCGTTTCTTTGGCAATCTGAAACCAAAAATAAACAAGTACCCCCTCCCCCTCATACTACAATAATTTTATATAAAAAAACAATCTAGATAAAAATTAGGAAGCATTATTTAAAGCAGAAGAAAATCATTTAACACAATTATGAGTTAAAAAAATAGACATTGCTGTTTAAGGAAAATGTGTTTTTTCCAAACCCGGAAATGTTTAATGTGTGTGTGTGTGTATGTATGTAACTGAAAACAATTAAAGATGATATACATACATACGTATATAGTTCTGGTTCGCAAAAGGTACATACACACGGAATAATAATAAGAAGGTCAGCCAACTTCCGCTTTTGAAGATGTTACGGTCCCTTAGTTTTTGACATTTCGAAAAAACATGTTATTGTCATTATATGCTACGATGACTCGATGCACACTCTGCCGATGGCTGGTGATTTTTTTTCTTTCGCCATTTACCTATTATACGTCTCTCTCTCTCTCTCTCTCTCTCTCTCTCTTCTTTTTGTTTTATTCATTTATATATACCCTTCTGGTCTGTGTTGTTTAGAATACAGTTCCGCATTTTTTATATTCTATTTTTGTAGATTTGTGTTAAAGTGTGTCACAGAACTTAAACTGACACATACTAATGGGGAAGTTTAGCGTATTTTTTTTATTTCTTTATTTTGTTGAAAATGGCTTAAAAAGTGAAGTTTAATTTATCATTTTTCTTGAAGATGCCCATATTTCTTAAAAAATGCAAAAACATGTCGTTATGACGTCAGTAATGTCTTCGCAAAACTTATGTCGATTTTTGAATCAGACGCACATGTATTGCCATGGTTACCAATACAAGCTATTGGCTGGGCGTAACTGAATCAACAAAAAGCAACATTTGCTACGACATACGTTTTCAAAATTATATCTCGCCAACTCTTCTGCGCTTGCGCACAGTAGCCTTGTGACGTCAGTAATGTCCTTACAAAAATTGTTAATAACAAATAAATGAAACAATTATTAAAAATTTTAATGCCAGTTTCTGTTGTTATTTTATAAACATATTTAAGAAAAAATAATTTTACACGCAACTTCAATCACGCTAAACTTCCCCATTCAATAGAGTTATGCGAAAATGTTTTAAATATTATCTGTTTACAAAATATTTTAGGTACAAATTTCCTTCAAACATATAAAACATAATATACAACAACAGAAACATGTAGAAAGGGACAAACTATACAAAGAGTAGAAATTATTTTTGTACAAATGGATTAGGAAAATATATTTAGTACAAAAGTTACTAATGTTTCTAAAAGTATCATTTCATAAACTTTAATTAGTAAAATGATAAAGTTTTCTAATTATAACTAAATATTTATTGAATTACTAGCGATTAATATATGTAACACCTGTATAAATATTATTTCTAATATAATAATAATTTCGATAAAGAATTTTTTCTACGGAATAAATTAACAACACGCGTAGAAAAAAATGTGATGTAGGTGGGGTATAAAATATACACACTTTTCATATATGCATACGTATTGAAGAATAATAGAATTTAAATTATTGTATGGTTATTACTTAATTTTATACTTGACATTTTCGCGTTTTAACCTTGACCCCCTACATATTTATATAGATGGTTATTGGAAATTGTAATAATTTGAAAGGAAAAATTTTGAATTATTGTCAATAGAATTAAATGAATACGGAAAATCTGATAGATCCGAGGTTTTTACTTTTAACTCAAAAGTAAACATGTTTACTTTACATGAACTATAAACTTTTGTTTTTCTAATGAAAATATAAATTTTAATAGAAAAAAAAATAATTATAAGTAATAGTATTAGTATTTTAAAAGCTTAAAAACATAACATAGTATAAAATCTTTCAGAACTCATTATATTAAAATAAAACTACTTTAGGTTAAAGTTTTGTATTAATATTTATTTATAATCGACGTTTCGACTAACTCAACGTTCCTTTTTATAAGGAAAATTGATACAAATGGCATTTACAGTAAATAACAGAACATAGAAACAAGTTATTTAGTAACTTGTTTCTATGTTCTGTTTAATTAATGTTCTAATTAATTAATTAGCTAGTTAATATTGCATTGTCATCCAGTTTTGAGCTATGTTTAAAGTTTCAAGTCTCTAGCTCATCGAGAAGTTAGTTTAAAATCGATTGCAAAATTTATATCGAACAGACAAACAGATAAGCAAGTGAGTTAATAAAAACATGTTAAAAATAAAATTTTTTCTAATTTTTTTTGAAAAAGTCAACTCTGTTTCCAGCTAAATTTCTAAAACTGATAATTGACTGTTAATTTTATTATGTAATCTGTTAATTAAATAAAATAATTTCCCTTAAACCGCACAAACAATAAAAGAGAAATTATTGTAATTTATTAATTTATTTATTAATAAATGTTATGAAAATTTTTTGTTCAATGTTATTAATTTTTCGCCACAATAAGATATTTTCATTTATTATACTCTGTTAACTTCATGCTAATGCTATGTAATTGTCTAGGGATATTTTTACAGGAATATTTCTCAGTAATCTAACTGTAGATCTAAATATATTATTATCTTTGTTCGTTTTAAGTTTTAATGATTTAGTGCTATTATTATATTAGCAAAATTAATTTCGCGAATTTGCAAAAAAAATACACACACACACACAACTGACTGACAATAACGTAATTTGCGAGTCCTAATTGTGTAACGAATCTATTATTATCTTTTCGGTTCAGATGAAATCATTATCTGATCATATCCGATTTCAAAATTTTAAAACGGAAATCAAATGTTTACCATTTCCTGATAATAATAATGTTGGATCTCACTGATTTATTTTAAATAATGTTTGTGACGAACACCGAAATAAATTTGATGTGTAATTATTATGGAATATTTTGTATAATCTATATGTTGCATAAAAAGGTTGTTAGCTTAATTAGTAGTTAACTGTGTGTTTAGATTGTCAACTGTTTTCTTACGTTTCACATTTTTTTGACTATTCTAATATATTAGTTGTTTTATCTCGAAAAATAATAAAAATAAATGATTTTTACCGACCGCCATATCACATATGATAAGATGTAAATTAATCTCAATATGTCAAATTTGGTATAATTACAATACCTTTCTTATCATATGTGATATGACTGTCGGTAAAAATCATCTCATACGAAGCCAAAATATTCGAAAAAACATAATACTATTAATATAAATTTAAGATCTAGATTTCTGTTTAGTATTCCAGACGAGCTAATGTCATTAGCAATTTGTAATTAGACGAGTTGAACTTGCAACAAGAAGAAAAATCTTGTTTTATCTAACAGTAAATACATCAACTTAACTACGTACTTACTGTTAACTTTATTGTCATCTTATAATGTTACAACTTTTACAAACTACATAAAACTTTTTTTCAAGTTCAGCGAAACATTTTACTAACATTTCTTTAGTTATCAAACAGTTTATTAAATTTAAATATTTTCCAAAAATTGGAATTATATAATAGGATTTAGTTGCATATTCTTAAAATTTTCATTTTCATATGGTGTTGTATAAGATTTAAAGTAGTACACTGAAAGAAAATAAATAAAATATTTTTATTAGAAAAACATAAGTTTATATTATAATAGAATAAGTTCTATATAAATTTTTATTAATAATTGACGTTTCGATGTACTCTGTGTACATTATCATCAGGAAAAATTATACAAATCATACAAGTGTCATTTGTATAATTTTTCTTGATGATGATGTACGAAATGTTGATTTTTTTAATTAAAATTTATATAGAACTAAATCCTAAAGCCTTTTATTTTATTATAATGAATTCCAAAACATATGAGACTGTCTTAAGTTTATAGTTCAAAAATACGTTTACTTTTGAGTTAAAAAATACAAACCTCGGATCTAAGGTAAAATTTTTCCTTAGTGAATATAAAATTAGAAAAAAAAATGTTTAATTACATTAGATAAATACATTAAATGTAATTATTTGCTCTTAAATTAGATGTTTCATTTAACAAGATTAGAAGGCTGCAAATTAATTACCTATTTTTTATTTTGTACAACTAAATCTACAAAATTAATTAAAAGGTAATTTTAATCTAAAATACTCGTACTTTTTAGGCAAAATTAAAATTATAACAATCTCTAATTACGAATAACCATTTTGAAAAATAAAAACATTTTTTCATAATTAAAAGGAGAAAAAGTACAAATGCTTTTTATATACATTGCATAAGATTAGAAAATAAATTTTTGTTGAAAATTATTGCAAAATACTGAAATAATCAAAAAAAAAATGAATATAACTTGAAAGAAACATTTGCTAGTTAGTTGTCAAATCAAAACACTTGACATATAAAATTATGAAATTATTTGTTAACTAAATTTACTCAACAACTTTTTTTTTTAAAACAAACTTTATTTTATTTATATTTGATTATATAAATATAAATAAAATATACATAAAGTAAATAATGATTACAACAAATATAAAATCAAATAATAATATTAAATAATAAATTGATTTCTTCATATGTGTGCAAAAACTACCTACCTGTGTTAGAAAGTTTATAATATAAACAAACACATATGCTAATTATTTCTTTTATTAATGCATATGTGCAAAGTCTATTATCGAATTATTTCTATTGCAAAATTGTCGGTTTTCTGATAATAATATAATTAATGTCAAAGTCAGTAGCAATTACGTTGTTATTAATTATGATGAAATATAGATAAAATCAGATTTGTAATTTGTAAGATTTTAGAGTCATCGTTCAATTGTTTTCTAATTATTATTTTTATTTAATGCAAGTTTTAAAACGTACTATATTTATCTTTAAATAATATAGAGCGAAATAATTTGCAAATTAAAACTATTAGATTTGCAAAAATTACAGTTTCAAAGCCTACTAGTTTTAGTTGAAATTGAAATAAAATAAAGTATCCGTTAGAGATAATTTAACTTAAAGTCTATAAAATAGAGTTAAAAACGAATAAATAATGAAAGAAGAAAGAAAACATGTAACATTATTGTAACGTAATAACGTACACATTAAGAGTTCATTATCCTCTTCTAAGTAATGCATTATCAACTCTCTTCTATCTCTTTCTTGCACTCTTATAACTTTGTCACTGCGTACGATATGCTGCACGCTAATATTTTTATTTATGCTTCAATTGCAAATTTTGTTTTTGAAAAACATACTATTGCATATTTTGTTTATAACAGTTTCTAGTTATTGCTATAAAATTTGAAAGTGGCTATTTATACATACGGTATGTATACGCAATTGGCTATTTATACATACAGTATTTTTACGTAATTGGCTATTTAGGGTAGGTTAGGTTAGTAGGTTGGTTTAGGTTTAGGTTTTTTTTACTATGTGTAAATAGCCAATTGCGTATACATACCGTATGTTTAAATAGCCTCATCCATAAAATTTAGTACGGTAGTTTCCCTATCAACAAATATATTATAATAATAATCGGTTCCCATAATTTCTGAGCACAACATGGGGCTATATGCTCGAGAAGCTGATTATTGTTAACTTAACCAATTAATTAACTAGATTGTCATTTCTAGCACTTTTTCACACATTTCCGATAAACAAAGAATGCAACTATCAATGAATTTAACATGACTTTATAATTTTTAATATAGCTGTCGGAGAAATTAAATTAAATACACTTGACCGTGTTTCTTTCGTCGAATTTACAGTTTCTGACCACCCTGGACGGTGCACATTGCATATCTTGAACTTCTGTTCACATTTTTAATAATCAAATTTAAATTTAAGCGAAAATAAAGAATGCGATTGTCAATTAACTTAACTTGACTAAATAATTTTTAATATAGCTGTCAGAGATGTCAAATTAAATACACTTGGCCGTGTTTCTTTCGTCGAATATGCAGTTATGCGAATATTATAATTGTCAATTAACTTAATCTGACGTAATAGTTTATGAATATGTTCGCTGAAGATGTCAGTTTAAATATACTTGACGTTGCAGTAGTAATGTTCGGTGCTGTTATCAATGGTATATATAATAATCAACTGTTGTAATGTCATTATTATACATACATACATACATACATACATACATACATACGCAATCACGCCATGTACCCATATGGGTGTGGCACAAACTCTTTTCATCATCCCGAAATCAGTCGCCTCCAAACATTCCTATCCAAACAAGCAACTTTCGCTTCATCCACATTCATAATTCCACTCTCATACATGCTCTTTTATTCCTACTACTTGTACACTTTCGCTCACGCAAAACACTCTCAATCATACCACTCCAACTACTCATCGGACGTCCACGCAAACGTATACCATCAAAATCATTCAAATAATTTTTTTTAATCAAACGTTCATTAGACATTCGCTCAACATGTCCGAATCATTTTAACTGACTAACACCAACTTTTGCTACAACATTTCTTTCAATTTCACACTCATTATACTCTAATCTATTCCGTACCCGATCTCTCCTATTCACACCACATACCCCGCGTAAAAATCTTATTTCCACAGCAGTCATTTTCCGTTTATGCTTTTGCAACCATTTGCAACATTCACTACCATACATCAACGTAGGCACCAAAACTGCATTGTATATTGTCATTATCATACTAGTTACATATTGATCTCTTTCTACATAGGCAATATAGCCTACGTGTTATTAATATTATTTTATACGCTTGAAAAAAAAATGTTTTCTTACCCAATATTTATGCAACCCAACCATATTTCTGTGTAATGCTAGTCACAGACACGCAAGAAATAATAATCAATTAGTGTGTAAGTTAAGAAATTAAGTAGGCTGCTTTCATAATAATTTATCAATTGTTTGTTTTACTGGTTCAGGCTACATTAGACGCAGGCGTTATACAATGACGTTATACAGTTCAGGGTTAAGTGGAGCTCGAATTGAACCCTGACGTCATTATTAACTATTCAAAGAGTCAAACAATATTATACTATATAGAATTATGCATGTATGTATGTATTATTGAAAGTATTGTATTACATATATGCTGATGTAGAAAGTATACTTCGTATTGTATTGTTTTTAACAACGAAATACGACTTAAAAATTATTTTCTTTTGTTTTTTGTTTTGAATATTTACATTTTTATTATAATATACAAGGGTTGCTTACAAAAGTATCGCTACTAAATAATGAACTGATCACTTGAAAGTCTAGAAATTAAAATAAAACTGCTTTAGGTTCAAGTTCTGTATTAAAATTTATTTATAATCAACATTTCGACGAAACTCAACGCTTGTCTTCATCAGGAAAAACTTATACAAATGAAGACGAACGTTGAGTTTCGTCGAAACGTTTAGTATAAATAAATTTTAATACAGAACTTGAATCGAAAACAGTTTGATTTTTTATTTTTATTTATTAACAGAACTTTAACCCAAAGCAGTTTTATTTTAAAGCGAGACAATTTATTGGTATTTTTTTTTCCATTTTAATATCATTTAGAAACTTCACGGTCAACAAAATTTTAATTCTTAAGATACGAAATTTGGCAGACAAATTATGTAAGTTCTCATTTTTCATCTGTGACAAATTTTGGGTGTTTTTTTTTTCTTCATTCAACGCTACCAAAAAAATTGTAATTTTTTGCTTGAAGGATTTTTACGCTAAAATACTAACAGAAAATTATTTGTTTTTTTTTTGCTAGGTTACAAAAACAATAAGTTACTTAATATATTATTTAAAAAAAAAATTTCAAATTAAACATATTTTAGTGATATGTGTTTATCGTAGATTTAAAAGTAATAATTTATCAACTTCAATTTATTACTTGAGAGAGAACACTGATTCATTTGCGAATATCTCTTTTTACCGACCGTCATATCACATATGATAAGGGAGATATTGCATTCATATCAAATTTGACATATCGAGATTTTTGCAAATATGCATGAAGTAGGCTTATAGTAACACGAATCAACTATTTTTAGCGTGATGTGTTAAAAATATTAAGAATTAAATCTACAAGTACATAACTCGAAAATGACTTCTTTGGACATTGCTCTAAAACTTTGTCGCATATTATACCTACTTTTTTCTTAACAAGGGCGGATCCAGCAACAAATGTTAGGGGGGGTAATAAAGAATTTCTCAAATATTTTATATTCATTTATTTATTATAATAAACTTGTAAAAATATAAACAGTTTAATTTTATATTGTTGTCTTTGGACGAAATAGAAATCGACCATAATATAACAAATTAATAATTTAAAAAATAGAGACATACATATTATAAAACAAAATATAACGCATAACACATGCTCAAATACTCTGCTGCTTCGAGTATAATTAATTGAAAAATATTTTTGAATACTTATAATTGAATCTGACACAGTCTTCTGTTTGCGACTACTATTTAAATAACAGAATTTTTTTGAAGATCTCTAGCAGTAGTTAACTATAGTTAATAAAGAAATACATAAAATGCGCAAAACAGAGGAAATTGTTTCCAGATGTGTTACTTTTATTGGTGACTTACAATAGCAGATACCTAGCTACCAAACGCTAGCAAAAAGGGTCTGGTGTCTTGCCTACTCATAGCAGGGTTGTATAACCGATTGAATGCTGACAAAGAAATAACAAAATAATGTTAAATTTTACGATATTTTTACATAACGATTCAAAATAATTCTATTATGACAATTTGACAATACGTGAAGCATTATTATAAAATTAAAAAAACAAAAACATAGATACATTTAGATTTCAAAACATATGTATATATATTTTTTAATTTAATTAGCTTTTCATATGCATATTTTAATAATCTTAGAATTCTTAGGGAGGGGGGGTACTTACACCCTTTACCCCCCCCCCCCCCCCTATAGATTCGCCACTGTTTCTTAAAGCCGAAAAGTTTCTAACTGAGAAAAATTTGCCTTCAAATTGAAAAAAAAAAATTTGTTTACTAATTTGTTTATTTATTTTTTATGTTATTAATTAATATCTATATTGATAATTTTATTTTCCAAGAAACATAAACAGAAATAGTTAGTAAATAAAATAAAAAAAATATTTTGCTAATGATTTGTTTAGTAACTGAAAAATATGATCAGTTAAAGTTAAAAAAATAATTAAATTTAATTAGAAGAGTTTATTTGAAAACATGAGAATAACTTTCATATAAATAATCAGCCATTGCCTTCAGCTATAAAGCTATTTATCAATGCCTGGCCAGATTTTTAACCGTATACACGTGTTTCAGTCTTTCGGACTTCATCAGTACGGTGTGTGGATCAGTCGCTACGAGGCGACTGATGCCGGTGTTCGTTCCGGCTGCCTATTTATGGCAAGTATTTTTCGCAACTAGTAGCGAGAGATAAGTAAAATACTACTAACGCCATCTAGCTGCATGCATTTCTGCTAATCGGATATCTCCTACGTTTAAATGCAGTGTTTTTTGACTTTTGAACAAATAAATGTTCGTATAGTCGTTTATGAAAGTGTTTAATTAGAAGAGTTTATTTGAAAACATGAGAATAACTTTCATATAAATAATCAGCCATTGCCTTCAGCTATAAAGCTATTTATCAATGCCTGGCCAGATTTTTAACCGTATACACGTGTTTCAGTCTTTCGGACTTCATCAGTACGGTGTGTGGATCAGTCGCTACGAGGCGACTGATGCCGGTGTTCGTTCCGGCTGCCTATTTATGGCAAGTATTTTTCGCAACTAGTAGCGAGAGATAAGTAAAATACTACTAACGCCATCTAGCTGCATGCATTTCTGCTAATCGGATATCTCCTACGTTTAAATGCAGTGTTTTTTGACTTTTGAACAAATAAATGTTCGTATAGTCGTTTATGAAAGTGTTTAATTAGAAGAGTTTATTTGAAAACATGAGAATAACTTTCATATAAATAATCAGCCATTGCCTTCAGCTATAAAGCTATTTATCAATGCCTGGCCAGATTTTTAACCGTATACACGTGTTTCAGTCTTTCGGACTTCATCAGTACGGTGTGTGGATCAGTCGCTACGAGGCGACTGATGCCGGTGTTCGTTCCGGCTGCCTATTTATGGCAAGTATTTTTCGCAACTAGTAGCGAGAGATAAGTAAAATACTACTAACGCCATCTAGCTGCATGCATTTCTGCTAATCGGATATCTCCTACGTTTAAATGCAGTGTTTTTTGACTTTTGAACAAATAAATGTTCGTATAGTCGTTTATGAAAGTGTTTAATTAGAAGAGTTTATTTGAAAACATGAGAATAACTTTCATATAAATAATCAGCCATTGCCTTCAGCTATAAAGCTATTTATCAATGCCTGGCCAGATTTTTAACCGTATACACGTGTTTCAGTCTTTCGGACTTCATCAGTACGGTGTGTGGATCAGTCGCTACGAGGCGACTGATGCCGGTGTTCGTTCCGGCTGCCTATTTATGGCAAGTATTTTTCGCAACTAGTAGCGAGAGATAAGTAAAATACTACTAACGCCATCTAGCTGCATGCATTTCTGCTAATCGGATATCTCCTACGTTTAAATGCAGTGTTTTTTGACTTTTGAACAAATAAATGTTCGTATAGTCGTTTATGAAAGTGTTTAATTAGAAGAGTTTATTTGAAAACATGAGAATAACTTTCATATAAATAATCAGCCATTGCCTTCAGCTATAAAGCTATTTATCAATGCCTGGCCAGATTTTTAACCGTATACACGTGTTTCAGTCTTTCGGACTTCATCAGTACGGTGTGTGGATCAGTCGCTACGAGGCGACTGATGCCGGTGTTCGTTCCGGCTGCCTATTTATGGCAAGTATTTTTCGCAACTAGTAGCGAGAGATAAGTAAAATACTACTAACGCCATCTAGCTGCATGCATTTCTGCTAATCGGATATCTCCTACGTTTAAATGCAGTGTTTTTTGACTTTTGAACAAATAAATGTTCGTATAGTCGTTTATGAAAGTGTTTAATTAGAAGAGTTTATTTGAAAACATGAGAATAACTTTCATATAAATAATCAGCCATTGCCTTCAGCTATAAAGCTATTTATCAATGCCTGGCCAGATTTTTAACCGTATACACGTGTTTCAGTCTTTCGGACTTCATCAGTACGGTGTGTGGATCAGTCGCTACGAGGCGACTGATGCCGGTGTTCGTTCCGGCTGCCTATTTATGGCAAGTATTTTTCGCAACTAGTAGCGAGAGATAAGTAAAATACTACTAACGCCATCTAGCTGCATGCATTTCTGCTAATCGGATATCTCCTACGTTTAAATGCAGTGTTTTTTGACTTTTGAACAAATAAATGTTCGTATAGTCGTTTATGAAAGTGTTTAATTAGAAGAGTTTATTTGAAAACATGAGAATAACTTTCATATAAATAATCAGCCATTGCCTTCAGCTATAAAGCTATTTATCAATGCCTGGCCAGATTTTTAACCGTATACACGTGTTTCAGTCTTTCGGACTTCATCAGTACGGTGTGTGGATCAGTCGCTACGAGGCGACTGATGCCGGTGTTCGTTCCGGCTGCCTATTTATGGCAAGTATTTTTCGCAACTAGTAGCGAGAGATAAGTAAAATACTACTAACGCCATCTAGCTGCATGCATTTCTGCTAATCGGATATCTCCTACGTTTAAATGCAGTGTTTTTTGACTTTTGAACAAATAAATGTTCGTATAGTCGTTTATGAAAGTGTTTAATTAGAAGAGTTTATTTGAAAACATGAGAATAACTTTCATATAAATAATCAGCCATTGCCTTCAGCTATAAAGCTATTTATCAATGCCTGGCCAGATTTTTAACCGTATACACGTGTTTCAGTCTTTCGGACTTCATCAGTACGGTGTGTGGATCAGTCGCTACGAGGCGACTGATGCCGGTGTTCGTTCCGGCTGCCTATTTATGGCAAGTATTTTTCGCAACTAGTAGCGAGAGATAAGTAAAATACTACTAACGCCATCTAGCTGCATGCATTTCTGCTAATCGGATATCTCCTACGTTTAAATGCAGTGTTTTTTGACTTTTGAACAAATAAATGTTCGTATAGTCGTTTATGAAAGTGTTTAATTAGAAGAGTTTATTTGAAAACATGAGAATAACTTTCATATAAATAATCAGCCATTGCCTTCAGCTATAAAGCTATTTATCAATGCCTGGCCAGATTTTTAACCGTATACACGTGTTTCAGTCTTTCGGACTTCATCAGTACGGTGTGTGGATCAGTCGCTACGAGGCGACTGATGCCGGTGTTCGTTCCGGCTGCCTATTTATGGCAAGTATTTTTCGCAACTAGTAGCGAGAGATAAGTAAAATACTACTAACGCCATCTAGCTGCATGCATTTCTGCTAATCGGATATCTCCTACGTTTAAATGCAGTGTTTTTTGACTTTTGAACAAATAAATGTTCGTATAGTCGTTTATGAAAGTGTTTAATTAGAAGAGTTTATTTGAAAACATGAGAATAACTTTCATATAAATAATCAGCCATTGCCTTCAGCTATAAAGCTATTTATCAATGCCTGGCCAGATTTTTAACCGTATACACGTGTTTCAGTCTTTCGGACTTCATCAGTACGGTGTGTGGATCAGTCGCTACGAGGCGACTGATGCCGGTGTTCGTTCCGGCTGCCTATTTATGGCAAGTATTTTTCGCAACTAGTAGCGAGAGATAAGTAAAATACTACTAACGCCATCTAGCTGCATGCATTTCTGCTAATCGGATATCTCCTACGTTTAAATGCAGTGTTTTTTGACTTTTGAACAAATAAATGTTCGTATAGTCGTTTATGAAAGTGTTTAATTAGAAGAGTTTATTTGAAAACATGAGAATAACTTTCATATAAATAATCAGCCATTGCCTTCAGCTATAAAGCTATTTATCAATGCCTGGCCAGATTTTTAACCGTATACACGTGTTTCAGTCTTTCGGACTTCATCAGTACGGTGTGTGGATCAGTCGCTACGAGGCGACTGATGCCTCGTAGGCAGCCGGAACGAACACCGGCATCAGTCGCCTCGTAGCGACTGATCCACACACCGTACTGATGAAGTCCGAAAGACTGAAACACGTGTATACGGTTAAAAATCTGGCCAGGCATTGATAAATAGCTTTATAGCTGAAGGCAATGGCTGATTATTTATATGAAAGTTATTCTCATGTTTTCAAATAAACTCTTCTAATTAAACACTTTCATAAACGACTATACGAACATTTATTTGTTCAAAAGTCAAAAAACACTGCATTTAAACGTAGGAGATATCCGATTAGCAGAAATGCATGCAGCTAGATGGCGTTAGTAGTATTTTACTTATCTCTCGCTACTAGTTGCGAAAAATACTTGCCATAAATAGGCAGCCGGAACGAACACCGGCATCAGTCGCCTCGTAGCGACTGATCCACACACCGTACTGATGAAGTCCGAAAGACTGAAACACGTGTATACGGTTAAAAATCTGGCCAGGCATTGATAAATAGCTTTATAGCTGAAGGCAATGGCTGATTATTTATATGAAAGTTATTCTCATGTTTTCAAATAAACTCTTCTAATTAAACACTTTCATAAACGACTATACGAACATTTATTTGTTCAAAAGTCAAAAAACACTGCATTTAAACGTAGGAGATATCCGATTAGCAGAAATGCATGCAGCTAGATGGCGTTAGTAGTATTTTACTTATCTCTCGCTACTAGTTGCGAAAAATACTTGCCATAAATAGGCAGCCGGAACGAACACCGGCATCAGTCGCCTCGTAGCGACTGATCCACACACCGTACTGATGAAGTCCGAAAGACTGAAACACGTGTATACGGTTAAAAATCTGGCCAGGTATTGATAAATAGCTTTATAGCTGAAGGCAATGGCTGATTATTTATATGAAAGTTATTCTCATGTTTTCAAATAAACTCTTCTAATTAAACACTTTCATAAACGACTATACGAACATTTATTTGTTCAAAAGTCAAAAAACACTGCATTTAAACGTAGGAGATATCCGATTAGCAGAAATGCATGCAGCTAGATGGCGTTAGTAGTATTTTACTTATCTCTCGCTACTAGTTGCGAAAAATACTTGCCATAAATAGGCAGCCGGAACGAACACCGGCATCAGTCGCCTCGTAGCGACTGATCCACACACCGTACTGATGAAGTCCGAAAGACTGAAACACGTGTATACGGTTAAAAATCTGGCCAGGCATTGATAAATAGCTTTATAGCTGAAGGCAATGGCTGATTATTTATATGAAAGTTATTCTCATGTTTTCAAATAAACTCTTCTAATTAAACACTTTCATAAACGACTATACGAACATTTATTTGTTCAAAAGTCAAAAAACACTGCATTTAAACGTAGGAGATATCCGATTAGCAGAAATGCATGCAGCTAGATGGCGTTAGTAGTATTTTACTTATCTCTCGCTACTAGTTGCGAAAAATACTTGCCATAAATAGGCAGCCGGAACGAACACCGGCATCAGTCGCCTCGTAGCGACTGATCCACACACCGTACTGATGAAGTCCGAAAGACTGAAACACGTGTATACGGTTAAAAATCTGGCCAGGCATTGATAAATAGCTTTATAGCTGAAGGCAATGGCTGATTATTTATATGAAAGTTATTCTCATGTTTTCAAATAAACTCTTCTAATTAAACACTTTCATAAACGACTATACGAACATTTATTTGTTCAAAAGTCAAAAAACACTGCATTTAAACGTAGGAGATATCCGATTAGCAGAAATGCATGCAGCTAGATGGCGTTAGTAGTATTTTACTTATCTCTCGCTACTAGTTGCGAAAAATACTTGCCATAAATAGGCAGCCGGAACGAACACCGGCATCAGTCGCCTCGTAGCGACTGATCCACACACCGTACTGATGAAGTCCGAAAGACTGAAACACGTGTATACGGTTAAAAATCTGGCCAGGCATTGATAAATAGCTTTATAGCTGAAGGCAATGGCTGATTATTTATATGAAAGTTATTCTCATGTTTTCAAATAAACTCTTCTAATTAAACACTTTCATAAACGACTATACGAACATTTATTTGTTCAAAAGTCAAAAAACACTGCATTTAAACGTAGGAGATATCCGATTAGCAGAAATGCATGCAGCTAGATGGCGTTAGTAGTATTTTACTTATCTCTCGCTACTAGTTGCGAAAAATACTTGCCATAAATAGGCAGCCGGAACGAACACCGGCATCAGTCGCCTCGTAGCGACTGATCCACACACCGTACTGATGAAGTCCGAAAGACTGAAACACGTGTATACGGTTAAAAATCTGGCCAGGCATTGATAAATAGCTTTATAGCTGAAGGCAATGGCTGATTATTTATATGAAAGTTATTCTCATGTTTTCAAATAAACTCTTCTAATTAAACACTTTCATAAACGACTATACGAACATTTATTTGTTCAAAAGTCAAAAAACACTGCATTTAAACGTAGGAGATATCCGATTAGCAGAAATGCATGCAGCTAGATGGCGTTAGTAGTATTTTACTTATCTCTCGCTACTAGTTGCGAAAAATACTTGCCATAAATAGGCAGCCGGAACGAACACCGGCATCAGTCGCCTCGTAGCGACTGATCCACACACCGTACTGATGAAGTCCGAAAGACTGAAACACGTGTATACGGTTAAAAATCTGGCCAGGCATTGATAAATAGCTTTATAGCTGAAGGCAATGGCTGATTATTTATATGAAAGTTATTCTCATGTTTTCAAATAAACTCTTCTAATTAAACACTTTCATAAACGACTATACGAACATTTATTTGTTCAAAAGTCAAAAAACACTGCATTTAAACGTAGGAGATATCCGATTAGCAGAAATGCATGCAGCTAGATGGCGTTAGTAGTATTTTACTTATCTCTCGCTACTAGTTGCGAAAAATACTTGCCATAAATAGGCAGCCGGAACGAACACCGGCATCAGTCGCCTCGTAGCGACTGATCCACACACCGTACTGATGAAGTCTGAAAGACTGAAACACGTGTATACGGTTAAAAATCTGGCCAGGCATTGATAAATAGCTTTATAGCTGAAGGCAATGGCTGATTATTTATATGAAAGTTATTCTCATGTTTTCAAATAAACTCTTCTAATTAAACACTTTCATAAACGACTATACGAACATTTATTTGTTCAAAAGTCAAAAAACACTGCATTTAAACGTAGGAGATATCCGATTAGCAGAAATGCATGCAGCTAGATGGCGTTAGTAGTATTTTACTTATCTCTCGCTACTAGTTGCGAAAAATACTTGCCATAAATAGGCAGCCGGAACGAACACCGGCATCAGTCGCCTCGTAGCGACTGATCCACACACCGTACTGATGAAGTCCGAAAGACTGAAACACGTGTATACGGTTAAAAATCTGGCCAGGCATTGATAAATAGCTTTATAGCTGAAGGCAATGGCTGATTATTTATATGAAAGTTATTCTCATGTTTTCAAATAAACTCTTCTAATTAAACACTTTCATAAACGACTATACGAACATTTATTTGTTCAAAAGTCAAAAAACACTGCAATTAAATTTAAATTTTACAATTTTTATGGAAAAAGTGGATTTTTGAAATAATGCAAAGAAATAAAAAGTGCGTCTACCCACATGATACAGGGCTTTGGATCTTCGATTAAATGGACTACACTGTAAAAAATTTGTGTAATTTTACAAAAAATTTATGTAACTTTACATGTTTTGTCAATGTAATTTATAACAAATGTAATATAACGTAAATTATCACAATAAAATTACAATATGTTGTTATTTTTATTGTTAAAACCTATGTAAAATTATATGAATTTAAGATATATTTTTTACAGTGTATATGGAAAACAATTTTTATAACTTGTCCATATATTATTTTGGAACACTATACGGATTCAACATTTATATTTTTTTTTAAAATGACGTAAATTTGGATCTGATTCAAATAGTTTTCGAAAACACGAGTTGCGTACCAACTTTTTTCATTTTGTTATAGTTCCTCTATATTCATAATTTGAAATTAGTAATGCAATTCATTCAAGTTTATCTGTACTGCCTACGTTAATTTACATATTCTAAAAAAAAATTGAAAAAATCTATTTTTTATTCACAATTTTTATTTCGCAAGAAAAAACAATATAAATACATTGCAACATTTTGTACTCTAAATTTCGGTTGTACCATTTTACGAAATACAAAATTTAATTGCAGAAAAAAATTATTTAGGTACCAAATATACTATAAAAACAAAACAACGTCCGTCTTCATCATGAAAACTGATACAAATGATTTTGTATTATTTTTCCTGATGAAGACGGACGTTGAGTTCGTGGAAACGTCGATACTAAATATTAATACAGAACTTTAATTTAAAACAGTTTTATTTTAATATGAGTTTTGAAAGATTTTTTACTACTTTTTAATATTGTTTCTAAAAAAAAATAGATTTATTTTCTTATTTATTATAAATAATTATAAATTTACATCATATATGGCTTTCAAAAGTTTTAAAAGACTTCTTTTTAAAGAAATATCAATTAAATAAATTTGCAACAATTTAATCAAATATTATGCAAGTAATAATATACTATATTGTTTATTTTAAACAATAATTTTTGTGTAATAAAATAATTACGTCTTAATACTTCAATTGTTTAATGCATGTCAATTTTAATATTTCACAATCTTTCAATTATACACAAATATCTGAATGTGAATATTTCTCTACATATAAAATATATTTTATTCTTAACTACATAAGAATAATTAAATATTTGTATATTTTACGTAATCTAAAGATATATGTCTGAGAATTTCGACATAATAAAATTATAATATTGCACAATTTAAAACCATATTAACTAAAGAAACTTTACCATCGAAAATGTCCCATTATTCTTTTTCTAAGTATGTTACATATTAGAAAATCAAATGTGACCTTGAATATTTAATATAATAATAAGGTCAGGGACGCAATACGCAATAATTTGAATTATTTTTACTATAAAACGTAGTGAATTTTGTAAACAGATCTGTTGAAGACATTAGTTAAAATACGCAGATAGTATACCGTGTGTTGACTTGGACCGTCGTACATAGGGATTTAGCATGTAAAATCAGACATGTGCGATTTCCTGCTTCCCAAATTATTTTACAAAAAAAACTTTATGATAAATGTTTTAGGGCATACTTTTCTGCATGTAAATCAATTACTAAAATTTGTTTTGGAACTTTCCTAACGTCAAGAATTAGGTCTAAAGTTGTTAAGAAATTGACTGGAAAATGGCAGTAGCCGTGAAATAGCATATAGCATTTAGCATTTGTTTTATTTTTGTTCCAATTTCACGGCTAATGCCATTTTCAGTCAATTTCTTGACAACTTTAGGGCTAATTCCTGACGTTAGGATGGTTCCAAAAAAATTTTGTTGATTGATTTACATGTAAAAAAGTGTTTCCTAAAACATTTATCCCAAAGTTTTTTTTGTAAAATAATTTGGGAAGCAGGAAATCGCACATGTCTGATTTTACATGCTAAATTAAATTTCTATGTACGACGGTGCAAGTCAACATACGGTATATTAAAAAAAAAACATTTGATAATATACGTATATGACAATTACATGTTTATGTGTTATAAACATATGTTTTAAAAACAAATGATAGTACAGTGATACACAGTCAATAAAAGCTGTTTTTGCCAATAAAAAAATATTTCGAAGATGAAAACAAAATTTTGTTGTTATTGGTACCACGTGGTGTGGTTTGTTTACCAAATGACATTTAATTTATGTATATATTTGTAATTATTGTTATTATTATAATTAAATGTTTATCAGGATATTTTGCGAAGAATGTATTATTATGTTTGTTATGTTTATGTTTATTATGTTTATACTTGTAAATATGGTAAAATATTAGTAAATTGCATATTATATTACGAGGAGTAGAAAGCGATCTTTATTGAGTTGAGCGCAGATATTTACGGCTGAGGCATAGCCGAGGTCAATCAGTCCGTAAATATAAAACGAGCATTCTAAACTAAAACTAAAAATAAATAAAAATACATAGTAAGTAATCATTGATTGAATTTCAGGAATTTAGTATTTAGTTTTTTAAGTTATATGACAATATAAATTAAAAAAAAAACGTTTTATTTTCTTTTGCCAGAAATACTAAGGCCCGTAATCTCACTTCACTCTTAAAATAGATTTTTATCAAAATTACTTTTGATGTTTACTTAAAATTATTTTTTAAACAATTTTAATAAGTTTATTTGAATTTTATAATATTAGATATAAAAAATATATATATTAAAAATAGAAATATTATTGATATTTGATAAGAGGTAGAAGTAATTAATTTTAAAGCAAAAAATAAAAGCAATTTTTCATAAACAAAAGAGGTGGCAATGCGGGTCTAATAATTTTGATAATAATATTTTTCGACAAACATCAAGTTATAAAATTTTTAAGAGCCAAAAAAATTCCAGTTTATATAAATAGGAAACTTTTACAATTAAAACTTTTGTGTGATAAACTGTTCAGAAAAATGTTTCTAACTCGAAAAAGAAATAATTCTGGGAACTTTGGGAGTTCAAACTGTGTTTGTAGTAAATTTAGTAAATGCTTACAGTTCTTACAATAAAATTCGTATCTTTTTCAGTCAGATAAACTGCGTGTTACCTTGACTAATATTGAGAAGCGAATTTTCTATGGACACCTGGATTTTTAGTATTTTATGTTTTTGACGTAAAAACCTTGTATTGTTCATTTTGGAAAAGTTATCTTATGGAACAATTCTTATGGAACTTGTATCAAAAATGGCCATGGAAGCCAGGCAAGCAATGTTTATATTTATTTTAATTATATTACACGGTTTTTAAAAATAAATTAGTTGTTAAAAATTTAAAAATTAACAATATTTAACAAACTAAAAATTCTTTAATGTTCATTTTGGAAAAGTTTTCTTATGGAACAATTCTTATGGAACTTGTATCAAAAATGGCCATGGAAGCCAGGCAAGCAATGTTTATATTTATTTTAATTATAATACACGTTTTTAAAAATAAATTAGTTGTTAAAAATTAACAATATTTAACAAAGTAAAAATTCTTTCAGAATTCATTATATTAAAATACAACAGCCTTAGGTTCAAGTTCTGTATTAAAATTTATTTATAATGAACGTTTCGACGAAACTCAACTCTCGTTTTAATCAGGATACAGCTGATGCAAAATCAGTTATCAGTTTTTTTAGTAGAGTTGAGTTTCATCGAAACCTTAGAATAAGGTCTTTAACGGACTTGTAATTAAAAGGTATTAAATAATAATTAAATTACTAACTATTTTTGATGTAATAATAATAATTTGAAGTGTGCGGTTGTTGTTTATATAAAATGATGCTGCTTTAATTTAGTGTGTAGTGAAGTATAAAAGAAAAATGATGATGATGATGAGATGATGATTTTGCTTGTATTGATATCAATTGGATGATGGTACAGTTACTTAAACTTATTTTCAATGCATTCTAATATAGCACAACTGTTTCGATTCTGTCTAGCGAAAATATCAGTTACCGTAAAAATGTTTTATACAAAATTAAAGTGCCATTGAATTAGTTTACGACTGAACGTAACGTTCAGAACTAATTTAATAGGAAAATAGTCGACTGGTATAATTTTTATAAATAATAAATGGAATTCATACATACATACACAATCACGCCATGTACCCAAAAAGGTGTGGCACAAACTCTTTTTATCATCCCGAAATCAGTCGCCTCCAAACATTCCTATCCAAACAAGCAACTTTCGCTTCATCCACATTCATAATTCCACTCTCATACATGCTCTTTTATTCCTTCTACTTGGAAACTTTCGCTCACGCGAAATACTCTCAATCATACCACTCCAACTACTCATCGGACGTCCACGCAAACGTATACCATCAAAATCTTTCAAATAAATCTTTTTAATTAAACGTTCATTAGACATTCGCTCAACATGTCCGAACCATCTTAACTGACTCTAGCACGGCAACTTTTGCTACAACATTTTTTTCAATTTCACACTCATCATACACTAATCTATTTCGTACCCGATCTCTCCTATTTACACCACATACCCCACGTAAAAATCTCATTTCCACAGCAGTCATTTTCCGTTTATGCTTTTGCAACCAAACCCAACATTCACTACCATACATCAACATAGGCACCAAAACTGCATTGTATATACTCAAACGGGCTTCAGAATTCAGTCAGTTATATATTTTTATTATCTTCACTGCCAACGTTTCGGCAATCACTATGCCTTCTTCAGGGCTAGCAGAATATATTTAGTTGATGTTAATTATCGTAGTTACATATAACAAACGATAATTTTATATGTCCCGTTTTAAACTGTACTAGAACACTGAGAAAAATGGATAGTTACCGTAACGCTATTTATATTTAAAAAGGTGACACAAACACAAGATATTAAAAATAACAAAATAAGTATATTTAAAAATTAACTATAAATATAATAAAAACAAAAATTTAATACCATCAATTTGTATAAAGTATTACAGTCTTAATTCTTAATATAGTATTAAAATATATATGTGAGTAGATTTTAAAAATGTATAAATTTGTGAATACAGTAAACATACTCGTATATTTCAAATAAATATCTACTTATCATTATACAATTTGTTAAATATATATTTTTCTCAGTGAAAGTCGCCACCGTTTTACAATCACTGTTCAGATTAAAACCATTGTTCCGTTATATACCTATTTTACCTTTATGCACATGGTAAATCACAGACGAAACGCAATGGCTTTTACGCACACACACACACACACCATAGTGTTAGTGCCTAACTAACACCAACCTAACCTTACTTCACCGTAAGTTTTAGTTCGTCTCCAATCCGCTATACAACCACCATACATTCAGGTGTTATATATGTCGCTACCTGTATATATACCTATTTCACTATGCACACCTTTCATTAGCTTGTTTGACGTAAAATCGAGTCGCGATTCTGTTGTAGTGGGGGTAGAATCACCATGCGGTTCGCATGTTGTTAGCGCTCGAGTGGGGGGCGAAGGGGGGCGACTGACCTGAGTGGAAAAACAGCCGACTAATAGTCACGGAACAGTATAGTTTTATATCTCGTACAAAATACTTGCTACTACTACCCAAGTTGTTATGTATAGTGTCAGATTTACAATTGACGGCCCACCCCCTAGTAATTTGGTGTGATTAGGGCCCCATGGACAAAATGGCTTAAATTGTGATATATTTTTTGGGGGGCTGGTGACCCGTAAAAAATTATTGTGCAATTACATAACCAAATATTATTTAGTATAAGTGATAAAGTGTGCATACAAATATATTTGACAATTAAATGTCTATGACAAACCGTGTCATCATACTGTGATTGAAAATATTGTTACAAATAAAAAAAAACAATTGGATAATTTGTTAATAAAAAAAAAATTGACAGCTACATTGCAAATTTTTTGGAAAAAATTTATGGGAAATTTTGATGTGATTGTGATTATTAATTAAAAATTGTGTTTTATTTAATTTTTAATAAATTACTGTGATAATTTTGTGATTAATATTGTTTATAATTAAATTGTTATATTAAATTTATTAATATTAAAAAATCGATCTCACAGTTTATAGTTAAAAAAAACAAATTTTTTCATTTATTCAGTATACGTATGAATTTGGGACGTTACTAAACCTGTAGTTTTTTTTTTGGAAATTTTGTTTGAACAAGTATAAAAAAATATTGTTTCAACTTGATAAACAGTTATCTACAAGAAATTTATGGTACATTTTTATCTACTGTGTCAAGGTGGAGTTATATGGGAAATAACAAAAGAACAGCGATTATAAAATTTAGTGAATATTATACTTCATTTGTTTTGTTATAATTTTGGTGGACAATTAGTGACGAAAAACATGCTTTTTTGAAGGTTTTTAAAATTAGACATTCGGTGACCTAAAAATAAACAATATTTTTTCGTGGATTTGTTTATAATATCTACCTGAAGATAGTTTTAATTTTGGTTGAAAATTAGTGACAAAAAAAAACACAATTTCGAAGTTTATTTTCATTTAGTGAGAAAAATTAACAATATTTATAAATAAAAGAAATAACAAAATTAGTGGATATAGTTTGTCATTTGTTGTATAACATCAATCTGTAATTAGTTCCAATTTTGCTGGCGAATTAGTGACTAAATAGTGTTTCATCTGTTTTAAAGTTATACTCAATACATTTAGTGACAAAAAAATAAAATATAAAAAGTAATAACGCTTGTTAAAACATAGTGAATATTTTTTTTGTTTCACAACAAATTAAAGTTTGTGTGATTAAAAAATTGATCAATATTTGTGTTGGAAAAATGTAGTGATAATTCGTTAAACGATTCATATTAATTTGGGGGGCAATTAAAATTCGATAAACAATATGTCACCGTATAGTAGATATGGACCGTTGCCCGGATCGGATAGTTCGATATTATCCGGTCAGAAATCGGACGGAAGTGGGCCGGAATGTCGGGTGACGACCGCGTGTCGTTTTCTACGTTGGCTAGCCCGACTAGGGCCACAAACAGCGGCCCAAGCGTCAAAATCAGCTGTTAACGTCACGTGTAATAATGCCTCTAGGAAACGTTTGCATCATGAACGATTGGGCAGTATACGAAGTCGACTATCGAGCAATGGTCAGTATTTATTTGGTTTTTTGAATTTTTCGGAAATTATGTTAGTTAGGTGAGAATAAGTAATTTTTGTTATACCTTTGACGTTTACTTAAAATTACTTATTAAGCAAATTTGAATTAGTTTATTTGAATTTTATAATATTAGATATAAAATTATATATGAAAAATAGAAATACTATTCATATTTGATAAGAGGTAGAAGTAAAAATTTATGTTAAAGTGAAAAATTAAAGCAATTTTTCATAAATAATATATATAAATAATTATATTTTTGTATCTTCACCGAGACATTTTTTTTTCTTGCTTAAATCCAAGGTTTTTACTTTTAACTCAAAAGTTAACGTGATGTTTTTGAACTTTGAACTTATTTTAAAAGATTTGCATAAAATTATTTACTATTTAGTTAAGAAAAAGTAGTAAAAAAAAAAGTAAGTAGTAAAATTATTAATAATTTTTAAAAATGTAAGCAGAAAATAAAATTGAAACACGCAAATCAAACATATAATTTGGGAAGGCAGTAAACATAAGAAAGATTTCAAGATATCAATCACTCTACGTTAAAAACCTTGCTAAAATACTTAGGTTTGGTTGCACAAAATATTGTTAACTTAATAACTAGATTGTCACCTGTTTTGTAAGCACCTCATTAATTGGTTATTTGGCAAGTTAATTAATTAGCTAACTTACGAAGCATTTAATATTGTTTTATGCAACCGGGCCTTACGCTTGTAACACTCGATCAACGCTGACTACTTTAGCTAGTAAACTTACAAACAACAGCATTAGCATATTTAACTATTGTTTATATTGTTTATTAAAATTAATGAATGTTTAAAAACAGCTTACTAACTAATAATTATTTTAATTATAATATATTTTATATATGTGGTATATAGGTATCTATTTTTAGACATATTTTTCTAAAACATTATCAATTAAGTAGTAATTTTAAAAATTGCATTATAAGAAATATATATTAATAGCAATTTTTTTATTATATAAAATAAAATAGGAAATACAAGGAACTGTTGTTATGAACCTTTCGTTTTAATTTATGTAAAATTTATAATAAAAGGTCAAACGGTCAAATTGTATGCATTAATTTATTACTATGCCAGAACTATTAACGTTCGATATTTTAAAATATATTCTCGGCTTGAAAAATCGACTAATTTTATGAATTTTTTTTCTGCGGAATTATAAAAGTTACCAAACTGCGTTTTTTTGGGTGTGAAAGAATGAACTGTAGAAATATGTAATTTAACATAGGTTTTAACAGTAAAAAAAACAACATTTTGTAATTTTACTGTGATAATTTACGTAATATTATATTTTTGGTGAAAAATTACATTCACAAAACATGTAAAATTACATAAATTTTTTACAGTGTAGACTTTGAACGTTTTTTCAGGAATTTTTATTTTTACTTTTGTTAGAAATCGTCCGAGTTCTACTGCCCTCCTGTCCTGTTCATCTGAAACAAAAATCAAAAGGCACCCTTGAAGTATGATATATTATCTTGTTTTTGACCCATTTTTTTCCCACAAATATTCATTCGGGAATTTTGGAAAAAACGTACTTTTTTTTAAAAAAAAATCATGGGTTGAAAACAGTCTGTTAGGACTTTTGATATTTTAGCTTCCAGATGGTGATATAATATAATATCGAAAGCGTGGATAGTATTTCAATAATTGAGTTTTATTTATCAAAAGTTCTAACAGAATGCTTTTAACCCACGATAATTTTTTTAAATTTTTATATATACATTACATGATGATGATATACGTAGAGTATATCGAAACAACGATTTTTAAATAAAAATATATACAGCATTTAATCCTAAAGCTTTTTTATGTTAATTTTAAATTATTCGTTCTCTTGTTTCTTCCTTAAAATAACGACGTAAATAAACTAATTCTGAATGATCTATATATATCTATGATACTTCAGGAAACAGGCATTGTAATTTCTTGATAACAATCTAAAAATTGTATATTGGATAAAAAAAAGTTAAATGTCAGATGTGTAATAAATATGCGAACTTTTACTAATTTTTTTTCCCTGTTAATTGAATGAAGTAACATAATTTTATCGTTAGATTTGTTAATGATTTATACATTTGAAAGTGAAAATGTATGGAATATAATTTTCAGTTTTTTAAATTCGTTTTTAATTCGATGAGCATTGCATAATTATTATTATTTTTTTTTTATATAAAATTTGTTGGTATAACGATGGAAATTATGCCATGGTTGTTTGATATTTATATATTCTGTAAAAAAAATATTTAATAGCGTATTTTTTTAAAATAATATTTTAAAGACAGAATATTAAAATAATTGCATAAACATTTTTATTTATTATAACTTTAATGTCCTATCAAAAATAGGACTTTTGACAACCTTACTCACGTCAAAACGAATCTGTATCTGAGTTTTGAAAGATTTGTTTTACCATTTTATTATAATTGATTAGCTGTTTATTTTAATGTCATTTTTAAATTGATTTATCGAGAATCTGGTACAGCAACTTTTTGATTGCACCGGGAAGGAAGGAAATCATTTTTTTAGATTATAATAACTATATTTCCTAATAAACTTAAATGAAAAAATGGAAATTAGAAATCTTTATATATGATATGAAATGAAATGAATTTGATTTATTAATAATAATAAAAAAAGAGAAACACACACATACAGGTACACCTGAGACCAGGTAAAACTAATTAATGTTGTAACGTAAGTGTTAAGTTAAAATCAAGCGGAATTCAATTATTCGCAGGATATTTTATAATTTCCGGTTTCAATGGCTGTGCCTGTGTCAGATCTTAATGAGTTTTACGTTCTATGTTTCCCGTCAAGATTATACACTCTTGTGTCATGCTACGTTAGCTCTCTTTCTCTCTCTCTCTCTCTCTCTCTGTCTTTGCATTACGTATTTATTTCTATACAATTTATCGATATTATTATTGTATTTTTATAATTTCATATTTATATATTTCATTTTTCCTATATTTAGGGGAGGTTCTCCTCATCTGAATGACTAAAAAGTATGCAAAGTTTGTAAATTTTTTATTTGTAAATGAAAAAACATAGAAGGAAACGGTTTCAGGATTCGAAAAAATGTTATTTTGGTTTTTATTTTCAAAAATTGTCGTTTTATAAAAAACAAAATGGCGCCCGTGATTTACTGTTTTCGTCGGCCTTGTCAGCGCGGAATCGGTAAACTGCGTGAATGGCAGCGTCTCTGGATTTATCTGTAACAAAAAATTAACAACAATGCCAAAAAGTAAAATAAATTTACTGGAGTATAGACCTAAGAACGTGGAAATAACTTAAAATTTGACGATGTGGTACGATGTCAAACTTTGAGGTCGACTTTTAGGCTTTTTTTTCCACTTCAGGGCCTTACAAAAAATAGTTAAAACAAACAATTTGTAAATTTTATAGGTCTATACTCCAGTAAATTTAGTTTACTTTTTGGCGTTGTTGTGCATTTTTTGTTATAGATAAATACAGAGACGCTGCAATACACGCAGTTTACCGATTCCGTGCTGACACGAAAACAGTGAATCACGGGCGCCATTTTGTTTTTTATAAAACGACAATTTTTGAAAATAAAGACCAAAATAACATTTTTTCGAATCCCCAAACCGTTTCTTTCTATGTTTTTTCATTTGCGAATAAAAAATTTCCAAACTTTGCATACTTTTTAGTCATTCAGAGGAGAACCTCCCCAATCCAGACAAGAAGAGAGAAAAAAAAATCTAAAATTTAGATATTTCTGCTATAGATGCCAGGATGTTTTGTTTTTCGGGTTTCATAATGAAAAACATTTTTGTTGGTACTATACCTATGACAGGCAGTCGTACTATGTACCACTGAACTGATATCGGCTAGTTTTGAGTGGTTTGGAACCCACTATAAACTGTAGGTCTTTTGCTTGACTGTGGGCTAACGACCCGCACCATTGACAATGCAAGTAAAAATTGTGTAAAAAACTGTTCAGCTTCTCAAGCATATAGCCCGTATGTTCCACCTAGGAATTACGGAAATTGATACCTATCTATAATAGGGAAGGTATCCTAAGGTCCTAGTAGTACTCGACTTAATGACCTATTGTACCTGTCCCTTTGGTTTATCTTATAAAAGAAGTTCTGTCTCTTTCATGAAGGTTCACCAACTTGCTCCATTGAAGTCTGTAGATTGTAGGTATTTTACTCGAAGATTTTACATGAATTTTGAGAGAATCTTTAAAGGATTTTAAGAAATTTTAATTAATTTGTACACGGGATTGTATTCGGTAATACCTAACGTTGAAACAAGCCCGGGCACAAGGAAGAAAATGCAGATTTATTTTGAAATTAAACTTTTAATTCTATACAACTAAATTAAAAAGTAGTTTAATATATAAGAACAGACCGGCCGGCCCATTAGGAAAAAAAAAGTAATATAAAATAGAAGTATATTATTATTTCATTAGTTGTGTCTATGATACTGCAAAAAAAAAAGGCAACAAAAAATATACATATATATACTTTATATACAGTGTGTTACATAATTCTAGTATTATATACACTAATATGAGTAACTTTCACTAATTCAGTCTGTATATGCACTAGTAAATTTGCAATCTTCTAAAACTTTCACATTTATAAATTGTTTATATACACATTTATTCATTTGTTTAGCAAGATTATTCGATTTGATCGTAATTATTATAATGTCAAAGTTAATTAGTTTATAAAATAATATATTATATCAAATAAGTATTATTATTATATTTCTAATAATAAGTATTATTATTTTATGTTGCTTAGGTAATATGATTTTTATTATAGCAAAATTATTTAAATTGTTTATTGTTATTATTTATTTATTTTTTAAATGTAATTTCAGATAAATTAATGACTGTAATAAATTTGTGAATTTATATATCTACTATTATAATAAAGGGTGAAAATTTAAGAACTGTTTGAAGTTGCTAATCTCTAGATTTACGGTAATCAATATCATAATCGATTACTTTTTTTCAATTATTTATTTTATATCCGTAAAATAAATTCATATATATGCTTAAAATAAAACAGCTTTAGGTTTAAGTTTCGTATTAGGAGTAATATTTATTAATTTCATATTTATTTTTAATTTCAATTTAATATTTATTATTTCGACGAACTCAACGTCCATTATCAACAGAAAAAATGATACAAATGGCATATACAGTAAATAAACAAAACATAGAAATAAGTTACTAGGTAACAAAATAAGTATAGATAGATTTATAAATTTTTAATTAAAAGAAGCCAAATTTAATGATCTAGTTATGTAAAATCATATATTTCGGTAAAATCATATATTTATTATTATATATGTTTCTTGATCAGTAATGTTATTTATTACTTAGTAAATTTCTTAAATTATTACTCACTACCTTTTGATCTATAAAGATGTAAATCTCAACTATTTGTGCTTAATTACAATTATTTTTAAATATTTCACGAGATATGATGTTGATATTACGATTAAAAGTGTAATTTTCTGTTGTATTGTTATAGAAAAAGTATAATAATATTCTATTTGAATGCCATATTACTTGCTTACGGCTTGTGCCGTAAATTTATATAAGTATGTAAAATACTTTAATAATTTTTTAAATTTAAATGTTTCTAAAGACAATTTGGTATTTTTAAGAATTGAAGCTTAAAATTTGTACTTATGCCACTGGTAATACTAACTGTAGATTTTCCTTCAAAGAAATATCGTTTTACGAAATCAAAATGTGAAAACTGTAGAAAATTGTATATCAACGAACAACTATTATTTGAAAATTTGTAGGAATGAAATTAGGAGAAAAGAAAAAATCTACAAAATACAAGAAAAAAACATTAACAGGAACGAATTACCGACGAAAATCTATTGTTTTCACTCGCTTCTCTTTTGTTTGAACAATTGAACTTAACGTTGAAAAAATAACAGTTGAAATACTAGGTACATGGCAATTGTTTTAAGTAATGCAAGGAAAGTAATGTATTTGAAAATAACATACTGTAACTATCAGGATCGAGTAAGTAATTTGTAATTTTACTTACAATTTAGAAAGTTTTACTAAAGTTTCTTCATCTTTTTACTTAAATTTATAATTAACTTAGAAAATACATCTAAAAATTGTAGTATATTTCTATAAATATTATAAAAAATTAAGTCTATATCATTGTACAAACAATTCTAGTGTATTTATTTAGTTGTAAGATTTTTGATGAAATCGGCTGTAGGAAAGATTTCATTGTCAGAAAATTCCATCTACAATATATAAACTTATTTTGAAAAGGGTATTTTCACACAGTTAACATTGAAAAACATTGTCATTATCAGTGTTTGATAATGGCAATGTTTGTCGAAACTGCAGTCACTACAATTGTGTCATAAAGTGAATTTTCAAAGTTACTAAGGTTTTTTATTTTTATTTCAATATGAAGTTTCACAAAGTACAGACAAAAATGTGAATTTTTATATATTTAATAGGTTCAATTCTTTTTTGGATGAGGCTATTTATACATACGGTATGTATACGCAATTGGCTATTTATACATACTAAAAAAAAAAACTTAAACCAACCTACTAGCCTAACCTACCCTAAATACTGTATGTATAAATAGACAATTGCGTATACATACCGTATGTATAAATAGCCACTTTCTTCTTTTTTAACGAACCAAGATTGGGATTTCTCATATTTATTTTATTATTAGTAATGTTATCCTTATGAGTAATAGTCATTATTATGTTGTGAAATAAAAAAAACATCAAAATATTATACAGTTATTGGAAATTACAAAAAATATCACAAAAAATGTTTTAAAATATTTTCCTCATAAAATCATATTGTACACAAATTTTTTGTAATTCATATTTATTACGTAATAATAATTTCTAAAGAAGTAAATATCTTTAAAAATAAATTATTTTCAATTATCAATGTTAAGATTTTCCTCATTCTCTATAAGCTGTCGAAAATCTACATAAAATACAACTGTCAGAAACAGAATGTCTGCCACCAATTGAAATCAATTTCAAATTTTCGCAATTTATCATCACAAAAGACAATTTAATATAAATTTGATTCCTGTCAGACTTCAGTTTATAATTGCCTTTAATCTGAAGAGATTACGAAAAACAATATCAGATGGGGGAAGGGAGGGGAGGTAGTATGACAATATACATCAAAGTAGGCCACGGATTCAAAACGCTAATTGAACAGTTGAATGATTTTAATGGCCATCGAAAACAAACGACAGTAGAGAACAGAGAAAAGTCTCTATCTATGTCGAGAGACAAAGAATTATCTGTAGGATCCCTTTTTGGACTTTTAAAGTACTTACAGAGAATTTGCAATGACATATCAAAAATTATTATATTACATGGCACAAATTATTATTTGTGATTTTGTGTCATTAGTTTGCGACAGAATTCACTTTTGTTCTTACCATACAATGTAAAAAGTTTTTCTGTAGTTTTTACAATAACAAATATTTAATTATGTAATTTAGTAATTTTTACTATAAAAATTTATGTAAATTTACAAAACTTTTTACAGTGTAGTCAATTAGTATTTGAATATAAAATTGTTATTATTCTTATAATGGTAATGATTTATTAGTTTCTTTTTGCTCGTTCTTTGTTTATTTGTTATTATTATTATTAGTATAAGCGATTAAATATTGGGAAATACAAAGAATTATTCTGTAATGGATCATGATTGAAATAATAACTGACTTGACAGATGTGATTATGTAATCGGATGCCGGTGTAATTAAGGGACAATGTAAGAAAATGTAATCAGTCATTTTAAGTAAATATTTGTGAATAATTAAGGATGACAATGAAATTTTACAATACTAATATATAGGGGGTTGGGCTGATCGTGATTTTTTTAAATAAATAAAAAAAATTGTAATTAAAAAAAATTAGTGTTGCACTATTTTAAATCACGATTTAAATCAAATATATTTTGCTATAGTGGCGACAAGATAAAAAGATAGGGACGTCATCAATTTTTGTCGCTAGGCAAATAACGTCACTCACTATTATGTTTATATGAGCTTCTCGCGTACAGCAAACAGGGGCATTAATAGCCCATTATTTTCCTTTTCTTGTTCAAAATATGAAATTAAATTTCCAACTAACTGTTGACATCGCCTAGACCATCTTTTTGCAATAATATATTACAAAAATACACATTCAAAATATAACGTCAAATAAACTAATATAAACGTACTGTGACTTTTGACATTGAAAATCAATGCTGCCAAATATAGCAAAAATAAATAAATTGATTTCGATAAAAAAATACAATAATATACGATATGTTTGTATATATTACATTTTATTTTGATTAAAATTATATATGTAAATAGTTTCAAGAAGATTTAGTTTATTATACGTAAAATAGAATAAAATTATTTTGTTTATTAGTGAGTTTCATGTTGTTACGTTATATTTTACGGCACTTATCAGGTATTAAAAATCAAGTTATAATGAACATATTTATTGAACCATTTATAATCTTTATAATATAATTAAATAACAAAAACACCGGGACACATCAATTGCGTCCCGCGGTCAGAAAACCCAACTTTTATATTCCGAATTGCGTCCCGGTCAGTTTAGCGGATACCTATCTACCTGCTACCTACGGGTACACGAATTTCGTCCCGCGGCCGGGTTCTAATCTTTTACAAAATTTTATGATGACCAAATTGCGTCCCGGTCAAGCTAGTAACTTCGTCCGGCAGTTCAGAATTCTGGTTATGAGATTAAGGTCTACCTCACACAGGTAGCGGTTTCTGACAATACCATCAAAGTAATTTGCTGAGAAATTAGATGTCTTTGGCAATACCGAATATCTGTAATACTTTGTTTCGTTTTTCGTTATTGGCATACCTATTTAGAAATACATAAAGATATTATAAATCACCACCTGGAATTTCCAAAATTAAATTAACTCCCTCCAGTTTTCTTATTCCGTGCATAAGTTTATGTTTTGTAAATTTTAATAATCATTCTAGTATCTTTTCTGTTTCTGGTACAAAGTAAAGTAGAAATAGTTCTCTTTAGTAAATTGTGTTTTCTGTGTTAAATTGTATCATGAATTCGGAAGATGTTTTTGATATGCTGAGTGAGAAGCAGAATCCGCTGTTAATTGTAAATAATAATAAGTATCATTTTCATAAAATGCTTTCGGGAAATGTGAAACGCTGGAAGTGCTGTGAAAGAAAGTGCAAATCTTATTTAAAAACTGAAACTTCTAATAATATAATAGTTCAACATAGTGATGAACATAATCATGAATGTGTTAATCTTTGTGTATTAAATCGACAGAAAATTAGCAATCGTTTAAAAAGGCAAGCTGTTGAAGACATATGCGAAAAACCGATGAAATTGTTGCATAGAGAGTTGCAGAAGGAAGATAATGAAACATTGACGGTAGACGATGTAAACAGAATAAGAAAAAATATATACAGCAGCAGAAAGAAAGTAATGCCAAATATACCCCGTAATCAAGAAGATGTCCATGAAGTTTTAAATAGCATTAAAGTAAACACCAACGAAGGAGAGCTTTTTTTGCTTAAAAATGATATAGCTAAAAATTTTGTTGTATTTTCCACCAAAAAGAATTTACAATTTTTAAGTAAATTATCTATTTTGTATGTTGATGGGACGTTTCGCTGCTGTACTAAATATTTTTATCAACTTTTTACCGTTCATGGAATTCTAAATGAACATTATATACCACTTGCATTTTTCTTATTACCTAATAAAGCAACAGAAACATATGCAATGGTATTTAATTATTTGAAGCAAGAATGTCGTATACTAAATTGCAATTTTAATCCTACAATAATATATGCAGATTTTGAGAAAAGCATACATAATGCGGCTTACAGGTGTTTTCCAACTGCAGAAATAAAAGGCTGCCGATTTCATCTCGGACAATCATGGTAAGCTAAGTCAATTTTATTTCATTTTACATTTAGACCATATACGGATAAAGCAAATAAATATTTGCTTTTTTGAAGCACGGACTGAGAAAAGGATTTGATAAAATTAAACAAAAAGTGACAAACATATTATACTTTAAATGATTACAAACGAATTTATTTAAAATTAATACAATAATATTCAAAAATACATATTTAATTTTATTAATTGTTTAGCAATTTTTTTTTAGATTTTATTAACTTTAGTACTAAAAATAACTAGCATTATTCTAGAAATAAATCTAAATATGGTATTAAATTATGCATAGTTGTTAAATTTTAACAAATCAATTATTTCTTTTAATATAGCATATATTTTTAACAAATTCGTTTGTTTCCATTTAAAGTACAATATATTTGTTTTATGTCTGCTCAATTTTAGCAAACCCTTATCTCAGTGTAATCCTAACTCTTTTTCAACCACCTACTAAAAAAATAATTGTTGAGAAAAGGTTTGTGATACATTTTTTAAATTTTGACCAGGTGGCGAAAAATTCAGAAACTTGGACTGGCAGAGGAGTATTCAAAGGACTCGGATGTAGGAATGTACCTTAGATTTGTTTTTGGTCTACCATTTCTAAATCCAGCTGCAGTTGGTGATTGCTTTGGAATTGATTTTGCAGAGATTTTACCAGAAAACCCGAAAGTGCACAAATTTGCCGATTATTTAGTAGAAACCTACATTTCGGAAGAAGCAGAATTCCCACCTCAAATGTGGGCTGAAAACAGTTCGTCTCTTCAACGAACAACGAACGCTTGCGAGTCATTTCACTCTAAATTTAATTCGCTATTTTATAGCAGCCACCCTAACATATACCAATTTTTGGACGCCTTAAAAAATATTCAAATTGACACGTACGTCAAAATGCGTAGTGTTAGTATGCCAAAAAAAGTATATCGAAGAGCCGCAATTAAAAAAAAAGAATTTTTGGACGAGAAAATAATGTTGCTTAGGCAAAATAGACTTACCAATTTTGAATTTGTAAAATGTATAGCTATTAAATATAGACCAATTATTTAATATTTATATATTATAGTTATATATTTCTATTATTTATTATGTATATGATTTACAATGTAACAATAAAAATCTGTTTTACAAATTTTTCATAATTGTATACATTAACTTTATAGGAGTATATTATTTATTCAATCCCTATGCATTTTATTTAAAATATGTATTTTCTACAAACTTTTTTCAGGAATTAGACAAATTTATTACGGAACAACCTTTATAACATTGCTTCAAAAAAATTTGAAATAAATAATAATTTTGCAAAAATATTATAAAGTATTGTTTTATGATTTTCATTATTTTATGAAATGAAAGAATAAAGTGTTAACATATGGAAACTAGAAATATATTATTGGGCTTGATATAAAAATTTTATACTAGGTGACAGGTAGGTAGGTAGCAGGTGGAGTTACAGTAACCCTAGTAGCTAGGTATCCGCTAAACTGACCGGGACGCAATTCGGAATATAAAATTTGGGTTTTCTGACCGCTGGACGCAATTGCTGTGTTCCCTGTTTAACTTGACCGGGACGCAATTCGGTCATCTTAAAATTTTGTAAAAGATTAAAACCCGACCGCGGGACGCAATTCGTATGTGCCCAAAAACACAGTACAACGATTTTTGATATTAAATAAATTTTTGGAAATGAACAAATATTTCAGCAGAGATCTATATTTTTTTTATCAGAATATCAAATTTAAGAGTTCAGCTGTTTAAACAAAAAAACTAATTTTGCAGCTTTTTCGATGCCCACACGATTCCGAATTTTTGATTGCAGATTTGGTTATGTTTAGGTTAGGTACTCATATATAGGCCTTTTTACTTGCATATTTGTTAGATAATTTGTATTTTTGTATTTATACAATATATTATTGATATTAATCTAAAAAATCGATTTAAAAAAAATCATGATTTTTATGCAACTTAAAAAAACTACAAGAAATGTATGAAAACAGGAGTGATGTATAGTTGAAAATTTCGGCTTGAGTATGCATTGAATGAAATTTGTAGCTAATAGATTTTTAAAAGATTAGAAAATGATCTACAGTGGCGAAATTTAAATAAAAATATTATAAAAAATCCCAAAACCACACTTAAATTAAAATAAAGCTAAATACGTATTTCGGAAGCTAAGCTTCCATCTTCAGTAGCAAATAAAATCGTACCTGTGATCCAAAGTGCTTAAGTGTTTATGTACTTTGGATCACAGGTAAGATTTTAGTAGATTTTATTTGCTACTGAAGATGGAAGCTTAGCTTCCGAAATACGTATTTAGCTTTATTTTAATTTAAGTGTGGTTTTGGGATTTTTTATAATATTATTTTTATTCTGATAGATTTTTATTAAAACTGAGTGTGTATGACCCGCATTAGATTTATTTCAAAGGGAGGTGGAGGAACTATTTGACCATCTGGTGTACAAATTAATTCAAATCTTTTAAAATCTTAGTAAAATCATTTATAATTATGGTAGAATCAATTAAAGATTTTTCCTAAAAATATGTAGAACCACTAGTAAAATTGGTATAATCTTAGAAATTTAGGATAAAATTAGTAAAATTAACGAAAACTCACTACAATTTCGACAACCATAACTAAAATTTGTTCAATTTGCTGTACAAAAGTGATTTAAATCTAAGTATATATTATAAAATGTAAATTAAAAAAAAAAAAATTATTTTACCTTTACCCACGATTTTGATAATGAAACTGTATATCATATTTTATTGTCATACGTAAATATAAAACATTAAATTTTGTTTTTCGTAACTGTTAATTTCAGTGTAGTAAAAATACAGGTTATTGGGTCAGCACGCATAAAACAAAACAGAATCTAGATAATTTTTTTAGCTACTATAGGAAAAATAAATATTAGCATTTTATTTTCACGAATTTATTTACAGAAAACAACAAAAAAATAGCAGTTTTATTTCCACTATGTCGAACTTATTTTCCGTTAAACATTTCTATCCAGGCAAGTAACTGTTGCTTTGTTTACATTTATGATACTTCTCATACATATTCATAATAAGGGAGGTATTGTAATTATAACAAATTTGACATATCGAGATTTTTACAGATAAACACAAATTAGGCTTATAGTAACACGAATCAACTGTTTTATAGGGATGTCCATCTGAATAAATTTTTATAAAGTTTCATATTTAAATATCTCAATTTGATCAACTTTTGGTAAAGATCTGTCAATCGGAAGTGGTAATTTACTGATGTCACTTTTATGTGTTTTACGAATATTTCGCAATATATAAATACATTTCGAAAAAATTACCTAACAAAGGTTGTTAAACAAGTTATAACTAACAATTTTTATTTGAAACATTTTTCGGTACGTATAATTCTGTAAATTCTATAAATTAGTTAGCATGACTACAGTAGTTGTTGTTATACAAATTTTTCTATTCTATAAATTTATTTAATACGATGTCGGTCGATTCTGTGGTAGCCACATCAGATTTTTTTACTTAATCTCACATTTATTAAAATGTCAAAATATTTCTAACAACATATTAAACTAAACATAAATATATCAATAACAAATCTATAACATTAATTTAAATTCATTGTCATATCTACAAACAAAAACTAACTAATCCACTATACTGAAGCATTCAAGCAGAATAAATTACTAATATTATTCAACTTAGTAAAGTAATTTCCAAGTAAAACTAAAAATATCTAGTTCTTAAAAATCACCTGACAATTTTTTACTATAACATTTTATCAATATTTAAATAAATTGCAATAAAAATATATAACTACAGTAAAACTTAAATTAATAATATTTTTCATACGGCATAATTTTAATAATTTTTTCGATAAAACTGCTAATTTAAATATGAAATAATGTGGTTACAAAATTTTTATTTATCAGTTATATTAAACTCCGGTTTACCTTGAAGATATATATCGTCAAAGAAATACAATATTCAAAGACCTTGTTTTAGATTAAGTTAGTAGCGAGAATTCAGTCATTAGCTAAAAAAAGACTTTAGTTACCAACGGAAATAGGAAATGTGCTCAAATAATTAAAAACTATATTAAAAAAAAAGGCCCATTTCAATAATAAACACTTGAATTAAAATCACTTTATTAGTAACTTGTTTCTATGTTTTGTTTATTTACTGTAAATGTTATTTGTATAATTTTTTCTGAGTGCAGATTTTAACGGCCATTCTATTGAAAATATTATAAATTCATGTTTAATTATATCTTAATCACACACAAAAAAAATTCAAAGCTTTTACGTTATTCTTAATGAAATAGGCTCACTTGCGTATGTGTCAGATGCGTACAAACATTATTTAGTATCACTTGCATACAAATAAGGGTCGGCTCAAGCCCAGGTAGTGAAGGTACTTAGGCCGAGTGTCAGATGTGTACAGCGATTTTACAAATAATCAATTTAGTATTCAATTTTAATATTGACCAAGTTTATATTTAGTGGTTTAAATTTAATTTGTGTAGATTGATGGGCAGGGCCGAGTTGTCTCCCAAAATTTGGAATTATACCTGTGATAAAAAAAGGTCATGATCGAGTTGTCTTTCGCGCATGGTTTCCCAAGATTAAAAGGTAACCTAACCTAACCTAGCCAATCATTTGCGCCAGTCGTCATTTGCGCCGATGAGATAAGCGCCTATATTGAATAATAAGTTAACTTTAAACTTTAACCTAACCTACTCTAAGCCAACAGTGTCGCAGATGATAGGGTTTCGTGGCGCAAATGATATACCATTATTGACGCAAATGACAACTCGACATTTCCCAAACTTCTGTACGCATCTGACACTCGGCCTAAGTACCTTCACTATCTGGGCTTTAGCCGACCGTTATTTGTACGCAAGTGATACTAAATAATGTTTGTACGCATCTGACACGTACGCAAGTGACACGACACCATTCTTAATGCCCGAAATTTTTTTTTTATTGTATATGTAAACTTGAATAAGCTTTTACAATATTCAGTTTTGGTTTAAATTGTGCTTGATATCTTGATTATTAAAAATTCCGTTTGCATGAATCACATTCTACATTTTGTACTAGTATAAAGTAATTTCTATATACAGACAATTGTGAAAATCAACCTTGTATATTTTTCTATAATTTCCCAATTTTCTCACACGATAATGCTAATACGAAGACATATAATACAACATAGAAAAAAAAATAATGTCAGATATTAGCGTCCTTCAATTTTTTCTCTCTTACACGAATAATATAATAATAATAAAAGAAAAAACAAATGCATTTTCACAAAACAAACACAAATAAACAATTCACACATGTACAGTTTTTAATTTTATACATACAATTTATAAATAAAAACTTAAGTGTTATGTATAGTTGTTTTTTTCTTTGTAAATTACATGTAAATTCTAACACCATTGTTACATCATATATGATAATATTTTTAACTACTTCTTTACTTAAATAATAAAAATTTTACTTGCAAACAATCCAGTATTATATGATATCTTTAGTTTTGTTAGTTTTTTTTTTTTTCGAAATAGTTACGTATAAAATATTATGAGTACATTTTACCACATTTGATAAAAAAAAATAGTTTTCAACGTAATATATTGCGTTAGATAAGAATATTTTTAATGTGTTTGTTCAAATATGACATAAATTTTCAAGCGTTATCTATTATTTTTTAATAATATTAATGTGCTAGTATTATGAATTGTAAAAAATAAAACTACTTTAGGTTTAAGTTCTGTATTAATAAAAAATATTAATAATTGTATATTATAAGAAAGTATTTGCTAAGATATTCAATTAATTTTTTCGAAAAAATTACTTATAAAAATATTATCAATATTATAATTTCTTTCTTCAATATTTATCAAGTTTTTAAGATGATTAATTTTCTAAATACGTTTAAAACTATGTCTTGTTGAAAATATCAAAAAAACAGAATATAATAAAAAGTTTTAGATGAGTAGAATTTACTCTTGAAATATTAATAATAATAGAACTTGGTTACACTTTCTGCACAATAATTTTTCGTAAAAAAAATTTTAAATTGAAAAATAAAAACAATCAAAAATAAGTGACTTGTAATTTTATAGTTTAAAAATCTTAATAAATGTTGATATTTTTGAAGACTTATAATTATTTAGAAAGCTTTGTTTGTTTATATATAATTTGCATATTATTAAGAAAATTTATTTTTCCTAAAGATTTTTTTTTTCGATAGCTCACGGACTTAGGTAAATTATTGACGCTATTCTGATTATTAAATTTAGTAAATTAAATAAATTTCAATATGAAAACTATTTTAGGATAAAATTCTGTTAATTATTTAAATAAAAACGACGTATCGACGAAACTGAACGGTCATCTTCATCAGGTCAAAATTTAGAAATTGATAAATTTTGACCTGATGAAAACGAGCGTTTAGTTTTGTTAGAACGTTGTTTTTATATAAATAAATAACAGAATTTTATCCATCATTCCGAATGATGGTGTAGGGCCCGCTTTAAATCACTAATTAGACAATCACTCCATATACCTATAAGGGTGTGGCACAAACTCTTTCCACTATCCTGAAATCAGTTTCCTCCGAACATCTTTATCCAGACAAGCAACTTTTGCTTCATCTACATTCATCGAACCTATCTCATACATGCTCTTCTATTCCTATTACTTGGAAACTTTCGCTCACGCAAACCAGTCTTTCAATCATACCACTTCAACTACTCATCGGACGTCCACGCAAACGTATAGCTTCAAAATGATAACATGTATTATTTACTAAAAGGAAAAATAGGTCTTAAAAATACATTTTAAAAGTTAAAAAAAAAAGAACTTTGATTTTTGTAAAGTTTATAGAGAAGTAGATTAGTGTACAAATATAATTGGGGTAAAGCACAAGAAAAAAAATAGTTTTCTAACGAGGTTATCGTGTTGGCAATTAGTCCTAGATACGGTCCTGTATAAATCACGTAACTTCCGGTTAAAACTTTATTGTACCGGAAATACTGTGGTCCCTTTCGTGCACCATCTGTTCTCGTTTCCTCATTTTTAACCTCTTTTTTTTCGTATTTATTGGGTTGCCCTTAATACATTTGCTGTTTTTATTGTATTTTTGTAAATACTAAATTTTGTAAATTATGTAATATTAAAGTTCGGTTGCACAAAGCGTTGTAAAATGCATTGTAAGTTAACCAGTTCGTTAACTGTAAAATCCAAACTTTTTTACAATAAGTAATTAAAAATTAATCTAAAAACATATTGGCTCGTGTTTTTTGTCAAAATTGCTTTTGACGTTTACTCAAAATTACTTATTAAGCAATTTTAATCAGTTTATTTGAATTTTAAATTAGATATGCAAAAATATATCAAAAATAGAAATACTACTCATATTTGATACGAGGCAGAAATAAAAATTTATTTTAAAGTGAAAAATAAAAGAACTTTTTGATATGAAAAAATATTCTTTTTACATTCAATTTTTGATTATGATAAAGCTCTTTTAAATTCAATATCATGTAATTACGTTATTGAATATCTAATTAAATTACGAGAAAATGTAGCTTTATTAAAAAGTACATAAAAGAAATTTTTGCAAAATAAAAACGTAATTGATTTTTATTTGTTTAGTTGATAATATTAAAAAATAAATTTATGATATATTTATCTTAAATTATTATTTACATTATAAGAATATAAAATATGTTTCAAAGAAAGAAAAATGTTTTTAATACGTGACCATAGTCACGAATTATAAAATTTGCATATCATATAAAAACTTAATATGATAGCTGTCACATTTTTTTGTTAAGTTTATTTTTAAATTGAGATCTATAACAAAGATATTGTTATACATGGTATTCTAAAGAAGAGCTACAAACTTTTGGGACATGTAATACATCAAAAATTATGTCGAAGAGTTTTAATAAACATGAGTTCCTAAACAAACTGTTTCTTAGATATGTTCTTAAAGTTTGCGAGTATTCTTTAGAGCAAATTTGTATAAAATATTGGCATAGCAATGGCGTAAATTTCCTACAAACATAAATAGCCGAAATGTATAATAAATTATATTACTGTTCTTGGTATAATCAAATTAAAAAAAAAATTAAATACATTATAAGTATCATTATTGTACAATATATGAGTGAAGATTTTTGATAAAACATGTATTTATTACCACTTTGATTGCAAGGAAAAAGTGGTATAGCGTTTGGTAGGGTGTCTGTAACATTTTCAAAAAAAAAATTTGAGTATAGAAATCCTTTATATAGCCTCTAGATGACGAATCTGAACTTAGTTTATGTGGGTGTATGGATGTGCGTCGTCAGCTCGCTCGGTCGTAAGTCAAAATTTTGTGGCCACAACTCCTCCTAGACGGTTCAACCGATTTTAATGAAGTTTTCAGGATAAATTTGTCTAGTGCCCAAGATGGTCATGTGGTTTTGGTTTTTTCCATTAATGCCAACTTTCCGAGAAAAAAAATTACTAAAATTTTTAAAAATTTATATTGGCTAAATTGCTTATCCGATTTTGATCAAATTTTCAGAAAAGATATCCCTAATGCTTCCATTAATTATATAATTTTATTAATATCCAGTGTTGCCAACTTTCCGAGAAAAAATAATTAAAGTTTTTAAAAATATATTATGGCCATGTTATTTAACCGATTTTACTTAAATTTTTACAAAATATTCTAGTAATCATATAATTTATGTAATTTTAACAAAATACAGTGTTGCCAACTTTCCGAGAAAAAAATTTACTAAAATTTTTAAAATTTATTATAATCACTTTATTTAACCGATTTTAATCAAATTTTCATAAAAGATTTTTCTAGTGCCTAAATAAATTATGCAATTTTAACAAAATACAGTGTTGCCAACTTATCGAGAAAAAAATCACAAATTTAAAAAAAAATTTATTGTGGCTACATTATTCGATTTTGATTAAATTTTCAGAAAAGTTTCCCCTAATGCCCACATAAATTATAATATTATTAAAATACAGTGTTGCCAACTTTCCGAGAAATGTCAAAGTGGTCTATATATGGGTTTACCCATATATTTCTAATCTTGTTTTTAATAAACTACAGGTACGAAAACCGTTTGCCCATACTGACTTAAATTTATTTTTATAAAAATGTTTATGGAAGAAAGTAAAATAAGTATAATTACATCGATTCTAGAAAAAAATCTTTATGTGTTTTGCACCTTATCGTTCCTGTTACAAGAAAATTTTAGGGGAAGTTTGCGTGCTAGGCACCATTTCTGCCAACTTAACAAAACAATCACAATTCAAATATCCCTAATAATAGTCGTACATTTTATGTCTTACAACTGAAAACCAATGTTCATACTTGAAGAACACGAATCTTATATTGATTTAATATAGCTTATAAATGTTTTGTCAATTTTATGTTTTCATATAAAAAATTTGGTTAAAATTTATTTATCTGTGCAAAAGAACCACACATAAGTTAATATTACAACTTTGCAACTTTGATAGTCGATAATAAAATAATATGCGGTAATTTTTCATAAAACCTGGGGCAACTGATTTACACCAATAATATGTAAATTTATGGACGTCAGTATTTTTACAAAATATTTATATAATATTATTTATAGTTTTTTTTAAAGAAAATTTTTACATTATATAAATATAAAATACGTATATTTTATGTAGGTAATTACTTAGTTTTTCGGTAAAAAAAAATATATGGTAATTTAATTATTTTACTTAAAATTACAAAATTATATTGTTTTTACAGAAAATTTACGTAAACCATCGTTTTGCTAAAAATATCATGTATTTTTTTTTGTTTAAAACAAATTAATTGTTTAATGTAAAAACTAAAAAAAATATTATCTCGCTTATGAAACGACTTTTGCTAAGGCATTTTAAGGTTTATCGACTTCTTTTGAGGTGTAATATCCTCCTAAAAGGGCACAGAGAAGACACTCCGTAAACACACTGTATATTTTAATAGAAAATTCTTCATTTATAAACATTTAGGTTTTTATCAAAATTTGAAGGGGGTATACTCTTGCGTTTTTTATGATTTTTGATCAAAATTTCAAAATATTTTTGCATCATAACATATAGACTCGATTGCACAAAGCATTGTTAACTTAATCAATTAGTTAACTAGGCAATTAAATTGCCATACGTTTTTGAACCGCTTTATTAATTAGCTAGTTGATAAGTTAACGAATTGGTTAACTTACGAAACATTTAACAATGTTTTATGTAACCGGACCATAGTTTTCAAAAAGCTGATTATTGTTAAAATTATCAACAAATTTTAAGTTTTTGCAGAAAACAAGGAATTTACTAAATAAAAACACCTAATAACATTGAACTTGACATTGAAATGAAAGCTCTCTTAGAATTTATTAAAAATTTAAAACGATTATTATTAAGCCTTTCATCTATTCGATATGTTGAAACAAAAGAAACCAAACAGTATATGCATTAGAAACTAATAAATTATGTAAAGAAGAAAAGCGAGAGAGAGAAATGGAGATCGGTTTCGTTGGCCGATTTTTCGAATCGATCTGTTTAAGACCTTTATAATATATAATGTGTTTTGACCTTAGAAACGATTTGACCTTCGAGCTCGCGCTCATATTAAAATAAAGTACACAATCATTTAGAAGCGGTCGTCCAGGAACACAATTTTCCCATCGATATCAAAATTGTTCCGATACATTGTAATTGTGAGCAATTTTCATTTGGATTTCATCTTCTCTTCATGGTTCGTGGGAACGTAATATTTGCTGATTTAAACAGATAGGAAAATGAAGATTTTTCTCTAATTTCGATAGTTTTTTTTTTTTGTTATTGCAGAAGTTTGTTGAACAAATAATACTCACAAATACTGATAGGTAATATGAGATTCGGTAAATACTTGATTAATATTATTTAATGACTATTAAAAACTTCTGTCATATAAAAATAAAAAATTTGGATTAAGTTCTGTATATTTTATTTAAATATCTACGTTTCGATATACTCTATGTACATCTTCAGCAGAAAAACATTGTCAAATTTACCACCATAGCAGAACATTGCAAAACTATCAAAATATTCTTTCTATCATATAATGTTAAGGATCAGTATTTCCAATTTCCAAGTGAACAATTATTTGTAATTGGCTAAATATATATTCTCAGTACATTGGCTAATTTTAAAATTATTCCAAGGATAAATTTGTTTTAACATTTGAAAATACTCGAATTAAACGAGCTAAAATTATATAGTAGTATTTATTTAGTTGTAAGTTTGTTTTTTTTTTTAACTGCTCTAACGAATTTGATAAAATGTGGTGAATCTTTGGAAAAAATTTACTACCATGATATTTGACAAAGTAAATTACAATTATTATAGTAATAAACGTATCTACTTTCTTACTAAATTTACTCTGGTGTTTATTAATTTAGTTTCCGAAATATCGTAACACTATTAAATAAAACTGTCTAAATTCAATGATTGTACCAATGGAAAAATAATCTTAGGAATAAGTTTTGACCTGTACCACTTTGCTTCTAATTAATCTAAACACACTAATAAAAATAATTATAATAAAATGTCAAGTTACTAACTAATGATTGAAACGTAATCTAACGGTCAGAAGACAAGCTATGTGCGTGTGTCAGGATAAAAACAGTTTTATCTTTTTACAAAGTGTCGGGTCGGTTCTCGAAGAGCGATTTTCGCTGTTACACAAATAACAGAACTTTGAAGAGAGAGAGAGAGAAAGAGAGGCATTAGTTAATATTGATTTTTGCATTTGCGCCTACCAAACGCGAGAATTGAATAAACAACATATGGTTGATAAGTTGGTTCTCTCTCCTATTTAGAACAGATAGAATTCTAAATGATTTTCGATTCGGAAAGAGTGTTTTGTTCCGTGCCAAGCTCTTCTAGCAACATTGAACAAGATCCAATCAAAGAAATATTCAATTCAGATGAAAGACGAATTGGAATCAAGTGAAGTTTAATTGAAACTGGTTAAAGGAGTTTTAATTGATGTTGTTATATATGTATGGCTTCAATTTGGTTAGGTTTGCTTTAAAATAAATTTTTACTCTACCTCTTATTAAATATAAATAGTATTTCTATTTTTGATATACTTTTTTTATATCTAATTTTATAAAATTAAAATAAATTAATTAAAATTGCTTAATAAGTAATTTTAAGTAAACGTCAAAAGTGCTTTTGGCAAAAATTACTTTTAAAAGTTAGGTGAGAATACTGACCATGCATTTTTATCACTTTGACTGCAAGGAAAAAGTGGTATAGCGTTTGGTACGGTGTCTGTAACATTTTCAAAAAAAAAATGTATAGAAATCCTTCATATAGCCTCTAGATGACGAATCTGAACTTAGTTTATGTGGGTGTATGGATGTGCGTCGTCAGCTCGCTCGGTCGTAAGTCAAAATTTTGTGGCCGCAACTCCTCCTAGACGGTTCAACCGATTTTAATGAAATTTTCAGGATAAATTTGTCTAGTACCCAAGATGGTCATGTGGTTTTATTTTTTTCCAGTGATGCCAACTTTCCGAGAAAAAAATTACTAAAGTTTTTAAAAATTCATATTTGTTACATTATTTATATAATTTTATTAATATCCAGTGTTGTCAACTTTCCGAGAGAAAAAATTACTAAATTTTTAGAAAATTTATTTACCCATATACTTCTAATCTTGTTTTTTTTTTTTGTATAGAAAAATTCATCGTGTACAGCCAGCATAAGTATACAATTATAATATCTTTTTTATGGCAATTTTAAAATTTAATATGCATCAAATGAATCCACGAATTTTTTTTTTAATTTAAAAATGTAAATTAAATATTAATGTGAAATTAGTGATGCTTTGAAAATTTTTTGTGTTAAATTATTAAGATAAATAAATTTTAATTTTCTATAATTGTTTTCGTATTAATAAATTTATATAGTCATAATTTAATTGTAAAGTGATTTTACAAAGTATTGAAAATATTTATAAACTGTTTTCTTTATCATTTTAATCAAAAATTAATGCAGTTTCATTTGTATCATTGTCTTAAAAAAAATATGGAGCGTTTTATATAATTACCATTAAGTGCAATTATATTTCTATTCTTTTTATTAAATAGTGAAAATTTTCTGAAAGATTTGTTTACAATTAGAGCGGAAGTTTGTAAAAAAAATTAGTTGATATAATCTTAAAACTAGGAAGTGGTTTTTTTTTATTACTAAAGAGAAATATTATTTTTTTTATATTGTTCTACAACTTATTGTTTAAGATATTATATATTTTTTCTGATAGATACTTGCATTTGATATGAAATTGCAATTATCAATATATAATAATGAAAGATATTGATTTAATTATTTTTTAATTACTTATTATTAATAGTGTCAATATTTGTAAAAATTGGATCTAAAATCCGGATCTTATATTTGGATTTTAGATCCGAATTTGAGATTTGGATTTAAGAATCGAAAATTATTCGGTTTCCAGCGTTATTAATTTGTAAATTCATTTGAAAAATCTTTAATATTTTTCTATGACTTTTTTATGAGTTTACCTGGATTTCTTTAATATTTTTACGGACTAAACTGGCAGATTATACCTAAAGTCAAAGATGCACTAATATAAATTAAAGTTTTTATGTAAATATTTTTGATAATAATAACATTTTTTTATTTCGCCAACAAAAACCAATAGAAAATTGATATAATTGCAATTTTATTCTATTTTAAAAAAATTTCAGTAGCAATTCTAACAATAGTTTTTTAAAAAAAATTATAATAAAAAGTTTTTTCTAAAAATTATTTACATTTTTGTAACTTTTTAGTGAAGATATAATGATCCGTATTTCTCACCTTACTTTTAAAAGTGATTTTTGTCAAAAGTACTTTTGTCGTTAACTTAAAATTATTTATTAAACAATTTTAATGAGTTTATTTGAATTTTATAATATTAGATATAAAAAAAGTATATCAAAAATAGAAATACTATTCATATTCGATAAATGTGTTTAAATGATACAATTTGAAAATTAGATTATTACCACGCTTATATTAACTCACTCTGTTGTTGTCGCGGTAAAATTTTGTAACCAATTTTTAGACCACTTCCTATCATTTGATCTCACTGAAATTTTGCATGTAGTTTCATTCCAGGAGACAACACAATATTATATATAAAAAAACCAATTACAAGATATGACACGCTTATATTTATTTTTTTAATACAACTAATGACATCTGTCACATAAACTATTTTTTTTTTTTGTTCAATTAACAATTGAATAATGTAAATGACAGATAAAAAACAAATTTTCCTCTTTTTAGTGCATTTAAATAAGTTTTTTAAAAAGTTTTTTTAAATTAGAAACTTATTTTTATTATGTAGACTATTTTAAAATTAACACTAAATGTTATTCTTTAATACCACAATACATATTTTATTCTACGAACTGTATTTACTTATCTGGTAGATAAATATTATTGCACACCATTAACTGGTCACATTATTGTGACAAGTTACTTGTCCGAATGTTTAAGCTTGAGGTTTTTAACATATTTCAAATTGTATATGAAAATAATATTACTAGTAATTTATTTTGCAAGATTACTTGGAAAATATGATATATTGTGTTAATAATTATTTTAAATAGTTATTTATGTATATGATGAATGTAAAATGTGTATTTTAAAAATATTAATATTTGTTTTTTTCGTTTATTTGCAGGTGAGTGTTAAACAAGTGAATATATCAATTCTGGATATTTTATCTGACATGTTCTGGTGAGTTAATTATATTTACAAAAATTTACTCTAAATTCTATTTTATTAAATAATTAGAATTCAGTATTTTATATACTTTTATCTACAACTGCTTTGTTATATGGTCATTATCTATATAAAATCAGATAAATAATATTAGTCTTTATAGCCCAAGGGAAATAAAATACTAGTCTTTATTAACCAAGGTTAATAAAATATTAGTCATTATTAACCAAGGGAAATAAAGAAACGATCTTTATTAACTTGATTTCCGTACGCACGCTTCGTTGCTAGGCAACATCAACAAACTAAATATCTCTACGCCAGATGGCAGCAGTTATCAATCAAAGTAATAAAATGACAGTTGTAGTTAGTTAGTTAGTTAGTTAGTTGTTGTTAACATCATAGATTTGAATAAGTAAGTACAATATTAAAAATATATAAGCAGTTGTAGATAAAGTATAGTATTTGACTTGCAAATAATGCCTACAATGCGTACGAGGATGTTTTATTCCCCTCGCTACGCTCGTGGACTAAACAACATCCTCGTACATTATAGGTGTCATTATTTGCTCGTTAAATAATATACTATTATTAACCACTAAGCCAACGTTTCGGCACTCACTATTACCTTCTTCAGGACTCTACAATGAATACAAATATGTATACATAAAAATATAGTAAAATTACCATACTTATCAATGCAAAACATAAACTTTTTACAGTGTATTATAATAAACCTATTATTCAACAGTATAAAAAAAATATTGTTTTATCGTATTTTATTTTCAAATACAGTTATAAAATATAAATTGAATTTTTACGGGCGGTATTTGCATATAAAGCAATCAGGAAATGACGTTAAAAAATGAAAAGATAAAATAAAAACGAGAAAATTATTTCTTGAAATCAATGTCTTGTATAAGTTATGGGGGAGTTCGTTGAGAACTGGGTCAAGATTTAGCTTGTCTCAGCACAGTAGCGGCTCGTGATAAACGGGCACACAATAAAGCATTAATTTTTTTTTCTAGAATAATTTTGACAGGTCGACATAGAAAAAAAATTACAAATTTGTTTGGATAATATAACAATGCGGGAATATTATAGTAACGTTTTTTTTTTTGTTATTTTTATTTTGTTTATCGGCAATCTAAAACAAATCTAATGAATAAATTATAAGTTGTGTACTTGTACAAGGTTAAATAAAAAAACGCTTCTATTATTCCCTTTAATATATTTGGTATAATAATCTAATTATATGTAATTTAATGTATTCGTATGTATTGTTTATTTCATATAATGCTTATAAATAATTGGTAGTTTATTTTTTAATAATAAATTAGTTTTATTGGACGAGAAGAATTAATTTATAATTTGCAATTTATTTAGTAAATTTGTCGTAATTTATATTCTAGTTGAGATTTATCGATATTTTTAAATATCAAAAATCGATATTGAAATACACGGAAAATGACTGCTGTGGAAATGGGATTTTTACGTGGGGTATGTGGTGTAAATAGGAGAGATCGGTTACGAAATAGATTAGTGTATGATGAGTGTGAAATTGAAAAAAATGTTGTAGCAAAAGTTGCCGTGTTAGTCAGTTAAGATGGTTCGGACATGTTGAGCGAATGTCTAATGAACGTTTGGTTAAAAAGATTTATTTGACTGATTTTGATGGTATACGTTTGCGTGGACGTCCGATGAGTAGTTGGAGTGGTATGATTGAGAGGGTGGCTTGCGTGAGCGAAAGTTTCCAAGTAGTAGGAATAAAAGAGCATGTATGAGAGTGGAATTATGAATGTGGATGAAGCGAAAGTTGCTTGTTTGGATAGGAATATTTGTAGGCGACTGATTTCGGGATGATGAAAAGAGTTTGTGCCACATCCTTTTGGGTACATGGCGTGATTGTGTATGTTTGTATGTATAATATTGAAATTTTAATATCGCCCAGCTCTAATTCTGTTTATTTTCCAACTTTTACAATAAAACTTAGATTAAATTTAATTTTAAGTATCTAATTACAACATAGTACAATATATTACAATACAGGATGAATGTTGTAATATAAGACAAACCGAAAAAAAAAAGAGAAAAAGAACTGACTGTTGAAATTATTCTAGATACATATTTCAACATAATCACACATCACCTTTACAATTCATAAAAACAAACATAGACAGACAGTCAGATGAGACAAGCTAGACATAAATTTTATAATTCTTACAAGATTATTCTAAAACACGTTTAATTGCTAAAAGAAATTGTTACACGGTTATAATTTTAACCTTCAAAACACCCACGCACAATTTGCTTTTGAAAGAGGAAAAATAATTTATTATAATAATATGTATAGAAAAACTATAACTAATTATTTAAATTTACAATGAAATTGAGAAAAAAAAAACCAGCAACTGATATTGTGATACAAGTTTGACATAATTAGTAATATGTAACAATGCGAAATTGAAATGTGTGGTTATGTATTTATTTCTTGATGTAGTGAAGTTTGATCTTTCTATTTTTATCTATGAATTAATAATAAAATTACTGTTAGAATGTAAAAAAAAAATATAATTGATTAATATTTATGAAATATAGATGTTTTTTATTTATATATTTGTTTTACATTTTATCTTAGTCATGGTGATCTAAAAATATATTTTCCAGTTTTTTCAATAATCTGATGCTGCTAATATATGACTTCTTACCACTTTGGCCGCAAGGAAAAAGTAGTTTGTAATCTGTAACTTTTTCTGAAAAATTTAAAAAATAATGGTTATAGAAATTCTTCATATAGCCTCTAAATGACGAAGCTGAACATACAATTAGTTACAATAAGATTAGAAGTATATGGGTAAATCCATATATAGACCACTTTGACATTTCTCGGAAAGTTGGCAACACAATATCTTTATTAAAATTATAATTTATGTGGGCACTAGGAGAAACTTTCCTGAAAATTTGATCAAAATCGAATAAATAATGTAGCCACAATGAATTTTAAAAAAAATTGTGATTTTTTTTTCTCGATAAGTTGGCAACACTGTATTTTGTTAAAATTGCATAATTTATTTAGGCACTAGGAGAATTTTTTATGAAAATTTGATTAAAATCGATTAAATAGTGGTCATAATGAATTTTCTAAAAATTTAGTAATTTTTTTCTAGGAAAGTTGGCAACACTGGATATTAATTAAATTATATAATTAATGGGAACATTAGGGAAATCTTTTCTGAAAATTTCATCAAAATCGGATAAATAATGTAGCCAATATGAATTTTTAAAAATTTTAGTAATTTTTTTCTTGCAAAGTTGGCATCACTGGAAAAGAATAAAACCACATGACCATTTTGGGTACTAGACAAATTTATCCTGAAAATTTCATTAAAATCAGTTGAACCGTCTAGGAGGAGTTGCGGCCACAAAATTTTGACTTACGGTCGAGCTAGCTGACGACGCACACACGTACACCCACATAAACTAAGTTCAGATTCGTCATCTAGGGACTATATGAAAGATTTCTATATACAAATTTTTTTTTTTGAAAATGTTACAGACACCGTACCAAACGCTATACCACTTGTCCTTGCAGTCAAAGTGGTAATGAATGTGTGTGTGTCGTGGATTTGTGATCGCAACTCCTCCTAAACCGTTCATCCGATTTGCAAAAAATGCGGATTTAGTTTATCTAGTGTTGACATCTTTCTGATAAAAAATTTCTAAAGTTCTTAAAAATTTATTATTGCTACATAATTTATCATTCGATTTTATTAAGATTCTTCTAGTGCCGACATAAATTATATAATTTTACTAAAATACAGTATCACTAAATAAGTTTTTTTTTTTAATATAATTTTTTTTATCAATTTTTTTTCTTGACATTGCAGCCTTGTTTTGCGTTCGATAAAGGGTTGAAATTTTAGTATAGGTCAGGGACCTTTACGTGCTTAACATACGTAATGTAATCATAATGCAGTATTATTGCGTGTTCTACCACCATTTATATCGAACGTAAAAATACATAAACACACATCTATCATATCATGAAATTTAGAAACCAAACATCACGCTAAATTTTTCTATTCCATTTATTAATATCTCCGTATTGAATTAATAAATATACAAAACTCGTTGCCGTGTGTTGTCCAGCTGTTACATTATATTGAACGGGCTTTTGTGGTTTGTTTGTATTAGTACACAAGTGACCTTGTATGTCTTTCTTTTTTGTGGAAACATTTATGTTTTTTTTTTTTGTTTTGTTTTGCAAATTTCCTGGAACTTGGTCTGGCTCTAAATTATAATTTTATAATTGACAATGCATTTGGTAATTGAATGGAGGGATATTAGTTTATAATTTCGTATGCAAAAAATTTGTATAAGCCGTAGTAAAATTAAAATTAAAAGTCCCTAAGTCAATAAAGTCACTTATTAAAAATTAAAACTAATTTTGTTTTTTTCTGTTAATTTACGTTACCATGTAAAATTGTTTCTACTAGATTGATAGAATATAAGAGATCAATACGTCTAATGGCCATTTGCACTATTTCGGTTTAACGCTAACCGTTAGTCAAAGTGCTGGTTATTTTTCAAATTACGTTGCACAGGTCTTTAACTAGTAGAGAAACAGACAAACTTTTAGTTTATTTTAACTAGTAGAATGTCTACGGATTAGGTGACTAACCAGAAGTTAACCTATAAATTTTTGAGTTGTATGACTTGTCAACTTGTAAGAATTATATCGTTACCCGTTTTTTACTGTGAAAATTAATTTAGATTTTGATTTTGACGATGATAACGAATTACTTGAAATTGATATATTGTTTAGAATTCCAAGACGAAAAATATACGAAAGAGCAAATCATTTTTATGAACTGGATGAACGCGAATTTTTTTACAAGATTTCGTTTAACAAAACAAACAGTTTTTAGAATTTTTACCTAGAATAGAACACCGACTGGAATATCCATATATTATGTAAGTGCAGAAATATAACAAAATTATAATAAATATAATTTTTGACATTTTGAATTGGTTACTTAAATTTACAGATAGTAATTTATTATAATATTATTTTTTTTATTTTGGTGTGTAGAAATAATTGTGTTTCTCCTATAAATCAACTGCTTATAACACTCCGAGTATTTGCAACTGGTAGACATTTATTAAGTACAGCAGATTAATAAAAAAATTTATAATATGAAATAAATAAAAGTATTAAATTTATTCTAAACCTAATTGTTTAATTCAATAACACAGGTTCAAATGTTCAAAACGTATGATTCTGACAGCTGACAGCAACGATATTCAAAAAGTTTAAATATAGAAATAAAAATCACTAGAATTAAAACTAAATGTCACTAAAATTTGTCTGCATATTGTAATCCTAAAATTATTAGTTCGAAAAACTTCAGGTTTCCTAACTATGTCCTAAAATTAGTAGTTACGTTATGGTTACGTTAAACTTAATGTTAACTAACCATCACTTTTAATTCGAAGTCGTGCAAACGGCCATTAATCATCTAGATAAATCTGCTATTGCATAACATGCGTTAGAAAATCTTCATGATGTAAAATCAACTTTAGAATGTAAAAATATTACATGTATTTATTTAAATTTATTTTACATTTTGTTGTAAATTTACATGATATTATCGTTGGTAACAAAAGCCTATATTGCGAGCTCAGTTTTAAAATTGGTTGTAACTAATATCGCTTTTAAAACAACGTAACTGTCAAGAGCTGGGACTAAACAAATGATATAAAACACTTGAAAACCGAACTTGTAATATTCAGCCAAAGTGTCCAACGATAATCATTGTAAATTTTTTTTACAGTGTAGCAAAGTAATGTGAAATTTTATTGTTAAATTTACGACCAATATAATAAAAACATTACTGTATATTTAAAGATATTTAGTAAAAAAATATTTACACAGACATTAAATATATATTTGACGTAATTAACAAAACTAATAGAATTTAGAAATAGCTTTTTAATATATTTCAGTTTAAAAACAATAATTTTTGCCAAATGAATAATTTAATTTTCGTTTTTGTAAAGAATTGTTGTCGTTTGTACATTGAGTATAATTTAAAATTAACATTTCCTTTATAATAAGAAAGATAAATAATACTAAGAAGTCACTTTAAGGTAATAAATCTTTTCTAATCTTGAAATATAATTACAGTTTGCAAACTTAACGTAAAATAAATATGTTTTTAAATGTTTCGAAATGGATTGTTCACAATAGATAATTTTTATTATTCATTATTATGATAATTTATTTATTTTAAAACTGTTTACCGGTATAGCTATATAAAAATCTAAATAATCGATATTTGTATTCAATAGTTGAGATTCTATATTTAACAGGTTTAATCATTTGATTTAAATCACAATTTTAATCATTTGATTTTTTAAATATTAATCAATGATTTAAATCAATTTTAATTAATTATTTTTTTAAACCAAATTTGATTTCTAATCACGCCACAATCGCGCCATGTACCCAAAAGGGTGTGGCACAAACTCTTTTCATCATTCCGATTTCAGTCGCCTCTAAACATTCCTATCCAAACAAGCAACTTTTGCTTTATTCACATTCATAATTCCTCTCATACATGCTCTTTTATTTTTACTACTTGGAAACTTTCGCTCACGCAAGCCACCCTCTCAATCATACCACTCCAACTACTCATCGGACGTCCACGCAAACGTATACCATCAAAATCATTCAAATAATTTTTTTTAACCAAACGTGCATTAGACATTCGCTCAACATGTCCGAACCATCTTAACTGACTAACACCAACGTTTGCTACAACATTTTTTTAATTTCATACTCATCATACACTAATCTATTTCGTACCCGATCTCTCCTATTTACACCACATACCCCACGTAAAAATCTCATTTCCACAGCAGTCATTTTCCGTTTATGCTTTTGCAACCAAACCCAACATTCACATTCATTGATTTCTAATAATTGTTTAATTAAAATATTTAGATATATCTAATAAATATTGAAACAAAAATTTATATACATACAAATTATACGCATTTGTGGTCCTGCTTTGTTTTGTTGCAAATTTTAATGATAATAGTAACCACGGTTTTATTTTATGTGGATAATGCAAAAGTCGCTCGTCTGGATAGAAATGTTTGGCAGAAATTAATTTTGGCATAGTGGAAAGAGTTTGTAGGTAAAATATAATAATTTAAAAACTATTGATAGAAATATTTTTCTATGTATAGTAGTTTTTATTAATAAAGCTAATTAGGTTCGTTAGAAAAAAACAATGTTAATGCAAAAAATGTATTAATATATTTGAATTCTGAAAATTATTTATATAAAAAAACAATTAGCTAGATAGGAAATCTGAAACACGCAATCAGAATGAGGAAGATTTTATAATATATTCTATATACAGAAACGAGTTTGTTTTCTTCTGTTATTACTGTATGACGTTATAAATTGCTACTTTTTTTTGTTTTTGTGACGTCAGCTAAATGCATCTTGAAGAAAACAGCTGGTTGACCTTAGGGGTTATTCACATAAAATATTGAAAAAGAAAATTATAGCAATTTTATAGTAACTGTGCGATCCATAAATGTTTTTTTTTGTGTATTAGTTTTTTTTTAATTATTTATTGAACTATTTTGATAAATACAGTAGAATTATCGAAATATATAGACTGAATAAAATATTACTTAAAAATCAACCTGTATTCTTAACTCAATTATAAAAGTAATTTTTGCTAAAAGAACTTCTGACATTTACTTAAAATTATTTATCATACACTTTAAAATATTTTATTTAAATTTTATAATATCAAACATAATAAAAGTTACCAAAAATAGAAAAAAAACGATTTATATTTGATAAAAGATAGAAGCAAAAAGTTATTTTCAAATTAATAATAAAAGCACTTTTTCACAAAAAAAGTGAGATGAAAATATGGGCTTTTGTTTTTACTAGTAATTCAAAAATAAACATACTTTTTATCTGTAAAATTGGATAAGTTATAGTTATTTTGGAACACTATAAATTTTCTTAATATTTAATTTGAGAAGAAATATATGTATTTGAATTGAAAATTATTAATAATTTTTTATTTTAATTTGTTCAAGAAAACACTGGCCTGTATTCCCACCTTTTTTGTTTATGAAAAAGTGCTTTAAAATCAATTTTTACTTCTACCTCTTATCAAATATGAATATATGATGATTTTTTTTTATACCTAATATTATTAAATTCAAGTATATTTTTTAAGCACTTTTGACAAAAATTATTTTTAAACCATATAGTGAATAATTTCATACAGACTTTTTTAAACAGTTATACTATAACTTACTATTAGTTATTTTTATTAAAACATTTATTTCCATTATAAAAACCCAAGTTTTATAAAGTATATGTCATTAGCAATATTTTAGCAATATACTTTATATATTTTACTTTGTTCTGTAAATAAATTGAAAAAAAATTATATAAAAAAAGTTATGTGTAGAATGTATCAGATTTTCTTTTTATTAACGATATTTTATATAGTTCGGAGTAGGCGTTGTCTAATTAATTAATCAGGTGAGAAAATTTGCATTATGTTGTTAATTAGTTTAGAATATATTTACGCGAAAGTGATACGAACCAAGTTAAAAATAAATTTTGCAAATAATAAAGCAATTTATCAGATATTTATATGGTAATATTTAGATAATTACTGGAAAGATATGAAGTGTCTTTATTAGTAGAGATATTTCTAAAATATGATTAAAATAAATAAATAAATTTAAATAATATTATTATTATTTTTAATTGTCCTGAAATGTTCATTTATTACAAATCAAGACAGTGAAACAAAACAAAAATTATTTTTTTTAACGGTATTAAAATATTGATATTATTGCCTATGTAGAAGGTCATTATGTTACTAGTACAATAATGTACATTATTATACACTATACAGCAGTTAGTCAAGTGTACATCTTCAGCGGCCATATTGCAAAACTATTATGTCAAGTTAAATTAAGTTAATTTTGATAATTGCTTTGTTTATTTTCGCTTGAATTTGAATTTGATTTTATTGAATATGTGTGATAAAGTACAAGAAATTCAATGTGCACTGCCAGATTTGTCAGAAACTGCATATTCGACCAAAGAAACACGGTCAAGTGTATTTAATTTGACATCTTCGATGGCTATATTAAAAATTATTAAGTCAAGTTAAGTTAATTGACAATGGGGAAGTTTAGCGTGATTGAAGTTGCGTATAAAATTATTTTTTCTCAAATATATAATTATACAAAATAATAACAGAAACTGTCATAAAAATTTTTAATAATTGTTTCATTTATTTGTTATTAACAATTTTTGTAAGGACATTACTGACGTCACAAGCCTATTGTGCGCAAGCGCAGAACAGTTGGTGAGATATAATTTTGAAAACGTATGTCGTAGTAAATGTTGATTTTTGTTAATTCGGTTACGCCCAGCCAATAGCTGTATCGATAACCATGGCAATACATGTGCGTCTGATTCAGATGCCGACATAAGTTTTGTGATGACATTATTGACGTCATCACGACTTGTTTTTGCATTTTTTAGGAAATCTGGGCATATTTGAGAAAAATGATAAATTAAACATAACTTTTTAAGCAATTTCCAACCAAATAAAAAAATAAAAAAAAATACGATAAACTTCCCCATTGCATTAAATATTTTCATGTATTATTGCATAAATTTCTAATATATTGCAGTTAAATAATTAGATAATTTCTTCTAATGTATTTAGAAATATTTTTATATTACATTAAAATTATCTAAAATTAATAAAATTATATGGTAATAATTGCAAAATACTGGTGTTGTAATACTTATAATTTCATATGTGAAATCATGCATTTTATCTCGAAAAATTACAAAAAAATCTGTAATAAATTCTTATATAAATAATTAACATTTGACAACATGATTTTAGAGTAATCATTAGAGAATAGAAAATAAGCATTGATTATCTATATAAATTTTTAATTTATATTTACACATAAGTGAAAGTTAATAAATGATGTTAGATTGCTTTACACACAGATTAAATAAAACTGCTTGTTTATTTTGCAAATCACACCTAATATATATACAGTGTGTCCGTTTTATTCAAAAGTAGTCGAAATTTTATAAAAATGTTGTTCAAACTACTTAATTTGTTGAAATATAACTTTAGAATGAGGCTATTTATACATACGGTATGTATACGTAATTGGGTATTTATACATACAGTATGTATACGCAATTGGCTATTTATACATACAGTATGTATACGAAATTGGCTATTTATACATATAGTATGTATATGCAATTGGCTATTTATACATACAGTATGTGTATACAACTGGCTATTTATACATACGATATGTATTTGCAATTGGCTATTTATACATACTTTATGTATATGTAATTGGCTATTTACAGATTTACATATACTGATTGTATGTGCTATTATTACAATTAATATTTTGATAATAACTACACAATTATAAATAATAATTATAGTTTTATTTATTAAAATTTAGTCCCAATATTGTTCAATAAAGTAATACATATACTATAAAGTATCATTAAATCAGAGAAATAAATATAAAGTAAAATAAATATAAATAAAAATAAAGTAAAATAAATATATTATTTTTTAGGAAGAAGCTATTTATACATACGGTATGTATACGCAATTGGCTATTTATACATATTTAAAAAAAAAAACTTAAACCAACCTACTAACCTAACCTACCCTAAATAGCCAATTACGTAAAAATACTGTATGTAAAATAGCCAATTGCGTATACATTCCGTATGTATAAATAGCTTCATCCTTTAGTTTATTATTGATATACATATTTGTAAGTAATAATAATTTTTAAATAAATGTATGCATATTCATTCTCGATAAATTTATGACAAATTTACATCTATAGCAATTATCATTATGTGTTGATATTTATGATTTTTTTAATTTATTAATGGCATTGCTAACTTTTTTTCGGAAGTTTGCAAAACCACGTATAATTTTTTTAAATAAATTGCGACAAAAAAATTATTTCACGGCTAATTTGCGATATATTCTAAGATTTTATTTTTTTCTAATTTTTGCTAACTTTACCGACATTATTTATTATATGCTCAGATAAACGTACTCAGTGAATGATATCATAGATTTAGTTACTTTTTTTTTGATGACGTGCAACACAACTTACTATAATCGGACTATAATCTAGTATTATGCAAAATTATTTTTGCGCGTAAATGAAACTTTCAGTTCTATTTTTTTAGGATAAAAATTAGATTGACATTTAAAAGTTATTAACAAATATCTGTAGTTGTTTTTCTTTTAATGCGAATATAGAAAGTGAAATAATTTTTTAATTGGTTTTTTATACATATCTTTCACTTTTGTAATTAATAAAAGATTATTTTTTTTTATTTATTTTTGGAAATAAGAAAGTGTGTTGTAATTGAATTCAATTAGAAACGAAATTTTAAAGTTTACAATTTGCAAAACTGTACGATTGTTTTTTTGGAAATTAAATTGGTAGTTTTTATTCAGAACGAAAAATGCTTTTATGATAAATAAAACAGAATTATTTTGCAAATATCGTAATCATTTTGTAACACCACAGAGGTCTTAAAGATTTGAATCGAATAGACCCATAAATTTCATTCAGACAAATTTCACTCGCATGCATAAACATTTTTGTTACAAATAATGTTTCGTTAAAATAAAAATTCTTGGATTTCGTAAGAAATCTTTTTATGTATATTGCAACGAAATTTCTTACGAAATACAAGAATTTTCATTTTAACGAGTCGTTATTTTTGAACACAAGTAAAAAAAAAATAGTCAAAAAAAAAACTAGTCAATCAACCAAACATATTTTTTTAAATTAGAAGATCGATTAGCGAAAGATTTACTAAACTTATTGAGGTAAAAGGGGTCACATTGAACATTTGTTATAAAGTGTTTTTTAATCAAAATAATTGTGTAGCTTTATGTTTAACTTTAAATATCTCGAAAAATAATGACTTTATCGTTACGAAGGAAGAGTATGTTGTTTATACAGAAAGTATTGGAGAATCGAAAAATTGTGTTAAAATGACAATTCCGCCAGTGGTGTAGAATTTAGGAGGAGCTAACTTTTTGCTTGCCCCTGTTGTACGCCACTGGCAGTAGCCAGAAACTTTTATTTAACATAATTTAGTATGGTGTACGGTACCTACACTTCCTGCTAAGTATGATAAGGATACATCAAATAGTTTTAAAATACTGGGCAAAAATCGTTTTTAAATTTTTAAATAAAACACTTTGTAGCTCAGTAAGGAGCCACATTTTATCTAAGTGATTTGGATTAAATCTTCATATTCTGAGCCCAGAATATTCTAGTTAAAATATTTCCAATTATTAATAAATCATTCTGTATAAATAATTATTTATTATTTTATATATTTATTATATATTTTACTAGCATAATGCCCCTGCCTCGCTACGATAGTTACTACTTTAAATCCATTTTAACTTAGCAAATTTAGCAAATTTACCCATGCTCCATTGAACAAAACTTATGAACATAGCAAATATACTCAGCAATCTGTGTAATAATAATTGCAGTTTTTGGTTAATTTTTAACATTTACAACATGAGCAGCAGGCGATCTATCTATTGCCTGTCTATTGCTTTTTTTTCTATCAAGCCATTCTGTTTCTTTTTCTTTCTACATTACATATAATAAAAAAAAGGTTTTTAATGATGCGACAGTAGAAATGAATCATTCTGTACATGTATTTTTTAAGTAACTTTTTATCGTATATTTTCTATATTATGCTGATGCAATTTGTAAAAAATGTTTGCAAAGTAGTTATTATTAATTTCTTTGTACAACTGGGACTTGTATCTTAACTTTAAATTATCATCTTTACAAACTAGGTTAAGTTAAAGATCCAAGCAACCTATGCACGGGTAAAACGTACATATAATTACAAAACATATGCCGTTAAATAAACAACAACGAAAAAAAACATTGGTAAGTCACATAATAAAACAATATAATAATCGTCTAATTGCAACAACGGGAATCCGTACTCTGGCAGAATCTAACCTATTTTTTCCAAAACCAAAACAAAGCAACATCGAAGACAAAAACAAACGAAACAAATTAGATCATGAGTATATAAAACAAAAAAAAACTGTCTAGCATCTTGTTTGAATTATATCACGAAGTGGCAAATTAAAGTATGAAAAGAACACAACTTGTCAAAGAAAAAGACAACAAAATTAAACGTTAAAAAATAAATAAATAAAAGACAAATTGCCACGTCATCGCTCTTCAAATGTTTTTAATCTGTTTACCTAATTTTAAAACAATGGAATAACGGTCATTTTCCCCTGGTAATTTTCAAACTGTTTCACAGCTAGTGTAATAATATATTGTTATTTAAAATGATATTACAAAAATTTTAAATATAATACTCTTTGCAGGTAACTATAATTTATATTATTACTTTGAAAAAAAAATAAATAATGTTTTTTTTTGCCGAAATATTGGATTTCGTCTTCTTAAAAAATATAGTAATGTGTCTCTATATTCTGTTTATTTATTTAGGATGATATACGTAGAGTATGTCGAAACGTCGATTTTTAATTAAAATTTATGCAGAACTGAAGCCTGAAGTCTTTTTATTTTAGTTATAAAAATATTGTTCATTGCCCCAAGAAACTGTCAACTATATGTGTTTGACTATTTCATAATTTTTGTCTAGCTAAGCTTACATTCAAATAAAAAAAAAATTACAATATATAATTGCAGCATAATGCCTTTTTTCCTATTATCAACAAATATTTTTTCCAAAAAAACTGCTTATATGTTTTTTTATCAATATTATGAGGATAAAATTTACAGCACAAGTCATATTTGAATGAATAATACATCAGTACATGCGAATATCATACTGTACTTTTTCTACGACTGTACAATAGAAAAAGACAATTTTCTATCTCAATTATAATAAGATAATAAGACACATTTATAATGAATATATTATTTTTTTTTTATTTTTTTTATTTTAAATAAAATTAATTTGAAACTTTAATACTTTTTATCTTTATAAGCATAAATTAAATATTGAATTTCAATATTATTTTTTTACACTGATAAAGTAAAGATGAACATATGTTATATTCCTAGCTAATCACTTTATACCTTTTATCAGGAAAACAAGTTTTTTTTTTTTGTTGTATTATCAACTGATAAATAATAAATATAATAGTATCAATTTAGTGATAAAATTGGAAACACGTAAAAAATTTTTGTGCAAAATCTTTGCTTAAAATTTTCTCCAAATGTTGTTTCGTGCACATTATTAATTATAAATATATTAAATATTATTAATATTATTGGTGTGTGAAAGTAAAAGTTTCAAAATAATGTTTAACTTTGGTTTAAATTTTATTTTACGACGGCCCACAAGTAAGTTTTACTTTGTTTTTTTTGGGAATATTCAATTTTATTAAAGTATTGTTTTAGGAATAATTACGTAATTTAATGTGAGAATTTATTAAAATTGTTTTTATAACATTTGCAATTTTATAACAGATATAAAGATTTTTTTAATATTTAAATAGCGATTTATGTTAACAGGTGCAATAGAATAATACTTATTTCATTGAGTGAGACAACTTTAATTGTTTTTTATGCACCTTTTTGGTGTATATATTTATATAACGTTAGAGTTAAATTATGGCAGTCTTTTTAGCGCTTTTTACATTTTTTCACTATTAATATAAACAAATATTTTGAAATGAAATAAAATAGTTTTTGTAAATAGTTGTAAAAAAAAGTAGTTTTTATAATATTATTTAAAAGAAATTTGTAAAATAATTTGTTAGAACGTGTATATTATTGTTTTTGAATTTAAATCTAATGTATAAAGAGGGCATGTGTATCCAGGGGGCGACTGCAGAAAATTTCCAAGAGGGAGGGGGTAAATCTTGGAGACAATAATTAATTATTACAACAGTAAATTTGTTTTTTTTTTTTTAATTTTAAAATGCAATTGTTATAAAAGCAGAACTAAACAAATGAACTAAAACACTTAAAAACCGAGTTTATAGTATCAGCGATTATAAATAGATTTATACATAATATTAAAACTAGAGAAATCATAATAATCACGAGAGAAAAAAATTATGCAGCATTTGTGGAAGATCTTGAGGAAACATCGCGAAATTCATAAATCTATCAGAACAGAAAATTAACATCTGAACAAATTTATTTATCAGATAAAACGAACTTTAAACAAACACAGACATTAAATCAAATAAAATTCTGGTGCGAAGAGAAAAAAAAAGTGCTATAATTTTTCGCTTTCCTGATCCGCGTACAATCAGAAAAATATAGCGCGCTTAATATCAGGCAAGCATAACAAATGCGCAAAAATAAAGAAAATTACACTATTTCGTCATTTTTACAATGTAAAACCTACAATAAAACAGTGTATATATGTGTAGTGTATTTTCGCAAGAATCTCTACAATTGCAAATATTTCTTGTTTGTTTATAATTCTACTGTTTTTTTTTTTAAGTTTTACACCTTGTAAAAGAGAGAGTTTGGTTTATGTTGTATTTTGAATAATTTTGGTACAATTCGATTCTAATCAGTGAATAAAGATAAAAATTATTTTAAAAGTTTTAAAAAATATTTTATGAAAAATTATTTTTATCAAGACAGTTTCGTTTTTAGTTACCATGACTATACAGTAGTTCAAATTTTTTCTATTCCATATATTTAATATAAGGATGAGGCTATTTATACATACGGTATGTATACGCAATTGGCTATTTATACATACTAAAAAAAAAAAAAAAAACTTAAACCAACCTACTAACCTAACCTATCCTAAATAGCCAATTGCGTAAAAATACTGTATGTATAAATAACCAATTGCGTATACATACTGTATGTATAAATAGCCACTTTCTTAATATAATGACCGTTGATTCTGTGGTGGCCACATCAGATTTTCCTAATGTTTATTAGTTTATGAAATATCTGGACATTGCAAGTCAAACCACAATGTTTATAGATCATTTTAGATTTTGTTTATTTTATTTTTTTTAAAGCAATTCGAGCAACTAATAAAATATATCATAAATTTGTGTTTATGCGTAACTAGAAGCAAACGTCTAACAAACATTAAAAACAGATAATTATTTATTCCGTTGCCATGACGACCTATTCGCGAAAACTGTACTGTGTTCTATTTTGGCTTTAATATCTATGTTAACCATGTATGTACTGTAAACTACGTATCTTTCTTTATTACTGTCACTTCTATCTATATTATAAGTGACGTTATATGTATGTATAAGTATATGTATGTCACATTTTACATTGTGTGTGTGTGTGTGTCAGTATGCAAAATTGCAAATTTACAAACATGTAAAATATATAATAAATAAATGAATATTTAATATATATTTGTACAGTTGCCCGTAGATACAGGCTGATACAAAATAAATACGTTTTTAAAATTAAGTAGAACACAATTTTCCATGCTTGTATTATTTTGTTTGCACAGTAAACAAATATTTTAATCACATTCGGGTACTAGGCCATAATAAATTTTTAAAAACTTTAGTAATATTTTTCTCGGAAAATTGGCAACATTGTAATATTAGTAAAATTATGTAATTAATGGGAGCATTAGGGGAATCTTTTCTGAAAATTTGATCAAAATCGGATAAATAATGTAGCTACAATGAATTTTTAAAAACTTTAGTAATTTTTTTCTTATACGTGATCACCATATTGTTCGGGTGTACATTTTTTACCATTTTTTTGGTTTATTTATATTTAACCACATTCCGTGTTAATAAATTTTTAAAAAATCGAAAATATACAAGGTTGGTAACAACCAGTATATAAATTTTAATAAATAAATAAAGTTAAAATAATATCACTGCAAGTATATATTTGGTCTTATCTAAACCACATAAGTGTTAAACGTTTACACCATAAAAAATTTTACTGTGTGAAATGCAAAATTTTATTTAGATAATATATACCAGTCCAGATAATTCTATAAATTCATTGGATACCGGCCGTGAAAGCTTAAATATTATAGACCAAAATTGTTTCAAAAAATAGTAAATACTAGCAATGCCGGCTACTTTATTTAAAAAATTTTTTATATAAAACTACATAAAAATATTTCATAATAAAATACAATTTATTATTATCCAAAAAAAATCTGAAACAATTTTTCTATAAATATAAAAACATATATAATTACATTATGTTACGTACAATGCAATATAATGATGTCATGACGGTACAATAACCGACATACGTTCGCATTAAGTGTGAAAAAGAAGTCAAAGACACTTTATACAGAAATAAACGGTCATACACATACATATTGCTGTCTTTGTCACATACATTGTGTCTATATCATCATATTACACTTTATAAGTTTACAGTTTTTACAAAACAATGCACGGCGGTGTTTTTTTTTTCTGGTTTAAATAAACCGTTTTAAACTTCCTGTAAAAATGGTATATTTATTCTATATATGTGTGAAGTTGGATACGTATATAATATATAATAATATGGGAACTGCATAACATTTTTATACAGTATAAGTTATTTAAAAAAAAATGCGAAAAAAATTGATAATTTTTTTCTTATAAAAATTATATTATTATGTGTAATATGTCCTCATACAATGTTTATTGTTATTATTATAGATACGTGATTTAATTGTTAACTTTATTAATTTGAAAAAAATGCATTTGTATTGCATGCACGTAATGTAAGACAGGAACGTATTAAATTATTTTAAAATTTATATTACACGTATATTTTTATAACTTTTGAAATATCTCTGTATGCTAAACTAAATTTAGGGTTTTATTATTATTATTATTTTTACTTTTGCTGGAAACGTACATGTTTCCACGTGGACGTCCGATGAGTGGATGGAGTGGTATGATTGAAAGAGTGGCTTGCATAAGTGAATATTTCCAAGTAGTAGAAACAGAAGAGCATGTATGAGAGATGTCATGAAGCTAGAGTTGCATGTCTGGATAGGAAACTAATTTCGGGAGAGTTAATTATTTTTGTTTATTTTATCAGAGTCAAAAATTGAATGTATATTGTAAATTTGGCAATATTGCCATGGTGATAAGTTTGGCAATGTTGTCATAAGTGAACTATTTGAAAGCAGTTTTTTTGACAATTTTGCAATATTATAGTGATAAGTTTAGCAATGTTTTTATGCGATTTTTTAAATATTTATTGTGTCAAAACGATTTTCGAAATATGTTATTGTGAATAAGTTTTTTTTTTTTTAATATAAACAACGTAGTTAAATCACCTCGCATGGTAGATTCGCCACATTTGATCAAAATTTTTAAAGGCTTTTCAAGATAAAATTCACAAACAAATAAATACACAAGAATTATTCATTTTCATGATGTAAAATTCGAAGATACTAAAATAATATTATAAGATGCAACAATATTAACACTAGATTGATAAGAGAAGCAATGTAAATTTATAAAGAAAAAGATAACATCAATCAGTGTGAAGTGGCACTGATTTAAATAAAATTTGCCTTCCTTAAATAATTATAAATTTATATATATTTTTTTTAAATAATTTATAAATTTTTTAATCTAGTTACTTTGTTTCCTATGTCTTGTTTATTTATTATTTATATCATTTGTATTAGTTTTTCCAGATGAAGACATACGTATGGTATATCAAAACGTCGCTATTTAAATAAAATTTATACAGAACTTAATCCTAAAGCTTTTTTATTTTAATATAATGTGTTCTGAAAGATTTTTTTACTATCTTAAAAATTATTCGTTTAATAATATTGAATAGAATAGAATATTAAAAAAAAAACTGTTAAAATTACCTGAGTACAATTCTGTACTTTAGCAAGCTAGTGTACAGAATGATTCATTCCAGAATCGCACAATTAGTTAGGAGTTACAATTTACAATAGAGAAAGAAACTGTAGAATGACGTGTTCTTAATTTTGAACAAGTCTCATACTTGAACTTTTATTTTACATCAAAAAAAATGTTTATTTTAATTTAACAAATCCGGTTTTTCTCGCTAAATCTAACATGGTTGGTAATGTAATATCCTTCTGTAATAATACAAGGTTATGTTTAACGATTTGTTTATGCAGCAGACATTACTTGTTTGCTGTGCACTTTGCCGCAATTCTAAGAGTGTATTGTAATTCAATTATTATTTAAATAACAAGATTAGAAGTATATGGGTAAACCCATATAGAGACTACTTTGACATTTCTCGGAAAGTTGGCAAGACTGTATTTTAATAATATTATAATTTATGTGGGCACTAGGAGAAACTTTTCTGAAAATTTGATCGAAATCGAATAAATGATGTAGCCACAATGAATTTTAGTAATTTTTTTTTTCGGAAAGTTGGCAACACTGTATTTTGTTAAAATTACATAAATTATATGAATACTAGGAGAATCTTTTGTAAAAATTTGAGTAAAATCGGTTAAATAACATGGCCATAATAAATTTTTTTAAACTTTAGTAATTTTTTTCTCGGAAAGTTGGCAACACTGGGTATTAATAAAAAATATATAATTAATGGGAGCATTAGGGAAATCTTTTCTGAAAATTTGATCAAAATCGGATAAATAACGTAGCCAATTATGAATTTTTAAAAACTTTAGTAATTTTTTTCTCGGAAAGTTGGCATCACTGGAAAAAAATAAAACCACATGACCATCTTGGGTACTAGACAAATTTATCCTGAAAATTTCATTAAAATCCACATCCACACACATCCATACACCCACAAAAACTAAGTTCAGATTCGTCATCTAGAGGCTATATGAAGGATTTCTATACAATTTTTATTTTCCTTGCAGTCAAAGTGGTAAAAAACATTTTTAATATGTATACCACTTTTTTAAAGGACTAAAATAACTTTATAATTCTATAACTTAATAACTCTCATACAGAAAAAACATAAAAATAAAGAATTGTTTATCTATCTGATATTTGTCAAATTTGTTTTTTTTTTCATACAAAATTCCTTGTTAAATATTATTAGCATTGTATTTTAATTTTGTTTACTATATATTATCTACATATTTACGTGAAAAATAAATTTAAAAAATTATTAGATAAAATCTGTAATAAATAAAGAAAAAAGTATTTATAAATATTTATACAATACTTTTCAATATTAAAAAAGCATAAAATTTTTTAAAATCATTTTGTGTGAAAAATCGGCAATATGAAAATTAATATTTTATATTTATCGCAATGTGTACAAGTTTTTAAAAATATAATAAATTTTTAAAATTTTGTACAAATATTTTTGCATTTTATTAAACTAATTTAATGATCTTTAAAATTATTTAAATACAAGAAGAAATATAAAGCGTTGCTTTTCTTTAATTTGTGCGAATATCTCATTAATAAATCGATAATGAATAAAGTATCATTTAAGAAATAGTTGTATTCGAAATACAACGTCCCGAGATGAAAAAATGTATTAATGAATTAATGTTGATAAAGTATTTGAAATTTTAAATGACACTACCTCCGTTATGATATTTCAAAGATATCTATATATTTTTTGTGTACATTCAAGGCCTTTTACAGTTGATATTTTAATTATACATAACATTGTTGTTTAACACGTTGAGTGCTCAAGTAGTGACAGAAAAATTCAATTCTTGGAACCTATTTTTTTTTATTAACAAGTAGAAACGATATGAGCTGAGAGACATATATTGTCTCCCGCGGATCCTAGGTTTCTATTAGATGTGAGACGGCCCTTGACTCACGGCCACTCAACGTGTATATTATTTTTATTAGAAAAACAATGATCCGTGAATATTTTATGTTAAATTTTTGTTTTAAAGAAGTTACAAATAAAAATATTAGAAATTTTACGTAAATTGTTTAAAAAAGTTGATAATTTTTGTTGTTTTTAAATACTTTTGAAATATTTTATTATCAAATTTGGAATTGACGTAAAGACAGCATAATTTACGATAATAATTACTAGGTAATTTACGAGGAAAATTTAAGTCAATATTTCAATAATAATATATTATTATTATTAGCAAATATTTACATGTTGATATTTAATTATCTAACGATATTTCTTATTCTGAAAAAAATATTACAACTTTTTACTCAACTATGACTCACTCATTGAGGATTACGACTTTATACTCACCTGTATATGCATAAATTTATCTTATTATAGTGACACAATATTCAAGGTGTTTCTAAATTTATTTTTGATAAAAAAAAATATATTAGCAATTAAAGTTATGACTCAGATATATTAAACAATGTCTACTTATTACTTATTTTGTTATCTAGTAACTTGTTTCTATGTTTTGTTTATTTACTGTATAAGTCATTTGTATAATTTTCCTGATGATGATGTACGTGCAGTACAAAGAAACGTCGATTTTTTATTATAATATAAACAGAACTTAATCCTAAAGCCTTTTTATTTTACTATAATGAGTTCTGAACTATTTTTTACCATGTTAGAAAATATTTGTTGTTATATTAACTCTTAATAAAGTTATATATAAATTAATAAGTACACTTCAGTATTATGTATAATTAACATGTTGTCAACTTTGAGGTGGCCACCAATGTGCAAAAAAAAATTAGATATCATTTAATTAATCATATCCTACATCGACTAATTACTTAAAATAAACGATATATGTCATCAATAACAGTTAGAAGACACTCCTCTATAATTACCAAAGGTAATAACTCGTTAAAAAAATAGGAGCAGTCTTCAATACAAGGTATACCTAAAAAAATATCGAACTAGTATAATAGAGTCTCTTTTTATGCTGTAGATATGTTCCGCAGAAAAGTGCGTATAAAAAAAACTCACAAAAAAAAGACACAGTTTACCTGTAAAATTAAGGATATGTTCTTTAATTTTTTCTAAAACCGCATAAAAGTCATAAACTTATAAATACTTGTAAAATTTTTCTGATTGATTTACTAAAATATTTTTAAACAATAGCAAACTAATTTGACTGTTTATGGATATTGTTACACATGTAAACAAATATTATTATGAACAAATTGTAATAACCAAAAAATAGTTACAAACTTTGTTGGAGTCGGCAATAAGCTATAAATACAATAGTAAACCAAGTTGTCAGTTCCTGAATTTTGGTACACACGTAAACAAATATATTATAAACAAAAAATGGTTACAAATTTTGTGGGGGGCGACAATACACCATAAAAATACATATACTTGTAAAATTCAATGATTAACTTACTAAAATACACACATGTTTAAATAATAGTAAATCAATTTTAATATGAAATAAAATGTATTTGTTGTATTGAGTACACTTTAAACTGCCCGTTAGATTAATTATTTCTATTTCATTTAATGTCTATTCTTTCTTACCTCTTACAATATAGTATTAGTTAGCTTTAGTTCTCCACAATTTTCTTCTTTTTTACTACGATTACAGATCTCTGTACAAGTTCTATTGCATTTCATATTATTACAGTCATTTTTTGGGTTATACCTTATGTACATTCATATATTTTGTCATGTTAACAAATGAAATTAAATAATCTAACCGATGAATATTATTCATAAATGACGAAATTTTTCTCATACATATTATCTTCTAACGAAATATATTTATTAATCTGTCAGTTTATTAACAAACACATACATTTTTACACATTTGTATATAAACAAAATTACAACAGTTTTTTTGAAATATCAACTAAATTTGTATAAAAAGGAAATTTGTAAACACTAGTAGAAGGACAATGTTTTTAAACAAAAATTGTAATGATGTCATTTAAGTAGAAATTTAAATAATATAAACTTTATTTTCTTTTAGCAGATTTTTATTGTTTTCATAAGCTAAGTAGGATGGTGCAGTTTAAATTAGTATTACAACTAAAACATAAAACTAATTTTGTTATAAGTAGGAAAGTGGGAGACTTGAATGAGACTTGAGATGAGAATGAATTTATAATATTAAATATTGCATAAGAAAATGTTGTATTTTCCATATCACCTATTTTCTTTATATTTTCTAAACAATTTAAACCAAACAAAAATACGACAAACAAAACAATTGTTTTAACGACATAATTTGCAATTTAAAAACGTCCATCATAATAATAACTAGTACGTAAAAAACTAACTAAAAAGCCCCATTTAATGTTATTATACACTGTTTAAACCATTATTATTATATTCTAGTCATTTGAATAAAGAAATTTTATCACTGTTGTCATTTTAAAATATATAGTACACACAAAACAACAGACAGAAAACTGATAAAAGAAACAAAAATATGAACTTTCACAATGTTAACGACATTTTAAATGCTTTGACACAATTTTTATCAAATAATAGTACCAACATATTATTAAAGATACTTATTAATTATACAGTAGTTAGATTTCGGAAAAATTTCTGTTGTTATAGCAAATAATAGTAAATAATACGAATTTTTATGATATGAATCTGAAACCAGCATTACTTTAGTGTAATGCGTATAATCTAAATGCAGGCGTTTATAATTATTATCAAAACGAATATAAGAAAATAAAATAATTTCTCTTAAACCACAAAATAATTTAAAAAAAAAAAAGCTAAATACGTATTACGAAAGCTAAGCTTTTATTATCAGTGGCAAAAGATAAAGCTGAAGTCCTAATCAGTGATCTAAGGTAACACAGATACTTAACGTACCCAGTGGTCAAAGATTAATAATTGCTTAATAATATTAATAACTTTATATTATTAATAAAATTATAAACATTGCGTGCAAAGAGTATCAAGTTTCTCACCAAAAATGTCAGATAAAATTATTCATTTATTTTTGAAAATTACAATTTTAAAAGTATTCACGTTTTTTGCGAATATATAAAATGTTGCGTTTCTATTAAATTTTTTACTTTATTATTGATATAAATAATAGAAATAGATGTGTTAGTAGCGAAAAAAATAATAAACCACAGTTGAGATTACACTTATCTCGGAAAATTACAGTTCCATAATTTAAAAAAAAAATCTTCTCAACCTTGGTATATAATTATTAATATTGTTTATTAGAATGTGTATATAGATTTTGGTACATAATTTAGTATTAAATTTTATTATAATTTGAAATAAAATCAACATTAATAATATGACTAAAACAAAATATTTATTATCAAAGTAACATATTTATTTATATATTATTATTAACGTAAAATTAATGTTTTATTTGATAATATTCCATGTGATACAGAATTACATTTTCAAAACAATGTAAGCTGTGTTTATTTAATAATTTCGTCTAATGCTTCTTAATTTTATTTTTAATTCGTATTTATTTGATTTTATTATAAAATTCTATATATATATATATATTTTTTTTGATAATATTAATATTATGAAAATTCTTAAATTTATCGTCAGAAATGACCTACATATCTGTAGCTTAAAGGTTATAAATGATAATTTTTATTTGTTTTAATTGATATTAAAATATGGAATAATTAACAATATTTTTATTTAATATTAACATGTTTTTGTGTTGTGCATATGTCCATTACAATCAGCTGTACCTAATTATTACATTGTCTAGACACAAAATCATCAAAATATTTATGGAGAACGTATATTTTGTTGTACAAGTATGTATATTTAATTTTAATTTTTCTACACATTAAGTTTTCAGTTTTACGAAAAACATGTGAACATTTGTTTGTATTGTTGTAGTTTTAAAAGTTTATTTGAAATGGTGAAATTTCTTTTTAATTTTCAATTATTTCTGTCAAAAGTTATTGACAAAATTTGTAAATTTTAAATTTTACAGTAAATATACTGACTGATACAAGCTCGGTTTTAATTTTGGACAATGCAATATATATATATATATATATATATATATATATATATATATATATATATATATATATACTTTCCTTGTTAAATCTAAATTAGTTTTATGTTTTAATCGTAATGCTATTGGTTCTGAACTGCACATTCTACTAGCTTGTGAAATATAATAAAAATTTAAGTTAAAAGACATTTTTCGTGAATTTGCGTTGTTTTTTCTTATAAATTAGTAATTAGAGAACCGCTAGCTCTGCGCCTAAAGTGTTACACTGATTTTGTGATAAGTAAGGTGTTCCGAATGAAGCATTTGTAATTTTAATTGTTGTGTTTTTTGTTTTTGTTTCAGGGGTATTAGATATGACAGCCACGGAGAGTACAATACGGTTTAGTGGACATACACTAGACAAAGCGACCAAAGCTAAAGTTACATTAGAAAATTATTACAGCAATCTTATAGCTCAACATATTGAACGAAAACAAAGGTATGTACATCTCTCTTTATTTACATAACTTATATTGTCTTTTTTTTTAAAAAAAAGGACGTCACGAAATTTCTTCTCTAACATTTATTAAACTTGATTTGAAATAACAATTTTCATTCAACTAATAATAATGTAGACGAAAGAAGTAATGATATTTATAGGAAAATATTATCGATTTAAATAGATAAATCATCTGTAATTATTTAGGTTTAGTATTTCTAAACGTTGGAATAAAATTACCCGTTGAATAATTTTAAAATTAGCCAATGAAATGTTGTTATTTATTCTGATGAATTTTTAGTCATCTAACTTGAATAAGTAGCTTCAGAATCGTAGTCCCGTATTCTCATCTCAATTATGAAAGTGATTTTTCGCCAAAAATTCTTTCGACGTTTATTTAAAATTATTTATTAAGCATTTTATAATAGTTTAGTTAAATTTTATAATATCAGATATAGTAAAAATGATCAAAAGTTAAAAAAAAACTATTTATATTTCATGTCAAAAGAACCAAAAAGTTACTTTGAAATTAATGATAAAAGCACTTTTTTTTACGAAAAAGAGAGGGGAGAATACGGGCCTTAAATTTACCTATATAAAAAATAGGGAAGGTACTTTAAGATCTCAGTAGCACACGTACAATAGGCAACTAGATCGCAGTGCTACTTGGACCTTAGAGTATTTTGCCTATTTTAGTTAAATAGATAGATAAATAGACAGAGAGAAGCTTACGATACAGTATTGTATAATAATAATGATTTATATATAAAATTGTTGTTTCTAGACTAGCAAAACTCGAGGAATCGCTAAAAGACGAAACGCTAACCGAAGCACAGAAGCAAGAGAAACGTTTACAGCATGCGCAGAAAGAAACCGAATTTCTTCGTTTGAAACGATCACGGCTGGGCGTTGAAGATTTCGAACCATTGAAAGTAATCGGACGGGGGGCATTTGGTGAAGTTAGGCTCGTACAGAAAAAAGACACCGGTCATGTCTATGCGATGAAAATCTTGCGAAAAGCCGATATGTTAGAAAAGGAACAAGTCGCGCATGTTCGAGCCGAAAGGGATGTTTTAGTTGAAGCCGATCATCAATGGGTCGTTAAAATGTATTATAGTTTTCAGGTTAGTCCGATTTTTTTTCTCGTACCTATTTATTTACATATAAATAAGTTTTCGATAAGTTCAGAAAACTGATAACGTTATAATATCAAAATTAAACTATAATTTCAAAATTAACAAAAACAAAATTTCTCACTTTTCTTACATATACGTATGTTTGTCTTTTGCAAAATGTATGTAACAATTTATTTTTTATTTATATGTTGAATAAAGATACAAATATTTAATATTTTTTAGTTTATGAACTAAAATAATTATATATTTTTTGTTGCGTATTTACGCGTATAATCCAATTAAGTATCAATTTGTATTTTAATTAAATTTTTAGTTAACAAGTATAAATTTGTTCACACAAATAATGAAAGTATTTTGAAATTATATTTAATATTTACTAAAAATTGGTGTGTCTAAAAATCTCTGCAGCTATAGCCAACATATGTGTATTAAAATAAAAATAATTCTGTTAGACTATTTAAGTAACTCGATTATATTCAATTAATATTTATAATTCTTGCTTGCGACAAACTTTTAAGTTTATACCCGATCAGACTTACACTACCACGGTTTAAAGAATTTTCACTTAGAAAACTATTTTGTAAAAGAATAGTAGTGAGACAAATCATCTTTCCCCCCAAAAATAATGATCGATATAATTTTGAATAGTTTGCTTTTTGTTTTAGGATCCAATAAATTTATACTTAATAATGGAATTTCTTCCCGGCGGTGATATGATGACGTTGCTAATGAAAAAAGATACGCTAAGCGAAGAATGTACGCAATTTTATATCGCTGAAACGGCACTCGCAATAGATTCAATACATAAACTTGGCTTTATTCATCGTGATATTAAACCAGATAATCTCCTACTGGATGCCCGGGGACATCTGAAGCTCTCTGATTTCGGTCTCTGTACTGGTTTGAAGAAAAGTCATCGTACCGAATTTTATCGGGATTTGAGTCAAGCGAAACCATCCGATTTTAGTAAGTTTTAGACACATTTGTTTTTAAGATGGGGATTGATTTGGAAAAAAAAAGTTGAATTAGTATTACGTTTATTTCGTAAACTTAAGTTTGTCATTTGATGATTTATGTATTTTTAAAATGTATTTCATATTGAACCATGTGCAAAGCGTATGCAAAGCGCAGTAATGTTAAATAAGCAATGTTATATAATAAAGAAACGTTTCTAAAAAAAAATGCCAATGTGCCGAGATAAACGTAATCTCTAATGAATAAAATCTTTATAAAATATGAATTTGTGTGCGAATAGTTGTAACCTCATCGAGTCCAATGGATTCAAAACGTCGTGCCGAATCATGGAAGAAGAATCGACGTGCGCTCGCCTATAGTACGGTTGGTACGCCCGATTATATCGCACCGGAAGTCTTCCTACAAACCGGATATGGGCCCGCTTGCGATTGGTGGTCGTTAGGTGTTATTATGTATGAAATGCTTATCGGTTATCCGCCATTTTGTAGCGAAAATCCACAAGACACATATAGGTTTGTTTTATAGTTTCTTAATTATTATTATTTTTTAAATATTACATATATATATATATATATATATATATATATATATATATATATATATATATATATATATATATTTCAAAGATGGACAAGTTATAATGACTATTATTTTCTAATAAAATAGTGTAACGATATTTTAATAATCAATAATGTATTTGCAAATAAATTAAATCAAGAATTTATAACGTAACTTTATTGAATGACTATTTTTACTATAAAAAGTTATTTTGTAAAGTTATTCTCTATAAGTTTTCTTTCGAGAAGAAGATGTATTTCAAATATGACAATTAAGAGAAAAATCTAAATACAATTTGATACAATTTTTTTTCTAATTTACACTAAAAATAATTTTTAAAAAATATATAACGATATATAACATTATTTACGTAATGTTATATATAAAATAACAATTTTTTAAATGTTATTTTTAATGTTATTTAACGAAAATAAATAATAAATAACATTATGTAATAAATTAACGATTTGGAATGTTATTATATTTTTGGTGTATTTTGTTTATTACATTTTTGTTGTGTTTTTGATTTATTTTAAACAAGAATTTCTTTCATTTAAACATTAACATTATTGTTTCTGTAAATTGTATTTTTATAAAAAATAACTTCCAAAATTTATGAAAACGTTTACATACAATTTTTCAATATTATTTTAAATTATTAACTTATTTGTGTGTGTGTGTGTGTGGGTGGTTGTTATTTTTCAGAAAAGTGATGACGTGGCGTGAAACATTAATCTTTCCACCGGAAGTACCAATCTCAGAGGAGGCCCGCGATACAATAACGAAATTCTGTTGCGAAGCGGACCGTCGTCTCGGCTCGCAACGCGGTATGGACGAATTAAAGTTGGCGCCATTTCTTCGCGGCGTAGACTGGGAGCATATCCGTGAACGACCCGCCGCCATACCCGTTGAAGTCAAATCCATCGACGACACGTCCAATTTCGACGATTTCCCCGATGTTAAACTCGAAATACGTAAGTCAATCAATGTGCTTCCGACCACTAAAAAGTCAATTTATTTAACTTTCAAATTTATCATCCATAATCCTATAATACAGTACAAGACATTGCTAATTTAGCATATTTCGTATTCTTAGTGTAGAGAGAAAGGAGAAAAATACGTAACTTTATCAAAATGGCGTAAATTCCATTTGAAATGACGATGGTTTGTGCCCTGCTGTGTTTCTGTATCTCTATTCTTTTTTATGCCCCAAATTTTTCTATGTCTTTACTCTTTGTGTGTGTATCCTAATTAATTTGAATTGTTCATATTTCAGCGGCAGCTCCCCTTCCGCAAGACGGTGAAGTCATTTACAAAGATTGGGTATTTATTAACTATACATTTAAACGATTTGAAGGTCTCACTCAACGTGGTACACCAACGAAAAAATAAGGAAACGCGTAGGAAGAAGATTTAAATTTTTGAAAAGAAAAATGGAAAATTGAAGAAAACAAACTAAAAAAAGAAAATCGGCTCTGAAATTCACTTTCGTTTTCGACCTCGACTCTCTGCATCGTTCGTCTTCATCTTATCACATACACTATATATATCTCTCTCTTTTATCACCCCCTCTATTTCTCTCTCTTTAATTATTATTTTTGTTTTATTTTATATATATTCCTCATTGATTTCGTATACACACGCAAAACGCATACACCAAAAAAGATTATGTAATTTTTAATTATTGAAAAAAATTAAAATTAATATTACGAAACATCATGTTCGTTCAATATTTTAAATAAAAATTCCTATGACGACTTATGACGTTTTCTAACGTTTTCAAAACGCAAAAATTGACATACTATTATACAGAGTGTGATTAACTCAAATTGACTTAGTCATTCTGTGTAAAATAAATTGTATATATATTTTTACAATTTTCATTAGTCATAAATTGTAAAATATTTTTGAGATTTTATTTTAGAACATTTTAAAAACCGAATTGATTAAATTTTACCAACGTAATAAAATGTTATAAGTTTGTTTTAAAAGAAAAGTCACTGCTATGATTAAAAAAGGAAGTATTGTAACATTTGTGATGTGTTAATGTGCAAAAAAAATATCAATCAATCCGAACGCTTCTTATATTACTGTCCGCCCAATCACAATTATGTATATCACATTATATGTATAAATAGAATTTATTAATTATAAATATTATTTTATTGGAATTATTATTTATATAATTTTGGGTTTTTATACGTTTTTTAAAAGTTGTTTTTCGTGTGTTTCTTTATAATTATGTTAAATATTTTTTTTTGATATCATGAGCTGTAGAAATTTTCAGAAAATTGAATAATTGTTGAATTTGTGTCATTCATAAACTTGAAACTTCTAAAGATATTTAAAATATTTATGAAAATTAAAATAAAAACATGATTGACGCAAATTTGAAAATGATTGTGGATTTCATTTTTATGTTATTTTCTTCGCTATGTAATTGTTGATAAAGTGATAATTATTTAGAATTTAATTAAATTATATTAAAAGTAAAAAATTAATTAAGCCAAGTAGCACGGAATAAGATAAAAATTTCTAGTTCTGACAGGGCAGTAATTGCAGAAATTTTTCAGTTTTTTAAACTTGTAACAAATTTTTTGTCTTCTGTAACAATGTTTTATTTTCTTTATTTCTTTCAAAGAAACTGGTGTTACTTGAAATAATACGACTAGTTTTTTTGTTTCTGAAATATTACGATAAAATTGAGTTTTAAGCGTTTTTCATTATTTATATTATCTTTATGTAAATTTTAAAATATACTAAAAGTTTTTATTGTACATATTTTATTGTAGATTTGATTGATTTGATTTTAAAATACAAATAAAAAAATAATGCAATTGTGATTTTCATTTAAGAAAATTTTACTTAAAAATTGATTGATTTTGTTTCAAAATTAAAAGAGATATGATATATTAAAATGCGACAATTTCAATTTATTGCCATATTTTAAAAACAAAAGATGATTACTCTGGTTTGTTTTATTTTCATCAAAACTAGTCACTTATTATTTAAGTGGCACTAGTTTACTTGAAGAAAAAATGTAAAATATAAAATATTGAGACTCGAGAATTATAAATAATTTTTACGTTTATGTTGAGATTTTTAATCGAATAAATAAAATATTTACGATTCTAAAATAATAATAATAATGTAGAAAACAGATATTGTACAATGTATTATTTTTGCAAAGAAAATTTCTTACAGTGTTCAGTGTTAAATGTCGTAGATATTAAGTCAGATATATAATATATTTATCGATATTTATTACTAATCCTAACATAAACGTAGATTTTTTTTTCTTTGACGTCGTCACAACTACTTTCTTCCCCTTCTTTAGACAAGAATAACCGCTCAAAAAATATGTTTTAATTTGTTTAGAAGTACTGTGACATTCTAAGGGACAATATCTCTGTAAAAGATATGAATTTATAAAAAAAAAAACTTAGACTGTTACCTTTTTTACGTAATTTGAATTCGAAATAAGTTGTGACGTTTTTCTTTAATTTGATACTAAAACTATTCGGAAATTACGTTTCAGTGACTACGTTTATCTCGGTATTTGAAGCTACTTGAGAAATAAATCTCAAGCGGTTTTAATCGTTCAAGTCAATGCTCTTAAAAAAATAGAACTAACTTATGAAGCCGCTTTAATATATTTGGAATAAACACATTTTAAATTTAAGCAGTTTTAAATTCCAAGATAAACGTACTGTTAAATATATGATTTCAAAATGTAAAAATTATTATAAATAGACGATAAAAATAATAATGGAGGCGTTTCACAAAATAAATTTGATAATTTTAAAGAAGGTACACGTTTATAAATTGAAAAGAAAATTTAACAATGTTTTAAATTGACAGATAGGGATATTTATGAAAAATTGGCAGCTAACATTCGAGCTGTATTGTGTATTCTTTCTAAAATATTGTTGATTATAAAAGCTTTACCTTATTTTTCTTTCGCATTATGCACAAGCCAAACCAAACACTTGGCACACTTTTTGTTTTAAACAAAAAAGTTGGTATTACAAACTCGATTTTTGGGGTGTTTTAGTTTATTTGTTTAGTTCTTGCTCTTATAGCAGTTGCATTCTTTTAAAATCTGTATTTGTTAAAACCAATTTTAAAATCGAGCTTATAATACAGGGCCCAAGGGTTTGGATTGGTCAAATTCTTGTGCTGCGCGTCAAACTAAAATAAGCACTATGAATGGATATTATTATATAATTTAATACTCGCAAAAATACTTTTTTTTATATAATTAATGAACCATAAATAATTGTTTTTCACTAATATTTGTCAAATCACATTTACACTTCTCTACTAATCACGAAATTAGTGTTATGTTTTAGTCGTAATATTATTGGTACTTATGAAAACAATAAAAATAAAAAGCTTAGTTTTTTTAACATCAGCAACAATTGATAAAACTAAATATAAGTCTGTAATTCGTTTGGTTCAGAATCACTAGTTCTGCGTTAAAACATAACAACTTAATTTTGTAATAAGTATAGTAAGTGTAAATGAGAGGATTTAAATTCATTTGATAATTTTTTTAAGAATTTGTGAAACGACTACATTATAATTATGAAGATTTATTTTCATTTTGTGTGTGCAATAAGTTACGTTGCATTCCTCTATGTGGAAAAATATGCAAATTTTGTTGCTATGGTAACATATCAGATGTGTAAACGCAGTGCTGTCAAACAGCCAATCATTTTGAAAGTGTTGATAATGTAGATTGTATATATATATATTACTGACAACGGAGGGTCTCATTTTTTTTTTATCATCAATTGTTTTTCTAGTTTTTTTTTTTGTAATATGTAGAAATATTTTTACCTTAAAGTGTTGCAAGTTTTAATTTAAATATCTTAATATATAATTTCTGCACTATTGAAAAATTGTCACCGTTTTTGAAAGAAAGAAAAAAAAAAGTTAGAAATGATTAGAGAAAAACAATCACGTTTATGATTAAGTAAAAACTTGAATGAATTTTTTATTGATAATATTATGATTTTGTCTTTCTCCCGATTTTGCAGTATTTATTGCTCCCCCACCCCTTTTAATTAATTATTATGATGTTTTTGAGGTGCAAAACGATAGAATGTTAATCTTAGATAATTTATATTTAACTATGATTTGTTATTTATTATGAAAAATCGTATTTAAAAAAGAAAATGCCTGGACACATTAGTGTGTTTCTGTCTTGTTATTGTACATATATTTCATTGCAAACATGTCTATAATACTATTAAAGAATTATAAAAAATATATATATATATGTTTTTATTTATTATAATAGTAATAAGATAACGAAATCTACTCCGCAACACTTGTGTTGCTATAACATATTTCAATCCTAGCCCCATACGAGCCCTCAGCTAATAATTATTAATGTTTGCAAAAAAAAATCTTTAATCGCAAACATCTCGAAAACGGCTGGGAATTTCGCAAAAATAACAAAATTTGCCGTCCCCTAACAAACTCAAGATAAACCAGGTACGTACTACAACATATCCAAAAATCAACCCCCTAGGACACCCCTTTATTAATTAAGCCAACCCCCAAAACTTTAAAATCTTTAATCGCAAATATCTCGAAAACGGCTGGGAATTTCGCAAAAATAACGAAATTTGCCGTCTCCCTACGAACACTGATAAACCAGGTACGTACTACAACATATCCAAAAATCAACCCCCTAGGACACACCCTTATTAATTAAGCCAATCCCCAAAACTTTAAAATCTTTAATCGCAAATATCTCGAAAACGGCTGGGAATTTCGCAAAAATAACAAAATTTTGCCACCTCCTTACGAATCGGTAACATAAACCAGGTACGTACTACAACATATCCAAAAATCAACCCCCTAGGACACCCCCTTATTAATTAAGCCAATCCCTAAAACCGTGATAAAAATATAAGAAAAATTTCAATTTTTCTCCAAATGTTTGATTTGTTGCGAAAATCAAAAATAGTATCAGGAGAACATGGTCGTTTGCAAACATAACTTGTTTTCTCCAAATGTTTCATTTCTTGCAAAAAAAATCAAAAGTTGTATCAGGAGAACAGCGTTGTTTGCAATACACATTTGCTTTTTTAACGCTTACCTATAGGCAACCAATTTTACATGATGCATTGCGAAATGCGGGATTGTATAAGCTAAGGGATTTTAACGAAATTTGTATCAGGAAAGCGTAAAATGCAAGATTTGTATCAGGAAAGCGTAAAATGCAGTAACCCCTTGCTAGATAAGCATATAGGCAACCAGTTTTACATGATGCATTGCGGAACTGTATAAAATTAGGGGTTTCAACGAAATTTGTATCAGGATCCTGATACAAATTTTGTTAAAACCCTTTAGCTTAGATACATTTTGATACATTGATACATTTTGATACATTAATACATTTTGATACATTGATACATTTTGATACATTAATACATTTTGATACATTGATACATATTAAATATCTCGAAAACGGCTGGGAATTTCGCAAAAATAACAAAATTTGCACCCCCCTAACTGACCAACACCCCTATAAACCAGGTACGTACTACAACATATCCAAAAATCAACCCCTACGACACTCCCTTATTAATTAAGTCTCAATTTTTCATGTTTTTCTGATACAATTTCGTTAAAATGTTTTATTTCTTGCTTTCCTGACACAAATTTTGCATTTCTCGCTTTCCTGATACAAATTTCATTAAAACCCCTTAGCTTATACATACCCGCAATTCAGCGATGTTAAACTGGTTGCCTATATACTTCCCCAGCAAGAAGTTATTGCATTTTTTGTGCTTCATTTAGGAAGACAATTAACCTATAAATGATTTATTTAATAACAAATTTGGTTATCTAATAATTTTTTTTAAAGAATATTAAACAAATTTGACAAAAATTTTGAAAGATTTACTAGCGATTTATTTAGGGCCACAAAGCTGTCAAAATTCCCCCTTCTAGCAGTTTGGGGTGAACTAATTTTTAACAATTACTATTATTAATTACTATTAATTATTATTAATCTGTAATAAATCTAAAATCTTTAATCGCCAATATCTCGAAAAAGGTTGGAAATTTCGCAGAAATAAGAAAATTTGCCCCTCCCTAGACTTACAGCCATAATAAACCAGGTACGTACAACATATCCAAAAGCAATCCCCTAGGACACTCCCTTATTAATTAAGCGGAAAACTGTAATAAAAATATAAAAAATTAACAAATTTTTTACTACCTTACTAAGTTTCAATAAAACTACTAACCATGTAATTACATGAAACATTTATTCAGAATTAAAACAACGATGTAAGTACATAAAAAAAATTAAATTAAACTTATTCATATATACAAAATTCTTTTATAAATAATACAGGTTTTTTTTTTAATAATAGGTCTAAAAATTATATATCACATTATTTTGATATATTTATTAATCAAATATATTTTAGTTACAAATTCATTATTTTCTTGTGGTTTTTGTATAGAGTTGGTTTTTTGATCGAAGGTTTAATTTGAACTTGCTTTATATTTTTTGTTCAATTGCACGAATAGAAATCCGTGAATTACGAAATGGAACAATGACTAATGCTGCTCTTGTCATTTTTTTCTCTTCTTAATTACCAGTTTTCTAATTCTTCCTGTTGGAAAAATTAGATTTCTAATTCTTCCAGAGGGAAGAATTAGAGAACCAGCAAATAAGAAGCGAAAGAATGACAAAAGCAACGTTTGTCATTCTTTCATTCCCTAATTGACGGATTTCTAATTCGTGCAATTGAACAAAAAATATAAAGCAAGTTCAAATAAATCCGTCGACCAGAAAACCAATTATACTACAATTACAAGAAAATCATGAATTTGTTAACAGAAAATAGATTTATTTTAAATAATAGGTCTGAAATTTTGATATATTTATTAATAAAATTTGTTATTAATTATTTTCTTGTGATTCTAGTATAGAGTTGGTTTTTTTGAACGAAGGTTTACTTTGAACTGCTTTATACTTGGCAATTGGAAGTATTAGAAATTCGTCAATTGCAAAATGACAAACGTTATTCTTGTCATTTTTTTTTCGCTACTTAACCCTTTCGCTCTAGAGTTCGGGACGCTGAGCACAACTGCGTGTGCTAGGTTAAGAAAGCCATGAAACGTATAAATACGTACTTGTACGTAAATTTACGGAAGTAGCTTATAAAATTATGTTTTGTAAAACGTAAATTTACGAACGTAGCAGCAAAAAGGTTAATTACCGGCTCTCTAATTTATCCAATTGGAAAAATTAGGAAGCGAAAGAATGACAAATGCTGGATTTTTTAATACTTTCATTGGAAGTATTAGATCTCTGGATTACGAAAACAAAGAATAATAAAAGCAAATCCAATTTGAAAATATACATAAATCCAAATTAAACGTTCAACAAGGAAACCGATTGTACTAAAAACGTATTTTGTTGTTTAATTTTATTAAAAACATGACAGGCTTATATATAAATAACTCTATAGTGAAATGTCTTCGTATTTCACTAAAACGATGCAGCGACATTTCACTATCATTTAGAAACTGATTTCTAAATCGTACGAATATTGTTTTTAATTTTTCGAAAATTGTTTTTGTGTGTAAAAAAAATAATTTATAATCTCATTTTCGAAAATTATATAACATTTACAAGTTCATACCCTGTCTCTGAATTCTGTTACAGATTTATATATTACAATGAGATTTTTTACATTTATTTACAACACGATTCTACATATAAAATTTCCAAAAAATATATATTTTTGATATGAAATTTAATGGTATATTTTGGCACAAACATAAATTTGAGTTTTCAAATTGTTTAGGCTTTTTTGATAAAAAAAAATCAAATTACTTGAATATTAAAAAAAAATCTTTTTACTAAATTACATTAAACAACAATCAACAATTGATTTGATATTTTCACTTTTAATTACAACAATTAATTTTGAGGATTTTGTAAAATAAAAGAGCGTGCTTATTAGCTATATTTCTTTAGCTCTTAATTTAAAAAAATATAATTCAAAATTATTATAAAAATTCTTAGTGATGTTTAAATACCGGTAGTTTATTTTTGGTAACTTATACCGGGAATATTACTGTAACTTACCCTCAAAAAAATTAAAATGATAGATAAACTCCAACTGGACGCTTATATTTGTAATTTATTAATTTACCGAGGGCTGACATCACTAAAAATTCTGTATGCATTGTCATAAACTTATTCAGTTGTAAAAGGTTTACGATATAAAATTATCTTCTATTTATGTTGTTGTTGGCCTCCAGTTGAATTCTGTGCCGTGAATAACATGTGTGCTTGTTGTTGCGATAGCGCCATTGTGCCCGTATCGTCAGGTGGTGGTCGTTGAGCGGTGACCGAGTGAAGGAGTTGTTCGGTGCCAGCACTATGGCCCCCGCCGCCGCCTCCCATTGGAACGATCGGAACTGATACACTGATCGGTACCGAAACTGCGGTCACTTCGTTTACTATTAGAGGCGCTGATGTCGTTGTACTGCTCACGTTACTATTGCAAATGTAGGGAACTGTTGCCTATAACATTCAGAGAGAAAATAGAATATATTTATTTAAACTAGTGATCGAAATTCGACCGTAATTCATTAAATTTGAACGTTATTGAGGTTCTTTTGTCATAGAGTATACATCTCTATAATCATTGAATATAATTCTTTTTTTTGAATTTTGTTCTATTACGCACTGCATAAACTCTACCAAACAACCGTATTTTTTTTTTTTATTTAATTTAATGTATATTGTAACACACATTATTTTATGTTTCTGCATTCCTTCTCCATATGAACTATGCCAAATCTAAAGTATTTTCTTCACGTATTAATATATAGATAAACAAGATTAGAAGTATATGGGTAAACCCATATATAGACCACTTTGACATTTCTCGGAAAGTTGGCAACACAATATCTTTAATAAATTTATAATTTATTTGGGCACTAGGAAAAACTTTCCTGAAAATTTGATCAAAATCGAATAAATAACAGCCACAATAAATTTTTAAAAAAATTTGTGATTTTTTTCTCGATAAGTTGGCAACAATGTATTTTATTAAAAATTCATAATTTATTTAGGTACTAGAACTTTTTTATGAAAATTTGATTAAAATCAGTAAAATAGTGGTCACAATAAATTTTTTAAAAATTTAGTAATTTTTTTCTCGGAAAGTTGGCAACACTGGATATTAATAAAATTATATAATTAATGGGAACAGCGTTGAGGAAATCTTTTATGAAAATTTGATCAAAATCGAATAAATAATGTAGACACAATAAATTTTTAAAAAAAATTTGTGATTTTTTTTTTCGATAAGTTGGCAACACTGTATTTTGTTAAAATTACGTAAATTATATGAATACTAAAAGAATCTTTTGTGAAAATTTGAGTAAAATAGCTTAAACAACATGGCCATAATAAATTTTTGAAAACATTAGTAATTTTTTTCTCGGGAAGTTGGCAACACTGGATATTAATAAAATTATATAATTAATGGGAGCATTAGAAAAATCTTTTCTGAAAATTTGATCAAAATCGGATAAATAATGTAGCCACAATAAATTTTTAAAAACTTTAGTAATTTTTTTCTCGGAAAGTTGGCATCTTTGGAAAAAATAAAACCACATGACCCTATCTTGGGTACTCGACAAATTTATCCTGAAAATTTCATTAAAATCGGTTGAACCGTCTAGGAGGAGTTGCGATCACAAAATTGTGACTTACGACCGAGAGAGCTGACGACGCACATCCATACACCCACATAAACTAAGTTCGGATTCGTCATCTAGCTAGAGGCTATATGAAGGATTTCTATACAAATTTATTTTTTTTTGAAAATGTCCTTGCAGTCAAAGTGGTAAATATACTACGTTTCTAACACGGACTAAAAAGTATAAAATAATTTTAAAAATTCGTGAAATATTTCCACTTACATTTAACAATCCATGTTGAGTTGCCTGATGACACTGTTGTATCGATTGGTTCGGTTGATGATGGCCACCGCCTGACGGCTGATGGGTGGCCACATCAGCTGTACCTGTTGCCAATAGTCCTAAACGAGCCATTAACAATTGTTCAGAAACGCGTCTTAGCTCAGCCTGTTGCTGACCGATAATCGCTTGAAGTTCAGCGTGCTTACGCTGAAGTTGCACTTGCAAATTATTGTTGTTGTTATTATTATTATTATTCGAGGTTATATTCGTGGTGTTTGTTGGATCACCTCCTGGTGCATCCGGTCGGGGAAGGACTAGAGTTGTATTATCCACTGTCTACATCGTAAAATATTTATATTAAACAAGATTAAAAACATAAACCCAACTGTTTTAAAAATATTAATAAAACTTTCAGCTTGGGCAAAATTATTATTTATTGAAACGAAAAGTTACGCAGTTTTATGGAATTTAAGATAAAAACAAGTAATGCGTACCGTAATTGGTGATAAGACTGTAGCGGTGGGCGGTGCAAAGCTGGTAATAACCGCTGGTTGTACTGAAATAGCGGTTACAAACTGTGGTGAGGCTTGCCGTTGAATTTGTATTTGGGTAACTTGTTGTGTTGGCTCCGTATAAAGTACATTTGTTTGTTGTCCCGTACTTGGATTATTTGATTTCGTTTGATTACTTAAACGTGTTGATCGCTAGAAAATAATTATATATTTCTATTAAATAAAAAAAAGTTCTAAATTAGTTTATGGTGTTTTGTTTTTTATTATTATAGTTTTAACTATGTTTAAAAGAGTTTGACACAATGATGTTATGCGTTTAATATGGTTAGCAAATTCAAAGAAATTTGTAGCATATAAGATAACAGAAAATAGGTCAATAAAAATGCTCTAGTTCGTTAGCATGCGACTAGTTTCGGTATATATTAAGCATACCTTCCTCAAACGAATGCTAATGTGCTTGAACAATTAGTAAACATGTATACGGTTTAGATCGCAGCTCAGTACAATATATAAAAATTATTAAATTAAAACTATTTTATTTGTCACAGTGTAAAAACAATAATAAAATCACAAGTCAGGAAATAAAAATATAAATAAATTAAAAATAAAAATACAAAAATGTCAAGAATTTAAAAAACAATAATGATGTGTACACAAACGTTGTACATAACCGACAAAGAAATTTGTTCACTTATTTTGGTAAATTTAAATTTTGCGAGTGATATTGATGAAACAACAAAAAAAAAGTTATTTAACCTATTAATAAATAAATGTAAACACATGCTTTAAATTCAGCTACTTATTTTATAACTAATTAGCTAAATATTTACATTAATTCGAAATAAAACTATACATTTTCGTATTCCCAATTTCTATGAAACACAAATATCAAAATATAGAAACTATAAATGACCACGGTTGATGTGGTAAACCAACCAAAGCTTCTTCTTGGAAGAAAAAAAATCTTTTCTATGTTAATAATAATTCAAAACACTAACCCCGCCATTAACCTGTTGCCCGCCACCGCCTTGATTCTGTCTGCTAGCTGGTGAATCAGCACTCATTGAAGTGCAATCACTCGGTGTGCCCGTTGTGGTACGCCTAGGATGATGATGACGATGGCCCTTGGTTGTCGTAGATGTAGCGCTACCACGATGCGAACTAGCTGCACCCCACGGTGACGAAGTACCACTTCTTGGCGTAGATGTTGGCATTGGTGATGAATCGAGAGGATGGGGCGATGTTAAAAGATCGCTTGTTGCAGTTGATTGATGTCGATGCTGTTTTAGAACATCTACGTAACTATTGACACAGAAATTTATTGTCAAGAAATTCCAATAGTGCTTAGAAGACTCGAAGTTAAAATATAATATCAATATTTAAAGAAAAATCAAACTCAAAAATGTTTATACACATAAAAACACAAAAACAACTAAACAAAAACATTTTTTCATACATAGTTACGTTTAAAACAAACAAACAAATAAAAAAAAAGTATAACACACTAGATATATTTTTAATATTAAATAATATATCATATTAATTATTCCAGCGTCTCTACTGACTAATTTGTGAATGACAAAAGCATGCCAGATTGACAAACTATTTTTTTTTTAATTTTTATTAATTGGCAATACTTAGCAGCAATCACGCAAACTGTGATAGTTTCGTTGCCTATTTTTTGAGAAATAAACTGAAAGAAAATTAACTTACTTATTAATGAATTTAAACTGCAATTTGGAATAAAACAGTTATAACCAAGCACAAATTGGCAGAATACGATAGCTAGCTATAAAATATAACATGTGAAAAAAATGTATATACATTTGTGTCTAATATTTTATTGCGTATTAAATAATAAATATGATCTATTTGACATACATATATAAAAATATCAAAATTCAACAGTAAATTAAAGCTATAATTCCATTGATTCAATTGCGTACATTTTAAATTATTTATTTAAAAGAAATATTAGAACTGTTTCTAACATGTTTATATTTTAAATATAATATAATATAATATTTTATAATTTAAAATTTTACAAATACGATTACTGTTGTCAGGAGTTGAACGTAATTATCATTAAGATAAATTAAGTATTGAATTAATGTTTAGTAAGCTATGTTGTTTATGCAAAGTATAATGCCATTTCTGAAAATAATTGTATAAGAAAAATATTTAACTATACCTTACAACTCGATGCGTACAAACAATAAATTCAGGCTTTGAATTCCATTGATGGTACGTGATATAAAATCTAGTTTGCAGCCAAATCCATTGTTGACCTTTTGTTAAAAACCTATAGTAACACGATGTACCTTCGCCTTTTTGCATTACTATAAAATACAAAAACAAAATTTTTTACCATAATAAATTTCCTTACATATTGGGCCTTTCCACTAAAATTAAATTTCATAATTTTAATACCTTTATGTTGTTTTACAACCTAAAATAATAATATGATTTAAATTTTACGTTCTAAAATTCTATATTTATTGAAATAAACTAATTTGAAAAAAAGCTATAAAAATCATACATTTAATTGTTTTAACCACCACACCTCTAACCATATGTCATCTACGGCCGGTTTCTCAATCGTCAATTAAACTTAAAAATATTTGACCTGAAGATTATTTTTAACTAAAGATTAATGAAAGATGAGTTTCTCAATCCTTTTTTTTCTTAAGATTATAGTTAAACTTCGAATTATTTAATCTGAAGTTTATATATGTTGTAACCTTGGTTAAACGTATGACGTATGTCAAAAATATACTTTTATAATTTAGTACCGACCTACGTAGATTTAGTGAATATAAAAAATAACAATATAGAAGGAGACAATCAAATTAAAGTTTCAGTTTTACCAACTTATATATGTTATTTGCGGGAAATGTCACTTCCATATTTTTTATTATAAAGTTCAGGTAAGAGGTTATAATATCTATATTTTAATTAAAACATATAATTAAGATAATTATTTTTTCAGTATTATGGCCGACGAAAAAAAACGAATAAATTTTTCTTTATGCGAAGAAAAAAATTTAATAAATGTGGTTAAAAATTATGTCCACATATTGGAATGTAAACGATCAAATAAACAAATGTGGGAGGAAAAACGAAAAATATGGTTTCAAATTGAAAAAGAATTCAATTCTATCAATAGTATATACAGAAGTGCTAAATGCTTACGTACTAAATATAACAATTTAAAAAAAACTACAAAAAAGAAAAACGCCGACGATAAAATACATATACTCGGCACAGGTGGAGGAGCAGAAAAAAAATCCTCGAAATCAGAAGTGCACGAAGAAATGTGTGCTATACTGGGACAACAATTAACAGGATTAATCAATGAATTTGATGATGATAACGAAATAAATGAAGAAGATAATCAGAGATTGGAATATGTAAGTTTTGTCAAACTTAAATATTAAACTAATATGTTGATAAAATTTTGCTATAAATTTAGATTACAATAAACGATTTGGAAGCAGTGGTAGAAAATGATAAGGAGCTGGTAGAAGCAATAGGAGAAAATGATTCAGACATGGAAATTGTAAGTTTTTTTTAAAAAAATTTTAGATTGTTTTATTGATTAATATTTAAACATTTTATTTAGATTACAATAAATAATGAAAATAACGAAGAACAAGGTTTTACAAAATTTACATCCGAATCATTAAAAAGAAAAATTAGTGAGCCTTTAACTCCAATACATAATACAAAAAAAATTGATTTGAAGAAAGAGTGGGCTGAGTTATGCCAATTGAGTTAAAAATGAAATTAATAACAAATAATAGCCACCATTAATTAAAATAATAATATAATATTTAGAATTTAATTTTAATTTTATTTTTTTCTTGTGATTTATAAAAATAAGTTTGAAATAATGAATAATTAATATTTAATTTAGAATTATATTTTATTTTTGTCTGTAATTTGAAGCTAATAAACTGTATTCATATTTTCAAAATGTGTTTTTTTACAAACGAGAAAAATGATGTTGAATTATAAATTGCCTAACTATATTGTTTCTTGCATTTGGAGTAATTTATTCTTGTATGTTTGGAAAATTATTTATATAATTAATTGCTTCTTCTTGAACAATGTCAATAGGAGGAACTTCTTCTTTTAAATCAATAGTAATGTTATGTAGGACCGCTGTTGCTATAATTATATGTAATACTGTAGATATTTTAAGTCAATATTGGGAATCTTCTTTTCCAAATACCATATTGTCGTTCTACAGTAATTCGCGTTCTAATTTGAGATTCATTATATAAAGCCTCTGCACGAGTAATAGGATTACTTAAAGGTGTCATCATATATGAAGACACTCCATAGCCAGAATCACCTAGAATAACAGAATTTTGGAAATCTCCACTTTCAAATTTTCTTCGTAACTGGGAATTGCGAAATATATTCGAATCGTGCGCCGATCCTTGCCACCTGGCAACTATATTCGTAATTTTTAATGACGGAGATGAAGTTGTTTGAACGTTTATCGAAAAAAAACCCTTTTCTATTACGAAAAAGTTCTGCATTATCACCTCCTGGTGATTGTATTTTAATGTGTGCAGTCAATTGCTGCTATGAATCTTGGAAAACGAGCAATGTTATAAAACTTGGCCATCATGTCAGTAATTTCTTGCGGTGTATTCGGAAAATGTATAAATCGATTTCGCATATTTGCGATAACTTTCGTAACTTTTTTCACAATTTTTGATGTGGTTGATTTATGAATACCAATGAAATCTCCAGCAACAATTAAAAAACTTCCAGTTGCATAAAGACGTAATGTAACTAGCAACATGCTAACTGGTAGCACATGATTTCTAAAAAAATACATATTCCAATATAAATAAAATGAACAATATTAAAAAAAAGCAGTTACTTACCTATTAGATCGGCGGAGTGGTTTTTCTATTAATTCTAAAATAAAATTTACACTGTTTTTTTGTAAAACGAAATCGATTAAAAAATTCCAAATCATTCCATTTTTCGAATTGATCAATTCTATCTCTGTACGAACGAGGTCCTCGATGAATTTCAATTCGATTAATTATATTTATTTCTTCAATATCGCTTAAATCATATATTTCTAATAATTCCATAATTTAAAAACTATGAACAAGTAACCTAACCTCAAAATTTCTATGATTTCTATTAGGCATTCCAGAACACGTGATCGTACGTCATACAATATGGTTGCCTGATGAAAACATTCTAGATTTGACATAAGGTACAATACAATTTTTTTGTGAATTATTTTAAATGTGTTAATTGATATTGGTTTAATTTATGAAAAATAGTAAGTAATAATATGCAATCTTTTAAGAAATATTTGTATATTTAACTGAAACCTATTTAATTAGCAGAAAATGCCTGTGACATGTGTTGTGGTCGAATACAAAAACATGTTAAGAAAAGATAATGTTTCTTTTTCTTTCGATTCCCGCAGCTTTAAATTTCAAACATAAAATACATTTAAGCAGGGAACGACGCGAAATGTGGATCAAAGTAATTAAACGTGTAGATTTAAATGATAATAAATTAAAATATCAATGGACACATAGCAAATATATTTTAAAAGGTATTTCATACATAAACGTATTAATAATTAATTAATATATATATATATAATATATATATATACAGGGTGTAACAGAATAACTATTCCTAATTTTAACTGGAGTATCCTGGGCTCAGAATATGAAGATTTAATGCAAATCACTGAGATAAAATGTGGCTCCTTACTGAGCTACAGGGTGTTTTATATAAAAATTTAAAAATGATTTTTGCCCAGTACTTTAAAACTATTTGACGTATCCTTATCATACTTGGCAGGAAATGTAGGTACCGTACACCATACTAAATTATGTAAAATAAAAGTTTCTGGCTACTGCCAGTGGCGTACAACAGGGGCAAGTGAGAGGTTGATCCTTCCTAAATTCTACGCCACTGGCGGAATTGTCATTTTAGCACAATTTTTCGATTCTCCAATACTTGCTGTGTAAAAAACATACTCTTCCTTTGTAACGATAAAGTCACTGTTTTTCGAGATATTTAAAGTTAAACATAAGCTGCACCCTTGAGATTTTTTCAAAATTTGCTCAAAAAAATCTGAAAAAATTCAGTAAAATAGAGAAAAAAATTAGCTACATAATATCTAAGTAACTTTTTCTTTAACTCATTCTGGTTTGGCTGGAAAAATTATTGAAAATTAATATTTTTTGCATTTTATTTTTTTTATTTTTAATAATTTTTACAGCCAAATTAGAATGAGTTAGAGAAAAAAGTTACTTAGTTATTATGAAGCTAATTTTTTTCTCTATTCTACTGAATTTTTTCAGATTTTTTTGAGCAAATTTTGAAAAAATCCCAAGGGTGCAGCTTATGTTTAACTTTAAATATCTCGAAAAACAGTGACTTTATCGTTACAAAGAAAGAGTATGTTTTTTACACAGCAAGTATTGGAGAATCGAAAAATTGTGCTAAAATGACAATTCCGCCAGTGGCGTAGAATTTAGGGAGGATCAACCTCTCACTTGCCCCTGTTGTACGCCACTGGCAGTAGCCAGAAACTTTTATTTAACATAATTTAGTATGGTGTACGGTACCTACATTTCCTGCCAAGTATGATAAGAATACGTCAAATAGTTTTAAAGTACTGGGCAAAAATCGTTTTTAAATTTTTATATAAAACACCCTGTAGCTCAGTAAGGAGCCACATTTTATCTCAGTGATTTGCATTAAATCTTCATATTCTGAGCCCAGGATACTCCAGTTAAAATTAGGAATAGTTATTCTGTTACACCCTGTATATAATATATATATATATATATATATATATATATATATATATATATATATATATATATATATATGTATAATATATATATACAGTGTGTCCCAGGATTGATGTTACAAGAGGTGTAATGGACTAAAAATTTTTGAATTTCATTTCAAGATTCTGGAATTAAGCCCTGCTTGGCGTGAAACGAATTTTAAGAATTTTTTCGTTTTTTGAAAAACAAAATTGCCGTGACGGTGAAGCAAGAACTATTTTCTTTTCAGGTAAAGTACCCTTTTTGTTTAGGATACGACAAAATTTTATTAAGAAAAGTTGTTTATAATGACAAATCATGGCCGTACACCAAACTTCAGGACGATCTACCTACTTTCATTAAACTGTCTGTTTTAGATTGAACAAAATAAATTGTAGGTATCTGTTAATTTATTAAAATTTTTATTTGTAGACCATTGAACGAAACAAATAGTATTTACAACAAATTTAACTTACGAAGCTTAATAATATCATTGATGTGCAATAAATTTATTAAAAATTACTCAGCGTTATCTGCGAATTCGGAATTTACACCAAACGGCGTGAAATAAAGAAAATAACAATGGGAGGCCATGAAAAAACAATCGTTGAGTATAATCTCAAGTACTGTCAGATTGCAATTTGTAGTAACTGCCTTTAGTTCAAAGTATAATTACTGCTAGATTATGTTATCGTTACAACAGAGAATTTACGTTGTTCAGTGTTACGGGCTTGGACAAACTGCCCTAAGAGTAGTGGTGCAGCGGTTTAACGAGAAATTTCCCAACACCAATCTTACACGTATGACTGCCATGCGAATAGTTAAAAAATTTCTTGCAACTGGCAGCGTTGGTAACGTTAAGAAAGAAAGAAAGAAATATGACGAAAATGATACCGCAACTGTTCTTGCCCTTGATTCGGTGGATGAACATCCCAGACTATCATTAAGGGAACGTTCGCGTAATCTCGATATTAGTAAATCAGAACTGCAAAGAATTTATAAGTCGACCAATGTAAAGGCATTCAAACCAAAATTTGTGCACACTCTCGAAGAAGGTGATGAAGGCCGTAGATTATTATTTTGTCTTACCATCGGGGAGCAATGTCTTCAAGAACGAAATTTTTATAAAAACATTGTATTCTCAGACGAAGCAACTTTTACTACCAATGGCGTTGTTTCCTCTCAAAATTGTCGCTACTGGTCTACAGAAAATCCAAACTTTCGGATCAACTGTAGAAGACAGTATTACCAAAAAGTGAATGTGTGGTGTGCTGTTTCATATCGTTTTGGCATAATTGGACCTTTCTTCATAGAGGGACGGTTAAATCAAAATGTTTATCTACAGCTACTTGAAAAGTTCAGGGAAGACTACTTAGATGACTTGCCGCTAACAGAAAGACAAGCAATGTATTTCCAGCAAGACGGATGCCCTGCACATTCGACAGCACGCGTAGCTGAGTGGCTAAATTCTGTGTTCTCAGAAAAGTGGATAGCTAGAAATGGTTCAATTGAGTGGCCTCCAAGGTCGCCCGACCTCACCATATTAGATTTCTTTTTATGGGGTCGCCTCAAACAACTGGTTTACTCTCAACCAATACCCAACAGTAGAGAAATCCTAAAAGAAAGGATAAGAAACGCAGTAACACAAATACACATAGAGGAAATTCGGAACAGTTTCATAGGATTCAGACGTCGCATAGAAAGATGTGCAGAAAATGATGGAGGTTGCTTTGAATATATAATTTATTTCAGTACAATCTTGTGTTACGTTTTGTAAGTTAAATTTGTTGTAAATACTGTTTCGTTCAATGGTCTACAAATAAAAATTTTAATAAATTAATAGATACCTACAATTTATTTTGTTCAATCTAAAACAGACAGTTTAATGAAAGTAGGTAGATCGTCCTGAAGTTTGGTATACGGCCATGATTTGTCATTATAAACAACTTTTCTTAATAAAATTTTGTCGTATCCTAAACAAAAAGGGTACTTTACCTGAAAAGAAAATAGTTCTTGCTTCACCGTCACGGCCATTTTGTTTTTCAAAAAACGAAAAAATTCTTAAAATTCGTTTCACGCCAAGCAGGGCTTAATTCCAGAATCTTGAAATGAAATTCAAAAAATTTTAGTCCATTACACCTCTTGTAACATCAATCCTGGGACACACTGTATATATATATATATATATATATATATATATATATATATAATATATATATATATATATATATATATATATATATATATATATATATATACCTGCATTGAATTCCGACGCAAAATATGGGGTACAAATCTGTTTTAAAAATGTAAACGATATAAGAAGATTGCAACAAATACAAAATAGATGTAGAAACAAAATTGATGAATTTACAGCTAGCAATATAGTAAAGGGATCAGTAAAATTAATAATTTTTAAATTTTCTCTGATATCTGTTAAAAATTACATAATACTTAATTATTAATTGTTAACAAAAACTAAAGTTTTCAATAATACTTTTCAGCCACAGCTGAAACTGTTTTTTCCTAATCATAAATAAATACAAACGTGGAAAGAATTTTTTCAACATTTGGGTTGATGCACTCAAAAATTCGCAATCGTATGGGAACCGAAAAAGCCTCCAAAGCCTACAAAGCCTCCTCTTAAGTTTGATATTCAAATAAAAAATATAGTACTATATGCTATTTGTTCATTTCCAAAGATTTATTTAATATCAAAAATCGTTTTACTGTGTTTGTTTTTTAATTATATAATATAAAGACTATAAATGTGGTTTAATAAATATTTTCATTATGACTTGATTTTTAATATCTGGTGTTTTCCATTAAAAATTAAAATTTAATTAAATCATTTAATGATAAGTAAAAATTTAAATGTATAAAATGAAAGTTAAACTTATTTTCTGGAAAATATATAGATATTTTTTAATAAAACTGTACAAAATACACGAAAACAAGTAAAATGCATATAGCTGTCATGTAAACTAATGGAAATGTTTTCATCAGGCAACCATATTGAATTATGGTGTGACGTCATTCTGGACTGCCTAATACATATAATCTTTAGTTTAATTAATAAACGGCAGATTCCTTCGGGTTAAATTAACTCAAGTTTAACTTAAACTTTCATATTAATCTAGAATGGAGAAACACCACTAAACATTAATCTTAAGGTTAAACTTTAGTTTCAGTTTAAACTGAGGTGGAGAAACCGGGCCCTACTGTACTATATCTCTCGTAAACTATACGTGAAGTTCAACCAATGAGAATGTTCTACTACTTCAATACGTCACGGAACGGACAAATCCGAGAATTGTCGAAGTTTGGTGCCAATTTAGCGTTTTTTAATATTTTTTTAAAGGTTTATTATAAATAAATTTGAAAAATAAATATATACAAAATGTTTTATTTATTTATTACTTTCCAAATTTTAAATAAAAAAAAATAGTGGAAAGGCCCATTAGAAAAATACTTGTAAATAAAACTTACATGCTTCATGACAACTGACAACTTTATCCAAATCATCAACATGATAATAATCATAGCCGGACGTGCCCAGCACTTCAAACGGCAGATACCCGATGATGGGCGGTGCCCTATGATCCAAAAATAAAAACTTCCATTCTAAACTATGACGCGAAGTAAATTCGGCCGTATTTCGTCCGGCACCAGCTGGTGTCTGTCCGCTTAATGATGGGATACTTGTAACACTCGATATATCGCTAGCGTCCACCAGAGACATTTCACGAATCAATTGAGGCGTCTGCAGTCGACCAGTGCCGACAAATAGACGGGTGTCAGCCTCGTTTGAGTAGCCGGTAAATCGGGAGTTGTCCGTTTGAGGTGTGGATTGATCTAACATGTCTACATCCGTTCCTGGAAAAGAATTTTCATAAAAATATTATAATATAGTAAAAAATCTTTCAGAACTCGTTAGAGTCAAATAAAAAGGCTTTAGGATTAAGTTCTGTTTATATTTTAATAAAACAAATTCGAGTCAGTGAGAAAGGTATACATCTCAAAATATTCTGAAAACTATAATTACTTACTTATAATTTTCTAGCTAAAGCACTAAAGTTAAAAGCATTTATATAAAATTTGTAATTTGTTGTAACTTAATTTAAACTTAGCCAACAATTCAATAAATTCTACGTATCATGGTAGATTTTTTTAATTTAGTTTTAGAATATTCTAAGGTAACTTTTGTATTATGTTTCAGAACTACCCGGGGGACGGAACAAATGGCCAGGGTATTTTTAACAGGGGGCTGACAAATTCACGCGTGACGTCATAATTTGAAAATATTTTTTGACATAAAAATTCGAAAACGCAGTTTAAATATACCATAATAACATATTAAAAAAAAACCAAAACATTATTATTATTTATCCATGAAAAAAATTCACAAACTTTGCCTATTTTCAGAGAGATCAGGCTAAATTCCCTCCTAAATTTGAAGTAACTGTGAAGTGCGCAACGATGAAAAACTTTAGTCATTACTACACAGATGTTATGCAAGTAGAAAACCTATCAGGCGATTTACATATGATAATATAAAAGAATAAATATATATAAATAAATACATATTACTTATAAATTTGATTAGAATCATGAATAAGCCTTTATGACATCTATTAAATAACTGTAATAAGACAATTAAAACCTACATACATGCTTATAAATTAACCAATCAAAATAAGGTGTGTTCATTTAAGTTATTCAACTGTTTCACACGCCTTCTTCGATCAATTATATTCCGATTTTAATTTCTTGTCCTTTTCAATAGATAATTGAACCAATTAATATCATTCTTAAACTAATTGTATCAATTTATTATAAAGCAGTCTTAATAAATTTGCAGGTATAGTTTTTTAACAAATCACAAACGTAATTATTAGATAGACCGATTTATCATTCTTTTAATTTTTTTGCTAGAAATGTAAATATATCCAGAGAGGCACGCTTAAATGTTTATGTTTATGTCATTAATGTATAATAATGCGTGTTGAGTTTGACTGCAAAAGCATAAAAGGAAAATGTCAATTAAGATAATTCGGTCATCATGAACAAATATCTAGTGACTGTTTGATTAAAATATTATTTGTAATATTGAATATTGGCATTATTGAGAGTGTTTCGCGTGAGCGAATATTTCCAAGTAGTAACAATAAAAAAGTATATATGAGAAGTATCATGAACTTGAATGAATTGAAAGTTAGATGTCAAGGTAGAAATGTTTAGCGAAAATTAATTACTGTTTGAATGAAAAGATTTTATAACTACACTATTATGACTATATGGTGTGATAGATTTTAAAATGTCAGATGTAACCAAAACATATTGTACATAGAAAATCTAAAGGGGGCTTTACACGATCATTCGGAATGACATTCAGACCGAAGATTCGCATTCTGATTAAAGGTGTAAGATCTAGACAAGTTGCAAAGTTAAAGTAACTGTAGGGGCTTCGTGATTGAAGTGAAGAATGACAGTCATTTCTGATTGATCGTATAACTTAATAAAAATTGACAAGAATTGTAAAAAAAAAACAACTTTAAAATAGGGTTTTAAATTAATAATTAAATGTTAAGCAACAATAAATTTTAAACATGATTGCAATATTTTGTAATGAAAATAACTGTTATGTAAAATTTAGATATGTGAAAAAGTTGTTCGAGTTTTTATCGTAACGAAAAACCGTTATTATGTTAGGTTCGGTAGCGCATGCATACCAACGTAAGACAATTATTATCAGGCGTAATGTGACAGGTAATTTATTTGCATTACGTAATTATTAATTGTAATTGAAAACAAGTTTTTTCACACAGATATTCATACTACCATAATAATTGGATTCCGATTATGAACTTATTCAATAATACGATTACAATTTGGATTTAAAATTGTTTTAAAAGGATTTACAGACAGCTAGAGATGACAGTTTGCTTTCGTAATTATATAAAAAAACAAAAACATATAGGCCCGTATTCATAGCACCTTTTAGAGTACTTTTAGATAGATAAAAGTGAATATATATTATAACTCAAGAAACTGATCGTACAGTTTTATTACCAATTTTAACTTGAATTATCAATGATGCTGACCTACAGCTTACAGTGAGTTCCAAACCACTAAGACGCAGCCGATATCAATTCAGTGGTACAGGATTTTTAATATCAGAAATAATAATTTATTTCAAGTTGGAGTTACAAAATTGAAAAGAATGTTATGTTTATTTTTTGATTTTCTTTTTTGTTATTGTATAATTTATTTAATATTTATTTTTCACATATCTCTAGTCAATAAAGATTTGGGTAAATGTTTTTTTTTTCGGATATTATTATCAATTAGTTATTATTACCAAAAAAAACTCCGAGTTCCGATGTGATCACATTAAGCCATGTACACTGTAATCTAAAAAAATCTAAAATAACTTACTTAAATATCCAACGAAATTGATAAGTTCATAGCACTCATCTCGTTCGGTACCGTTCTGATGATTTTGCTGTGTGGGTGTTCCGCCCCGTCGTAAATGCGCCTGAAAGGACAATTGTCCATCGAGCCCCGTACCACTTCCAGGAACACCGCTTCCAATCAGAGCTTGATAAAGAGCTGCCTGCTCTTCATCCCAAACCAGCTCATAAACACTGGTATTTAATAATTCGTTCTAAAACAAAAATAAAACAATTTTTGGGTTGCAAAATGTAAATAATTTAAAGTGTTTTTTTTTATATAAAAGACAGTACAATAATTAACGTTATTTAGGCTATTTTCAAGCTATTTAGCAAAAAAACAGTACACATTAATTTTTTGCAATTAAGTTAATTACGCTTTAAAAAATAATTATGTAATTTTATCGACAAACCATGATATATTACCAACGAAATAAAAAAGTACAAATGAATGAAATATTACAGTTTTTTCTAAAATCTCTTTTAGTAAATTTACAGAACATCAGCAAATTTTCTATCGGAAATTTTAGATAAATAGATAAACTTTGTTTAGTTCTGTAATATTATTGCTGGAATAATTACTTACATATATTTCTAAATGAATAAATTACATGTTTTATTAGTATTATTACACAAAATATGTACCTACTAAATCTCATTATTTTGAAGAATTATTACAAATATTAGTATGCAAGCTATAATTTTATATAATTTAGGAAGTTATACCAATACAATATGTAATTCTACATTAAGCATGTAATGCAGTTTGCAGAAAGTAAGCAAATTTTACATACTTATTAGGTCAATTTTACTTACTTTATACAATTATTATGAGTTATGTAAAAATTACAGAATTTTGAGATAGAAATACTTAATATTTATAACGTATACCATCAAAATTATTCATGTAAATTTTATAATCAAACGTTCATTAGACATTCACTCAAGATGTCCGAACCATCTTAACTAACTAACACCAACTTTTCATTTACATACCTATATACATACATATATATATATATATATATATATATATATATATATATATATATATACAATTACGCTATATACCCAAAAGGATGTGGCACAAACTCTTTCCATTATCCCAAAATCAGCTTTCTCCAAACATCCCAATCCAGCTAAGCGACTTTAGCTTCATCCACATTCATAATACCTCCTATCTCATACATGCTTTTCTATTCTTACTACTTGAAAACTTATTTAAAATTTAAATATTTTTACTTATTTCAAAACTAATCTGTTCAGTGTGCAAATTAATGTCGTTAATAGTTTAACAAGTGACAGAAATAATTTTCGTCTAATCATTTTCGATAGATCAGTGTCATAATTAAACCCGAGGGTAATTAATTTATTATACAGTGTTGACAGTTAAAAAAAAAGATACCTACATACTTGTATAACATATATAATATACAGTCGCTATATATGTTAACTGTAAAATTACTGTACGCAAACATTTAATAATAGTTCAGTGATATTATAGGTTAGTTACTAGTATTAGGTAAGTATAAGATAGACACAGAAAGAAGTATTTCAATTTTTACTACCGGCATTTAAAAGGATTACCTTGGAAACATTTACAAGCATTTAGAAATTTATTTATTTTATGTACTTGTATATATAATATACAGTGTGAGTCATAAATGCATTATAGAACCGGATTTAAATTACAAATTTTATCGCATCATAAATTTACTATAAATATTGATTTCGAAAATTTGTTATTTTATTTTTCCAAGTATTTCGATAGATCTGTGTTTGAAGATTTCGAAAATATCATAGAATTAATAATAATAATAATTTATTAATAGTTTTGGGAGCTTTAAAGAAAACAAATACATAAAATATTTTACATTATAAAATTCATAAATATGAATACAAATATATGCGACACTAAATAACTAACTTGTTTTATTCAAATAATGTTGTTTGATTTTAATTTTGAAAAGATGTAGTGAAGAGCATATTTTTATAAATTCTGGTAGTTGATTATATTCTTGTAACCCTTTATGAAAAATATTATTAGCTGTTTTACTTTTATTTTAATGAAAAATGACAATAATGTACAATCTGGCGTACAAATTCATTAAAATCTTCTAAAATTCCATAAAAATCAAAGTAAACTCCTTTAAAATCCCTTAATACCTAGTAAAATTCTTTTATATTATGGTAAAATCAATTAACAATTTTCTTAAAATCTTGTAAAATTTTTACAATCTTTGAAATTTCGTATAAAATCCGTAAAATCAATAAAAAAATTACTATAATCTTAACTATCATATTTAAAATATGTACAAATCTGGTGTACAAACTATTTCCGCAAATTTTGTACACCAGATTGTACAAATTTTAATTATGATTGATGAGATTGTAGTGATTTTTTGTTGATTTTTATAGATTTTATACGAAATATCAATAAAAGGTTTTACATGATTTTAAGGGGATCTTTTAATTTATTTTAAAGGATATTACTAAATATTCCAGAAATTTTAATTAATTTGTACACTAGATTTGTACAAGTAGTTCCCGTTCGTTACTAACTTAACGTAATAATTTACCATCAAATTTCACTAACATTTCGATTTTGAAAATTTGTGTTTTAGCATCTAAAACCTTGCAGAAACCTTATTTTTCATATTTCATATTTAATAATCATTGCGAATAAAACTTGTAAAAATGTGCAAATAATATTATTACATAAATAACAATTAACAACGGTATGTTGCTTACATCATCAACTAACTGCAAAAATATTTAAATAAAGACAGAAACTAATCAAGATACAGCAATGAAGAAAAAAACTTGAAAAACATAAGTTGTATTTGAATTTTTATCACTGTGATCACGTGCAATAGAGCAAGTGCATTAAATCAAATCATAATATACAGCCTGTTTCAGAGTAAGCGCCTTATTTTTTTTTTAGCCACACTATGGGTACTACTTTTAAAATATTTGGTAGTAATATGTTTCAGGACATTCTCTACACGATGGTGATATCAGATTTTCAATTGGACGAATTATTTCAAAATGGCGACTTTCAACTTTTTTTTTAAATGGGATGCCATAATTTTTTTTTATTATTGAGATCCTAAAAACATTCTTTTTACGATAGTATTTCGTTTTTCTTAAAAATTTATTTTTTTCCCTATCAAAAAGTAAACTAACATTTTAATCTAGTAGGGCATGACTGTCTTACACTCGATGTTATTTTTGTCCAAATATCAAGTAGAGGTAGACAAACTAGTAGTCAAACGTCAAACACCACCATTAGACTACGTTTCAATTTATGTATTGAAAAAGAAGGAAAACATTTCGAGCAATTTTTGTAAATATATAATTTTTATTTGATGTAAATTTTTAATTTTGAGTTTCAAAAAGTAGATGTTTATTACAAAATAAAGTTTAATTGTTTCTTTTTATTGATATTTGGACAAAAATAACATCGAGCGTAAAACATTCATGGGCTACTAGATTAAAATGTTAGTTTGCTTTTTGATAGGGAAAGAAATGAATTTTTAAGAAAAACGATATACTATCGTAGGATCTCAATAATAAAAAAAAATTATGGCATCCCATTTGAAATAAATTAATGTATGATTGAAAAAAAACGCTGTTGAAAGAGGAACAGAATAAGAAAGCATGTATTTCTATCTAGGTATCATAAATATGAATAAAGTAAAATTTACTTGTCTAGATAGGAATGTTTAGCGGAAACTAATTTCGGCATAGTGAAAAAAGTTTGAACTACACCTTTTGGGTACATGGCGTGATTGTGTATATATTTATGCAAGAAATTTTTTTTCTATTAAAGTTGGCAAAATTAAAAAGTGCGTCTTAAAATAAAAAATAAAAATTAATAAAAAGCCCAGAAAAAGATTGATTTTTTTTCTAAATATTAATAATATCGATCAAAAATAAAGTTACACAATTATTATTTAGTACCCAAAAAATCAAAAAACGAATGAATAGTCGAGCCAAAAAAATTCGAAAATTGACAAAAATATAATTTCGTAATTATCTTAAAAGTATTGTTAAACGCTTTGTAAGTTAACCAATTCATTAACTCGCCAACTGATCGATAAATAAGGTGTTTTGAAAACAATTGACAATTTAATTGCCTAGTTAACTTATTGATTAAGTTAACAATGCTTTATACAATCGAACTTAAGACAATCTATCAAAACTTTAGCTGTTAGTCAAAATAATATAAATTGATTTATTTGTATGTTTTAAAAATCAATGATAATAAAAATAAAACCGCGCAAGATAGATGTTAATTACTTTAAAATCTATAAAAAAAAATTTGCCCATCTTTAAATTACAAATAAATAATAGATGACCATTAAAATATGCATTTTGACACTTCACTTCAATCACACTGTATAGATAATAATTCAATATTTTTTTACGTAATACATTACGAATTTATACAGAACTTAAATTAATATTATGCATGCATGTGCGCATGCTTAACAGTGCTTGCATACGCACGAGCTTTTGAAAAATAATAATATGCAACCAAGAGAACTTGACCCATAAGTAATTACAAACTGTATATATTAATAGAAACAGAAAATTATACAATGAAAGTGCTATTATGTAATATATATTGTAATATGCATGTACGACTTAATTTATATGGATTATATTTACTTAACAAACTTATTGAATATGTATTTCTACTTAATTCTTTTCTTTTTTTTTTGTTTGTACATTTTTCATTTGTTATTTGTAATTTATTTATATTTATTCCGATTTCTTGTTTGATCTCTTAACAAGAAAAAATGTTAAAAGATTTATTTAAATTATGGAATTTTATTGTATGATATTAATTAATACGATATGTAATAATTGTCAATTATATGATAAGTTTGACATATTTAAATTTTCTTACTCGTTAAAGAAAGTTCATTTCTGCAATTTATATAATAGAAATTTGCTAAATCGTAAATAAAATATAAATATATTTTTATCGAAATATAAAAACCAGACAATAGAATAGAAAAATATCTTTATGTAAACAATATTTTTTTACAATATCACATAATGAGTAAAGCACAATTTTGTTATTATATCAGAAGATTTACGTCATCATTTTAAAGTAAAACAAAAGCAAGCAAAACAAAAAGGAAACGTTTAAATTTTTTAGTAATTAATACATACACAATCACGCCGTGTACCCAAAAGAATGTGGCACAAACTCTTTCTACTATCCCGAAATCAGCATCCTCCAAACATCCCTATCCAGACAAGCAACTTTAGCTTCATCCATATTCATAATTCCTCTCATACATTTTCCAAGTAATAGAAATAGAAGAAGATGTATGAGATAGGTTAGATGAATGTGGATAAAGCTAGAGTTGCTTGTCTGGATAGGAATGTTTGGAGAAAACTAATTTCGGGATAGTGGAAAGAATTTGTTCCACACCTTTTTGGGTACATGGCATGATTATGTATGTATGTAAAATATATTATAATAATATTAATAAACGAATTTTCTTAAATTTTGAGTAACTCACCGGTAGATGTCCCAGCAATGCTGTAACACTTTCAGATACGTAATGAATATGTCCAGCCGCTGAAAAAACAATAATGAATCCATCCAGAGCTTCCAGAATTAAATGTGTGAATTCTTCATTGGATAAAAATGCCGGTTTCCAGTCTTCTTGAATTTCATGCGCTCGAGATCTTATTGTTATTTCTGGAAAACGTTATTACAAAAAAAAAAACCTTACAAAATATTTTACAATAATTGATCAAAATTTAATTGCTCCTAAAACCCTCATTTATAACTAAGCTACTTTTATTGGTAACTGTAGCTGTACTACAAAAAAAAAATAGTAGCTGTAGCTTGTAGTTTCAAAATTTGTCGCAAATAGCTTATAAATATTGTAGTAGATAAAACATAAAGCCACTATTTGTAGCTACTAGCTTAGCTACTTTTAGTAGTTATAGCTACTTTTAATTTATAGCAACTTATATTAGCTTACAACCACTTTTAGTAGCTTATACCATAGTTAATTTTAGTAGTTATAGCTATTTTTACAAGTTAATAGCCACTTTTCTATACTTTATAACTACTTTTCCTAACGTAATATTTTAAAAAAAATTCTCTATTTAAATTAGCAAAGAAGTATCATTTGAAATTGTTAAACTATAAATACAATACAAGAAAATAAAAATATTTCCTTTTTTGGTGCATCACTAAATAAGTCAACTATTTTTATGTATATTTCATATTTTTGACAATGCATTTTTTCTCACAAGGGCGCTACATTTTAATAGCCCAAAATGCTAAAATATTTTAGGATAGCCCTGTATAAAATAAAAAGGGACTATATAATAGTAGATAAAAGATATATTAAAAAATAGCTCACAAAGTAGCTTAATAAATAGCATAAAAGCAGCTTAAAAAATAGCTTAAGATTTTATAGCTAGTAGCTTATAGTTGTAGCTTAAACTACTTTTGAATATAAAAGTAACTGTAGCTGTAGTTTTATAAATTTTCAAAAAAAATAGCTTGTAGCTGTAGATTAGCTACATTAATTGAGCAGCTTGCCCAGCTCTGCTTTCAATCATAAAAACAATTTATATAAATTTATTTATTACATATTATAATAATAATAAATAAAAACAATGAATAAATAATGAGCATGAAATTATTGTAAATAAATTATTTTAGAATTTTACTTTGATAGAAATGCCATGTAAAACAAATTATGTATTTCCGAAGTAATAAATTTACATGATACGAGTAACGTTAGTGTGTTTGGCATACAAAACTAGCAAAATACTATATAATTACAACTTTATAATCTAAGGATTTTTATTATAAAATATTAATTATAGAAAAAGGACATTGTCAACTTTCACAATATATATTACGTCGAAACATAAATTATTACTGATTTATTCGCCAAGGAGGAAACCATTTGTGTACAAATTAATTAAAATCTCTTAAAAATCTTAATAGAATTTTTTCAATCATTGTAAAATCAATTAGACTTTTCTTAAAATCATGTAAGATTCCTGTAATCTTAGAAATTTCGTATAAAATCCGTAAAATTAACAAACAAGGTCAATGCATTTTTTCTTCATTCAATGATTTAATTAGTTCATCAAAATAAATTAATGGCAAATAAAAACAAAATACTATAACTCAACAAAAAAAAAATCATTACAATTATACTTAAAATTTGTACAATCTGTGTAGAAAATTTGAGGAAATGGTTTATCACAACGAAAAACGATTAAAAATTAATTCTTAACAAAACATACCATTATGATTTTTGAGAAATGTAATTGTTGAACGTAGCACAGTAGATTTATCCATTTTTCTCGATCCAGTTGATACCATCGAACTTAATTCGTTGACTAGCATGTTGAATTGATCCCGACGTTTTTTTTCACTTAAATTTCGACTTTTCCTATTTTTGAATCATATTCAATTAATTAGACAAATTGATAAAAAAAAATCAGTAATTTTACATATATTCGACCTAATTCTCTAACAAAGTTGCTAAATTTTAATAACGTTGCTAGCAACATTAGCCAATAATATTAACTAACACTAAATAAAAAATGAAAATGAGAACGGTTATACTTGTTTCTATTGGTTAGAGTTGTTAGCAACGTTGCTAAAACTTAGCAACTTTGTTAGAGAATCAGACCGATTGTCGGTTTAAAGGTAAAACTCTTCAATTCCATTTTTTTTAATTTGAGAGAACACAATGATTTACTTGAAAATACTTTTTTTAAAAAATAGAGAAATACTATACAGAATTTTGCTGTAAACAAAAATATGTACTACTATAAAATAAAACGACTTTAAGTTTAAATTCTGCTTGATAATGAAAACACAATTTTAGGCTTTTTTGCCTTTTATGAAAAATATTACCGATAAAATAGGCAGAATTTTATCAAGAAAGAATATGAAAGTTTTCAATTTTTCACACATGAAATTGCAACGCATGTTGAGGAGTGTAAATATATATATATATATATATATATATATATATATATATATATATATATATATATATATATATATATATATATATATATATATATATATATATATATATATATATATATATATATATATGAATGCGACAAGGTTTATGTTGGACAGACAGGTAGAACTGTTTCTACTAGATTGCCAGTGGTCAGCACGTCTAAACTATACAGTTAAATCTGCTATTGTACAACATGCGAGTATCTTTATGATGTAAAATTCGCAGATACTGTAATTATTGTAAGACCTATCAATATTAACAACAGATTGATAAGGGAAGTAATAGAAATTTATAAAGAAAAAAGATAACATCAATCAGTGTAAAGTGGTACTGATTTAAATAAAATTTAACTTCCTTAAATTTATAATTTATAAAGTTTTTATGATTTAGTTACTTATTTATTGCCCAGTAACTAGTTTCTAGGTTCTATTTATTTACTGTAAATGTCATTTGTATGAATTTTCCTGATGAAGACGGACGTAGATTACTTAGAGTACACAATTATTAATAAATATTAATACAGAACTTTAACTTAAAGCAGTTTTATTTTATCATAATGAGTTCTAAAAGATTTTTTACTATGTTAGAAGTACTACTTTTCATTAATAATTGTTTCTAAGTAATAATCGAAAAATATCGATAATATATCAAAAAAATTGTCGCTTAGATTTGTCAACTCAATTTTTCAGAAAAACTGTACTTAAAATTAGTGAATTTTACCTTTAAACCGACAATATAGTCAAAGCCAAACTTATTAGTTATAACATCATAAAAAAGTCATCAATTATTTGTGATACAGAAATATGTGCAATTTATAACGTCATATCTCACAAGATTGATTTCTACTATACAGGGTGATTTATGACGTCGGGGAAAAACTACACCGGATGATTCCTATCAGTAATCTAAATACAAAACTACAAATAAACATATGTCCGAAAATGCTTTTTAACGGAACTGTAGTCGTTAGAAATTTATTACATGTAACATCAATCGCGTTAGCCTTATTTATTATATCAGGAAAAAAAAAAACAAGTCATAAACTTCTGAATAATTGATTTTCTAAAATTTTGTTTAAACACTAGTAAACCAATTTACTAGTTTATAAATTTTTGTACACCACATAAATAAATATTTAATAAACAATTTACAATAATTAAAAATCGAAGACGCAATTTTTGTCGGGACTCAGTAACTCATAACTAGTAAATTGGTTTACTAGTATTTAAACAAAATGTTAGAAAATCAATCAGTAATTTTACAATTATTCAGAAGTTTATAACTTGTTTTTTTTTTCCTGATATAATAAATAAAGCTAACGCGATTGATGTTACATGTAATAAACTTCTAATGGCTACAGTTCCGTTAGAAAGCATTTTCAGACATAATGTTTATTTGAAGTTTTTTATTTAGATTACTCATCGGAATCATCCGGTGTAGTTTTTCCCCGACGTCATAAATCACCCTGTATAATTCGTTTCTATAAAACATTATTTTGTATTTTTTATGTAACAATTAACTGTATTTAGAAAATAATGAACGTTTTGGTTAAAAAAATGTATGTGAGTGTTATTAAAGGTATACGCCTGCATGGATGTCCGATGTGTAGATTGGAGGTGGTATAATTGAGAAAATTGCTTGCGTGAGAGAAAATTTCCAAGTAGTAGAAATAGAAGAGCATGTATAAGAGGTGTTATGAATGTAGATGAAGCAAACAAAAAATGTTTTGTGGAAAATAATTTCGGTATAGTGGAAAATGTTTGTGTCACAGCCCTTTGGGTACCTGACATGATTATATATGTAATTGTGTATGTATATATAAATTCAGTAATTAGATAATAATTGTTAATGAGTCATTAATAACATATTTTTTTTGGAACTTACCGTTTCGTATCATCTTTATCATCTGTCTCATCATCCATTGTATCACTGAAACAAAATAAAATAAAATGTTAAAAATTAATAATAATGTTTATGCATTTAATATTCAATTCAAAAATCGACCATTTTTATTATATTTTATTTTCCTTTTTTTCCATTTATTTTTTGCATTTTTCTACTTAATACTGATTAAACATCATTAATTTAATCTTTATTTTAATAACACCAAGTATATAAATATAGTAAAAAATCTTTCAGAACTCATTATATTAAAAATAAAATGGCTTTAGGTTTACGTTCTGTATTAATAATCAACATTTCGACGAATTCAACGTCCGTCTTCATCAAGAAAAATAATACAAATAACATTTACAGTAAATAAACAGAAATAAGTTACTAAGTTACAAAATAAGTAACTAGATCATGAAGTTTTTAATTAATAAATTTTCAACGAAATTTTAAAAAAATCGTTAATTGATTGTAGAATGATTCAAAGAGATTTTACCAAGGTTTTAAGGAATTTAAAAGAATTTTAAGAAATTTTAGAAGATTTTATAAAGATTTTAATTAATTTGTAAACTAGATTGTATAAGTAGTTTTTTCCCCCTAGATTTGTATTTTCATCATCGTTCTATCTAACCTAGATGAGATTTTTTTTCGAAAAAAATCAATGTCTTATTAAGATACTCGTATATTATAATAATTTATGTTATATGAAAGTGCATGATATTAAAATAATATTTTCTAAATGTTCCACATTCTTAGTAACGAACCTGAACTATTTGTAATCAAATAAAAACCTACAATTTACTATAATAATCGTGATTTATTAGTATAAATTATAGAAAAACATATATTATTTATTTAAAAAATATATATAATATATTAATATCATAAACACAGCGGTTCCCAACCTGGACTACGCGACAGACAACTCAAGATACGCGCAATATATTTAAATTAATAAATGATTTAAACTTAATAAATGTGCAATTTGATATATTTTTTTGTAATAACCATAGTATAAGAAATATTGTTAATGATTATACTTGATTTTGTAATACATATTTTGTAAATTGACTGTAAAGGTGTAATTGGGTTGATAAATACCTGTATTTTTGCAGTATAAATAAATTATTATTATTATTATTAATATTAATGAAGTTTTCTTTTTCTCTTAGATCCTGTAACTGTAAGCTAGTGCCTCAAGTATGTCAAAAGTGAAAACAAAATATGCAAAAATTATGTGTCTTTTATGTGCTCTATATGTGCCAAACTCGAAATTTTTGTGCATCAGACATTTTTCATTAATCCTTCATTAATAAAATAATTAATTTACCATATTACATACATATTTTTTTTACCGAAAAAGTAAGTAAACTTACATAAAATATACATATTTTATATTCATATTATGTAAAAAAATTCCTGTAACGTTTGTAAGTTTACATATTAAACTGGTGTAAATCAGTTGGCCCGGGTTTTATGAAAAATTACCGATTTTTTTACAGTGTATAGAATATTATGGTATGATTGAGAGTGTTTTGCGTGAGTGAAAGTTCTCAATTAGTAGGAATAAAAAAACATATATGAGAGATGTCATGAATATGGATGAAGCAAAAGTTACTTGTCTGGTTAGAAATGTTTGGTGGAAAATAATTTCGGTATAGTGAAAAGAGTTTGTGCCACACCCTTCTGGGAACATTGCGTGATTGTGTATGTATGTAAATATATTCTATTTCTATAAAATGTTCAAATCTACTTAAAATTAAAGTCCATTAAAGTCCTATAGAAAAGTCAATAAATTCATTTACTATAAATAATTTTTCAGAAAAATATTAAAAATAAAATTTCAAATATATTTTTATTGTGTATAATTATTTATTTAGTTTCATATAATAATAAAAATTAATTAAATTTCTTAGAATTAGTCAATAATCAGTTCCCATAATTCCAAAGCAAAACATGAGGCTATATGCTCGAAAAGTTGATCATATAGTTTCTTAATAATTTGTATTTGAATTATTAATGGCACACTTCAATGTGGGATCTACAGCTTATAGTGGGTTTCAAACCACTCAGATGCCACAAATATCAGTAGTACAATCATATAATATTAATAATATTGTACAGTTCAATGTATAAAATTCAATCAATTAACTGTTAGAAACTTACAAATTTAAAAATCCTTTAGTTTTATACCACATTATACACATTTGCGTACAAAATATTAAAAAAAAAAACAATTAGTTAAAATTCACAACACACTAAACAAAACAAACTACACTTGTTACCATAGTAATAATAATAAACAAAACACATCTTGAAATCTTGATTAACAGTATTATACAATATAACATTTTACTATTCATAAATCACATTACAGTGCAGAAATATAAAAAATAATCACGCATCACGTTTTACAAAATTGCATAATAATTTTAATCTGCTAGTAATTTTGCTAAAACTAATTTTTATTTTAGTGCACGTGCAGGTGAATCGATCACGTGATATACACACTACGCATGCTTAGTAAAAGATAATTGAGCAACAGACATTTTTATAACCTAAAAATGTTAATGTTATCTTTAGTTTTGATCTTGGTGAAATAATGCAGTTACATCAATCAAGTTAATGGTAAAATAATTTATTACTATTAGAATTTAATATACGATTATAATCAAGAATGTTATTTGTGATTCGATAAAAATTTAAATATAATATGTCAATAAAGTTAGCACCCCCACTTCGTCCAAAATTGAAAATTCTTAGCCCATAATTTTAGACCATTAACATCAAATTTTTTTGGTCCAAAATTTGATAATTTTAGACAATTTTAGACCATCAATATCAAATTTTGATGGTCTAAAATTATGGGCCAAAAATTTTCAATTTTGGACAAAGTGGAATGCTAACTTTATTGACATAAAAATTTAAATATAACAGAACGTCAACCTAAAGCTTTTTTATTTTAATATTAAGAATGCAACTAATAAATATATCAAGTAACCTTAACCTTAACGAAAAACGTGGGGCGCATACAATAGATAATTGTAAGGAGTAATTACAAGTATTGTCATAGCTATTAAAAATTCACAATCACAAATTTTCAGGACAATCTGTATGGGGTCAAGAGTCTGTATGGGGTTATAAATCTTTATGGGGCTAGGAGAAATTATTTTATACTTTTTAGTCCGTCTTAAAAACGTGCTATATTAGCTTTTTTTTTTTAATAATTATTTTCTGCTTTTTAGTCTTGTGTTTATGTTCTGTATTTTCTGTAGTTATTTCCTGTAGTTTCTATATTTTAAATGTACGGAATTCGTAAATTAATATTTTTAATATTATACATACATACACATACATACATACACAATCACGCCATGTACCCAAAAGGGTGTGGCACAAACTCTTTTCATCATTCCGAAATCAGTCGCCTCCAAACATTCCCATCCAAACAAGCAACTTTCGCTTCATCCACATTCATAATTCCTCTCATACATGCTTTTTATTCCTACTACTTGGAAACTTTCACTCACGCAAAACACTCCCAATCATACCACTCCAACTACTCATCGGACGTCCACGCAAACGTATATCATCAAAATCATTCAAATAAATCTTTTTAACCAGACGTTCATTAGACATTCGCTCAACATGTCCGAACCATCTTAACTGACTAACACCAGCTTTTGCTACAACATTTTTTTCAATTTCACACTCATCATACACTAATCTATTTCGTACCCGATCTCTCCTATTTAATATTATTAGTTAATTAATTAATTAGTTAATATTGCATTGCATCATCCAGTTAGCTGAGCTATGTTTAAAGTTTCAAGTCTTTTAACTTAGTTTAAAATCGATTGCAAAATTTGTTTTCATTAACGTGTTAAAAAAAAGCTCTGTTAGTCCCCTCCTGTAAAAATTGAATGGATGTTGGTAACCTTAACCCTCTCTTTCTGCTGGTGACCGTGTAATAAACATGACAATAACATAACCTATATTATAAATTTTCATTTCTATTTCGTTATTCTAATTCTCTATTCGTACTTCATTCCGTATTCTACTCCACATAGGTAACACACATAATAATGTCTATCGATTGAACGGTTTTAAAGGTAATACAAGATCCGTTTGTAAGATATTGTCCTTGTAACCGATTACCTATATATGCATAATATAACTAAAATGGGGACACCAATATATTTATAAAGTTCAAGTTTTTGATGTCGATGAAGCTGGCAGACATATTTTGGCAGAATAACGTGAAATTATTCTCAAAATTTTAGGCTTATTATGAGCTATTTAAGACCCTAAATGTCAAATTTATGGTTTCAGCCGTTTTTCTAAAAATTTGATGCCCAGTTTTGTCCAACACTTATTTTATTTTGTCCAACTCCCCTTAACGAATGACTCAAAAGTCGAATTTCTATAATGTGGCACCCTCATAAGCGAATTCGATAATGATGATTTGAAATGTTTGTTTATTAGTAAAAAGTTTTGTCCAATGTCAAAATTTATTCCATAACATTTGATTTAGTCGATAAACATCGAATAAATAATCATCAAATTCGATTAGTTCATTAGTTAAGGAGAGTTTGACTTAACTTAGACAAAATTATGCAATATATTTTTTTAAAATTCTAACATGGGGTGACAAATTCATGTAGATGACGAACAGACTACAACGTGAATGTCGTGATACTTTTGTTAAAATACTTTCAGATGCTGTGAATGTGCATATTTATACTAATATGGTATTAAAAATATCTTTAACACATTAATACATAAATAAAACATTTATCATGTTTTTTTTTTCTATGATTTATGAATAGTTTTATACATAAATATATTTTTAAGTAGTGTAATACATTTTTTTAAAAATATGATTCGTATTCATAACTTCTTTTAGAGCACTTTTAGCTAAAAACAGTCAAGATTTCAATAGTAATTTTTACTGTTACTATAGTATCAAATATATAAGTAAAGTAGTTTTATAAATTAAATATTTTTTATTACATTTAACATTTTAAAATATAAACAATCCCAAAAACAATTCTAATATTTTTTAAATAAATACTACTATTTTCATCCTAGAATTTCAAATTTTTCTATTACACATTAAATAACAAATACGTATTATTTAATTTCATATTATATTATTTTCTCAAAAAAAATAATAAAATCTAAAATTATTTGACATTCTTTTCTATTTTAGCGGGAGAACATATGAGGAGCAGACTTTCAAAATGCGTTTTGTCCAAATTCCATAATTTTCAGAAAGAGGCAAAACGTTTTTGACTAAATCCGAAAGTACATTACGTGCCCATTGGACAAAACGCGTTTTGAATGTCCAAGTAACTTTCAATATTTGTTTCAGACGGGACAATATGCGTTTTAAATGTCGAATTTGTCTTAAAAGATGCGTGTTTGCGCATAGAACGTAATACCATCACTAACTAAAAATTTTACATTTTGGACAAAATGCATTTTGAAAGTCTGCTCCTCATATGTCATTTATTCTTAAATTTTATCAAGTAAGAAAAAAAAACAAAAATTATTCAAATTAAAAATATTTTAAATACGAGTCATATAACATTTTATAAAAAAAATAAATATGAAAATTATATGAAACAAAATTTTTCAATAAAATGCGAAAGAAAAATATCCGATGAACAATTCAAAAATATACACAAGAATTGAAACTAGATTTATAAAATATTCTAGTGACATTAAAAAAAATTGTATCAATAAGTAAATGTTACTTACTCTGATCGACGGTCTGAAGTTTTTTTCGAATAATTAGACATTATTTTTATCGATTATTTATTATTATATCTTGCTTGTACTTCCAGCAACGAAATAAAATTATCCAAAATAAATACATGTCAAAACACTATTTATTATATCACCAAACACACATAAATACACTTTATATATACTTATATTTATAAAATATCATTGCAGTAACATAATTTCATTCATTTTCCTTGTAAAACTAGATATACACAATAAATTATTAAGTAGATACCTGTTGTTCTCTATACACAGCAAGATTTATAACACAAAATACACTATTTTACAAACATGATCGTTGACAACTATTATTGCGTACAATTTTCCGAATAATTTTCACTGTTTATCACCAAATATCAATTAATTACTCTCTTTAATTTAATGAAAATAACGTAAAATTGATATTCACACATAAACATTCCGCTAACATGGTCGCATTCAACTGTCACGACTGACTAGTGTTGCCAACTGCAAGAAAATATATATTTTTTTACTTTTAAAATAAAAATTACTTTTATTATTAATAATAACAATTTCAATAGAAAATTATATATTTATATGCAAAAATAAATTTCAGTTTAATTTAAAAATACTTTATTCTGGTAATCAGTTGGTACTTTTATAATACAAATCTGTAAACTTATATTTGTTACATATATATGTAATATTAAAGTTAAACATGACCAAAATAATTTATGAAAATGAATAATAAATATGTAAATTATTATTATTACTTAATAATTAGTATAATTATATTTAATAATATAGTTGGCAATATTTATCTTACAGGCATTATGCCGTAATCAATTAAATTTTAAATTAAAAATATTGCATTTCAAATGTTTAAATACTACACATGTACAAAAATAGAATAAAAATAAAAAATAAATAAATATATTACATTTATTATTTGAAAATATACATATATGTATATAGAATAAAAAATATTATTTTTTTCTTGATGTAGTTTTTGAACAAACATTTTGTTTCACGGTTTTATTTTTTTGCGTTTTCTCTGTCAAAGTAATGACACTTTTCGCTTTAAATTCTGTTTGGGATAATTTTGCTTTAATATTTATTTCACTTTTACTTGAATTTCTAATTTTGTTTGAATCATCATTTGGTTTTTTATCAAATTCGTTCGAATCTTCGGGTTTAAAAGTACGAATTGTAAATTTATTATTGAATTTATCATCGTTCGGTAACGGACGATGCAATGTAACGGTTGTCGGCAAATTTTGACGCAATGTTTCTGCAAATTTACTATTTTGTTGATTCAGTGTTGCCAGTCCACGTTTAAATGAATTAAATGCAGCTTTACGTCCCAATTTCTCTAGCTTAAAGCGATGTAACATATGTTTCCATGTCATTGTGTCCGATTGAAGTAATTCTTGTTTCGTTGGCGATCTTTTCATTGATTTTATAAAAATCATTTTCCATACTGCATTTGTATTACAAAGCTAGGGGGGTGGTATTTTAATTTTAGTAAATAAATAATTATTATTTTATTAAAATAATGTCAAAATTATATAGTTTTGATTTTATGTGCAAATTAATTTTATAAAATTTAGGAAAAGTTAGATTAGGTACAATAAAATATATATTATTAATGAATATTTACACATTTATTTAAATAAAATATTGAAAATATATTAAAATATAATTTAATTTGTTTTTATCGTAAATTTTAAATCATTTTGGCCGTATATTTATACTGTAATCTTTTTTTACAGACAAACTACAATAAGAAAATATAAATTAATTATAAAAAAATATTCTTGAAATATATTTATAAATAAGTATTAAAATATATTCATAAATAAAAGTAACTTACCTCGAAGAACATTTTACTAGTTTGACGTAAATGTAAGATGTCATTTAAAGCTAGGAGTCGTACAATTTTCCGAAAAACAATTTCCGGTAGACAAAATAAATCTTTATCTTCTTTGACTAGACGTTCCATATAATCAATAACGTGTTCTCCAAATAATAAAGAAATTTCGTTTTTAAAGGTTCGATCTCTATCGATATCCTCTAATACCATTTGCCTTCTTCGTGGATAAACATGAGGGCCACGAGATATATCCCACGAATTTAAAATTGCCTGTATAAATAAATAGAAATTTCTATTTGATAGTATTGTATAAAAATGTAATTTAAAATTAAATTTATTTTATAAAAAAACAATGACAAAAAAAAGTTACTAAACTGACACATCAAATTTATAATTTTTTTTTAAAAGATGTATTTATTATTGTAAAATAATAATTTGACAATAAAATAAGTAATTAAATAATAAAAATATTGCTTTAAGAAATGACCATATACTTATAGAATAAATTTATTTTAATAAACTTACATGAGTACTTGTAATAGTGAGACCATTATAATCACGTTTCGGTGCTGGCGAACTTGCATATAATTGTAAATGAAAACTAGGACTGATTTTTGTATGTTTCATTGTCAAATATAAACCCTTATAATTTAAAAACAAAATGTTATCGCTTGTCCATATTCGCTAAATGTATCCATAGTAACAATTAGTTATTTGAAATTAAATTCGACACAACTTTTTTTCATTTATTCACTTCACGTACGTTGATGCGTTGTACACAAATTCCAAAGTAAACTGTTTGTTTTTAATTTGCAAATGTGTTTACTGCATGGAAATTAATGTTTTGTTTATAAATGCAGAAAATTTTATGGGCAGTGTGAATATATACGTTTGAATGCGTATTTATAAATATATTCACAAGTTCACTACTGATCAATTTTTCCGGCCTAATTCATAAACACAATTTATTTATAAATTGAATATGATTGTTATATCTTACAATTTGCGAACTTTGATCTTGTTAAAAACAATTATAATTTTATTTATCAATTATAGTTCTAGATATTTCCGGTATTTTTACAAAAATATTGTCATAAAATATATTGCTAAACTTCTAGTATTTTTCTATACAAGCTATAAAAAGATATGAGTAGAAGTTGAAGTATTCGTTTTCATGTTACGATAAAAAGTTCTGTTATTGATTTTTTCTCTGAAAGTAAACAATGTAATACAGCATGTTTCAAAAACATTTTAAATATTCAACAAGTGGCATAGTCCAATATTTTTTACTTGCCTCGAGAAAAAACTGATTTTTACAAGAGATTACAGTTAAATATATAATATATAATAAAAATCCTGAGAAAGTTTAAAAATTTGACAAAATTGTGAGACTGAATACGATTATTTAGAATATACACAAATAAAATTTAAAAATCTAAAACTATAAAATTATTATAATTTTATTATGCGTCAAATAACTTATTTTTTGCTAAACTCACTGTATACATGTTTAACACTGCATAAAAGTAATTGCATCTATTAACAGCAGAAATATTGATTAAAACAAAACATATACACACAAAGTTAAACACTTCAAATGAAACGATTTTAATTTTAAAACACCTTTTGGCATTTTACATTCGATATTAAAACATTTAATAATAATAATTTTGCATCACTAATCTCACAAAACATTGTTATAACAATACCGAACACATAAAACTTTATTTTCAAATAGATTGCATTGTTTTTATTCTCTAATTAACAACAGTACAAGATAATTAAATTTACGTAATTAATAATTTAATGTTCATCGCACACAATAACTACCCAATGGTTCTACGCTATTGGTTATAGCAAATGATGCAAAAATAATCTAGGACCAAAATAACTAAAATACTGTACGTGTGAATTTTGATAGAGGTTATTTTTATAACGTTTTTTCGAAGGTAATCAAGTGTTTGGCCTACTAAAGATGTTTACATTAATTTTATTAACAGAAAGAAAAAGAAATAAAAACAAATGAGAATTCGGAAAAAACAAATCTTTAGAAATATGATGTAAATATTTACGATTTTCTTATTGATGTTTTAAATATCATAAAAATACAAATAACTTTTTTGTTTATACGTAGAAAATATTTTTTGCAGAAATGTATAAATCTAGCTGTTGAAATACGTATTTTATATTTTAATAAGTTGAAAATGTTTCAGTACGAAACAAAACATATTAAATTAGAAAAATATTTGATTGTGGTAAAGGTGATAAAGTAAAAAACCAGTTCAAAAATTTAAAAAATAAAACAAAAAACAATAGTCAGAATAAAAGTCAAATGAATATTGAAAATATGTTGGCATAAAAATGTACTTATATGTAAGTTGGGTTGTATAGTTCACAATGAATTTATTAAATTTTGAAATATTATGTAATTAATATTATTTCTGATATTAAAATCGTACCACTGAACTGATATCGGCTATGCCTGTGTGGTTTAGAACCCACTATAAGCTGTAGATCCTTTGCTTGGCTGTGGGCTAACGACCATGACAATGCAGGTAAAAATAGTTATTTCGCGTAGAAATTGCAGAAACTAATTATATTAATATATGTAATTATAAATAAAAATACAAATAATAAAAATAATAATATAAAAAATCCCAAAACCACACTTACATTAAAATAAAGCTAAATACGTATTTCGGAAGCTAAGCTTCCATCTTCAGTAGCTAAATAAAATTTACAAAAAATCTTACCTGTGATCCGAAGTACATAAACACTTAAGCACTTGTCAAAAAAAGTGCTTAAGTGTTTATATACTTCGGATCACAAATAAGAATTTTTGTAAATTTTATTTAGCTACTGAAGATGGAAGCTTAGCTTCCGAAATAGGTATTAAGCTTCATTTTAATTTAAGTGTGGTTTTGGGATTTTTTATATTATTTTTATTTAAATTTCGCCACAGTAGCTCATTTTCTAATCTTATATGTAATTATAAAACAACTATATATTTAAAATATATCAATATCAAAATAACTTTGTGTTTCAAGAAATTATTCTTTTTCAAAATAAACATGTAGTGTGTATGCGTGTAGTTTACTTGTATAGGTTTTGTAAAACACACAAACAAAAAAATAGCTTAAAAATTGCAAAATATATTTTGAGCAAAAGAAATAATAAAAATACAATTGAGAAAATAGTAAAAAAATCTCGTCGCATTACATTACAATGGTATTTTCTTTTAAAATTAATAAAAATTAAAAAAAAAAAAACAATTTTATCCCAATTAATTTTTTGGAATGATCTTAAATTATAAACAATAATAAATAAATATTTTAAAACTAAACTATTAAATAATAATAATTATATTTATTATCGTACAAGTTACCTAACCTAAGAACTTTATTTAAATAATTTTAAACGCAATTTGATTCTAACATAAAAATAAACGGAATCATTTTGTTTTTTATTAAATCGTTTAAAATTATTTCTTTTCTTATTTACGATTATTAATAATTAATATTATATACAAAATAAATATTTCTGAAATATATAGTAAATAATTTAAAAACAGTTTTTAATAATAATTAAATTAACTAAATTACAAGCATAAATAGTTCTTATTTTTATTATTATTCTATTGGCATAAGAGTTAAAAATACCACAGATCATATTATTATAATAATTATATTTTATTAATAAATTCGAATGTTCATAAGATATTTTAAATTTCCTTCTTTTTTTCTACTAAAAAATTCGTAAGAGATTCAATGAAAATTTTTACATGCTTTTAAAATTACAGTTAATTATCAATCAAATTTCTATATTTTGATAATTTATTTGAAGAAGAAACTATCAGTTTTATTATTTTATTTACGTGAATTGAAAATTTATACATTTCTAAATTATGATAAAATAATTCAATGTACATTATTTTTATATCTTTAAATCAATGCACTAGGTCACCCGTAAGAGATAATGTCATTTAATAATAATAAATTTAATTTTAAAAATCATCTCTTTTTCATATTTAAAATTTAAATTTTCTATTTTTGACTATGATATTAAAATATTTTCTATTTTATCATATTATAGTTTTCAATTTCTATAAAAACCAAATATTTCATAAACATGCACTAGGTGTTTCTCTGAAGACGATGTTGTAAAACAATAGCTTTTTGGAATATTTATATTTTCAGTTTTCATGCAAAATAATTATTAAACAATTTACCTGACAATTCTTCGAAAATTAGTCAATAAATACAAATTCACCAGGTAAGCATCTGAAGAAAATGTCCATACAATAAAAAAATTTCTTATGTTTTCCATTCATAGTTATCATATCTTACAATACCGTTCAGAAGACGACGACATAAACCAACAAAAAATTTTATATTTCCCTATTAATCATGATTATATTTTGCAATATATCACCTGAATTTCCATAAAAGTCAACATTAACCACGTGACCTTCTGAAGATGACGTCATAAATCATCAAAACTTCTTATATTTTTTCTGTGTATCTGAAGATAACGCCCAAAATCAGTCATTAAAACTCCATAGCATGTTCTCTAACAACATTTCGCGTATCTTCCACCGCACAACTTTCACCTTCTGTAACTTCAACCCCACCACTCGCTGACGATGTTGTCGTAACACATCCAACCTGTCTACTACCCTCCTTCATTCGATCTTTAATCCGCTCCAGCAACTTATCAATCGCTCGTAATCGCTTCTCCAACGATGTAGTACTCAAGAACCCGACCTGGAGTTGAGCGCTAAGTGGTAAAACTGGCATAAGCCACCAGGTCCATGCGGGACCGTCTGGTAACGTTATCCAATTGTATTCTAACGGTGGCATAGTGCCCAATGATTGTTCGACTTCGGCTTGAATTTGTTCGGTAAGCGAGTGAAACCAGGCGATTGCTTTGCGGTGGACTCGGTCATGAAGGTGATGTAGTAGAGGTATTACATGTCCTGGAGGTGGTTGGTCATGAATGTAGTGGATTTTTGCCGTGTCGTAACCGTCCTGGAATAATTAAAAAATATATTTTATTATTTCATTTGAACCAGACTTTACACTTTAGTTCGTGATACATTATAAATTATTTAAATAAAAACAAACAATTACTTTGTAAATATCGCAGAATTTATTAAAACAATTTTAATAAATTCTGTGATATTTGCAAAATAATCGTTTGTCTTTATATTTATATTTTATTAATTTTAAACTGTAAAATAATTTTAGTCGCAAGTAAATAATTTTGAAAGTATTTTGTTAATTTAAGATTATAAACAATTCAATTTTCATTTCTATAATATTATTTTTTAATAATGAATAAAGTTTTGTTACTTGTTATTTTCAGAAATAATAGAAAAAATTCTTGCTTTTTAGCAAATCATGTAATTGAAAATATAATATGATATAACATATTTTTATTTTGCAAATAAGTAATGTGTATTGATAAATTAAAGTAACAAAATATGTATTATATTATGTAAATAAATTTGCAAATTATATGTTTAGAGTTACATGAACGATAATTTTATTTCTTGAAAATAGTTCACAAATAATCAGATATTTTTTATGGCTATTTTTATTCGAATTAATAAAAATTTACATAACCGAATAGTTTTTTGTTTTTATTTTTTATGTGTTCTTATGCAACTTGTTTTTCGCCATATCGTTAAAATATACTCCTATCATTTTACTGCATTATAAGTCATTATAATTATATAATTTAAAATTTGTATTCTTATATGCAAACGACTTACAAGAATTGATTATACCCACATTTGCGATATTATAATATTGAAAAGTATATGTAGTTAAAAACGAATTTTCTTACCTTTTCGCCCCGAGAAATTACACGAAACCTTTTCAATCCAACGGTGGTTAATATCGATGTACCATCTTGTAAATTAACGGCATCTTTAACTTCAAGTACAGTGCCAAAATCGGCAAATTTTTCATTGGCTTGCGCCGAAGCAGCCATTGCAAATCTTCGCCGAGATGTTTGTAGACATCGTCGCGTTAAAAGACGATATCTCGGTTCGTAAACATGTAGTGGACAGGCGACACTTGGAAACGCCGATGTACAGATAAAAACTGGAATCTACAAAAGGAAAAAAAAACATTTGTTTAAACGTATTGTTCTTGTAATTCAAATAAAAGACACTAAAATTAGTAAGCTCTTCCTAAACTATCATTTTTGATTATTTTTATACATATCTAAAACTGAAAACGCACTTTCTGGACAAAATGTATATGATGGGAAACTTTTCATGTAAAATAAAATTTTTATTTTTATTTGATTTATTGACTTGAAAAGATTATTTCAGTAGCATGTCCTTCAATAAGACATTGGACATTCTGTTTAAAAGTATTAAGGTATTAAAAGGATAGTTGTTTTTCAACATTTTTTAGGGACTTTTACAAAAATACAGTAAACGATTATACCATTGAAAAGTGTGTTTATTGAAGTTTTGAGCAGTATTTTCTTTTTTCAAAAAAGTCAAATTTTCACTTTAAAAAATGGCGTCAAAGCGACCAGGTCAAAATTTAGATTTGCCAATGGTGGCGTTCAGTAATTTCTGAAACAAAAACAAATTGACACGTTTTCTTTGTTTTTGTTTAGGGGTAAATCTATCGTCGGAAACTTAAGATCAAATTATACACTTATAAATATATATTTCAACATATTAGAAACTTAAGATCGAATTATACACTTATAAATATATTTCTACATATCATCACTTACAATTAAATAAATAGTCAATCTTATACGTGAGTTCTAACTCTTTAACTACAGCAACGAATCTATCCCTAAAACATAAATTTATGGAATTTACAACATTGCGCTCTCAAATCAAACTAGATTCCAGAAGAACATGAATGTTCATTCAATCTTTACTAGACAATTAAATAACTTTCGTATACCGAAATGCAATTATAGAATTTCGGATAAATCTGCCAATTCTCTTGGATTACAGCTCTTTAATATCAAATTACCAAATGAAATAAAAGGTACGAATAAACTATCTTCTTTGTAAAAGAAATTGAAATTATTTTGTGTTGCCAACTGTTTGTACAATCACGACGAATTCTACAGTGCTGTGCGAATGATCGGAATTAGTAGTTGCGGATGATATACTTGTATGTAAATCTTTTTTTGAAACTTTTTTTTTATAAATATTAAACGATATCAACAATTTTTATAAAAATTCTATTGGAAATTCTAGTTTTGACTGTATCATTTTATAATATTCCATATTCAAATCATATAAATATAATTCAACACAGATTTAAAGTACTAATTATTGAAAATCTAACTAGCTTTTTAATTTGCCTACCTGTTCGTCTTCATCAACGCCTCGAATTTCCTTCATATATCCATCGACTCGTTCCTTATACGCCAACGGCAATAATTCCCTTATAACCTTTTCCAGGGCATGACAAACACCAATAGATGCGACTCCTGTACCTTCCAAAGCCGACATACATAACGGACAAGCTAATCCGTAATCTAGGACGCGCGCTAAACACGCACGACAAAACGTGTGACCGCAAGATGTTGTTACAGGTTCGTATAGACATCTTCCACACAAAATACATTCTACGTCAATTGTCGATAAAGTTTGGCTTGCTTCGGTTTGATCTAAACGAGCTGAAATTTGAAAAAAAAAATTATTGTGAATATATTAGGTTGGTTTGATGATAAAGTAAATAAAATACAGATTGTAATATAGTTCATTAATTTTTATATTAGTTAAATTATATACTATTAATGGGGTACTTGTATATTTTTATAAAAGATTGAATAAATTGATTAACAGTAGTTTCATTTTCATGTCTAAAAACTTGTAAAGTTCTTTATAACGTTAGACAATTAATTAAAAATGCCCATGATTATTGTTCTGGCAAATAAAATAAAAACTAAAGTTACTACAGCTGTTTCGTGTATATAACTATGTGAAAATATCAGGATAAAAATATTTGACCTATGAAAAAAACATATGATCTACCGAATAGTACCTATGAAAATAATAGTTTACCTATGTATTAAATAATTAATCTACGGTTTTAATTTTTGACCTATAAAATTAATTATTGATCTATAGAAATATTTATCGACCTATGAAAATAATTATCGACCTATGGAAATAATCAAATACCTACTGATATAATTATCGATCTATAAAATTAAAAAAGTGGCTATTTATACATACGGTATGTATACGCAATTGGCTATTTATACATACAGTATTTTTACGTAATTGGCTATTTAGGGTAGGTTAGGTTAGTAGGTTGGTTTAGGTTTTTTTTACTATAGATCATTTTTTAATTATTAATAAGTAAATGATTGATTTTTCTATAGGTAAAAATATAAAATTTCATAGGTAATATTTGAATTATTAATAGATTATAAAATTAGCATCCAAAGTATCAGGGGTTTCACACCGGAACTGAACCGAAAACCGAAAAAAAAACGTTATTTTTGCTGGAACGAAAATCGGAACTAAACCGAAAAAAAAAATCGGTTTATTTCGGTTCGATACATGTTGAAACACACGCGTTAAAACAATCTTACTTTCCACGTCAGTTGTCGGTTTTTTATTTGTTTTTTTTTTCTTCTTGTGGATGAATTCTCAGTTATTGAAATTGAAAATGAAACTAGGAATCACTGTGGAAGGTGTATTTTTTGATAATAACTTTGCTTTTAATAATCTTTAAATAGTTGAAATGAAAATAAATTGGAAAATATTTTAATAATTAGAGGTAATTTAAATTTTTTCTAAGTTTAAATAAATAAAAATCCTGTATACAAGAATTTGTTACGTTAACATATGTTGTCTTATTATTATATAATTAAAACTTACATACAAATTATATAAGTTTCAAATAATAAATTATATCATTATCATATATTATATACTTCTAATTATTATACCTTTAATTAATTAGGAGTAATAATTATTGAATATTCATATTATTTTATTGTATCAATTTATGTAGTATGCTTATTATATAAGTAGGAGTAATTATGGTAAAAAATAAGTTTTTAATACAAATAAAAACCTTGTAAAAATTTAAAAATTAATCACTCGAAACTAAACCGAAAAAAGCCGTTATTTTTATCGGAATGAAAACCGGAACCGAACCAATATATATTTTTTTAACTGACCCGGAATAAAAAATATAACGATTCAGGCAGGTTCATAAAATATTTGTATAAAATTTCTTCAAATTACAGTTTCAAAATATACAAAATAAAAAATCAAAAACTTATTTTTTATAAGAGTATCTCATTATAAAAATTATGCATCAAATAATCATGAATTATTAGACATTTAAAATTTGTATCCGAAATACACAAGAAACAAACAAATCGATTACACTAACAACGAAAAATAACAGCTAATTGCAAATAATAAAAAAAATAGTAGCTTGATCTAAAAACAGCATCGCTAATTTGTAAATTCTAACACAGAAAACTAAGTTTCAAGATTCACAGTAGATAAACAAACACATAAAATTAGAAACTATTGTTTCGTCTATCAGTTATAATTTACAAGCATTCGGATAATGAGAGTTTAAAAATAAAAATAACCGTTACTTACGTTTCTTTGCTGCTACACAGTCGGTAATAAGGTTTTCTTCTTCTTTATCGGCAGAATCTTTTAATTCACTATCTTCACTAATAGATATCCTATCACAGTATTTTCGTTTGACAGGCAGCTTTAACGTCTAAAATTATTAACAATTTATTTGATAAATATATATTTCTATATACTAAAGAGCTACGTATTTATTTTTATTTAATTAATATATACAATCACGCCATATACCCAAATGGATATGGCACAAACTCTTTCAATTATGCCGAAATCAGTCTCCTTCAAACATTCTTATTCAAACAAGCAACTTTACATATTCTATAAATATATTTTTATAGAAAAAATTTAATATTAAGTCAATTATCGCAGTAAAATTTTACTCTCAATAGTTATGTAAAATTACATAAAGCTATATTACATTTTTTTACAGTGTGTGTAAAAGCGCAATACTTTGTTTTATACCGTGTCAAATAGTTTCTTAGTAAAATAGACTCATTTATAACTCATAAAAGTGAGTATCTAAGAACATAAATTATTAATATTTACCTCATTTTCTTGAACATTTGAAATATTTGATTGACTTCTTAAAATATATTTATGTGGAATTTGATTCTTAGATTCAGTAAGAGAAGGCGTTTGATCTGTAACAAAAATAATATTATTTAATAAATTTGTCAAAATAAATCAGTTTATAAAAAACCAAAAAACAAATGTAAGTGTTACAATCCTGACGAGAGACTGTTGAAAAATTATAAATTAGTAAATATTGTCTAAGACATTCCGCCCAAACACAGATCTCATAATATCATATTTAATATAACAGTCAAATTTTTAAAAATGTTTTAACAAAATTTTCTATATGAACAAACAGTTTAAATAACCTATACTTCAAAATTAATTTATTAAAGTAATAAATTATAAAGTTTGCTCGTTAAAAAAGTTTAAATACAAAAACTTTCAAAGAAATTTACAAGAAAAATAATTATTGCCCCATATCACGCAATGTATTTCTACGAAATAGGCAACTCGTTTTACACGAATGAATTTCAAGAAGTATATCTTTGTAACACATCAAATTATTTATAATTTTTCATTGCGTAATTCGTGTTATTTTCTATCATTTATCATAAAAAAATAATTATAATTCAATACGTTATTTTCATTTTAAACATATTTTCATCGTTTTTATATTTTTATACGGATATTAGTTTTAATATAATTTGTTTATAAATGTATTTTTCACATTTATGTAATAATATGTTTACATTTTCAAAACACAAATTAAAATAAAAAAAAATTGAAGTACAAAATTACATATTCAGTTTATTTTTACTGAAAATAAAATGAAAGAAAATTACAAAATAAAAAATTGTTCGATGACAATTTAAGCAAAAATTTCAATAATTTTAATACGTAAATGATTCAAACTAATTTACCTATAAATTGTTACATAATTAATTTCATTAAAATAAATTTTTGGATCCTAGCCATACGGTAAACAAATAAATAGGTAAACAAGTTAAAAAAAGATAAATCTAAATTGAAAATGTAAACAAAACATGAAATAATACAAACAATTTTGTTTTTTCGCAATAATAAGTAACATACGTACTATTATTCTTCTTATAAATAATCTTTTTATATGGGGGAGATTACAAACGAAATCAAATCACCCTGTATATTTAAAAAAAAAAAAAAATTCTACATTAGTGATTAATGTTGGTATTCTGTTATCATTCTATAAACTCTGTATAGTACTATAGAATCGTCTGTCTTTTTTAATAAATTAAAAATTGCATATGTTAAAAAAAACAAAGATTCTGTAATACTATAAAGCTTATAGAAATAATACAGAATAAATTTGTTAAAAGAAAATATTTTACAAGCTTCACTTGTTACAGTCAAATCTCGAAATCCAGTTTAACCCATAACATAAACAGTTCAGATGGCAATATAAATATAAACAAATTGAATCCCTTAAATAGTTAAGAATTATTCATTTAATAATATAAAAAATATTTTGCAATGATACCATAATGGAGAACAATATGGCAGTAATTTTTCAATATTCATTGTGTCAAAAACGATTTTTTAAAATTAGTTTTTTAACTTGGTTTTATTTATATATATATATATATATATATATATATATATATATATATATATAATTGAAACTTTTTATAAATAACATATAAATATGAATACATAATTTATTTTACATAATCACATGTCTATTAAATAAAACTTATTAAAATTTGACATCCAATAATGTTTCATAATACATATATAACACCATAATAATATATTATTCCATCACTAATAATTATTTTAATTAATTTATAATAGCAAACATCAATTAGGTAATATTTAATTACAAATACTCGTTAAATTTTTCCAAATAAAAGCACAAATTCGAATTTGATAATTAACCACACTGTAAAAAAATCAGTGTAATAATTAATAATCACAAATGTAACAATTACTTTAGAAAATGGAAATATTGCAATCTCCAAATATAATATCAAAATGTGCCACATTTTAGAATTGTAATTTCAGATTTAAAAAAAGATGATTGTAAAAATACATATTGTTATAAAACCTAATTATCGTTGGTAACAAAGGCCCATATTCTCACCTCACTTTTAAAAGTGATTTTTGTCAAAAGTACTTTTGATGTTTACTTAAAATTACTTATTAAGCAATTTTAATTAGTTTATTTCAATTTCATAATAATAGATATAAAAAAATATATCAAAAATAGAAATACTATTCATATTTGATAAGAGGTAGAAGTAAAAATTTATTTTAAAGCAAAAAAAAATAAAAGCACTTTTTCCACAAAATCCACAAAAGAGGATGAGAATACGGATGAAAGTGTTCAATGATTATCATTGTAAAATCTTTTTACAGTGTAGCTAAAAGGACAATTTAAAAAAATACGCGCTTTGTTTTACGTTTTGTTCCAACACCGCTTGTCAATTTCCTTGACGTTTTTATGACAACAGACGATAGGTATAATAGAGAAAGCTAATGATAGGGCATAGAGTGAGATGCCAGATTCAATATATAGGTTATTTATTATTTTTTAGTGGGAAAATATATACATCGTTTTGATCAGGTTGCCAAAAAGCTATTTTTTGCCTCTATGGCGTGTTCGTAGCCGTGTGTGTGTGTGGCTGTGTGTGTATGTTTGTGTTAAATATAAGTCAATGAACTTGTGGAACGACGACACTAGATTTGTACAGTGACCCTCAAACTTTTTTTTTTGATAAACACGCAGATAAAATAATCACATGTGTATAAAATTATAAAAGTTACCAAAAATACTATCATACATTGTAAGTTGAGGAATACGTTTATTCTAACATAGTACAAAATCTTTCAGAACTCATTATATTAAAATAAAACTACCTTAGGTTAATGTTCTGTATTAATATTTATTTAAAATCGATGTTTCGACGAAACTCAACGTCTATCTTCATCAGGATAAATGATATAAATATACATTTATAAATATAACCTTTTTTATTATTATTATCAACAATTTATCCTAATAAAATTTTTGTCATTCAAATTCAATGTCTAATAAAGTATCTAATAAATTTATTCGTCAAGTGTTTTTTTTTTTCGAATATAGATACAAGGTTTTTTTATTAGTTAGTTTGTTAAGAGTTAAATTTTGTAATTCATTTTTAACTCACAATCAGTAACATATATATTCGATCATAGAACTAATAAATAATTTGTTTATATAATAGCAATTAAACGATAGATACCGCGATATTAAAAATATTTGATTTAAAAATCAACAAGAAATATAAATATGAATAGACAAATATTTATTTAACATAATACAAATTTTTTCAGAACTCATTATATTAAAATAAAACTGTTTTAGGTTAAAGTTCTGTATTAATATTTATTTAAAATCGACAAGTTTCGACGAAACTCAACGTCTATCTTCATGACGGTTAAATGATAGAAATATATATGATTTTAAATAAATATAAGCAGTTTTATTTTAAGTTTATTCTATAATAATATTATAAAATAATTTAAAATATATATATGAATAATGATATCAAAGTCCAACATAAATTATTCTCATCAAATTTAAACAAAACAAAATAAAAATAATTTTTTTAGTATAAATTATTAAAATGTTTGCGAATAAACATGGACGGCGTAAGTGGGAGAGAAACAGAGAAAAAGATTCTCAGTCATTGACCAGTTTCAAGGTCATGGCTAGAGATCATGCGATGCATTTTTGTTTCAAAGCTACATACATACGTGATTTTAATCACATCGACATTCTCTCTAAATGCAAATAAAATAAAAATTGTCTACCTAACGTTTTTCTTTATTTATAAATTTTGTTATTTCTTCTTGGCTAATTTTAAAACTTGGAATCTACAGATGAATTTTTCGTATAAATTTTATTCCTAGAAAAAAATGGTGAATAACGTTAGAAAATCTACGTGTTAATATTCGTTATGATTATTCTTTCGTAGAATCTCAAATGTAATGGGACAGCAACGTATCATGTTTATTTTTTAATGGATTCAAGTTTTGGTCAGTCGTTCTAGAAAAATCTTTATTTACCTGACGCTGCTATATTAGTTATAATTCGTACGAGTATTATTAGAATTTTATTATCTACATGTATGATGAGTGTGAAATTGAAAAAAATGTTGTAGCAAAAGTTGGTGTTAATCAGTTAAGATAGTTCGTATACATCTTGAGCGAATGTCTAATGAACGTTTGGTTAAAAAGACATATGTTTAAAAAGACATATGAAGAATTTAACTATACACATAATTTATATTTTAATATTGAAAAGATGTATATGAATAATTTTGAAGCTACACGTTTGCGTGGACGTCCGATGAGTAGTTGAAGTGATATGATTGAGAGTGTCCAAGTAGTCGAAAGAAAAGAGTATACATGAGAGGAATTATGAATGTGGATGAAGCTAAAAGTTGCTTGTTTAGATAGGGATGTTTGGAAGAGACTGATTACGGGATAATGACAAGAGTTTGTGCCACACCCTTTTGAATATATGGCGTGATTGTGTATGTATGTATGTATGTATAATACTGCAAAACTAGTGGTGTAATATTAGTTTATAATGCAAAAACTATTAAATTGAGAACCTTGAAATTTGGGTTACATATATAATACGTATATCAAGTATACCTATAACTTTTAATATGCAATTTAAAATAAGTATGAAATTTAACTGTAGAAAACAATAATTTTTTTATTATTATAAAATACTTTTTATTTTCATAAATATTAATAATAAATATTAATCGATATACTGTGCGCCATCATTCTATCGACATTATGACGTCTTTACTATTTGTACGTTTAGATGTACTCAACATACATCTTCATCAGAAAAATTAATACAAATGATATTTACAGTAAATACACAGAACATAGAAACAAGTTACTAGATAACAAAATTCAAGTAACTAGATTATAAAATTTATAAATTTTTAATTAAAGAAAGCCAAATTTTATGATGTTTATTCACTGTAAATAAAATATTAAAACAGAACTACAACCTAAGGCAGTTTAATTTTAATATAATGAGTTCTGAAAGATTTTTTACTACATTAATATAATTTTGATCCGTTGTTGAGGGGCCCCTAAACTACGTGGGGTCCATATACCAATGCCGATGATCTCAACAAGACTTAAACTATTTAACATTTAATTTTGTTCTACGCTACCCACTTGACTACAATCATCTGTATCTACACATTCGCGCTGAGATGCTTTAAAAATAAAAACTGCAGTAAATTTTTCGTTGACATTGACCTTGAAATGGGTTAGCAACCCTTCCCCCCCTCCGCTCGCCTTTTGGCTACCTAGGATCACAATCGCTGCGGCGATGATGTTCTTTTTATTTTCTTCATTTCGCGCGCGATCCGTCTGTGCAAATATGGAGGCGGATCAGTCGAGTCGTTGACCTAACCTCTGAATGACCTTAGAACCCAGCTGTTTACACACTATGTGACTTAAAAAAGAAAAAACAAATTCGTTCAAAACCTTGCGCATACAGAGAATGGAATTTATTGACGCGATGTAAATAAATAAATAATTTGTAAATATTTTCCATATAAATTTTAACGATCTACGAGTAGGACATTTCTTTTGCGACAAATATACACAAACGGATACAAATTGAAAACAGTCTAATATTTCTCAACAATTTTTGCTGCTATTGTATAGTGTGTCTATAGACTTTTAAATTCAGTTTAATCTTTGACTTTTCTTTCTAAGCTATACTGTACAAAAAAAAATTTGCGAAATTACAGAAAAATAAAAGTAAAGTTTTACTATAAAATAAATCTGTAATTTCATTTTACTATAAATATTCTATATTTCTACCTCAAAATTTAGTAATTTTTATATAATTCATAATAATCACATAAAGTAAGTAAAAATGACCTAATAAGTATGTAAAATTGCTTAATTTCTGCAAATTGCATCACATACTTAATGTAGAATTACATATTGTTGGTATAACTTCTTAAATTATGTAGGGCTTTTTTTATTATTATTTGAAATTTGGAAAGTAATAAATAAATAAAAAAATTTGTATATATTTATTTTTCAAAATTATTTATAATAAACCTTAAAAAAAATATTAAAAAACGCTAAATTGGCGCCAAACTTCGACAATTCTCGGATTTGTCCGTCCCGTGACGTATACATGTAGTAGAACATTTTCATTGGTTGAATTTCACGATTAGTTTACGTACACTAGATGACGTATGTGGTTAGAGGTGTGGCTATGGTTTAAACATTTAAATATGTGATTTTTATAGCCTTTTTTCAAGTTAATTTATTTCAATAAATATACAATTTTAGAACGTAAAATTTAAATCATATTATTATTTTAGGTTGTAAAACAACATAAAGATATTAAAATTATGAAATTTGATTTTAGTGGAAAGGCCCATTGTAAAATACATCCTTCATGTATGTAATTATACCAACAATAATATTGCAGAACTAAACAAATTTTACGAATTTATTAATTTATAAATATAAATATATAATATAAAATATTTTAGATACAAATTCCCTTTAAAGACAATGGCTAATATTACAAGCTAATTTTCCTCCAAATAATTGCACAATAATTAATTTAATTAATTAATTAATAGAATTATTAACAACTATTATTAACAACATTGTATATATATAATATAACTACATTTTAATTAAAACCACTAATTAATAACTTTTTTCATTATAATTTAAAATATGTATACTTATTTGATGTCAATATTTATTTTAAAACTAAAGTTCAATCTAATTAAAGGGAAAAAAACAAACACTGATCGTTACAAATTGAGCCTGAACAATTTATGAATAAATAAAACAATAAAAAAAAGTCGCATTTTTAATTAGAACGATGATAAATAAAATTAGATGTTGTTAAATTCGCATAAATGAAACTAGCCAACAAGAGTTTGATAACCCCTGAACGTCCGGGTCATTGTCATTTCATGAGAGAGGTTCTTAATCTGAATATCCGTTAATATATTTTGCATTAACAAACCTAATATAGTTGCAATATAATTCTATTTATAAAAATTATTTATGTGTTGCATTTCAAAATTTCAGATCTCACTATTTGATCGGGGAAAGGGTGGTAAAGTTGGCAGAAAAGGTGGTAAAGTTAGCAGAAAAGATGGTAAAGTTAACAGGAAAAAAAGCGTAGTTAAACTATTTTGAAAAATAAAAAAAAATCATTTAAAAACTAATTCTTATGATAATATTCATAATTAATAGAAATAGAAGAGCATGTGTGAGAGGAACTATGAATGTTTATGAAGGTAAAGTTGCTTGTTTGGATGAGGAATGTTTGGAGAAGGCTGATTTCGGGATAATGAAAGTGTTTATGTCACACCCTTTTGGGTACATGGCGTGATTGTGTATGTACGTATTAAAATATACAAATAACATGAAAGTTGTGTTAAACTACAGGCTGGCTCAAAAGTAGCTAGATCATTTAAAATTCGAATAACTTTCTACAAGAAAAATGGTGGTTATTTAAAGGATGTAATTTTCAAAACTAAATAAAATTTATTTCCAAGAAATGTGTTTATAAAAGAATAAATGTGAATTATTAATAAATACAAAAGTTATTTCATTTCTTAAATAGTCTTATGACTTTTGGACCACTTGTAATTTGAAAAATAAAAAGAAAAAAAAAACATACTTAATCATTATTAAAAAAACTGATATTGATAATATTCATAATTAAAATATATAAATAACATGATAAAATATGTAATTAAAATTCAAATATTTAGTCACACCAAAGGTGATAAAGTAAAAAGACCAGTTACCCTTTTTCTTTTAAAATTATCTTAATTTTAAAAACAAATATCCAACAAATTTATCGTTCTAATTCCCACAATAATTCTATTAGCAATTACTTAACAATAACTATTTGTTAATATCACAATACAAATACAAATAATTCTATTAATTATATAGTAAGTATAGTAATGGTTAAATTTGTTGAAATAATATAATATGTATATCAGATTGCATAATTATAATTTCAAATCTATTTAATATATTGCCTTAGTATAGAAATGATATAATTGGTTATAATTTGAAAATGAGGACATGTTACATATTGCTACAACATAGAGGCTTAGCAATAGCACTGAATAGTATAGCAATATTATAACGTAATGTAATAGAGCACAACAGAAATTTTATGTTTTATACATAATCAGTTTTTTATTTCTTATACTACGTTATGTTTCATATTTATTTTACAATACACAAACAAAACAAAAATTAAATTTCCCCAAGTGTATTTAAATATAGATAGGCGTTTTTTTAAATAATATTTATGAACAAAGAAACATAAAAATTTATCAATAACATTTTTAAATGATTACTCTGGAGCGTAGTCTATACTTCAATAACTGCTTCTCATTTGCTTGGAATTGTGGAAAACGGTCGATTCCACGGGCAATTATTTGTATTAAAAAAAGTAAACAAAATAGCAATTTTTATTAACAAATAATCAGCCTACAAAAACGTCTGATAATTATGCACCAACTTAATATTATGTTACTATAGTGCCTATATAAGAAGGAAGGCATTATGTTACTAATATAATAATATACATTATTATACAGTAATATAACCAAACATGGCTACGTCAAGTATATTTAATCTGACATCTTCGACGGTCATATTAAAAATTATTACGTCAAGTTAAGTTAAGTTTAATTGACAATGGGAAAGTTTAGAGTGATTGAAGTTGCGTGTAAAATTATTTTTTCTCAAATATATATATATATAAAATAATAACAGAAACTGTCATTAAAATTTTTGAGAATTGTTTCATTTATTTGTTATTAACAATATTTGTAAGGACATTACTGACCTCACAGGCCTATTGTGCGCAAGCGCAGAAGAGTTGGTGAGATATAATTTTGAAAACGTATGTCGTAGTAAATGTTGATTTTTGTTGATTCGGTTACGCCCAGCCAATAGCTTGTATCGGTAACCATGGCAATACATGTGCGTCTGATTCAGACGTCGACATAAATTTTGCGATGACATTACTGACGTCATCACGACATGTTTTTGCATTTTTTTAGGAAATCTGGGCATCTTCGAGAAAAATGATAAATTAAACATCACTTTTTAAGCCAGGTCCAACCAAATAAAGAAATAAAAAAATACGCTAAACTTCCCCATTGTATTGTTTATTTTCGCTTGAATTCAAATTTGATTACTGAAAATGTGTGAATTAGTACAAGAAATGACGTCCCTAATGCTAGTGGAGCCGTTTCGCCAAATCGACATGAAAACTACTGGAGAATTATAGGCTAATTATAGGCTAATTAAGTGCCATATTCCCGAATTTTAAGCCCTTCATTTTTCTTTAATAAATCGAGGGTTCCGCCAGCAGTGCACCACCAGATTTGTCAGAAATTGCATATTCGACCAAAGAATTATAATCAAGTGTATTTATTTAAAATCTCCAATAGTCATATTAAAAATTATTAAGTCAAGTTAAGTTATATAACAGTTGCATTGTTTATTATGTGTGAAAAAGTGCAAAAACTGCAATGTACACTCTACTAGATTTAAAAAATTACGTATTAAAACATTAATTCTCACTAATATATGTGTTCATTAAATTCTACAAATTCTAAATAAAACACAATATAGGCAGCATTATGTAGCCATATTGCACCATATTGAATTTTTCATTTTCTCAATCTGAAGTCAGGTTCTGTAATCAGTTCTAAGCCGTTCACAATTCCAGCTCTCTTAAGTTCAGTTAAGCAAGTTTGTTAATGCAATAATAAATACACACACACACACACACATATAAATGTAATTGGAACTATACCGATTTCGGGGCCATAGAAACATTTACATTTTATACCTTTTACTTGCAAAATTCAATTTAGTTCAAACTAGACAATTTTTTGTTTTGTTTAAATTACTGGTATTACATAATTACATATATAATATTACACATATATTACGTACGTGTGATAAAAACAAAATATTATTACTATTAAATTAATTATGTACATTAATCAAAAGCAGAAGGTTAAAATATTAATAAAAAGCTTTAAGTTAAAGTTCTGTAATGTTTGTAAAATATATGGTCAAATTTAACAACACATATATTTACGTTCTATATATTAATCTACATCCATAATAACATAAAATGTAAATGTACTTTTAATAAAAATATCGACAATGTGTTTCATTATAATAATGCAATAATCTTGTCATAGATGTTTAACTAGAAATAATATGATTAGTAACACATATTGACATATTTCTATATATATAATGAAAAGTATTTAATTTATAAAACTAGTTCGTATTCGATACCATAATAAAAGCAAAAATAACTATTGAAATCTTGACTGTTTTTAACTAAAAGTACTCTAAAACAGGCTATGAATACGAGTCATTGTTTTCTCAGTAACCTTCTTTTGGTAAAAATCAATGATCAAAATTTTTATTTACGTTTTTCAATGACGTACATGCATACTAATTTGAAGGCATAATGACGAAAAACAAAATAATAATAATATAATATATAATGAATTTTCATTAGATTTTTAATGATAATCATGAAACACAGTGACTGTGGAGTGTGACTATAAGATTACATAATTCTAAATGACGTGATTTTGTTGGTATTTTAATATTTGGGCAATCGTTATACCGTCAAGGTTCTTTCTTACCATCAACCAATAAAACTGTCATATACATATTCAATCGCGTCTTTTGTCTTTAGAAAACGGCTAATCTTTTGTTTTCTTTGTTTCAATTGTTTGGTTTTATATACGTACCATCTGCGTAGTATAAGTTCGGTTTTCATTATTCCTTTATATTTTCTTTTAATACGTACATTTTTATTATATCTAGAAAATGATTTTATATTATTACGAAACATTTTTCACGTAAGGCAATAAGGCGTAAATCATCAGAGTAAAATATTTTTCAGAGAACTCATTGTATTAATATAAAAATAGTTTTAGGATAAAATTCTGCTAATTATTTATATAAAACGATATTTCGACGAAAGCTAAAACGCTCGTCGTACAAGTAACTAGATCACAGAAATTATAGATTATTAATTCATGAAAGCCAAATTTTATTCAACTCAGTGCCCTCACTGTGATTTATTACATCTTTTTCTGATTGGTCTAGCAATTATTATCGTATCTTCAAAGCAAGATAAATCTGTTATTGCTGAACATGCTTCAGAGTATCTACATGATGTAAAATTTGAAGATACGGTAATAATCGCTAGTCCAATCAATATTTAAATATTTCAACTTATTTAAATTTGAAAGAAAATTCAAATATTTAATCTAATGTTGATCGTTTTACATAAATATACATATATTAATCTTTTTATTACATGCCACTGTTATTTTTTTGTTTTACATAAATTCTTATGTAACAAAATAAACTATGTATTTGTGAGTGTGTGTGTATACATAATAAATAGAAAAAGTTTAACATAGAAAAATATATTTATTACGATTATAATATCGCTACGTTATTTAAACTTTACATTCTAATATTTTATTATGTAAACGTATAACAAATATAAATAAAATTTATTAGTTCTATTTTCAAATTATTTGTACATATATATAAATAAAGTGTTCTTGATAAATATTTGTCACAATGGGGCTTGTCCACTAACATTGAATTTCGTTATTTCAATTATTTTATTTCAGTCTGTTTTATTTCTATTTTCCAAAGAAGCCCATTTGAATATATACAATGCCGTTTTGGTGTCTACGTTGATAATATAATAGTAATAAATGTTTTGGATTGGACTGTAAAAGCATAAAACAAAAATAACTGCTGTGAAAATGTTTCCAAAGAAGCCCGTTTAAGTATATACAATGCAGGTTTGGTGCCTACGTTGATGTTTGGTAGTGAATATTGGGTTTGGTTGCAAAAGCATAAACGGAAAATGACTGCTGTGGAAATGAGATTTTTACGTGAGGTAGCTGGGAGTAAACTATAGGAGAGATCGGGTACGAAATACTATTAATGTATGATGAGTGTGAAATTGAAAAAAATGTTGTAGCAAAAGTTGGTGTTAGTCAGTTAAGATGGTTCGGACATGTTGAGCGAATGTCTAATGAACGTTTGGTTAAAAAGATTTATTTGAATGATTTTGATGCTATACGTTTGCGTGGACGTCCGATGAGTAGTTGGAGTGGTATGATTGAGTGTTTTGCGTGAGCAAAAGTTTCCAAGTAGTAGGAATAAAAGAGCATGTATGAGAGGAATTATGAATGTGGATGAAGCGAAAGTTGCTTGTTTGGCTAGGAATGTTTGGAGGCGACTGATTTCGGAATGATGAAGAGAGTTTGTGCCACACCCTTTTGGGTACATGGCGTGATTGTGTATGTATGTATGTATGTATTAAAATAAAACTGCTTTAGGTTAAAGTTCTGTATTAATATTTATTTGAAATCGATTTATTTATATCATTTTTCCTGATGAAGAATAACGTTGAGTTTCGTCGAAACATCGATTATAAACAAATATTAATACAGATCTTTAACCCAAAGCACTTTTGTTTTAATATAATGAGTTCTAAAAGATTTTTAATTATGTTAAGTTTTATTGTGTATTTTTGTTGGAACAATTTTTAAATTTATCGCAAACAGTGGATAGACAGACAAAGATCCATTACGTTTATTTATAAATATGACAATGTAAAAAAAAAACAAGAACATTATTACAGTTACCTAATAAAATTTGTCATACGTTAATAAATTCTACAATACGATTAACACAAATACATATATTTTATTGCAATTTTTTTTTCAAATTATTTGTCATTATAATCACAAAGGAAATAAATAATACGTAAATACATTTTTTAAAAATTATTTTATCAATTTACATTTGTAAAATACTAAGAATTAAAACAAAGGAAAATCAAAACTAATTAATATTATAATTAGTTTTTTTTTGTTTTGTTTAATTGATAATAAATATAAACAAACAAAACGCGATAAGAGATTATTTGTTTAATATTTTTGTTGTTACAATATAAATAAAACATAAAAATATGAAAAAAAATATATATATGTTTACTGATATAAAACATTTTATTTCTTTTTGTAACACATTAATTAAGTTTTATAATGTTAATTATATAATAAAAATCTAATTATATAACAATTATAAATTATCAATAATAATTGATTGGTTGAAAAATTTAAAGGATTGGTCTAAATTTAAAGTCTCTCGCATAACATATTGCAAAAATTATTTCCAATGATTGTAGAAAAAAATTTGTTTTAGATTTAAGGATCCGTATTTTATTAAGGATGAAGCTATTTATACATACGGTATGTATACGCAATTGGCTATTTATACATACTAAAAAAAAAAAAACCTAAACCAACCTACTAACCTAACCTAACCTACCCTAAATAGCCAATTACGTAAAATACTGTATGTATAAATAGCCAATTGCGTATACATACCGTATGTATAAATAGCCACTTTCTTTTATTAAATCTAAATGTGATTTTTGTAAAAAGTACTTTTGACGTTTAGTAGTAAACTTACATAAAATATACGTATTTTATATTCATATTATGTAAAAATTTACATATTAAACTGGTGTAAATCAATTGCCTCAGGTTTTTATATAAAATTACAGTGTATATTCATTTTATTATCTAGTATAAACATAGAAAATATATATCAATAACTGTTTATTTAGCACAAAGACATTTTCTTCTGCTTTGTAATTAAAGCATTCTAATTTATAAATATACATTTGATTCACTTAAGAGAAAAAGAAAACATACTTGAACATTATTTTTAACTGCAATTGCTTTCAAGTGAAATGAAATTATTTTTAAAATTTTTTGAATCACTGGGTACTGTATTTTGGCTCAAATGCAAATCTTTATATTTGGCCTTTACCTACATAACAGTATAAACTACTTTGGCTTCATTTAATTTAAGATAATAATTTTTAAATTCAATTTATTTTTGCATATTTTTGAAAATATTTTAAAAAAATTTCAAACAGTATGTAAAGTTTCAAGTATGTAAATTTAGCGAATTCGTCCATTTTAGTTTGACATCTCATCAGTTTTAAAACAAAATATCATTTGTAAACAAAATCGGACACATCAGTTTGATCAACTGTTTATCTTAAAAACATCGGTAGTTTAGATTACTGATCGGAACATGTCGCTTTTCTACAGGAACGCACGACTTGCAGTTTCGAAAATGTGTCTAAGTGAATGATCAAGAACAAGTACGAGTACTTTGGTACTTGCGATCAAGACAACTCCTATCGTACCATTGATGATAATCAGTATTTTCAAATAGTACTTTATTTTGAATACATCTTCAAAAAATAAATAATCTTACAGCCAGTATTATTAATTACACTTAAATTTTAAATATGGTTTAATAATGAGTCGATCAATTCAGTTATTATGTCGATAATTATTTATTAAAAATTTCCTGATTAATTCATTTAAACCACATTTCGAATTAAATTAAACCACCGACCCCGTTAAAGTCGATATTAAACCGACAAAAAAGCATTGGTTTATTGATAAGAAATAGTTTTGTCATTAGAATAGTTGACAAAAAAACATTGTCAATAATAATTATGCCAGTAGAATTAAAAATCAATACTATTTTGCCAACTTAATGTTAGCAAATCAAATAAAAATTGTATATAATTAAACCTATCGTTACATTGTTCTTTATATCACCTCATTTGATTTATTATTTAAAAAAAAAAAATTGTAAACAAAAGATTCAAAACAGATGCTTACCTTCAAAATTGCCAACCAGCCTATGAACAACATCCTGCAGTAGTACATTACACTTCGCATTATCCACCGCTGCAAATCTACCACAAATAGGGCACGTGCTGGACACCTTCTCCTCGAGGCAATCTTTACAAAAGGTATCACCGCATTCTAACGTAACGGGTGTATGGAACGCACGCGTACATATCACACAAGACAGCGTTTCCGAGACGATTTGACGCAATAGACGACCTAGTGGTCGTCTACAGAAACGATACCTGGACATCCTCTCCAGGGAACGATGTACCATACGATCTAATTTACTCGGGGTGGTTGTGTGACATTGTTTTCTCGCCAAGGGCGTTGTTAGGGAGTACACTATTTCGGGGTATTTTTGGATAATGTGCTTCAGTCGTTTTTCTGAATTCATTTTTTTTTTTTTGAGTGTTTCAGTAATAAAAATAAATAATTTTCAGATGTAATAACACAATTTGTCACTGCTATTTCGTGTTTTTAATATGAATCACTCAAAAACATTTTTGTTTACGACGAAAAATCTCATGACTCATTTTTCATACCGCAGTTACAAATCAAAAACACTTTATTTATATAAAAAAACCTAATTATTATCATTGCATTATTTTATAAATATAATCACCAAAACGAAAATAACAAAACACAATCACAATTTCGTTATGAAACAACACACAAGTTGACTAATGCACGTTGTTACGTATTCTCGATCAAAACGTCAAATGGCGAAAACAAAACTAATAATGCGCGCGACGACGATGTTCACTTGTTTCAAGCCAACTAAAAACTAACAATCGTGAAACAGTTGACGATCGGGCCATGGCTAACTTCGATGCGGTCATGACTTGAACGCGCGCGAAAACGTAGAACGCATGCGTATTAACCTGCAGTTAGCGCACACACGACGACGACCAAGATGCGATGTTGTTTTTTACATTCGAGAGCAGCAAACACAGCACAGACAGAGAATGAAAAAAAAACAAATGAATAACATTACGTAAACGAGGTTACGTGGTTGCGAAGACAACGGACAAATGACGACGATGACGACGACGTTCAGTTGTTACGTCATTAGTTTGATTATAGGTGAATATAAGTGCATATTATAACACATTTACAAAGATTGTATTGCACACGTAAAATTATTTCTTGAAAAAATTGGAAAATCAATGTTGGCTGTGGATTTCTTGCACCTGAAACAATTAAAATATGTGTCATTTCGTTTATTTATTTATAAATAATATTTTATTGCTTATCTTATGTTGTCTTAAGATTAATTTTATCTAAGTTTATTTTATTATTGTACTTCCTATTAAGGAAAAAATATTATAAAAATAAAATCATTTATAAAAAAAACTGTATATTTATGATTAATTTTTGAAATACTGGATATTCAATTTGAGATTAAAATAACAGGAAAAATACGTTTAAAATTCAGTTTATTTAAGTATATTAAACATTAAAAAAACTGAGAAAATTTTTGAAAATAATTTCAAAAATCTGTCAACTCTAGGTTATATGGTCCGTTTCTTTTCAAGTGTCAAAATTTTATAAATTTTTAATCAATGGCTTTCATTAATAAAAAATCTATAAATTGTATGATCTAGTTACTTATTTGTTACCTATTAACTTGTTTCTATGTTCTGTTATTAACTGTAAATGTAATTTGTATAATTTTTTCTGATAAAGACAGACGTTAAGTTTGTCAAAACGTTGATTATAAACGAATATTAATACAGAACTTTAACCTAAAGCTGTTTTATTTTAATATAATGAGTTCTGAAAGATTTTTTACCATGTTAACATATTCCTTGTTTATTATTTATTGTGTCGCACATAATAAACACATTTACATATATTAATTAAATATGTATAAATTTGAAATAAATAATAAATACGCTATACATTTTTTTTTGAATAAATTTCAAAAAATAAAAATAAAAATTGCGGATTAGGTAATCACAATGTTGCAAATGTAATGGTTAAAATTAATTTTGCAATTTGTATAGAGAGACAAAGAGAGAGAGCGAAGAAAAACCAAAGGCAAAAGAAAGAGCTAGAAAATAATGTTGGATTATTTATAATGAAAGTTATGTAATCAAAGTGTGTTTTTTTTATGAATTAATTCAGATGTTAACAAAGATTATTCTGTAATTTATCTAATTCATTTGTTTCTGATGCTAATGTTCATATTATTTATGTATTTAGCGCTAATTTTACAATTATAAATATATTATTAGTTATTACACATACTAGGTGAGTCACTATTTAAACTCCTATTAAAATTGCTTGCTTATTATAATAAATAAAAATTGAAAAAATAAATAAATATTCTATTCAGTATGTAACTAAAACTAATAAAGTATAATCAAACGATACTAAAGATCCAATGATATAAAGAAATCTAGATAAATTATTATTAATTAAAAATAATGTACTAATTTACTAATGTAATAATTTACTAATCGCCACGTATTTAAAAGCATTATACTGTATATTAAAAAGACCTTTTTTTTCAATTTTGTTCCACATGGCGTGGTTGGATCGCTACGATGTTTACCAATTACTAATTTACAATCGGACAACCTACCTTTGACGCCCTTCTATGGAGCCATCAATTTTGTTTCAAGTGCTGAAATTTTCACCAATTAAAGTTCAATATACGTTCAATACAACAGTTAAAATCGCATTTTGTTTTGTCCATTTAAACTTCCTCAAAAAATTCTTGAAAATCGATATTTTTTAGCTGCCGTAAAGATAGTAAGCATACAATTTCATATATTGTAACCTTTAATAACAATTAATTAATTCAAAACATACATTACACTAATATAGGTACAAGATGAGACTTCAAATTTTTTCGGACGCAAAAATTCATTCAATTTCGTTCAAAATCGGCCGAGTTTTTGATTTTTCTAGTGGTCCGTTTTTTTTTTTTGTTTTTTTTTTCGAGTGTAGATTGCAAAATACAAATTTTAATAAAATAAACAAACCAAATTTGTGAAAATTACAGCAAAAAATCTTAAAACACTTGAGTACCTGTGTAACCTTAGATCACTGATTAGGACTTTAGCTTTATCTTTTGCTACTGATGATAAAAGCTTAGCTTTCGAAATACGTATATAGTTTTTTAAAAATTATTGTTTGTGGTGTACAGAAAATTGTTTTATTTCATTAACTTTTAGCTGCAATCAGATCATATTTTAATTTATTAACTAAATCGTCAATTGTCTTGGAAACGCCTCATTCATTAATCAGTTACCAATGCTTTATACAACAGACCCTAACAGTATAGAAAATCACAGTACTAGCAAATAAAATTACAGTATATAAGAGTGGAATTTTCATGCACACTGAAAAAAAGGAGAATAACGCCATAATTGGACAATGTAACAACCACTAATATAAAATCACAACCGTTATTTGATATTTATAAAATAAAACAACCTAACAAATGAAACAAATAAATTCTAATGTTATTAAATTCCCTATCAGGTTCGTTATTGTTTTTAACAATGACGCGTTTCGACTTTTCAGTCATCTTCAGATTTTCTGAGCTTGGTCTGTGTTGTGGCAATAATAAACAATAACGAACCTAATAGAAAATTTAATAACATTATAATTAATCATAACTCAGGTTCAGGACCCAAGAACAAAAGTTTATCTTTTGACATTAATATTGAAACAAATAAAACCTAATCTAACCTGACATGTATTTATTACATCTGCCGTTAATTTACCGTTAATCTGCAATTTCCTATTATCTGGTATTCATTGACGTATTTATATGTTCATTTATATAAACCCCACAGAACAAAATTTGTATCCTGTTTCATTGCATTCGAATGAATGAATGTTTCTGATTAAGTTTAGAGTATATTATATAGTAAAACTATAAGCAAAAGTTATGTAGATATAATTGTATTTGTAAGTCGATATAATACAACTAGCACAGCCCACATTTTGCGAATTTATTACAATCTTGTAAGAAAATCATTAATGCTTTCGGTTACATGCTGTATAATAATAACGTTAACGTAACATCCCACTTTACGTAACCATCAGCGCAGCTTGGCATTACACAGCCTAGCCAACTGTTTGTTTGAGTATACGCAACCGTGCTATAATGCGCACTACTTTAACTGCAAATATACAAATCTGTGTCACTTGTAATTTCTACCTTAACAAGTTACATATTTTATTATAATTATTAAAAAAAAGTAGTATTAATAAACGTAGAAAAATTATAATGCATAATGAAAGAATAGTCGATTACAAATGAGAATTTTTATATTATTATTATAGGATTTTATACTTTCAACTTTTTCAAATCAATCAAATGCTCGTAATTAAATCTTCAATTAATATAGAACTATTTTAGGTTGAAGTTCTGTATTAAAATTTATTTATAATCGACGTTTCGACAAAACTTAACGCTCGTCTTCATCAGGAAAAAACTGATAAAAATAAAACAGTTTTATGTTACATAATGAGTTCTGAAAGATTTTTTACTATAAACTACTAAGTTTTTGTTTTAAATTATCTATTTGTTATTTACAAAACAAAAGAAAATATGTATTATTAGTTTTTTTTGCATTATTTTACAGGGTTGGACATTTACATGTAAAAAAAAGTATGTTTTACGAGTAAAAAAGTATTTTACGAGTAAAACAGTATTTTTTACTTGTAAAAAATGAGTAAAAAATATTAAAAAAAGTAGTGTCGTAGGCACTCTGATTTAAAGTAGTAAAAAAATTTGGCTTCCTTTAATTTAATAATTTATAAATTTGATAATCTAGTTACTTATTTTGTTACCAATAGTAACTTATTTCTTTGTTCTGTTTATTTACTGTATATGTCAGTAGTATCATTTTGCTGATGATGGTGATGTACGTAGAGTACGTCAAAACGTCGATTTTTAATTCAAATTTATACAGAACTAAATCCTAAAGCCTTCTATTTTAATATTATGAGATTTTTTACAATATTAACAAAGTATTTTTATTAAAATATATTTTATTAAAAATAAATTTCACAAATTTAAAATTTGTATAATTATAAGTATTGTTCTTATAACTGTAACTATTTTAAAACTTAGGAAAACAATTTATTTATAAAACATGATGTATTTTTCTTGTTATTATGTAGAATATATTCTTGTTTGTTATTTATTTAATAATCGTACGATTACAAAAAATAAACATAAAACAAGAAATTCCAAAATATAAACAACAACATTGTACTCGTACATTCCTTTGATGAAAATTTGAATTATTTATTTAAACTCTTGCAATTATTAAAAAATAAAAAAATTGTATAGTGCTTTTTCATACTAAAACGTAGATTTCATTTGTTTTATTAGCATTTTCCACTAATAACAGATAGCACTAAATTCATATCCAAAATGTACTTATGATAATTGTCAATTACATTAATTTACATACATGTAACTTTTGTTGGAACCTATAAAATGTACAATTTTTTCCCCTAAACACTAAAAAAAAGAGTCAATTTTAAGCACTTTTTTAAGAAGGCCGCCATTTTGGAAATAAATGTAAAAAATAATACATTTTGTAGGTTCCAACGAAAGTTACATGTGTTACAAGTACTAACATCTAATTTGTTTTTGTTTCAGAAATGTAAAACGCGAGTTTTATCTACCACTATTGGCAAATCTAAATTTTGATCTGATCAATTTGACATCAATTTTTTTAAGTAAAAATTTAACTTTTTTTGAAATAAAAATACAGCTAAAAACTTCAATAAATACACTTTCCAACGGTATAATTGTTGTTTACTGTGTTTGTTGTAAAAGTTCAAAAAAAAATTTATTGAAAAACACCTAAAAAATCAATGCAACAAACTTAAGGCATAAACAGTCGAATGCATTTTAATAATTTTAAAACTACAACTAGGACTCGAATTAAAACTAAGGCAACGTTTCATAAATCCGGCCTAAATTAACAATTACAGACACAATAGTTCAAAAATAAACAAATAAGAAGCAGTTATACGCTAGCTTCAATTGTTTTACTGCAAACATAAGAAAATCAAAACAAAAAATGGAGCATCAACCAACCGATGAAGTAAAGAGAACAAAAATATAAAAAAAAACAAATGAACGTCAAATAGTGCAATGCAGTGTATTTACCGCAGCAGTGCTGGCTAGATTCTAACATAACATATTGTAATATACCTTTAAAATATATGTCAAGGCCTTTATTGATTCGATTTCACTCGCTTGCATTCAACATTCATTTTTTCTCTCTCGTTTTTTTGTTGTAATTGTAGTTTTTTTTTTGCTTTCTTTTTTAGTTTTGAGAAAACACGCATTTACAGCTAATCCATACATTCAATTTTTGATTCACTTTATTTACTTATTATAAGAAGGTAACTTGATATCTGTGCTAATGAATTTAATAATATATAATTTTAATATAAATACGTAGATTTTGCAGCAAACAAAATTTCAGCAAATTCTGCTCAAATGAGTCATATTTGAGTATAAAATCAAAATATTTATCATGACAATACACTATAAAAGATTTACATGTTCTGTGAATGTAACTTTTCACAAAAAATGTAATATTAATAGTAAAACTACAAAATGTTGTTAGAACCTATGTAAAATTACATAAATTAAAGATATATTTTTTGCAGTGTAGTATAATAATATTATTTATTTATTTATCATAATACCATAAATATACAGTTTGCTTTGTCACACATAGTATACATATTTGAAATAATTATAATAAATTTAATATAGGAAAAATATATAAAGCGATTTATGCGCCAATTAATCTTAATGTTGTTAAACTTCTGTCTAATATAATTTTTCTTTTAACAAAATACAGAGAAACAATACATAAATAACGTGTCAAATAAATATCAAAAAACAATTAAAATGCTAAAACCAAAATTTATTGTAATGTCAATATAATAAAAACTTAAAAATTAGTATAAGTCAGTATTTAAAAATTCTTCTATTTTATCAAGGCTGTGTTGCAAAAGAATTCATTTAATTTCTAATTTAAATTTATTATCATCTAATTTTTTTTTAATATGTTCAAGTATTTTGTTGTATAATATAATACAGTTGTACGTACACAGTAAAAAATGTAATATATATTTATAGATAACCATTAACAGTACAATAACAGCATTTTATATTTTTTGCTGCGATAATTAACGCAAAAATCTTGGATCTAAATCAAAATTTGTCTCAGTGTATAATCGAAATAATTGCCAATCAAAACGATATTTTCTGATATTTCAATTTGTAAAAACGAATATCGTAAACACAAATGTCATGAACGGTTTCTAATTGTTTCTTAGAAATCTAGTTCAAAGTATTTAATAGTACAGTTTTACAGAACCTATAATTCTATTTCTGAATGCTAAAATGTCGTTAAATCATTTTACGATACTGATAGCTTCGAAATTATTACGTAACTTTATATCCATCGTCTTATTTAGTATGTAGGTCTGCTTTAAAATTATCTAAAACATATTAAAATTACCGCGAATCCAAAGTTTATATATATTTAATTAGCAATTATTTGAATAAACGATCGATTTTATTTAAACTAAAGTCGACTTGAAACCGATAAAAAAGCATTATTTTATTGGCAACAACAAATAATTTTGCCATTAAAAATTTGAATAATAATAAAAAATAATAATTACAGTTATAGTATTTTGTTTTTGCTTAAATCGCTATTAATTTATTTTGATAAACTAATTAAATTATTAGTTAAATAAAACACTTGCAAGATCAATACATTTTCTTCATTTAAAAATTAACTAATGATTTAATTAGTTCATAAAAATAAATTAATGGCGATTTAAGCAAAAACAAAATACTATACCAAAATATAATAATACATACATACATACACAATCACGCCATGTACCCAACAAGGTGTGGCACAAACTCTTTTCATCATCCCAAAATCAGTCACCTCCAAACATTCCTATCCAAACAAGCAACTTTCGCTTCATCCACATTCATAATTCCTCTCATACATGCTCTTTTATTCCTAATACTTGGAAACTTTCGCTCACGCAAAACAATCTCAATCATACCACTCCAACTACTCATCGGACGTCCACGCAAACGTATACCATCAAAAATCATTCATATAAATCTTTTTAACCAAACGTTCATTAAACATTCGCTTAACATGTCCGAACCATCTTAACTGATTAACACCAACTTTTGCTACATTTTATTCAATTTCACACTCATCGTACACTAATCTATTTCGTACCTGATCTCTCTTATTTACACCACATACCCCACATAAAAATCTCATTTCCACAGCAGTTGTTTTCCGTTTATGCTTTTGCAACCAAACCCAACATTCACTACCATACATCAACGTAGGCACCAAAACTGCATTATATATTATTAAGTGTAATTAAAAATATAAATATACAATAATAGTACATAAAAAATCCACTGTTATATAAAATTCTTTAAATATATTGCTTATATAATTTATTATTCTCAAAAAACACATATTGCGAGCTTGGTTTAAAATTGGTTTTAAATTTAACTAATATCGGTTTTAAGACAACGTACCTGTTATAAAAGCTGAACTAAACTAATTAACTAAAACACCCAAAAATCCAGTTTGTAATATCAGTCATTCTATACATTAGTTTTTTAAAATACATTTTATATAACATAGAAATCTATAAAGAACTGGCACTGATTTAAATAAAATTTGACTTCCATTAATTAAAAATTTATAAATTTTTTATGATCTAGTTACTTATTTGTTACCTAGTAACTTGTTTCTATGTTCTGTTATTTACTGTATATGTCATTTGTATCAGTTTTCCTGATACAGACGGAAGTTGAGTTCATCTAAACGTCGATAATTAATAAATATTAATACAGAACTTAAACCTAAAATCGTTTTATTTTATATTTTATATAATTTTCTTAAACACATCGTATATAATTGCCTCGTATAGTGAAATTTTTATTCAAATAGGATTCCAAAGCTATGAGTCATTTACTACGGTTACATGACGTTTAGACAAAAACCAAACATTATTTATTTTTTGTTTCGTTGCTAGGATATGAGTTTAGGATTGTCAGATGGGGAAAAAAATAAAAGCACACTTATTATTTATATTGATTGACAGTTATAATTTTTTAAACGTTGGAAAACTATGCATAAACGTAGCACATTGAAAGCAACAAGCTAGTTCTGTTGAATCAAGCCACGAAACACGTAATTTGTTTTCATCCTTCAACGGAACGGATTAAAAGCAGTTAGCATGTAGAGACGTAAGTCAATTATTAAAAATTCCTAATTGGCTTTGGAATCCCATTTGAATAAAAATTTCACTATACATTGCATCTCTGTGAAATGATACAGCTTACGTAAAGAGTGGGGAGAAAAATACGTTACTTTTATACTTGTTATGCAGATAGCTTTGATCTGTGCTGTTCGTATATTTATTTTAATAAAACAAAACATGTTTTTATCATTTATAATATAAATGCATTTCTTAATATTTAATTTACATTATTCATTGACTTATTAAAAATATTAAAAATTCTTAATAAAAAATATTGCAAAAATTGATATATTATTGACTAAATGCCAAAAATATGCTAGATTGACCTATAATTTAATATTTTTCAATGAAATATTTTGAAATATTTGACATTTTCTTACATCGTTTCGTTCATTTACTAAGTTTATTTTATATTTAAAAAAAATATTGATGAAGTTAATTTATTATGTATGACATTTTGCTTACACAACGATTTCATAATATAAATATTAAAATTATAAAAATAGTTTTTGTAAATATATCTGTTATAAATCAAATTTTCAGTGAAAAATCAAAAAACATTCAATAAATTTGTATATATTATTTATATACTATTCTACAACTGTTAATAAAGTTAAGGTTACTTAGTTTGTATTTTAATATAAAATATTTATTTATTTTATTTATTTTATTTTATTTATTTTATTTATTTTATTTATTTTATTTATTTTATTTATTTTATTTGTTTTATATTTAAAATTATGTTTTATAACAATATTAATGATGATACAGAGTGGATGAACAGTAGAGGGGATGAACAGTGGAGGGGATGAACTAGATTACACCAGATTACCCTGCAGAACCTGTCATTCAGTCATCAACCACTGAGGATGTACGTCATCTTCGGTGTCTAACAAAAGGTATTTATTTTTTGAAAATACATCAATTACGAGATTTTTTAATAGAAATGAAACAATTTTTTAATATAAAACATTTATTTATTTTATTTATTTTATTTATTTTATTTATTTTATTTATTTTATTTATTTTATTTATTATATATATTTTATTTATTTTATTTATTTTATATATTTCATTTATTTTATATTTAAAATTATATGTTTTATAACAATATTAATGATGATGTAGAGGAGATGAACAGAGGAGGGGACCAGTGGTGGGGAGCAGTGGAGGGGATAAACTAGATTACAGCAAATTATCCTGCAGAACCTGTCATTCAGTCATCAACCACTGAGGATGGATGTCTGCAACGAAGATAAGATTGGCAAAGCAGCCCAGAAATTTCTGTAAGTATATTATCTTTTGTTTTTTGAATTTAAATATTGCAAATAATATTTATAATATAATTAACATTAATAAAATCAGCAAAATAGTCAATATTTCTAATAATTGATTTTGTATCATTAAAAATATAAATTATATTTTTCACGTTAAATCAAAATGTATGTTCTTTGTAAATTTGCAAAACTAATGAAACATTTTAATATAATATTAATTGAGCAAAATTACTAGTCTTACACTATAACAATTGATAAAAACTAATTCTTATATGGCCCAGTTTCAGAAACACTGGTTAAATTTACTTTAAAAGTAAATGAACATTTACTCTGTAGATTTTCGAATTAAATAGGATGAATAAATTTAATTTATTTGTTTAAAGAAAGTGTTATTATTGTTAATAATAATAATCTGGTAATAAATTGTTGAAATTGTTTTCAAGATTATTTAACAAAAGATTATTTATCACAAAATTAGTGTTACATTTTACCGCAAAATTTGTGATCCTGAACAAAACTACTTTCCAACTAATGCAACCAAAAATATAAATTGTTATCACAATTTTTTTATATTTATTTCAAACATTTGTCGTAGTTTTTAACTATCTTAAATTAAGTGTAATAAATTTTTAAAATATAAAAGTATACAAGCAACAATTACAGTGCATTATAATATAAAATATGAATGCATAGAGCAAATCTGCAATTTGAATGTGAGTAACGAATGTTCAGTACGAATGGTTTTTGAGAGATGATGTTCATGAAGTGTGATTGCCGAGATGTATATGTGAATGTGATTGCTAGGGACTTTACAATGTGTTTGTGACTACAATGTGGGTGCTCTGGTCTGAACAGTGCTGAAACCAGACGTTCTGATTGTAAGAGCAATTATGAGTTGCATGTATTGTGGTTGTTTAGAAAATTTAAAAGAGCTGTAAATAATGTCATAGGATTGATTGTTACCGAGAGTGTAACACAAAACATTGATATTATTACTGCAAAAGATTTGCTATGTAACCCAACCATGTATACGAGTGGCCAAATGCAGGCGTTTGCGATTGCAGCAATGCCAGTTCAGCACCGCGAAACATTTGAGCACTACAGCACACATGAGCTAGGTAAAAATGAATAAGGAGCAAATCTGCAATTTGAATATAGTGAGTAACGAATGTTCAGTATGAATGGTTTTTGAGAGATGATGTTCATGAGTGTGATTGCCGAGATGTATATGTGAATGTGATTGGTAGGGACTTTACAATGTGTTTGTGACTCTACAATGTGGGTGCTCTGGTCTGAACAGTGCTAAAACCAGACGTTCTGATTGTAAGAGCAATTACGAGTTGCATGTATTGTGGTTGTTTAGCAAATTTAAAATAGCTTTAAATAATGTAATAAGATTGATTGTTACCGAGAGCGTAACACAAAACATTGATATTATTACTGCAAAAGATTTGCTATGTAACCAAACCATGTATACGAGTGGCCAAATGCAGGCGTTTGCGATTGCAGCAATGCCAATTCAACACCGCGAAACATTTGAGCACTACAGCACACATGAGCTGGATGAAAATGAATAAGGAGTTAGAGCAGCCTATACGTTATTAAATAACGTAACGTTAAGTGCAAACTTCCATGGCATTTTCATTATTGTAAAGCCAATAAATTACGCCAATGAAATGAATAACGTATAGGTTGCACAGGGGATTACCTGTGGAGTAAAAATGAGTATAGTGATAGAGTATTTGTATGAATGCAAATGTAGGTATGAAAGAATGTGGGTAAATGTTTAGTTTGAGTAAATTTTTAATGTATGATTGATTTTAATTGATGATTAAGTACAAAAACTAATACACTGTAATTTGTTTCTGCAATTTAAATGTAGTTTTAAATATTACAAGGTAATATTCGATGAAACTTTGTTACTTCGCATGTTTGCACATAAAAAATATGAATTAAAAAAAAAACATATACAGACAATAAGGTAATAAAAACCGACCCAGAAAAAAAAAACGGATTCGTTCAAAAACCTTATCGTTGTTTTTAAGTAGTTTTAGAATAACTAGCCATGCGCTAGAACATATCACTAATTTTGTGGTAAATAGGAAAATCAAAATAAGGCTTTATTATATCGCGTACAAAAAAAACAAGGAAAAATAATACAGTATTTAAAGCAATTAAGCCTCGTTTACGTTACAAGCTTTATATCAGTTGTTGATTTTATTATAAGCAAAAATTTATATAATAACTTTAACAAATCTTTATGGCACACAAATCACAAGCTAGTACATAGTTTAGCATCAATACGTAGTATTACGATTGAAACATAAAACTAATTTAGAGATAAGTAACTATATAGAGATGAAAAAAAAACCTAATTTCATAGAAGATAATATCCAATTAAATTAGACAAATTATTTAAATCATTAGATAAATAATTCATTTTATCATCTAATTCAAATCAAATAAACTAACTACTAAAAATAAAATAAAGTTGCTTTAGGTTTAAGTTCGGTATTAATATTTATTAATATCGACGTTTCAACGAACTCAACGTTCATCTTCATTAGGAAAACTGATACAAATGACTTTTACAGTAGATAAACAGAACATAGAAACAAATAACAAATAAGTAACTAGATTTTATAAATTTTTAATTAATGGAAGCTAAATTTTATTTAAATCAGTGCCACTTCACACTGATTGATGTTATCTTTTTCTTTATAAATTTCTATTGCTTCTCTTATCAATCTACTGTTAATATTGATGTGTTTTGCTATTATTTTTCTGTGTACACCTACTATATATTTCTTTCTATGTGAAACATTCGATATATTTGTTATTCTTCTCTTAAATTACATGCGATCGGAATAAAAATGGAGCATTATGCATTATTTCTGTCACTTGCAGGGAATAATTTTACTAGGCATTACATAGCGAAATCCTGGTATGTCAAATAAATATATGTCTGCGTATCCTATATCTTAAGAGATGGGAACACGGAGCTGTGGGTGTAGCTAAAGTTGCTTATCTGGATAGGGAAGTTTAAAGGAAATTGATTTCGGGATAGTAAAAAGAGTTTGTGCCACACCCTTTTGGTTATATGGCGTGATTGTGTATTTATGTTTGCATATAGTAACCACTAGAATGGTCTACAAAAAAAGAAATTTTTTGAGCCAAGTTTCGTCAAAAAAATATTGATATTAACCCACTCAAGTTAACGATTTTAATATTCTATTAGGATCACGAAATTCGAGTGTTATACAATTTTTTTTTTCTGACAGGCATATATGAAACTGTCCAAAATCTTTCTTAAATACCATTTACATTTCAACTTGAGTGGGGCATGAGTTAATATCAATATTTTTTTTACAAAAATTGGCTCAAAAAATTTCTTTTTTAATAAAGTTTTTTTTAAGGGGTGTATAAAAAAATTATTTTTTGTGGACCACACTAGTAACCACCAAGAAAAAAAAACACTTATACAATCTGATGTACAAATTCATTAGAATCATGGTAAAATCAATTAAAGATATTCTTAAAATCATGTAAAATCTCCAAAATCTTAAAAATTTCGTAGAAAAAAATCAATGAAAAATCACTACAATCTCAACAATCATACTTAAACCACAATCGAATGTATAAAATTTGAAAAAGTTTCAATTAATTTTTACCACCTTGACTGCAAGGAAAAAGTGGTATAGCGTTTGGCACGATGTCTGTAACATTTTCAAAAAAAAAAAAAATGTATAAAAATCCTTCATATAGCCGCTAGATGACGAATCTGAACTTAGTTTATGTGAGTGTATGGATGTACGTCGTCAGCTCGCTCGCTCGGTCGTAAGTCAAAATTTTGTGTCCGCAACTCTTCCTAGACGGTTCAACCGATTTTAATGAAATTTTCAGGATAAATTTGTCTAGTGCCCAAGATGGTCCTGTGGTTTAATTTTTTTCCAGTGATGCCAACTTTCCGAGAAAAAAATTACTAAAGTTTTTAAAAATTTATTGTGGTTACATTATTTATCCTATTTTCATCAAATTTTCAGAAAAGAAATGCTCCCATTAATTAAATAATTTTATTAATATCCAGTGTTGCCAACTTTCCGAGAAAAAAATTACTAAAGTTTTAAAAATTTATTATGGCCATGTTATTTAATCGATTTTACTCAAATTTTCACAAAAGATTCTCCTAATATTCATATAATTTACGTAATTTTAACAAAATACAGTGTTGCCAACTTATAGAGAAAAAATATCACAAATTTTTTTAAAAATTCATTCCTTCATTTCTCCTAGTGCCCACATAAATTATAATTTTATTAAAGATATTGTGTTGCCAACTTTCCGAGAAATTTCAAAGTGGTCTATATATGGGTTTACCCATATACTTCTAATCTTGTTTTTTCAATCTTTGTAAAACATGTATTTTTAATTCGTTTTACCAAGTGATTTTTTTCAGATATTTTTGATAAAAAACAAACAAAATTTTTTACTTTATGTTGAACAAAAATACTAAATAACAAAAAGGAAAAAAATCTTATTGAGAATTCACACTAATGGGACAAAAAATAAATCTGCACCATTCTGCGAATGATTTTGATTACGAATGCATAACACAACACAACAACAGTTTTTTCTGTATTACCGAATGCACCTGTCGATTGACTCGATTACATGATAATATAGCCCTTCCCCACTCCTTCCTCAAAAGCTCTCGTCTGTTTTTGAATAAATAAATAATATTGTTCCTCCAGATGTTACTTGATGGGCAAATACATAACAGATACAAGGATGCAGATGTTCAATATTTTATAATATCGGTGGAAAATTTATATTATTTGATTGGAGAAGAATATATAAGTTATTTATTAAAAGAAGCTCTTACATATTGCTCTATTCTGACGTCAGTCAAGTTAGCACCCCCATTCTTCAAAAATTGAAACAAATTAGCTCACATTTATGAGCTATTTATGAGCTATTTTTGAGCCACATTCAAAATTTTTGAGCTGCAAAACTATGCAAAACTATGGATAATAGATTTAAAAAATATTTATATATGATTTGCATTTATATATTAGTATTTTTATATTATTATTTTGTAAAGCATTTGAACTAAATAAAAATTATTATTATTATTCATGTTAACTTAAGGGGAGGTTCTTTTATAATTGTACCAAAAGTACCTGATATTTGACAATTTTTTTTGAGGAACTGAAATGACTTAGACATGTGCGCTTTTTTGCAAAATGTTTATTCAGGTTTTGTCTACAAAACAAAATTTTTTTAGTTTCGGATATTTAAAAATGTCGTCTAAAATGGCGGTTCCGGGAAACAATGTTTTAAAAACAAAACTTATCTGCGGGCACGATACAGGTCGCAATTCGTCACCTAGAAGCATGAAACCAAAACGACCTTAAAGATTATATTCCATAGAGGCATCTCTATTATCTAAAAAAACATGAAAAAATTCGTTATAGAAACAAAATGGCGGCCACTTGAAAATAAGGTATTGTTTTTTCGCATGATTTTTCCACTTTGGCCTGCTGTAAAAAATCGTTAATAATCAAAATGTTGCAATTTTGTTAATAGAAATGCCCGAGGATTTTGTTTCCTTTTAGGAGGACAAAACGCGAAGTTGATTGGTTGAACCGTTCAAAAGTTACAATGCCCGCAGATTCGAAAAATCTAGTTTCGTATAAAACGCGTTTAAAGTTTTGAAAACGGTTTTTTCTTGTACAATTTATGTTAACATAATTAACATAACATAATTTGAGTTACTCGATCAATTTGTCCAAGAATAAGTGAATTTATAGGTTTTTGGGGTCGCTGAACACGAATTTAAGGTCAGATTTGAAAAATTCGAAATGGCGGATCCAATATGGCGGCCAAAAAGTGATCTTAATAAATTTTTATGAAATTTTGACCACAAGGATTTTCGAGAAGATTGAACAAAAAATCGAGATCGGTTTTGAAGAATTCAAATGATCAACTTACATTAACTAGTTGAGGAGCGCGCGGCGAACTTGCTGCCTGAGCGCTCGTCACCGCTCAGGACATCGGTCCGTTCAAAGCCGTGTAGCGACGGAACTAATTCACGGATCGCCTAATCATTTTACCCACATATTCTAGACAGTTATAGCATTAGATTTATGCAATAAAAAAAATAGATTTTTTAAAAAAATATAAAAAAACCTCCCCTTAAAGGTAAATTTTGATAACAAAAAAATTTTTTTTCATGCATAGTTTTGCAGCTCAAAAATTTTGAATTTGGCTCAAAAATAGCTCATAAATGTGAGTTAATTCGTTTTAATTTTTGGAGAATTTTTGATAGCGTGGGTGCTAACTTGAAATCAAGTTAGCACTCCACATCAAAAGAAAAATTTTTCATGCATAGTTTTGCAGCTCAAAAATTTTGAATGTGTCCCAAAAATAGCTCATAAATAGCTCATAAATGTGAGCTAATTTGTTTTAATTTTTGGAGAATGGGGGGGTGCTAACTTGACTGACGTTCTATTCTGATTTATTTCGATTCTTTATACAGTAATGGTTATTATATCCCTTTATTGTAATAACATAATTGATACATAACATATTTTAGCTAGGGTCGCCTATAAAGTTTGTACTTTACGCACCTATAAACATTGGAAAAACTGACATTTACCAAACGAAGTTATAATGTGATACGTAAAGTAATTAGTGTTGTCAATGTCAGTGATGCTGTTGAAACCCAGATCGGATTTATTATTATTTTATTAATAATTATGTGTTAATATTTATTTATATGAATGATTTTGAAGGTATACGTTTGCGTGGATGTCCATTTAACAGTTGGAGTGGCATGTTTGAGAGTGTTTTGCGTGAGCGGAAGTTTCCAAGCGGAATTATGAAAGTGGATGAAGTTAAAGTTGCTTGTCTGGATAGGGATGTTTGAAGGAAACTGATTTCGGTATAGTGGAAAGAGTTTGAGTCACATCCTTTTGGGTACATGACGTGATTGTGTATGTATATAAGTATGTAAAAATATCCATTACAATTACTACATAAATATATGTTCCAAAGCAAAATTATTTATAATAAATAAGAAAATAAATTTTAAACTTGAATGTCAAATTTGAATTTACTCGCCGTGATGTATTACTATAATAGTGTATCAGCAAGCATTCAGAACTTCTTGCGATAAAAACAAAACAATGTTGCCTAGATCTGTTATGCCAAAATCAAAACCATGTGTTTTATTTGAAAATTTATGTTAATCTTCACAATGCTTAATTATAATATACAGGGTGTTAGGTAAACATGCGGCAAAAATTCAAGGGGTTATTCCTTGGCCTATTCTAAGATTATTTTGTCCTATGATGATTTTTGAAAAAGCCACTGAGTTTATCAAGTACGACTTGCGAAATCGGATAATTGCTGGGTGTAAAGCTTGAATTACATTATACTTTTTTCGTCTAGATTCATACTAGATTTCTAGTTCAATTTTCGTTCGTTTTGTTAAATTTTCATAATTTTTTCATAATCGGTCGTGTATTGTCGAGTTTCTTCGATTTTATCCGATGTATTGCCAGTACGCCAACTTAAAAATATATAGTACTTAATTTGACAGACACTGAAAAACACATTTAAACAAACAAGGTTGGTACAATTGCGTGCGCATGCGTATAATGTATCTAGTATGAAACTTGAATAGGAAAATAGAGCATGTTGTATATTTCTATACTAGGAAACTGGAAAGAAACTTGGATGCAAAAATCTGATTTACATTATACTAGAACTGGCTATCTGTACTTGAACGAAACTTGAACTAGAAACCTAGTATGAATCTAGACGAAAAAAGTATAATGTAATTCAAGCTTAACTCAATTAGAAACGACTCTGGTGTGTTTGAAAGAGTTCGGCACTCAATGACGAGAAGATTGAATGCTTGTAACCGGGCTGGAAGAAGTCATTTCGAACATTTATTGTAGATTGAGCAACTTTACATCTACTTTTTGATAATAAAATGTGGTTACTGTCGCAAATTTTTTTCAGCCTATATCCTCGAAACAAAGGAGTTTTTCAAAAATCATCATAGGACAAAATATTCTTAGAATAGGCTAAGAAATAACCCCTTGAATTTTTGCCGCATGTTTACCTAACACTCTGTATAGTAATAATTGGTATAAAACAATGTTTCACAACCACAATGTTTATCTTAATATAAATTTCAAAATGTAAACATAACATACGGCAACACTGTTCGATAAACTAACAAATATTAGACAAATGATAGTACAAACACATTGCACTGTTCGAAAAACATTAAAACGTCATTTCAAAGAGAGCAAAACGCGTGTCGTGCAAAACGCTTCTTATTTTTCCATTTCTTTTTCAAAAAATACTGTAATATATTTGAAATAAATAAAATATATTATGACATTGTTTTTTATATAATCTTTCAATGACTGCAATAAGCCCATTGAGCATTATATTTTTTATTACATTTCGATCAAGATTTTGAAATCCAGCTACAGGTTTGGATTACAGCCTTGGATTTATAAACATTAAAAAAACTATTTCAGTGTTTTTATACTAATTTTTTTTTGTAAAACTGTACAACATAATATAAACTTGTCATATGTGAGTGCATTATGTAACACTATATGTATGTATATGTGTATACGGTTTAAATTCCACGTGTCTTTCTCTTTTAATCACGTGTGTGAAAAGATCACGTGGGAAGTTTAGCACGTGTAAATAAAGTTAGTGCGTTCGTTCATTAGATAAATTAATAGCGATTTGTTACACCTAGATAATCCCAATATCTATTATATTATAATACTGAAACAAATTGAATTCTCATATGTTTGTATAAAGAGCTGACGTAAACAGAAATTTATTTTATTTTCATATTAAAATTATATACAAGGTGTACAAAATTTGAAAGCAATATTTCTAAGAATGTGACATTTTCGTTATTTCAATATATATATATATATATATATAGGGAAAATTTTCCTAGGTTAAAAACAATTTGTTAGGGCTTTTGATAAATGAAACTCAATTGAAATACAAATTCAAGCTTCCGATATAGAGAGTGATTTATGACGTCGGGGAAAAATTAAACATATGTCCGAAAATGCTTTCTAACGGAACTGTAGCCGTTAGAAGTTTATTACATGTAACATCAATCGCGTTAGCTTTATTTATTATATCAGGGAAAAAAAAGCACGACGGTGCACCGCCTCATAGAGTTTAATCCCAGACGTTCTTGCTTTAAATTAGTACCTTAATTATTGTTTTTGTTTTTTTTTTCTGATATAATAAAGCTAACGCGATTGATGTTACATGTAATAAACTTCTAACAGCCACAGTTCCGTTAGAAAGCGTTTTCGGACATACGTTTATTTGAAGTTTTTTTATTTAGATTATTCATAAGAATCATCTGGTGTAGTTTTTCCCCGATGTCATAAATCACCCTGTATATCATCATCAGGGAGCTACAATAGGATATATGTAATTAATATGACATTCTTTTTCTTTTGTTTCTTTTAAATGTTATATATATATATATATATATATATATATATATATATATATATATATATCCATAAAATAGAAGACCATGAAAGTAGTGTCTTTAAATATATTTTGCCTAGATCAAAACTCACATTAATACAGTAGAATTTGTAATAATAAAATAAAGACATTATTTAGTTTCTTATTTTTTAGTGATATGTTAATAGACTGAAATATAAATTTTACAGTGTGCATAATCAATTTTTATTGTTTTGCATAATTTTACTGATAACAAAAATAACTGATAGAACACAAAACAAAAATCATTCATAATAATTATTAAAAAAATATATAAAAAATTGCTTTAAATCCAAGGTTTTTGCATTTAACTCAAAAATAAACGTGATATTTTTGAAATGTAAACTTATGGTTTTTCTAATAAAAATAAAAATTTTCTTAAAAAAAAATACATGATAGTATTAGTATAAAATTATTTACTATTTACTTTAGAAACATAGGCCCGTATTCTTATCTCACTTTTAAAAGTGAATTTTTGTCAAAATTACTTATTAAGTAATTTTAATTAGTTTATTTGAATTTTATAATATTAGATATAAAAAAATATAACCAAAATAGAAATACTATTCATATTTAATACGAGGTAGAGGTAAAAATATCTACTAAAGCAAAAAATAAAATCACTAATTTTCTAGAATAAGTGTAATAATTGTAAAATTATTAATATTTCTAAGTTCAAATATAGTTTTATTTTTAAACTTAATATTAACTAGTTTCAGACAAAGCTTCAAAAATAGTTAAACTATTACTACTATAATTGTTTTTATTTATTATATTTTTATTTTACATTATATGAATACAAAATACGTATATTTTATGTAAATAATTACTTTCTCGATAAAAAAAAAAACATATATAATATGGTAAATTACAAAAATATATTATTTTAAAAAAAAATTATGTAAACCATCGTTTTGATGAAATAATATGTGATTTTTTTACTATGGTTTTTATGTAAAACGGCAACTTTTTTGTACAGTGTTAGTAAATCTAATTTTTTTATTAAAAAATATAATATTACATAATTATACATACATACATACATACATAATTATATACATATATACATACACAATCACGCCATGTACCCAAAAGGGTGTGGCACAAAGTCTTTTCATCATCCCGAAATCAGTCGCCTCCAAACATTCCTATCCAAACAAGCAACTTTTGCTTCATCCACATTCATAATTCCTCTCTCATATATGCTCTTTTATTCCTACTACTTGGAAATTTTCGCTCACGCAAGCCACTCTCTCAATCATACCACTCCAACTACTCATCGGACGTCCACGCAAACGTATACCATCAAAATCATTCAAATAAATCTTTTTAACTAAACGTTCATTAGACATTCGCTCAACATGTCCGAACCATCTTAACTGACTAACACCAACTTTTGCTACAACATTTTTTTCAATTTCACACTCATCATACACTAATCGTATTTCGTACACGATCTCTCCTATTTACACCACATACCCCACGTAAAAATCTCATTTCCACAGCAGTCATTTTCCGTTTATGCTTTTGCAACCAAACCCAACATTCACTACCATACTCCACGTAAAATTACATAAATTTAAATTACACTGTATTAGAGTGTAGCTCAATTTTTCAAACCTTTCTTCAATACTCATTAGAGTGCATTTACCAACCTTGTATCGTAATATAACTATTGTTAAGTTTTCAGTCTAATATACAAAAGAGTGTTTACAAAACCAAATATAAAAGAAACCAAATATTCATACACTAAATAACAAAAACACACCAAGACGTAAATATTATTGATAGTCACATTCGACAATGTAAACTTATTGATGAGACGAAAACATTTCAGAATGTTAAGTATACTCACTCTTCAGATAGCTGTTAAAGTAATCACTGCTTAATATGAATAAAATATCTCTACTATACTTGTGTTGTGTTTTATTTAATTAAATTAAAACCCATATTCCTAACAACTATTATTAAATAATTAATATTTGCATTCGTATTTCATATTGTCAAAGTGTACTTCAAACTATTATCTAACCATATGAACTTGGCTTATAACTGAACATAATTTATTACATTATCGTTATTTAACTTTTAACGTGTTCGATTACGAAAGGTAGGTAATGTGTGAATTTTTGCAACCATTCTCTCTCTCTCTTTCTCTCTCTCTCTCTCTTTCTTTCTCTCTCTCTCACAAGACTGTATTGGTTTTACGCAGACACAAGAAGTTTCAAGATTTGGTACATACATAAATTCTACATACATACTGTGAAAGATTGTAAAACCAAGAGAGAAAATAAGATCGGAGAGACAGAAAGAGATATTGGCGTAATATTGCATAATCGCGTTATGTATATGTGTGTGTGTATGTGTGTAAAGCCAGTTGGCCTTGGAATATAAAAGAAAACAAGTGAACTGTGTCTGACAATTGCCTAAGGCCAATTTATTAACAACCCAAACGCTACTTTTATCATTTTGTTAGGTTAGTTACCTTTTGCAGGAGATTATTTTTATAACGAGATTTCTTGTAATTATTATTCTGTTTGTAGTAATCAAAAGATTTTTGTTGGACTAGAAATCTGTTGTACAATCTAAAATATAATATGTGATTTTGCCCAGTGTTGGACTGGCCCACCGGGATACCGGGAATTTCCCGGTGGGCTCACAATATATTTAAGTGTTTTTTTTTTAATGAAATAAAATTAAATTTTTACAATTTTTACAATAATATTGACAATAATCGAGTTATTGATATAATGAAAGAAAAAAGTCAAATATTAAAAAAAGTTGTTTAATTAATAATATTTATTTAATTGTTTTTAATTTCCTCACTATGTATAGTTAATTTTGTTGCAGTTATTCAAAAAAAAAAATCTTTTTTATTATTTTAATAAATATGTTTATAAATTACTAATGTACTTCTTTGTAATTTTTTTTTTTTAAATTTAATATTGTGGGCCTACGTCACCGATATTTCCCGGGCCTAAATGTGTTTCCAGTCCAGCCCTGATTTTGCCTACAAACCATGAGACATTTATGATGCCCAGTATTTCTATAGGTATAATTACTCAACTGCTGAAATTTTAACATAATTGTAAAGTCTCTTTTAGTAAAATTACAGAACTTCAGTAAATTTGCGGTCAGGAATTTTCTATAAATAGATAAAACTTGTTTAGTTCTGTAATATTATTGGTACAATTGCATACATTTCTAAATTTACATAAAGGATGTATTTTGAAATGAATGAATTACACTTAAAATATTTTATTAGTATTATTACGCAAAATATGTACTAAGTCTCATTATTTTGATGAATTATTACAGATACTAACATACAAGCTGTAATTTTACATAATTCAACACCACTACATAATTCTACATTAAATATATGATGCAATTTGCAGAAAGTAAGCAATTTTACATACTTATTAGGACATTTTTACTTACTTTATATGATTATTATGAATTACATAAAAATTATAGAATTTTGAGATAGAAATATAGAATATTTATGGTAAAATAAAATTACAGATTTTTTATAGTAAAATTTTATAACTATTTTCCTGTAATTTCGCTATTTTTTTACATTGTACCCTATGATATAATATATAATATATATATATATATATATATATATATATATATATATATATCAACGGTGGGCAACCCCCGGCCCGCGGGTAAAAGTTTCTATCCCGCCCGCGAGATTTTCAGAAGAAATTATAAATAAATATATTTTTAATGTAATTCGTCTAGTTTATGCTAAAAAAATCTTTGCAGAACCAGTTGTCACATTAAATAAATACTTTTTTCATTTATACATGTATATTTATTGTTTTATGATTAATAAGTTATTTTTTTCTAATTCTTTGTAATTTTTCGAAAACGGTAAATAAATGTAGTAATTAACTTCTTTTTTTTTCATTTATTTAATATTTGCAGACTAAAAAATTACAGGTCACAAGAAGGTGTCAATTAACTACTACGGCCCGCGGAAAAAACGTAAAATTTATTCTGTCCAGTGTTATAAAAAAGATTGCCCACCCTTGATATATATTAAATAATAAATATGAATGTACAGTTGTACGATAATTCAATTTCCCAAGTATTATAACATAAACAATACTTGAAAATATCAAAGTGAGTTATGAAAAATAAACATCCGGTGACGAAAAAACAAAAGAAATAATAATGTGTTTTATAATGTAATAAAAGAAGTTTGTTTTCTTGTTATTAACAAATATTAGTTAATATGCTTGCTTAAAAAAATCCAGTGAAATTGTCGCTATTCAATTATTGCAGAAAAATACGACAGATTACGTATTTTTTTGCTGTTGTAATATTGCAAAAGGATTTGTGAGTTTCTTAACAATATTACTCTAAAAATAATTAGTGTAGTTTACTGTTTTCTGCAGGTAATTTTTTCGCAAAAAAAAGTAGAACATTTACTTAATTATTATTTTTTTGCTATAATTTAGGACAAGTGTTTATGTAATTAATGCGTAATTTTATTTATGTTTCATATATATATATTTTTTTTTATATAATTTGCCAGAAAGATAATGTTTAATATTTGCTAGATAATTTTAATGGAAAAAAAACAATAAACTGTATGTTTGAATTTTAGTTACACAAAATGCATCAAAATGTTTTTTAGTTTATAAAAAGTATAACAAAAATATGTTTTATTAATTTTGACACAGTAAAAATCTTTCAGAACTCATTATATTAAAACAAAAAGGCTTTAGAGTTTAGTTTTGTGTTAATTTTTACCCTTTCGAGACGGAATAGATTTTTCTGAATAATACGTAATATATTTTTTAAGAAAAAAAAATTACATTCCTAAAAAATATAAAATTACATGAAAAAAAATTTTCTTATTTGTGGTTCCATAGAAATACTTCTAGGCCTAAAAGGGTTAATTAAAAAATCGACGTTTTGACGTACTCTACGTACATCATCATAAGGAAAAATTGATACAAATGACATATACAATAAATAATCAGAACATAGAATCAAATTACTAGATAATAAAATAAGTAACTAGATTATAAAATTTATAAATTGTTAATTAAAGGAAGCCAAATTTTATTTAAATCAGTGCCACTTCACATTGATTAATGTTATCTTTTTCTTTACAAATTCCTATTGCTTCAATCTACTGTTAATATTAATGGGTTTTGCAATTCCAAAACATTTTCCTTGACTCAACAAATTACTTCAATAAAATAAACAAATATAAACGAGTCTTAATTGTCGTAAATATTAAGAATTTTTTTAAATTTAAATAAATAATAAAAAAAAAACTTTCTTATTTTAAAAAAGTTGTTGCATAATCTAAAATTTAACGAGTTAGTGCCCTTGTACACATAAATCATTCGTTATATAAAAAAAAAATAATTCTACCTCATTATTTTTTTTTTGCTAATTCGCATTAAAAAATACAAAATTATGCACATTATACTTTTAAAATAATTAAATATTAGGTAACATTTATGCTAAGCGTATAATTAAAAACTATAATTAATTGTTAATGGTGATTTAACTAAAAATTACATGTGTAATATATTTTATTTCAAATCATCGCTGTCATTACATAATTATTAAAAAAGAATCTGTAATATTTGCTCAATTATTTATAAACATCGATTACATCAAAAACTTCATCCACTGAGGTGTGTAGTTCTAAATTTGGATTATAAGAAATTACTCAACAGATTAAAATTAATTTAATATATGTTTTCCACAAAGTTCAATTCGAATTAAAATAAATGCCAAAGTATTTAGTCGTTATACAAAAAAATCAAGATGGCTTTATATAATAACAAAAGACGATCGCAATAGTTCACATTAAAATTAAGCAAAAACCAATTGGATTACAATGACCCCTACTAAAGTATTCATAAAGTTGATATTTTAAGTGGGCGGCATTGTTAAAATATAACACCAGTATTATTTATTAAGTAATCAACTATAATAAATGTACCTAGCATATAACATAACATAACATAAGCCACACCATCTCAATTTTATTGTATAATCTGCTTTTGTCAGACGCCATGACATAACACGAAACCGATTTCAAAACATATTTTATTTACAAAGCGGGCATAATAATTACGCAAGTATATTTTAGTTAAATAAGTAAAATACCGAAAAGAAAAAGTCGCAAGGTGAGCCACTAACAATAAAATTACGATTACATAAATCGTGTATATATATATATATATATATATATATATATATATATATATATATATATATATATATGTATAACGCTTTTTCGATAAGACGATTATTAAAAAAAAATTCCAACTAATAACCGTTTTATAATGAATCACTGACGCAAATCTAGACCAAACTGTACTCATTCGGCACAATTCGTAACATTTCGTCACCATTAAGTTCCCGGCATCTAATCTAAACGATGTAGTCGAAATATGTAAACATTATGTAAAAGCATGATATACAAAAAAACTAGAATATTGTTTTTACATAAATGCAAACAACCCGAAAACAAAACACAAATACACTAACAGAGTGTGGCGATACATATTTGTACATTTTCATTTTGTTTATTTACTAAATTGACACTGATGAAACAATTATAATAAATGCATATGTACTTACGTCTGTAATGTCACTTTATTCTCTGCGTAGTTATATCAAATGAATTGAATTTAAATTTATCAAAACAAGGTCAGGATTATGTAAAATCAAAAGTAAACACTTGCCAGTAAAAATCAATGAAACACAAGCTGATGCCACAATTTCACGAAAATCCCGTTTATAAAACCCGCTAAAAGTACGTCAAATTTAAATAATTGGTCCATACTATTTATACACCGCGTATCACTTACTTATATCTTGAAACACATCGGAGATCATTTAATTTGTAAAATGACGTTTTGCGACATGCTTTTTGATCGCGCGCATGTCTAAACTGTTATGTCTGGTTATGTCATACGAACACGTTCCGTGTAATTCGTTAAATCGCCGTTTTCGTCAACAAAGGCGCCAGTTGTCACTATATTTATAAAATTTTAATCAACAAATACTCTCATTTTTATATCAACTTGTTTGCAAACTTAACGAAACTAATAGATTTGTATAAAAGTAATAGATATTTAAACAAATTTCATCATGTTAGGTAACAAAATAATAAACATTTACAAAAGAAGATTATATGATTATACTATTGGAAAATTATACTGATTCACGTTAAAATGAATAATTAACTACAAAAATTACCTTGAAATTTATAAATTGCAAATTAAACTATTTAATAAATATTAACTGACATCTAACACAAAACCATAATACTAATTATTTATTTATTTTTAATTACTCTACCATCTATGGATAATCTTGTGAACAACTCTAAATGACGCGATTTGACATAACAATTTTCACATTTCATGTGCAAAATTCATATGTTAAGTATTAATTACGTTGAAATTTATAAATTTTAAATTAAACTATTTAATAAGAATTAAATCTAACATAAAACAAAATTATAATAATATTATTTACTTGTTTTTAATTACTCTGCCATCTATGGACAATCCTGGGAACAACTCAAAGTGACGTGTAATTTGACATTTGTGATTTTCACATTTCATGTGCAAAACTCATATGTTCAGTATTGGTTATGTATTAAATTAAATTAAATCAATATGACTTATTTAAAATCATGGGAAGAATTTGAAAAAGCTGCCGAAAAACTATATTTACAAGATCCGACCAGAGTACGATATACCATGAAATATGTACATTCGAAAAATGTACTAATTTTAAAAGTCACAGATGATATTGTGGTATGTAAACATTTCAACTTTAAAATACTTTTAAATCTAATATATTTGTTAATTACCTTGTAATATATGTAATGTCTAATGTATTCTCTTAATTAAACCTGCCAAATAATATATTTATAGGTTAAGTATCGAATTAAATTAATTTGTCTTTATTTCCTTACAGTGTTTACAATTTAGAACTGAAATAGCTCAAGATTTAAGGAAAATTGATAAATTTGTTAGCAATTTAATGCGTCATATGGTCTCAAAGGAACATTAAACTTAAACTAACCTTCACAAACGTACATAACTTTATACTACAGTTTAATCCAATTATTGGATTATTTCAAACTAAGGTCATTAAAACAAATATATACGATGCTCTATATTAGAGACAGTATATTGTTTCACTTGGCTCAACAACTGAACTAAATAAACTAAACAAATGAATGTTTGTATATGGCAGATAATAAAACAAAAGCAAGCTATATAAACATGTATTTTTATGTTTTATATCACGTAATAATACATTGTCCAGTTTTTTATTTCAAGCTTCGTACATCAATTGTTTTTTTTTTCTGTTAAAACTATTTTATAAAATTGGCATACATTTATTTCTTTGGTTAATTTCGCTAAAAATATTCGAATTTTCAAAAACAAAACACAAAGCCTTGGATTAACCATTCGGGCTACAATCACATATAGGTTATGGTTCCAAGTGTTTATTTTTTTTTTAATATATAATTACGTTTTGACGTAATATAATGTTTATAATGAGCTACTAATAATTAGAGTATTATATATTTATAGAATGTCAATAACTGTTTTTCTATGTACATTATTTTTTTGCATTTATAAATTAAATTAAATTTTATATATGAGCCGAATATTTGGTTTTTTCTTCCCTGTACATTTCTGTAGTATTTTTTTTCAGCTATTTAAATATATATTATATAAAATTTTCGCTACTTAATTGGCTAAAAATAATCAAATTGCAGGGTGGCCAAAACTTGGATAACCGGGAAAATTCAGTGAATTTCATTTGTAGTCAGGGAAAAAATGTTTGGCAAATTCACAAAATTACAAACAAATTTTGTATATTAAAATTATTTTTATCACACCTATACTTAGAATTTTTTATTTATGTGATTCACATTACTTAGGAATTTACATTTGTTTAAATATAAGTCAGAGAAAAATGAAAAAAAATCTGGAAAACCGGAAAGTCAAGGCCACTGGTTTCCACAAATTTTTAGCCACCCTGAATTGTTTTTTTTTAATCATTCTTTTAAGTTATATATAAACACAATCACTGAGGTAAGTTTTTTGTTTATAATATTGTAAGCGAATCATAAAATTTTAGCGCAATCAAAATCTTTAAATATATTTACAAATTTTCTAAAATGTAAACTATTTGAACTAAAACTGTCCAAGATAATGCAAAGTTAGCTATACCTAACATAATAGCGCAAACAACTATATTCATTCGAAGAATTCAACTGTACAATATCGTGAACAATCTGTAAATTAAAATTTTAAAATAAATTGTAGCACAGATGATTACAGATTGTTCACGTATTTTCTGCTGTTCTATAAACTTAATTATCGAAAATTGATTTAAAAAACATTGAGCATTATATTTAAATATGTCAGGTAAAGTGATAGTTTTGATTTTCATTAGCTGTGTTTGTTTTACATTCCACTCAGATCAGTAAATCTTGTAAATGAGCTGAGCTCAGCTGAGTTTTGCTGAGTGAGTTGTATTGATAAATAAAACAGTTTATTTGAAAGTGACGTTTAAAATCTAAGTTCCACGTATGATATAACCTAAAATATTAGATGTATTTGGATTGTTTGCGTTGATAATTTATTGAAACTCGCCGGATATCTATTGTTTGATTTCAAAATAAAATATTCAAATAGAAATGTTAACCAGTATTAAACACGTTATCAAATTTTAAACTAGGAAAATTTGAATTGCGCATGTGAGCTCACTTGAATCTCAGCTAAGCACTAGCTAAATATCAAACTCAGTATCGGTACAGGGGGGGAAGCAATTCACTCACTTCGAACTCAGTTACGAGACGATAAATAAAACAGCTATTATTTCAAGGTTACTGATATTTGCTGATCTGAGCTGAATTTTTCGGTAAGAAAACACAGCTATTAACTACGCAAAAAAATTTATGTATATAATGTAGACGGCAATGAATATAGTTTCAATAGTTCACAGCCATATTCATACACCTTATCAATTCATCTGAATTTCGTAGCAATTGGTGTTTAAACAGAATCGATCTGGTAGTTTAAATAATTAAGTCATATTTACTGGTTAAATTCAATAACGTAATTGTCGAATATATATAATATTTATTTCAGATAAAACAAATTTTTTTAGACAAAAAAATGTAATTATGCTAATAAAAATTGCAACAAATTTATTTATAAAATTAATAGACTAGATTTAAAATGTTAGTTATGTTAGTGGTTCTTTTTTGTATTGCAACTTTTAATAGGAGCTGTCATATTTGAAACACTATTTTTTCAATGATACAGAGTGTTTTTAAAGTGTAATGTATTCAATTAAAATTGGCACTTATTTTCTTATTAATTAATAAAATTATAAATTCAATTTTACCTCAAATACATAATTTTACTTCGTTGATAGTTCCGAATATATAACACACTCTGTATATAAAATTTTAATAGGATTAGTAAATCAATAAAATTTTCTAAGTTAAAAAAAAAATTGCAGCAAATTCAACTAAAACATTTGAAGATTATTTAACAAAATAATTTACATTTAAAAATTATTTATATACACAATTGGCTTACTTAATAACTTACTGTAAATAACAATTAAAAATTAAATTAAAATACAAATATTTATAAAGATATTTAAAATATAAACAGAATTTTTTCAGTAGCACCAAGAAAAATGTGTCAAAAACAGAATTCAATAAATAACAATAAAATAAATAATAAAAATATCATATGTAAAAAAAAAAATATAAATCGTTAAAACTTGATTGGATTTTTGCATTTTGAACTAAAAATTGTTAAAATCGAGTTAATCATTATCGAATTAATTAATTCTGTTTACGTAGTTAGCAAATGTGCATTTATTATTCTTTTTTTTATAAATTATGGTGAAAATAATGTTATAAAATCGGTAACGTTGCAACCTGTAATTGTTGATAAATACCACGCGCAAGTGTCTCCTCTACCCGGGTTGATTTTTTTACACGAGCGCAACTTGCCAAACAATTAGATGACTTTTATCACCTTTCATCTCTGTATTGTGATTGTCACTGAGGTCAGCGCCTTCCGGTGGATTCTCTTCGATAACACTTTCTTCCATTTCACCGTCACCTGAAGGAAGAGGAAAAACAAACTCAATTTTCTAGCAATACAAACAAACGAGTACACAGCAATTGGACATTATTTAAGATAAGACACTTCAAATATAAGTAAATTAACTAAAAAAAAATTGAAGTTAGTATGACAAAAAAAAAGAATATACTGTGCAAGTAAGTAATAATTACATTTATAGATTTGAAAATTAGATCATAGACAAAAAACAGCCAGAGTGAAATTTAGTTTGTAAAAATGATAATAAAATACAAAGTAATGATGATGATTGTCAAAATTCTGTCATACTAGCCCCAGTTTAAACAAATTTGCTTTTAAAATTGCCGATCAAAAAAATAGAAATTTGATTTCTGTAAATTTTAAAAATAATAATAGCTGTGCTTTTTTACATTCCTCTCAGATCAGTAAATCTTGTAAATGAGCTGAGCTGAGCTGAGTTTTGCTGAGTGAGTTGTATTGATAAATAAAACAGTTTATTTGAAAGTGATATTTAAAATCTAAGTTCCACATATGATATAACCTAAAATATTAGATGTATTTGGGTTCTTTGCGTTGATAATTGATTGCAACTCGCCGGATATCTATTGTTTAATTTCAAAATAAAATATTCAAATAGAAATGTCAACGTATCAAACACGTTATCAAATTTTAAACTAGGAAAATTTGAATTGCGCATGTGCGCGCACTTGAATCTCAGCTAAGCACTAGCTAAATATCAAATTCAGTATCGGTAAGGTGGGAAGCAATTCACTCGCTTCCAACTCAGTTACGAGACGATAAATAAAACAGCTATTATTTCAAGGTTACTGATATTTGCTGATCTGAGCTGAGTTTTTCGGTAAAAAAAACAACACAGCTAATAACAATAAATCAAATAAAACTGTTGTTTCTTTACAGATAAAATTAAAATAAAAAAGTCTCAATATTGTTACGGCAACTTCAAAAACAAATTAAAAAAAAAAAAAAAATGGAATTTCGCGCGAAAACAAAACATACCCCCCATTGATGTCGATTGGTTCCGGTAACATTTGCCAGACGAACAGATGCGAAGCGGTATCACGTGGTTCACCAACGTCCTCCTCTGCAAATTTGGGGAGGGGGTCGTTTGCCATCAAAATTATTTTTATTATATTTATAATAATCCCCCAACAAAGTAATAATAATAATTTGGAAAAGTTAACAACACAAGAGATTAAAACAAAATTAGCGCGTGCATGTACATATATATATATATATATATATATATATATAAAATTTTTGTTATATTTGACAGAAAACAGTTGAAAGTCATCATCGTATTTGATGTTACGTTAGTAACAAATAAGGATGATATGGTTTGTTAACAAATATTGTGAAGTTTGAAGCGATAGCAGCGACCCCCACCATGCAGAGAAGAAACATTGATGCCATATTTTTATGTATCATCATTATATTTGTAATAATTATTGATGATATATACACATGTTTAGTTAATAAAATTTGAAAAAAAAAATCTAATATAAAATTTATGTAAACAATGAAAAAAAAAAAAACTACGAAAGAAAAATAATAAAAGAAAAACAATGTTAAGAAGTAAACGAATGTGCGTAAAAGCTAAGAAATTTGAGAAACAATTGCATGCATTTTTGTTAATAAACAATTAAAACTTAATAAAATAAAATAATTTCCCTCAAACCATCAAATATTTATTTTGTGGGTTAAGGGAAATTATTTTATTTCATTAAGTTTTTGCCACAGTAACAGGGCCGGATTATGGCCTAGACAAAAAAGACAAATGTCTAGGGCCCGCATAAAAAGGGCCCGGCCTGCAGTCGGTCAAATTTCATTTTTATGTATTTTTACGCAATAAAGTCCTATTATTTTTGCCCGGAGAAAAAAAATGTCTAGGGCCCCACAAAAGGTTAATCCGGCCCTGCACAGTAAGATCATATTTTTAATTATAACTAAAATTTAATAAGATTTAAGAAATAAATATACAGTAAATTTGTGATTAAACTGTCTTTGCCAATTAATATAACTACAGTTTTAAATATTGACGTCTATATAACAATATACAATTGTCACAATTAAGTAATTTTTAAAAAATTATAAAATAAATCAAACAAAAAAAAATGTTACATATTTCATATATTTTACAATAAAATATTGTACAGTATACAAAGATAAAACCATGTTACTATCACAAATAAACTGTATAAAATAAGAAAAACAATTAAGAAAAAAATGCAAATTCACTTACCCACACGAAAATCAATATATCCTTCTCCGCCACTTAATACGAGCATCGCAGGCGGTTTCTTATCTTTAGCCCCGCCCATTCCTAGCATAGGTACAATAGCGCCCGCCCCTTTTTCCGACGCAACACTACTGGGCGTACTCGCCGCCGACATACCACCACTACCCGGTACCGCAACGAAAAATTTTACAGCGTCCCTATGCCCGTGAAAACTCAACTGGGCGTGTGCCATCGTACAAAAGGGCACAAAGCCGCCGGGCGAGCTGCTTAAACTGGGCGGTGGTATACGTACACCAGTACCGGGAAGAATAGCACCGCGTGGAATGATAGAGGCGGAGTTAGCCGAAACGGGTTCGGATAATGGAACGGAGATTATAACACCGTTTCCGGTACCGATCCAAAGACGACTCGATGAGATTAGCAATGCGGTAATGCGGACGAAGCTAAAGCCTAATTTACCGGTACCTAAAAAAATAAATCAAGTTTTATTATAATCAGAGATTAACGTGAAAAATAAATTTGTTAGTTAAAATTATACAAACGTAATCGAATATTACAGATCTATATTCTGTTTGTTCAAGAGAAATAGTTAAGTCACAAACAGCGCCGAAATTTTGAATAGAATATTTCCCTATTAGCAAAATCTCTAAAACTTGTATTATAATCAAGGATGTCTGCTTTTATTCATATTCCGCAGCCTGTAGTAGCGTGTCTTAATTATTTCTGTTAGACAGACATAGTAAGTAAAACAATTATCAAATCTATGCAGTTTAGAAAACATATTTAAAAATAAAAATACAAAATTCACTATTTATTATAAAAACAAAAAAACTTGTTAAATATTTATGTATGTATGTAAAAACGATTAAATTATTGTGCGTAAAAGTGTTTCAATTGGTAAACCATAGATGAGATTTTATCGTGTACTTGGTATTTTAACAAATGTCCTTTCGTCTTGACTCAAATATGTAGTTTTTTCACTTCAAGTTTTGGGATAAATAATGTTAATATTTACCAAAAATAAATTATCGGTAATTTTGGTCTACAGTACTTATAAAAATACATATATTTTTTGCTTCAACATCTTTGAGTAATAAAACAAATAATACGTACCAAGCATTTTACTAACATATGGTTCAATATCAACATCCTGCAAATGTTGATAAGTATGCGCATGATATAATCTCAATGTACTATCCAACCTAATCGAGACCCATACTCCTTCGCCTAACCACGCCAGCTGTCTGACTTGACTCTCCCTCCGGGGATGAGCCTCGAGCGTATGCAACACCTTCAATGGGCGTGGCTCCAATACATGCACCTTATTCTTGTACCCACACCAAACTTTCTCCCCCACCACGGACAAACAACGCACCGAATGCAATGGCTCACCAAGACGCACCACATGATACCGTCCCAAATCCCACTGACCGTCCGGACCGCGTCTAAACACCGTCACAGTACCATTGGCTAGCGCGCATACAACACGCCCACTTACATGGACGATCGATAGTACCGCATCGCCTAGTTTGACTTTGTGAAGGCAAGTGGACCAGTTAGCAACCGAGGAATGAACGTAAAGCCAACCGCTTTGAGCGCCTAACCACATAGTCGCCAATATACTCGACATTTTTTCTTTACGATTGAATTTATCGTCTTGCGTTTCGTTTGTTTCTTCGAAATCGGATTTAGGTTCGGTGTCTATTGGCGGTTGAATATCGTTGCCATTTGATGTATTTGCGTTCGAATTGTCATTGTTTTGGTTCTCGTCCTTGGGTTCGTCTGTTGTTTCTGGTTGTGGTGGTTGAAGGAGTTCTTCGTTTGTTTCTGCAGTTGATGCTGGTTGTGGTTCTGGTGGTTCCTGAGTATCGGCTTCGTCCACTTCCACGAATGTAACTCGACCAACCTAAATAAAATTACTCAATGTAGATAATAAAAATATATACATACACAATCAAAACATGTATCCAACATAAAGATGTGGCAGAAACTCTTTTCTTTTATTCTTATAAATAACTACTCACCAAACTATCAGGATCGACATCGCCAACTTCCTCTTTTTCAACTTCATCCTCCGTATTTCTAATATTAATCACGGTATCAACATAATCAACCGGACTTGCGCCCGGCACACTAGCAATACACAATAGATGATTCGAGCATGCGGTGAAACATTTCAAAATATCTGCCGGATTATTCGCATCCACAACGGTTACCGTCGAAACTGAATGAGTGGACGTACAGATCCAAACCAGCGAACTTAATTGAGTTTCTAGTACGGCGGCTTCTCGGTTAGCTAGCAGTTCGCGATCGAGACTTGCCACTTCAGTGCTGATGGGCGGAATTTCCGAAACGGTAGGCGGAGCTGGTTCATCATAGTAGAACACGGATCCGCCCACCATAAGACCACCGTCACGGGTGTGGCCACCGAGAAGGTTCACGCCTGCTGCACACCAGATTTTCATACCTAGAAATTTAAAATAATTATTAATAGAGCTAATACTGACTACATATTTTCTATAGAAAAAAAATATATAATTTTGTTTTCTACTGCTGTTAAATAATATATTCATTACATATGTTTCTTAATAGTAAAACAATTAATCAGTATTTTGTGTTTACTGGAACATCATAATTTTATGATTGGTATTGGGTTGGTTCATAATTATCAGGCATTTTTATTAAAAAAAAATCTTAAAAATGTTATTGTTGAATTTTTGTTTTGTTTTTTGTTTTTTTTTTCATAAAAAAGCCTGATAATTTTGAGCCAACCTAATAATAAAATTACAAAATTTTGAATAATCAAAAGTTGTTCTGTTATAATTTATAAATAAACGCATACATAATAATTGTATGATTTAATAGCAGAAAAACATAGTTAAAAATACCTGGTTGTGTCTCTACTAGAGGTCGACAATAAACCGGAACAGGAACTGGTACCGCACCGCCACTACCGTGCACACTAGAAGTCGTTGATCCGGGACCTTTTGATGTACCTAGCGTCATATTGTTTAATGCCCTTTCATAGTCTTTTTATATCATGCAATTAAAATTCATATATAAATATAAATCCAATATTCAATAATCAAACAAAATATTTAAATATATAACTCGTATCATATCTCGAGAAAGATGTAATTGAATTTTGGTTCAGTCAAATATAACCAATTACTATTGTGATTACTGTACAACTCAAAAGCATTGTCAATTTTTTACTTTGCATACCATTGTGTTCACAAGTATTTCTTATTGTCTTATTGTTAGTAAAATCAAAAATTGTGTTTAATTTGTAGAAGATATGTATATAAATTTTAGAGGAAAACTAAGCCAATTGACAAATTTTGATATTTTAAGTTGAAACCATTTATTGAAACCTGAATAAAAATGTTATTAGAAAAAATCAATTAAGTTATACATAATTGAAATGGAATAGCCCAAGTTATATATTATATTAAATAACGATCAAACAAAAAACTGAAATTCTAGCTTAGGTTTTACATTGAGTTGTTAAACTTTGGAGTTCATTTTCTCAAAACTTAAACACGTCACTTGGCCTAGATTGTAACACAAATTTACTTTGTTGATATTAATGCAAGTATGATGTTTTCAGAACGGCATTTTCAGTTTGTTCATTGAAACATTCGCACATACCTCTCGCGAGATATGAAACAAGCTTTACCATTCAAATTTACTCAATTCCAATAGAAAAAAAGCAAACAAATAATTCGTACCTGAACCAACTTTCCCGGGCAAACTCCAACCGTATGCCTGCAATCTTCCATCGTCTTTCCGCACATGCGCTCTAACTTGCCGATACTGCTCCTTCCGTTCAACGGCTCGTCTTGCAACCATACGTTCCGAGCCTGTTCTCATAAAACCAAACACAAACAACAAACAAAACAACCAGATCAGAGAGAGAGATGGCACCGCCAATAAAAATAAAAATATTTGTCGAAACAAAACCAAAAACAACTCAGTAGATTTTACACCAAACTTACTAAAAAATGTTGTGCGTCACTTTTATATCTTCCTGTATAAATTTATAAAAAATGTTCTGCTACAAAAACGATTTTATTATACAATAAAATATACGATAACAATATTTTAGCAAAAATATTATAATATACAGATTAAAAAAGTATAATTTCCGTTTATTAACTGCAAGATTAGATAACTAGATAAAAGTTAATTTAATAAATTTGATTAACAAAACTTATTCATAGCCCTTTTTAGAGTACTTTTAGTTAAAAGCAGTCAAAATTTCAATAGTAATTGTTGCTTTTATTATGGTATTAAATATACACTATTTTTATAAATTAAATATCTTTTATTATATTTAACATTTTAAAATAGAAATAATGCTAAAAACAGTTTTTTAAGTAAATAACTTAAAATATACGCACTTTTATCTAAAATTATTCTAAAACGAGCTATGAATGCGGACCACTGTATAAAATAAAATATAATACATTTATTTACAATAATAAAAAAATCAGTCTTACAAACAGAAATGTTAGTAGAAAATAAATATAAATAAAAAGCAATAAAATACAAAATAACTTAAGAGATAAAATATTTGTACAAATATGAGATAAAAATCAGTTATTTTGTATTTTTTTAGATGTATAAATAATGCCTAACGCACAATAAAACAGCAACCAATTTTTTTTATTAATATTTAGGAAAACTAATATAAATATATGTTTTTTAAAAATGACCTACATTTACTAACAATATCAATTAGTAAATTATTAAATTAGTAAATTAAACAAGACTAGCTGCCTCGAAACAAACTTGTACTAATTATGGTAACATTATATTAATTATTTTTAAATAAAAAAATAATTGACATAAATAAATCATCATTTTATTTTTTAAATAATTAAAAGAAATATTAGTTGCCATCTTAAATCATGCTGTAAAGTGTGTTAGACCTAATGCAAGAGTATTAAAATTAAAGCATTAAAAATAAATAGTAAAAAAGAAGCTCGTCTGTTATCTCAAAACCAAAATTTACTTGCCTTTCTTTTTTTAATTTCTCTCTATCCGTTCCATTAAAACAAAACACTGTTCTACTAATATTTCAACAAACAAAAGACAATAGTAGTTTGAAAGAAATAGAATTAGAAGCCACCTAAATAATAAGAGAAATAAAAATGCACGATTGTTTGCATTCGACAATAAAAATTATATTTCAGATATTCAACAATATATATATTCAATAATAAACATTTCATTTCATTTAAAAAAAAAACTCAACAAACACATTCCATTGTTTCTTTAAATATAATAAAAAAAAAATAAAAGCGCACCCAATAAGATGTCTGTAGTTATGTAAATAATAAAAAAACAAATTTCCAATTCTTTCTTCAAATACGTTAAAAATATACCATTAAAGCTTATCTTATTCTCAGAATATTTTGGTAACGTCATTTTCAAAAATTTAGTCGGTAAATTTCTAATTTGTAATCTAGTAACATAAAGAGAATAAAGGCACTCAATATTACCAAATTTCATTATGCAGTGTCACCACAACTTAACGAATAAAATCCTATAGATGTATTTGAAAAAATATATACAAAATATTATTTGCACATTAGATTTAACAATTGTTACTTAATATTGTTTTATATTAATTTAATTTTAACTTGACTAGGATTAAAAAAAGCATATTTTTTTTTTTGGCTTTAGTTTGAACCAACAGGGAAATATTATGGCACTTAATTATAAATTAAAAATAAATTTTAACAATTTTTAAAAATTTAACTAAGTACTAAATAGAAATTAAAAATTCCAAACTCGAAATCCGTCAAATATTAAAAAACCAAGTTTAAACGAAGCTTTAGAAAATTAGGCAATTATATAATTAATTTGGATAACTCACTCGATAATATTAAATATTTTAAAAATTACCAAATAGACAAATTATTTAACACCAAAAATATCTAAAAATTGATATTTGGTGGTAGTCTAACACAAATAATTTGGTTGATTTTTAAACGCCACACTTGTAAAACTAATCTAAAAAATATAACCTAACTCTACAAGTATTTTTTTTTTTCATCTTCAAATAAAGTTAAAAACAGAAAGAAATTATTTATCATATAAAATCACAATAATCAACTATTTTTGATTAAAATTTATTTAACGAATAATAATAAACCAATAAAAGCAATAAATAAAAACTTTATTTGAAAATGAAAAAATATATATATATATATATAATCAAGCCTAAAAATAATTAATAATATAACATAATTAGATTTGAGCTGCCAATTATCACAGATAAGAGAGAGAAAGACATAGTTTCATCATCTCATTTTGAAAGAAAAAATTAAAATAAAATATTTTTTCGTTGTGTAAGTAAAAAGTGGGATAAAAAATTGTATAGACCAACCCTTATTCAGAATTTTGTTAAATTTGCTAGACCATTAAAATATTATATAATAAAATATATATCATTATAAATATAAAAAAAAAACAATCGTAATTATTTATTACAATTAAATAAGTAAAATTTCTATTAAAATTAAATTAAAAGAATCAAGCTTATATTGCAATATAATTGTCCCGATATAAAATACGGAAAACGTAAATTGAACGTACAATATTTGACTTCAAATAACGTAATATCAGATAATTAATTAAAGTACATATGTAATAATCATTTAATAATAGATAATATTCAATTAATTTTTAGTTATTTTAAACTTTTAATTTTGCAAAAATGACAAACATTACATCTATAATAAAAACCATATTTATTCATAATATAAATAATTAAATTTACCAATTTTTAAAATAAAACAATTTTGAATGTAAAATTAATTTAAATTGTTAAAAAAATATACCTAATTTAAATACAAGTATGATAAAACTTATTCACTTATTCTAAATTTTACTACAATAAAATGAGATTTGTTATATGTATATAAGAAAAGTTATTAAAAATACATGTACATAAATTTCTAGCAAATTTAACAATTTCCCCTCGATAAAACCACCCCTAATAAGTTCAAAGATAAAATCCTATAAAATCTGTAAAAACTTAACATTTGGTGTAAAATCTACCTCTCTCTTTAGCCGTCTGTACGGCATCAGAAATCATAATAATTTCTCAATGTTTTTTTTACGAGTGTGTATGTGTGTTAAAGTGCCGTACCAACTTCAGGATCGAGATACTCCTGTCCAGGCCGGGGCAGAGCCCTAACACCCGGCACCACATGATGGGTGGGCGCATGATAAGTGAGATGGGGTGCTAGCATTGGCTGTGATGGTCGATCGTTACTACCAAACAGATTGCTGAAGAATTTCCAAACGCTCTGTTTACTTTTCTTATCCAAAGCGGGATTGTTTTTCGATGCGCGAATCATCTCCGTCCAACGCACGGCTTCTTGCAATTCCATGAAACGTTCCTGTGGAGTAAACAAATTTGACAATCAATTATAATATATGATCTTACTCCAACAAAAAATTAATAAAATAAAATAATCTCCCATAAAACTACAAACAATTAATTAATTATATAATTATAATTAATTAACTTTAATTTAGTATTTCTAATATTATTAATTAATTAATTAATATTGCATCATCAAGTTATAGCTGAGCTATGTTTAAAGTTTCAAGTCTCTAACTCATCGGAAAGTTAGATTAAAATCGATATGCAAAATTTATACCGAATAGACAAATCGACAAAAAAGAAAGTGAGTTAAAAATAAACTAGGGAATCCCGTGACCCTTAAAGGGTCACGTTTGAAGTCGAAAATAGTAATTAAACATATAAACATAATAAAAATAAATAAACAAATAATAATAATAAAATATCAATTGCACTATTATATATTACTCAAAAGCAACACTTCTATCAGTAGTGTAGATAACTTCACACAGCTGTCATTTGACATTTGCATTATAAACATAATTTGATTCAAACTTTTGAGAAGCAAGATGAAATTGTAGAAAGATGAAACTTGCCTATTCTCAAATAGGGAATGAACCAATTAAAATGACACCACTCCCATCAAAATCGGTTCAGGGGGGTTTAGGAGGAGATGCTGGAGAAACATATATACATACATACAAACATTTGACAATTAGAGGAATTAAAAATTACGCTTACCTTATATTGATTGCGTTCCATGAGCACTCGCGCCATTTCAACGCGAGTGAATCGTTTCCGTTGTGCCATCGGTACGTCTTGTTCATCGTCCGCTTGCTCATTTCGCGTCTCATTCGCTTGCAGAGTTTCCTTCAGTTTCTTGATCTCGTCTTCCACTTCGGCGATACGGGTACGGGCGCGTTCACGTTGCGCCTTCATTGCACCGATCTCTTCTCGAAGCATTTCCTGTTCGCCGGTTAATTCATCGACTTTTACAATTAGATCGTCTTTCACGATGTTTAACGCGTTTCTGAAAAAAAAAAAATAAAAGACAAATTTTACCATTAAATCAACATCATGGATATAGTACTTTGTAGCCCAAGCTACGAAAATGGTATATTTCATGCCGAAAGAAAAAAATTTTATTCGAGGCCTTTAGGCCGAGGTTAAATATTTCTTGCGGCATGAAATATCATTTTCGTAGCATGTGTCACACAATGTTTTTTATCCTACATTAAAATAAAAAGCATAATATGTTAAAATGAAATCTTACTTAACCACAATCTTCGTAGATGACAGTTAGTTGTACTGTCACAGCCAATTAGATACTAGTTACAAAGCTATATCGTGACCATTATTTAACTACTATTATTGTAGTTGATAATGGCTCTGTAAAATATATTTCCAATGTTATATACAATTTCAAGTATGTGTAAATGTTTTAACATATGTATGATCACAGTGTCACCTATTGATAAATGTCATGCATTTTTTTTCGCTGCTAGCCGTGAAAAGTACTGTTTTCGGTCCTCAAAAGTGTCACAAAAATTTCATTTTCGAACAATGTAGGATAAAATATAAATTAATAAATAAAAATGAACTTACTTGGTAGCAAGTAATTCGTTGTTCTCCATTATTAAATTTTCGACTTCTTTTCCCATACCTATAAAAATATAAAATTGATCAAATTTCTAATAAATATATTAAAATAATAGAAATAAAATTAGTAATTACTCTTTCAAAATATACAAAATAGCACCAAAACTATGCAGCATTAATAAATTTCAAACAAAATTTCAAGCTGAAACATGCATTTAAAAAGCAGCAATATTTTTAAAACCTTTCCGGATATTTTATTATTTCTTAAATCATATTAATGAAATTGAACCGTATTCCCACCTCTTTTATTTATGAAGAATGTTTTTATTTACTTCTACCTCTTATCAAATATGAATAGTATTTCTATTTTTCTAATAAACTAATTAAAATTGCTTAATAAGTTATTTTACGTAAACGTCAAAAGTAATTTTGACAAAAATCACTTTGAAAAATGAGCTGAGAATACAAGCCATTGTTTTTAAACAAATACATATTATAATTATATATGTATGTAAACAATTTGTTTAATTCGATTTCATCACATTTACATATTGTTGCTTTTCTCGGTAACATAAAAGTTAAAAATGAGATGTGGGTTCTTACCGAAAAAATTGTCGTTGACTGCAAGAAGCGTTGACAACATCGCATTTAAAAACACGTCGAATTCGAGAAAAACATAAGTTAGCATTTTATTAGTAATAAATAAATTAAATGAAATTTAAAACGATACAAAAAAAATTATTACATAAATGACACAAACAAGCTGGATGACAAATAAATTTACTTCTAATTTTTAATCTTAATATTTTTTATTAATAACAATTCATTCTTTATGGTAAAATTTAAATATCACAGAACTCTTTTCTATTCTTAATTACACATGGCGTATTATAATATTATGTTATATATAGCGCTAAACATTTAAATTTGAATTTACCGCGATGTTATAGTTGCGAGCTAGGTGGCATGATGGTGGTTCCTGGTCGGTAATACAGTGTGTGTGTCAGAGAGTGAAGCAAGCTGGCGAGGTGTGCGTTTAATGGCGCGACATGTTAAATTTCACTACAACAATAAATCAACTAATATCTTATGTCTAGTGTTTTATTTCTTGGCCATCACTTACTACAGCTTCAGAAGTGGGATTATAAGAATTCAATCACCACGTTTATTTGTGTGTATTAGGGGAAATAGTGAAATTAACTCGAACCTTAGAACTGTGGATTAAACACGTGGTAGAAAAGGATAGTGAGATATAAATACTAGTGAGTGCGAGAGAGCACGATAGTGACGCGCTGTTTTGCCAACGATTTTATAAGTTTTATTTCTGATTATTTATTATGGGGGATGAACAGAATACAGTAACATTGATCGATATACCCGAGATCGCGAATAATATTAAAACTTCTCCAGCATCGGTAATTAAAGCATTACATAAGTTTATATTCGGAGTGACTGGCGATCGTTTAAATCGAAGCCGGTTACGTAAGTTTTCGGGATTTGAATTCGCTTCGGATTCTGAAGAATTCACACAGAAGGTTGAGTGGACAGTTCAAAATTGCTCTGTCGGTGATTTAACAGCCAGTTGTAATCTTTTACGAATAGACTATACGGGTACTCCTAAGGAAATCGCGCAAAGATTGTGTGAACATCTGACCAATTTAGATTTATTACAAGGTCGCCCCAGTGACGAAGACGTCGACACTGAAGACCCCGATGGCGAAATCGACGAGGATCAAGATGAAATACGAAGTTCCGTAAGTCAACAACTTGTCAATACTAATGCCACTATAAGTTTTAGAGATATTGAAGACACAATTCGATTGTTCGATGGTAATAACTATCCTGTTAAATTATGGGTGACCGAATTTGAGGATAATGCAATTTTGATGGGCTGGAATGAGCTACAGAAATTTATTTTTGCAAAGAAACGCCTAAGTGGATTAGCTAAACTATTTATTCAGAGTGAACGGGACATCCGATCGTGGAAACTCTTACAACAAAAACTTATTGAAGAATTCTCGTCAAAAACAACTAGCGCACAATTACATAAAATGTTACAAGATAGAAAAATGAAACGCGATGAGTCGGTGCAAGAATATTTCTTACATATGCGAGAATTAGCTTCAAGGGGAAGTATTGAAACGGATGCTGTTATACAATATGTTATTGACGGTATAACCGACGACCCGAATCGAAAAAGTATTTTGTATGGTGCACGTAACTTCAGAGAATTTAAGGACAAGTTAGAAATCTATACAAAGATTCGCGCATCATTCCATTCTTCATGGAAACGAACTTCGTCCGTTCCAAGCATTAGTCGATCGCAAGGAATTGATCGAAATGAAACAAGTAAGAAGCAGATGCCTGCCGAAGAAAAATCGAAGACCGACACTAACCATGTAAGATGTTTTAACTGTAATAATTTAGGTCATGTTGCAGCTTCTTGTCCCCGACCACGAAGGCCCAGAGGATCCTGTTATGGTTGTGGATCCACCGCACATTTGAAAAGAGACTGTAAACAAAATGGCAGAGAAGCACGTGGCTCCGCACCTGCTGACAATGATGGTCGTCAAACCGGTGAAACAAGTAATGCCTTCCATCTTATAGAATCTGCTCCAACTGTTGTGTTACCAGTTCCGAGTTATACGGTGTTACTTCAACTGGAACAAAGTGAGATATGTGCAACGCTAGATACAGGTAGCCCCATATCCCTTTTATTAGAAAGTAAGGTGCCCAAAAATGTGAATTTGAATACAAATGTAAAATCTCATAATTTTGAAGGTGTCAACAGTAGCAAAATTATTATATTAGGTCAATTAAAGTTAACTGTAATGATTAATGATATAGAATTATTAGTAAATTTCTATGTTGTACCAGATTGTACTATGAGTTGTTCCTGTCTATTAGGTAGAGATTTTATTATCCGAAACGACATTCAAATAAATTTTAGTAATACTGTTGAAATAATCAAAAAACCTGTTGGTAACATTATTGATAATTCGTGGGATAATGAGATTCTACATATTGCGACAGAAAATAATAACACAGTAAATTTAAACATTAATGAGAAAATTGATGTTCAATCAGGTGGTAAGGTTTGTGAGATAGTTAAAAAATATTATTTTGATGTTGAAAGACCAAACGAACCACAAACGAGTTTAGAAATGGAATTAATTTTAAAAAATAACTTCAAACCTTTTTATTTCAATCCTAGACGCTTGTCATATCAAGAAAAGGAAGCTCTTAAAGAAATTATAAATGATCTTTTAGCTAGGAAAATAATTCGACCGAGTAAATCACAGTTTGCTAGTCCGATTGTGTTGGTTTCTAAGAAATCAGGTGAATATAGAATGGCAGTCGATTACCGAGAACTAAATAAAATGACACAACGCGACATATTTCCGTTGCCAAGAATCGATGATCATATAGATAGATTAAAAGATAAAATATATTACACTCGTTTAGATTTAAAAGACGCGTTTTATCACGTTCGAATAAAAGAGAATTCAATACCTTTTACTTCTTTCTCCACGCATTTAGGACAATATGAATACGTAAGATTACCTTTCGGATTGTCTAACGGTCCTTCATTCTTCACTCGCTATATTTATGCTGCATTTCGTAAATTATTAGACGAAGAAAAAATATTAATTTATTTAGATGACATTTTAATAGCGACTGAAACTATAGATGATAATTTAAACATTTTAAAAGAAGTATTATTAACTTTGACGCGAAATCATTTAGAACTAAAATGGGTTAAATGTGCATTTCTGTTAACGCAAGTTGATTATTTGGGGTATCGTATTGATGCCAGCGGAATTCGTCCAAATCCAGAAAACATTGAAGCCGTGACACAGTATTCAATTCCTAGAAGTTTTCGCGAATTGCATAGTTTTTTAGGATTAATATCGTATTTCCGTAAATTTATAAAAAATTTCGCAACTTTAGCCAAACCGTTATATGATTTATTAAACTCTAAAACCGACTTTCAGTGGAATAATGAATGTTCAAATTGCTTTGAATATCTAAAACGCATTTTGATTAATGAGCCAGTTTTAGCTGTTTATTCTCATACGACCGATACCGAGTTACATTGTGACGCGAGTAAGCACGGTTATGGATCTGTTCTGATGCAAAAACAAACCGATGGTAAATTTCATCCTGTTTGTTATTTCAGTAAACGTACTTCAAAAGCTGAAGCAAACTATCATAGTTTTGAGCTAGAAACTTTAGCAATAATTTATTCTTTAGAACGTTTTAGAATTTATCCACATGGAATACCACTTTAAGCGATATAGAGTACGCGTTAAATAACACTATAAACCGTTCGATTGGAACAACCCCCGCACAACTCTTATTCGGAATAAACCAGATCGGTAAAATTAAAGATGATTTAAGCCAAGCTTTATTAGACCAACAAGACGTTGATCGTGATTTAATTCAAATGCGGGATGATGCTTCTAAACAAATACAATATACTGCTAATCGTAATAAAAATTATTATGATCAACATCACAAACAGCCGTATGAATATAAAATTGGAGATTATGTTATGATCAAAAATGTCGATGTTACTCCAGGAGTGAATAAAAAATTATTGCCGAAATACCGTGGTCCTTATGTAATTAGAAAAGTTCTAGACAATGATCGTTATGTAATTACGGATCCTGAAGAACATCAGTTGACTCAAAAACCATTCGAAGGAATATGTTCTCCGGAAAACATGAAACTTTGGAAGGAACATATTTAATCGAATTCAAATTGTTATGAATATATTTTACTTTAGTTATGTTACTTATTATCTTATGTATAACTTATGGTTAAAAAAAAAAAAAAATTATGACCAACCTTATGTATTTTAAGATTTTATGAATCATTTATGAACTTATGTCTTTATCAACAAATTTATGTATTTATGTATACTTAGATTATTTATGTACTTATGTCTTAACAACCGAATTCATGTATTAGTTATGTGTGAACCATTTATGTTAAGTGTTCCAATGATATACGAATTTTGCTGTTAACCTACAGATGATTAGGGGCAATCATTGTGTCAGGAAGGCCGAACTATAGCGCTAAACATTTAAATTTGAATTTACCGCGATGTTATAGTTGCGAGCTAGGTGGCATGATGGTGGTTCCTGGTCGGTAATACAGTGTGTGTGTCAGAGAGTGAAGCAAGCTGGCGAGGTGTGCGTTTAATGGCGCGACATGTTAAATTTCACTACAACAATAAATCAACTAATATCTTATGTCTAGTGTTTTATTTCTTGGCCATCACTTACTACATATAGTACTTTGATTTTGCTTAAATCGCCATTAGTTTATCAAAATAAATTAAATTAAATTAGTTAATCACAGAACTTGTTATTAACAAAAAAATTCAATGAAATTATTCCAAATATTCAGAAATACAAACAAAATCGCTCAATAACTTTATATGTACAAAATTGAAAAAAAAAAACTAATAAAAAAAATGTATGTCTGAACATTTTGAATATAAAATATAACTTGTGCAACTTGTAATCAATAAAAATTGTGTGGAAAAAATAATAAAATAAAAAGTTACGTATCTGCATTTTGTTTCTTTACAAAACTGCAAAAATTGCGAATGAAAATTATTAAATTAAAATATTATGTAAGTATAATTAATAGATAAATAAATTACGTGCCTGTTTGTCAAAAGAAAAAAAAAAGAAATAAATTAATTAATCAAATAATTCATGCAAATAATTACAGCATTCAGTTAAACATAAAATAATAACGAATTGGACTTAAAAAATAATTACCTGATGAAGCATATTCACCGGGATGAACCCAGCTACCTAAAAAAACAAAAAAAGAAATATAAATTGATATATGCTTTAAGTATATCGAGTTTCATATTTTAGTTGTTTTGCATATGAAATCTCAAGAACAGTATTACTAAATTTTTGCATAGAAAATTATTATTTTTTTTACTTTTAATTGAAATTAACTAATAAATACCTGTAATATCTGCACCTTCATCAACATCAGCCAAAGCTTCAGAATCCTGAAATTAATTAATAAATTTATATAATAAACAAAAAATTAAACACAAAAAAAAGCTAATAAAAAAATACGCACACATTAAATTTTCTATCAAATTATAATAATGATTATAAGAAAATAAAATGTACATATTGTTATTGTAGATAATTGATGACTAATTATGGTAGGTATAGATTTTATATAAAGTGGAGAGAGAGTAAAGTTTGTATAAAAGATGAATTATATTTTCCTTGTCAGCATATAGTAATTATTTTATAACAAATAGAACAAACTACAAAAATGATACTAAAAGAAAACCATCTTGAAACAACTTAGTAGAATATTTTAATTAATGAAAGCCAACTAGTATAGTTACCACAAAAAATAAAATATATTAAAATTACTTGTTATTCAATTTTATTATTGTTAAATTTCAATAAAATAATTCATATCAGGTTTACACATATTTTACCATTAAATATAAAGCTGTTGTTTTTTTTAATTACTTCAAAACAATATTACTTTTAATAAAGAATGAAATAACGTTTCAAATTTCAAACATAAATTTATTGTGTAACAATTATCTGTATTATTTGTTTTGTTACATAATGTTATAAATAACATTTTAAAAATAAATTATTATAACGTTATAAAAATCATTTTTATGTCTAACTTTGAAATTATCTGTAAAGGTGTAAATTAAAGAAAAATATTATCAAATTAATTTTCATGTTTGAAATATAGATTTTAAATTAGAATTTCATCAATCTTAAATTTGCTCAGATATCAAAATATATCGATATCAAAATTTAGATATATTGATTATTTTATATTTTTAATATCAATTATTAATGATACATCGAGGTTTTTAAAGGAAATTAGAATAAAAAAAAAGTATAGAAAAATAATAATCAATTTAATCTTCGATCGAAAGATAAAAAAGAACCAAAACTACTTTACCTGAAAACTGAGTTCTTGATACAGCGTATTACCGCTCCGTTTCTCATTTTTCGTCTGCGATCTGCCCATGGCTTGCGGGGACGGTTGGCCCTTATCACCAGGCGTTGACGGTGAGGTAACAGTGCCACGATGTTCCAATGATACCGTATCGGTTTCCTGCGATTTCTCCACCATTTTTACACCGCCATGATGACCAGCACCGCCCCCTGGTATGTTTAAGTCGTTCAGTTCGCTGTGGAGACTGTTCGGAAAGAAAAATTCGTTCAAATGTTCACTATAGGGTCGTTTAAGAAAAATAGAAATAATTACCAATTAATAAATAATCTAATAGATAAGCAATTTATTCTACAGGGTACTCGGATAGTTTAGATTTTTTTAAGATTCGGCAAAATGATTAAAATGGTACAGGTTTTAAAAGGGTATTTCGATTTTTTAGGTGTTTTTTTAACATTGTTTTTTTTTGAAACTTTTACAACAAATTACAGTAAACAACAATTATACCGTTGGAATGCGTATTTATGGAAGTTTTCAACAGTATTTTTTTTTCTTCAAAAAAGTTAGTTTCACTTTAAAAAATGCCGTCAAAGTGATCAGTTCAAAATTCAGATTTGCCAATGGTGGCAGATAAAACTCGCATTCTATATTTTTGAAACAAAAACAAATTAGATGTTAGTACTTGTAAGCTTGTAACACATGTAACTTTCGTTTGAACCTACAAAATGTATAATTTTGTATACATTTTTTTAAATATACAAAAAAAAAACATGCTAAATATAATTTATTAATATGTTAAAATAAAACCATACATTTACAATATATTTTTCTAAGAATTTTGATAAAAAAATATCTAAAAATCAACGATGTGTATAGAACAATAGTTTCACGCTTTTACGATTTGTTAATAAGGATTTAAATTAATTATATTTAAAACTGTGTCAGTAGGATTTAAAAATTCAATTTTACTTTTTACACTCGATGATTTTTTCAACACTTTCAATTTTCATATTTATTATTAGACAACAATCTTCAATTATATTTACTTCTTTATTATATTTATTAAAAAAACTGTGTAAAAATGAAAAAAATATAAATGTATCTTGCTCAATAACTAATGAGTAACAAAATCAAATATGTTTAGATTCATCAATTTAACTCTCTATTACTCATATTATAATTTAATTATTTTTTTTTCTTTTTATTATTTATATAAAAGTATAGTTTTCATTTTATCTACTAGAAATTGAACATGTTAAATAACAACTGACATCATATAACAATTTAAAAAAGGAATATTTTAATATAAAATATGTACCAATTTTAAACATTTTATACAATCTTTCAAAAAAAATTCTAAAATGTGTTAAGACCCAGTTTATACTACTATAACTAACTGTCGATTTCATAATAAACACTTTAACTAAAGATAAAAAACCATCGTTTTATTGACAGATTATTGTGGAAGTGTTTTTTATCGACTTTAAATTGACTTTAGCTGAAATATTTATTATGAAAACTACTTTATGGAGATGAAATTTTAAGCTAGTAAATACAAAATGCAATATTACAGAAGTAAACTTTAGAAAGTTAAGTTAAAGATGATGAAAAGCAACAAAAAAACAAAAGTAATTGAAGCTCCACCGTTCTGAAAATAAAAAGCCCCAAAAAAAAAAGAACCTGTGAAAGCGAGAAATCTAACCTCGGCGATGAATGTTCGCTGCTAATCGGCGATGTCGGTATACTATCCACATCATTGCCACCATCCAGACTCGCAAATCCATAACTGACCGGTCCCGATGATCTTCCCACGCCCAACCTATTAACATGAACACGGCTAGGATCAGTGGTGCGTTCATTCGCCAACTGTCCGCCGCTTAACAACAATTTAGTCCGTTCCATATAGTCCATGTGCGTTTTGAACAGCTCCGTGTAGCGTTCGTGCAGCTTTGCATACTCCTTCTTCAGCTCCGATTCGCGTTCTTCCAGACGGGACGCGTGCTCCGTCGAATTTTTATGTTTCAATTCCAGCATTCGAACGATGGATTCGAGTGCTTCCAGTCGAGCGGCGAGTTCTTTTCGCTCGCATTCGGCAATATCTTCGGCTTCGAGTAGTTTCTGTTCGGCGGCCTTACGACCGGTTTTTTCACGTTCGTATTGCGTGACCAACTGTTCGTTGTCTTCACGAAGAAGCTCCAATTCGACATCGTGTTCCTAGGAAGCAAAATCGGATTGTAAAATAAAATATTGAGTGTACTAACTAATGATTCCATAAGCGGGGCCTTATATGATCATTCAGAATGACATTCTGATTGAAGGTGTAAGGCGAGAGGGAAACCACTTGTAAAATCTGGTATATAAATTTATTAAAATCCTAGTAAAATCATGGTAAAATCTATTAAAATCCTGGAAATTTCGTATAAAATCCGTAAAATCAACGATCTCAACAATCATACGTGAAATTTGTAAAATCTGGTGTACAAAATTTGAAGAAGTGGTTTCCCACTCGGTGTAAGGTCAAGATTAATAAAATGATGAATTTTATAATATTTAACATTATAAAATATAAATATAGCTAAATATATTTCTCAGAATTTTTATTCAAACAAATAATTTATCTAGAAGAGGATATGAATAGGAGCTATAGTGAATCATATAGTATACATATGTTTTACTAATTAAATAAACTTTATATTAAAATTCATTAGTAACAATGGTATAACTGTATAATAATTTGACAGTTACAATCGTCTATAACCAAAAAATGTTACTAAATAAAACAACAATCATTTGTGATTTTTAATTAATAAATTATATAATAGTAGAAATTAAATATGACATTTCTTTGTTTTAGTTATCACTACCTAACCCTAACATTGTTAAAAAATTACATTACTCCAGGCTTATCAAATACTATAAAATAAAACAATATTAATGTTTATATTTTATAAATAAACAACTTGATATTACATCTAATAAAATTTTAATGACTAATAAAAATTCATTTATTGAAAAATAGTTATTAAATTTCTTATCGTATCCAATTTTAATACAATTTGTCTTCAAAATCATGAAACTAAATAACTATTGTAACCAATAGTAATTATTATAATCTCAACATAAATAAAAAATCTTTCGGAACACATTAAATTAAAATAAAATGACTATAAATTTAAATTCTGTATTAATATTTATTGATAATCAACGTTACAACAAACTCAACGTAGATTATCAATAAATATTAATACAAAATTTAAACCTAAAGCCGTTTTATTTTATTATAATCTCATAGGTACAAGAATTGGATAATTGGTAATATAATCTTAATTACGCACAGATTACCAACATTTTAATTTAGTATAAAGCTATGAAAGAAAAATTAAGTGAATTCAATCCATAGAATAAGTAATATATATATATACAATCAATCCGTAGACTGCCTACAATAATAAGTTTAAAATGAATTCAAAACGATACATTGATAGATATTGTACAATTAATTCAAGGCCCACTAAAATATTCTATTCTACAAAATAAACTTATTAATTATTAACAAAGCATCTGTATACATTCTCTATATGATATCTTTCACGTCAAAAACTATTATATTTCTTTGAATTAAAATTTCTCACTACATTACTTGCTATAATTTTTAAAATCGCATATATCATAAACATTGTACATAAATCTTTTAAAATTGAACAATAACAAAATATCAATATATTTGACAAAAAACTATAATCATTGTTTTACTTATTTATGTATAGTATCGATTATTTAATTTTATGATTACCTATTATTAACACTTTTACTTTACCTTCTATTTAAAGGTTATAAATAGAAAAATTAATTTACTAATTTCCTTAAAGTTAAATAACAAACGATACAATTAAATGCATTGCATCTTGTTAAAAATAGAATTGTTATCATTACTTTAGATAAATATGTCGGGAAAATGGTATAAGGCAATCTGTCAAAATATGTAATTTTGGAAATATAAAGTAAGGAATGCTTTTAAATAATAATATTTTAGTAATTTTATAAGAGTTTTATGTAATTCCGTACCTGATTAGCTTGATAAGCAGCATCTAAACATTCCAAAACGTTTACAAGTAATGGCATCAAAGTTTTGACAACATCTTCATCGTATCTTGCAATCATTCGTTCGAATTCTTGATAAATACTTCCAGCTAACGATTGCACCTTTTCAGACATAACAACATGAGAGTCCTCATGCGTTCCGTACACGGTTTCCGTACCCATGCCTCCGCCTGAATCTTCCAGATCCATTTTCGTCCACACCACAAATTGTTACCTACTTAGGAAAATATACCACACACATTTTACGGGAAGCACCTTATGTTTACACCGTTTGTATAAAATAAAACATCACAAATACACGCGATTCATTTTTATTGTATAAAATTGTAGAATTAAAAAAGACACTCGAGTTTTTTTTACGTCGATCTGTCAAAATATGCCAGCTGTGTGTGTTCTAGTCTGCCATTATTTTATCAACTATCAACTGTTTCGCATCGCAGATGACCAAATGAAAAAGTCACTATTCGTCACTACACCCTAGTTTAAAAAGCCGTTATTAATTCACTAAAATACTAACGTTGAATTCGAATAATTAATAATAATAATAATAATTAATTTTTAATGTTAAAACTATAAATATATCACGAGAAAATCATTTTTAAAACTAAAATAACATATTTTTAACTTGCAATATATTTTATAGTAATCATTTTTCTAATCACAATATTTTGACCCTGGCAACCATTATTTTTAGAATTAAACATTAATTTTTTTATTGCAAAGTATTTATTTAATATAAAAAATAATAAAAAAAATATTATTTAAGATAAAATTAAAAAATAATTATTTTACTGCGATTATTTTATTGTTTATTAATACGTCAAGTAATACCAACATAAATTAGACTGCTATACGTCACAAAAATATTGACATTTCGTAAAATAAGTTTTATATTACAAAACCATGAATTTAAATATTAGTATACTGTGTTTATTTCTAGGAATCATTGTAAGTATTGTCTCAAATAATTGTCTAAATATATATGGTAATATTTAATATGTGTATTATTTTTAGAATTTTACAATAGCCGAATTTTCTTCTGAAGATTGTTGGTCTTTAGGTTTTAACAAAGCAAACTTATTATGTTCATCATGCGAGCAATTAAAAAATTTCAAATTAGATACACTGAGGTAATTATTTAATTTATTTCATTGATTTTAGTAGAACATAACCTCGTATCTTTTACAGAGAACATTGCAAAGAATGCTGTCATCAAGATGAAAACGTAGCAGAAGTGAAGAAATACGCTAAGGCCGTTTTAGAAGTTTGTACGTGCAAATTCGGAGCGTATCCACAAATTCAAGCGTTTATTAAAAGTGACCGACCCAGCAAATTTTCTAACCTTCAAATTAAATACGTACGCGGGCTAGATCCCATTATTAAACTCTTCGATAAGGATGGACATTTAAAAGAAACTTTAGCTATAGATAAGTGGAATACAGATTCGGTGGAAGAATTTTTAAATACGTATTTGGAAAATGATGAAGAAGATGATTATTTACGGACTAATAGAGTTTAATTTGTTTTGTATTTACACTTTATTAGAATAAATGAATTTTAATAATTATACCAAGAATTTTATTTCAATTTTATATAGTTTTTTTTTACATAACGTAAACATAAAAAAAAGAGTTTCAAAGATGATTATTTACGTACTAACAGAGTTTAATTTTTTTTTGTATTTAAATTTCATTAATTAGAATAAATAAATTTTAATAATTATATCAAGAATTTTATAGTTTTTATATAGCGTCAAACTTCAAAGTAACGTAAACATAAAAAGAGATTTAAAAATGATTATTTACGGACTAATAGAGATTAATTTTTTATGTATTTAAACTTCATTAATTAGAATAAATAAATTTTAATAATTATATCAAGAATTTTATTTCTATTTTATAGTTTTTACATAGCGTCAAACTTCAAAGTAACGTAAACATAAAAAAAGAGCTTTAAAAATAATTATTTACGGACTAATAAAGTTTAATTTTTTTTGTATTTAAACTTAATTAATTAGAATAAATAAATTTTAATAATTATACCAAGAATTTTATTTCAATTTTATATAGTTTTTACATAGCGTCAAAGTAACATAAACATAAAAAAAAAGAAATAGTTTCAAAACCGTTAAATATGTAAATAACTTAATACTTTAAATAGCATTTGAATTTTTATATTTACATGCCGTTTATCTTATTATAAATTACATCAAATTATACTGCTAATTTAATTAAATCATTTTCAATATTAACATCAGACATTTTTCTTAATTTTTTAGCGTAAGTCTTTTTAACACGATCTTCATCTCGAACTTCTGTTTGCGACTTTTGGAATTTCTTCAAAACATTCTTTTCTAATTTGTCTTTATGAAGACCATCCGGATGTTTTTGTAAAACTTCTTTAATTGTTTCTTTCCAAGCAAATCCAATATTTTTATTGGAAGAACCGTCAACTGTTTCCAAAGTACCATTTGTTTCAGCTGCAGATTTATTTTTGCCTTTTTTTTTCTTTTTCGAAGTAGTTTCTGCACTTGTTGCCGCTGAACCATTTAATTGTGATGTTTCGGCAGGTTCTTCTGCTTTAATGTGTTTCGCATTTTTCTTTTTTGGTTTTTTATTGTTACCATTTTGTATTATTTCTTCTGCATTCGATTCAGATAGTTTACGTTTCTGCTTTTTAGAAGATCGATCATTTCCATTTTGTGACATATTTTCACCATTTGTTTTTACTTCTTCGGTTTTATTTTCTTCCGATTCCGACACCGATTTATTTTTCTTTTTCTTATTTTTTTTCTTGTCAGATCCATCTTCATTTGTTTCTGCTTTGTTGGTTTGTTTTTCTGTATCACCATTTTCATTATTAGCTACATCAGAATTTTTAGATTTTTTCTTTTTTTTCTTAGGCTGTTCGTTACTTTCATTTTCATCAGATTTTCTTTTATTATCAGATTTCGATTTATCGTTGTTTTGATTGTTTTTCGTGTCATTATTTTGTGGTTTAGGAGCAGGCATATGCGCTTGTAATAAATCCCAAAATTCATCAATCTCTTTTGGATTTCTTTTGCCAACTGAATTTGATAGAAAATTCTACACAGAAATATATAACAAATACCTTAGAATTATTTCCAATTATTATTATTCAAAGTACAGTAATTTAATGTAAAACAATCATGATTTATTTTATAAACAAAATAAATTTCCAAAATCATAAAAAAAACCGCTAAATACGTATTTCGGAAGTAAAACTTCTATCATTAAAATTAAAGTTCTTACTCAGTGATTCAAGATTAATTATTATAGAAAGTTATAAAAATTGAAGCAAGAAAAGGATGGTAAATAAAAATAAGCGATCCTTTAATTAAATTATAACTTAAATCGAATTTAAATAGCATACTTTAAAATTATTTATATAGGTACTTACAACAAACTTAGCTTTCTTCCTTGGAATGTTTTGAACGTTATTAGCTATTTTGTCCACAAAATTCCTTAAATGCGGTTTGTCATTTTTAATCTTCTCAATAACCGTTTGAATGGCTTCAGCCCACGCATTTTGTTTTTCTTCACCTTTGTGAACGTCTTTTACCGTTCCTTTTGCAGAATATCTTTCGTTTTCTGTGACACATTTCGTATGTTTAACATATTCTTCCAAACTGTAATGATCAAAATATGTTACGGATTAATATCAATATATAGACAATTATTTAATTTTATTTACTTACTTAAAATCTTTTAGACAATCTATGCATGTTAAAGAAATTGGTTTCCTACAACCGAATTCATAATGCTTGGCCACACGTGGTTTTTGTAAACTATCGCCGCAGTGATTGCATGTAAAAACAACCATTGTTTAATTTTATCGTATATAGATATATCACTTAATATAAACGTACTAATACGTTAACTATTATTTACAAGAAAAACTAGAATAATTGTCAATTATATTTGCACTTGCGTAAAATGATACAAAAATTGAATCTACCAATGCATCACACGTGCAGAAGAGCAGTGAACGAAGTGAATTTGCCGAATACCGAGTGGGATACACAAGTCGGACAAAAATTCTGGAAATTATTTAAAACTTAAAACAATATTGATATGTTGCCGCAATATTATATGTATTTAAAAAATATATTATATAGACTATTGTTATATAATTTAAAAATAATATCATAAATGCTTAAAAATGTAAAAAGATAGGGGAATTAATTATTGTAAGGTTGGTAGCGAATATGATATTTATAAAAGATGTATAAATCGTCCATCTGTCATTTTTCACCTTGAAAATAAATGAAATAAATTTTAGTCACCAGTATTCCTAGGTTACTTATCAAAATTTAGCAAAATTTTTAAATTAAAATGGTTGTGATGAAACAAGAAACGGATTATATACATGCTTTTGCAAACGCATTAAGTGTTTTTACGATTGGAATATGTTTTTTCTCAAAAATTCCGCAAATATTAAATATATATAATGTGAAAAGTGCTCAGGGAATCAGTGCACTCGGCTTATTATTGGAATTAACCAGGTATTTAACTTTATATTAACGAAACAATATTAATTTGTATCGTAAATTATCTTTTCTTGTAGTTATACAATAACATGTTCGTATAATTTTGTTAATCGGTATGCATTCTTATCGTATGCCGAGTATCCAGTGCTTATAATTCAAGAATATATATTGATATATTTAGTATTTTATTATAAAAAATTAATTGGAGCACCTAGTTTTGTTGCGGCTATTGTTTATTTTATTATAACAGGATGTTTTATCACTGCTGTGATTCCTAAAGAAGCTCTAACTTTTCTTGCGGTAAATTACTTATTTTATTATTTACAAATATTACGAAATATTAATTTGTTTATTTTTGTTTTGTAGCCGTTCTGTACGCCAGTTAGTGCATCCAGTAAAGTGATACAATTGTACGAAATATTACGAACAAAAAATTCAGAATCGGTTAGCGTTTTGACATGGTGTATTTCAGTATTTTCAAATTTAAGTAAGTACAATTTTTTCAGTTTTATATTTTGTACAAATTGACAGTCACGTAATAAAAACATAATTGCTAATTTTAAAACAAATTACTGTGATGAATAACGCGGACATTTGTACTATGAGTCATTATAATTGTTCATCTATTATCTAAAAATTGAGATAAACAGTGATTTGTAGAAAAGTTACATAATTTTTAAAAGTCCACAATATGAAGTACATATAATCTTTGGATTTATAAAACATTCTAATTATTATATATTTTTTAAATTTTTTTATATATGATAAAGTATTACAAAAATACAATATTTCGTTTAAATTAAATCAAGATTATTTTTATAAAAAGTTTTCGTTTTTATTATAATTTTTTTGAATTTTTAATTTTTTTGTCATTTCACATTAAGTCGTCGTCGTAATAGAAACTTATACTTCAGGTCCTGTAACTTATATATTTTTTGAGATTTTTGTCAAATTTTCTACGTAAATTTGTTTTATATTTTATCTACTACCCGTTGACACCAATTATATATCTCTTTATGAATATAATAGACATTACCTTTAAAGAGATTTGTGATTAGGTGGTAGATAAACTGTAAAATGTATTTACGTAGAAAATTTGACTAAAATCTAAAGAAATATAGAGTTGCAGGACCTAGAGTACTAACTTGCCATTAAATATTACATGTATAAAATTATTTGTTATATTTATATTCATAAATGCATAAAAATAATTAATAAACTCTTATTTTCGAAAATTGTAAAAAAATCACCAATAGCTCAACCCTGTAAATAACGTAATACGTTAAATAAATAACATTTCAAAAATAATTATTATTACTTCGTGGAGCATAAAGTATAAACATTTCTTTTTGAAATATGAAAAGTATCCGATTTTAATGAATGCAATTTTTTGTTACAGCAAGAGTTTTTACGATTTACGTAGATTCAGCCGATCCAGTTCTGCTGTTGAATTTTTCCGTAAACCTCTGTTTAAGTTCCTCCGTTATGATCGCTGCCTATCTTTATAAATTAGAGAGAAAACGAGATTAATTACAGAAATTATTCTAGTTACGCCCGGTTTTTCAAAATATTTATTAGACTGCTTAGATTATAATTTACATCACACTATTTTAATAAAAAAAAATGAAAAAGAAATTTTGAAAAATCTGGTTTTTACAAATGAAACGTTGATATTATAGTTATCATAAGTTACTTCGTTGTTATATTTATTATATTCGTTACAAATTAATTGTTGAGATTTTTTATTATTATTATTTTTAAATAATGCACATTTCGTAAAGTGTAGTATTATGAAACTTTAGCAAGATGTATTTTTATTAATAACGTATACGTTATTACCTACGTTAAATATTGAACTAAGATACTTTCAAATCTGTCATAAGTCTAATGTTTTTATATATAACATTAAAATAACGTACTACTTAATTCAGATTTAACGTAGAAATTTTTGGAAAAAAACGTATACGTTCTATCTGCGTAAAATATTAAATAATTTACATACTTTTAAAAAACATTCAAGTTTTTTCAAATGATCAAATTTAAGAAATATGATTTTTATACGTTTTGCTAAAACTCTGTATTAAAAATGACGTAATTTCAAAAGGGTAATTTTTTAAATAAAATTTTAAGTTTTAACTGTTTTTATCTGCCACAATAATTATTTATTATATATTTTAAATTATTTCGTAATTTATAATTTTTTTTTATACATTGGACTGTTCGTATATTTTACATAATTATATTTTATCATAATTTACTTTTATTTTAATAAAAATTAAAATGTGTTCAATATTAGTGAATACATTTGAACAATATTAGTGTCTATTTAGTATTGTACTAATTCGTGATACAATACACGACTTACTCCGTCGAACAAACTGTATAGATTTTTTTGTTAATATTAAATAATAATCGAACAAAATAAATTGTATTCAAAACTGTGAACTAAAAAATAATAATTTATTTACACAGTAAATACTGTGTAAATAAATTATTATTTTTTAGTTCACAGGGCCGGATTTACGTGCAAGCGGAACAAGCACGTGCTTGTGGCCCCCAACCTAAGGGGGCCCCCCGGTCAACCTTTTTTTTATTTTTTTTTTATAGTAAACTATGAAAGACCTTTTTTTTGCTTGATACATTTTTTTAAAGTACAGATAGGGGTCCCATTCCAACCTCGTGCTTGGGGCCCCGCAAGCTGTAAATCCGGTCCTGTATTTACGATTGGACAAATATGTGAAGAAAAAAAAAGGTCGGTTATATAAAACGTTTATTAAACACATGTCAACTTAACAACATGATTGGTTATCAACTGACGAATCAACAAGGTGTTTTAAGAACAGTTGACAACGTTTTATGTAACTGGCCTCGTAATTTTAACCAAAAAAGAATATTTGTATAATTTATGTTTGTGATAAAATATTATTATAATTGTGATTGAAATAATTAAAAGTTGTTGTTAATGGTTTGTTATTTTTGAAATATATTCTATGTATAAATTAGCCACATATTTTTATTATGATTTTTATATATGAAATAAATATATTTAATTATTTGAATAGCGTTTTTTCATTACCTGATATTTTTAAGAAACACCTCATTTTTAAAAATGATTTTTGACAAAAGCAATTTTGACGTTTATTCAAACTAACTTATTTAAGCGTTTTAAAATAGTTTATTTAAATTCTATAACAGATACAATAAAAAAATTATCTACATAAAAGGAAAGATTTATTTTGAAATATGTTTCTATGTATGTATAAAATAATAAAATTAGTTAACAAAGTTTTATGCAATTGTTCGTTACAAATAAATAATTTTTTCAGTAATATGTGTCATGCATGCTTTTAAAAATTGATGTAACGTAATTGAAATAAATATCTATTTATGTCTTACGCTTATGATAAGCGTTAATTAATGAATTTCGTTAATAAATTTCTAACTTTTCTGCTTCACGCAGTTGTTATGTATACATATAAAATTTTAAATTAAAATGATGCCAATCTATTATCAACATCACAATATTGCAAGTTATTTCATTTGTTTATAATTTTATATTGGTAAAAATACAAATAATTATTAATTTCTTATTATAACTATATATATTTTTTATTTCTTTGTAAATAACAGTAAAATAATAAATTCGTAATATTAAAAATTATTAAGTGCATATAATATCATTACATAAAGATTTCTTAAAAGTCTGTAAGTATCAATTTGTTTTTAATTAATATAATAATAAATGTTTGAGATAGAACATAGAAACAACTTACTAGGTAACAAAAAGTAACTAAATCATAAATTTTTAATACATTTTTAATTAATGGAAACTAAATTTTATTTAAATCAGTGCCACTTCACACTGATTGATGTTATCTTTTTCTTTATAAATTTCTATTGCTTCTCTTATCAATCTGCTGTTAATATTGGTCTTGCAATAATAACAGTATCTTTATGATGTGAAATTCGAAGATACTGTAATTATTACAAGACCAATCTATATTAACAGCAGATTGATAAGAGAAGCAATCGTTTATAAAATAAAAAGATAACATCAATCAAGCTCTGTATGATGGAAGTGAAGCTGCTGTACGAGTTGATGGTTGTTTAAGTGATTAGTTTCGTATAGATGTTGGCGTGAAACAGGGCTGTGTAATGTCTCCTTGGCTATTTAATTTATATATGGATGTTCTTTTTCGGAAAGCTTTCAATGGTAATGATGGTTTACAAATAGGTGACTGTGTTGTACCTGCTTTAGCGTATGCTGATGACTTGGTTGTTTTGGCTGAATCTGAAGAGCAACTGAGAAGGATGATTGATAGAATTAATGTTGTTGGTAAAGTTATGAATCTTGTGTTAAATATTGATAAGTGCAAAGTTTTAGTTTTTGAGAAGGTTGACTTGATGACTGAATCTAATGTATATATTGATGGTGCACGTTTAGAGCAGGTAGATGAATTTGTGTATTTGGGTAGTTTGCTGTCTAGAGATGGCTGTTTAGATCGTGAAATTGAAAGGAGAGTAAATGCTAGTTGTAAGGTTTTGGGTGCTTTGGGAACTTTTGCTAGGAATGTAAATGTTTCCAAAGAGGCTCGTTTGAGTATATACAATGCAGTTTTGGTGCCTACGTTGATGTATGGTAGTGAATGTTGAGCTTGGTTGCAAAAGCATAAACGGAAAATGACTGCTGTGGAAATGAGATTTTTACGTGGGGTATATGGTGTAAATAGGAGAGATCGGGTACGAAATAGATTAGTGTATGATGAGTGTGAAATTGAAAAAAATGTAGCAAAATTTGGTGTTAGTCAGTTAAGATGGTTCGGACATGTTGAGCGAATGTCTAATGAACGTTTAGTTAAAAAGATTTATTTGAATGATTTTGATGGTATACGTTTGCGTGGACGTCCGATGAGTAGTTGGAGTGGTATGATTGAGAGTGTTTTGCGTGAGCGAAAGTTTCCAAGTAGTAGGAATAAAAGAGCATGTATGAGAGGAATTATGAATGTGGATGAAGCGAAAGTTGCTTGTTTGAATAGGAATGTTTGAATAGGAATGTTTGGAGGCGACTGATTTCGGGATGATGAAAAGAATTTGTGCCACACCCTTTTGGATACATGGCGTGTTTGTGTATATATGTATTGTAAAGTGGCCTGATTTAAATAAAATTTGGCTTCCATTAATTAAAAATTTTATGATCTAGTTACTTATTTATTACCTAGTAACTTGTTTCTGTGTTCTGTTATTTACTGTAAATATCATTTGTATTGGTTTTTCTAATGAAGACGGACGTTGAGTTCGTCTAAATGTCGATTATTAATAAATATTAATACAGATACAGAACTTAATTATGTTTTTTGTTTTATGTTACTTTTATTATGTTTTCACAGATAATGCAATAACAATAATATTACGACTAAAACATAATACTAATTTAAAGATAAGTACGGTAGTCTGAATGAGACTTAAGACATAAAACTAAATTAAATATCTATCCTATAATTAAATTTAATAGTTATTATTTATTTACATATGTTTTCCAAACTAGTCGTAAAATTAATTTTTATATTCTTGTTGATTAAAAAATCGGCTACAAATGTAATCAACAAAGTTTTTGCATATAAATAAGACGTGTGAATCACTTAGACTCGTCGTGATTTTATAATTAAAAATTAAATGAATTCTAAACAAATATTAAACTAAAATATCTAATTTATGTCTAGATAAAACAAATGAAATTGTTCTACGGTCAAACACAGGTCATACAAAGAACAGAGAAAATTATTTGATAAGAATATCAATTTTATCGAAATAATATTTTCTTTTTGAAATTGATTTATATTTATTTTACCATTAACAACACTTGACAAATAGTTGTATGACTGGCTTTGTCTTGGTGTGGTAGTCAAGGTAGTTTAGCAATGCATATTTAATATTGTGCAGATATAAGTCCATGCGCATTTGTTTACGATATTCTACGACTTAGAATTGTTTCTCATTGTAGTCTGTAAGTATTTAATTTTATTATAAAATAAATACTGAAGTATTTATCTTTTACTAAACTTATGTTACCAGAAACGTTAGTTAAGAGTTCCTAATAAAATAAAAAATTTGTGACCTAGATTGTAACTATTACAATGTGGATTTATTTATGAAAGAAACCAATTTATTGAAACTTTATTAGTAAATATTAATATTACAAGTCTAAAGTTAAAAATTAATAGGTTATATTGTAATAAATATTTGTTTTATAAATAAATAAGTGACTGTCAAATTTTATAAATAAAACTAAACAGATTTTTTTCGCGCTTAAATAAAAAGTATTGTTAATAAATGTTATTATATTTAAAATATGAAAATATATTTTCAAGTGTTAAAATAATAAAATAAATATATTTTTAATATACAATAATAATTTTACAAACAGCAGAATTTTATAAGATTCCCGCCATAAATATTATATATAATAATTTTCAGTTACAATTGTGTAAAGAAAGCTACTTAATATTAATTAACAGTATTATAGTTTAAATTGTTTATGATGTGTTGTAAATTTATAATGTAATTTTTTCAAAAATTCGGAAAAATTACTTTTGGATCAATCCTTAGATTATCATTGTATTTACAGCGCTATTTATATACTTCATTAACAATTCTAAATGATAATAATAGATATTTACAAAACAGAAAATATTTTTTAAATAATAATACTAATCTAGCTAAAAATATTGGCTCTACTACAAACTCGGTTATAACTAATAATGATTTTAAAACAGTGCAATTGTCAAAAGACCAGGACTAAATAAATGAATTAAAACACTCAAAAACCAAACTTGTACCAGCAATTGTTTAAAATAAATAATAAATCTATATAACATAGTAAAAATATCTTTCAGAACTCATTATATGAAAATAAAACGGCTTTTGGTAATAGTTCTGTATTAATATTTGTTAATAATCAATATTTTAACGAGTTCAACGTACGTCTTTATCAAGAAAAAAAGATACAAATGAGATTTACAGTAAATAGACAGTATAAATGTCATTTGTATCTTTTTCCTGATGAAGACGTACGTTGAATTCGTCGAAAAGTCGATTATTAATAAATATTAATACAGAACTATAACTTAAAACAGTTTTATTTTGATAAATCTATATATTTTATAAAGTTAGATAAAACTGAATTAAATTTGAAATATAAATATTATTGATTAGAAGTTTAAAAATATATTGTTTACACTTATAAGTTATTATTACTGATAACAATTTTAAATATATTCTAAATTTATTAGCATTTCTATGTCGAGTTTGTCGAGTTTGTCAATATTATTTATCTTATTCTTCGTAATTATATAAACTTTTTTTTTTAATTTTAGAAAAAGTACTTAATATAACCAAGTTACATTTTTTACATTTACAAAATTACAAATACACATTTCTATTTCTTTTTTTCAATTTTTCTGAACATAAATGATTGGCTGTTGTATCAATCAAATCTAGCAAAATCAAAAGTTTTACCACTTCATAGATAATTTTTTTTTAGAATGCAACAATTTTTTTTAAATTTAAGTTCTAATATTAATTTTAATCATTATTTTAAATATTAAATACTTAAATTGTTAATATTCCGCTTGAGACTTCTCAAATAAAATTATTTTTAATATAACTAAATTGTGAATTATATATTTTAAAACAAAATTAAATTCTTAAAATTTGTGTTTTTTAAATCTTAAAAAAACCGTTTTTAGAAACGAATAAAATTCACAATAAAAATTGCTGAAATTTACAAACCCCTTATGTACAGATAACCAGTTATACAGTACAGATAGGCATTACGTGTAATTCAAAAGTGCTATTGTTTGTTTTAATTGTTTATTTTTCGTTGTCAAATTTCGACAAAGATAAAATTATTAAAATAACAAAATATATATTATTATAATAAAAAATTGTTGAAAAAGACAAACAATCAAACGTTCAAATTCTCCCGCAATTTTAATAAACTTAATATTGTCAAGTGTGCTTTATATCTTTTGTTATTATTATATATGTCGTTGTTTTGTAAAAGCTGTCATGTACTGAAAATATTTCTACACTGAATACATTTCTTACATACATTTGTATGAGTTGTTTGTTTAATTAACTTAGCATAGTCTTGCTGGTGCGCTTAATTCTGCCCATAATCACAAAAATCATAAAAGTAAAGATATAATGTTGTTTCAGGTTTTTATCAAATACAACAATAAAATAGAAATAATAAATTGAATACTTTTTGCAAGAAAAATGGATTCAAAATTGAAAGATAAAATAAAAATTGCAATTCGATTTGGTCAATTAGAAGAAATTAAACAATTGTTTGAGTCAAATTCAGTTTTACTACTTGAAGATTGTGATTTATTATCTTATGCTCTTCAATATGAAAACAACAAAATTGCAAAATTTCTTTTAATAAAAGGAGCTAAAGTTAATAGCAACGCAGAACATTCTTATTCACCTTTACACATCGCTGTCAAAAATGAGAACACAGAAATGATAGACGTATTATTAAATAAAGATGCTGATATTTTTGCGAAAAGTATAAACAATTATCTACCGATAAACGTAGCTGCTGGCCAAGATAACATCGATATTGTAAAATTATTTTTAAGTAAAATACCTGAAGATATGTATAGCTATGTAAAAAAATATATTTATACTGCAATAGATGATGCTGTCAAAAAAGGTTATAAAGAAATTGTTGAAGAAATTTTTAATTATATAAAAAGAAAAGAGAACACTTTGAACAATATACTTATAAACAATTTTAAAGATAAACAATTATTTACATTATTATATTGTGCTTTATACTTTAATCATCTCGATATCGCAAGATTTCTTTTACAAAATGGAGCGGGATTTCAAGATTATTTTTCATTTCAATTAGCCATCAAAAAAAATTACGCAGATATTGTAGATGGCTTGCTAAACAAGAACTGTGAAATTGATGTAAATGCCAAAATATTCCTGAATTCAACCTCACTGTACACTGCTGCTAAATTAGGTAAAACAGAAATACTAAAAGTACTTTTAAAACACAACGCTAACGTGCATATTAAAAATGAATTTAATCAAACTGCTTTAGAAGTAGCAGTTAAAGATTCGAACAAAGAAATTATCAAATTACTGTTGGATAATGGTGCGGATGTAAATGAAAAAAACCATTTCGGTAACTCGATATTGTGTACGGCGATAACTTCAAACTATTCGGATGATATTGTAAAAATTCTGTTAGATTATGGTGCAGATATTCATATTAAAAATAATAACGGTGACACTGTCTTACATTTTGCAGTAGCGTTTAATAGATACGAAACTTGTAAATTACTTTTGTCACAAAATATTTATGTAAATGCCAGAAATAAATTAGGCGTAACTCCGTTATATAAAGCAGTCACATCTGGTTTTGAAGATATTGTTGAATGTCTTTTGCAACATGGTGTAAATTTTGATGATAAATCTGATGTTGGAAAAGAGGAAACTTTACTACGAAAAGCTGTATATAATGAGTATGAAAATATTGTAAAACTTCTTGTAGACTATGGTGCAGACATTCACCATATTTATAAAAATGGAGATACCATTTTGCACTGCGCTATCAGAATTCATAATGAAAATATTTTTCAATTACTTTTACGTAAAGGTGTAGATATAAACATTAAAAATGATTGGAAAGACACGTGTTTGTCTTTGGTTTTATATAAATTTTATAATAAAAAAATACTTGAAATGCTTTTAGATTTTGACATAAATATGCATTTTAAAAATGACAAAGACAGTGATATTTTACATGCAGCATTTGTACTTGACAAAGACAATATTTGTAGATTAATTTTAGATAGGAAAACTGTAGAGATATCTACTGTTAACACATTATTAAAACAAGCTGTAAGAGCAGGTAATAAAAATATGGTGGAACTATTTTTGTCGTACAGCGATTTCGATCATGAAATCGGACATGTTCTTTTTGAAGCAGTTGAATTTGGTTATGTAGAAATCTGTAAAATACTTTTACGAGCGGGAATAAACCCTAATTCCAAAGACAGAAATAATAATACAGTTTTGTTCAAAGCTGTGGAAAATCACAATATCGATATTATAAATATTTTGTTAGAATCTGGAATTAATATATATGCGACAAATAGTAGAGATGAAACAATTTTATTTGCTACACTAAATCTAGATGATGAAGAATTGTTTCAATTCTTTTTCAATAAAGGTATTAACGTATATATCAAAAACCAAATTGGTGAAACTGTGTTCAAGCAAGCGGTACAACTTAACAGTGGTAAAATTGTTGCGTTTCTTTTAAAAAATAAATTCAAATTTCAGTGTGACGAAACAATTTTAAACGCTGCTCTTTGCGCAAAAAATATACCAATTTTTAAGTACCTTATTAAAAATGGTGCTTATATTAATGATAGTTTATTAAATCAAGCGGTTAGGAATCGTAATATTGATTTCGTCAAAATGATTTTAAAATATGATACGAAATTTCAATTCACTGAGAAACTCCCTTCAACATCAATATGGGAATTTTTAAAATATCATTTGATAAAATTGAAAGTTGCAAATTTGTATACCAATATTAGTGAATCAAATTTGAAGGAAATAAATTATTATAGAGATTATCAAGAAATATGTTTGCAAGAAATAAAATTAATGAAAATTGAATTTATCGAACACGTTAATTATTACGATATTTTAACAAAGGATTTGAAATACCTGATCTATTATTTGAAGAATGACAAAATAGCGAATGTTATTTTAAATTCGATGAATTATGCAACAGATTTTCCACTTTATTGCGATATTTTGCGAAATAAAATTGCTCGAGCAAACGAACGAAAACTTTTATTTGAATTCGGAGAAGAATGTATTAATTTAATGTTTGACACTCCGTTGCCAGATTTAGTTGTTTATAAAATTTTGAGTTACCTAGAATTAAGTGATTTGTATTATTTGAAATATGTTTAACATACGGAAAAAGTGGATCTCTTATCTCTTCTATTAACTTATAAAAAAAATGTGTATCCACTACCTAACAACGTATCTGTATAACTTACTCTTAAAAATTTGTCACAAATATACTTGTAAATGTTAAAATTTTATCTTCATATATATTGAAAGACAATATGACGGCAGTGAGACCACCTACATGAAGTAAAAGTGATTTTGTTTATAATTACTTATAGCTGACTGTCAATTATTTTTTATATATATAATTAAAATTTATGTATGTATTTAGCATGAATATTTTAATAAAATTTGTGATATTTTTATAAACTTGTGTTTTACTTATTTACTTATTTCATTATTATTTTCCAAATGTGTTTAGTTTAATAAATTATCAAATTATATATATTTATATATATATAATATATATATATATATATATATATATATATATATATATATATATATATATATAGGGTTTTCCAATAAGAGGTTTCATTTTGAATAGCCTGCTATCTGGGCAGCTGTCACTTTTAAGCTGTTATTTTTTGACATTTGACAAGTAAAAACTACGCCATTTCTAAAAATGCAACAATACACGCTTCAACAACGCGTTGAAATTGTTAAAATTCACTACAGAAGTGGTGAAAATTTTGCAGTCACAGTTCGCAAAACTAAAGCACATTTTTTGTTGTCGTGAAGCACCTTCTCGGCCAGCAATAGTGAAACTGGTTAAAAAATTTGAGCTGTTGGGACAACTTAGTGATGTGAAGAATCGATACCGTGTGCGTCGCTCAAGAACAATAATTGAGAATATTGCTGCTGTAGCCCCCGTAGTGTTGACGAAAACCCAGGTTTGTCGATTCCTCGTCGATCTTTGGAATTAGGCATTCCACAAACGACATTACACCGTATTTTGCATTAAGACTTAGGTTTTAAGGCTTTTAAAGTTCAGTTAACACAAGAACTCAAGCCGGTCGATCACCAGCAACGTTGGCCGTGTTATTATTTCTCGAAGAGGTGATCACGATTGGCCCCGAGATCTTGTGATTTAACACCTTTAGACTTTTTTCTTTGGGGCCACGTGAAAGATAAGGTCTATGCCAATGCTCCACAATCGATTAATGACCTTAAAGATGGAATTCGTGAAGTTATCGAGGACATACAGCCGCAAATGTGCGAATTGGTCATGGAAAATTTCATGTAAAGGATATGGTGCTGCAACCGTAGCTGAGGCGGCCATTTGGCTGATATCATTTTCCATCGTTAATGGCATACCTTTCTCTTTACAATGTAATAAATATCCATTGATTTCTCTTAAAATATACTCGTTTTTTTTTAAATATCAAAATGAAACCTCTTATTGGAAAACCCTATATAAGTATATATACAGGGCCGGCGCTAGGACATCTTGCGCCCGCCTGCCAGTGCAGTAAATGCGCCCCTTATAAAATATAATATCATATATAGGTAATGGAAAAAGTAACATTATATGTTTATAATATATAATTATAAATTAATATTTATATTGAAAATAATAAAAAATTAGCAACTAATATAATTTATTACTACTACTTACTTAATTTTTCGATTTTTAGTATAAATAAACTTTGAAACTAAATCAGTTATATTTAATTTTGAACAAATGTCTTTTTCTATAGCAATAAGGTATAAATTATTTAATCTCTCCTGCGAAATAGATGATCTTAAGTAATTTTTTATTAATTTTAATTTTGAGAAAGAACGGTCTCCACTAGCCACACTAATTGGAATTGTTAATAATATTCTCAGAGAAATACTTAAATTAGGAAATGGAAGTTTATTAGTATGTAAAAACTGAAGATATATATATATATATATATATATATATATATATATAAATAAATATATATATAATATACAGAACAAGTTAGTATAAATGCCATTTGTATCTTTTTCCTGATGAATTCGTCGAAAAGTCGATTATTAATAAATATTAATACAGAACTATAACTTAAAACAGTTTAATTTTGATAAATTTATATATTTTATAAAGTTAGATAAAACTGAATTAAATTTGAAATATAAATATTATTGATTAGAAGATTAAAAATATATTGTTTATATATATATACAAATTATATTTATATATATACAAGTTATTATTACTGATAACAATTTTAAATATACTTATTCTAAATTTATTAGCATTTTTGTGTCTAGTTTATTCTCATATATCTTTTGTTTGTCAATATTATTTATCTTATTTTTCGTAATTATATAAACTTTTTTTTAATTTTAGAAAAAGTATTTAATACAACAAGTTACATTTTTTACGTTTGCAAAATTACAAATACAAATTTCTATTTGTTTTTTCAATTTTTTCTGAACATAAATGATTGGCTGATGTATCAATCATATCTAGCAAAATCAAAAGTTTTACCACTTCATAAAGAATTTTTTCTTAGAATGCAACAATTTTTTTTTTAATTAAGTTCTAATATTAATTTTAATCATTATTTTAAATATTAAATACTTAAATTGTTAATATTCCGTCTGAGACTTCTCAAATAAAATTATTTTTAATATAACTAAATTGTGAATTATATATTTTAAAACAAAATTAAATTTTTAAAATTTGTGTTTTTTAAACTTTAAAAAAACCGTTTTTAGAAACGAATAAAATTTATAATAAAAATTGCTGAAATTTACAAACCCCTTATGTACAGATAACCAGTTATACAGTGCAGATAGGCATTACGTGTAATTCAAAAGTGCTATTGTTTGTTTCAATTGTTTATTTTACGTTGTCAAATTTCGACAAAGATAAAATTATTAAAATAACAAAATATATATTATTATTTTAAAAAAGCAAAAAAGTAAAGATATTTGTTGTTTCAGGTTTTTATCAAATACAACAATAAAATAGAAATAATAAATTGAATACTTTTTGCAAGAAAAATGGATTCAAAATTGAAAGATAAAATAAAAATTGCAATTCGATTGGGTCGATTAGAAGAAATTAAACAATTGTTTGAGTCAAATTCAGTTTTACTCGTTTTACTACTTGAAGATTGTGATTTATTATCTTATGCTCTTCAATATGAAAACAACAAAATTGCAAAATTTCCTTTAATAAAAGGAGCTAAAGTTAATAGCAACGCAGAACATTCTTATTCACCTTTACACATCGCTGTCAGAAATGAGAACACAGAAATGATAGACGTATTATTAAATAAAGATGCTGATATTTTTGCGAAAAGTATAAACAATTATCTACCGATTAACATAGCTGCTGAGCGAGGAAACATCGATATTGTAAAATTATTTTTAAGTAAAATACCTGAAGATATGTATAGCTGTATAAAAAAATATATTTATACTGCAATAAATGATGCAATCAAAAAAGGTTATAAAGAAATTGTTGAAGAAATCTTTAACTATATAAAAAGAAAAGAGAACACTGCGAACAATTTTAAAGATATACAATTATTTACATTTTTATATTGTGCTTTAGACTTTAATCATGTCGATATCGCAAGATTTCTCTTACAAAATGGAGCGGGATTTCAAGATTATTTTTCATTTCAATTAGCCATCAAAAAAAATTACGCAGACATTGTAGATGGCTTGCTAAACAAGAACTGTGAAATTGATGTAAATGCCAAAATTTTCCTGCATTCAACCGCACTGTACACTGCTGCTAAATTAGGTAAAACAGAAATACTAAAAGTACTTTTAAAACACAACGCTAACGTGCATATTAAAAATGAATTTAATCAAACTGCTTTAGAAATAGCAGTTAAAGCTCCGAACAAAGAAATTATCAAATTACTGTTGGATAATGGCGCGGATGTAAATGAAAAAAACCATTTCGGTAACTCGATATTGTGTACGGCGATAACTTCAAACTATTCGTATGATATTGTAAAAATTCTGTTAGATTATGGTACAGATATTTATATTAAAAATAATAATGGTAACACTGCCTTACATTTTGCAGTAGCGTTTAATAGATGCGAAACTTGTAAATTACTTTTGTCACAAAATAGTTATGTAAATGCCAGAAATAAATTAGGCGTAACTCCGTTATATAAAGCAGTCACATATGGTTTTGAAGATATTGTTGAATGTCTTTTGCAACATGGTGTAAATTATAATGATGAAGATTCGGATGTTAGAAAAGATAAAACTTTACTACGAAAAGCTGTATGTAAAAAGCATGAAAATATTGTAAAACTTCTTATAGACTATGGTGCAGACATTCACCATATTTATAAAAATGGAGATACCATTTTGCACTGCGCTATCAGAAGTCAAAATGAAAATATTTGTCAATTATTTTTACGTAAAGGTGTCGATATAAACATTAAAAATGTTAAGAAAGAGACGTGTTTGTCTTTGGTTTTAGGTAAATTTTATAATAAAAATATTCTTGAAATGCTCTTAGATTTTGTCATAAATACGCATTTTAAATATGACAAAGACAGTGATATTTTACATGCAGCATTTGTACTTGACAAAGACAATATTTGTAGATTAATTTTAGATAGGAAAACTGTAGAGATATCTACTGTTAACACATTATTAAAACAAGCTGTAAGAGCAGGTAATAAAAATATGGTGGAACTATTTTTGTCGTACAGCGATTTCGATCATGAAATCGGACATGTTCTTTTCGAAGCAGTTGAATTTGGTTATGTAGAAATCTGTAAAATACTTTTACGAGCGGGAATAAACCCTAATTCCAAAGACATACTTAGTAATTCAGTTTTGTTTAAAGCTGTGGGAAATCACAATATCGATATTATAAATATTTTGTTAGAATTTGGAATTAATATATATGCGACAAATATTAGAGATGAAACAATTTTATTTGCTACACTAAATCTAGATGATGAAGAATTGTTTCAATTCTTTTTCAATAAAGGTATTAACGTATATATCAAAAACAAATTTGGTGAAACTGTGTTCAAGAAAGCGGTACAACTTAACAGTGGTAAAATTGTTGCGTTTCTTTTAAAAAATAAATTCAAATTTCAGTGTGACGAAACAATTTTGAACGCTGCTCTTTGCGCAAAAAATATACCAATTTTTAAGTACTTTATTAAAAATGGTGCTTATATTAATGATAGTTTATTAAATCAAGCGGTTAGGAATCGTAATATTGATTTCGTCAAAATGATTTTAAAATATGATACGAAATTTCAATTCACTGAGAAACTCCCTTTAACATCAATATGGGAATTTTTAAAATATCATTTGATAAAATTGAAAGTTGCAGATTTGTATACCAATATTAGTGAATCAAATTTGAAGGAAATAAATTATTATAGAGATTATCAAGAAAAATGTTCGCAAGAAATAAAATTAATGAAAATTGAATTTGTCGGACACGTTAATTATTACGATATTTTAACAAAGGATTTGAAATACCTGATCTATTATTTGAAGAATGACAAAATAGCGAATGTTATTTTAAATTCGATGAATTATGCAACAGATTTTCCACTTTATTGCGATATTTTGCGAAATAAAATTGCTCGAGCAAACGAACGAAAACTTTTATTTGAATTCGGAGAAGAATGTATTAATTTAATGTTTGACACTCCGTTGCCAGATTTAGTTGTTTATAAAATTTTGAGTTACCTAGAATTAAGTGATTTGTATTATTTGAAATATGTTTAACATACGGAAAAAGTGGATCTCTTATCTCTTCTATTAACTTATAAAAAAAATGTGTATCCACTACCTAACAACGTATCTGTATAACTTACTCTTAAAAATTTGTCACAAATATACTTGTAAATGTTAAAATTTTATCTTCATATATATTGAAAGACAATATGACGGCAGTGAGACCACCTACATGAAGTAAAAGTGATTTTGTTTATAATTACTTATAGCTGACTGTCAATTATTTTTTATATATATAATTAAAATTTATGTATGTATTTAGCATGAATAATTTCATAAAATTTGTGATATTTTTATAAACTTGTGTTTTACTTATTTATTTATTTCATTATTATTTTCCAAATGTGTTTAGTTTAATAAATTATCAAATTATATATATTTATATATATATATTAGGTATACAAACAAGTCTCCGCCGTTTTCTATCAAAAATTAGGAATTTATTGTGCAGGAACCGTACATTACTTTTTATTCAAAGTATTGTCCATCACTAGCCACTACTTTTCTCCATCTTTCTGGCAGCATTCGAATACCAAGTCGAAAAAATTCTTTATCTTTTGAGGCTATCCACGAATCGACCCAATTTTTAGTATCTTCATATGATGTAAAGCGCTGCTTAGACAGGCCATGTGCCATCGACCGAAACAAGTGATAATCTTAAGAAGCAATGTCTGGTGAATACAGCGGGTGGGGTAGGACTTCCCAAATAAGTGTTTCCAAATAGGTTTTGACCTGCGCCGCAAAATGCGGACGAGCATGATCATGTTGAAGAATATTTTTTTTTTATTTTAATTTTTTTTAACAATTTCAAACGATGCGAAATTGCTTGTTGGGTCACTCTTAATGTAAGTGCAAGTTCTTCTTGCGTTTGGCATGAATCTTCCTCCAGTAATGCTTCCAATTCCTCTTTCGGCCTTCCACTACGTTCTTTGTCTTCCACGTCAAACTCATCGTTTTTAAACTTTTGAAACCAGTCATGACAACTTCTTTCACTTAAAGCAGTCTCACCATAAACAATCTATGCGCCTCAGCTGCAGATTTCTTCAAATTAAAGAAGTAAATCAAAAGTTCCCGCAAATGACGCTTATTCGGAACAAAACTTGATATGTTCGCACAAAAAAAAATATGTGATGCTGATACAGAGTCACTAATACTTTAACGTAATGTTGTTACCAGATGTCCAAACTTACGATATTACGTTTTACATCTGACAATTTCAACATAACCTTTTGGTGGGGCCATATTTTGACAAACGGCGGAGACTTATTTGTACACCTAATATATATATATATATATATATATATATATAGGGTTTTCCAATAAGAGGTTTCATTTTGAATAGCCTGCTATCTGGGCAGCTGTCACTTTTAAGCTGTTATTTTTTGACATTTGACAAGTAAAAACTACGCCATTTCTAAAAATGCAACAATACACGCTTCAACAACGCGTTGAAATTGTTAAAATTTACTACAGAAATGGTGAAAATTTTGCAGTCACGATTCGCAAAACTAAAGCACATTTTTTGTTGTCGTGAAGCACCTTCTCGGCCAGCAATAGTGAAACTGGTTAAAAAATTTGAGCTGTTGGGACAACTTAGTGATGTGAAGAAGCGATACCGTGTGCGTCGCTCAAGAACAATAATTGAGAATATTGTTGTTGTAGCCCCCGTAGTGTTGACGAAAACCCAGGTTTGTCGATTCCTCGTCGATCTTTGGAATTAGGCATTCCACAAACGACATTACACCGTATTTTGCATAAAGACTTAGGTTTTAAGGCTTTTAAAGTTCAGTTAATACAAGAACTCAAGCCGGTCGATCACCAGCAACGTTGGCCGTGTTATTATTTCTCGAAGAGGTGATCACGATTGGCCCCGAGATCTTGTGATTTAACACCTTTAGACTTTTTTCTTTGGGGCCACGTGAAAGATAAGGTCTATGCCAATGCTCCACAATCGATTAATGACCTTAAAGATGGAATTAGTGAAGTTATCGAGGACATACAGCCGCAAATGTGCGAATTGGTCATGGAAAATTTCATGTAAAGGATATGGTGCTGCAAGCGTAGCCGTGGCGGCCATTTGGCTGATATCGTTTTCCATCGTTAATGGCATATCTTTCTCTTTACAATGAAATAAATATCCATTGATTTCTCTTAAAATATACTCGTTTTTTTTAAATATCAAAATGAAACCTCTTATTGGAAAACCCTATATAAGTATATATACAGGGCCGGCACTAGGACATCTTGCGCCCGCCTGCCAGTGCAGTAAATGCGCCCCTTATAAAATATAATATCATATATAGGTAATGGAAAAAGTAACATTATATGTTTATAATATATAATTATAAATTAATATTTATATTGAAAATAATAAAAAATTAGCAACTTATATAATTTATTACTACTACTTACTTAATTTTTCGATTTTTAGTATAAATAAATTTTAAAACTAAATCAGTTATATTTAATTTTGAACAAATGTCTTTTTCTATAGCAATAAGGGATAAATTATTTAATCTCTCCTGCGAAATAATTAATTTTTTATTAATTTTAATTTTGAGAAAGAACGGTCTCCACTAGCCACACTAATTGGAATTGTTAATAATATTCTCAGAGAAATACTTAAATTAGGAAATGGAAGTTTATTAGTATGTAATAATATTCTCGCAAAGCGAGAATGGAGCTAGTCGAATGTGGTTTGATTTTATAAGCTAGTTTTTCGACTAGCCAAAATACAAGATTAGAAGTATATGGGTAAACCCATATATAGACCACTTTGACATTATCACATAAATGATAAGATAGAGGGATAAAAAATTTTTTTATCGAAAGTTGGCAACATTGTATTTTGCTAATATATAATATTATAGGCGCTAAGGGTATCTTCTGTAAATTTTTTATTAAAATCGGATAAATAATGCGGGCATAACAAATTTTTAGAAAATTATTATTTTTTTTTTCGGAAAATTGGCAACATCGTATTTTAATAAAATTATAATTTATGTGGGCACTAGGAGAAACTTTTCAGAAAATTTGATAAAAACCGGATAAATAATGTAGCCACAATAAATTTTTAATATTTTAGTAATTTTTCTCTCAATATGTTGGCAACACTGTATTTTGTTAAAATTGCATAATTTATGCGGGCACCAGGAGAATCTTTAGTGAAAATTTGATTAAAATTGGTTAAATAACGTGGTCATAAATTTTAAAAAATTTTAGTAATTTTTTTCTCAGAAAGTTGGCAGCACTGTACTTTGTTGAAATTATCTTATTTATATGGATACCAGAAAAATCTTTTGTGAAAATTTGAACAAAATCGGTTAAACAACATGGCCGTAATAAATTTTTAAAAATTTTAGTAATTTTTTTCTCGGAAAGTTGGCAACAGTGCGGTCTGAAAATTGAACTTAATTTTTTATTTGGTATGAACTATCTAATTGCCAAGTTTCAGCTTTCTACGAGCTTTCCTTCATACTTATAATTAACACTCATATTTATCGTATTTTCTGGACACGGCCGGCCGGCCAGCCAGCCGTATTGACGATTTTATAAGCTAGTCTTTTCAACTAGCTAAAAACTGAAGATATATGTATATACAGGGTGTTTGCAATCAAGGTATTTTATTTTTAAGGGGTGATACTACAGGTCAAAACAAGGCGATTAACGCCAAAACACCTTAGTAAAAGTTTTTTAATAAACGAGATATTCATTTTTTTTTAAGTAAAATGGTAGCATATGGTATAATTTTTATTATCCAGCTCACAAAAAAAATTATTTTTCATAATAGTTTTGGATTTGCTTGAAACGAATAAAAATGTAAAAATATTCCAGGTTTTAAATACAGGTGACTCGGATTTGCTGATTTGTGTTTCAACTTTTAGGTAAAATACCCTTATTTAAAAAATTTGAATAATTTTATTTGAATATTATGTTTAGAATTACAATTTAAGTTTACATACAAAAATTTGTGCCGATCGTCGATTGTTAAAACACCTTAGCAAAAGTTTTCAAATAAACGAGATATTAGATACTTTATTTAAATATTTTTATTAATGACACAAATCAAGATAAGTATTTTATTTTTAATGGGTGATAGCACTATGACACCAGTTGCTCGAAATTATCACCCTGCTGTTGTATGCAAAGTCTTGCGCGGCGTACCCATGAATTCGCAAACGCAGCGAGACCCATGCCTTGTTGCCGAATTTCCGCCGCTGCTACTTCTACCCGATTACGGAGATCATCGAGATCCATAATTGTTACTTTAGTTATATCATAAATTCAAATAAAGTAATATCTCGTTCATTAGACAACTTTTACTAGGGTGTTTTAACAATCGACAATCGGCACAAATTTTTGTATGTAAGCTTTACAACTTTTACTTTTGTATGTAAGCTTAAATTGTAATTTTAAACATAATATAATCCTATTAATCAAATAAGGGTATTTTACCTAAAAGTTGAAACACAAATCAGCAAATCCGAGTCATCCTGTATTTAAAACCTGGAATATTTTTACATTTTTATTCGTTTCAAGCAAATCCAAAACTATTATGAAGAATAATTTTTTTTGTGAGCTGGATAATAAAAATTATACCATATGCTACCATTTTACTTAAAAAAAATGAATATCTCGTTTATTAGAAAACTTTTACTAAGGTGTTTTGGCGTTAATCGCCTTGTTTTGACCTGAAGTATCACCCCTTAAAAATAAAATACCTTGATTGCAAACACCCTGTATATATATATATATATATATATATATATATATATATATATATATATATATATATATAAATAAATATATATAATATACAGAACAAGTTAGTATAAATGCCATTTGTATCTTTTTCCTGATGAATTCGTCGAAAAGTCGATTATTAATAAATATTAATACAGAACTATAACTTAAAACAGTTTAATTTTGATAAATTTATATATTTTATAAAGTTAGATAAAACTGAATTAAATTTGAAATATAAATATTATTGATTAGAAGATTAAAAATATATTGTTTACGCTTACAAGTTATTATTACTGATAACAATTTTAAATATACTTATTCTAAATTTATTAGCATTTTTGTGTCGAGTTTATTCTCATATATCTTCTGTTTGTCAATATTATTTATCTTATTTTTCGTAATTATATAAACTTTTTTTTAATTTTAGAAAAAGTATTTAATACAACAAGTTACATTTTTTACATTTACAAAATTACAAATACAAATTTCTATTTGTTTTTTCAATTTTTTCTGAACATAAATGATTGGCTGATGTATCAATCAAATCTAGCAAAATCAAAAGTTTTACCACTTCATAGATAATTTTTTCTTAGAATGCAACAATTTTTTTTTTAATTAAGTTCTAATATTAATTTTAATCATTATTTTAAATATTAAATACTTAAATTGTTAATATTCCGTCTGAGACTTCTCAAATAAAATTATTTTTAATATAACTAAATTGTGAATTATATATTTTAAAACAATTAAATTCTTAAAATTTGTGTTTTTTAAACCTTAAAAAACCGTTTTTAGAAACGAATAAAATTCATAATAAAAATTGCTGAAATTTACAAACCCCTTATGTATAGATAACCAGTTATACAGTGCAGATAGGCATTACGTGTAATTCAAAAGTGCTATTGTTTGTTTCAATTGTTTATTTTACGTTGTCAAATTTCGACAAAGATAAAATTATTAAAATAACAAAATATATATTATTATTTTAAAAAAGCAAAAAAGTAAAGATATTTGTTGTTTCAGGTTTTTATCAAATACAACAATAAAATAGAAATAATAAATTGAATACTTTTTGCAAGAAAAATGGATTCAAAATTGAAAGATAAAATAAAAATTGCAATTCGATTGGGTCGATTAGAAGAAATGAAACAATTGTTTGAGTCAAATTCAGTTTTACTACTTGAAGATTGTGATTTATTATCTTATGCTCTTCAATATGAAAATAACAAAATTGCAAAATTTCCTTTAATAAAAGGAGCTAAAGTTAATAGCAACGCAGAACATTCTGATTCACCTTTACACATCGCTGTCAGAAATGAAAACACAGAAATGATAGACGTATTATTAAATAAAGATGCTGATATTTTTGCGAAAAGTATAAACAATTATCTACCGATTAACATAGCTGCTGAGCGAGGAAACATCGATATTGTAAAATTATTTTTAAGTAAAATACCTGAAGATAAGTATAGCTGTATAAAAAAATATATTTATACTGCAATAAATGATGCAATCAAAAAAGGTTATAAAGAAATTGTTGAAGAAATCTTTAATTATATAAAAAGAAAAGAGAACACTGCGAACAATTTTAAAGATATACAATTATTTACATTTTTATATTGTGCTTTAGACTTTAATCATGTCGATATCGCAAGATTTCTTTTACAAAATGGAGCGGGATTTCAAGATTATTTTTCATTTCAATTAGCCATCAAAAAAAATTACGCAGACATTGTAGATGGTTTGCTAAACAAGAACTGTGAAATTGATGTAAATGCCAAAATTTTCCTGCATTCAACCGCACTGTACACTGCTGCTAAATTAGGTAAAATAGAAATACTAAAAGTACTTTTAAAACACAACGCTAACGTGCATATTAAAAATGTATTTAATCAAACTGCTTTAGAAATAGCAGTTAAAGATTCGAACAAAGAAATTATCAAATTACTGTTGGATAATGGTGCGGATGTAAATGAAAAAAACCATTTCGGTAACTCGATATTGTGTACGGCGATAACTTCAAACTATTCGGATGATATTGTAAAAATTCTGTTAGATTATGGTGCAGATATTCATATTAAAAATAATAACGGTGACACTGTCTTACATTTTGCAGTAGCGTTTAATAGATGCGAAACTTGTAAATTACTTTTGTCACAAAATAGTTATGTAAATGCCAGAAATAAATTCGGTGTAACTCCGTTATATAAAGCAGTCACATATGGTTTTGAAGATATTGTTGAATGTCTTTTGCAACATGGTGTAAATTATAATGATGAAGATTCGGATGTTAGAAAAGATAAAACTTTACTACGAAAAGCTGTATGTAAAAATTATGAAAATATTGTAAAACTTCTTATAGACTATGGTGCAGACATTCACCATATTTATAAAAATGGAGATACCATTTTGCACTGCGCTATCAGAAGTCAAAATGAAAATATTTTTCAATTACTTTTTCGTAAAGGTGTCGATATAAACATTAAAAATGTTAAGAAAGAGACGTGTTTGTCTTTGGTTTTAGGTAAATTTTATAATAAAAATATTCTTGAAATGCTCTTAGATTTTGTCATAAATACGCATTTTAAATATGACAAAGACAGTGATATTTTACATGCAGCATTTGTACTTGACAAAGACAATATTTGTAGATTAATTTTAGATAGGAAAACTGTCGAGATATGTACTGTTAACAGATTTTTAAAAAAAGCTGTATGTGCAGGTAATAAAAATATGGTGGAACTATTTTTGTCGTACAGCGATTTCGATCATGAAATCGGACATGTTCTTTTTGAAGCAGTTGCATTTGGTTATGTAGAAATCTGTAAAATACTTTTACGAGCGGGAATAAACCCTAATTCCAAAGACAGAAATAATAATACAGTTTTGTTCAAAGCTGTGGAAAATCACAATATCGATATTATAAATATTTTGTTAGAATCTGGAATTAATATATATGCGACAAATAGTAGAGATGAAACAATTTTATTTGCTACACTAAATCTAGATGATGAAGAATTGTTTCAATTCTTTTTCAATAAAGGTATTAACGTATATATCAAAAACCAAATTGGTGAAACTGTGTTCAAGAAAGCGGTACAACTTAAGAGTGGTAAAATTGTTGCGTTTCTTTTAAAAAATAAATTCAAATTTCAGTGTGACGAAACAATTTTAAACGCTGCTCTTTGCCCAAAAAATATATCAATTTTTAAGTACCTTATTAAAAATGGTGCTTATATTAATGATAGTTTATTAAATCAAGCGGTTAGGAATCGTAATATTGATTTTGTCAAAATGATTTTAAAATATGATACGAAATTTCAATTCACTGAGAAACTCCCTTCAACATCAATATGGGAATTTTTAAAATATCATTTGATAAAATTGAAAATTGCAGATTTGTATACCAATATTAGTGATTCAAATTTAAAGGAAATAAATTATTATAGAAATTATCAAGAAAAATGTTTGCAAGAAATAAAACTAATAAAAATTGAATTTATCGAACACGTTAATTATTACGATATTTTAACAAAGGATTTGAAATACCTGATCTATTATTTGAAGAATGACAAAATAGCGAATGTTATTTTAAATTCGATGAATTATGCAACAGATTTTCCACTTTATTGCGATATTTTGCGAAATAAAATTGCTCGAGCAAACGAACGAAAACTTTTATTTGAATTCGGAGAAGAATGTATTAATTTAATGTTTGACAATCCGTTGCCAGATTTAGTTGTTTATAAAATTTTGAGTTACCTAGAATTAAGTGATTTGTATTATTTGAAATATGTTTAAGATACGGAAAAAGTGGATCTCTTATCTCTTCTATTAACTTATAAAAAAATGTGTATCTACTACCTAACAACGTATCTGTATAACTTACTCTTAAAAATTTGTCACAAATATAATTGTAAATGTTAAAATTTTATCTTCATATATATTGAAAGACAATATGACGGCAGTGAGACCACCTACATGAAGTAAAAGTGATTTTGTTTATAATTACTTATAGCTGACTGTCAATTATTTTTTATATATCTAATTAAAATTTATTATTTATATATGTATTTAGCATGAATAATTTAATAAAATTTGTGATATTTTTATAAACTTGTGTTTTACTTATTTATTTATTTCATTATTATTTTCCAAATGTGTTTAGTTTAATAAATTATCAAATTATATATATTTATATATATAGAAAAAATTGATAATGGGTATGGTAGTCAAAAGTTGAAAAAGGTGTTAAAAACGAAATCTCATTTAAGATTCCATCCGAGCTTTCGTAACATAATTTTGTCTACTTCATTAGGGTGAGATCTAAAGTGATTTTACTAAAAACAGTAATATGAAACCATTTCGGAAAGAACAAGATTAAATCTAAAACCATGTACTATTTTTTTACATTCACACTTATCAGAACTTATTTTGTAACGCAATACAAATACAATTAACAAATTGTATCATTACGTCAAAAATAATTATAAAAACAATTACAAACAAATTATAAATTGAATGTAATTCAATCAATAAAAGTCGGCACTTAACAGTCAAACTTCAAAATGCAAAATGCAATAATAAAATTTAATTTTTTTTTCGTATTCAATATTTTTAGTCGTTCACAATATTTCTTATCTATAAACATTTAATAAAATTTAAAGATGGCAATAATTTAATTAAGTTTAAAGTAATCAGTATAATATAAAAGATTATAATAATAAAATCCAAAATTTATACATTATTTTTTCAAAATATTTTTTAAATTATGTACGCCACTGGTTTCGGGCAAAAAAAGGTAGCTGCAGTTTTTCGCACGGATAACACTTGTCTTCGTCTAGCTTATATAACTGGATGAGATAGTATGGATGTTGAAAAAAGATAAAAATATTGCGAGACATTGCAAAGAAAACTAATCTTCTAAACATTCATTCTTATATGATTCTTTTGTTCAGGCAGATGAGCGCACCCAATCAGGTCCGTACTTAATAATTTTCAAGCAGTAATTTTAAAAATATTTCTTAAAAGTTTTCTTATGGCATAACATTTTTATTTTATATTTTAAATGCGTTTTTCTAAATGAATTTAGAAATAATTTTTATGGAAAAACCAAGCATAGCTTATTACAGTATAATGAAGTAAATCTATTTAATAATTATACCTAGTGACTTTTAGACATTATTATTATTTGTTTTGAATATATTTGCTTATTTTTTATCATGAATAAGCTCTTTCCCACTTAGTTTTAGGTGGAAATGAACAAGTTTACGAAGTTTGGGACAAATCGGAGAGGGTCGAATATTTTCACTTCGCGTAGAAAGACCCAAATGTTATTATTTTTACTGTTAAAAGTTATGTAAAATTATATAAATTTAAGTTATATTTTTTTACAGTGTAGGTTCGCGTAGCGAGTGGAATTTAAGTGTTAAAATCCGATTGACACAAATTAAAAGAATAAAAACATATTGAAATAAAACTGCTTTAGGTTAAAGTTTTGTATTAATATTTATTCTAATCGACGTTTCGACGAACTCAGCGTCCGTTTTCATCAGGAAAAATTATACAAATCATATTTATAGTAAACAACAGAACATAGAAACAAGTTACTAGGTAACAAAATAAGTAACTAGATCATATAATTTATAGATTTTTTTAATTAATGGAAGCCAATTTTATTTAACTCAGTGCCACTTTACAGTGGTTTTTCTTTATAAATTTCCATTGTTTCTCTTATCAATCTGTTGTTATATATTATTACAGAACTTTAACCTAAGGCGGTTTTATTATTACTAAAAATAAATTACCAGTAATACAATAGTGAGTTTCTAAAAATCTTAAGCTTAACTAATGGTTGAAAAACTGATTTTTAAAGAGCTTTTCTTTAATACGGTCCTGTATCGTTATCCGCTTAAAACTTCGAAGGATAAGTGGCGGCTAAAGTTTTGTGTCCGTTCCCGTTCTGAAATTCAGTGCTTTGCCGATGGCGAAAGTGTTAAGAACGTTCGAGCCTCCTTGGAGACCGAACACAAAAGTTAAAATGCAAACGCGAGTTATATATTTATTGCTAATACTATGTGTTCATCTGTCGTGCATTATTACACCGGTAAATTCAGCGATTTTAACACCACCGTATTTCAATCTGGCTGAAGGACGAAGGATTACAGCTACTGCAACATGCGGTGAGGATACTGAAGGACCCGAATTATACTGTAAACTTGTGGGCGCTAATGCTGAAAATGACGTTAATATCAATGTTATTCAGGGACAGGTAAATACTGAAATAATTTGTAATTGTTATGCGAAAATTATACAGGAAAAAATTAAATAGTTAATATTTAATTCTAATTATAATTTATGGACATTATATGGCCTATAAGTTATTCTAAAATTTACAACAATATTGTATTAAAACAAAAACAATCGCTGCTCTTTTAGAATATTTAATTTATAATAATAATAGTAAACTTTATTTAGTAAAAAAGTGCTATATAAACAAAAGCATTTAATATATTAAAAATAAATAAAGTGATGAGTAAACTACATTTTCTAAATAATTTTTTCTTACACTACGTAATTTTGTACTTTTAATTTCAACAGATCACTTATTATAAACTAGTAACTTATTATGAACTATTATTTCTTATTCTTATTAATATCTACTGTGAAACTGCAATTGTTTATTTATTTATTTAAATATTAGTATCCAAAAGGCATACTTGCCTATTTGAAGAATACATTATAGTACAAGAACAATTTTCTTGCAATATTATTTTAATTTTCCAAATAAAATATCTTGTAATATTATTAACAAACTATCTTTTGTGTACTTTGCAGTAAAATATTAATAACTTTAATATTGTATATAAATAACGATTTTATGTTTTGTTACAATGTTGTTGTAATTTTTCAAATAAATATCTTGTACTCCATTGTTGTTCCACATTTTTTTTTGTGTAGAGATTAATAATCGAAAACTGCAGAATAAATCAATGAATAAGTATATAAAAAAAAAATTACATACAATCTAGAAAAAATATCTAATAACAGTAGATCAATATATCGAAAATAATTTTGATATTTTTAACGAAAATGGTTATATAGAAAATGTAGAATATTTTAATATGTATTAATAAATTTTAGAGTTTATTTTGTGTGTTCTTCTGATTGATACATAAAACAAGTTGATTATATTCTTTTATTATTATAGAAAAAATGCAATTAGATTTTTCTGACATAATAAAATGTAGTAGTCATCAAATAATAAATCAGATGATTCAGTCACTTTAAAATTTAAAATATTTAAATCTGAATTAAAATATTAATAATGTTTCCGTTTTCAAGCTGGAAAATTTAAATAGATTTTTCAGAACTTTTGTTTTTGTATTTTCATAAAAAGTGTTTATTGTAAATGAGAAAGTTTTGTGATTAATTTAAGAAAAATATTAATACGAAAATAAAACGTAAATATTTAATATAATGTAACGTTATATTACAATGACTAATATAATGCATAGCATAATAAAATAATCATGAAATGTAAATATTTTATTTAATCTAATATTTTCTTATATTGTTCTATGTAAATGTGTTTTATGATTCAAAGTAATAGTATTAAAGATATTTGATTTCAACAATTTAATATTATTTTCGGTGTACAACCAATACTTTATATTAAACAATGTATATTTGTTTACAATAATCAATAATTATTACATATCAGTTTTTAAAAAATATTTAAAAATTTATATATTATAACTTTTAATGTTCAAATTATAAAAAACTTATTTATATCAGTCAGAATTATTGAGTTTTTAAACTTATTCAACTAATTTTATATTTTGATTTTGTGATAAGTAATTAAAATAATTCAACTCTTTTCTAAGATTCTGTAATTCATATTTTTTCTAACACAGTAATTTAAAAAAAAAAAAAACTTTATACTCGTACAGATTGAATTAGTTACGCTAAACAAATTTATTCTATCTTTGAGTTCATTGAAAAATATAGTTTAGTGTTTTTGTAAAGATAAGAAGTCCTCATTTCTAAAAATCGGTCTGTCTTATTAAGAAAGGGGGCTGGCTACATCTGGTTGCAAGATGTTCATGTATCCCACATATTAAATGATCTTTCTAGGGTCAAACACACACACACATATAATAAACAGACATTCAAGTTACTGTGTCTCCAGTAAACTTTTGAACTCTTGTCTTCTGATAAAAACGAAACAATTGATAACTAATCTAAAAATTCAACGAATTTTCTGTAAAAATGTTTGAAATTTTAAAATATAATTTTATATTAGTCTTTATTTGTTATACTTTTTACTGATACATTTTACATGATTAATTTTGAGATTTTAGGTACTCAAAAAATATTTTTAAATGATTGTAAAAATGTATAATTATGAAAATATCACTTCCGGTTCTTATCATATATCTGCTTTTAGTGACATTTTGGGCACTTTTACAATTAAAAAAATATATAAATGATTTTTGAAAGGGCATTTATTTTTTTTGTAAATAACCAAAATATTTGAAATATATACATTTTATTTTTGTTATTTTCTTTGGTAGTACTGCGATGTCTGTGATCCACATCGTGCAGATAAAATGCATCCTCCAGACTTTGCTGTGGATGGCATGGAAACTTGGTGGCAAAGTCCTCCACTATCCAGAGGAATGAAATACAATGAGGTCAATTTAACAATTGACCTGGGACAGGTAATTAATATTTTCTTTATTTTTAAAGAAAGACCGATTTAACTTATGAATATATATGAGAATTATTTGTGAAATGTTATGAAAATTTTTGGCGAAACGTAGTTTTGTATGTCATAGTTATATTATTTTTCTAATATTTTATGAACACTATTTTTCAGCTCGACAAAATTGGGATAATTTACGACAAAATTTGCATTTTTACCGGCTGAAAAATACAATAAACAAAAAACATACATTCCCAACAAATTAAAGATTAACCTTTTTATTAGAATGAGTCGTACCAAAATCTTCAGGTGTATTAACAATTTTATCGTGCTATGTGCTAATTTTGTCATAAACTTTCCCATTTTTGTCGTTTGATATATGATACGCAATTATATATTTCCCATATTTTATCATTTATAACAGGGTGTTTATGGTTTTTTTTTTCTGTATCTTCTAAAAGGATACAGAGAAGACCGTATAAATTTAGTTCTGTATTAATTTAATTAAAAAACTAAGTTTTGACGTACTCCACGAACATCATCATTATGATGATGATGATGATATACGTAGAGTATGTTGAAACGTCGTTTTTTTTTTAATTTAATTAAATCCTAAAGACTTTTTATTTTATCATTTATATTTCTTGTTTAAAAATCTGACTTAAAAATTATGACTAGAATTTCAGAGTAATAAAAATGTGATGATATTATGTATATAAGGTCATAAGATTTAGATCATCTGAAGCTTAAATATCATGATTACACTTAAACAACAAATGGTGACGTAATTCACTTAACTTAACTCGATGTTATAGTTAAGTTTATGTAAATATAATTTGGTAAATTTATATACATTCCAATTGTAATACATAAGAATGTTCAAAAAAATTCTGATACTTAAAATATACTCCTATATTTTTTTAAATACATTTATCATTCAAATATATTATTATTATATGAGTAATTTGTCAAAGTTGTATTTTAACACAGAAACAAATAGTAAAACGCTAAAGGACAAGGTAGTCGTAAAGTTTATTGTACTGTGTAAAAGAAATCTTTACGATTTGTGTAAATTTGTAAATGTATAATGAAACCAAATCATATTTTTTTGACCTGCTGTTAAAATTTTCAAGTATGGGAGGGTCCTTCCATTCATAACTAAAAGAAACTGAATTTTGATATACAGAGCCGGATTTAAAGCTGAAATAAAAGTTATACAAAAGTAAAGAAAAAATCTTAAAGTAATTTTTACGAATTGTTATTTTTTCTTTATCAAAATAAAATTCTTTTTGTATTTCATGTACATAAGATAACGAAAATATTTTATAACATTAGAATATGTTTAGAATTGTATATAATTATTTTGTTATCAGTACATGATACTTTCATATTATATTTTAAATATACATATCAAATATCTGTAAAAAAAATGCTTAGAATTTTATTTATTATATATATAAAAAAAAGCTGATAAAGAAATTTTTATATTCATTTTTTAGTAAATGAAAATTGAAAATATTTATAGCAGTTTCATTCGCACTTCCCTACTTAACTCGAAATTAGTTTTATGTTTTAGTAGTAATGTTATTGTAAAAACATAATAAAAATTTGTGAAGAAACATAATAATCTCAATTTTTGGTGTTATAATAAAACCAGTAACAACTGATTAAACTAAAATCATGAATTTGCGTTCTGTGCTACAATGTAACACTAATGTTGTGATATATAAGCGGGCCTTATACGGTCAATCAGGAATAACAATCTGACTGAAAAATCAGACTGTCATTCCTGACTTCTATCACGAAGCCCCTACACTTATCAATCAAACTGACAATTTGATTGAAGTAATTTTAGCTTTAAATGACTAAAAATTACGACCGTATGGCCGAAAATCTTTTTAATACGTTGGTCACAATGTTGACACCCTATTTATCCAAAATAAATACAGATACGAGAGATTCAGTATTAGTTCGTGAGAGATTAGCGGTTACTTTAAGATTCCTTACGACTGGAGAAGCATTTAGACTCTTCCCTCCACTTTCCGTGATTGAAGCTCGGATTTCAAAATATTTGAAAATCCGTCAATCCATTAGTCTTGATCTTACACCTTCAATTAGAATGTCAATCATTGCTCTGAATGTTATTCCGAATGATCGTGTAAGGCCCGCTATAGAGTAGTTTGAATGAACCTTAAAATGATTACATTAAATAAACCAATTCTGTAATAGATTGCGATGACATAATATCAAAAATACTACACTTAAGTTCAAGTGATTGTCTGTAAAACATATGTTTTCATCTTTAAGTTTTTTTTTTTTAAGTACAGCGCTGTTAAAATTTTTATATAAGTTTTTCTTTTTTCTAATTTTGTAGCACAAAGTATATTGAAAATTATAATTTCGTAAATTTTTGATTTTATTTTATTATTAATTAATAACAAATTTTTTCAAAAAGACTATAAAAAAAAATGATACAGAGAATAGTAATATCTATATGATGCCTTTATATGTCGCCTACAATATCCTGTGATAATAGAAATTGTCCTAAATAATCTGCGAGTCTTGATTACAACAAACAGTTTTAAAGGAAGCTTATACACCCACAATCATCAACAAATACGATAAAAACATCACTCAAATATATAATGGTAAATAGTAATTTACTAAAAAAATTTTTTGAAGTTTGGCAAAATGGGCTTAAGTCAGTTTAAACGACACTGTAATTATTTTTTTTTTGTAATTTTACACATTTTATCAATGTTTATTTCCATTCAGAATATTCCTTAAATAATTCTGTTATTTTTTTATTGATTTAGGAATTTCACGTAGCTTATGTGTACGTTCGTATGGGTAATTCCCCACGTCCAGGTCTATGGGTTCTGGAGAAATCATCAGATTATGGAAAATCCTATACACCATGGCAATACTTCTCCGATTCCGTGGCCGATTGCGAAGGTTATTTTGGTCGTGAAAGTTTACAACCGATTACACGAGATGACTCTGTCATTTGTACAACTGAATATTCGAAAATTGTACCTCTAGAAGGTGGTGAGGTAAAGTAGTTAGTTTATTTTCTAACGTTTAAAAGAAATGATTATTCTTTGGTGGAAATGTACAGAACATAGTTTTTGTTTTTCCATTAAAATTTAAGACAAATATTATGATAAATTATTAAAAAATTAATCTGTACATTTGTAATGTTTTAAGCCTGTAAATTTTGTAGTATTTTAAGAATTTTACTAACTTTTGTTGAATTTTATAAAAAATTAAAACATCCAATAAAAGAGCATGTTTAATGATCTTTTATCTTTTGAATGGTACCAAAATTAATATAAACATTTTATTTTTCAAATTAATTTTTTAGGGAAACAAAACATTGTTTTACTTGATAAAAGCATGATGTGATAGTATAAAGAATGCTACCAATAAATTCCTCTTAATTGTTAATAAATATGCTATACTTGATTATATTTAAATAATACAATTTTTTTTTTCATTCTATAGATTCCGATTTCTTTACTAAACAATCGTCCATCAGCGAATGCCTACTTTAATTCAAGCGTTTTGCAAGAATGGACTCGTGCTACGAACGTACGTCTACGATTAATGCGAACTAAGAATTTATTGGGTCATCTTATGTCTGTTGCTAGACAAGATCCTACTGTAACTAGACGGGTATGTATTTTATTAGTTATATATTTGGAAACTTCTAATATATTTCCTATATTTTTTTTTTTGATAGTATTTCTACTCAATCAAAGATATTAGTATTGGAGGTCGTTGTATGTGTAATGGGCATGCAGATACGTGTGACATTCAAGATCCGCAGGACCCAAAGAAACTTCTATGCCGATGTCAACATCATACGTGTGGTCCTCAATGCGCATCTTGTTGTACTGGCTTCGAACAGAAAAAATGGCGCATCTCGAAAGCATACAAGAAATTTGAATGCGAACGTAAGATATTTGCAATATTATTAATATAAAATGGATTTAATTTATAGTTCTGTATTATTATTTATTAATAATCGACGTTTCGACGAGCTCAATATCCGTCTTCATCAGGAAAAAAACAGAAAACAGTAAATAAACAGAACATAGAAACAAGTTACAATAAGTAAATAGATCATAAAATTTATAAATTTTTTATTAATGGCAGCCAAATTTTATATAAATCAGTGCCACTTCACAGTGATGGATGTTATCTTTTTCTTTATAAATTTCTGTTGCTTCTCTAATATTGTGTTCGTCGAAATGGTGATTATTAATAAATATTAATATAGAACTATAACCTAAAGCCGTTTTATTTTAATATAGAGAAATAATATTAAACAAAAAATGTTCATAAGTTTATATCTGTGGAATAAACTAATATAAACTAAAGTTGAGATTTTTCTCAAAATTTCACAAGTTACTCAGTCATTGAATCGGCTAGCTAAGCTAACTCAAGCATCAATGAAAGGCCAGATAACCATAAACACGTGTTTACTGATGAGATCCTAAAGATCGAAACACGTGTCTATGGTTAACTGGCCTTTCATTGATGCTTTGAGAAAAATCTCAACTTTAGTTTATATTAATATAGAGAGTTTTGAAAGATTTTTTACTATATTAAATATTATTCTTAAAAGTAAATTTAAGTCGACAAAAAAGCAATAATAATTACGTTTATTTGTCTATTAAAGCCTAGATTACACTAGTAGAGAACACTAGCATACTTTTTATCTAAAACACTCTACTATTTTTAGTAAACTGTTTACACAAAGCTACTGGTTTGGTAGAGGAGAGTTTAGTTTAAAGTTCATTCAGCTTCCTTCTATTTTATTTAGAAATATTATTTATTTAACGATAGCAATTATTTGATAATCTCAACAAACTTCTGTTCATAAATTTTGAAAAAAATTGACACACGTTTTGCATACGACTACTCTACCATTATTCTACTCTACTGCAATAAATCTGTTTGCACTGGTAGAATACCAGTAGTGTAGAGTAAGTATTGTATTGGGTTAAGGGCGAGTAGAGTGTACTATTTCCGCTCTTATCTTTAGTAGTTAGAAATTTTTAGTAATAAATTCATATAAAAATATGTTTCTTTCTTTGTTTTCAGCGTGCAATTGTTTCAATCACTCTGTAGAGTGCAAATACGATCCAGAAATTGATGAACAACATCTATCATTAGACATCCGTGGAAATTACGATGGCGGTGGTGTTTGTCTGAATTGCCAACATAATACAGAAGGAATCAATTGTAACAGATGTAAACCAACATTTTTCCGGCCCTATGGCAAACAATGGCACGATATTGATGTTTGCCAACGTAAGTTTTCAAAATTATATTGTGGATATGAGATTTTTACACGTGGGGTATGTGGTGTAAATAGGAGAAATCGGGAGTACGAAATAGAGAATAGAGTGCGAAATTGAAAAAAAATATTGTAGCGAAAATTAGTGTTAGTCAGTTAAAATTGTTCGGACATCTTGAGCGAATGCTTAATGAACGTTTAGTTAAAAAGAATTATATGAATGATTTTCAAGGTATACGTTTGCGTGGACGTCCGATGTGTAGTTGCAGTGGTATGGTTGAGAGAGTGGTTGAAGTGGATGAAGCTAAAGTTGCTTATTTGGATAGGAATGTTTGGAGGAGGTTGATTTCGAGATGGAAAGAGTTGGTGCCACATCCTTTTGGGTACATGGTGTGATTGTGTATGTATGTATAAACAGCAAAAGAAATATATTGTCCGCAATTTTATTAATTCATATTATGTTTTTTTTTTTTTTAAAGCTTGCCAATGCGATAATTTCTACTCAACTGGTAACTGCGCAGAAGAAACCGGTTTATGCGAATGTAGACGTGAATTTACACCACCAAATTGCGATTCGTGTAGTTTCGGTTATTTTGGTTATCCGAATTGTCGGCCTTGTGAATGCCACCTGAACGGTACTTTGGATAATCAGTGTGAAGCTGAAGGTGGCCGATGCTATTGTAAACATAATTACGGTGGAACTTACTGTAAAGAATGTGCTGATACCTATTATAAGTTCCCCGAATGTCTCGGTAAGTTTATTATTTGTTAGTAGCGATTTGATTTCAGAATACGCCATCTTGGTAATAAAAGGCGATTTTTATTCAACAGAGAGATTTTTATAAAAAGAGAGAGTAATAGTAACTGCTACAGAAATCGTAAGTAACCGATGCTGAATAAAAATTGCCAAAAACTAGTAATTTTACTACATTTTTATCATGTTTATTAAGGGAGTATATACCTTTCTCGATCTAAAAAAATCTACTAATTTTATGAATTTTTTTTCTGTGAAACTATAAAATATATTAAACCGCAGTTTTCTGGGGCTGAAAGAATAGACTTTAAACTTCTTTCAGGAATTTTTACTTTTATTTTTGTTGGAAATCGTCCGAGTTCTAATCCTTTCTTCGAAGCTTGCAAAACCGGATGACTTTGCTGTTAACAATAATAACGTTCATCTGAAACAAAAATTAAAAGGCACCCTTGAAGTATGATATATTATCTGATTTTTGACCGATGATTTTTTTCCACAAATATTCATTCGAGACAATATTGGTCAAAAACCAGATAATACATCATACTTCACGGGTGCTTTTTGATTTTTGTTTCAGATGAACAGGGAAGGCGTTATCATTTTTACCGCACAGTCGTCTGATTTTGTAGATGCTTCGAAGAAAGGGTTATAACTCGAACTATTTTCGATAAAAGTAAAAATAAAAATTCCTGAAAGAAATTCAAAGTCTATTCTTTCACCCCCAGAAAACCGCGGTGATATGTTTTATAGATTCGCAGAAAAAAATTCATAAAGTTAGTCAATTTTTTTAGTACACCATCTCTTAATAATTCAAGTTGTTAATATAAAAGTGCGTTAGATGTAAAACCGAATGTTTGTATTATTTTCAGATTGTGCTTGCAATGATATTGGTTCATTATCAGCGAGTTGTAATCAACAAACTGGTAATTGTAGTTGCAAATCAAATTATAGAGGACGAACTTGCGATCAATGCGAACACGGTTATTATAATTATCCGAATTGTTTATGTAAGTATTTTCTACATATAATACATTATTATACCGGTATTTACATTGAGTTCGATATATAAATTGAAATGTTCAATTCTTCATATTGTTTTTGTTTTTATTCAGATTGCAACTGTGACGTAAGCGGTACAATTCAGAGCGTTTGTAATAAAACAACTGGACAATGTCTTTGCAAGGAAGGCTACGGTGGTGAAAGATGTGACCAATGTGTACCAGGCTACTATGGTTATCCAGAATGTAGACCATGCGATTGTAGTGAACACGGCTCAGCTTCACAATTCTGCGACACATCAGGCAAATGTCCATGTTTGGCAAATTTTGCTGGACGAACTTGCGACCAGTGCAGTCCCGGTTATTATAAATACCCCGAATGTCTGCGTACGTATATCTTTCGTTATAATAACCAAAGGGTTTTTGAAATAAAAAGATCGAAAAATTAAATTTGTTTGACAATTGTCTATTTTAATTTCACTATAATAAAAAATCAATTTAAATTTACTTTGACTATTATAGTAATTTTACTATATTTTTTTATTGTAATTTTTACAACAAATACATATTAGTACATATTTTTTTAGTGTTATTACTTATAATAATAAACTTTATTTAGCTTATTGCAATACAAGAATAATATTATAAAATTAATATCATATCTCAATTTTTTTTGGAATCTAACATTACATTCTATTATAAAAATATATAATAAAAAAAGTATATCAAAAATTTAATTATTTCTCAATTGTTGTAAATACAATATTTTTATTTCTTTTTTTAATTTTATATAATTCAAATCTTTAATTTTATTCGGTATGCTATTATATTTTTTTGATTTCTTTAAAAAAATATTTACATTTTATGCTTGTTATGTATTTGTGTGTGTGTGTATTAACATATATATTTTTTTAATTTCTTGTATCATTCGTATTACAAAAATTTTAAATAGAAGAATTATTACTTTAGCGTTTACTTTTTTAAGTAATTTTGTTTTATTAATTTCAGCGTGTAACTGTGATTCGAATGGGGCCTTGGGCGTATCTTGTGACAGTGATGGTATATGTCAGTGCCATCATAATTTTGATAATACAAAATGTGATCAATGTAAAGAAGGATTCTACAACTTTCCTATTTGCGAAGGTAATTATTTTTTTTGTTTTTGTTAATAAATGCAATAAATGTAGATGGTGTTGGTGGTATGTATTTATTGCTTCTTCAATTTACTTGGCATGAAAGCCAGCCAGACAATAACACCTACATCAGTTGTCCTCCGATACTAACGAGATCCTAAAGAGCGAAACACGTGTCTATGGTTAACTGACCGGTCATTGATGCATAGCCTAGCAGGCCGATTCAATGTTTGAGTAACTTATGAAATTTTGGGGAAAATTATAAATCTCAATATTTGAATATTGTCATATACCGTGTGTTGACTTGGACCGTCGTACATAGGGATTTAGCATGTAAAATCAGACATGTGCGATTTCCTGCTTCCCAAATTATTTTACAAAAAAAACTTTGGGATAAATGTTTTAGGAAACACTTTTCTACATGTAAATCAATCAACAAAATTTTTTTGGAACCATCCCAACGTCAGGAATTAGCCGTGAGGTTGTCAAGAAATTGACTGAAAAAGAAATTGGAACAAAAATAAAACAAATGCTAAATGCTATATGCTATTTCACGGTTACTGCCATTTTTCAGTCAATTTCTTAACAACTTTAGACCTAATTCTTGACGTTAGGAAGGTTCCAAAAAAATGTTAATAATTGATTTACATGCAGAAAAGTATGCCCTAAAACATTTATCATAAGGTTTTTTTTGTTAAATAATTTGGGAAGCAGGAAATCGCACATGTCTGATTTTACATGCTAAATCTCTATGTACGACACGAATACGCGTTATTTCGTAACACAATGTGACTAATAAAAATAATTGGACCTTTTTTTTCGAGACAAGCGTTACATTAAGAATGTTGTGAAAACAGAACTTTGATTTTCTGTTGCAGATTGCAACTGTAATCCAGCCGGTGTGGCATCATCTTTTCTTGGTTGCGGTTCAGTGCCAGCGGGCGAACTTTGCGAATGCAAATCGCGCGTTCACGGTCGTATTTGTAACCGATGTCGACCGTTGTATTGGAATCTGCAGCTCGCCAATCCGGACGGCTGTGAATCGTGCGATTGTCATTTACCGGGCGTGGTAGGTGGTGTAGCTGTATGCGATGGCACCACTGGACAGTGTGTGTGTAAGAAGAGCGTCGATGGGAGACGGTGTCAGCAATGCGAGGATGGCATGTGGGACTTGATGGACGATGATTTATTTGGATGCAAAGGTAAGGAAGAAGATAATTTATCTTAGTACAGTGAAACAAGAATGCGTTCAATATTCTCAGATATTTTAATCTTACTAACGAGTAAACATATTGAAATGTTACACGCCGATTTAAATGAACTTCTTTTATCGGCAACCGCCAAGGGTTTAGGTGGTAAAAATCATTCCCAAAGTTTTGAGTAAAATTGGTTTTTATTTTTTTTCTCGGAAATTATGCATCCTAGAACAAAAGTGTAAATGTACGAATACCTTCTTTTTTTAAGAGCTATCCACCGATGGTATTAGTTTGTTTTTTAATACATTTGTTACCCTTTTGCACTCTTGACATATATTTTACTCCATATTCGTCTGGTGTTTAGATAAATGCGTTAAATTGAATTTGCGTAAATAGAAGGATTACTATAATTGTGTAGATATTATAGACAATTAATAGAACGAATAATCATTGATAGTTTATTATTAATTGGTCTAACTTTCGTATTATTTAATAAGTGTCAATTAATTTTGTACAATAACTAAAACTAATAACACGTTATATTAATATATTTTGTCATCTAAATTTGCAAGTATTCTCAATAGGCGACTGCAATAAGATCATACGACAAGTTGATTTGAGTCTGAAATTAATTTTACATATAAATAACCATGATACAAGTTGCTTATTACTAAAAAAAAAAATCAAACACAATTTGATTAATTTTCTAGATTGCGATTGTGACATCGGGGGTTCGATAAACGGTGTATGCGACAAGACAAATGGTCAGTGTCACTGTCAAGCTCGTATTGATGGTCGTACTTGTCGCATACCATTACAAGCACACTATTTCCCAACTTTGTATCAATTTCAATACGAAGTCGAAGACGCCCGAACACCACTCAATTCACCAGTACGTTATGGATTCGATGAAGATATCTTCCCGAATTATTCTTGGCGTGGTTATGCTGTTTTCTCGCCTCTACTACAAGTATTGTCTACACTGAATTTAATATTTAAATAGAATTTAAAAAAAAACATCATTGTTTTAGAATGAGATTCTGGACGAAGTATACATTCAAAAACCATCTCTCTATCGTATGGTACTCTCATACGTGAATCCGAATCCAGAACCAGTAACTGGAATTGTAACAATTATGCCCGATAATCCAAATGATATCGAACAGAAGTTCGAAGTCCAGTTTAAACCGTCGAAAAATCCAGCATTCGTCACTGTCGCTGGACCACATGGCAATATACCATCACCGCTTGTCATGAATCCTGGCAGATGGTTTGTCAGTATCAAAGCCAAAAAAACCTTATATCTTGTAAGTCTAACGTTTTATATATATATATATATATATATATATATATATATATATATATATATATATATATATATATATATGTCACAAGCAAATACAGTGAACCTTCAGTATACGACCTGAATCCGCTCCTGATGTTCGGACTTATACCGAATAGGACGTATAGATTTGAAATTACTCATCGTAGATAGATGTAGATTATAGATAAATGTTTTTTTCTAAATTGAATTTATATTATTTATAAAGAAAATTATGATAATTTGAAACTTCTTAAAGAATTTATAATTCTATATAAATATATTTTCTTTTTTTTTAATTCAGGATTATTTCGTTCTACTTCCGCAAGCATTCTACGAAGCAACAATTTTATCACAAAAAGTTGATACAGCTTGTAAAATTGGGCAAAAAGGCTTATGTCGTCATTATTCATATCCTGATCTATCTCAATTTGACGCAGCTCATGCAGATGGCGGTTTTATTGTTCATGAAGATTTTAAAGAATCCTTAACTGACTTCTTTTCCGATTCAGAACAGTTAGATGAATTGGATGTAAATAATTTAGCCGTACTTGGCGGTGAACAAAAAGAATTTAGCTTAAATTTAACAGTCACAAAACCTGGTCAGTATGTGCTGTTAGTGACGTATGCAACACCGCTAGGTGTGGTCGAAGAAGAAGAAATGAAGACGCACGTTGTTGGCATTGAGTATGAGGATGGAACGAGACGGTTTATGGTGAATTTAGCACCGTGTCCATATACCAATTTATGCAGACAAGTTATCGTTGATGATCACAAAAGAATTGCGCATTTTCATTTTGATAGTAACTTTAATACGATTACTTTGAAGGTAAGGATATTAATCAACTGATTTGCGTCTGAAATTTATTTCGACATTTGAACAAATTTGTTGCAAAAAGAAATAGAATAACTTTACAGACTTACATACACACACAATCACGCCATATACCCAAAAGGGTGTGGCACCAACTCTTTCCATTATCCCGAAATCGGCCTTCTCTAAACAAGCAACTTTAGCTTCATCTACATTCATAATTCCGCTCATACATGCTCTTCTATTCCTATTACTTGAAAACTTCCGCTCACGTAAACCACTCTCTCAACCATACCACTGCAACTATTCATCGGGCGTTCACGCAAACGTATAGCTTCAAAATCTTCGTGTAAATCTTTTTAACCACATGTTCATTAGACATTCGCTCAAGATGTTCGAACCATCTTAACTGACTAACACCGCTACACTTTTGCTACATTTTTTTCAATTTCACACTCGATCATACACTAATTTATTTCGTACATAATTTCTTCTATTTACACCACACCTCACGTAAAAATCTCCAATTCCACAGCAATCATTTTGCAGCCAAATCCAACATTCACGCATACATCAGTAAAAACAAATAATTTTGGCTTAATTTTCAGGGTGATGATGACGTTTATCTTGGTATAAAATCTGTAGTAGCAATACCGCATCATCAATGGTCTCTCGATTATATACGTCCCCAATCAGTTTGTGTACGAAAAGATGGTAAATGTGTTTCTGCTCAATTTCCAATAGCACCCGATTCGAAAAAAGTTAAATTTGAAGTTGGTAACGAACAGCAAATTGCGCAGAATCGACCACCAAATATCTACGATAATACGAGCAATTTAATATACTTAGATCATGCGAATCCAATGGTTGATATCAAATCGAAAGTACCACGTCCCCAGTTTTATGTATTTGTTGTACATTATTACCAACCGGACCATCCAGGTTAGTTAAGTTAATATTAATGTCAAAAGATAAACTTTTGTTCTTGGGTCCTGAACCTGCGTTATGATTAATTATAATGTTATTAAATTCCCTATCAGGTTCGTTATTGTTTTTAACAATGACGCGTTTCGACTTTTCAGTCATCTTCAGATTTTCTGATCTTGGTCTGTGTTGTCTGTGTTGACCAAGATCAGAAAATCTGTAGATGACTGAAAAGTCGAAACGCGCCATTGTTAAAAATAATAACGAACCTGATAGGGAATTTAATAACATTATAATTAATTAGTTGTTATTTTATTTTTTTAATTTTAACAGCTGCTTCTAGCAATGCTTCTAAACAAATATCAATAGAAAAACAAACAAAGTATTAGTAAAATAATGTTTATGTTAATATTTTTGCAATATTTTAACTAACTATAAAGGAGCATTACTGTCCGAAAATGACTGATCGAGGCAAGCGATTTTGAACCTTCACTACTATAGATCTTTCGACAATTTCCTTATATATATTACTTGATCATGACAATTTCTTTCAATGTTTTAATATAGGCAGAACCTGTCTCCCCTCTATACCTAGTCAGACCTACACACATTTTTAATTATTGCCTTTTATTTAATATACGTTTTCATAATTTATTTTCTGAATGATTGTGCCATGTAATGAATACACTGTTTTCTACGTATCATGAACTTTATTTGCATTTACATGAAAATCACCAACAAAAGTAACTTAACTGAACATAACAATTGAAAAAGAACTAACTCTGCATACATATTTAAAAATAATATGTGCAGTGTTTTTAACACTGTGTACAATGTAACACGTGCGCAAAATAATTTAGAAATTCTGTATTATTTATGTCGCCGCTTCTTATGTTCATGTAAATTGCGTGGTGACTTGAAACGCCTGTTACAAATGTCGCATGAAAAATTTTTCTCCTCAGAATGACAATATTTATGGTTTTGTAATCTGTTGCTCGTAGCAAATACTCCACCACATATGTCACACAGATGACGTTTATCGTGTATATATTTGTGTTGTCGTAAACCATCTTTTGTAAAAGTTTTCGAACAAATATTGCACGTAGCAGTGCAGTTGTGTTCATTTATTCTATGTTGTTTTAATTCTAAAAAGAAAAATGGAATTACGAATTAGTATAGGTTGTCGAATTTATTCACCTCATTATTTTAGAAGAAGACAACAAAATAAAATTTATTTGAAAGATTAAAGCTGATAAATAATCGTTAGCCGAATATGAATTAACAGTTTGAGTGCCAAGCAGCCATTTTTCTCGAAAAGTGCCAACACTCCAGCTAGGTGTATACCTTTTTATTCTTATAAAAAACGATTACTATAATAAGATAATGAACTAAATAATGTAATGTAGGTATACACCTTTATATTCTTATAAACAACGATTACTATAATAATATAATGAACTAAATAAATAATATTGAATAGATTTTTGGAGAGGGAATTAAGGCAAGCGCAAAAGCGCTCCTTGGCATTTTTGGACGGGAAAACAGCAAGGACCCGTGGCACTCAAACGGTTAAACAGAGCGTTATACCAAAAGTTGTTTTCATTATTATGAGTTCAGAAAGATTTTTCAATATTTTAAATATGAAAATATTGACAATAATTTCATATAACAACTTACGATGGATATTTTTATTTTTAAAGTCTGTTTTCCCATCCTTTTTACTAATATTTGTTTATACTTTTTCTATTACAAGTTGACAACAATTCGAAGAATATAAGTTTAAATTGTTGTTATGTTTAAGTGAATAAAAATAAACTGACTTGTTGAATATCATACATATACTATTTAAATCTATTAGTTATTTTTTTTAAGAATTCTGTGTGGAAAACCTAGGACATAAGACATATTTGACCTTGTTCGCTGATTTGTTAAAATTTCGGGCAATCGAAACACATGATATTTAATTTTCTCTCTTAATTATTTTGTTTTTAAGTTTCTCGTTTTAAATTTAAGAGGTGGTTCATGTAGTGAATGTAATGTTAAGCTTTTATTATGTTATGTTATGTTTTTATTATAGTAGTACGTAATAATTGTTTTAATAATTAAACATTGTCTGAGATGATAACGTAAAAATCTTTGAAAAGTGAAACATATTTAACATTTTAAAAAATTTTTATACTGTCAGACTGAATAATGTTCGTATAGAGTTGTGTGAATGATTTAAGATAAAGTGTAAATACACTTACTTATTCAGCAAATTCTATATTTTTACGTGTGAGTTTGTGTAATTTGGAAATCACTATATTTGAATTTAGTGCCAAAGTTTGTAACTAAATTTAGCAGTGTAGATCAGACAGGGGCGGATCTAGATCTAGCTGTATGCAAGGTGCGTTAATAATAATTGTTGTGTGGAATATATATTTGTATGTATTTTGTATTATGTTCTTAGGCCCAAGGGGGAGCATGCCCCCCGTGAATTCGCCCCTGAGATCAGTCTTCTACTTACAAAATTCTTTAAAAAAAACATGAACTATAAATATGGAGAAAAATATAAATTCTTACCCAAGAATGTAGAAACAATTTCATTGCAAGTTTTACATTTAAATATTCGTTCTGGCTTCATCCTATTCAATCTCTTCTTCTGAATTTTTCGAATTTTGTTGACTTTGTTTTTGTTTTTATCTTTTATATAATAATCTTTTTTACTTTCTTGTTTCACATATTTAGCAATAATATTTTGATAGTTATTATAACGTTTAGTGCCGCCTGTTGGATAATTAAAGCCATTCAATTCTTCATTTTCTGATTCTGATGTTCTAAAATTCTCAGTTCTATTATCATCATCGAAAAAATTTATTTCAGATCTACTGGTTGTAGATCTATTGGTTTCAATATCTTCACTATCTAGTAGTGGAACGGTATTGTTTTCGGATATTGTATCTTCATTTTCTGATTCTGATGTTCTAAAATTCTCAGTTCTATTACCATCATCGAAAAAATTTATTTCAGATCTTCTGGTTGTAGATATATTGGTTTCAATATCTTCACTATCTAGTAGTGGAACGGTATTGTTTTCGGATATTGTATCATCGCCTTCAGTTCTTATATCTTCACAAACGCTAACAATTTCATTCTTTATAATTGCTATATTTCGTAACCTGTCAGTAATATTAAGATTGTTTCGACATTCATCTGCATTGTTTTGTAGCAGATCTAAGAATTTTTCTAAAATTTGATGAACGTTTGAAACTTTTTGTTTATGTTCATGAAGTTTATTGATTTCCTCATAACAACGAACGCATAAGTATTCTGGCAAATTTTTCCGTTTAGACTATTGAAAAATTATATTAGTCAATATTTTGATATAAAAATAAAAATCAATTTAAGTGTTGAAATATTTTCAGATAAACAATAAAAAACAAAATGCAACTCATTCACTAAATAATACATATAACGTGTATACGTGAAGAATAGTTTGTTACTTGAATTAATGAACGAATATTTGAGTATTCAAATATTAGCTCAGTGGTAGAGCATTCACTCGGCAAATTGAGTGTGAATCTGGTTCGATCCCAGGTCGAGCTGATATGAGTTTTTTCATTTTCAGATTATTATTTGAATACTCACATATTTGATAAATATAATATTTTTCTACACTTAACTAGGGATCCCATCCGTCCCGTTTTGACTGGGACAGTCCCGTTTTTATGGATATTGTCCCAGTGTCCCCACAGAATGCACCGGAACATAAAAATGTCCCGTTTTACATAAAATACTAATATCGTCCGCGAATAAACCTAATATTTTAGTAAATAAAAAAAAAAAATACTGCTAAAAAAAAACCTAAACCAACCTTCTAACCTAACCTAACCTACCTTAAATAATCTAACCTACCCTAAATAACCAAATAAATGCAGATTATTCAGTTAAGTAGTGCGCATGAACGAAAATCGTCCATTTTCAGTGTGGGATGGTAAAGTGCAATTCAACCAAATGTTTTGTTTATGGATATTACTTTTTTTTTTATTAGAATTCAATGTACAATTTAAATTATTTCGTAAAATTAAAATAGAAATACACACCCAAGAAAAAAATTATTTTTTTAAAATAAAATTTAAAGCGTCCCTTTTTTTCATTTCATAATTATGGGATCCCTACACTTAACTTATTTTTCAATTTTAACATATCGATTTATTTTTTTTACTTACCAATTCAGGATGAAGATCGGTGATTTTGTCTAAAATATCTTTACTTGTTTGATTGTCCTCGTTTATATTCAAATAAATATGCATGTTGGACAAGCAAAGTCGACATATTTTCCCGAAAAAATACATTTCCGACATTTTGTTAATAGAGGAAAATATTTGTGTACACGTGGTGTACACTAAACAAAAATACAAATATATTTTGTTCAATTATTAACATGGTCGTATGGTCAGCTGCTCGAACCGCAACAGCCAATCAGCGTCAACGGTTTTCGATCGCTGCGCACTCAAGCGGGTAATTTTACTACTATTTTCTTCTTCGATAAGAGAACCACGTTCAATGCATATAAGCATGCCAAGTTCCCAGACCTGTGTATACGACCGTGTCATTTAATTAAGCTAGTGATATCTAACGAATACAAAATTATTTAAAAAACTTGGCACCACATCCGACAGATGGCGCCACTACGGTTCATGTTCTGCTATTCAAGTGAAAACTCCCGGTCCTCCCTAGTTATAATACAATGTCTTAGGAATGCTTGGAAACACCCGGAAATAACTAGTGTTTTGGCATTGTTTAAATGCAAATTTTCATCACAAGAGGCGCTTAATATGATCTATTTTTCACGCCCAAGTTATGTATTTATTTTGCATAAAATAAAATAATTTTTTTTCTTCATTTTCTGACATCCCTATATTATTAAAAGAACTAATCTTATATATTTGTGTGTGCATTTATTTGTTTGTAAAGGAAAACTTGAATAGGGCTATAAAGATTTTGATAAAATTTAGTTTACGGGTGCGGAAAACCGATTTAGCTAGGTGTTGACTGTGGAAAAATTCATTTTCAATAAAAATTAAATTCGTTTTGGACACAATGAATATTTTAATAAATTTCTGTCATACTGTCACCATGGAAAGATTATCAAATTTTTTTTTTTTTGATAAAAATAATATAATTTTTTAAAGCGTCATTTATAGAATAATTTTTAGTATGTACATTATTTTTTTTTTAATTCTTTGAATAACAATACTAGAAATATTGAAATGGGTTTATATTCGAGTTGCTAGTTTGGATAGGAGTGTTTGGAGGAGGCTGATTTTGGGATAATGGAAAGAGTTTGTGCCACACCCTTTTGGGTATATAGCGTGATTGTGTATGTATGTACGTATCTATGTTATTACTTTATACATGCTGCACTAAAAAGCCAATAATTTTTTTTTTTTTTAATAATATATAATTCGGAAATAAAATGTAGTTAATTTAGGTTATTGAAATTTCAGAATTTGATATGGATGTCTTAATTCAAAATGGTCAGTTTTACGAAGCGAAATTACCGATCAGACATTGTCCCTCAAACTCGGGCTGTCGTGCAATTATAACTCAAGATAATGGCAATCATAATTTCTCCTTAACTGAAAATTTCATGTTAACACTCAAAGAACCAAATCACAAAAGCGTTTGGCTTGAATATCTTTATGTCATACCGGCTAATTTATATTCAGGTAAGTTTGCAAACCGTCTTTAAAAATGCCAACAATATGACGGCAATATATATATATATATATATATATATATATATATATATATATATATAAAACCAAAACGAAGGTCCTGAAAACTAGCCCCCTCAAGTATACCAAAAGTGAAAACGAAATAAGTCAAAATTTGTGCTATTTATGTGCTAAACTAAACCTAACCTAGCTTCAAACCGGAAGTTCTATTTTTTGAGCACAAAAATTTTGAGTTTGGCAAGTAAATAGCACATAAAAGGCATATAATTTTGGCATATTTCATTTTCAGTTTCGGCATACTTGAGAAGCAAGCTTCCAGGACCTCCAAAACGAATTAACAGGATAATAATCTTGAATAAAAATCTTCACAGAACACATTTTAACCGAAGAGAACTTGGATCAAACCGGTGAATTTATTTCAACGTGTGGTTCGAATCATTTCTACATTAATACATCGGCCGATGGCTTCTGTCGCGATGCAGTTTTCTCGCTTACAACGAATTACAATGACGGCGCATTGCCATGTAATTGTGACTACGACGGTAGTTTGAGTTTCGAGTGCGAGAAATTCGGCGGACAGTGTCAATGCAAAACGAATGTTATTGGACGAACATGTGAAGTATGTAAAACGGGATATTTTGGTTTTCCCGATTGTAAACCATGCAACTGTCCATCGACAGCTGTATGCGATGCGATTACTGGTAAGTTTTTGATCAATGAAAATGTTGAGTCACATGTGTCTCTAGTGGCTGTTCATGTGGCATTATAGATGTTAAATGTGCTTACATTGAACGTTAGAAAAATGTATATTAAAGCCAAGGCATGAAACCAATAAAATAACCTGGCTAATATTTTAATCGGTTAACAGAAACCTTAACCGATATTTTAAAAATCTTTAAAAACCTATTAATAAATTTTTATTTTCTAAAAATAAACCATGATAATTGTTAATAATTTTACTATTTGTTCACATAACAAATATTTTTTTAAAAACTACAAAAATAAACTTAAAGTTTGACGAAAAAGCTTTAACTATTAAAAAAAAAAAACAACGAAGGCATCAATTTAAAAAAAAATCTGGATCAAGACAAGTTAGAGAATACATGGAAGAATATGTGAAAAAATTATATGCAAATCGGTTAACAAATAAGCGAGTTCTGCTGTCCACCGGCAAAGGACCTGCCGGAATGCAATATGACCGTTTTTGTAATGACCACGATGACTTCGGTAGTTGTCGACCTCACAATTTATTCTCCAAGACTTGATCTTTTCAATAAAGAAAACCGTATTTTAATCTAATGATAACTTTTCATTGAATCAATTGTCAAAGTTTTGGATCATTTACACATATGTAAAATACTTATAAGTTTTTATGCATTATTTACAGTCTTATTTTATAAAACTAACTAAAAAATTAACCGGTTTAGAATATAAAAAAAAACAGCCAAAGAAAGAAAACCGATATTAAAATATAGTTCTAGATACTGGTTAATCGGTAATCAATATCTTTATCGGTTACATGCCATGAAAAAAAAATTTTGCCACATGTGATTCATGGACGATCATGTGGCATCATGTGTTTACATTGAACGTTATCAAAATGTGTATTAAAACATACTGAATAATGATACTTTTGAATCATATATGAGACATGGAAGTCCCCTAAGATATAGAACTAGTTTTAGACATGAGATGATGGTTTTTAAATATTGCTTGAACAAATGCAATGAATAATGATTGTATTTTAATTTTTATTTGGTGAATTTAGGTCAATGTATATGTCCACCCCGTGTAACCGGCGAGAAATGCGATCAATGTGCACCATATACATTTGGTTTTGATCAAATTATTGGATGCGAAGAATGCAATTGTAATCCGATCGGTGTATTCAACGATTTACAGTGTGACTTATTCAACGGTAGTTGCGCGTAAGTACCGAACTTTTCATAGAAAATTAAATTAAAGGGGTAAACCACCTTGAAATTTTGAAAAAAATCAATTTTTTTGGGGTTCCGAAATTAAAACTTGTTGCGGAGCTACAGCAATTTTTACAAAGTCGTCTCAGGGCAGGCAGAAAGGGTATCTAAAACTTTAAACGCATTTATCCAGAAGATATTTTGGAAACTAAAAAAAAAAATTCCGGAAAACTGGGAAAAGTCAGGGAAACTGGTTTTCACAAAGTTTTGGCCACCCTGTAAAATCAATTCTTGTTACAGTTGTAAACGAAACATAGTTGGCCGTACTTGCGATCAGTGTGAACCGGGACATTATGCTTTTCCGCATTGCGAAAGATGTCGTTGCGATCTACGTGGTACAACGATTGATATTTGCGATCAGCAGAATGCGCAGTGCTATTGTAAACAGAATGTTCATGGCCCCGAATGTGACTTCTGCGCGGAGGGAACATTTAATCTACAAGATGATAATGAAGATGGTTGTACCAAATGCTTCTGTTTCAGCAAAACGACACGATGTGTTAGCAGTCATCTTTTTAAGACACAGGTAAACCGCAGAAACAATTATTTATATTAGTGACAATCAGGGCTTCAAACCGTTATATTTTTCGTTCCGGTTCAATTAAAAATATATGTATATATATATATATATATATATATATATATATATATATATATATATATATCGGTTCGGTTTCGGTTTTCGTTCCAGCAAAAATAACGGTTTTCTTCTATTTTTCGTTCAGTTCCGAGTGACTAATTTTTAAATTTTTCAATGTTTTTATTTGTTTTAATAACTTTTAAATTTTATTCCTACTTTTATAATAAGCGTACTAGATAAATTGATACAATAATATAATAATTATTAATTAATTAAAGATATAATATTTATAAGTATATAATATATGATAATAATATAATTTATTATTCGAAACTTATATATAATTCGTATGTATGTTTTAATTATATACTTATAATAAGATAACATATGTTAACGTAGCAAATTCTTATATACAGGATTTTTATTTATTTATAATTAGAAAAAAAAATGGAAATTACCACTGATTATTAAAATATTTTCTAATGTATTTTCATTTAAACTATTTAAAGATTATTAAAAGCAAAGTTATTATCAAAAAATACACCTTCCTCAAAGTGATCCCTAGTTTCAATTTCATTAACTGAGTATTCATCCACAAAAACAAAAAAATGACAAAATGTTTCAACATGTATTGAACCAAAATAAACCGATATTTTTTTCGGTTCACTTCCGATTTTCGTTCCAGCAAAAATAACGTTTTTTTTTTCGGTTTTCGGTTCAATTCCGGTTCGAAGCCCTGTAAGTGACAATAAACTGATTTGGGACATTATGTATTTTAGATTGGTGGCATGCAAAATTGGACCTTAGTTTCAATAATCGAAGGCAATAATATGACAGTAATTCCATTAGAAAACGAAATACAACAAGTAAACGCATCAGTTGTCGGTGCAGATTTAACAATAAAAGAGTCTGAAGAACAAATTACTTATTTTTCGGCACCTGAACATTTTCTCGGTAGTCAACTGACATCTTATGGTGGTTTCTTAAATTATACGATCTTTTATACGATTTCTTCGGGTGGTAGCGCTGTTAGCGGTGCTGATGTTATACTCTACGGTGCTGACACCTATCTGTTGCACGATGCATTAGAACAACCAGCCGCTAAAATTGAATATTTCGCCGGACTTGAGTTGGTTGAAAAGAATTTTGTACTAGCTAATGGTTTATCGGCAAATCGTGATCATTTAATGGTTGTTTTACAAGATCTTCGCGCGATTTATATCAGAGCAACGTATTGGGAAACTGGCATGACTACGAGGTAGGTTTCTATTTTTTATATTCTTAATTACACATGGTGTATTATATTAAGTTATAGTATTTTGTTTTTTTGCTTAAATCGTCATTCTGGGAGGTCCTTTAGCGGTGGACAATAGAATTCGTTATTTTGTTAACCGATTTGCATACGATTTTTTTCACATATTCTCCCATGTATTCTCTAACTTCTCTCAATCCAGATTTTTTTTAAGTAATTAGGAACAAAATGGTGGCAATTTGAACAAAAAAAGTTGTTTTTTACCTGTGTTTTTAGAGCTTTAACTATTAAATAAACAACGAAGGCATCAGTTAAAAAAAAAAACTGGATCAAGACAAGTTAGAGAATACATGGAAGAATATGTGAAAAAATCGTATGCAAATCGGTTATCAAATAAGTGAGTTCTGCTGTCTACCGCCAAAAGACCTCCCGGAATGCAATATGACCGTTTTTGTAATGCCCACGATGACTTCGGTAGTTGTCGACCTCACAATTTATTCTCCAAGACTTGATCTTTTCAATAAAGAAAACCGTATTTTAATCTAATGATAACTTTTCATTGAATCAATTGTCAAAGTTTTGGTTCATTTACACATATGTAACCCCTTAAGCAAAAACAAAATACTATAAGTTTTTATTGTTTTCAGTAAAATTATAATTATTTAATAAATTTAAAATGATTTTTTATCGTAGATTGGGTGAAGTATCCGTAGACGCAGCAACTACAGACTACATACCAAACGGCGAACTAGCGAACACAGTTGAACAATGCCAATGTCCACCGAATTACAAGGGTCTCTCATGCGAGGACTGTGCCCCAGGTTATTGGCGCGCTGCCCCCGATTATTGTGCGCCCTGTCATTGTAACGGGCACTCGGACGAATGTGATGTCAATACGGGCGTGTGTTATAATTGCAAGCATAGTACGCGTGGCGAACATTGTGAAATGTGCGATATTGGTTATCATGGCAATGCACAACAAGGTACTCCCATGGATTGTCTGATTTGCGCCTGCCCACTGCCGATTGCCTCCAATAACTTTGCGACAGGATGTGAAGTTAGTCCTAGTGGAGATAGGATAAGTTGTGATTGTATCGAAGGTAAGTTATTCAGTACACTATAACAACTGGGTGTAAATTTACAATAATAATGTTGAAACTTGAATTCTGAGTTACAATTTCAATTTGGGGGATTTAGGTTACTACGGTGCTCGTTGTGAATCATGCGCAGCTGGTTTCTATGGACAACCGGAAATTCAAGGCAGATATTGTCAGCCGTGTAGTTGTTCGGGTAATATTAATACCGATGAGCCCGGTTCATGTGATTCGGTAACTGGTGACTGTTTACGATGCTTGAATAATACCTATGGTGAAGCTTGTGCACTTTGTGCACCCGGTTTTTATGGCGATGCCGTTGTATTGAAAGATTGTCAAACATGTGATTGTGATCAATTGGGAACGATGAGATGTGATAGTTATTCAGGACGGTAAGTTTTTGACAAATTTTTCTAATTGTAAATAGTAGGAATAGAAGAGCATGTATGAGTACGACGAAAAATCACTACAATACAATTTTTACAATCATACTTAAAATTTGTACAATATAATATCAAAATATTATTTTTAAAAGTATCATTTGTAGAACAAGTCAAGCGTTAATTTTTATTGTATGCATTAAATTTTTTAAAACTTTAAATAACAATAACAGTTATTTAAATGATGTGAGAAAATAGTAAACATAAATGGCACATAATACCATTTCTGTATTGTTAAGTGAGCAATTCTTAACTTAGCAAAGCTCGATCTTTCTGCAACCTTAATATTATATATTGAACTAATTGATTGATTCATTCGCCGCCACAGTTGTGAATGTCTTCCGAATGTAGTCGGCGATAAATGTGACATGTGTCGCGAGAATCATTACGGTTTCACATCGGGCCGTGGTTGTCGGCCATGCGAATGTCAAGATGCCAGCGAATCAACTCAATGCGACGATGCAACCGGTCAGTGTCGGTGTCGTAGCGGTGTTACGGGACGAACGTGCGAACGTTGCGCACCAGGATTCTGGGATTACAAGCCGAGCGGATGTGTTTCGTGTGGATGTAATACGGAGTATTCGCTAGGGTTTGGGTGTAATGCACGAACGGGACAATGCGAATGTTTACCGGGTAAGTAAAGAAGAGAAATCAAAATCCATATAAAGTTTGTTCGTATTTTGGTTAATGATGTATTTAAAAAAAAATATATTTTCTAAAATATTTTTCAGGTGTAATTGGTGAAAAATGCGATCACTGTCCATTCCGTTGGGTCTTAATCCTCAATCAAGGTTGCTTTGAATGCGATACTTGTACACACGACCTACTTGACACAACCGATTATCTTCGCGAACTTATCGATCCGGTTATAAACGAATTTGAAGCGGTTGCATCCGGTTATTTTACATCGCGTCGTTTAACCTACATCAACAATACATACAACGAACTAAAACCGCTGGTTGACCAATTAGACGTTAACCAGACTGATGTATTAGTGCCAATTCTATCGCGATTGGAACCCACCGAACTTGAATCGAGAAATTTAAATCGTCGCACTAATTTCTCATTGGATACCGCTGTAAAAGTAGCACCAGATGCTGCCATCTTAAGAAAACAAGCACTAGAAGTTTTAGATGCGATACGTTTAGCCGCTATTAATGTTAATAATACCGTATTTGAAATCGATTCGTTGACATTTGATACGGGCGAGGGACCGAAAATCGATATTGCACTAGCCGAAGCCGAAGAGATTTTGAAGAAAATTCGTGAAATTGATTTGACCCGAAATGAGGATGCAGCATTAGAACAATTGGAACGCGCTAAAGATGTTTTAGTAGCGGTTAAAGAATTTAAAGTTCCGATTACGCAACAGGGCAATGAATGGTTACGCATGCGCAATGAAATTAGTGAGTTCAATAAGAAATTGGATTCGATGGCTAATTTTACAGCGATCGCAAATATGAAGATTGTTGAAACTGAAGGATTAAATGCTAAACACAGGTAAGTCAAAAACGAATAACAATTTGACACGTTTAAATTAAATTTGTGATTTGCAACAACTTCAAATATATTTCTCAAAAACATGTACTTGTAACACGTAATAATAATAATCTACTATTATTTTTCTTATTATTACTATTATATTAATTAGCGGTAATTTATTTTTTTTTGTTCAGAGGTGATCAAGTTCGTGATAAATTAGATACAATACAGGATATTTTCATCGATGGTAATAAAGATTTAGAAGTAACCGATGATTATATTAAAAATGCGACACGATTACTAAATCAAGCAAATCGTACCACTAACGAACTAATTGACGGTATTGAAGATTTTAATGACTTAATGAACGAATTTAATGCAACATTAATTACACCCGAAGATCATGAAGTATTACAAGAAGAGGTGTTTGAAGCATCAGAACATGCTAGACACCTTGCTAAACAGGTAAAATTGATTTTTTTTATTATACTATCCTTTTCTTATTTATCAACGTGTTCTCGAACATAAAAGATGCAAAAATTATCATTTTTGAAATTTTTATCTTTTAGGCCGAAATTTTAGATCATATTCTATCAGATACACGATATATATCTGGTGACGCTGTCGGTGCAGCTAATGCTTATAGAAATATCGTTAATACAACAGAAATGGCTAGAAAATTAGCAGACGAAGCACTTACAAACGCGACAGAAGCTGATAATCTATTAGACGGTATTGAAGATAATGCTGAAGAAAGCGCTAAGAATGCTTCCAGTCTTTTCGAAGAAGCAAACGAAGCTTTGTATTACGCACAAACCGAACTAAAACCTCAGCTAGAAGACGCCAGCATGGAAATCGAAAAACTTGAAACACTGGGCAATCGTAGCGAAAACGAATATAAAAAAATTATCGACGGACTGACTCGTTTAGGTGATAAAAACGTCGCTGATATTTCGGAAGAAGCGATTGAAATCGCGCACGAATCCGATAATATGGCACAAGAAGCCCTGAATCGTATTTCGAAAATCTCTGAGAACATCGAAAATGATTTACAAGAAGCGAAAACACTACAAAAAGATACTGATGATACTAATAGGAATATTATGCAGGCGCAAACACAATTAAATAGTATCAATACTATTTTACCGAATATTACAAATTTAATAGACGAATTAGGACCGCAACAGCAACAAATGCAGAATTCGATTAATGATATGGAAGATAAAATTAAAAGACTGAATCATCAGATTTCAATGGCGCGAGAATTAGCAAACAGGTAGATTTTTATAATTTAGTTACAATTATACTTTTATGTTATTTCACTGTCATTTATTAAATGTAGGAATTATAATTTTTGATTAGTAGGGACAACACTTTAATAATATACATATTTTTATAAATCGTAACTTACCGAGTGTGCGAATTTTTTTTGCTGGAAACATACGCGTTACTTTCCGCCAACTTTTAGTTGAAACCCCGTACTTATAAAAGTTTATTTTACCTGAAAGTAAAAAAAGAAATTAAAAATAGGAACAGAAAGAATAAATAAAAGTACAATATTAATAAAAATATATTATAAGTGAATTTAAAGTTTAAAATTTTTTATTTTATTAAGGTCTATAATTTTAAAGTTACATTATTTTTATATTCTGAAAATAAGTTTAATTTTCTAATTTTTCATTATAAATATTAACATATAATTGAAGTGTCTATATTAAATGTCTCATTTCTTAAGTATTTTTAAAACAATTTTGACTTTTAATATTAATAAAAGTTAAATATAAATCCATTTCTATTTTGAAAAATTGTAGGGTAAAAGTCGGTGTTACATTCTTCCCGAATACAACACTGGAATTGAAGAATCCACCAGATATAGCCGATCAAGCAACTTCATCTCATGTTTCAGTTTATTTCCAAACGGAAAAACCAAATGGTTTTATGTTGTATTTGGGTAATGCACCCGGTACTAAGCTTCGACGTACGAAATCCGATGATTATATGACATTAGAAGTCGAAAATGGTTATCCAGTTTTAACTATGGATGTTGGAAATGGTCCCGAACGAATTATCAGTCATAAATATGTTGCCGATGGTAATTGGTATCAAGCCGTTATCGATAGGTTTGTTTTTAACATGTTTTTTTATTAAGTATCTCACTTTACTTCCTGTCTGTTTGTTGACTATTATTTACGAAAATAAACCTATATTACAGAACCGGTCATAACGTACGTTTAACAATCAATGAAGAGACAGCTGATCGTCAAATTATGCCTCATACAGCCGAAGCCGTTCTAGAAGGTACAAACACCATTTTCAACTTAGATCCGGATCAATCGCGTCTCTTTGTCGGCGGTTATCCACCATCTTTCAACATACAAGACTCGGTGAAACATTCTAGTTTCGATGGTCAAATGGAAGAGCTTGTCATCGGTGAACGTCCGATCGGTTTGTGGAATTTCTTGGAAGCCGAAGAGAATTATGTTGGTGCCCAACAAAGAGATAAATTGATTAACGTCGAACCTAGTACCGGATTTAGATTCAACGGTAATGGATACGCTATTTTGGATGCTAGACCACATTCGTTGCGTTCACGCACCGAGATTAGGTTAGATTTTAAGACGTCTGCCGATGATGGGTTAATGTTCTTAGCGGGAAATCCACAAGTTGGCAGTTTTATGTCCATTGAACTACGAGATGGTAGAGTTTGGTATCAGGTTTGTATTTTTTTAAATATTTATATTTGTTATATGTGAGTATTCAAATATTAACATAGATTAAACTAATAATATTTGAATACTCACATATTTATTCATTAATTCGACTAACAATCACCTATTCTTTACTTACATTATGTTATATTTCATAACTGTATAAAATTTGAACAAACTTAATAATAATTTGATTACTGATTAAATCAAAATAAAAATTATACTAATTTTCCATTATTACTGACACACATCAAAATCTAATTGAAAAATTAAACTTCTAACAATATATCTAATTACATGGAACAAACAGTTTTATTTTGAACGATTTCATTTAAATATAAAAAAATATTGGCGTTTACATGTATTTGCCCCCTTCAATTATTTACTACTATTTTATAAATGATATTAATATTAAATTCTTCTTTAGTATGATTTAGGGGACGGTGTGGTTTCAATAAGAAGTAAAAATAGATACAATGATGGCATATGGCATTCTGTAAAAGCAAGTCGTGATGGACAAAAAGGAGTATTGGAAATTGTTGGCAATGAAACTTTGAATGGTGTTTCTGGTGGACAATCCAAACTTGTTGAGGTAAATTTTTTTCCTGTTTATATTGGTATTGCAATTACTTGTCAATTTTAATATTGTAATATGTATTATTATAATTGTATCATCATTATTTTACGTTAAGGTGACTGAATTGATGTTCTTCGGTGGTTATCCAAATCAACATAGTTATTCAAAAGTAACCAATGTAGATTTTGATGGTTGTATCGATGGCGTACAAATTATGAGTACACCAATTGATTTGAGTCAAAATGCTAAAGCGTACAGTGTACTGCCTGGATGTCCAGTTAAAGTAAGTATGAACAAATATATACATTTTAGGACTAAATGGTTCAATGAACAAAAACTCACCCTTTGCTGGTTTAGTTCGCAACATTGGTATCATTTGATCAAGATGCACCCGGCTATATACGACATCCAAATGCATCGTCAGCCAATTCGCTGAAAGTGAGTTTGAAATTCAAAACTCAAGCACCGAACGGTTTAATATTTTACGCAACCGATCGTGATCAAGAGAACGGCGTGTCACTAGCGTTAGTTAACAGTGCGCTAGTATTAGTTAGTCAACGGCTAGAGTTAAATACTTCAGCGCATAGCAGTTATAATGATAATGAATGGCATGTTGTTACAATTACACATAACGAAAATGAACTCAGGATGGATATTGACGATTGGGAAAGTATCACGTAAGTTTTTACATTTTATTTTTTATTATTATTTATAGGAATGTTTTAAAGTATACGTTAAATAGTACGTTATTTTGTTTGATTATTGTTTTATTATATGGAACATTTGAATGTTCATACCATGTGTACTACTGTGTATTATTTATTATTTTCTTATTTTTTGTCAATTATAGAATGGATTCGCCACCGTCACCGTTGCATATAATGTACGGTGATATGTATATCGGTGGATTACCATTGAATTTCAACGTAGCACGCGGTGCAGTCCGTACAACGATGTCCTTCTCTGGTTGTCTAGGTGATGCCACACTCAATGGCATGATTATTAATTTTGCAAATGCAACCGATAAAGAAAATGATCTATTAGGACGTTGTATATTAGATAAGGCTGATGACGCTGATTATTCAGATTTACATAAACGTAAGATTTTATAAAAAAAAAATATTTTTGTAGCTTTATTTTCATATTGATAAAATCAATAATATTTGTATTATAGTTCCAGTTTTGACAAAAGACAGCGACAAAGATTGGGAATCTAGAGGTACAACTGAAGAACCACCTATTGTATTATTAACAGGTAAGTAATTTGCATACCTGATTAAACCTAACTTTTACCATTTTATAAATTTAATCAAATCAGATTTACAAAAAAATCTATATTGTTATCAAGAGATTAGTTACTAAAGCAACATGTATCGAACCGAAATAAACCGATATTTTTTTCGGTTCAATTCCGGTTTTCGTTCCGGTAAAAATAACGGTTTTTTTCCGGTTTAAAACCCTGCCCAAAACCTTACAATCAACATTTTAATCTCTCGATCAAACAAGTCATCTTTAGAACAACAAAATAGGAGTAATATTTTTTCTGCTGTTTGAAAATAGACAAACCAAAACGTGGCGATGGCGGCGTAGATGACGACTACCTTCCTGGCGAACCAATTACAGAAGGCGCCCCATATGTTCCACCCACTACGACAGTTCGACCACTATTCGAAATTACATCACCTGAAGATATAACCGAAGAAGATCTATCCGCTGAAGTAACTGACCAACCAACAACCGTTCGGCCACTGTTTCCCATCGATGAGAAGGAGACCGAAGAACGTAAGAAGGAAGATGATGAAGCAGGCATACCGGGCGTTGTACGTACAACGCCGCCTTCTAGTGTACAGCAGTGCGCGCTACCGCTTATACCGGCCGAACCAGCGAGCTATCAATCCGGTTTCCGATTGGGTACACAGTTGGGTAGCCGAATTGAGTTTGATCATTCGCGCGGACGATATAAGAACAGTTTCGATTTTTCGATTGAGTTTAAGAATACCGAAGCGAATGGACTTATGTTTTACGTACATGGACCACAGCATTTGCATTATGTGGCTGTCTTTCTTATTGGTGGAAAGGTGAGAGAAACAAGCTGTAATTTTAATATTAACTATAACACATCCAACGAATTTTATAGCTATGTTTTTATCAACTATGTGACTGGTTTGCAACTGTACGAAGTATGCGCAGTCTCCACATTGTGCATGCTTTGTGCAGTTGCATATTGATTTATATAGCTTAGACCTAAGCTTGTTGTTGTAGTGGGAACGAAAGTTCCCATTCGGCCAGCGGGACCCACTCCTTGCCGGGAACTAAAGTTCCCTTTCGTCCGATAAAGGCTAATTAAATAAAAAAAATATATGAATTTTTACATCAACAATTGACATTTACGTTAGCAAAATGCTCAGGCCTAGCAATATCGCTTAGAGAATAATAGTAATACATGTAATATAAGAAATAATAAAATGTGCGTTTTTTCTTCCTCTGATTTTTTAGGTAAAGTACCAATTCAGTTGCGGTGTCGACCATATAACATTAGAATCGGATCAAACTTATAACGATGGTTTATGGCATACAGCTGTATTTAGTCGAAATCAAACCGATGGAAAACTAGTTATCGATGAACGAGATGTTATATCCGGACATTCTCAATCGACAGGAAATCGACAATTAAATGTTGTACCGCCCTTTTATCTAGGTGGTGTTCCGGTTGACATTGAAACAGATGTTGTTGTTAATATTGTAAGTATTATTTTTTTAATTTTCATAATCATGAAACCCCAAACATTACTAACAGAATAATACCTTTTATAACGTAACTTTATATTATATAGCTTTAAAAATGACCGATTTTTAAGTTTGATTTGAAAAAAACGAAACAGATCTCGCATATAAAATACGAAATGACAAATAATAAGTTAATTTATTGAGCAAAATTACATATTTTTGACCATTATAAACTAACATTAAATTACAGCCAATGACAAGTCGGTAAATTTGCCCTATCTTTCACGATGCTGGAATATATTCTTAAAGTTGTTAAACTTATAATGCGTGTGTTTGATCTTGGATTCAACATTAGATAATAGTTAATTATGTTTCACCGAAATCCGTCAAAACTTCCGAGCAGCTTAACAGTGTCATGTTAATTTTTACAAACGACATAATTCACAGTTTTTAATTCATTCGCATTTTTGTTACGTTGACTCGTTCCAAAATAATTCGGGTTTCGTTATTAGAAGCGATAACACTTTCGTAAAAATGCAACTCTATATTATCACATACCGATTTAGCTTTTCAGTTCATATCCGACGTTGTGAGTTTTATTGTTAGAAATTAGAATGTTTGTTCATTTAATTCACAATACTTTTCTGCATGTTTATTTCATCATTTCGTGTAGTTTCTAACGTGTGTTGTATTGTGTTCACCGTTTGTTTCAATACTTTTTCGTTTATCACTGATCGATTTTGACGATAAAATTGAATAAATTATAATTTGTATTGTTTAGAAAACTTATCAACCGTTCCAAGGTTGTTTGCGCAATTTCCAAATGAACGGTAAACCAATGCAAAATCCACGCATTGAAGGTGCTGTACCATGCTCCGATAACATCGAATCGGGTACGTTCTTTGGCGCTGGCGATGGTTATGTCAAACTGCAAGAACGTTTCAAAGTCGGAACGGAAATCGACATCCAAATGGATATAAAACCACGAAATATATCCGGTTTATTAATGTCCGTTCACGGTAAACGAGATTTCCTCGTACTACAAATGGTAGACGGTGTTATTAAGTTTACCGTTGATAATGGTAAAGGTCCCATTGAAGCCTCATTCAGACCAACTGATAGGTATTATTTCTGTGATGGGAACTGGCATAGCATACAAGGTATGTATACGTTAAGCTAACCGAAATGGATAAATATTAAACGAGACTTTTTCTTTTTATTTCAGCGATAAAATCGAAAAATGTCGTATCACTGTCAGTGGACAAAATTTTCGCTGATGCCGGTGTTGGTCAGTCGCATTCGACTGATACAAGATTCAGTCTTTTCTTAGGTGGTCATCAACATCTAGCACAGAAACGACTTCGTGGAATTCATACGCGTAGTTCATTTGTCGGTTGTGTTAAAGATGTTCACGTCAATAATAAAAAGTATAATATTGCCGCGAATATGACAACCGGAGATGTTACTATTGGTGTGTGCCCTACCAATTAAATGAATTCAAATTTAAGGTAAATTTAATACTTCGCTTGAGTTAAAATATTAAAAAAAATCACTAGTAGAATTAAATTATGTAATTGTAAAATTAATTGAATAGACTGTAATATATAATTGTAATTATGAAAATAAAATATGAACATTGTAAAAAATAAATACTAACTTTTCGGAATCCGAACAAAGCTAAAAATTAATATATAAATAATGCTTCATTATTTTGTGGCAACCCAAACGAAGTAACAGAGTTACCTTAATTGAATCATTTTACTTTTATATGTACATGATTTTGAAAATAAAATATTACTTTTATAATAATGAGTTACGTTATTAATTAAAGGTTGTATGTTACCATAAAAAAAATCCTATAGAACATTTTATATTCTATGTATTTTAATGATTTAAAAATAATAATAATAAAATATATTGTACGAATTATTTCATTATTTTTCAATAAAGATTTATATATCAATATATAAACTGATACTCAATCATGAGTGGAATGAATCACATAACAACTCCTATCAAAATAAGAATAAATATTAAGCTCAGTTTTAATCGTAGTGAAATTGCGACAAAATGAATTGTTTCCAAATAAATCGTTACAATTTCGAATGCTAGCAACATTCATCTGTATCGAATAATATACAAATTTGTTATGGAAAGCATAATTATAATATAAAAATTGAATAGCATCTATTAGTTGATGGTTTTCGCTGCTGTATCCATTGTTACAAAAAAAATGATTTATTTTAGATTAAGTTCTTTAGTTGGTTAAGAAATAAAATTAATGTCCATGTATTTAAAGATTTTATTATAACAAAAATTACACATTAATTATTCGTATAAAAAAGTAAAGCAGTCTTATTTAAACTAATTAAATTATTTGCAATTTCTATCAACATTGAAACATTATCTTACAATTTTAATTAAGTACATAATTATATAATTAATAATAGATACAAAAAGTCGGTAACTTTTGCACATAAATTTTAATATTTTTTTATAACTAAACAAAATATAATTTTTATTTTCACAAAACATTTTGATATATATATATATATATATATATATATATATATATATTTTATGTTTTTTATATTCAATATTTCGTTGCCCTAATTAGGAAAACCTTATAATTCCATTTCCGATTTTATTGATATTTCAGCACCATTCTGTATCATACAAACTAAACGCATTAATTAGGAAATAAAAACTTTTCTTTGGAATTACAAGGTTGACAATAATTATAGGGTGACAATTTGTATTATATTTGACATATTTAAATTTACCCAAAACCAAATAGAAATCTTGAATAATAAATTATTTGAAATATATGTCAGTAATACCTTTTTAAATTAACAATATTATTAATAATTGTATTACAAAAATATATACCTAACTAATATGCGAAATGTATTTATTCACAAGAAAATATGCAGAGAGAAACAAAATATTCATTCAGAACAATATAAAAATAACAAAAAAATATTTAGAACCAAAAGAACATTCTGAACAAAAACAAAATATTAGAACAAAAACATTAAAAAAATAAAATTATTAACTATACAGTAAGGTCGTCGTGTTCGATTTCCGCAGTTTTACTGTAACCTGAGACTAGCCCTTAAATTTACTTAATAAAAATATTGAAAGACATAGCACATAAGTGTAATAATGTACAATATATTTTCTTACGGTTTTATCTTGGTAATTTCTTAAGCGTCCCCAAGTTTATTGCAGTTTTAATTGTACAATCCGATGTTGCGTAATTAAATCGTAACGTATATGCAACGTTTAGTTAAAATTTTTGTATTGAGTGCAATTTTTAAATGGTCAGTATGTGAGACTGTTGTAATTTATCTGAGTTTTGCGTCAATGCAATTTGTGATTAATATTTAGTTTTGTAGTAAAATATGTCCTGGACTAGAGAAATATCATTAGAATGCCAACTAAGTAAAAACTGTATGATGGCCAAAACTAAACTATATGTGAATTACGCAAACACTACAATTAAAATTTATCATGTATGGGACCAGATTAGTGTATGTAATTTTTGAATTTTACCAACAAAAAACCCAAAAAATAATGTGAACTAATAATGTGAATCATAGACGACCGTACAGTCTATGTAATAATATTTTTTATGAAAATAAATTCCATATATTTCCCTGCTTAAATATTTAAAACTTTAAAATATTGGTCGTCGCTATAATAGTGATTTTAAACAAATAAAACGCCCGGAAAATATTTAATTATATCAATCACGTAAGTCCGTATAGGTTATAGCAAAAGTCTTCATCAATAGATCATATTTTTATCTTGCTGTGTTAGTAACGATTTCAGGTATTTTCTTTACTTAAGTTGCGTTTACAATCAACCGAAAACGAGTCCGGTAACGACAAAAACAGAAAATATATATATATATATATATATATATATATATATATATACCGGGTGTCTACTTTTTTTTTGTTACATAGGGAATACAATGCTAAAATTTTCATTTGGTGATAAATTTTCCCCTAATTATTATAGAACAAAAGTACAAATACAAAAGTTGTTTAGAATTCAAAAATGCATCAAATGATGCCAAATTTATCAATATAGGATGTTCCGATCAAGAATTAGAAGCAAATTAAAATTTCCATTTTTGCGCTCTTTACATCAAAGTGCCATGGAAATTAAACAAATAATTTCATTTCATGTAAAGAGCGCAAAAATGGAAATTTTAATTTGCTTCTAATTCTTGATCGGAACATCCTATATTGATAAATTTGGCATCATTTGATGCATTTTTGAATTCTAAACAACTTTTGTATTTGTACTTTTGTTCTATAATAATTAGGGGAAAATTTATCACCAAATGAAAATTTTAGCATTGTATTCCCTATGTAACAAAAAAAAAGTAGACACCCGGTATATATATATATATATATATTTACATGAATTATGGAACGGATACCGTTTTCCGTGAATGAGAATGGCAAAAATTATTCAACTTAGCCATTTATACATTCTCGTTCTCGGGTTGATTGTGAACTCAGTTTTAAAAGGAATGTATCACAGATGTTGAAAGCTCCTATGGATACGGCGGGCTCACTGTACTTGGATTTATCAATTCCATATTTCCATCGAAAAATAATACATTCGATTCAAAAATACGATCTTCATTTTGTGTAAGATGCTGATTAAATTCATGACGTTTTTGAACATGTCTTCGTAACGAGGAAGAATATCTAAACTTCAGTCCACAACGTAAACATTTGTAAGGCATTTCTTTCGTGTGAATACGCATGTGAGCGTTTAAGTTCACAACCACTTTTCCACATATTTTACATTTCTTTTGTAATTTCCGTTTGTGTATAAGAGCATGCTGCTTCAATTTTTCTGCGTTAGTAAAATATTTATCACATAGGTCGCATGTTAAATCGTCCGCGTCACTATCTCTCGATAATGGCTCATTTATTTCCATATTTAAATCCACAAAACTATTTCCGTTATCTTCATGTGAATTTTCTACAGTAAAAGTGTTTACTGTTGTTGTCTGTTTCGAGCTACCTTCGACAGTCGACAAATTATCGTTTCCTTTTTTCTTCTTGAAAGCACAACCTTTTAAGTGACGCTTTAAATGTGCGTCACGAGTGAAGCGTGCATTACATATGTTACATTTATAAGGCCTTAAGTTGGTATGCGCTGTTCCACGACTTTTTTTACGTCTTTTTAAATTCGTTTTCACTGAATTGTATTGTAGTTTTTTCTTTTCATTTTGTTCTTTGGCATGATTTTTCATATGTTTTTTAAAAGTATCGTTACGAATAAAATGTTTGTTACATCCTTTACATTGATAAGGCCAGTCATTTTCATGTTTAGCACGAATATGGACAAGTAAAGCTGAATGACGATAGTAACTTTGTTCACAGCATACGCAAAAATATTGTTTTTCTTTTGAATGCGACCACATGTGAATTTTTAAATGAATAACAAGTTTTCCACATACTGGACATTTCTTTTCTGTCTTATATTTGTGGCTATAAGTGTGTGCTTTTAAAGTTTTAATATTTTGAAAATCTTTTTTACATAATTCACATTTATAAGAGGACTTATTTTTTTTATTATCGTTCCGTAATGACTTGTTTATTTCTGTAGTTGGATGAGGAAAATTTGTTTTGGTGTCTTTTGTAATAGGTTTTTTATTTTTATGCATACGTAGATGCATCTTAAAGTTAGCGCTATTAACAAAAGTTCTTTCGCATTTTTCACATTCTAAAACATTTGTTGAATCACTATCATCTTCCAAAAAGTCATCAACATCTACATTGGTAGAACTATTTTTCGAAGTCTCATTCAAAACTTTTCTCACTCTATTATTAATTTCTTTTTCTGAGCTAACTAATAAGGAACCAGAAGTTTCCATTACTTCCTTTGCATGTTTTGAACTCTCTGTTTTAGCTGGAACAATTTCTATATTTTTCAATTTCGCTTGATTTAATTTATTGGTTTTTTCTTTGGTTTGTTTATACTTATTACGTCTCTTCGGTGATAAAATTTTTCTGTATATTTTATGTTTATAATTTTTTGCATTTTCTTTCTTTTTTAGATGCAATTGTAAATGTTTTTTCATATTATTACTAGTTTTGAAAAGTCTATTACATATTTTACACTTATGTGGTTCTTCTTCAATAGCACAAACATGTCCTCCTGATTTTCCAATAAATTTTCCACATATTTCACATCTCTTGTTATACGGTTTACGTGCTTCACGTATTTCAGACTTATCAGTTAAATATGTTGGATTATTATCTACTTGCAGTAATGATCTATCTTCTTGCAACAATGACTCATTCTCTTGCAGCAATAATTCATCTTCTTGCAGCAATGATTTATCTCCTTGAACTAATGATTCGTCTTCTTGCGGCAATGATTCACTTTCTTTCAGTAATGATTCGTGTTCTTGCAGCAATGATCCATGTTTTTGCAATAATGATTCTTGCAACAATAATTTATTTTCTTGCAGCAATGATTCATTTTCAAACATAAATGATTTATCTTGCTGGAGCATTGAACCATCTTTTGCAGTAACGCAGTCTTGCAGTAATGATTGTTTTTCTTGCAGCAATGATCCATGTTTTTGCAATGATTCTTGCAACAATAATTTATTTTCTTGCAGCAATGATTCATCTTCAAACATAAATGATTTATCTTGTTGGGGCATTGAACCATCTTTTGCAGTAACGCAGTCTTGTAGTAATGATTGTTTTTTTTGCAACAATAATTCATCCTTTTGCAGTAATGTTTTATCTTCTTGCAGCAGAGGATCTTCTTGCAGAAATGATTCATCTTCTATCAGCAATACTTCATTTTCTATCAGGAATATTTCATTTTCTTCTAGCGATAATGCATCTTCTTGTAGCATTAATTCGTCTTCTTTTTTTACTGGATCAGTATGTTTTTGTAGTAATAATTCGTTTGCTTCTGTGTTCAAATTGGAAGAACTGTCTATTACATCTAAAGAAAAGCTTTCTGAAAAAGGTTTCTTGGATTTATGCTTACGAATATGTGGTCTAAAATTAGTAAGATTATTAAAACTTTCTCCGCAGACTTCGCAATTGTAAATATTTTCATGATTTTCTTCTATTATTGGTTTATCGTTTTGTATTAACAACGCATCTACTTCTGTGTTTAGATTGGTAGAACATTTGTTAACGTTTTCTGAATCAATAGTTTTTGTGAAAAATTTTGTAATTTTATGATTGTTGAGACTTGTAATAGGTTTCTTAATAATTTTTTTACTATTATAATTAATTTGTTTTTTAATTTTATGTGTACGAAGATGCATCTTAAAATTAGCGCTATTAATAAAGGTTCTTTCGCATTTTTCGCATTCTAAAAGATTTGTTGGGTCGCTATCTTCTTTCAAAGATTCATTTACGTCTGTATCGGTAAATATATTTTTTGAATTCTCATTCAAACATTTTTCCGCTCTATTATTATCTTTTTTCGCGCAACTATCTACAGTAACTAATTTCGGAGTATATTGAATTTCATCATATTTTGGAATTAATAAAGAATCATCTACTTGTTCATTAAGATCATTTTTGTAGGGTTTATTAACATCACTTTCCCGTTTTACAAAAATCTTTTCTTGCGTTTTCTTGTCATTATTTTTTGTTTTATTTCCTGTATATTTTAACTGATGTAAATAATCTTTTAGTGTTACATCTGATTTTAAGCATTTTTGTATAAATCGATATGCATTACTTAGTTGTTCAATGCAAAGTGTACAAATTACATTTGGTAACTCGTCATTGTTATAACCCTTTAAAAAAACATTTTATTTTTAAAATATTATTATTAGAAATAAAAAATAATATACATACAATTCCTGGTATAACAGCTTTTAGTTTATCAATTAAGAGTACATTATCTGCATCTAAATTATTTAAGCTGGATGATATATTTTCGTTACCAACACATAATCGACAAAGTATTGCAAATTCCACCATTGTGGTTTTCGTAATTATTATTTAAAATAACATAAATATTCTCATTATAGACAGTTTTGTAGGTTACTTATCAAACGACAATGTCGCGACAAATGTCTTTATCTATGGCGCACAGTTGTCGCGCGTGTTACAATGGATGGTTTGAAACAGTTTGAAAATGCTCTAACCGTACTGTGTCATATAGCTCAAATTGCCATAACACGAAGTTCAAATTTCATCTTTATGTAAAGATATTTTTAGTACGTTTTTCGTAAAACCTTGAATCAAATTTACATTTGTTAAAACATAAACATTTGCTATAAACATTTAAAATATTTTAAATCAAGGAACCATGAATGTATGAATATTTTTTTATTTAACATAATATAAATTCAAAATATATTTATTATTACAATATTCAATTATTAAAAATACATAAATTTTGTTCGAAAAACTTTGCGATTGTGGTAACATCTAGCGGTTATTTATATAATGCAACTGACAGATCTATGAAATTGACAGATCTTATTCCAAGTTTTACTGGAAATATAATTAAATTATGCTTACCAATTTATTAATTGTTTTATTACAAACAAAAATATAGGAATATAACTTTTCCAATAATATATTTCAGTTGAATGTAAGTATACTCCATCTCCAATTTTTAGTATTTTATATAATATTGCACAATTGTATGTGTATAACGATTTATAAAAATTCCATTTGTACAATTTATACAACAGAATTAAATAATGCTTATCGATTTGTTCAAAAATGCTATACCTAAGTTTCAAGTTTTGATACAATATTTTAGACAGAAAAAAACGCAGAGAATGTAAATGTAATTAGAGATATAGGGAATACACAAGCAAATAAAGATGCAGAAAATTTTAATTAACAAGATTAGAAGTATATGGGTAAACCCATATATAGACTACTTTGACATTTCTCGGAAAGTTGGTAACACTGTATTTTAATAATATTATAATTTATGTGGGCACTAGGAGATACTTTTCTGAAAATTTGATCAAAATCGAATAAATAATGTAGCCACAATAAATTTTTAAAAAAATTTGTGATTTTTTTCTCAATAAGTTGGCAACACTGTATTTTGTTAAAATTGCATAATTTATTTAGGCACTAGGAAAAACTTTTATGAAAATTTGATTAAAATCGGTTAAATAAAATGGTCATAATAAATTTTTAAAAATTTTACAAATTTTTTTCTTGGAAAGTTGGCAACACTGTATTTTGTTAAAATTACATAAATTATATGAATACTAGGAGAATCTTTCGTGAAAATTTGAGTAAAATCGGTTGAATAACATGGCCATAATAAAATTTTAAAAACTATAGTAATTTTTTTCTCGGAAAGTTGGCAACACTGAATATTAATAAAATTATGTAATTAATGGGAGCATTAGGAAAATCTTTTCTGAAAATTTGATCAAAATCGGATAAATAACGTAGCCAATATGAATTTTTAAAAACTTTAGTAATTTTTTTCTCGGAAAGTTGGCATTACTGGAAAAAAACAAAACCACATGACCATCTTGAGCACTAGACAAATTTATCCTGAAAATTTCATTAAAATCGGTTGAACCGTCTAGGAGGAGTTGCGGCCACAAAATTTTGACTTACGACCGAGCGAGCTGACGACGCACATCCATACACCCACATAAACTAAGTTCAGATTCGTCATCTACAGGCTATATGAAGGATTTCTATACAATTTTTTTTTTTTTTGAAAATGTTACAGACACCGTACCAAACGCTATACTACTTTTCCTTGCAGTCAAAGTAGTAAAAAATGACATCAAATTTTGTTTTCCGAAACTTAATAGAGATGCGTGCCAGTGCTTACATTTACTATTTACAGGGTGACCACGCTTCTGGAAAACCGGGAAAAGTCAGAGAATTTTACTGGTCAGGAAAAAGTCAAGGAAAAGTCAGGAAATTTCATTACAAATCAGGGAAAATTTTGTAATTACAAATAATTTTTTTCCATGGCTGCATTTTCGTTAATCAACTCCTCACTGATCGCATAATTATAAATCCGATTAAAAACTCAATATTTTTCATATATCTTCCCTTAGTAGTGATGTTTCTTTCGTTAATTGAACCGCAACAAGGTTCAATAAACCTTGCAAATATTTTTATTTTTTACTATCCATGCGACTGATTAGTGTTTGTTTTTCTATATTAATCAGTACCGTTCGATTTTTTTTTGTGTATTGATCTCTGCAAGCCCGTCGTCTTATTTGCAGTTCAAATTTTGTCGCGTATTTCTTAATATAAATAATGAGATTAGTGGGTGGTTATTTGTTCAAAAAGTGGTCAGGGAAAAATTTTGAAAATCGCCTGGAAAACCTGGAAAAGTCAGGGAATTTTTTTTCAGAAAAAGAGTGGCCACCTGTATTTAAATAAAAATTTAAACTTATACATCAAATGCAAACAAAATAGAAAACTATTGTTAAAAAAGTTGTTTTATGACTTCGATAATAATAACGAATATCAATGAAAAAAATATTATTCATTTATTCATACTATTTGTATTTTTTTTAATGCGATATTTTTACACAAGCAATATACTTTTCTCCTATTTCTTTCTCTGGAGATGCAGTGTATGAAGCAATTATTTATAATATGTTATATACAATGCATCTAAAAAATCATATATATATATATATATATATATATATATATATATATATATATATATATATATATATATATACAATGTAACTAAATAATTTTATGTTGTTATATATGTATACCGTGTGTTGACTTGGACCGTCGTACATAGGGATTTAGCATGTAAAAGCAGACATATGCGATTTCCTGCTTCCCAAATTATTATACAAAAAAAACTTTGGGATAAATGTTTTAGGAAACACTTTTTTACATGTAAATCAATCAACAAAATTTTTTTTGGAACCATCCCAACGTCAGGAATTAGCTCTATAGTTGTCAAGAAATTAACTGAAAATGGCATTAGCCGTGAAATTCGATTAGCATTTGTTTGATTTTTTGTTCCAATTTCACGGCTACTGCCATTTTCCAGACAATTTCTTAACAACTTTAGACCTAATTCTTGACGTTAGGTAGGTTCCAAAAAAAATTTTAGTAATTGATTTACATGCAGAAAAGTATGCCCTAAAACATTTATCATAAGGTTTTTTTTGTAAAATAATTTGGGAAGCAGGAAATCGCACATGTTTGATTTTACATGGTAAATCCCTATGTACGACGGTTCAAGTCAATACACTGTATAATATGCAATGCGTCTCATAATCATATATACAATGTGCTTTAAAAATTTATATACTAAATGTTTAAAAAATATTAAATCTATTATTTTATATTTAGGTTTAGTTCTAGTTTATACTGTCTGTTTTGTGTCTAGTCGAATTATAACTAACCGGTATGCTTTGTTCATGTTTCCAGTCTCAAACTTAACGCTAACGAATAATACGACTTTTCCTAAAATCGGTGATTGATCTATTAGTAGATTTGTTTACACTATATTTTTTAATAAATCACAATATGTAATCAAGTAAATAATCAGAAATATATTTTTTATAAAAGCAGTTTTTATTTATTAATCATGTTTATGTTACAAATAACTAATTTTATCATATTTTGATACAGCTATAATAGCATGTATATCGCTGGTAGATAAACAATTAACAATTTTTTCCGTAACGAGATGGGGCAACTTAAATAATGTAGCAATAGCGTCATTTGCTAATGAGGTTAACTGTTTTCTAAATACAGCTCTTTCTAATTTTGCTTGTAATAGATCAGCATAAATAGGAAACTTGTAAATATAGTTTTTTGATTCTAGATTAGTCGCAAAGTTTTTATTTTTTAGATAATTCGATACAGTAACGACAATTTGTGTTAAAATATCGTAGTACGATATATTTCCCACCCGTAATAGCATCATATTGCTAATTTCATTCTTGCATTGCAACTGATATGTTAAACGAAAGTTTTCTATTAATTTCAAACAATTGTCATTTAAATAAACACCAGCGTATTTCAATTTAACTAAATGATCTTTAATGAAATTAGTTTCGAGTTCAAAATAGGTCGTCGATAAACAATTGAAATCTAGTTCATAATTAAGTAACAATTTAATAAAATTCCTTGCTGATATTTTAATAGCTATATTCAGTATGGTATCACCATTTTTATTTTTCGTACTAGGATCGATTCCTTTTTCCAATAACAATTTAAAACATTTATAATCCCTGCTTCTAAGTGCTGTATACAACATAGTTTCACCATCTTCATTCTTGAAATGAATATAGGCGCCATATTCGATGAACAATTTAACAATATCATCATAACCGTATAATAACGCTTCATAAATTAACGGTTTACCGTAATTATTTTTCATATTAACATCGATACCTTTATCTAAAAAGAATCTACAAAGTTCAATATTGTTATCCCATAGCGCGGTATGCAAAATAGTTTTTTCTTCCTTATTAACGTTATGCAAATCAGCACCGTATTTTAAAAGTACGTCTACCAGATGAATTTGACGGTTAATAACGGCTTTGTAAATGACGGTTTCACCAAAACTATTTCGCGCGTTTGGATTAGCGCCTTTTTCTAATAAAAACTGGCAAACTTCTTTACTGCCACTACGAATTGCTATGTGAAGTACTGAATCACTTAAATAATTTTCGGTATTTATATTTGCACCGTGTTCGATTAAAATCTCAATAACGTTTTTCGATTCTTTTGTAGTTACCGCGTAGTAAAGTGGCGTATTACCGCTATTATCTTTTGCGTCAACGCATGCGCCTTGCTGTAAAAGTAATTGCACAAATTCAAGTTTATTACGATCCACAGCTAAATGTAGGGGTGTTTGTCCGTTCATATTTTTCATATTTACATCTGCGTGATATTTTTCTATTAGCATGTAAACAATATCTTTATTTCCCGATAGAACAGCGGTGAATAAACTTAAAGTGCGGTTTATGTCAATTTTACGTGCAAATTTAAACAATTCATCGACGATATCTTGATATCCGTTCTCGATAGCAATACGTAGCGCAGAATAATCTTTTACACCGGCACCATTATTTAAAAGTAGACGAGCTTGTTCCATATTGCCATCTTTGAGAGCAAAACTCAGCGGTGTATCGCCGCCATTATCCTTAGCGTTGATATTAAAGTAACCGTTATAGTGATCATGTGTGACTTTATTTAGTATCATTGTAAAAATGTCCAGATCACCTTTTGCGGCTGCAATATGTAGTGGTACTTCGCCGTTTCGATTGATTATATTAACGCTGGCGTTTGCTTTCAGAAGAAGATGAACAATACGTTTATTTCGGTTAGCGATTGCAAAATGAAGGGGGCTATTGTATGTTTTATGGTCAATGGTATCGACTTTAGCGCCACGTTCGAGTAGCAGACGAACTATATCGATGTGATTTTGTTTGACTGCATCGTTTAAAAGTATGGTAAGAAGTTGAAAGGTTATTGTTGAAGATGAAATCTGATCGATTTGACGTTCAAGTTCGTCAAGATGGCCGAAATGAACAGCTCGTGATAATTGTACGTTGATTGTTTTTGGTAATTCAGTGCAGGTTATTACTTCAGGCATTACTTGCTAATGTTATCTGTTTTTGTGTTGTTACTGTAATAAATTCAAATTGAGAATAAATTTGAACTTATTTTCGAACTGTACTAATGAAAAAAATTGAAAACAAAAATACCTTTTATGAATGGTTGACGTTATTGCTTAAAAGTTGCCATAAATGATAAATTTGAAGTTCTGTAAATGATAGCAAAGAGAATATAATATATTATATTCTCTTTGATGACAGTAATATAACACTGGAACTGAAATATTACAATACATATTATTATATTAATTAGATTAGTTAATTATAATATTTGGAAAAAAGCTAGTATATCCTTAGCTCTAATTGCAGACAAAATTTTATATAATTCTGTTCAGCAATATTTAATCACAAAATTCTGATATTTATCAATTCAAAAATTATCATTTTAGATGGGCAAATTCTCCAATTTTTTAATTAAAAATGGCTAAACAAAATTTCATAAAATTTTGTCTGAAATTAGTACATCAGCACTAACTGTATACGTAGACAAAATTTTATCAAATTCAGCCCAGCCATATTTAAATTTGAAAATGCTGCAGCAGATGGTTCAATTGATTTAAAATTAATTTGTTAAAAGATAAATATTATTTAGATATTAAATGTCATTTTGACACTTTTGAATGAGGACAAAAAAATATTGTTTTATAATAGGTATAAACAATTTAATATATTAGAATTATTTTTAAAATTTTCAAAATTTAATAATAAATTAGAAATGTACGTATATAATTGAAAATATCGATATTCCTTACTTTAAAATAATGATACCCAAACTTTAATGATATTCTGCTTTGCTATGTCATTAGTTACTATGACAATTTCTATTTGTTTACGAAAAATGTACATGTGGTGACGCCTCCCTGAAATTTTCAAAAAATCGATTTTGTTACATTTTTTGAAAGCTTATAGTGTGTAGAATATTTAGCTAAACTAGTTTTCCGAAATTAAAACTTGTTGCGGAGTTACAGCAATTTTTACAAAGTCGTGTCAGGGCAGGTAAAATGGACGGATTGGTCCAACCAATAGGGTATCTCAAACTTTAAACGCGTTTTTTTCGATACCATGTTTTTATAAACTTATCCAGAAGATATTTTGGAAACTATTGGTTCAATTGACTTGATTTTCTCTTAAAGAAAGAGAAATGAATTTTCTAGGTTGTAAAGTAGGATATTTTAGATATCTACTTTTTCGATTTTTTGTGTGTTTTAAATTTGATTTTTTATATTGAAAAAAAAAACACTTTTTTTCCAAAATGCGGCCATTTTTACCTATATATCAAAAACGAACTTTATAAATGAGTTTCTATACTATATAGATTATTAGTGCACGAAATTTTTATGATTTTTATTAATAAATATAAATTTTGAAGAAAATATATTTTTTAAACCTCAAAGTTTAACCGACAATAAATATAAATTAAATAATCTAACCTTTAACTGCATCCTGTTATTCTTTGCTATCCTTGATTGGCATTCTTGTAATCCCAGAAAGTTTGTAATTTAAAAAAAAAACACTGCACCAACACTAAGCCATTGTATTTATGAAATTTTCAAATTAATAAATTTTGATTTCTTTAACTCACAATTAGTTTTAAACGAGAAATACTACACCAACTATAAGTCATTGTATATATATTAAATTTTCATTTCGTTAATTCAAAATTAGTCTTAATAGAATCAGTCTATCACACACGACACTTTATTCACAACTAAACGCAAAAATAATAATCCAAACACACAAATGTTTTTACTAAAATATTAATTGATTATAATTGAGTTACGCAAAATTGTTAGGTAGCATTCTTCATGAATATTTGGTCAAACGAATTAGTACTTGTTAACGTAAAACTTAATTATTATAAGAATTTTTATCTAATTGAATTAATTATACAGTGTAATTGATTTTAATGGAATGATATGGAATTTTTTTATTACTGATCGGACAAAGTATTTTATTTGAAAAAAAAATTCTTTTTTTATATTCAAACTTTTACTGAAGTTGGCAAAATTTGTCCACTTATACAAGGTGACAAAAAATATATGTTTAGTGTTTTTAGATTCAAATAAAATATTTAGGTATAGATTTTTTTACAAATAGCAAGTTTATGCAAAATAAAAAAAATTAAATTGCCAATTGTTTTATTTTTAGTTGATTTTCAATACTTTGGTAAATAAGATTTTTAATTTTTCCTCAGAAAACATGTTTCAAAACTAAATTATTATAGAACAAGATTAGAAGTATATGGGTAAACCCGTATATAGACTACTTTGATAAGAACTAGGAATAATTTTTTTATTTCTTTCACCAAAAGTTGGCAACATTATATTTTACTAATATTATATAATTTATGTAAGCGCTAGTGGTATCTTCTGTAAAAATTTGATTAAAATCGGATAAATAATGTACCCATAATAAATTTTTAAAAACTTTATTAATTTTTTGCTCGTAAAGTTGGCAATACAGTATTTTAATAAAATTATAATTTATGTGGACACTAGGAGAAACTTTTCTAAAAATTTTATCAAAATCGGATAAATATTGTAACCACAATAAATTTTTAAAAACTTTAGTAATTTTTTTTGGAAAGTATGCATCACTGAAAAAAATAAAACCACATGACTGTCTTGGATACTAGACAAATTTATCCTGAAAATTTCATTGAAATCGGTTGAACCGTCTAGGAAGAGTTGCGATCACAACATTTTGAATGACGACTGAGCGAGCTGACGACGCACATCTATACACCCACTTAAAATAAGTAAGACGCTATATGAAGAATTTCTATATAATTTTTTTTTTGAAAATGTTATAGACACTGTATCAATATTGCTATACCACTGTTTCCTTGCAGTCAAAGTGGTAATAAATGTATTTGTGACAATATTTCTGATATTTAGGTGTTGTAATAAAATAATAATAATTAATTATAAAAAAAACAAGATATTAATTTATTTATTTTATTTATTTTTACTAAATATAAACTGGTCTACAAGCTACAAAGTGAACGTGACATGATTTTTGTTTTTCATTTTTATAATAAAGTAGACAGGGTTGAATTAAGGACTTTTTTTAAATGTGTGTATGTGTTTTCGAGGCGGGCAAGATAGGGTAAGGGGCCTGAATTTTTTTTGTGGGCCTATCACATTGTACAATAATCATAATAATTAAATCTTAATACAATCATTAATTAATTATAAATCCATGTCAGTTTTTCACAGTAAATCACTGATTTTTTTCTTTGGTTGTATATTACACATTTTTTTTTAAATAAAAATATTTTAATTAAATAAATTAATTATATCAATTACCATAATAAAAACAATTTTTGTTATTTCAATTTCTTTAAATTATGCCGAACATATATTTTATAAATATTTCTTTTGTTTTATTTGTCAAATAAATAAAATTTCTTCTGTATTTTATATCAAAATAAATTTTACCTTTTTAAATTTATTAGAGATTGATAAAAAAGTAATTTTTCCAATTTTACATCAAAATTAAAACTTTAATAAATAGTACATACATACTAATTTACAACATTATTTTTTTCAAATTACTTAAAATTCACCATAAGAACGAAATTTAAAGCTGAAGAATAGATCTAACATAAAAATTTTGACAAAAGAACTTCTATATATTATATATTTTCAAAGTTTTGATTTTTATGTGTATATATATTTAACTTTTGTTGTAATAGGCTGTATTTTAACTTAGCTATGGTAATTTTTTAGTAATCTCTAAAAAAAAATGAAGTTGTGATAAAAATAAAATATATATTTTTAAAATGCGCCTATAGATATGCAACTTCAAATATGTGAAAAACTTTAATTGCATAAATTCAGGGGTGAAAATTATGATATAAAATATAGAAAAAAATAAATAAATTTGACAAATTATTAATTAGTTATTAGTACGTAATTATGTGACTAGTTGTAAAAATTGCATTTTCATTAATTTTGAAAAAATAAATAAAACAAAATTTTGTTCTTTTCAAAAATGTCAAAAATATTAATTTTTAAAAAGTTTTATGTGTTTCTCTTATTGACTCTCAAAGTATCTTTTTAAGTGCATTAAATTATATTCTAACTACACGTTAATGAATATTTACAAATATAATAGTTTAAGAAATAAAATGGAATCTTTTATATTATTTTTATAATTTTTTATTTTCTATAAGTTTTTATATTTTATATAAAAACTAATAAAATCAATATACATATTTAGCTCCTTATTTAATAGATATGTCTGTATTATTTTATCAAAGTCACTGCATTGATCAAAGAAATTATTTGTTAAATTGTTACTAGACAGTGTAATTTTAAATTTTGTGCAAAAACTTTGATATTTATAACCTAAATAAAAAGAAAACGAATCCATTTTATTTCTTACGTACATATTTGATAGCAATTCTGTGCAATATTTTTATGTATATAATTCTTTGGTGTATCTTACAGACTAAATAATATAAAATATATTTAAAGTTAAAAAAAAAAGATTAACATAAAAATTGTCAAAATAATTCATTTACGCTTAATAATAAATTAAATCAAAAAAACAAAAAATTCGTAGTTAAATTGAGACCAATTTTCTTACAATAAAAATACGTTGGCAAATACTGTTGGCTCCTTTTGGTTTTGTCATTATTTTTATTTTATTTTTTTAAATACTTTTTAAATATATAATTCATCTTTTTATAAATATATACTGTTGTTTGCAACAGTTTATCGAAGAAATAAACACTTATCTACACTTAGATCTGTCACTTAACACGGCATTTAATCAAGAATTATATGTTCATGTTAATAACTCACTTCACACAAATAATATCTACAAATAAATTTAATATTATTATTTATATATATTTGGTACGTTTTCCTCCGAATTCTATTTCATTCTCCCTACATAGAAAAAAGTCTATGGAGTTCATGAGTTTCTTGTAGTTGTTGAAAGAAATACTTTAGCCAATAATGTAGTCATCGTTTGTTGATGATAGTGTTGGTTCGGTTTTTAAACAGGCGCTGCCCGTTGGCGAGTCGGCCGATGCTAGCGAATTTGCTCTGGTTGCCGCTAGAGGACTACGGCTGTTTGGTTCGTCGCACTGCTGAATTTGGCCGGTAATTTGGTTCACTGCGTTACTGGTTGTCAAATCGTTGTTACAGTAATAATACGCTGAATCTAGACAAAAGAGAAACGGGGTTTTGTTAGTGAATTATTAGTGTTTTACGCTCATTATTGAGCAAATATGTCTACAAAGTTCTGGGATTTTGAGGCAGGATTTTTTTTAAATAAAATAAATTCAAAAATTATGATTTATTAAAATGATTATTATGATTTATAAATTATTTTTAATTATGTTTAAATATGTCCAGCACTTTATAGACATCTAAATTTTTTTTTTAAATATTACAATGTTTTTCTTATTGTAATTTTTGATGTAATCCCCCTTTTATTGTCAATGAAAATGTTCATCAAATTTGTAGAATAAAAAAAATTATTATTGTATATACATTTTATTTTGAATGTTAATTAAGAATTTTGTCTTATAAATACATAAATCAATATTGCTACTAATACCGGTCCTTCGTACTTGCTTGTCCGTGTACAAACCAACTTGGTTGTTTGACTGGTTGCCTAAACAAAATTAGTTACAATTTCTCTTTAAATATTAACCATTAACAAGTTATTAATATAATTAACTAATAACTGCATCCGAGAAATATTATATATATATATATATATATATATATATATATATATATATATATATAATTTTAGGATAACGGGTATCGGCAAGAAATAATAAAAGTTACAATAACATTAATGTATATCAAATTTATTGTAAAATTGCCAATATTTTGCTTCTTCAGGGCAAACAGACTAAAATAGCAAATTAAGAATTAAATTACCGTACCGTTCGAATTATACAAAGCATATTACTTACATAATTGATACAAAAATGTTTTTAAATAAGTGTAAATGATATTGTTAGCGAAAAATAAATAAAGTATACAGATACTATGTATATTTCGCTAACAATATTAGTTACACTTATGTAAAAATATTTTTGTCTTTATCAATTATGTAAGTAATATGCTTTGTATAATTAGAACATTTACGGTAATTTAATTCTTAATTTGCTATTTTAGTGTGTTTGCCCTGAAGAAACGTAAAAGTTTAAGCGAAATATTAGCAACTTTACAATAAATTTGATATACATTAATGTTTTGCTTTCAAAATGTTTATTCCTTGATTATTCTTTTAAATATTTTTACACACTTATCGTTTTTCAAATTATGATATTAAGTTTGCAGGAGCGGCTTTGATTGTTACTAGCAATATTGTTTTGAGAAAATACACAAAAATATAGACAATTCTTTTCATTAAATATAAAATTGCGGATTAGTTTCTTATATATAAAAAAAAGTTTTTAAAATTGCTTGATGAATATCTTCATAGTTGCAGCGTTATAAAAACGCTCATTTTGTTTTCCCCCTGAAAATTATACTCACTGTTTACTTACTGAGCAACCCGCTGGAGGCGCCACCATAGCCGTAAGTACCATATGCAGCCGCTCCATATTGGCTATATGCAGAACTATATGCGTAGTCTGATCCAGGTACTACAGTTCCACTACCTGCAACAATACATATTTTTCTTTATTACAGTTTTAGAAAGAGTGTATGTACTATTTAATTCGAATGTAATAATTATTACACATTCAAAAGAATGTTTTGAACGTCATCCTCATGAGTAGGAATAAACTGTTATTATAAAATTTAATAAAGTAGTTAGTCTGTAACATTGTTCGATATATGGCCCAGAATATATATATTCTATTTATTTAAATAGAATATATATATATATATATATATATATATATATATATATTCTGGCCATATATCTGTCACAAACATTGCTTTAACTTTAAACGGAAACCTTAACACAGGAGACCCAAACGTGCGATCAAGCGACGAAAAGTATTTAACAACACCCTTCCTTGTATCCGTGGTCAGTTATTGAGTTGAGAGCAACAAATTTCCGACTTTGGCAAAATAACGGACACACTAATATATATATATATATATATATATATATATATATATATATATATATATATATATATATATATATATATATATAGACATTTTAGACAATTTTGGATCATTCATTCAACGACCAGAGCTGGGCATGTTTGTATGTTTGTACTTAATTACTTTATGAAATACTTTTTTGTACTCAGTATTAGTACTTAATATTAAAGCACTTTTAATATTTGAGTACTTTCAATTTAATTACAAGTACTTGTACTTAATGTGTACCTAAAATTTGTGCTTAAGAAAATATTTAAATATTGACAAAGTACTTAAATATTTGTTACAGTACTTAAGTATTGTAATAAATATTTTGAGTCATATACTGTAAACTTCGCTGTAAATTTCATCATTACGAATATCAACAATCATTACATTCTCGTTAAACAATAAAGTATTTTAACAAAGTTAAAAAAAAGAACCTTTTATTACATATTAAAAGATTTTTAGTTAAAGTTCTGTATTATTTTTATTAAAACGAAACGTAGTTTTATAATTTATTGCTTCTCTACTACCACCATTTTCTTCTACCTGGCATAAAAGCCAGCCAGTCTGTTTCACCATACTGACGAGCAATGACTAGGGTAATTTGCGAAATTTTGAGACACATCTCAACTTTTAAATTAGTTTTATAATGTTTTCTACACGAAAATTGATCACCACCACCAATGTTGAATTAAGAAAAGTATCTCTTCTTCCTAACCTGTACTATATCCGAAACTCGGTAGCATTGAATAATGCTGTGTTGCTGTCGCTGCACTCAGACCAACACTGCCCGCACTACTTGCACTGGACGGTTGCAGGACAGTGAGTGCTGTAGTAGGATCCGGTGATCCGGTATGCGAAGCGGGTTGACTACCTGGTTCGGCCGGTAAGGAAAGCGGTACAGCAGCTGATGAATTATCCACAACGTTATTGCCCAAGTTACCGATGGTTAACGTACTTGTGTTTGACGTATACGGTGAACTTGTATCAGCTGCGATTATTGATAATTTTCAAAAGAGAATAATAAATAAATCATTAAATAATAAATAAAATAAAATAATTTCCCTTAAACCACAAAATAATTGAAAAAAAGCTAAATACGTATTTCGAAAAGCTTGGCGGAAACTAATTTCTGTATAATTGAAAGAGTTTGGGCCACACATTTATAGATACATACAATTGAATCTGATGAAAAACTGAGAAGGATGATTGATAGAATTAATGTTGTTGGTAAAGATATGAATCTTGTGTTGAATGTTGATAAGTGCAAAGTTTTAGTTTTTGAGAAAGGTGACTTGATGACTGAATGTAATGTATATATTGACAGTGCACGTTTAGAGCAGGTAGATGAATTTGTGTATTTGGGTAGTTTGCTGTCTAGAGATGGCCGTTTTGATCGTGAAATTGAAAGGAGAGTAAATGCTGGTTGTAAGGTTTTGAGTGCTCTGGGAACTTTTGCTAGGAATGTAAATGTTTCCAAAGAAGCTACCCCGTTTGAGTATATACAATGCAGTTTTGGTGCCCACGTTGATGTATGGTAGTGAATGTTGGGTTTGGTTGCAAAAGCATAAATGGAAAATGACTGCTGTGGAAATGAGATTTTTACGTGGGGTATGTGGTGTAAATTGGAGAGATCGGGTACGAAATAGATTAGTGTATGATGAGTGTGAAATTGAAAAAAATGTTGTAGCAAAAGTTGGTGTTAGTCAGTTAAGATGGTTCGGACATGTTGAGCGAATGTCTAATGAACGTTTGGTTAAAAAGATTTATTTGAATGATTTTGATGGTATACGTTTGCGTGGACGTCCGATGAGTAGTTGGAATGGTATGATTGAGAGTGTTTTGCTGAGCGAAAGTTTCCAAGAAGTAGGAATAAAAGAGCATGTATGAGAGGAATTATGAATGTGGATGAAGCGAAAGTTGCTTGTTTGGATAGGAATGTTTAGAGGCGACTGATTTCGAAATGATGAAAAGAGTTTGTGCCACACCCTGTTGGGTACATGGCGTGATTGTGTATGTATGTATTAATAAATTTTCAATTCAAATAGGATTCTGTTTCCAACTTAAATAGTACATAATTTGTTATGAAGATGTCAAAATTGTTCTACATTTGATTTATTATTATTTGTATTTTGTAAATTTTTTATTTCTGTTTTCAAAACATATGTTTGATGAATAACTTATACATATAAATATAACTATTTTTTTTTTGTACAATATTTATAATTAATAATGTATAACATAAAAATAAAAATGATTTCTAGGAAATATAAAAATGTACATACGCTTCATAATTATTATAGTTCAAGTACAATATTATATGTAATAAAATAATGTACAACAAAGAAATGTGATTTTATGTGACATAATAATTTTTTTTTACGACAAATAATCTAGTAAATTTATTTAAATTACGACCGCAAAATATTTTGTTTATTACTATAAAATTCATAAAAAAATTGTTTACATTGAAATATTTCAATTATTTATTATCTTTTATTGTCGTAATAAAAGCTTTGTCATAATTATATAATAGTGAATTAATAAAAAAAAAAAATAATTGAAGATTATTATTTTAATTACAATAATTTTTAATTATTGTAAAGTATAAAATATAAATAATTGATAAAATTTGCATATAAAATGAGTAATTTTTATTAAAATTCCATGAAATAATTTTTATTATCCAAAATTAAAATTATAATAAATATAAAATAATATAAATAATATAAAACTGTTGAATTCAGTTGTTAATCAAGAATATACTAAAATTACAAATTATAAGAACCAACACCATTACAAACATAACCAATAAAATTTTAAAGAATATTTTATAAATTTACTTTAAGATCAATGTACACTTGTGAACAGCAAGGTTTAATAAATATGTGACTGCTACAGATCTTCGCTGAGCATAACCTTTACGATTGATAATTATAATAAAATAAAATATTCTTTTTATATATTTATTGATTATTATAATACAGTATTAATAACCAACACCTTTTTTAGCAAATACATTTTTTCACAAATTGTTTATTTGTATAATTCTAAGCTTGTAGAAATTACGTAAGAACATTGTTATTGTTTTTTGTATACGTATAATTTTTCCAATTTGAGAAAAATTAGTTTTTTACAAGTTTAATTCTATACTTACATAAGTTTCTATAAGCTTAAATTATTATTACATAAAGATTTCAGTATTTGTGCTTTTAGAGCTTTACAGTGCTTTGTAGAAAAAATATATATATAATAGTTACAGTATTATAACAGAATTATTAGTATTTAATAATTACGTAAGAATATTAAAAATACAGTTTTTAATATTTTTTTTTAAATCTATAATTATTATAATGGCCCATCACCAAAAATTATTAATTTTCGATATGTGATAAAACTCACCGGTATGATAGGGAGACAGAGCCGGCTCCAAAACATTTCCTGCCCCTAATTTCATTTCCTGCATTGTTATCGGTGCTAATGGGGTCAGTGAGCCCGTTCCTGCATTTATTTGATATTTTTTTAATTACTGTTATTTATTCTAACAATATAACTATGTACCATCACCATTTGTAGCCCAATATTTTAATTTATAATTATCAATAACATTATCAGATGTTTTATGTGTATTCTGTATCAATTCTGTTAGAAGTACAGGCCTGTATAAAAATTCTGTACGAAATCTTGTTGCACATAGAAAAGTATTTTTCTTGTAGAATCTTAGGTTGTATTTTAACAGACTGTTATTTTTAATAGAAGTGACTATTTCGATCTGTACTCCTGGACAAAATTAACGCACCACTATGTATTATTTTGTTTACTGAAAAGTAAGCTTAATGAACTAAACTAAAGTTTAGTTACTAAACAAAGAAAAAAACATAATGAGAATTTTCTAAATATCTGCATTTTCCAAGTAAATTGTTTGATGACGGTTTCATTATATTTTGATCAAAGTTCTCTTTATAAGTAGTAGCGAGTTAGTTAAAATGATTGAATTCCTTTATATTATTAAGAAATATTTGATTAAAATTTGGAAATTTTGATACTTGATTTTAATTATAAGAATGAATACATGTATTGCATCACATACTTAATCTAGAATTACATATTGTTGTTGCAACTTCTTAAATTATATAAAATTACAACTTGTATATTAATATCTATAATAATTCATCAAAATAATGAGACTTAGTACATATTTTGTGTAATAATACTAATAAAATATGTTAAGTGTAATTCATTCTTTTCAAAATACATCCTTTATAGCTAAATTTAGAAATGTATATAATTATACCAACAATAATATTACAGAATTAAACAAATACATATTTATGAAAAATACTTGACAGCAAATTTATTGAAGTTCTGTAAATTTACTAAAAGAGACTTTACTAAAAAAAACTGTAATATTACATATCTATGTACTTTTCCATCTCATTGGTAGTATCATATTATATAATGTTTGTAATAATTCTGATTTTATGTATTTTCAAACAATTATAAGTAAAATTACAGTAGTTGAAATGTTGAATAATTATACCTAGTGTCTCATGGTTCGTAGGTAAAAATTACATATTTTTTTTTTAGAGTGTAGCTAAATTTAAAGCAGATAAATTGAATCTTTATTTCTAAATTTAAAAAAAATATTTTATAACCTATAAATAAATTTAGATTTTTCTAAAAATAAACCATGCTAATTGTTAATAATTTTACTATTTGATATAAATATAAAGCGTAAAATTAAAATTTCTACAATTTAAGTGTTTGCGTTAATTTTGTCGAAGAGTTTAGATTTTTTTCAAATATGATAAAAATATAAATCGAACTTACCTAATGAACCAGCAATCGGTGTCGTATACAAATTCTGTCCGCCAGCTTGACTCATCGTGCTAATGGTGTCGTAAAGATCTGCCGCTGACGATACAGCACCAACACCAGGAAAACCGCTATGCGTATCGTAGTAACCGGTACCCGTACCGGTTGAACCGACTGTCGTACCGGTTGTGGTTACGCCCGTTGTGTTGGTACTACCCAGTTCCGATAAAAGTTTATGCTCTTCTTTCAGTGACCATTTCGATGACCAGAGCTGAAAATGAACCGGTTGAGAAAATATGAATTAATGTTTTTGCTAATGGTTTTAGACATAGGGCATATGTAACCGGTAAAAATATTGGTTAATGGTTAACTAGTATTGAGAACTATATTTTAATATCGGTTTTCGTTGTTTAACCGGTTTTTTTTATATTTTAAACCAATTTTAGCTGGTTACCAGTTGAGAAAATATGAATTAATATTCGCTAATGGTTTTAGATATAGGGCATGTAACCGGTAAAAATATTGGTTAATGGTTAACTAGTATCGAGAACTAAATTTTAATATCGGTTTTCGTTGTTTAACCGGTTTTTTAATATTTTAAACCGATTTTAACTGGTTACTTCTTCTTTGGTTAATTTTATAAAATAAAACTGTGTAAAAAATACATACATACACAATCACGTCATGTATACAAAAGGATGTGGCACAAACTCTTTCCACTATCCCGAAATCAGTTTCCTATCAAGACAAGCAATTTTAGCTTCATTCACATTTATAATACCTTTCATACATGCTCTTCTCAAAATATGAATTAATGTTTGCTAATGGTTTTAGACAGAGGGCATATGTAATCGGTAAAAATATTGGTTAATGGTTAACCAGTATTGAGAACTAAATTTTAATATTGGTTTTCGTTGTTTAACCGGTTTTTTAATATTTTAAACCGATTTAAACTGGTTACTTCTTCGGTAAATTTTATAAAATTTATAAATTTTTCGATATTCTGAAATCAGTTCCCTTTTCCCTATCCAAACAAGCAACTCTAGCTTCATCCACATTCATCTAACTTATCTCACACATGTTCTTCTATTTCCTACTACTTGGAAACTTTTGCTCACGCAAGCCATTCTCTCAATCATATTACTTCAACTACTCATCAAACGTCCCCACGTTCAAAAATCATTCAAATAAATTCTTTTAACTAAACGATCATTAGACATTTGCTCAAGATGACCGAACCATCTTAACAGTGATTAACACCAACTTTTGCAACAGCAAACATAAGTAAGTAAGTACATTAAAACCAAAAGCAAATTATACAAAATAGAAATTAAGACCCGGTTGCACAAGGCTTTGTTAATTTAATTAATAAATTAACAAAACAGGTAGATTATCAATTATCTGCAAATCGTCTAACTGATTGATTAGTTGGCAAATTAACGAACTGGATTACTTATAAAGCATTTAACAATGTTTTACGCAAATGATTTACAAATTAAATCATGCCTAAATTGACTACTGTTTCATATTTATTCCAATAAGCTTAACAATTCTGTTAAAATCAATGAAATAATCGTAAACTTATTTAGTTAAACCATTTGTGATAAATAAATCTGAAAAAAAAAAAAAAACGTTGACAAATAAATTACATATATTAACAATTTACACAGACAGTTAATAAATAGTTAACTAAGACGTAATTTCAAATTTCTTGTTTGAAATGAATAATTTACTTAGGTATATTCCAAATTCGACATAACCGCAGTTATAGTGTTTATTAAATTACGGTGTAACTATAAATTACGGTGTTAAAACATACACTAATAAATGAGTAACGTATAGTTTTAATAAAAATATGTTCTAGTTTCTTGAGCAAAGAAGCATGAAATTTATAATTACTAAAAATAATTTATGAAAACAAAAAAAAAAACAACTTATTAGTTGTGTACTTTCGCTTTAAGCAAATTTTTTTACAAATTGAATTTTAATATTATGCAAATACTAACACCCACTTTTATTGAAAGATAATTACAGATTAATTAATTAGAAGCAATTATAAACAATTTAAGTTTATTTTGTTGTTTTGAAGGGGTATTTGCTTTGTAGCAGGTGTTTCTCAACTTTTTTTTTGGAACTTTTACAAAAAATTCAGTAAAAATGTTGGAAAATGTATTTATTAAACTTTTGAGCAGTATTTTTTTTCAAAAAAATATACTACTATTATTTTTTTGTAGTAACTCGATAATATACGTATTCCGCTAACCAAAATTCAAAAAGAATAATCATTCTTTGAAAGTAAACAATTCAATTTCACCTACAAAACCTTAATTATACGATAAAATTTCAATGGTATTCCATAATGAATCTATTAGCAAATAGAACAACAAAAATATTACTCTAAAAACCCACTTTAAACGAATAAATATCTCACCTGCAGCTATATTCATAACATTATTCTCTCTACCTGACTAGCTATTACTAATATCTCCATGTATATATTTATAAAATCAAATTACAAATTAACTGTGCATTCCTCAACGTCCTTGGATGTCGGTTTTTGTTTATTATTTGTTGCATAGCAACGGCAGTTCGATTTTTTGTTTGTTTCGTTTTTGTTTTTACGAAGAATAATAACTGTTTTACTTCGTATTGATAACGTTGTTGTTTCTCGAAGATTTTTAGTGAATCTGTTTCTTAAATCTCGTGTACAAACTGAGCAATTTTTCTTTATAAAATAGAGAAAGATAGAAAATACTTACATTTGAATAAAGCTGATCGCCATTGTATTGCGTTCTTTGTCTTTTAAGTTCATCTTCTGGATGACCGTTGATGTCTCTGTTTTCGTCTGAAATAAAAAAATAAAACAAATTAATTTACTGAAAAATAATATTTTTAAAATATATGTTATAATGTAGTCATAAATACAAAATTATATATGATTTGAATTTATGATGCACTCGAAAAAAAAATTATGGATTTTTACCTACAAACTATGAGACACTATGGTTACTCAACTGCTGTAATTTTAATATAATTACATTGAAAACTAAAAGTTTATCATTTTTGATAAAACTAGAAACAATAGCCCGTAGATTAGTGTATGATTGTAAAAATAAAAAAAAAATGTTGTTTTAAAAGGTGATGATAGTTTGGTCATTTTGAGCGAATGCCTAATAAACGTTTGGGTAAAAGATTATATGTGAATGAGTTTAACAGAATACGTTTTGCGTGGACGTCTGATGAGTAGATGAAACTGTATAATTGAAAGAGTGATTTGCGTGAACAAAAGTTTTCAAATAGTAAGATGATGATGTATGAAAGGTATCATGAATGCGGATGAAGCTAGAATTGCCTATCGGGATAGGAATATTTGGAGAAAACTAATTTAGAGATAGAGAAAAGAGTTTGTGTCACATCCTTCTGGATACATGGCGTGATTGTGTATGTATGTATATTTAATATGTAAGATTTAATAACAAAACAAAATATAACATAAAATAAAACCAGTATAAGATTTTCTTAATGAAGACGGACGTTGAGTACGTCGAAACGTCGATTATTAATAAATATTTATACAGAACTTAAACTCAACATATTGAGATTTTATATTTTATCCAAAAACTTCACAAGTTACTCAGTCATTGAATCGGTTTGTTAGGATATGCATCAATAACTGGCCAGTTTAACCACAAACACGTATTTTGCTCTCATTCTCAATATTTTGAGTATTATTTTTTGTTCAAGGTTCAGAACTTAAATATAAAGCCATTTTATTTTAATATAATGAGTTCTGAAAGATTTTTTACTACACTGTAAATTTACATTAATAATCATAGTGATTTTACTATACTTATTCTTTATTGAAATTTTATAATTTTTTGGTGAATTTACAAGAATTTTTTAAAATTTAGTAAATTACTATGATTATTAATATAAATTTAAAGTGATATTTTACAATGTATATTAAAATATAACATCTTTTATCGCAAAAGAAAAATCTAAATATTGAATAGAAAATTGCATTTAAAACAAAACGCTAGCAAATATAAATACAAAATTCATTTTCTCGACGGTCCTATTAATAACCAACCGCTATTTACCAACTGGTGCACAAAGCCAAAAACTTCCCAAGTTAATAAATTTACAAACAAAAACAGAATTGACTGCATTGTCAATAATATAATATAAAATATAATCACAATTTAGTTCTGACCACTGTTTCCATCGTTTTCATTTAGCCACACACACACAAACATACACATTATTAATGCAGCTAATATTGCAGCGGACTTATTTAAATAGTGAATCAAACTAAAATTCATTCTATTTAGTTGGCGAGCGGTGCGCGCATTCAGAGATAATCCACTGGTCGAAATGACCAATTCATTTAAAATCTGCTGTAGTGTGTACAGTCCCTGCTAGAAAGGGTTGTTTTGGCGTGTTTGTCCCGGGAGAGAAGTACACTCCCGGATGTAATACTTTAGACTGATTACTGACCGAATGTATATATGATACATGAAGGGGTTGTTTTTTTATACAGATTAGTTTAGGGGTTAGTTTGAGGGTGTGTGCCACTTAAATTGCGAAAACAGAAATTACTTAGGTCTATGTAGATATATATTTTAAACTGTGCGGAATTAATTACGTGTTATTATCTTTAAGGGGGTGAGTACTGGTGCGATGATCATATCAAGTAATATGGAGGGTGGATTTGATTAGATTAACAAGATTGTGATATATTTGAGGTTAGATTTTGAAAATATAATTATACATTTTTGATGTTTACTGATGGTTTAGCTATTCTTACAAATTTTAAAATAAAGTGTCATCAGACTGCCGTTTTGGTTTTAGTTTTACGCACAAGCACAAGTATCTGACCAATTCAAACATTTGGTGTAAAAATAAAATTGTATCAAGCGTTTGGATTGGTCAAATTCTTGTGTTTGTGTGTAAGATTAAAACTAAAACAAAACTGAAATATACATATATAACATAGTAAAAAAAAATCTTTCAGAATTCATTATATTAAAATAAAACCGCTTTAGATTATAGTTCTGTATTAATATTTATTAATAATAATTCAACATCTTCATCAGGAAAAAATGATACAAATGTCATTTGCAGTAAATAAAAAGAACATAGAAATAAGTTACTAGGTAACAAAATATGTAACTAAATCATAAGATTTATAAATTTTTAATTAAAATTTGGCTTTCAAAAATATGTTGAGTTCGTCAAAATATCGATTATTAATCAAAATTAATACAGAACTGAAAGATAAAGCCGTTTTATTTTTATTCAATATACATATTGTAGTTCAGTTTTTCAGTAAGCGTTCATTACCAAAACACATTTCATTATAGTCGTTAGAAAAAATAACTATTGCACAAAAACAAAATTAATCTTAAACTATGGATAATATAAAGAAGCAATTTATAAATTTTGCTGACAGTACTTAAATGAAGTAATCAATAATCTGTAATTATTATCTAGATAACAAGACAGATTACCTATATATACGCACTGGGGGTATATATATATATATATATATATATATATATATATATATATATATATATATATATATATATATATATAGATACGTAGAGAGAGGTAATGAAAATTCTAGCAATAGATTGAGATTAATCCCAAAAGAGCACAAGAGAATTGTGTTTACCAATTACAATTTTGCGTTCGATATATATATATATATATATATATATATATATATATATATATATATATATATATATATATATATAAACTACATATGTATCAGTATGTATGCGTATGTAAATGATTGTTTTGTATATAGCTGGACAGTGTTGCCATATTTATTGTAGAAACATTTCGAAGTAAATTTTATTTACAATTGTTTTTTAAAAAACAACTTGTGAAAGTTTTTGAGAAAAATCTCAACTTTAGAATATTATTATATTATATACACTTTTGAACTTTTTTGATAAATGTTGTTATTTTTTTATTTAGATATTTAATAACTTTTAAATTTTTGTCTAAAATCTCATTTAAACTGTTTTAGACACATTTAGTTTTAGTTTTACGCATAAATACAAGAATTTGACTAATAGTATATCGACACGTCGATTTTTAATTAAAATTATACAGAACTTAATCCTAGAACTTTTTTATTTTAAATATCTTTTATAATAATTTTTAATTAAAGCAACTTTCTATATTTAATAGTAATCTTCAGGCTTTTACGGCCGATATCCATTGAAATTATAGAATTTTCTGAGCTGGTATTCCGTGGTCGATAAAAATATATTAGATTGGTGCATAATTATCAGATTTTTTTTTTAATAAAATAATATTTTTATTAAAAAAAAGTTAAAAAAAACAGCAATTTTTATTAATAAACAACCGGCCTACAAAAACGCCTTATAATTATGCCCGAACTTAATAATTTTATCATCAAACGTTAATAGCAATAAATCATTCCGCATTAAATTTCATTTAACTTAAAACATTCCCACCCAAAATCGTCTTTGTCTTAAAATCTAACAATTCTGCAACGAAACTTGAGCAAGAAGAACAATAATTGTTCCTCAAGATGTCTTGACCATCAAGAAGTACTACATCATTTACTTGGTCTCCCCCGCATTGTCTTACACTATAAACTTAATTCTTATTGTTAGAACAAGTCCATTCTAAGCTACAAAAGCCACCAAGATATAATACTGGCTTTGCTGGTTTCTGCATGACGTCACCCATGGCCCTGCTTTCCGGTCAAGTTGGACGTCGCATGCGATGCGATTTTGTTTAACGACTTCCGGACGGAGGCACACACTAGTTGAAATCAACAATGGACACCGTCGTCTTCAAGACGAGAGTATTGTTGGGCGAGAATGTCTTTTGTTTTAAGCAAAAGAGGTTTTAATGTGGAAAGATTTTGATGTTCAGTTGTTTAACACATTTTGTTTGAACTTTCAATTGTTTTATGATTTAGTACCGTTTTATGATTAATTAGTTTGATTATGATGTGCGTGAATTGGAATTAAAAGTTGATAAATTATCATTTTATTCGGTAAAACTCTTGGGACATAAGGGTGTGAGAATAAGGACTCTATAGATTACTCCAACCACTAACAAAAAGGTTGATATTAAACGGAACTGCGAAATATTGTACCAAAAAGATAGATTTTGTTTTGTTTTTGTTTTATGCTGATTTTACACAATGCATTTTTCTATACAAAAAAAATATATAGTTTTTTTGTATTACACGATCCAATAATTGATTCTATATAGAAATCTGGACAAGATATTTTATACACCGGATGCTTAGTTTGTCTGTGACAGTCTATATAAAAAAATTTATAAATTAGAACACATCCTATTTTGAATACAGATTCGACGCGAAACCAAATGCGCATATGTAGTTATTAGAAACGTTAAACTTTCATTTAGGTTATGTTTTACCATCAATTCATACTTATGCGTACAGTTTTTTTTTTAGAAATTTCTTATTTAGTTGAATCAGTAAATATTTATTGATAAATATGTAATTTTTACATTGGATATAAATAAATTGTCAACATGTAAAATATCATTGCGCAATTTTATTCTATGTTGTGTAAAACGTATTAATTTTCTATATATAATTTTGAATAGAAAATTGTACAGATTTTGTATAGAAAAATGTATCGTGTAAAGCCAGCATTAGTTATAAAATATATAGAAATGATTTAAAAAATATATTATATTTTTATGATAAATATTTATAGATAATAATAATTAATTTTGCTTGAATAGAAAGAGTTTGTGTCACACCTATACGACTACATGACGAGTTTGTGTATGTATATTTTAATATATAGTTTTTTAATTTTACTTTTCACATATTATATATATATATATATATATATATATATATATATATATATATATATAAAGGTAATCTCATAATTTTTGACATTTAGATTCCGTAGTTATGTTTTTTGTCGAACCCCCTATCTGTATATAAATTTCACCCCTAATATATAAGCTTGAATTTAATACAAAAACATTGTTGACCATATCAAATCTTCGGAAAAATCGAAATTTACTTTTTAAACTGTTAGAAGTTATATTTAGAGCCGATTGCATAAAACGTTATTAAATATTTTGTAACTTAACTATTATTTATTATTATTAATTAAATCAATAGCATAAGCCAATTACAGATTTTTTAAATAGATGTAATACCGAACACAAGATAATAAAAAACTTATTTTTTTTGGAAAAGGTATACAGATTTTATGCAAAGATAGTTAGTATATTTTTGTCATATATTTTATTTAATTCAGTCAGTCAGTTCTCGAAATACCTAAGAATATAGGAGCTATATGCTCAAGAAGCTGATCATATATAGTTTCATAACAATTTTTATTTGCATTTGCAATGGTGCGGGTCGTTAGCCCACAGTCAAGCAAGGAACTTATAACTTATTATGGGTTCCGATCCAATAAGACACAGTCGATATCAATACAGTACCAGATATAATGACTCATATCGAATATTTTACTGTCCAACTAGATATCCGCATTTATATAGTCAAATCGAGGGGTTGGTATTATTCCGATTATATTGACTGGTCCTGAGGGATAAACTGGAATAAACAAAGACACCCCTCCTCTATCACCTATCCGAACATTCTTGTCTAGTTCAAATGGCAATTACTGTATGTCAAACAAAGATAGAAATAGCATTTCTATTTCCTGACAACAGTTAGGATATATTTGAAATAAATCGACTCTACATTCTCTAAAATCGGAATATACAGTTTGTGATGGGCTATTCAAAAATATGTATGTTATAGAATTTTATATCTATAGTGTTATACATTGCAAAAAATATTTTAGAGTTAATTATTTTTAACTCCGTATAGGTGAAAGCATGCAAATATTTTTTATTAAAATTAATTAAAATAAAAATACTTTATATTAAAATAAACCGGCTTTAGGTTTAAGTTCTGTATTAATATTTATTAATAATAGACATTTCGACGAACTCAAAGTACGTCTTCATCAGGAAAAAAGATACAAATAACATTTACAGTAAATAAATAATTTCGGTAGTTAAGCACATCATCAGAAGGAATACTGTTATGGGAATATATTCGTTCTGATCATGGGTTTAACTACCGAAATTGGCCAATAAAGGATTTTTAATAAAATAGTAGGAATAGAACATCATGAATGAGAGGAATTAAAATATGAATGTAGATGAAGCTGAAGTTGCTTGTTTGGATAGGGATGTTTGGAGCAAACTGATTTCGGGATAGGGGAAAGAATTTGTGCTACACCCTTTTGGGTAAATGGCGTGATTGTGTATGTACGTATGTATGTAAATAAAAACTTAAAACTGAGTAGTTTTATTATTTTTTATTTAACATAGTAAAAAAATCTTTCAAAACTCATTACATTAAAATAAAACAATTTTAGGTTGCAATTCTGTATTAATATTTATTAATAATCAACCTTTCGACGTACTCAATGCACATCATTAAAACAAATTATACAAATTACATGTATAATAAATAAACAAAACATAGATACAAATTACTAAGTAACAAAACCATAAAATTTATAAATTTTTAAGCAAAGGAAGCCAAAATTTTATTTAAATCAGTGCCACTTTACACTGATTGATAAATTTCATGATCTAGTTACTTATTTGTTATCTAGTAACTTATTTATTTACTATAAATGTCCCTTTAAGTTCGTTACTATAAATGCACGTTCAGTTCGTCGAAACGTTGATTTATTAACAAATTAATACAAAACTAGAACCTAAAGCCGTTTCATTCTAATATTACAACATCTTAACACAGTGCAAAAAATCTAAAAATCTACCCTTAAGTGCATTACAGTTTACCCTCTAAGAGTATCCATCTTTTCAGCATCCCCTCACAATCAAAACTACCCTGTATATTCCCCGACAAACCCTTAGTCGATAAAGAAACTTGTAGTGTAAAGCAATGTAATATGTAGACACATACTCACTGTAGATTCTCTTTCTTGTAGATGCATGTATAGAGGGGTACAAAGTCAGCATATGTTCCTACCCCCCCCCCTTCCCCCTCGAAGATCTTAATACAACAATAACTGAAATTGCAGGGAAAATGGCGGCCGTGCAATTGCCGTCAAGGGGCGCTTTCAACGAATTTAAAAGCCTTGATTGTTTGCACCCTCTCTAAGATCAGATTTGATTGCTGTGGGAATTCGATTTAACTGTTGTATAATCATGTTTCTAGCAATTTTTTTTTTTACTTTACATGAAAAATATAAAGTATTAAAAGCTGACAATTCCTATTACGAATACTAATGACAAAATAGCTGATGTGGACACTACATTACCAACTCTAATAAGAATTAAATTGGAAAAATAATCGACTGTTAATATTTAATAAATAATTTAGTAATTGACGGAATTCAGTTTTTGTAAAGAAAAATTTCTTATATGACATTTAAGTTGTGTTTTTCAGACATGTTTTTATAGATTATTTTTATCTACTTATGTGATATTTATTATTAAAATGATTTTTTGACATGTTCTTTATATCAGTAATAATTTGTATTTTTTAATTTTATGATTAAATAATTTACGTTACATGTAAAATCAACTAAAATATTCTGCTGTAGGTGTTTTTGTTCTGTATATACAGTGTGTAAAGTGATGAGGTTTCCTATATAGGGAAAAAAAATTTAATATGAGTTTTAGGAGAAAAACTTATTCTTTATAAAAAAATTTGCTTCTATCAAAACCCTTAATAGTCAAAGAAAAATCCAGTAATCACTTAAGATAAGATCAAAAACTTGATATTATATCGAGTTGTTGATTTTAAATATGACTAAGTCCGAATATTACATCAGTATCGTGTGAAAAATGTTAAAAATATTTGTCATACAAGAGACTTACTTTTTAATTATTATTATTATTATTAATTTGCCAAAATATAATTATTATTATTATTAACAAGTAATCCATGGGTAACACGATACTGATGTAACATTCGGACTTATAATCATATTTAAAATCAACAACTCGACATAATATCAAGTTTTTGATCTTATCTTATGTGATTACTGGATTTTTCTTTGACTATAAGGGGTTTTGATAGAAGCAAATTTTTTTTATAAAGAATAAGTTTTTTCATAAAACTCATATTACAATTTTTTTTCCCTATAGGAAACCTCATCACTTTACACACTGTATATTCAAAATCGTTCACATATATTTTTTAAACTAAACATTCATTAGATATTTGCTCAGGATGACCGAACCATCGATTTTATTAAATATATTTTTTATGGCACGTATACCTATGAGAAACATAGATGTTTAAATTATCATAAGTAACTAAAAAAACTTTAATATGCACAATAAATAACCTTCATTTTTTTTTATTTGATAGTCTAACTATACTTATGTCTAAATATCTACAGACAATACGTTATAAATTCTGAAATCTGTTTTGGTTGAGCATCGCAGTGTGGTAAACATTAAGGACCAAAAAGGACTAGGAAAGGTAGGACAAGACGGGTGAAGAGACGGGGTCGGTTAGAGGAAGGTCGGAGTCAGCGACCGTATCCGGTCGGATGTGACGTAGGTTCCGGATTAAGCATGTGGCAGTATGTCGAGGGGTATGTCTATATACATACTAGACGCAAGAGTAACTGACAACTATGCTGGGTAGATTTTTTGAAAAAAACCAAAAAAAAAAAAACAAGTATATTTGGGACAATTTTATTTATAGATGACAACATTAAAAAAACATAAAATTATTATTTTCGAAAACTATTTATCAGGGTTGGCCTAATTTTAATAATTTAATCAAAATTTTAATCATTTGATTATCTATTAATCAATGATTTAAATCAATTTTAATTAATTAGTTCTTTTCACTAAATAAATATTACAATATAAAAATATATAATGTAATAATATTAAAATTATAATATTCAAAATATATTAAATATTATTTAATGATAATGCGATCTATATGCAAAAGGTATTACAAATAAAATTTTATATATGTCTTTAGTTTTTATTTTTAATATTTAATAAATTATAAATATAAAAAAAATATTATATTGTTATTTCACCTTAACTTACTGATATTTCGAAATAGAAACAAAAATATAGTTTAAATATTCAGTGAACACAGTATTACGGTAACTAATAATAGAAAGGTTTATAAAAAAAAAACCAAAATTAATAGTTTTCGTTAAAATAGTTAAATAGAAATAATACTAGGACATTGAACAAATAAGTGTTCGTATTGTCATTGTGAAATTTAATATAATAATACTCAAAAATATTGAGATTTTCAATTTTTCCCAAAATTTCACATGATAATCAGTCATTAAATCGGCTGTTAAGCTATGAATCAATGACTTGCTTATCGCATTATTGTGTAGATGGCGTTGGTGGTATCTGAGTGTACGAGACCAAAAGATATGGAAATATAGTTTCAACCAAAGTTGAAGATGTTATTGCACACAAAAATTGTTTTATAATTGATAAATTTTGTTTCACTTCTGGTATTTCTTTTGTGCCCACCACCACTGTAAAATATTAAAATCTAAGAAATATAGAGTTGCAAGACCTAGAGTAGCAAGTTTCCGTTAAATATTACACGTATAAAATTATATGTTATATTTATATTCGTAAGAGCATAAAAATAATTAATAAACTCTTATTTTCGAAATTCGTAAAATAAATTACCAACAGCCCAAGCCTGCTATTTATTAATATGTAACACTTGGCTATATTTAAGGATATCAATACCGGTATTACCGTTACCGGTTGTACCGGTAACCGAGGAAAAATGCCTTCGGTAATTATCGGTAAATTGAGAAATATTTACTAGTAATTTTGTAGCCTTTTTTCAAAATGATTTATAACAATATTCATTTTTCGATCGCGATATTTGGAATATATTTTTATTTTAGATAATAGAATAAAATAAAATAATTGAAATAATGTATCTCAATTATAGTGAACAGGCTTCATTGTTACTAACCGATATGTGTTCAGTTTTAAACTTTTTTAAAACAAACTATAACCGACATATAAAACAAAAGACCATACACATTTGTCGCTTTGCAAACTCAAAACCAACGCGGCGACTGCCACCAGAATTCTTCACTTATTCCTGCTGCATTAACCAGTCAAGCCCAGAGCTAAGGCCAGTCGACCGGAGCCGAACCAGCCCGAAAATCGTAACACCGTAAAATCGTCGTACGGTATTTACCCCCACCTCGATAACAAATGCCGACGACGGCGCATCGTTACCAAGCAGCCGCGTCGTCAGAGCGGCGGGGGAAGGGGTGGGGGGAGGCAAACGCGATTGTCCTGACCAATCAGCCTGCACGACCGCCGAGCTGTTATGAAGACATCACATGCGTTGCTATGCAACCGAGCGTAGTAATAGCTTGGTGAGGGTGAGAGAGGGAGAGAGAGGAAAAGAGGAGGGGGGAGGGATGTAGTGGTGATGGTTAATGTAGCGCGCTGCCACCAAAATATGCTTTTTACTGTTTGCACTGTTTTGATGTGCAAGGGCAGGAGAATATTTCGGTTTTAATGAGATTATACGCTGATTATAGAACGTATTTCATATTTTACAATAGCTAAAATGACAAGGTTGTTCAGGTGTTGTAAGTTTTTTTTTTCCATTAAAGTAAAAAGGACTTAGAATTAAGTTTTGTATAAATTTTTGACATATTCTACATAAATCAGCAGCAAAATTTATACAAATGACATTTCAACAAATAAACAGAACATAAAAACAAGTTACTAGGTAACAAAATATGTAATTATATTATAAAATTTACAATTTATGAATTAAAAGAAATCAAATTTTATTTAAATCAATGCCACTTCACACTGATTGATGTTATTTGTTTCTTTATAAATTTCTATTGTTGTTCTTATCAATTTACTGTTAATATTGTCGGATCTTGCAATTATTATAGTATCTTTGAATTTTACATCATAAATTCCACTTCACTCAGTGTGAAGTGGAACTGATTTTAATAAAATTTGAGTTCCTTTAATTAAAAATCTATAAATTTTACAATCTAGTTATTTATTTTGTTACCTAGTAACTTATTTCTATGTTCTGTTTATTTACTGTGAATATCATCTGTATCATTTTTGCTGATGATGACATACATAAGATTGTGTCAAAATGTCTATTTTTTAATTAAAATTTACGCAAAACTAAAGCTATATATTTGAATTGAAAAAAAATAATTTTAATTTCACTGGCATAATTATTAGTCTTGTCAATAAACCGATGCTTTTTTGTTAATTTACAAACTTCTAGTAACATAATTATTATTATTGTCAATAAAATTTTAATATTTGTTCGCTTAAAATCGACTAATAAAATAAAAATGAACCTAAGTTCTATATCTATTTAAAAATTAGCAGTCACAACACCTATAAGTAATTAAAAACGAATAGAAACTTCAAAAAAAAAAAAAAAAAGCAAAACAGTAGCAAACATCAAAGTAAAAATTCTAATAAGTTAATTAATATAACAATTTTAATAAAGTCCGCATATCTCTCGCTACATTTGACAAATGATTCTGTGAATGAAAAACTAAAAAGAGGGAAGGTGATGAACATCAAAAGTAAATACGGTATAATAAGTGTTAAATACGGAGTGTTCCGAAAATAAGAAAAAGAAACACAAAAACTACGTGTCGACGACGGCGACGCGTCGAACAAAGTCCCGTATTATCTGAACGCTCTAAGCGGAACCATTTCGACGCTCTAAGACGCATCAGAAATAGACACGCGCACGAAAGACACTCAAGGTACGCGTCGTTCTGTGCAATACTAACACGCTTGCATATATATATATATATATATATATTGTAAGAAAAAGCGAAATTACAGAAAAATATTAATGAAATTGTACTATAAAAAATCTACTTTCGTTTTACTATAAATATTCTGTATTTCTACCTCAAAATTCTGTATTTTTTACATAATTCATAATAATCACATAAAGTAAGTAAAAATAATCTAATAAGTATAAAAATTGCTTACTTTCTGCAAATTACATCACATATTTAATGTAGAATTACATATTGTTGATATAACTTTTTTAAATTATGTAAAATTACAGCTTGCATATTGAATATCTGAAATAATTCATCAAAATAATGAGACTTAGTACATATTTGGTGTAATAATACTAATAAAATATTTTAAGTGTAATTCATTCATTTCAAAATAAATTTTTTATGTAAATTTAAAAATGTATGTAATTATACCAACAATAATATTAAAGATCTAAACAAATTTTACCTATTTATGTACAATATTAATTATGTTATTATTATCTATTATGTGTAAGTATAATAAATTTAAGTTTAAGTTTAAAATGAATAGGTTTCTTTGATTATTACTTAATGTCATTTGTATATTTTTTTCTGATAATGATATTATGTAGAGCATATCAAAATTTATAAATAAAATATATAAAGAATCTAATCCTAAAATTTTTTCATTTTAATTTTAATAAAATCAATTCAATTTTTATTTTTGTAAAACCAAAATTATAAATATTAAAGCTTCAATCATTCCAAAACATATATTTTTTAAATACTTGTTTCATCTAAATATAAGCCTTGTAAATTGGTAGCCATTTCACAACTTATTTTTGTGCAAAAATATTAAATATTATTAATTACGTCGTACCATCAAACTGCATAATTAATATGATAAAAAATTATGAAAACATACTACCCGTTTTATTCTGAAATAAATTTTTGAAATTATGCCAAAAATATATTAAGTACATACGTACGTACAACTCGTACTTATGTCCGATGTTCAAATGTTACACGCTAAACTTCATTTGTTTATGTCACACTATTTAATATCAACAGCATAGAAAATTACAAAAAAAAAAACAAATAAAAATTTTACGCTCGTATTTCTTTCACAGTTTGCTAGATTTATTGTGTTGTTATTTAGTTTAAAATTAAAATATTTTTATAAACGTGAAATATTTTGTATTGTTATTTATAAATGTATTATAATTTAGTGGACTATTAATTTTTATATATGTAATAATAAAAAGATTAAAACTTTGGCAAATGTGTTTTTAAATTTATCATATTACATTACTCATACTTTTGCTTTTAGTTTAATTACAACAATTTTCTATCTAGTATTCATAATGAAAAAAAATCTGCTATGACCACCTCAGAACCGACCGTCATCGTATTAAATAAATTTATGGAATAGGAAAATTCGTATAACAATAACTACTGTAGTCATGCTAACTAAAAACAAAATTATCTTGACCTAAATAAGCCACCTATTTACAAAATTTTATATATACATATATTTATATTTACATATATATAAACATATATATATATATATATATATATATATATATATATATATATATATGCGATAAAGATCGCAAAATTGCGTTTTTCACGTATTTATTCGCGTTTCACACTTTTTAACTTAAAATAAATAACACGTTTCTGATGCAAGAATCGAAAAATTCATTGTTTTTTTTTTGAATGAGAGTTTAGAAACTAACAGAGAGTGATTAAATTGAAAACATATCTCTGTTTATAAGCTGTCGATTGCATAAAACTGTTTTAAATTATTTTGAGCGATTGCGCATTGCTATAGTCAAAAATATGAAAAACCAAAAAACTTATTTTTTCAAATGGCCATAACATTGGCTAAATTCATCGTATCAACGTGAAGTTTTGTGTAAAACAAGTCATAAAACATTGAATTTTTCGATTCTTGCATAAAAAACGTATTATTTTACGTTCAAAATAGTGCAATCAAAAAATAAACATGGAAAACACAATATTTCGACATTTATCGCTCTTACGTCAAATGATATTGGTTTTCTTTAGTTTTATCGAATTTAGGATCGTTTTATCAAGTACGTGAAATATATATATATATATATATATATATATATATATATATAATAAAAATATAAAAGTTGTTAGTTATAACTTATTTGACAAACTATTTTTTTCCCGAAATATATCTGTTGCGAAATATAATATATAATACCCTTCTGAGTTCATGGCGTGATTGTGTATGTATGTATACATTAATTTTATTTAGCAATTAAAATACAGTAAAATTTTTATAGAAGCTTATTATAAAGAGACCTACCAACACCTACGTAAGACTATTTCATAAACACAAATAATCACATGGATTTCTGATCACATTTTATTCATGACTAACTTTTAAAGGTTGTGAACATTTTCGCGGGGTTAAGATTGCGAAAGGGGGAGGAGTTATTATAATAGTCATTGTGATTATTTTTACGGTCCATGGTTGTCCAAAGTTGTTCCGCTATCAGGGGTGTTTCTGTCTGTCTAAATGTGCATAGACCATGAGATTTATAATTTTATATTTTGACTATTTCATTTCATGTTTGAGAAGTAATTTATGGTATCAATTTCGTTTTTAAAGGGTACCATGGCTGTATTATGAAGTTTTTATGTTTAGGGGAGGACTTAGTATATATATATATATATATATATATATATATATATATATATATATATATATATCAGTATTTTAGTGGAATCATGTTACAGTGATTGTTATTTTCAAAATAATATTATGTATATATTAATGGCAAATAAAAAATATCTTTACCTAATAATTTTGGTTTGTTGGTATTTTATATATTCTTATTTGTTGATTTATCTAACAGTTTTCAATTATATAAACTGCATTTTAAATTAAAATTTAGTTTTAATTATTTGTATATAGATAAAATAATAATAATAATAATAAAATCTGCTATTGCTGAACACGTGTTAGAATAACTTTTATGATGTAAAATTTGAAGAGACAGTAATATTAGCAACATCAGCAGCAGATCGAAAGAAAAGCAAAGAAAAGAATAACATGAATTACTGTGAAAGCATTGAGTTAAATAAAATTTGGCTTCCATTAATTAAAATTCTAAAATTATTTTTTTTTATGATCTAGATACTTATTTGTTATCTAATAACTTGTTTCTATGTACTGTTATTTATAGTAATGTCATTAGTATTTTTTATTCTGATAAAAACGAGAGTTTGAGTTTCGTCGAAACGTCGTTTTTAAATAAATAATTGTACAGGTCTTAAACCTAAAACTGTTTAATTAAAAAAAAATAATGTGATGAGATTTTCTATAGGGAAAAAAAATTTTAATATGAGTTTTAAGAGAAAACTTATTCTTGATAAAAAATTTTGCTTCTATCAAAACCCCTAATAGTCAAAGAAAAATCCAGTAATCACTTAAGATAAGATCAAAAACTTGATATTATATCGAGTTGTTGATTTTAAATATGACTAACACCGAATGCTACATCAATGTCGTGTGAAAAATGTTAAAAATATTTGTCATACAAGAGACTTACTTTCTAATTATAATTATTATTATTAATTTGCCAAAATATAATTATTAATATTATTAACAAGTAATCCATGGGTAACACGATACTGATGTAACATTCGGACTTAGTCATATTTAAAATCAACAACTCGACATAATATCAAGTTTTTGATCTTATCTTAAGTCATTACTGGATTTTTCTTTGACTATTAGGGGTTTTGATAGAAGCAAATTTTTTTTATAAAGAATAAGTTTTTCTCATAAAACTCATATGAAAATTTTTTTCCCTATAGGAAACCTCATCACTTTACATACTGTATACATACGTATATAAATTGTAACTCGAGTTAATGAAATGAATTAATGAGCTAACTGTTCAAGAAATCAAATAGTAAAAAAAAATGTTTCCAAAACAATTTCCAATACCAACTGAATAAAAATCAAAATAGCCTTACCATGGTCGTCCACTCTCTTCCGTTTAATGCTATTTCCGTTAGCGTCTCCTTGGTGCTGATGTATCCCTAGGATACCGTTGATACTATACGCTCCGGGTCGTTGTTCCGGCAGCTGGGTGGCGGGTGCATGGGCTATAACTGACACCGAACCACCGCCTGTCGTTGGGACAGTGGGTGCTGTAGGAGCCGCGGTTGCTGATTGTTGCTGTTGTTGCTGCTGGTGATGGACGTGCTTGGCTTTCTCTGCTGCTTTGTTTCGGACGATTCTGTAACGAGAAAAAATAGTTGTTGAAATATCTAAAATGTTAGTTTAATGTTGAATGTTTAGATAAAAATAAATATTTTTTGTTAATTTCTTTAGAACAAAAATAGAGATCTGTATTAATTATTATTTTTTATATTTGATATTATTATTATTATATCTGATATTTCTTAATATACAAGCTAAATAAGGTTTTTTTACAATAATAGGGTAGATTGATCACGGCATACCAGCCCAGAAAATTCTAGAAATTCAATAAATATCGGCTGTAAAAGTCTGAAGATTACTAATAATAAATAATTTGAAATATACATTAATTATTGTCATTATCTAAAAGACGTTATAGATAGATACATACATACATACATACATACACAATTACACATTCACGCTATGTACCCAAAAGGGTGTGGCACAAACTCTTTTCATCATCCCGAAATCAGTCTCTTCCAAACATTCCTATCCAAACAAGCAACTTTCGCTTTATCCACATTCATAATTCCTCTCATACATGCTCTTTTATTCCTACTACTTGGAAACTTTCGCTCACGCAAAAAAAACTCTCAATCATACCACTCCAACTAGTAATATTTAAAAAATTCAAAATAATTGTAATTTCAGTGAGTAGTTTAAATTTTAAATTTATCTAATTTACTCATCTTTGACTTTTGTAGAAAAGTTTTTTTTTGCCATACATTTAAGTTGTTTTTGAAGATTTTTTCGCTGCTTGTTATATTATAGGAGTAATTAAAATAAACAGAATTTAATTCTAAAACATTTTAATTTTATTTTCTGCATATAAATCATACTGCATAATATATTAAAAATATGTTTATTTGTTTTTTATCGTCAAGGATAGATTTTTAATTATAATTATATTGATATTAATTAATTACATGTACACTGAAGAATTATTTACACATTAAATATTTGCTTATCAACTATTCGTCAACATTTCTTATCAATTAATTAATTAATAAGCGTAAAATATAATTATGAACAGATTGACAGATACGTAAATAAAGACAATGTAAACATTTAAACAAAATTTATATTATGTTTGACAACTATAAAGCTTGAATTACATTATACTTTTTTCATTCATTTTCATACCAAATTTTTCATTTGTTTTGTTCGATTTTCATATTACAAATTTATAACTAATCGTGCTAGATCGGTTTTTACTAAATATTTTTATCTGAATAATGACAAATGAATAATATTTGAACCTAACGCTGCCGATGGTTGCAGAACTAGTACTGTTATATTTATAATTAAAGTATTTTTATGATTTGTTGTTATTAATTGCTAATTTGTTACCATTATTTTTCGACTAAATGATTTGTACAATCTGCTATTTTTGTGATTGCTACATTATTTATGAATATGTTTCTCAAATTTTTAACAAGAACATGTCCTGAAGAAGTTGGAAAATACAACCGAAAGCTTGACACAGAATCTTAAATGAAAAGTTGATTTAGAACACCTAACCTCTGATTATCTTTCCATAAAAACAATTTTACATTATAATACATTCTAGTCGTGAATTTTCTATTTATATACATAGTTATATATATATATATATATATATATATATATATATATATATATATATATATATATATTGTATGATTATATTTTATTTTTTTAGATTTGATTCTTTCTGTTTTGTCCAATCTTACATTTCATCCTGTTATTGATGTATCCTGTTAGAAAAATAAATTATCATTATTATTTGTGCTGTATATGAACAAATACTAATTTAAACAGTTCTTTTTTTTAGCGTTAGTTCTCAATAACCTCAAATAACTGTCACTGTTTTTTTTTCTAAAATAATATCACAAATCATCTAATTCGTATCATATAAAATTTTCATTAAAATATCACTTAATCAAAAACGCATCATAGTAACGTTAACGTAATTTTTCACAGTATCAACAGCACGTGACGTCACGCACTTTTTCTCCCCCACACCACATTTATAAAACCTCTCGTCGGTCACGTGACCAATCAACAGCGCTCAGAAACCCCCAAAATACGCATTAACTTTTGCTACATATATCCCACAAAGTCTCGTGATCCCATGAACGATGAAACAATAGACGAACGTTGGACGAGGAATGTTCTCTCTGTGTTCGCACTATGACTGTGCGGGGGTGGGGGGGGGGTTGTTGGGGGGGGGGATGATGCAATGTTAAATGCTTTTGAATTACAGTTATATGGGCTGGGGGTGATTTAGTTTTTCTCGGAGTGATGTCGCGAATTTTGGTCATACGCTGTACCGTGGTAAATTTATGTTAAATTGACGTGTGCCGGTTCTGAGTATAGGGGCCCTCACCGATTTAAAATCACATTTGTTGATGTCATGAAATTATTGTTGTGAATTAAATTTGGTGAATTTTTTATTTTAGTTTCTGACTAGCATAACCAGAAATATTAATATTTAATTTATAAATTTGACATTTAAAAATTAGCGATAATAATTAAAATATATACGTAGATTATACATGATTGCTAAAAAATATAGATACAGTTAAATATTTTGAAAATGGTTTATCAAAACTTGTTGAAATACTGTATACTGTAAAAAATATAATATAAATTTATGTAATTTTACATAATATAACTGTTAACAGTAAAATAATAAATTTTTTCTGAAAAATACATTCATGGAATGTGTAAATTTACATTAAGTAATTTATACATTGTATCGTTTGAGATGTTTTTCGAATTTCTATCGTCATTTGTTTTGGAAATATAAGGCTTATTTGATTTTTTAAATAACAGAAGTGGTCAAATTTAATATTTTTGTAAAAACATTTTTTTTTCTAAATTTAATGATGTAATCCTGTATAAAATAAAACGGTTTTAGGTTCTAGATTTGTATCAATATTTATTAAAAATCGACGTTTTGACAAACTCAACGTACGTCTTCACCTTCTTTTTGCTGATGAAAACGCACGTTAAGTACGTTGAGTACTTCGAATATTAATAAATATTAATACAGAACTAGAATCTATAGTTTATATAAGTTTATGTAAGTTTACTTACTTTTTATGTAAAAAAACATATATAATATGGTAAATTAATTATTTTACTTAAAAATACAAAATTATATTATTTTTACAGAAAATTTATCGTTTTGCTGAAATAATATATAATTTTTTACTATGGTTTTTACCTACAATGGTAACTTTTTTTTACAGTGTGTAATATTTTTTCTTATGATAGTTGCATTTCAAATCACAAATACAAATATACGTCTTGAAAATAACTTATAATATTTTGTAAATACATTATCCCATTATCATTACCAGTATAGACAATCCATCCATAAGCGTACAAAATGGCGTCTATATCCATAACAGAGACAGGCAAACGCGACGCCATCCCACCTATAGTAGCGTACAACGGCCAAAACCAGAAACTAATAAGACTCATTGCAAATTAGATTACCAGTTACGGTTAAAGCTCTCTGCTAGAGAGGAGAGTGCTTTGTGCTTAAAGCACACACACACACACTAACACAGCAGACACAGCGCGAAAGCTCCAACTGGCCAGCTCCAGTCATGTCCGTGAACCGTTTCATCTCGACAGATTTTCGCGTCACTGTCGCACTGTGCAACTGGAGACGCGCATCTCTCTGCGTCGGGTGTGCGGCGCGGCGCCCTGTTTCGTAATTGTTCCGCAAATTATATTTGTGGTTAGAACTATATAGCTGTTCATAAAGGGTGCGGGTGAGGGTTTTGAGTAAAAGCTCTCGGGCTGTTTGAGGAGCGCGCGGAGCCGGGCCGCCCTGTTTTGAATGTTATGATGAAGCTTTTATTTTGTGTCGTCTCAAAAGAGATGAGCGCTTGGCTCTGTTTTTACTTTGTTAGGAATGGAATCAAAGCCGCACTTTTGACTCGCGCGCCCGTACATATATTTATGCGCGGTTAGGATATTTTTGCTTGTTTTATAAGCGAATGGGCTGTATATATGCTATGTATTTGTAAATAATTAATGCGCTTCTATATGTATGTACATGTGACAAGAATTTTTCACTTATTTTTGATGCTATGTTTATAATTGTATTTTTTTTTTCTAGCTTTATATCTACGTGGAAAATGTTTTAAAGTTTGCTGATTCGCATATTTTAAATATACAAAAATAAAAATAAAAAATAGTAAAACCTGCATTATTTTATTTATGTTATATTATATTTATATTATTGGTAACAACAGTAATTGTATTTTTTTGATATTTTCTTCTAGTTTAGTTTTTACAAAAGTTATTTGTCTAGATAGAAATGTCTGGAGAAAGTTTGTGCCATACACTTTTGGGTATATGGCACAAATGCATATGAATTTTTACAATATTTTGGTGTGATTCATATGAAACATTGGATAGTGTCAAATGTTTTTTACTATCTGTAGATTTATTAAACAAATTACTAATTATGTTTTTATACAAGGTTAAATTTTTGTTAAATTTATATATATTATATTATTTATATTTCTGTATATATTTTATTTAAAAATTGATGTTTCGATCTTTATCAGAAAAAAATATAAAGTATATCGAAACGTCGATTTTTAAATAAAATATGTACGGAATTGAATCCTAAAACTTTTTATTTTAATATAATTACATATTACATTACATAAATAAGATGTCAAATGTTTGAAAGATTCCAATTTCATTTAAATAACATATTAAACACCAAATAGAAATCAATTTAATTGAAGTCGTTGTGGGCACTCGGTGAAACATTATGGAAAAATGTATTACCTTCTGATGATGGCTTAACAGCCGAAATTGGCCAATAAAGGATATTTATTGTTTTTGTGAAAATTTGAACCGAGTGTTTTATTTTACATTTTTACCAAATAGAAAGGCTTTAGGATCTCGTTTTGTAATACCAACAAGAAATCTACAATGCGGTAAGGTTATGTTGGACAGACAGGTAGAACTACTTCTACTAGATTGATAAAATATAAGAATACATCTAAAATACATCTAAAAAAACTTTTCGTAATGTACAATTCGAAAATACTATGAAAATTGCATGATCCAAAAATATTAACAGTAGATTGATAAGAGAAGCAAGAGAAATTTATAAAGAAAAAGATAAAATCAAAAGGGACACCGATTTAAACAAAATTTAGCTTATTTTATTTAATAATTTATAAATTTTATAATCTACTTACTTATTTTGTTACCTAGTAATATGTTTCGATGTATTGTTTATTTATTTCCACAATTTTTCCTGATGGTTAATTTTTAATTAAAATATATACAGAACTAAATCCTAAAGCTTTTTTATTTTAATATAATAAGTTTTAAAAGATATTTTACTATATTATATTAAACACCTTTAAATAAACCTTCCAAATATTCATCCATTCAAACACAAATACCACAAATCTCTAAACTTTCCTTGTAATCCTCAGCAAACCAAACACTCTGTATAACAAAAATACAGGTATAACAACCAATATTCATTACCTATATCCGTCATTCAATGCAAAAATAAAATCAACATTGTAAACTCCTGGCCAACAATAGCTCTTCAACCAACAAAAGCTCTGACACTTCAATACGGCAAAATATTTTGCTCTCTATAGAGACCCAATTTCTCTCTATCTCCATCTCGCTTCCGTATCCGGTTATTGTGTGTAGCGTTATCTTTTACTAAAATGTTTCAGCTTCAGCAGCTGGCCAAGAGGGGGATTGTTCAGTATCATAGTCTATTAAAATAGACTTACACTTTTTGTTATATATGGATAATATAGTAGAGGTGATATATGAAAGCCGAACAGAGGTAGCTATACACTTCATTAAACGTTTACAGTGGGATTCAAAGACACCGCAGGAGGTCATTTTCAAATCACGGGGTGTTAAAGGTGTTCGGTTCGTTTTTCAAATGGACCCAGATTGATTTAAAGTTGTTAAGGTGATAAATGTTTCTGTGTATCTTCAATATTTTTTTTTGTGGATCTTTGAAAATTTTTTCAATGTGAATTTTGTGAATTTAAATTTAGCTTAAATCTTTAAATAAATCACAATTCTTGTCACTACTCTAAGTGTGAAATTTTTATCGTAAATTTTTAAATTTAAATGTAATTTAAACATAGTAAATTAATATTGAAATTAAATACTTTAAATATAATTTAAATTATTGAAAATTCAACTTGGAGCTGTCAGATGAATGCAATTTATAATCAAGTTTAAAAAATAACAAATATCACTGGCCCGCATTCTCACCTCACTTTAAAAAGTGATTTTTGTCAAAATTACTTTTGACATTTACTTAAAAATACTTATTAAGCAATTTTAATTAGTTTATTTGAATTTTATAATATTAGATATAGAAAAATATACCAAAAATAGAAATACTATTCATATTTGATAAAAGGTAGAAGTAAAAATTTATTTTAAAGTGAAAAATAAAAGCACTTTTTCATAAACAAACAAGGCGAGAATACGAATCAATATTTTTGTTATATATTATTATTAGGAGGAAAAATTGTATTACTGTCCTCAATAAAAAAATATCTTTTTGGATTGAAAACGAGATAAATAAAGCGTGTAGTAAAACAAATTTTCATTTTGTTAATTAGAACACCATGTTTAAATAAAAAAAAAACAACCAATAAACTAAGTTACAGTTAGATAAAACCCTATAAAACATTTTAAATTTAATGTTAAATTTATACTTATATAAAGTATAAAGTTTAGATATATAATGCTCAATGTGAAATTTCATTGGTCCCTCGAGCGTTAGTCACTTGTTTCACGGGGGCAAAGTAGAAGAAGACGAAGTAAACATATCGTGGTGTGTAGCAATTGTTCGTTCCCTATACCCAACTTTTGCAGCCCTACTTTATGTGGAAATATTATAATAAAAGCTTTAAAGTTGTAAGTACGAGCTTAATTTACTTCTTAAGAGAATTAGAAAATTGTGTGCGCTTGTATGCTTGTTTGCGAGAAAGAGATGGAATAAATATCTTTATATATGTTTTATAACTTCTATAAAGTTAGGTTATATGAACGCGGAGGTAAGAAGTTTCTTTAGAGCAAAATTTTACAGATTAAAACCGAGAAATTATTTTGGCAGTTTAAAGTTTTAAATGCGATTTTATCGTTTATGGATGTGGTTTAAAAGTAATAAACGGTTTTTCAGGATGGTTAACCTGTAGTGGTTAGCTGGTTTTTGGCGTTACTGCAGTTTTAATTGTCGTGTATAAGTATGTTGTAAGTCGTTAAATTAATATAATTTTCGGAAAAATGCGTTAGAAAATCTTCAGGATGTAAAATTTGAAAATACTGTAATAATTACAAGATCCATAAATATTAATATATAGTTGATTGATAAGAGAAACAATAAAAATTTATAAATAAAAAGAGAACATTAATCAATGTGTATTAGCACTAATTTAAATTAAATCTTGCTTTGTTTAATTAAAATTTTATAAATGTCATTTGTATCATTTTTCCTGATAAAAATGTACGTTGAGTACGTTGAGTAAATACTGTATTAATAAATATTAATACAGAACTACAACCTAAAGCCATTTTATTTCAATATTTCATTCTTAAGATAAGTAAAAAATCATTAATGATTGGCTAAAAATGTATTCATTGGCTAATTTTAAAATTAATCCAAGAATAAATTTATTCCAACATTTGGAAATCACACCCTAATACAATTTGTTATGACAAAAAAAATTGAACAGTAAAATTGAATTATTGCCAGCTAATGATTTGCTCGTAAGCAAATAAGCAAAACAGAAAATCATCTTTTATTGAGGCCTCAGTACATAAGTGACTAGGCACGAAACAGAGTATAAGGGGTAGTAGGGGTGTGTGTGTGTACATCTGGACCGTATGTTTGGCGTTGTATCAATTGATTTGAAAAGATTCACTCAACTGCTTATAATTTTCGCCGAGTTGATGTCTCACTAGGGATATAACAGATTCTGCTCAACTTAACTCGCTTAAACTCTGAAATATCGTTCTATCATCTAGTTTTCGGTGACAAATTTACTTTTTCAAGTACAGTCAATGAGAGAAATTATGATGTTTATAAATTAATAAGTTAATTTGGAGATGAACAAAATATATGTATAAACACTTTTTATTAAAATATTAAATTGAGAATGTTAAGAGTATTTAAAAAGTCCAAAATATATATATATATATATATATATATATATATATATATATACATATATCAGGTCATGTACCTATAAAAATATGGCACAAACTCTTTTCTTCATTATGCAGAAATTAATTTCCGTCAAAAATTCTCAAATATTTTGCTTTTATAGACGTGACTTGGATATGCCGATCAAGGGAAAAAAATTTGTAAAATGAAAGATTTCTAATGAACAGAAATTCTTTTTAATCTACAGACAATTAAATAAATTTGCTAAAATATATTCATATTTACTTTTCCAAGTTCAGTCAATGAGAGATATTGATGTTTATAAATTAATAAATAAATTTAGAAATAAAAAAATATATTTATAAACACTTTTTATTAAAATATTAAACTGAGCAAGTTCAACTACACTTTAAAAAAAAAATGTAATTTTACCTACAAACCATGAGACACTATTTCCAGTATTTCTAGGTAGGTATAATTACTCAACTGTTGTAATTTTAAAATAATTGTTTAAAAATACATGATATTAGAACTATTAACTATTACAAATATTATATAATATGAGATTACCAACGGAATGGAAAAGTACATATGTATGTAATATTATACATTTTTTTAGTACAGTCTCTTTTAGTAAATTTGCAAAACTTCAGTAAATTTGCTGTCAGAAATTTTCCATAAATAGATAAAATTTATTTAGTTCTGTGATATTATTGTTGATACAATTACATAAATTTGGAAATTTACATAAAAGATGTATTTTTATTAATATTATATTATATATTATCAATATGCAAGTTGTAATTTTATATAATTTGAAAAGTTATACAAACAATATGTAATTCTACATTAAGTATGTGATGCAATTTGCAGAAATTAAGCAATTTTACATACTTATTAAGTTATTTTTACTTATTTTATGTGATTATTATGAATTATTATAAATTTTGTGACATAATATTATATAGTTTTTAAAATACAAATAATTTAAGTTCGTTATAAGACAGCTCGTATATATGATGAAATCCAACAGTAAAAATTTAATTAAAAATAAATAATTTTTTGCAAAAAAAATTAGATGAGAATACGGACCTATGTTTTTATTATAATTCATTATTTTTAGATAATCCAACCATATTATTTATAAGACAAATACTGCTACAATTTTACAAACTTCTCCTTGCGACTGTACCTATACGAATATCCATCCGAATCCCAACTCAAGGTGCAATGATTTGTGAGTAATTCTCTACTCGCATTCTCTCTCTCTCTCTCTCTCTCTCTCTCTCTCTCTCGCAAAACTAGCATCTGGCACTTTTTGGAACATTCCCCTTCTCTCTGTATAACACCAGCCAAAACTATTGCCTGGTACCATATATAGTGCATTCGTCGAGATATAATACACTTAAGTTGACCCCTACAGCAACACCTACAGCTTTACAACGACCCTATGCTGGCTTTTCAAACCATTCCGTACGTATGATGTTATGAAGATGTTATGCGCATATGCACTTGTTGGGTTGGTTGGTGAACTTGGCGAAACAGAAATTGATTATTATGGATTTTTGAGCAGAAGTTGTTGAACTGGCAGAATCAATTTCATATGCTTCGATTGAATGTGATGTTTGGTTTCTTTCAGAGTTAATAAGTTAATCTTTTCGATGAGTTTGCTTTTATTGATTCGATATTGGTTTGATAAAGAAGTAATCAGTTGTCATATAACATTGTAACAACTACATCGTGAAATTTTTTTCTTTTAATTCAAGGTTTTTACTTTTAACATATTTTGAACTGTTAACTTACGTTTTTTCTAATAAAAATTAAAATTAAAATAGAAAAAATAAAAGTAAAAAATGACTATTTTAAAAAATTTGTATAAATTTATTTACTATTAAGTGTAGAAACATTGATCAATATGTCCACCTCTTTTGTTTATGAAAAAGTGTTTTTATTTTTGATTTAAAATAAGTTTTTAATTCTACCTTTTACCAAATATGAATAGTATTTCTTTTTCTAAAAACAATTAACAAAATAATAAGACTTAGTACATATTTTGTGTAATAATACTAATAAATTATTTTAAGTGTAATTCATTCATATTCTTATCCTTATGTAAATTTAAAAATGTATGAAATTATGCCAATAATAATATTATAGAACTAAACAAATTTTAACTATTTATGGAAAATTTTTGACAACAAATTTACTGAAGTTCTGTAAATTTACTAAAAAAGACTTTACTAAATGAACTGTAATATTAGATACATATCTACTTTTCCATTTCATTGGTAATATCATATTACATAATGTTTGTAATATAGTTGTTATTATGTATTTTTAAACAAATAGGTATAAATTAGAGCAGTTGAGTAATTATTGAGCATCATAGTGTCTCATAGTTTGTAGGTAAAATTACATAATTTTTTTTAGAGTATACTATCCCAGTTATAAATTCTAAATTATGGGAACAAGTTCTGTAAGCACAAAATTTCAAATTTCATAACAAAAACTGCAAATGCACTTTAGCTATCCCCTCATAGAATACTCCTCGATTTCGCACCACCGCAGTATTAAGGGTAGTGAGTACTCACAAAATAAGACCACGCCCCCACGGCGTTTACTCAAGCGAATCGACGCGGCTCCTTATGTTTACCTCCCCCTTTTTGCACCCTTCTGTCAAATCATCCCCTTTTCTGGCACGGGAATAAAGTCGTTTCATTTGTCTCGCAATAAACAGGACTAAATATAGCCCAAAGTCGATACTATATCTTAGTTGTTAGCTTACCAGCTGATTTGAGATTTTCCATGAAGTTCTTAATTTCATTCCTATTGAGAAGTGGTCTTAGGGATGAAAAGGGATTTGAAAAGATCTTGGTGGATTACATTTTGGTTAATTTGTAAGTATAGGAATTAGATTTGATTATGATCGAAACCATTTGATTGTGAGTTATAAATTTTTAAAATTGTAGCCCGATTTCATAAACGCTGGTTAAATTTACTTTAGAAGTAAATGTATTTACTTTATAGATTTTCGTATTAAAAGAGGAAACAAAAATAATCAAATAGTATTTAAAAAAATGTATTGTTATTATTAATAATAATCTGGTAGCAAATTGTTAAAATAACATTTGTTTTCAAAGTTATTTAATTGAAGAATTAAATAAAATATTAAAAAGTAGATTGTATTATTAGAACTTACTATTAATTATTTTTATTAAAACATTTATTTTTATTATAAAAATTGAATTTTATGTTTACATTTGAATTTATAGTAAAAACGTTGGCTAGTATTCTTATCTCACATTTAAAAATGATTTTTCTAAAAATTACTTTTGATGTATACTTAAAATTATTTTTTAAGCAATTTGAATTAGTTTATTTGAATTTTATAATATAAGATATAACAAATATATCAAAAATAAAAATATTATTTATATTTGATAAGAGCTAGAAGTAAAAATTAATTTTAAAGCAAAAAAATAAACAAAAGAGCTGGTAGGTTGATTTTAAAGTAATATTTTTTCAGTGTATTTGGTTTTTAACCATTTAACAAATGAATTCAAATAATTTAACAAAATAAGTAAAAAAATTGAAAGAAAAATTACTGTACTTGTAACTTCAATCAAACTGATATTTCAAACCAAATCAAAAATCTATTCAATGCATCACATAATTACCAATAATATCTATTCAATCGAACATCTCCTCAGTCTTTTTGAGTCGTTTGGAAAACAGACAAAAGTCTTTCCGAATGCAAGACAAGAGAAAAACTGAGTAGTACACCTCATCACAAACGAAGGCATCGTGTCGCCTTTAGCGAAGAAGATCAATAAGAGAACGGGAGAGAAGAAAAGCCAGTTCCGTACGCGAGACAGAGTTTGCTTCGCACTAAACCCCTCGTCCAAACGGCTTTTCCAGATTCATTCGTGAAATTGAGCGCTACACACCAACTTCCACTCTTTCCAGCTCTTTCCAGCTCACGGTACAGTTCGAAAGCACTGTCTTTGTCTTCCTTGAGACCAGGAGTAAATAGTGGGTAGAAAGAACAAGAAACCGATAGGTTCTCCGGTGGTGAGCGTGCATCGGTCGATTTGACGTGCCCGTGTATGGAAAATTGCCGCTCGGCGTCACGAGGAGATAACATTCTCTCTCTGTGCTTTCGGCTGATGCACGGGAGAATGGAGCAAAAAAGTGGATGTTTGTCGAGGTGGTAGGTGCTTGAAGGTTTTTCGAAAGTTTGGTTAAGGAATAATGTGGTGAAAGGTGTGATGTTTTGATTATGAAGTTATCAATATATTCTTTATGACAGTTTTTTTTCTTTTAAGATTTAATTGAGGAAGACTTCCAAAAAAAGGTACAGAAATAAATCAATGTTTAAAAAAAATATATATAAAATAATTGTTTTACGTAATGGTTGATATAAAAATTAGCCATTCAATGAAGTTATCGTACGTTATGATTCAATTTACGATAACAAAGTTATGTTCCATCTTTTTTTTATTATAGAATAGCTAGACTGTATATGCATTTCTATTTCACAAATAATTGATGATTCATTGAATGATAATTTTTAGCAGATTAATTAATGTAGAATAACAAAAGTACAAAAATGAATTTGTTTTCATTATAATTTTTCAGTAATTGGATAAAAATAATGAATAAAAATTGATCCTTGACATGAACTTAAAAATTAGAATTCTAATATATAGAATATATAAAATTCTAATAATTCTAAAGTTTTTTAATGAGTTCTAAAAGATTTTTTACTCTGTTAATACGTAACTCTTTTCATTACTAGAATAAAAATATAAATATTATGTTGCTGTTTTAGTTATCATGAAATTAGCATTTTGGGACGATTAAAAAAAAGTTATGTACTTAAATATTTTATTTATTTTTTATCTTAACACAGAAAAATCTTTAAATAATTGTTATATTATTTATTTGTTTTATCTAAAGATTTAGAATATTTTCGGTTTTCTAATTATATTGATAAACCATCTAACGAAAGAATATATATATATATATATATATATATATATATATATATATATATATATATATAGTGGCGCAGCCAGGATTTTGTCTTGGAGAAGCAAAAAAAAGCAAAAAATACTAACCAGATTTCCACTTTATTTTACATGAATCAATTAATAGTTTAAAATAATGAATGTTGGCTCAATATTTTGGAGTAAATAATTGTAGCGTTAGAAGTGACTGCTGAATATGATTAAATGAATAAAAATTGTGCTAATTCTACTAGCCTTGCGGGGGGGGGGGGATCGAGGCCCGTCGGCCTCGTAATTAGCTATGTGTATAATGTATATATTCTTGTTCGTTGATTTAACCTGTAATTTATTAATTATTTATGTAAACTCTCTTTAAAATAAAAATTAAATTTTACTGAATTTTTATATAGATAAAATAACTAAAAAAAAAAATTATTGAAAATATTTAATAAAATTGATAAAAATTATTTAAGTTATAATCATCCACTAGAAATTAAATAAAAAAGCTATTTTATTTTTTTATGTGCATCATTTATCTTTTAATATCATTCTCTCAATTATAATCTATATTTCTCTCAGCGAGAAAAAAATTTACAAAAACCCGAAACGACTGTTGAGTTTTTCCTTTAATATCTTCATCCTTAATTGCAGCAAATAAGATTTGCAAAAAAATGTCAAACGATATATCAAAAGTACAATCCTAATCCAAGCATCTTAAAAGTCTGCCACAGTGAGAGAGAAAAACTTGTTACAGGGCAAAAGTAAACGAAGAAAAACTCTTTAAGATGAAGAAGATAACTCGAGCGAAAGAAGAAAGAAATAAAAAACAGACACACAGACAAAATCTCCAGAAAAGATAATGACATTTGCGAACCATGCTATATAACATTGGGAGTTTTTACTCACTGCTGTTTTTGGGGGAAATAATCTTGAGGTTTTTTTCTTGTGTAGCACCAGCAGGAAAATATTATTTTTTTGCACAAAGAGAAATTTCTGCTTATTTTGTCTTTGATTTAAGACAAGTGATTTGATATTTAATTAATAAATGTTTTGTTGCTCGAAAAGTTCTTCAATGTAAAAAAAAAAAATTATAAAAAAGGTTATTTGTGGGTTTCAGAGAAAAATTAAGGCCAAATGACAAATTTGAAAATTTTGAGTTAAGATCATTTTTTGAAACTAAAGGTTTCGAAATTTTAACAATTGTTTATCTGCTTTTGATATTTTTCATGAAAATTTACATTCACTAATTAATAGCTTAAATAATTAAGTTAGTCATAATACTATATTATTATTATAGTTATTTTTATCTAAAACCTGGTTATCTAATTTAAATAAAATAAAATAGTCATTTTATTCCTTCTCTAACTATAAGTTGACATTAACCAATTTATTCATCAACAAAACGAAAAAAAAACATAATAGCATCAACTCAACGACAGTCAACTGTCACAGCACAAGCATTTAATGTTTCTCCTTGATGACGTCATAAGCGCTACTGCGCCTGCAACCAAAATGGCTAACTACAGCAGGATAGCATCAGAAGTAGAATAGCTTAATTGTAGAAAGCGACAATAAAAACTCGGTCGCTATGCTTGTGTTTGTGACTGGTGGTGTAACGGTCTTTGTGTGTGCCTGAAGATGGTCTTCCGTTTATTTTCGCCCACAGCATGGCGTCATGTCCGGTTCCTGTGCCCGCTTCCGCCGCGATTGTCATTTATTTTCTCACCAAGGTTACAAGGGACAGGAGATGATATAGAAAAATAATGATTCTAGCAATGGTTTGCTTTTCACGATAAGATAATATTGTTTAATTTTGGATTATAACAATAATTACAAATTGTTTTCATCATTTTTTCCGTAACAATTTTATGTTAGTCAAGGTGACTTAATACTTAACAGGTTGCGTTTTAATTACAGTGACCATACGTCCTTTATCGTAAAGGACAGTCCTTTACTTGGAAGTATTGTCCATTAAATTTATTTCGTTTGTAAAAACATAATTTTGTCCTTTATTTTTATAAATCGTCGATTAAATAATGAATTTTTTGTGATTTTTATTTTACTTTTATCAAGGATAATAAAAAAACTTGAGACAGTTTTTCTCTTATCAATAATTTTTGGACAAATAAAAATAAAATAATTAAAAGTAGAAACATTAGAAAAGCTTGTGTTTACGCCAAATGTAATTATAACATGAATTATTTAGAATTTTATAAATAAATAAAACAGAATAATGATCTCGTAAAGAAAATGCGCTTTTCTCAAAAATATTTGTTATTGAAATACTATTTATTGACAAAATAGAATTATTAAAATTAATAATTTAAAAATTAAATACACACGAGTACTTATTAATTTGTTCTGTATTCAATAAAATATATTATTTAGAGTAAGTTATCTATTTTTCTTTTAATAAGATTAATTACTATTTTGTAATTTAATCATATATTTAATTTCTAACAAAACAAAACTTATATTATTGTTGTTGATGTTAATTATTATCCTTCACCCTTCGACAACGAGCGTCTACACAAGTATATTTCAGTATTTACATCGGCAAACAATCACCCTAATTCTGTAAGAAAGTTGCTAAATTTTAGCAACGTTGCTAACAACATTAACCAATAATATTAGCTGACATTAAATAAAAAATTGAAATGACAGCTGTTATATTTGTTTCTATTGGTTATAGTTGTTAGCAACGTTGCTAAAACTTAACATCTTCGTTAAAGAATCAGGCTGAATATCATTTCGAACAAAAAAAAATATAATAACCTCAAATCAGGCCCATTAACAACAATATGTCACCAAAACTCCGCTATTTCTATCTATCGGTAGGGAGTCGAATTAGTCATTAGTTAGGACCAATGTTTATGCTTGAGGCACACACACACACATAGCCACTCGAAACAACCACCCACAGCGTGACTTATAACTTATATATAAAGTCATCTTTATATCTCTCTCTCTGCAGTGATGCCAACCCAAAAATATGGTTATTGCCTTCTGGGGGGAGAAAACGAAAAAGAAAGATCGTTTATTAGTTGTACCCGGAGACTGGAAGCCGGAATTTGGCGGAATGTCGTGTACAGGATGTTCCGGGTTATACCAACGGTTTTATGAGTCTGACCAATGGCGATTTGTCATTAAACTATTGTAGATTGTCTTTTATTTTTTTTTCTTTCGTTGTGTCTTTTATGTTTTACGAGGTATGGAACATAGAAATACAAACAATAGATGGTTAGTTTCTGAGATAAATGAGATAGTCGTAAAGAAATCTTAATATATTTTACTGTTTTTTTCTTAAATAAATTTTCGTACGTAAGTAAATTTAAGAAGATTTGTGTTTAAGAATATTTGGCGATGGAAAACAAGTGACGGTATAATATATTTTATTGAATGCTTTGTAAAAAAATAATAGTAAAATTACAGAAAAATAGTAAAATTGTAATAAAAAAAAATCAGTTTTATTTTACTATAAATATTTTAAAATTTATTAATTATTTATATTTTAATTTAAGTTAATTTAAATATATGTGAAATTGCTGAAACATTACTTTATATACAATATTGTACTAAATTTTATTTATAAATAAATTATTTTATTAAGTTATTATAGTTTTATTTAATGCCAATTCATTTTATTTATATAAATCTGCATATTTTGCAGATATTCTTTTAAAAAAACTAAAAGTATTTTTATCTGTTTGGGCAATCAGTGAACATTTGTCCACTAAAAGAGCAATTGATATAGAAAAAAGAACGAGGAATCAAATTCTATTATGTAATATAAGCATTATAAAGGCGGTGTTGAGTGGTAGCTTAACATATACACTCACGCACGCTTTTAAGGGTGCAGAAATCGAGCATGTTGCAATTGTTTTGTGTTTGCCAACCCTCTGGAGAAGGGTACGTTTGTACTTTAGTCAACTGGGATTTGTAAGTTAGGACACTGAGTAATATAGATTTTTTTTTTCATTCTTTTGATTCCTTTTAGTTTAATTTAGAAGTATTTGTTGGCAGTTTGTTTTGAAATAAACATCGAAATAAATTGATAAATATTAATTGTAGTGAAATAAAACGGCTTTAGGATTTAGTTCTGTATTAATTTTTATTTATAATCGAAGTTTCGACGTACTCTAAATATATATGTTTCAGGATTAGATTCTGTTCAATTATTTTGTAAAAACGACGTTTCGACAAGACTGAAGTCATATTTTTTTATCAATGACATTAAATTAAATAACAGTATATAGCAACAAGTTACTAGGTAACATATAAGTAACTACACTGCTCGAAAAAAAATACCCTTATTAGTGCCTATATAAGTCCGTTCCCTAAAAAGGGTATATATGAATACCCTAAATAGGTAAATTCAAAAAGAGCACTTTATTATCCCAGAAAAGGGTAAAAAATATATACTCTTTTTAAGGCAATTAAATTTTTTTTTTTTTGTGTATCACACGCATGTTGGACCATGCGGAGTAACAAGAAAATTTAAAAAATACTCAAAAAAGGATAAATTTTCATGTTTTACTCAATAACAAAATGAGTGAGCAGTTAAGTTATTTACCCTTATTTTTCGTATTTGTTGTCCTTCCATGAAGGTAAAAAGTCAAATATTTTAAAATATGCAAAAGCAGGGCAATTTTTTGCTCTAATAAGGCTACAAATTCAATTACCCTCAAAAATTTTTACTCTTTTACCCTACTATTTTGAACAGTGTAGATCATAAGAATTATAGATTTTGAATAATGGAAACCAAATTTCATTCAACTCAGTGCCTTCACAGTGATTTACGTTATTCTTTTCTTTATAAAAATATTTAAACAGAATCTAATCCTAAAACAGTTTTTATTTTAATATAATAAGTTCGGAAAACTATTTTACTATCACTTATATCTTATTTCCTGATGAAGACGGATGTTGAGTTCGTCGAAAAGTCGATCATAAATAAATATTAATACAGAACTTTAACCTAAAGCAGTTTTTATTTTACATAAATAATAATACCAATTCATTAGCAAATATCAATCATTTTTTGCATTGCATCATTGAAAATTATTATCAAACAACACCATCAACACATATGTTTGATCTAATCCAACCTAATCTAAACTCGTTCCTACCCTAATTTTTACCCCCTAGCACATAATCACCTCCCCACCGCATCCCGCGTTTCTCACTCTCTCTCTCTCTTCTGCACGTACTCATACAGTAATTTTACCAAACCTCGACGCTTAATATCATTGTGATATTGCCAGCCCGAAGCTGTATATCATTCGAGGCGATCAGCTCTTTCGTATACGGTGGACAGCCGATTGCGTACCTCCGGGAAACTCCTAACACTGATTTGACACATTTAATTTGACTGGTCCCGTGTGTCCCAGCGGGACTGGGGACATGGAATGTGGGATGGTTTGTATTAAAAGGGCCACCTATCAGTCGAGCAGCATACATGTTTGCAGGAAATTGCGGGGAGTGGGGAGGTATTGTTTTGTAGAATGATTGAGAATATTTTACTATTTATTTTATAATTGATTAACAGTGTTTTAACAGATAAAGAAAATATTAATCTAGATAAAGATAAAGATAGAATATTTTTTATTATCTAGATAAAGACAATAGATATCAAAACAAAAGTTTATGTAGATAATAGATAATTAGATAATTGGTATAAAACGGCTTTAGGTTGTAGTATGTATTTATATTTATTAATAATCGACGTTTTGTTATACTCCTTGTAAATCATCATCAGAAAAAAAAAATATATATTAATAATAGATGCAAAACTCACTATTTGGTAAATTTTATGTTCTAAGATATTTGCAAAAAACTGTTATAGCTGGGTGTAATTGTAATTTGATGATAAAATCTTGTTACTAGATGGCATTACTTATTTAATAATTGCATCTATACGACTCATATAAAGAGTTTTGAGATATTTTTTAGGTATGTTAAAGTAGAAATTATTAAAACATTTTGACTGGCACTGTTTATTATCAGGATCAATACATTCACTTTTCCTACATGCACAGACATCTGTACAGACGAACAGATAACTCTATATAAGATCCCCAAAAACATTGGCATTTTATTTAAAAAAAAAAAAAAACTTTAACATACCATACTATATATACCTATAGTCATACTGAAATAAGTCTATAAGGTACAGAATCGTGCAGGCAGACGCAAAAGAGAGAAAATTGACTTTTCTTCTTGCATCTGTGTGTAAGTTTTTCCCCGTTCTTTTTTTTCTTTTCTTTTTCGGGTTGAATGCTAGACGATCAAGCGGAACATTGAACGTGGTTTGTGCCGTAAAGTCAAGGCCAATATACGCTTGGTTGATTGTGGGGTACCATCCACACACACACACAGAAGACTTTCCAACACGGCCCCCGATACACTTGTGTTCTGTGTCTGTGAAGGAGAGGTTATGTATGGGTTAGGTTAGGATTTTCTTTGCTTGGAATTTTCGCTCGGTTTTCCGTTGTGTCGTGATGTACGTTTTATTTATTTTGCCGATAAATTGTTAAATATTGGAAAATTTTTGAATTTTGAATGCACTCTAAAAATAAAATTATGTAATTTCACCTACAAACCATGAGACACTATGCTATGCCCGATATTTCTAGGTATAATTACTCAAATGCTGTAATTTTAATATAATTGAATAAAAATACATAATATCAGAACTATTACAAACATTATGTAATATGATATATTACCAACGGGATGGAAAAGTACATATGTATCTAATATTATAATTTTTTTATTAAATTTACAGAACTTCAGTAAATTTGCTGTCGGAAATTTTCTATAAAAAGGTAAAATTTGTTTATTTCTGTAAGATTATTGTTGGTAGAATTACATATGTAACTTTAGTAACAAAGTAAGCAATTTTACATACTTATTAGGTAGGTCATTTTGACTTACTTTATGTGATTATTATGAATTATGTAAAAATTACAGAATTTTGAGGTAGAAATACAGAATATTTATAGTAAAATAAAATTACCAATTTTTTTATAGTAACATTTTACTACTATTTTTTACAGTATGCTGTTCGACCAAAGAAAGATTAAATCTCACAAATCACATAACAAATATAAATAATATATACATATACATACTATTTTACAACAGTTAGTAACTGGTATTTTTATTTATTTTTAGTTTAGTTTTGTTCAGAACGCTTAAAGAAAAAAATCGTATATATCACTTGGAATAGAAAGCTTTTTTTGTGTTTCGTACAGATTGCTTGGTCTCTGCTACAAATATTTGGGCTCAATACAATAATCATCGCTTTCTACTCTTTGTAACAAAAAATACTATAATATGTTTTATTTTTATCCTAGAATTGATTACAATTCTTTATATAACATAATAAATATAAAATAATATTTTTTCAATCTTTATTTAAAAACTAGCTATTATGTTCAACAACATTACTTTATATTGTATAATAAAATGATTATGATGTACACAAAAAAATACATTTTAAAAATCTACTGAACATAAAAAACCGAATTATTACTTTTTAATGCAATGAGTAGGCGGTATATCTCATATGTAATATGAAATTTTATACCATCTAAAATGCAATATATGCGTAGCTTGTCCCTAGAATATTTTGACCCCTTTTTTGACATATACAAGATCAGGGATACATATATCTCTTTCACAGACTTAAAATGTAAAGATTATAGCAAAATTTTGTAGTATATTGTTATTGCTTTATTACAAATTCTATTTTAGTTATTTTGTAAGGGCTTTAGCGATTCATTTCAATTTTTATTGGATCATTTTAATGTTCGAATTTTGAAACTTGAAACCGTATTTTTTGTGTAATTTTATAGGTTATCAAACAAATTTATAGTTTTCAAATAGCAGCTTATACTAAAAAAATTTATTTAATTACGTGAAGGTTTTGAAAACCATAAATATATGGTTATAAATATATATCTACAATTTAGATTTTTTCGTATATTATTATTGATTGAGTCCCGATGTAATTGCATATAATAAAAAAAAATAATAAAATTCAAAAGAAGGACTTACCGATTGATAGAACTAACACTGGGCACATTATCCTGCGAACAGATTCCTTCGGCAAGAAGTCTATCCCGTATTTCCCATGCAAACATGGTGGGATTTTCCCGTTTGTAGTTCGCAATTGCGTCTACAACGGGTGGTGTCGCTACTTTCGGTTTCGAACCACCGATCACACCCGCTTTAAAACTTCCGGTTTCGTAATATCTGCAACAACAACAAAATTATTACACATAATTTTTTTTGTAAAAACATTCAAACTCGTTATCTTTCAAAATTTGTTAAATAATGGAAAACTAATCTGTATACTATTAATTTATTATTATTATTAAACATGGAACAGGCCAATTAAATGGTGTAAATAATATAAACAGACTTATAAAGTATTCATATAATACATATTTTTTGTTATAATGTACAGAGTAAAAAATAATTGTAAATTTATTTTGATAATCATTATTTATTATTGTAATATTATAGTTTTTTTTTTAATTTACAATAAAAGATACAGTAAAATTCCTATAATTATCAATGCTAATTTATAACTATTTTTTACTGTGTAACTTCCTAATAAACATATAATTAAACAAATATTAAAAACAAATAAAACTAAATATGTTCTAAGTTGCTTTTACTATATGTTTTATCTTATGTATATATCTAAGACAGCTATGATTTTCTCCATCACAGCCGACTTTGATCATAATTAGAAGCTCTACGTATCACATAATATTATATTTACGTATGAGAAATTAGATAATGAAGCATTTCATAAAGTCTAAAGTGAATGTTATATTTATATATATATATATATATATATATATATATATATATATATATATGATATATATAAATGGCTATATGATATAGTAATAGTTACAGGAATAAATAAATATAACTATCAATTATTAGTTTATAATAATAAACGCCTACATTTCCAATGATATTATAAATAGCATTTTGTGAACTTTCACTTGTTAGATATTCTACAATAATTTATCATAGTTTCGAATCATTTGGTTTAAAATTATTTACATTTTAAAATATTATTATAATATAGAAACAAGTTACTATACTGGAAATAAAAATTCGGTAATTTTATATAAAAACCTAAAGCAAGTGATTACACGTTTAGTATGTAAATTTACAGAATGTATGTAATATAATTTACTTTTTCCTGACGAAAACGTAAGTTCGTCGAAACGTCGACTATTAATAAATATGAATACAGAACTAGAACCTGAAATCGTTTTATTTTAAAATACAAGTAATTAGATTACAAAATTTATAAATTATTAATTATTGAAAACCAAATTTTATTTATTATTTTATCTGAAAGATTTTTTTATTATATTTTAATCATAATAATTAAAACAAATAATATAAACTAATTTCCAATAACATATATAATAATAATAATAATTTTCATAATTAAATTGCGTATCTATAAAATGTCTCAAAACAATTAATCTTAATGGAGTATTTTTAAATAAATAAAACTGAACTAAATAAACATGTTTAAGTGAGAGAACCATAATTGAATTAAGTCAAAATTGCACTCAAATAATTATAATTGTCCCCCGTGAATTCAATCATATTATTGTGACAGTAGCGGGTTGTTCCATTATTATTATTATTATTATTATTATTATATAGATTATGACGTCATAATTATAACCAGAGTGTTCTGAATAAAAATAACATGAAAAATACATATAAGGACACTCGACCCAGAAATATATAATACACTTATTATTTTATTGTAAGGGTATTGCTGGCCCCTCTCAATTCTCTGATAAGTCTTTATAGTTTAAAAGCTGAAATGCTAGTGCGTGTGTACGAAATAGATTAGTGTATGATGAGTGTGAAATTGAAAAAAAATGTTGCAAAAGTTGGTGTCAGTTAGTTAAGATGGTTCGGTCATCTGGAACGAATGTCTAATGAACGTTTGGTTAAAAGAATTTATATAAATAATTTGGAAAATACACGTTTGTATAATGTGTTATACTCTTTAAAAATAATTTTTTATTTACTGGTCCAAAATAAAAAAAAACTAATGAAACTATTTACTTTATTTTTGAAATTTAATCATTTTCAAATATACCGAATTTTAAAGATTGCTGTCTAATACAATGCCGGATAAAACCGCTTTTATTGCACAATTAAAACTACACACAGTTAGTGCAAATTTGCAAAATATTTGTTCAACAATAATATTTATTATCTATCTACCAGTACTGTCATTATACCGTACTATTAAAACAAAAATCTTTTCTAGATCATTATTTTAGATAAATTCTATAGATTATTAAAAATCATTATCATTACTTCACCGTCATTATATTTAATAAGTTACCGCACCGTAATGATTAGCCGATAGGAAAAAGGTTTTTTTTTATTTTGTTTTATTCTGCGGCCGTTTAAAGAAAGCTTGTGTTACAGTATACACAGTAACTGATATACTTTAATTGGTAAATATTATTAATTAACAGAGTACGCTCAGAAAAACAAATAAATGACTGTCTTTAGTTGACAGTTGAATCATTTGTTTCATCTGGTATCTAGATTTTTATATTGATCAAAATCATATCAAATATTTTATCATGCAGATTAACAGTTTTGTATAATATTGTATAATATATAATTTTCAGTTTTAAAATTTAATTTAAATTTTTTAAAAAATATTACATAAAAAAAACCGAATTCTTTCTAGTCTATTGTAAATTTATCTATTATTGTTCGTTGATTTATCTTACACTCTCTGATGGTGTTTTTTTTCTAGTTTTATCCAAACTTTATTTGAAATAACAATATGATGTAAGAAGTAATGTTATTGGAAATAATGTCTAATTAAATAGACAAATGATCTAAAAAAAAATCATCTAATTCGAATTGAATGAAATAGCTATTACTTATTAGTTAAAATAGTGTAAAAATTTTCCACACACCAAAAATATATTTGGTTAAATATTAGAAAATGTATGTGTCCTATCTAAGTAACACATATATTTTAAGCCGCTTGCACTGAGAAAAATAGATATTTAACAAATTGGATAATAATAAGTAGATATTTATTTGAAATATACGAGTATGTTTACTGTATTCACAAATTTATACATTTTTAAAATCTACTCACATATATATTTTAATACTATATTAAGAATTAAGACTGTAATACTATACACAAATTGATGGTATTAAATTTTTGTTTTTATTATATTTATAGTTAATTTTTAAATATACTTATTTTTGTTATTTTTAATATCTTGTGTTTGTGTCACCTTTTTAAATATAAATAGCGTTACGGTAACTATCCATTTTTCTCAGTGTGTTCGTACCATAGCAAAAACACCCTGTAGATCTGTATGACACATATGTATTACTACAAGTTAACATATATAATTCAGGACCGTAGGTGACATATAGCAAACATATGTGCGCATGTAGAGATGAGCCCATTCGTATAATGACAACCATTCACTTTTATTTTAAGGTTATACGCATGTTTGTGTGTGTGTGTGTGTGTGTGTGGAAGTCGCTGCGACGGACGCCACTGACTTTCAAATGCATTCGTCATATTTTTATGTACGCCACGACACGCCGACATATAAAAAAGTCAAACTTTTTTCCTTGGCAATGTTTAAGTGTTTTTGAAATAATATGTTTTAATTTTACTGATTATAAGTTTCGTTAAATAAAATTTTTTAAGTTATGTGATGTTATTAATTTGATTAGTTAAGAATGGTTCATTAATTAACTATGTATTACTGTTATAAAATTTTACATACATACAAATTTACGAATTATACTGATTAGTGATAAGAGATAAGATACTTTTTGTACGAGTTGAATAAATATTATTTTTGAACATTTTCATACATATGTTTGCGATTATTATTTGTAAGTTGTATACTTAATATATTTCATGACAGTAAATCAATGTCAGTACCGTATTAAAATTATTATAATTTAACATTTTATAATTTAAGTTTAAAATATTTATCAATAATATTATATGTCTTTTACAAATATTTTAATTTCCGCTTAATCAGAATGAACTTATGTATAATTAATTTGGAAAAATATGTTACTAATTATATATTAGTTCACTGCAATTAAGTGGAAATTAAAATATTTATAAAACTCTTTGTGTTATCGTTGAAAACATTGCTTCAATATTATATGTCTTGTATAAAATATAACATACCAAATATCATACATGTAACAACAAAATCTTTAAATATTATTTCAAATCATACTTGAAATTTTTTTTAATACAGCTCTGTCTCGTTCAGAGCCGTATTTATGCACAGGCGCATGAGGCGCAAGCTGGGGCCTCGTAGCTAAGGGGCCTCAGATTTTAAATCAGATATCAGTCATTGAGATCAATTTGAAAATTATATTTTAATTTTTAGTTTCTAGTTTTAATTTACGAGTAAATTATATTTCAATACGTTTCTAATGTTGAAGTACTGGTGCTGTCATTGTCAATAAGATAATAAAAACCTGCATATTAAGTAGGGTCGCTATTTGGCTATTGTAACAAAAGGAACAATTTTCTATCTACCAGATAGTTGCTATTGCTACTTGTTTTCAAAGAATTTATACAATGTTAAAAATTTGCGAAACAAGAAAATCTTACGAATCCTCTCGAAATGTACAAATTTATAAATTAGTGACTAATGTATTTGGAGAACATTTGTTTTCAGTTTTAAAACGATTGAAAAATTATTTGAGAAATAGTTTACATCAAAATTGTGTAATTTAAGCTTATTGTTTATTGAAACAGAGTTACAAATATCCATCAATTATGATGATATTGTTGATACGTTTGCTAAGGTAAAAGCGCGTAAAAAGTTTATTTAAAATTATTATTATATTTATAGCCATGTGTGTTTTTTTTTCCTTATGTACCTATACATTATTTTGTTTTGATTTTGCTGATTTTTTTGATCTAATACCAATGTATAAACAATTTAAACAAATTAAAAACATTTTCATATAATAATAATAGGACTAAAACAAATTTTTTTCTATTGACAATTCTTTTTCAGTTGAAGAATATCTGCATGGGGGCCTCATATTTCAATTGCGCCTGGGGCCTCGAAAGAGGTAAATACGGCTCTGGTCTCGTTATAGTTTATAGTTTCGGCATGTTTCTTTTGAGTGTATCTTTATGTCTTACAGTCTGCAAACATTTCAAAATAATTATTATTTACAAAATATGGTCCTTAGTTCGCTCCACTAGACAACTAATTAAGCGATTTGTTCAAAATTAGTTTCAATTTAATTTATTTCAAATATTTTATTGTTTATGTCTTACATATGTTTTCATATTGAAAAAAATATAAATATTATTTCTTTTAACGTAGTAAAAGATCTTTCAGAACTCATTATATTAAAATAAAACGACATTAAGTTTTAGTTCTGTATTAATATTTTTAAAACTTTTTACAGTAAATTCATCAATATATAACATCATCACAAATTGTAGCCATAGCAACAAATAAATATCATATCAATACACAATTGGTCAAATTGGCTTGTTCAAATACATTCGGTGCAAAATTTTCATTCTCGTTATCTCGTATCCCGAAATAATTTTGTAATATCCCACAGGAATTTGTTCATTAATATCCATTAAACAAATAACCGAAATATGCGAGTCCGGATGGCTTTACAATATTCAAAGTTTGGCAAATAATTCTATTACTGTCAACATTATTGCACGCATATATATAGTATATATATAGATTTAAATCCACCCTGTGTAATATGAGCGTATGTATGATGGGTAAAATATTATATTAACATCCCAGTGTGTCGCAGTATGGTTTGGTGATTCGATTATCTTACCCGCTTCAATATATTGTGGTTCGTAATTAGGGAGTAAATTTTTGGGGACTGATTATTATTCAATGATGTTTTCCATAACTCTATTTTATTATGATAATAATAAATATATTTATTACGATACATTATAATTATTAATTTTTTTTTTGATACATTACTGACGTCGAATTAATATGTTATTGTTTTTAATTTTAACAGTTGCTTTGAACAGTAAAAATAACAACGTTTTGTAATTTTAGTGTAAAACACAAAGCATGTGGATTTACATACATTTTTTACAAATATTTTCAAAGTTATATATTTATACCATTAGATTTTTTAAATATAATGTAATTGGGTAAATGTACCCTCAGAACAAATAATATTTTATTAATAATAATAAAAGAATAAAAGATACACTGAGAAAAATAGATATTTAACAAATTGGATAATAATAAGTAGATATTTATTTGAAATATACGAGTATGTTTACTGTATTCACAAATTTATACATTTCAAAATCTACTCACATATATATTTTAATACTATATTAAGAATTAAGACTGTAATACTATATACAAATTGATGGTATTAAATTTTTGTTTTTATTATATTTATAGTTAATTTTTAAATATACTTATTTTGTTATTTTTAATATCTTGTGTTTGTGTCACCTTTTTAAATATAAATAGCGTTACAGTAACTATCCATTTTTCTCAGTGTAACACTTTCCTTAATTTTCCACTATTTATATTTTTGTTTGCCTTTTTACAGTTCAAAAAAGACCTGTAAAAAGGCAAACAAAAAACAACAATATGAATATACAAGTTCAGGAAAATAAAAACAAAATAAATTTCCACTATTTATTTATTAAACGTAACAATTGTTTCGACTTTTCAGTCATCATCAAACGTGTACAAAAAAAAATTAAAAGTACAAGTATTTATACATTATTATGTACCGTATATTATTATAAATACTTATTTATAAATATTATGTAGGTATAAATATTTATACTTTTAATTTTTTTGTACACGTCTAATGATGACTAAAAAGTCGAAACAATTGTTGTTTAATAAATAAATATTGGAAAATCAAGTAAAGTGTTATCTTTTATTCTTTTATTATTATTATTAAAATGAAATTCCATCAAAAACCGACTACACACACTCTTTCAATTTTAAAATTATTTCACGAATAATTTCGGAAATAATAAATATTATTTTCTAATAGAATATACTAGATTCGATAAACAATTTTAACATTAAAGAACAAATTTTAAACCGTACGGTATAAAAATTATCTTCCCAAAAAAATATGTATAAGCATTCAAAAAAATTCAGCCGGATCACGTGATTGCGTTAGGCAGCACGGTCTAGCGGCGTAGGAACGGAACTAACACCGGAAGAACGCACCGGAACGAGCTACCGGAATAATTCGCAACCCGCGCGCCACCCGGACTCCGTCCCACAATGCATTGCAAACGCGCAACGTGGAGCGCACAGCTTTACTTAATGCACACTGAACTGAACTGTTTGTATACGTATAAAAATATTCGCATCATTTTTTGTGTGTGTGTGTGTATGTGTTTGTTCCCAAAGAGTGAGGTTTTTGTGCACTTTTTCTGTCATATTTTAGCTAGAGTTTTTTTGTGCAGATTTCGTGTCGAGAATAAAAGAATATGGCGCTGTGTACAGGCTAGGCTGTTGTGATTTAATGAACAGATTTTTGTATGAGATGAGGAAAAAATTTGTAAATTGCTAGTTCCTTTTCAGGGAGGGTTTTGTTTTACATTTTGAGTGGATGTTGTAACAAAAATATGTAAATATGTAGATAAATTTACTTTATGTGGGACAGAACACAAAGTATTTTTTCTATGACTATAATGAAGTTTGTCACTAATGAATCTGTAATTGGATAATATATGTGGTATATTATGCAATATCCAAAAATCTGTACTACAATGTACATATTGTAGTACAAAATATAATATTTGTTGACAATGGCTTGCTAAGGCTAAGCTAAGCTATGGCTAAGCAAAATAAAAAGTGTTTTTATTTATGATCCATTATTGCCTTCAAACATAATTATAATTAAATTCAAGGATCAAAATTTTCAAATCTTAGAGTAACAATTTTGTGATTAATATTAATTTTACAGAAAAAATCGAAGAATATTAAAAAAAAAAACTCCCTTACATTGCTTTTAATAAATTGTGAATATTTTTTTCTAAAAATAGAAATTTTATTTGCATTTTTTACACCACTACCTAAGTTATTAAAGGAATTTTTCCGAGATGACACTATAAGTTTTAACATAATTTCCACTTAATCGCAGTGAAATATATAATTAGAAAATTTAATAAATTTCGATAAAAATATATTGGTCTCGCCGAAATTCAAGCCCAGGACTTCCTGCTAATTATAGGTATATATTAATTCGCTGTGATTAAGTGGAAATTAAAATATTTATTAAAAAGTATTTAAGTTATTACATAACTGAAAGTTATTCAATAATAATCCATATTTAACTAAATAAATAAATAGTATTGACTGAAGGTTCGAGATCTTTACAACTCCGTATTTTGTTAAATATTTTAAGAATTACAGCCGGGTTCATAATAAACTCTTTAAAGTCCACTTTAAGCCAACAAAAAAGCACTGTTTTTAAATTCTACCGGTATAATTATTATTGCTGTCAATAAAACGATGCTTCTTTGTCGACTTGTCAAACTAATAGTAAAATTATTTGTTATTGTCAATAAAAGAATGCTTTTTTGGTCAGCTTAAAGTCGACTGTAGTTAAAGTGTTCATTATGAGTGTTATTTATACAAATTATAAAGTTGATAATTTTTTATTGTACGCCAATGTCTTTTCCAATTCTCTCTTTCTCTCTCTTTTGGTAAAAAAAAAGGGATGAAACGCATGCGCTGTTCAAAATTGACCAGCCACAAATGACACAAAACAGAAATCACATTATTCTACCCTTTTAATTGCATTATCCATGGCTGGTATTAGCTACCCTGTATTTGTTGAAATTAAGCCACTTTACACTGAAAATATTGTTTTTTTTTTAACCCCCTGAGACACATTTTATTTGTTGATAAGTCATTTCTGTTTTAAGTTCTTGAACTATTAAAGGAAAATGTAATTTTTATTATTTTACTAGAAATATTTAGTTCGAATTGTTTATTTGGAAAGGAATGTTTGGAGAAAATTAATTTCGGGATAGTGGAAAGAGTTTGTGCCACATGCTTTTTTGTACATGGCGTGATTGTGTATATATGTATTTAATATACAATCATATTTTTAAACTATACTTGCACAGCTTTTAAAAATAGATCGTGTTTAATCGAAAAAAATTAAAGTAAAAAATTATTACTAGATATCAATTCAAATAGATATTTTTTCTCTAATTGAATAGTAAAGAAATTTAGAAAAAGATACAAAATAGTTATACTACAACTTACTATTATTTATTGTTATAAAAACAATTATTTCTATTATAAAAAGTATGATTATTTTTGAATTAATAGTGGAAACATTGGTTTTAAAGTAATATTTCTATCAGTGACTATTTTGAATAACTTGACAAATGTATGTACAATCCTTTGCAACGTAAATATGTCTCGTTAGTGTTTTTTGCTCTTAAGAGAATTAGGGGGTTGGCAATGCTAAAAGGGTAAAAAGGGGATTTTCATTACGTCATCAGTTTCAGTCTTTTGTTGAGGTGTAGTGAGATGCATTGCTCTTCAGGGACTAAGCTTAGAACTAAGGTTTTACAATGTTTTAAACTCTCTGATGTGTGTAGGCTATTGTTTTGTTTTAATTTCCTAATTGATTTTTAGTGCCCCTTCGATAGAGTTATTTTGTTTTATTTTGTTTTTCCTATTGAGATATATGTAAACTGTTTAAGTAAATGTGGAATAATACAAAAAATGTACCTATTATATTTCAATATTTTAGGAAAATTAGTTTAAAATGAATTCAAAAATAAGTAAAATATTAAAATAAAACTGATTTAGATTCTAGTTCTATATTAATAATTATTAATAATCGACGTTTCAACAAATTCAACGTACGTTTTTATCTTTTTTTCTGATGAAGACGCACGTTGAGTTCGTCGAAACATCGATTATTAATAAATATTAACACAGAACTAGAACCCAAAACTGTTATATTTTAATATAATGAGTTCTAAAAGATTTTTTACTATGTTAAATAAAATATTATTAAAAAGCAAATTAAATAAAAATTGCTAATGATATTTTTAAACAAAAACAAAGCTAAATATATTGTAAAGCTTAAATTACATTATACTTTTTTCATCTAGATTTATACTAGATTTCTAGTTCAATTTTAGTTCAAGTTTTGTTCAATTTTCATACTTTTTTCACAATCGGTCGTGTATTGTCGAGTTTCTTCGATTTTCTCTGATGTATTGCCAGTACGCCAACTTAAAAATATAAAGTACTTAATTTGACAGATACTGAAAAACACTTTTAAACAAAAATTGATACATATAAAGTTGGTACAAATGCGTGCGCATGCGTATAATGTATCTAGTATGAAACTTGAATAGGAAAATAGAGCATGTTGTATATTTCTATACTAAGAAACTTGAAAGAAACTTGGATGCAAAAATCTGATTTACATTATACTTGAACGAAACTTGAACTAAAAACCTAGTATGAATCTAGACGAAAAAAGTATAATGTAATTCAAGCTTAATATAGTAAAAAAATCCGAACACATCATATTAAAATAGAAACGTACTCTCAACGTACGTCTTCATTAGGATAAATAATCAAAATGATATTACAGTAAATAACAGATCATAAAAACTTTTAAATTTGGCTTCCATTAATAAAAAATGTATTCTTACCTGGAGAGGATTTTCGATACACAGCCGTGCGATACCCGTAATTGTCGTGAAATATCGCAGGGTCGAACTCCATTATGTGCCAGTTCGACAATTCGCTGTCGAACTACATCGGGCAGTGGACGGCCATTGACAAAGACGCCACCGAGTTGATTAACGCCTCCATGGCCTGAAAACAAAGTTAAAGGTTAACAATCATACAAGGTACAATATTCATAAACAAATAAGTGGACGTCCGATGAGTAGTTGGAGTGATATGATTGAGAGTGTTTTGCGTGAGCGAAAGTTTCCAAGTAGTAAGAATAGAAGAGCATGTGTGAGAGGAATTATGAATGTGGATGAAGCGAAAGTTGCTTGTTTGGATAGGAGCGTTTGGAGGCGACTGATTTCGGGATGATGAAAAGAGTTTGTGCCACACCCTTTTGGGTACATGGCGTGATTGTGTATGTATGTATGTATGTAAATAAGTGGTATATTTCTTTCTTTCCTCACCTACACTGAGAGAGGTATTATAATCATAGCAATTTTCGATTTTCAAGATTATTACAAATTACACGGAGAAATAATTTTTATAATACATATATATTATAAATTAGTATTATAATATGTGGTGTAAATAGGAGAGATCGGGTACGAAATAGATTAGTGTATGATGAGTGTGAAATTGAAAAAAATGTTGTAGCAAAAGTTCGTGTTAATTAGTTAAGATGGTTCGGACATGTTGAGCGAATGTCTAATAAACGTTTGGTTAAAAAAATTTATTTGAATGATTTTGATGGTATACGTTTGCGTGGACGTCCGTTGAGTAGTTGGAATGGTATGATTGAGAGGGTGGCTTGCGTGAGCGAAAGTTTCCAAGTAGTAGGAATAAAAGAGCATGTATGAGAGGAATTATGAATGTGGATGAAGCAAAAGTTGCTTGTTTGGATAGGAATGTTTGGAGGCGACTGATTTCAGGATGATGAAAAGAGTTTGTGCCACACCTTTTTGGGTACATGGCGTGATTGTGTATAATAAAGTATAAAAGTATAATAAAAGTTATTAATTTAATTAATTTTTAAATTTTCATTTTATTGTACCTATAATTATACAAATATTCTAAAAATTAGTTTATAAAAACAAAAATATTATGTGCTATTGTGTTATATATTAACATAGTAAAAAATCTTTCAGAACTTATTATATAAAATAAAACTGCTTTAGGTTCAAGTTCTGTATTAATATTGATTGATAATCAATGTTTCGACGAACTCAACATGCGTTTCCATCAGTTTTCCTGATAAAGACGAGCGTTGAAACATTGATTATAAATAAATTTTAATACAGAACTTGAACCTAAAGCAGTTTTATTTGTGTTATATATTATTATATGTTTTTATTATATAAATTATTAAAGCTTGCTAAAAACGTATTTATTATTTGTGATTTAAGAGAAATTATTTTATTTTATTAACTTTTCGCCACTGTAAGATCATATTTCAATTTATTAAATTAAAACGGCTTTAAATTGTAGTTCTGTATTAATATGTATTAATAAACGACGTTTCAACGAACTCAACATACGTTTTCATCGTGAAAAAAAGATACAAATGACATTTAAAGTAAATAAACAAAACATAGAAACAAGTTACTAATGAGCCCTGCAGAAAATTTTACTATATTTTAATTTATTATTAATTTCTTATTTTATACTTCTCATACATCAATTCATTTTGTGTAAATTTACGTGATATCAAAGTGACAAATCTTTCAGAACTCATAGCAATTAACAATGAATAATTAATAACAAAATTAGTATCGATAATTAGTACAAATTCAAAAAACAAACTTATTTATGTCAAACTGTGTCACAAATGTAACTAAACTCATGTTTACAACTGAACATATATAAGATACAAGATTAACTACATATATATATATATATATATATATATATATATATATATATATATATATATGTACACATATGATATGAAATTATATGATTACCAAGACCACAAAACTAAACACCAATCACTTATTTAATTAAATCAAATTAATATGTGAGGTTATGTTTGTGCAATGTGAAAAAAATAATTATCATGTTACACACTTAGGTGCGTGTAAGAATTTTAATTCTACATACGAACATACGTACATAAATTGTTTGACAACATTTAATATGGCACCGTGTAACTTTGTTTTACACTTCGAACTAAGTTTTTTGAATACCGAGTGACAGTTAGTAATTTGTCAAATATCTTATATATGTTATATAGTATTTAATAATTTCATTAAACTAGGCTAATAGATTTTATTTGTGTTTTGTTTAATTAATTATAATACATATTTTATTGTCTACTGCTTGTAGTTTTAAATATAAATGATATGAAATACTATGCTGAATAATGCATTAAAAAAAAATTTTATTTAAAATTTAGATTTAAAATATCACAATCATATTACAAAATTTTGAATATGTGACACAAGCACATAGCTTAGTTATTTCGTGAATAGAGGAAAAAGAATTGTTAAATTTCAATAAAAATTAAGTTTTTCTTTTTTATGTTCATTACATAGCAACATTATTTCTGTGACATTAATATTATTAGTAGATTGATGAGAGAAGCAATAGAAATGTATAAAAAAAAAGATAACATCAATTAGTGTGAAGTGGCACTGATTTAAATAAAATTTGGTTTCCTTTAATTAAAAATTTATAAATTTCATGATCTAGTTACTTATTTTGTTACCTAGTAACTTGTTTCTATGTTCTGTTTATTTACTGTAAATGACATTTGTATCAATTTTTCTGTTGAAGATGTACATTGAGTACGTCAAAACGTCGATTATTAATACAGAACTACAACCAAGTTTTTTTTACTATATTACTATTAATTGTATGAAATTAAGTAATATGGGAGTGTTATTTATTTTTGATTAAAAATATAATTCTAAATATTATATATGATTTCCTTGGATGATGATAGGTATATGTACATTCTTAAGATAAAAATCTAATATTTCTTTGTTAAAAATAAACTAGAAATAAATAAAAATAACATAATGTATCTATTGTTTTAAATAGATAATTTTAATTAGTTAGTTTTTCTATCAAGTCATCCTTGAAAACAAAACAATGACAGCACAAAATTTAAAATATTAATCATAAAAATTAAGTAATATTATTGTAGAAAATTTTTATTTGCATAATTCTGTACATTACAATTTTACAAAAAAAACATATTCTAATAATTTTTTTAATTATTTTATTTCAATATTAACATAATTGTTTTAATATTTATTGTGAGCGTATTTTAAATGATTTAAATTTGTGTTTCTATAACATACTTAAATAAAATTTTGTTTTATTTAAATTGCAACGAATAATAAAAATACCACAATTTTTTATGCAATTAAAATTTAACCAGTATAAAAAATTATACCCATTATTGATTTTTTAACACATAATTATTAATTCTAAAGGTCAAACACATACAAACGACCTTGTCAGTTCTATACGAAAAAAACAAAAACCACATAAAAAATAAAACAAAACAGAGAAAAAATTGTAACCACAGAAATCTAAAAGCGAAAATAAAAATCTGGTCGCATTCTCATTGATAAAAATATTGAAAACGTTCGTGGCCGTTATTCACTTGTTTCAGCCGCCATTCCAACCCAGCAGCAGTACAAACAAAAGAAACTCGGCCACACACAAAAAACAAAAACAACAAAACTACCCGAAATACGGAATAAAACAGACGAATAACGGAATGGAATGAAAAAAAAAACCGACGATCGAGCTTAGTGTAAAAATCGCAGGCTGCTGTGGAAAGCTCCATAATATAATGGGCTAGGATACTTGTATTTATAGTACTATTTTGCAGCTGTAGTACTAATGGTGAGGTTAGAGAAAGACGCAAGATGCATGTGGTTAATTGTGGTGTGTGTATGTGTGTGTGTGAGAGAGAGATAGTGTCGAAATTGTGGTTTTTGTGGTTTACGATCATTGCTACTGCCTATTACAGCGCTATTACGATTCTTAGACTGAATTACACCTAGCAAAATCGAATTACTGAAAAAATAATCTTATGTTTTAGCTTAATAGCGTATAACTGGAAGCACATTGGTTAGTCATGATTAGATAAAACACAATTAGACCTACACACATTGAAAAGAACACTATTTGAAAACCAACGTTTCCACTATTAATTCAAAAGTAAACATACTTTGGATATGTTAAATTAGGTTTTTATAATAAAAATATTTTTTTTAAAATAAAAATAAATAATATATTTTGAAAGTTTTGTATGAAATATAAAGTAAAAAATTATTAATAATTTTCAATTCAAATATGTATATATTATTTTTCCAAATTGAATACATAGTAACAAAATTTATAAAAATGTTTCAAAATAGTTATATTACAACTTACTATTATTTATTTTTATTAAAAAGATTATTTCTATTATAAAAACTCAATTTTACAAATCAATAATATATTTACTTTTGAATTAATAGTTAAACATTGATTTGAAAGTACGTCTTCATCAGGAAAAAAAATATAAATCTGTACCTGAGAGGTAAACAGTAGTAACACCATTTTTGTCATTTTGATACAGTAGACACGAAAAACGAAAAATTACACAGTTTTTTGATGTTTATGTTGGCATAAGTGAACTAACAATACTATAAGGAGTCCTTATAGTATTTTTAGTTAACTTATGCCGACATAAACATCAAAAAACTGTGTAATTTTTCGTTTTTCGCCTCTACTGTATCAAAATGACAAAAATGGACTTACGACTGTTTACCTCTCAGGTACAGAAATATTTGTATTCTTTTTCTTGATGAAGATTCACGTTCAGTTCGTTGAAACGATGAGTTATTAATAAATTATTATAAAACTAAAATCTAAAGCCGTTTTATTCTAATATAATGAGTTCTGAACATTTTTTTACTACGTTAAGTATCTAGATCATAAATTTTTAATAAAAGGAAGCTAAAATTTATTTTGATCAATGCTTTCACAACCTGAAGCCGTTTTATTTTAATATAATGAGTTCTGAAAGAATTTTTACTATGTTAAAAATTTAATTCTTTTTAAAACCACTTTAAATCCATTTTAAATTAACCACAACTTTAACCATCCCCTTCCACGAATATTAAAAGCTAAAAAAAAATGACTCAGATAACCACAAAACCCTCTCCGAACTGTTCATCAAAGAAGCATTTTAACTTTATACATATATATATATATTCCGATGCAAACTTTTCAAATATTAATGCCCATTACTTCCTGTCAAAAATCATTTCTTTCATCACAACAATGGTGAGAGAACGTTGGTGTGTCACGTGGCAGACACGTGACCAACTCCTGCTATAAGCTCTGTATGAATTGCAGTACTATGTTACAATATTATACTTATAAGAGCGTTGACAAAAATTATACCAAGGATATGTTAAAATTTCGACATTCCCTCCCCCTCACAGGATATGCATAATGGCAAATTCTGTTACGATGGACAACCATAAAAAATATGATTTTTTTCTGAGTCTTTGTTAGGGTTTTTTGACAATGTTTTTTGGGGTAATTTAATTTTTTTTTCGGTAAATATAAATGTGATTGATTTTCATAGAACCTAATTGGAGTTGAAATTTTTTATTCAAAAACATATTTCCTTTGTCTTAATTTTATTATATAGGTGAGTTATAAAAAATAAAGTAATTACACGAAACAGATGCATAGTATTAAAAACATTAATTTATTTAGAAAATTAGTTCCTAATATTTATCTGAGTATATATATCAAATCAATCATATATAGATGGAAAACAAAAGAAAATGTTTTGTAATATTAAGAAGAGCGACAAGTTTTTTTTTATAAACTCGTTTGTTTTTACATTTGCTTCAAAGCCTCTATTTTAGCTAGCGAGTACATTTTAGATATATAGAGTTATCAGATTACAAAATATAAACAAACACTATATTCATCTTTTTTTAATGTATATAACAAAACAATCCATGTATAGGTATAGTCATTACGTATCTATATTTATGGTTGATCTAATGTGCAAATATATATACACAATCACGCGATACCCCTAAGAATGTAGCACAAACTCTTTTTATTTAAGCAGAAATTAGTCTCCGCCAAACAGTCCCAGATAAGCAACTTTTGCGTTCAGAACTTACACTACTGGTCCACATTCACTCACAAAATATTCTTTTAACCAAACGTTTATTACACATTTGTTCGTGATAGTTAATAATCTTAACTGACTTGAACCAACTTTTGTAACAACATTTTGCCGCAAGGGTCAGATTGGGATTTAAATTCATTTGCGGCGGACCACTTGAAAATGTGAAATAAAAAATCTCATTATAACCAAAACAGCATGAATTTTGTTTTTTTACAGTTAATTAGAAATACACCAATACTAAACAAATATTGGTTAAATTTTAACATAATTAGAAAATTATTTCATACAACTTTTACTGGAAATAATGGAACTGTGTTTTATGCTGAAATATTTAAGTAAAATTTTATGTACCTATACATTTTTTCATTTTTATTATTTTAAAAAATTAAAAATCCTTTTTCTTATCAAATATGATTACATTTTTTTCTATATTCGATATACATTTTTGAATATCAAAAATTTGGGGTGAAAAGTCAGTATTTTTCAAAAACCTTCGCGGGCCGGATTAAATCACCTGCCCGGCCGGGTCTGACTCGCTGACTGTAGTTTGGACACCTCTGTTCTATAAACTTTTACAAACTTTCCAATAAGATTATTAAAGAAGGAAATCTATCATTTTAAAACCAATATATTTAAAAGATCAAATATTTATATATTTTCAGTAAGATATCGAAATTCAGCAATAGGTGTCAAATTCCTAATTCTGTTTAATATCGACACTATACATCTAATATTTCCGAAGTGCATTAAATCATCTAATATGTCAAATTATCACAACTTTATCTATATCGTACAAGTGGTTCTTGAGTGCTGGTTGTCTACGCATCCTGATACTGTTTCAATATGAAATTTTACGAAAATACTAGCGTGTGCACATGTTATGATAGTTATCAGCTTATCAGATTACTACTGTCAATTGTTTTTCGATTGAGGGGGGTGACATGGTGTCTGTTTATTTTAATCAGAAGTTGTCAAAATCTTAGTTTATTTTGAAAATTATTGTAAAAATAATGCGATTTTAAAATGTATATTTATAGAGCATCTTTTTATAATTTTGTTTAATTATTAAATATCAATATTGATCTAATATAAATTATTAAATAACGAAATCGATAATGCACAATTACTAATTACAATTTCGTTAAAAATAACGGTTCGTTAAAATAAAAATTCTTGGATCTCGTAAGAAATTTCGTTGCAATATACATAGAAAGATATCTTACAGAATTCAAGAATTTTCATTATAACGAACCGTTATTTTTAACGAAAATATATATACATAAAGGAGTAAGTAAAATAAATTTTTGTATACCTCATATAACATCTAGGTACGCACTTAATTTCTACATTAGTGTTGGAAGAACAAATATGTCAAAAAGATCTCCGATATATATATATATATATATATATATATATATATATATATATATATATATATATATGCCACTGACTTATACCATAATTATTTAAATGTCATAGGCCAATCAATTTTAGATGAATTTATTAGTGAATATTTTTTTTGTAATTATTTTAATTATTATTAAGTTTTTCTTTTTTTTTTTATTAAAAATGTTTGTGTATTAAAGATGTACTATTTATATGTAAATATTGTATTTATTAATTAATTATTATTATAAAATATTATTGTAATCCACGCATTAACTATATTTTAACTACATGAATGCCAAATTTTCATAGTTTATTATATTATATTTTTGAAAATTTTTCAAAAAAGATAATACTTGATTTTTAAATTATTATAGATTTATTCTATTAACTGAAAAAAAAAACATTTTGACAACCACTATTCCAGCCCCAAATTTAATCCGATTAAGTCCTTAAAAACACTACCGCCCTTTTTGCATTGCATGCGATACCATCACCCTTCTTTATTTCATCGAGAAATCTAGATAATTCTAATCTACACTTCACCACTTAATACCCCTAACAAACTTAGTAACTATCTATTTTGTACAATATCGCTCGATCGGGCAAAAAGTGCGGAAAAAGTGCTCAACGTTTGACGGCAAGTGTCGCATCAGTCGCGCAGTGATATCTGTCACATTTCTCGGACATCTGGTGTTGATCTCATACCAGATAAATTTCTTGTTTTTACTCAAGTGTATTCCATATTTTAAATGTGTAATTAAAAACAAGTAGATTTTTGATTATAATATATTACAGTTATTAGAATTTTAGGATTTTTAGTTGATTAAATTGTGAAAGTGTTTAAATTTAGCGAATTATGTGACGATCTAGTGTAAATAAATTAAAATAATTTTTGAGTTTTTTTAATATATGTTTAATAAATAAATATACATTTATTAATGTACAAAATTTTGAATATTATGCTAATAAATTATCAATTTTTTACTAGCTGTAAAAAATATCATTATTTATTTTGTGTTTTTTCTCTTATTATTAAATAATAAAAATAATATTTAATAACATTTAAACATTAGATGGTTGATGTAACATTTTAAAAAAAAGTATAAAAAATTAAAAATCTAAAAAGATTATTATTAAAAGAAACACTTAGTTCAACAAAATTACTATTAGTAAAAACTATATTAAAATAAAACAGCTTTAGATTATAGTTCTGTATTAATATTTATTAATAATTGACGTTTCAAAAAATTCAACGTCCATCTTCATCAAGAAAAAGAACTTTCTACATAGACAATATTATTATGAAACGTTTGAAGAAAAAATAAAAATAATATTATTATATGGTAACTCCAAAGTACTCCTAAACGGAGCTACAAAACATACCAATTTCTTGAACTTCCTTCTATACAAGCTAAGTTGATAATATTTACAATCGTTTCTTTGATAAAATAATGCGGCTATCTTTAATATATTAAGTATTTATATTATATATATCTTATAGTGTATAAACTCAACATAAGAGCCAAGTGGTCAGCGAAAGATTTCTTTAGATCTCAGCACGTGGTTCGAAGTGATAAATATCGATATAGATATAGCAAGCTGTGTTCTGTGTGTGCGTTTGTGAATCGGTGTGCAGATAACCTTCCAGTTGGGTGGTCCTAGATACTTTACTTCATGTGCACAAGAAGCTAGCCATAAGATATAGATGCAGACCCAAGAGATATGTACTCTATATTGTTCATAAATACACGATAAATTTTTACACCAAAATATATTTTTATCTATAAAATAAACCAATTTTTCATTTCGCAATGATATTTATAAATTTCTACGCAAAAATTTAATTTGTAAATACAAAATTTAAAATAATATTGTCAGAAACACAGGTATTTTGTATTGTATTAATATTATTTAAAATTTAGATTTTTAAAAATTTAATATATATTTGGTAGGTTGACATAGGAAATTAACATGCGAAATCGACAATAAACGAAATAATTTTTTCTCAAGTTAAATTTCGAGAAACTATCATTAAGAACGTTTAGATATTAAAAAAAATAAGGATGATCAAATAAAATAAAACTGTTCAAATATAAATAATTTTTTTAAAAAATTACATTTTAAATAAAGTACTTGATATTACTATTATTGTTATGACTCTATTTAATTTTTTTTTAGTGAATAACATAGGAAAAGATCTTTCAGAACTCATTATGTTAACATAAAAAGGCTTTAGGATTAAGTTCTGTATAAATTTTAATTAAAAATCGACATTTCGATGTACTTTACGTACATTATCATTAAAAAAAATATAATATAATTATAATATTTCCTGATAATAATGTACATGTTGTACGTCGAAACGTACATTTTTTAATTAAAATTTATACAGACTTAATCCTAAAGCCTTCAGGTGTAAGTTCTGTATTAATATTTATTAAAATCGAAGTTACGACCAACTCAACATCCGTCTTCATGAAGAAAACTTATACAGTATCAGTTTTCTTGAGGAAGACGGACGTTGAGTTTGTCGAAACTTCAATTATTAATAAATATTAATACAGAACTTACACCTAAAGCCGTTTTATTTTAAAAAGAATATTATAAACCACTAATTTAAAACTCAAAAAATATAAATAGGCTGCTAGTTTTGTAATAATATGTATTATAATAAAAGTGTTCTTATATGTTTTGTCAAAAATCTTATTTCATACATTTTACAAATTCTGCTCAAATTTCCATTTTTTAAACAAAATTTACTATCTTACCTACAAAAATTTTTGTGCATGAAAGTCTAAAATATTCTCAAAATAATAATTACGAAAATATTTAATTGTACAAATATCTTACATGTATAATACTCCATCATATTTTGATTATATCGGTAGGCAGTTGTCAAATCCATGGCTGCCGCAGATCTAATCGTTAAGAGAGAAGCAGCTAGACTTGAAGTCTCCAGGATTTTCGATAAAATTACTTAGCCAAGCGCTTAATTCGACAGCGCTTGGCTATTCTACTATTTCTTTCGAAAAAAAAAACAAAACAAACACCGATCGGGGTTGCAGGCTACAGTCAACTGTTTGTGTCACTAAACAAATTGTTCTTCTGTCACTTTTTACAGTCAATTGTTTCAAGTTTCATTGCACAACACTACAGTTTTTATATTGGTTTTTCCACTGGAATTTTTAAACACTGTTTCTTCAGTTTTAGAATTATATTTATTTCAATATTTTGATAATTTAAAGATTTTTTCTTTAAAATACAAATTTGTATTAATGTAGAATGGAAAAATGTTAATTATGTACAAATGTTATAATATAATTAATAATAAATAATCTTAGTTTAGAATCACAATGTTTTTGTACTAGAAAGCGACTAGATTATTTTAGTACGGATATGTGCTAAATTTTAGTACTTTACTTGAAAATTTTCAATTGTTTTCTGTAAAAATACTGATTTGTTTTTGTATTTACATAAATTCCATATGGCTTCTTGAAGCAATAATAAATATTGTAGATTTTATTGCATATTTTAAATAAATTAATATTTTTTATATAATTATTAATTCTGTTCCAAGTTTATATATTATAAATAAATATTATTATATTAAAAGTTCATTACGATGTCGGTTTTAGAATATATATGTATAATTTTTGCAATATTTATTTTTTTGTACAATAACAGTTCTTTAAAATATAGTTTTTTCACGTAACTCATATTTTACCGAAGGATTCGTTTTTTCTTCATAATTTTTAGCAAATATTATCGACACATTTTCCTTATAATTTTCACTAAAATACCCTACAAATTGCGCCACTTATTAAAAATATATTTTTACATTTTATATTATGTATTATTTTACAATATTAATAATCTTCTTGTCCAAATATTTTAAGATATTTTCACACTTTTGTCTCAAAGTTTTTATGGAATTTTGACATATAATTCTTGCAATGTCAATACAGTGATGTACATTATATTACAGTTTATAGTTTGGTAATATATATTCAGAATAAAATTGCTGTTACAAAAAGTACTACTGCCTGAAGGATTTGTAAATTTTTCGTCACTTTACGCTGAAATATTTTTATAGATTTCCACACATATTTCTTGTAATTTTAATCCGGTAACAAGCACAATCTTTCAGTCAACAGTTTATAACGTATCCTCACTTTTAGTACAACATATAAGAAGACAATTAACAGTGATTCCAACACGAAATCACGCTGGAAACTTCAGCAATTAACGACATTTTAGCTAAATTTAAACAGTCCGACGGACTGAGTACACAAAACCGATTCTATCTGAGATAAGAGCGACGCTCTGGCGTTGTTGTTCCGCGTCTGCGCGTATAGACCGACGCACCACCGTCGACGGATGCTGTGCAACTGTTTAGCGACGCGCTCCGTCGCCGGCCAGGGGCGGCACGTTTTAGGGAGGAGCCAAATATTGTCTCTAAATATGAAAGTGTGTTGTCACACTGCAGCGGTGGTTGTCTGTTTGACTCGGCTTGTGATGTTTGACTTCTTCAGGGGGTAACAAGGGTGGTGAAGAATGGTAGCTGAGGGCTACCTGGCCTGGTGGTGAAATTGATGTTTAAGTAAGATTTTAAGATTGTATGTTTTTAACTGTATTTAAATGGATACTATTTGAAATTGGGTGATAGATATCTATGCTTTTTAAATAACAGTATCCGATTATGAAAAAGTTTTCATAATTTTGTGAAAAACATTATATTGTTTATGGAATTTAATAATATTAATATAAAAGTGTTTCAAATAATTTTTTAATAAGAATTATTTTTGAAATTATATTACTCCTATTTTGCAAAAATATTTGCATTTTAAGTGCTAAAATGTGAAAAAAAAGTATGGAGGTATTATACATATAAATGAAATAAAATATTTTAATATAGATTATTAAAATTAAACGTATTAAATTAAGGTTTTCAGCGATAAAACTAAGAATTTCACAAAAATTTGAATATTTATTTAACCGCAAAGAACTGGTATAAGTAGGTATAGTTACTTGATTAAAAAAAAAAATTTAATACATGTTTTGTAATTATAATAAAAAATATAATAAAATTAATGAATATCAGCAAAAATTATAAGTGCTGTTTCTTCCTAATGTTGTTTTACACGCTTTATTTATCTATATAAAAATGTGTAGTTAAAATAAAACTGCTTTAGGTGTAAGTTTTGTATAGAAATTTATTTATAATCAACGTTTCGACGAAACTCAATATTAAATGTGTAGTTTTCTGTAGAAACAAAATTTTCTGTATTACACTATCTAATATTCGATTCTATATAGAAATCTGTACAGAATATTTTATATACGCGCGTGCTCAGTTTGGCCATTACAAATCCAGATTGAAAAATATATGAATTACGTCCTATTTTTTTATGCATTTTCGATCCGAAACTGAGGTTGGTATTAGAAATGTTCAAATCTCATTTAGGTTATGCAGTATCAACAAATCATATTTATGTGTGCAGTAAAAAAAATGTTTATTTAGTTGAAGCAATCAATATTATTATTATTATTACATATTCTATTTTCAGATTAGATATTTGTTTGTATATTTGTGTAAAATGTATTAATTTTGTATATGTTCTATATATAATTTTGCATAGAAAACTGTACATATTTTTATATAGTAAAATAAATCGTGTAACGCCAGTATATTACTTAATCTAAGTGGTTCTGAACCCACTACAATCAATCAAATTCATCATTAATAATATTACTAGACCAGAATCAATCTTGTTTTACAATTGCAACAACAAATCTACTATAATTCCACAAATACTGATTTGAATTTTATAAAAACTCCTATGTGCCGTTTTGTACTGATACTATTCCGGACTAAAGACCAAAACAGCAAGTGAAAATTTTTCCGGCTGGCCCCACCTAAAACGTAATCTGAGGTTTCATATTTTTCGGGGTAGCTGGGATGCATTTAAGGGTTGTTTTCGATGGACGGACGCATGCGTCGCTTTATACCACGCCTTCACGATAATTTCATTGGCTAACAACGGATTAGTAGCGTCGACCGAAATACCGAAACGCTATTTTTACGAGCATTTGTGAATTGGATTTCGAGAGATGCACATCTATTAGAAGGACTAGAAATTGAGAAGTATTTTACAGTTGATTCTTTTTTAAAGGATTGTTTTTATTTGTATTTTGTGGTAGTTACTGTATTCAATTATTTTTATGTGAGGTCTGTACTTTTATTTTCTATTTTAACTACTTATTAGTATTATTTAATTTTTGCTGATGTGAACTTTGGTATATTAATATAGTAAAACAATATTTCAGAACTCATTATATTAAAATTAAACGATTTTAGGTTATAGTTCTGTATTAATATTTATTAATAATCACGAACTGAACGTACTCAACGTACATTTTCATCAGAAAAAAGATACAAATGACATTATAGTAAATAAACAGAACATAGAAACATGTTAGTAGGTAACTAATTTGGCATTCTTTAATTAAAAAATCTATAAATTTTATGATCTAGTATGTGCTGTTTATTTACTATAAATGTCATATGTGTCTTTTTCCTGTTGAAAACGGACATTGAGTTCGTCGAAACGTGGATTATTAATAAATATATTAATACAGAACTATAACCTAAAGCAGTGTAATTTTAATGTATATTAATATATTCTTTCAATATAATTTAATTTATTTCTATATATAATATATTGGACAGATATTTAAAAAAATAGAAATTATTTTAGAATTGATGTGACAATTTTTATAAACTAAAATAAAATAAATGTACCTATATGTTCTGATTATTTTATATTGTCTATAAAATTAAAAAAATAATTTTTATTTATAATTTTCAATAAGAACGTTTTTAATTTTTTATATTGCTTGACATAATAAATCAGATTTTTTGTGATTTAACAAAAGAGGTGAGAATACGGGCCTATGTTTCTAAACTAAATAATAAATAATTTTATATAAATCTTTTAAAATTGTTACTTACTAGTTTTTTTTTGTAATGTTTGTAATGTAATATAATGTAAAGTTAAATAAATTAAAATTTGTACTTATACATATATATCATTTTAGAAATATTTCACTTGCAACTTAAAAAAAAAATGTTTTAAACGTATTTACAAATAGTTTTACAAACAATACTTTAATAAATTTAACTTCAACATTCATAATATTACCCGATATGCATTTAACTGTAAGAATAAACTAAATAGTAAATAATTTTATATAAGTCATTTAAAATAGTTATAATACTACTTATTTTTTTTTCTATGGGATTTTTAATTTATATTAGAAAAATATAAGTTTAGAGTTCAAAAACACGTTTACTCTTCAGTTAAAAGTAAGAACCTTGGATTTAAAGGAAAAATTTGCTATCTACAATATTAAAAAGTAGAAAAAAATTATATTAATTTTGCGATTATTTCATAGTTTTGTAATATTTGAATATTAATGTCCTTAAAAGCCTAATACATACAGAATCACTACATATAATCTCGGTAAGGTAGGATATCTGTTTTGCGGTACTGGGAAGCGAGTGTCATTTGTTTTAATGTGGTCGCAAGTGTGTGTGTGTGTGCGTGTATGTGTGTGCGTGCGGCGGTATATATTTGCGGTGTTTCAGTTTAATATAACGCCAAACACTGGGCTCTTTCCCGTCCTAGTATATGCATTAGTTATGAGTTTTAGATGACAGAAAGAGATGAAATAATATGTACACCCCTCCACTGTATAATGCAGATGTAACCAGTTAAACTGAGAATCTAATGTGTGATGCTTTTGATGTTTCTACTTTGGTGTATGATGAGTATGTATATGTTTTGAGATGAGGACGAACATTTTTGATCAATACAAGACGGTTTGTAAACTAGATGATCTAACGGAAATTTTAATAAATTCAGCAAAAAATATTTTGTTTCTTTGAAAATGTTGAGATTGTTTATAAAATAAATACACGTAACACATTAAAAAAAAAATTGATTAATAATTTAGCAAGTAAGTTAAAATTTGTACTTACACATAAATATCATTATATAAATATTTTTACTTGAAACTTTGTTAAAAAAATATATCTGTAAATATTTTCACACACACACACTATTTTTAATTCACTGAATTTTATTTAACATTCATCATATTATCCGATAATTGGTACTTAATAGTAAGAATATCAGTGAAAGACTAAATTGCAAAGAATATGTACCTAAGAAGAGGAAATAAATCTTGTTTATTTTCAAAAGAAAAATAAAATGAAACCAAAAACGAAAAATAAAGTATCCATTGACAATGTGACAAGAGAGTAGTAGTAATACGTCATTTGACTTTCAACTGTTTTGTATATTTGCCCCTAAATCCCCACCAACGTTCAATTGTTTTCTTCTCATCGGATCAGTGGCTCGAATTATTCACAGCCCCATTTTATCATTACATTATTTATTACGGATGTTTTAAGTGTTAGGAACAATATAATATATATATATATATATATATATATATATATATATATATATATTTATATATATATATATATATATATATATATATATATATATAAATATATATATATATATATATATATATTAATATATAAAAATAGTAAATTTTACTTGATCTGAGATGGAATAATTGCGAATTCAAATCCTATCAAGTGAGTTTTTTTCATTAAATTTTCAATTTAATTTATAGTTAATATTAAATTAAAATAAAACAGTTTTATATTATAGTTCTGTTAATATTTATTAATAATCGACGTTTCGATAAACTCAACGTATGTCTTCATCAGGAAAAGTGATACAAATAACTTTTACAGTAAATAAACTACACACGTAACATTGTATTTAGTATTATTATTATTATTACTATATATATATATAAGTTTATATTTAGTATTTTATTGTAATTTAAATTCATTATTATACTGTACTTCATTATTCTATGTATATTTGTAACACTGTTTTTTCCCTTGTTGACTTTTTTCCATACCATATGTGTCTGGTTCAAATGAAAATAAAAATATTATTATTATTATTATTATTATTATTATAAACAGAACATAGAAACAAGTTACTAGGTAACGAAATAAATATCTAGATCATAAAATTTATATACGTTGTTTTTATATAAAATAATTAACAGAATTGTATCCTAAAACAGTTTTTATATTGAAAAAGACTAAATTAAAAAATTAGGGATATTAATCTCCGCATGAGACGCCACTGTTTAAAGTGTTTCTCAGGTTGAGGGAGCGTGGAGTCGTTGGTGAGTTTTGACTCCCAGACTAACCAGAAGTAATTGATACGTAACCGATTCTCAATGGGATATTGATACCATTACAAACCGACAAAGATTGGGTTTTCTTTCTTCATCACATCAGGTGTTTATAGTAAGGCAACATAATTGTGCGGGTGTACCAACATTATACGCAATTTCAACGCATACAGAATTTTTGTTAGTGTTTTATGACTTTTCATTGAGATTTTAAGATTGTAATTTGGAAGATTTTAAGACAAAAAGGAATCATTTAATAATATATATAATAATGATAATGAAATAGATTAGAGTATGATGAGTGTGAAATTGAAAAAAATGTTGTAGCAAAAGTTGGTGTTAGTCAGTTAAGATGGTTCGAACATGTTGAGCGAATGTCTAATGAACGTCTGGTTAAAAAGATTTATTTGAATGATTTTGATGGTATACGTTTGCGTGGACGTCCGATGAGTAGTTAGAGTGGTATGATTGATAGAGTGTTTTGCGTGAGCGAAAGTTTCCAAGTAGTAGGAATAAAAGAGCATGTATGAGAAGAATTATGAATGTAGATGAAGCAAAAGTTGCTTGTTTGGATAGGAATGTTTGGAGGCGACTGATTTCGGAATGATGAAAAGAGTTTGTGCCACACCCTTTTGGGTACATGGCGTGATTGTGTATGTATGTATGTATGTATGTATAATAATAAATTTATTTATTTGTGTATTAATTTTTGGTCTTTTTAGTGCGAATTTATTATATACACATATTTCATTAAATAATCCATTTTTACTTTGAAATCTACCAAATTAAAATATTATCGAGGATCAATAAAAAAATTTCACAACATTTTAAGATTGTGTGTTTTTAGTTGCAGTTGAATAAAAAATATTTGAAATCGAGTGACAGACATGTATGTTTCCTAATTAATTTATTAATTAACATTAGATTATAAACAAATTTTAATAATTTTTTAATAGAACATTATACACTGCAAATTTTTTTGTATTCTAAAAATGTATTTTTATGGAAAAAATGTAATATTACGTCAATTGTCATAGTAAAAATTACAAAATGTTGCTATTTTATTATTAATAGTTATGTAAACTTACATAAATATATATTGCATTTTTGCAATGTAGTAAAAAAATCTTTCAGAACTCATTATATAAAATAAAATTGCTTTAGGTTCAAGTTCTGTATTAAAATTTATTTATAATTACCGATGTCGCACTTAGATTAACAAATGAAATATGTTGTAAGAACTCCGATATAAATATATTTGCTATGTATGCACAAGTGTTAACAAAATTATTGTACAATCAAATGTAATTTTGTTGTATTTTCTTACTGTGCAGTGTATACTGTAATGTGTCAGTTTTAAATAAATCTTATTATTATAATTATAAATTTTTTATAATGCATTCCTATTCCGACAAGCAACTTTAGTTTCATCCACATCCATGATATTTCTCATACATGCTCTACTATTTCTACTACTTGGAAACCTTCGCTCATGCAATTTCGAGCTGGTCCAGTATAATTCTGAATATATTTTTTTAACCAAACATTCATTTTGTTTTATACTTTCCTATATTTTTAATCTTTATCCAATAATATACGATACACAATTTAAGCTTACTTCAATATATTTCCAATCATCAGTATAAATAATCTAGGGGTGGCTTTCTTAAGACTATTCGTGGCGTATCGGCGTCTTGTTACAGTGGCATTTAAAAGCGCAACCCGACTTTAGAGGGTTAACCACCCTCTCTCTCTCTCTCTCTCTCTCTCTCTGTATGCGCAAAATTCACTGGCTTTCATTTTCATTCGCCCCCTTTTATACACGAATTTCTGGTTTGAGTGTATACGCATTTACTAGGATGGTAAGAAAGCAACTCTCTTCCTTCCCCCTCAACACTCTTATGTCACGGACGCCACTGAAGGCGAAACGCTTAGTACGGTTTTCAGCTTGTTGTAAGGGGTAAAATACGTGGTAGGTTTAATACACAGCAATTTTCAAGGGCGTAGAAGTTTTTTTTTTACATTTCGACTATTTTTACTTTTTAATATATTAAAAAATGTAATATTTATAGTTTATAATTTTAGAAGAGCATGTATGAAAGATAACATAAATTTGAATGCAGCTGAAGTTGCCTGTCTGGATAGGAGGAAATTAATTTCGGGATAGTGGAATACATGGCGTAATTGTGTGTGTATGTATGTATAATTTAGTTAGTAAATTTACAAAGTAAAATAAAATGGCTTTTAGATTTAGTTCTGTATTAACTTTTATTAATAGTCGACATTTCAACGTACTTTAAATGATAAAAATGATATGATGTAAGTCGAAACGTCGATTATTAATAAAAACTAATACAGAACTATAAGCAAAAACCACTTTATTTTTTTATAATGAATTCTTAAAGATTTTTTTACCCTTATTTACAAAGAAATTCATAATTGTAATACTTCAACAAAAATGAATTAATTTAAAATTCAAAAAAATTATTCTTAAGTTTTATTCAATTAATAAATTTTTGTCAAATAAACATTAAAGTAAAAAGCTTTTTAATACATACATACACAGTTATACCATAGAGTGTGGCACAAACTCTTTCCACTATCCTGAAGCAACTCTAGCTTCATCCAGATTTATGATATCTCATTAATTTATAATTAGGCTTTTATTTTTAAATAAATTTTTAAAATTAAAATTTGATGTTTCGATTTATTAAATATATTGATTTATGTCTAATAATTCGAAACGTCAAACTTTAATAAATTAATACAGAACCTTAACCTAAAGCAAATTAATTCTTTTTAAATAAAATATTATTACAGAACTTAATTCTAAAACTTTTACATTTTAATATAATGAGTTATGTAAAATTTTGTTTGTGTAAAATTTACACCAAATTTTTGACAGTGTATTACTATTGATTTATATATTCAGTAAATAAAAACTGACAATAAAATATCAAGAAATTTTGAAAATTTCATAACAAAATTAATCTTAAAACGTAATCTCGTGTTCATTATTTTTGTTGAAAAATTTATAATATTTATTTATCTTATCCAAAATGTATCACAAAGTTACGGCTAATCAAGTTAAATATTTAATATAATTTTAATGTGATTTTAAGAACAGTACACTGTAAAAAAATTATTTAATTTTACATGTTTTGTGAATGTTATTTTCATAACAAATGTAATATTCTGTAAATTATCTCAGTAAAATTACAAAAATGTTGTTATTTTTACTGTTAAAACCTACGTAAAATTTCCTAAATTTAAGACATATTTTTGATAGTGTACTAACTGTATTTAGATTGTAAAAAAATATTCAGGTCCCCATATGGTACGCCAGTGTTAATCTAAGAGGGGTACAACTTCACTGCAAAGGGCCTTCAAGTTTTTCACTGGAATTACAAAATAAATTAGCTACATTTCTCAACACGATTTATAGTAGTCATTTTAGAGTTTTTCCTCTCTTCCTTTTTTTCTCCCCTTCTATTCATTCGTTCGTTTCTTTTGCGTCTTTCTTAGCACCCCGCATCTCACTTACGAGAGCTTTTCTTAAGCCACGAAACCCGGTGCAAATGCGCGAACCGGTTGAACAGAAGCAAAAAAAAAGTACAACCATAAAACATCATCAACGAAACGAATAAGATTATAAAAATAACATTTAAAGTGCTTGGTTACACTTAAGTGTAACAGAATTAAAAGTAATTTGGATATTATTATGATAAAACTAAATAATAAATTATAGTTACTTTGTTATCTAGGAACATGTTTCTATATTTTGTTTGTATATTATTTATGTTATTTGCATATTTTTTCTAATGATAATATACATATATGTAAAGTTTATCGAAACGTCAATTTTTAAATGAAATATACACTGTAAAAAATATAACTTAAATTTATGTAATTTTATATAGGTTTTAACAGTAAAAATTACAACATTCTGTAATAATTAACATAATATTATATTTTTATGAAAAATTACAAAAATAATTGTACAGAACTTAATCCTAAAGCTTCTTTATTTAATAAATTATAGAAAAAAAAAATTTTTAACTAACAAGATTTTGTTTAAGACTGTATTATTAAATATTAAAAAAATTAGTTGTACACCTTTGGTCACATAAAAAATCTTTATATAGTTTATTTTACTTCTGATTTGTATTACATCTTACAAAACTCATTATAATTATTAAAATAAAAAAACTTGAGGATTAAGTTCTGTATATATTTTATTTAAAAGTCGACGTTTCGATATGCTTATTTAAATAATTATATAATTATATATAATAATCTGTTTCTATGTCTTGTTTGTTTAATATACAGTCGATTCCGCTTAATTGGGACACCGCTTAATTGGGACAGCCGCTTATTTGGGCCAAATCTCAAAGAACAGAAACCAAACCAAAGAACCAACAGTAAATTTACATGTTTAATTGGGACAACATTCCGCTTAATTGGGACAGTAAATTTAAGATCACAGTATATATTATGTTACAAATATATATTCACAAGAAAAAATATTTACAAAAAATTTAATATGATACGCTTCATATCTTTTTGATTCACAACATGGAAAATTATATTTAAAAAACTAGCAAATATGTATCAATTAATTACATTAGTATCGCGGGCTGTAAACTTTTTTCCCAACACATTCATTCACGTATGAAGCTGTGAGAGTCTACCCTGCTGTCTCAATCGTTACGTATTTAGTTATGATTCAGTTACCACTACACCTCGCGCGTGGAAGGTTCGTTAAACTTACATTTTGTCGATTTTATTTAAAAAAAATTGACTCTTGCCAAGATGCCAAGAAGTGATATGACAGTTTCTAGTAAAATTGCTTTGCTGGATAAGTGTAGAAGTGAAATGTTTCAAAAACAAAAGACAGACTACACTTGACACATTTTTGAATTGAATTAAAAATGTATGTATTTATTTATTATTTTATTTTGGAATTTATTATTATTTTTTCTTAAAAGTTTATATTCTTTTGGTTATATGTAGTTTGTAGTTTTTTCCAAAAATTTATAAAATAAAATTATTGAAAGAAAAATATGGATTGCTTAATTTTATGTAAAATTCGGTTAATTGGGACAGCCGCTTAATTGGGACAAAATGCCCTAGTCCCGATGTGTCCCAATTAAGCGGAATCGACTGTATATGTCATTTTTATATTTTTTCCTAATAATTATATACATAGAGTATTTTAAATAAAATATATACAGAACTTAATGGAAAAGCATTTTTATTTTATTATTGTCACTGGATATAAAAATAATATATGTGAAGTTTGTAGAAAATAGATTCAGGAAAGTTGATTGTAAATTATGACGAAAAACAAATGAATAAACAGAACTGCAAAAGTTAAATAAAATCTGTTAAAAATTACTGTTAATAACTATTCATAAATAATTTAATATATTAGAACGATGCATATTACAAATATAACAAATAATTCGATAGTTATAATTCTAAAAGTCCCTAAAAATGCCTAAAGCTCTTCAGGTCACGTGCACTTATATAAAGCACGCGTATGCAGCGATGCGTGCGACATCTAGCGATCGTAATAAATACTACAATACATTACTGACATATCCGAATAAAAATACATTAACTGATTACAATAATATTGAGTTGTTTTTTTTTTCTGAGTTTATATAAACATATATAAGTTTGTATTAAGTGTAAATTTTTACCGATTACTATTTAGAGGAAGACAACCAATGTTAGTTGAGTGCGATAGTAAATAAATGTTATTTTTAGTTTATTGATTGTTGATATGATTAGTCACTGTATTTTTATTTTCAAATGTTTGTATATTATAATGATTATTAGAAAACGAAAATTCAATTTGTTTGATTAGAAATATAAGTTTTATTAAAAAAGATTTTTGAATTTTTGTTACTAATTTTGGAAATGCCAATGCCAAAATGTCACTTCAAATTCAGTTATGTCATCTGATCAAAGTACAATTAAAGTTATTTAGTTATCAAGATTGCAAGTTAGCGACAATTTGAAAATTAGTTGAATTTTAAGTTTAATTTTATTTTATATTTTAACAGTTATATTATTTGATTTGTTTATAAATTCTTAGGTCCGTATTCTCACCTCACTTTTAAAACTGATTTTTGTCAGAATTACTTATGACGTTTACTTAAAATTATTTATTAAGCAATTTTAATCAGTTTATTTTAATTTTATAATATTAGATATAAAAATATATATCAAAAATAGAAATACTATTCATATTTGATAAGTAGTAGAAGTAAAAATTTATTTTAAAGCAAAAAATAAAAGCACTTTTTCATAAACAAGAGGTGGAAATATGAGCTTTAGTGTTTATTTTTATTTAATATATTAAATATTTATTTTGCTTACTTTTTGCTCTTGCAATTATTTTATAACTTAAAAACTAGTGCAGTTTTATTTTTCTATACTGAAAAAATATATGTAATATTACATAAATCGTCTGTATAAAAAAGCTTTAGGTTGAAATAAAAAAAAAGCTTTAGAATTAAATCTGAATATATTTTATTTCGATATACTCTACGTATATCTTCATTAGGAAAAAATAATAATAAAATTTGTTAAAATACATTAATAATTTCAATTTTTGGCTGCAATAAAATCTACAATAACTGATCAAACTAAGATCGTACATTTGTATAAATTTTTCCAGTTAGTAAGTAGTTTAGGTTCAAAACCAAAAACTCTGCGATAAAACCTAACACTAATTTTGTTATAAGTTAGATACTCTGAATGAGTCTTACGGTTAACAAAAATTATGTTTTTAAAACAACGAAATATGTCATATCAATACTATACGTGAATATTACTGCTCAAGTATTATTTTTGAAAAAATACTATACCTAACGTAGTAATTTATATTTATTGCTTATCAAATTTCTTAAAATAACATTGTCTACTACATAATTCCACATTTAACCATCTCGAAAATAAAAATATATAAATAATTTGACAGTTAAATAAGGAGTATAATATTACAACCCCAAGGCATGAAACAATAAATTCTATAATAATTTGTCAAATCATATTTCTAAAACAGTTGAAAATGCACACAGCCAACTCTATATATATGAAAAGTAAATCACCCAAGAATATCAATTATTATGCATCTAAAATGGCTGCGTTTTCACGTCCGAATGATTCTCAACAAACGTAAATATTGTCTGCCATCGTTTTCAAGTTGAGTTAGGTCAGGTTTAGCTTACGATAACTTCTTTTAACATTATTTAAAATTTATAATATGGTATATTTTGCCTAGAAACAACAGAATTAGTAATAGAGAAGAGATTATAATAATAATTTATTTGAAATATTTACAGAAAATTGTTTTAAAATACCAGTGATTTTCTAGTTGTAAATTTTAGTTTAACTGCTTCTTGTTGAAGTCAGCTTTTGACGTCTTGCAAAATTGTTTTGTTTTATAGTTTGTACAAATAAGTAGAATTAAAAGTAATATATTTGATTTAATTTTAATCTATTGCATTTCTTGATGACAGATTGATAAGAATAAATGAGATTATGCAAAATTATAGAATTATTATAGGTAATTCCAGTACTAGAGTAGAATATAACAAAAAATATTTCAAATATATTCGTACCTAGTAATAATAAAACAGTTATTTATGTATCAAGTATTGAAATGAATATTTTTTCTATTTCTATGCAGATACTGAAAACGACGTCAATTTATCAATAATTTTTTTAATAATTTCATTGTTTTTAACACCAATTTATTGAATTTTTTTTTTGAAATCAACTACTTTCATATATTATAAAAAAAATCTATATGGTTTGACATTTGCTTAAAGGGCAAACTCTAGAAATAACTTTGAGATAAATTTAAAGCCACGAAAATATATTAAATTTGTTGTTTCTTTCTATAAAATTATGATTATATTAAAAATTCATAAATTTAACTTAAAAGTGTTAAATATTTGTTTATAAATCTTCAGTTATATTTCAGATAATTTAAACTAAACATTATTTTAAAACGCTGTTTTACATATATTTTCTGTAAAAATAGTATAATTTTTTAATTTTAAGTAATATAATTATTTACCATATTATATATGTTTGTGTTTTACCGAAAAAGTAATTAAACTTACATAAAATATAATATAAGTATTTTATATGTATATAATTAGTACATATATCTAGTAAGATACAAATACTTTTACAAAATGTGATATTAGAATAAATTTAAGATTTTCACTTTAACTTCTGATGGCCGAAAGGTTGAAACGATCGTTGAGTAATTATAATATTTTTGTAAAACTAAGTTTTGTAAAACCAAGTTCTTCTTTTTTTATTGTTAACTAACTAACTAACTAGTTTAAGTTTAGAATGACTAGCGTTGCGCTGAAACATAACACTAATTTCATGATAAGTAAAGGTAGTCTGAATGACATACCATACATTGACACACAACAAACTTGCAGTTAAACTTATTATCATTTTAAATCATTTAACACAACATATTTGTTAAAGACAAGAATTTATTATTCCATGCCCAGAAAATATGGCTTCTATATTTCACGGGAAAAAAAAATCAAGCAAAAAGAAATGTATTTTTTTTGTGACAAATATTTAAATAGGAAAAAGAAAATATCTACAAAATACATACAAAATATATATATTATTTACGTTCCTACAGACAAATCTCTGCCGATATATATTCAAAAGAAGAAGAAAAAATTTTTTTCACGCTTTATGCATATAATGTTTCCCGTATGTAAGCACATATGCGTAACGTAGTTAGAAAAGACGCGAGATTTTTAACAGTGACGTACATAGAAGACACGCAAAAAGGGCATTACAAAAATTAGAATAATTTCTATATAATAATTTCAAACTAATTGTACAAAATTTTAAGTTTTGCTTTAAGCTATGCGCAATATTTATTAAGATATTATCAATAATAATAAAATTATGTTCATGATACCTTGTTGAACAAAATAAATTCATAATTATTATATGAAATTTTATAAATTGAAGTTACATACATACACACACACACACACACAGTCTCGTCATGTACCCAAAAGGCTGTGGCACAAACTCTTTCCACTATCCCGAAATTAGTTTCTTCCAAATATTCCCAGCCAGATAAGTTAAAAGTCAAAAAATTAAATAGAAATAATTAATATTTTAAATTTTTACATATGCATCTTAAAATGATCAGATATTTTTTAATATTGATACGAATTAGAACTATGAAATTATTTTAAGGCTGCAAAAAGTTTTAAAATTCACAAAAAATTTAAGATCTATATAAATTTATATTAAAATTTAAGGTAAACTGCGTAAGGTCTAGAGCTCTAAAAAAATATAAGATTTAAGTGATTTTTTTTATAGTAAAAGTGTAGCCAAAAATAAAAAAAAAATAACATTGAACATTTTTTAGTATTTTTGACTTTTAATGAGCGATATGTTTATTCAAATTACATTTATACACAATCACATCGTCATAGTCATAGGATTATGGCATAAAGTTTTTTTTATTTAAACAGAAATTAATTTTTGCAAACATTCCTATCCAGGTAAGCAACTTTTGTTTCATCCATATTTACGATACTTTTCACACATGCACTGAGATGTGTATTATTGAACTGTAATCTTATAAAAATAAAAAATTTAATAAAAAAATATAATACTAAGTATAAGAGTATAACTATTTCAAAAGCATTGTATGAAATTCATTAATATTTAGTTTAAAAATTAAGTTACATTTGAACTGAAAATTATTAATAATTTTACAATACCATAAATAGTAAATAATTTTATGAAAATCTTTTAAAATTGTACTATTACTTACCTACTATTATTTTTCTTTTTATTAAAATTTTTAATTCTACTAGAAAAACAAAAGTTTACATTATAAAAAGTAAAACAAAAGTTTTAAAGTAAAAACTTTGGATCTAAAACAAAATTTTTCTCAATGTGCACTTTTTATTTAACTTTTAAATTTAATTCTTATATATTAATGTAAAAAAAATTGTCTCCCGCCAAAAATTCTACGCCACTGTCCAATCGCAAGCCTCAAATCCACACGCGCTTACACGTATATCTATATGCGTGTGGTCTCCACGGTGCTTGGTTCGTATCCCGACTGTGCCAAAAGTCAACAGTGCGTCACTTAAGTTCACTCGTACATTTAGCACTTATATACACCACATTCTCCACATTTGAGTTGAGTTATTGACTCGAAGACAGATATTTCTCTACTTTATCATGTAACTGCCTAAGTCTACGACATCGATTCATTACAATTTGTTGAAGGCTTTTATTATCTTTTCTTGTCTATCTTTTGTTTTTTGTTTCGTTCGTTAGTTTTTTTTCTCTTCTAACTTCAGTATTTTGAATCCAAAAATATTTATAGATTTTATAAGTTATAGATCGATTAATCTTTTAGAAAAATATATTACTTCAAATAATTCTCTCCTATCAGAGCAGCTTACTTAAATAATTATATCATTACAGATGATTCAGCTATTACCATTCTAGTGAGTGTACCTACCAAAGAAAAGATGTTTAATATTAATCGTTACATCACAAATGCTTTAAAACTTCGAGCATTTATCTTAAATGAATAAAAACAGATCAATATGTATTTAATATGAATAACTGTACTTATAACTTACTCTAATGTTACCTATTATCTTTTGTACGAAAATGTATTCTTATTTTCTATACAAAATAAATTTATATATTATTATTATTATATATTACTTCAAATAAAAAAGCATTAGGTTTCAGTTCTATTTCATTTCTAATTAAAAGCTGACATTTCGATTTACTAAACTTACATCATCATCAGGAAAAAACATTAGTTTGTATATATTATGTTTACAGAAGAAAAATTTTTTTTTCCAAAATACAATACTATTTAATTTGTTCAATTATTCAACATCCTGCACTTCCAACCAAACGCAAAGCTCTTAAAGTTTTTAAATATGAAATTTATGTGATCCAAAGTTATTATAGTTACGAAATTATTTTTATTTTGAAATGTTTATAAGTTTAAAAACTTTTCATAGAAAATGCAATATAAATAAAATAAATATATAAGAAATAAATTGTACAATAACAGACAGATAATCTTTTTCTATAAATAAAATATATTGAAACGTAAATTTGCTTATAAAGTAGTCTGTTACGCTATAAAATATTATAATAATACAATTTTAAACATCATATTAATTTACTATTGTATGTAGAGCATTTCCAATTGTTAAATTGAGGTTAACTTCAATAAAATAACACGAAACACTGACTGGGCAAAAATCTTTCCGAACAAAAGCTCATACAATACTCGTTTTCAAACCGTTAGAAATACAAGCAAAAATTATTTCTATTTCTCGACAATTTTACAAGAAATAACCTATAAAAAAAAAAAACAAAAACAGTTTATAATCTTTAAAAAAAATTATACAGAATTGTCAATAAAATAACCATTACAAATGTTACCAACTTCCTAGTGTATAAGCGTGTCGATAGATTCATCACAGGGGATATTTTTCTTTCTATTGTTGGTAAGATTGCTCTCGTTGATTTGAAATCGAGTGCAACAATGGTTGGTTTTGTGATTGTTCATGGTTCAGATTTTTTTTCTTCTTCTAGTTTTCTTATTGTTGGCTGTTATTGGAAATGGTATTGTTGCAAACGTGTTTAAACACTGCCGCTTTATGTGAGAGAAGATTTAGTGCTTTTTTCAAGTTGTGGTAACAAGGTTTTTGCTAGTTTACTATATTTTAAGAGTGATTTCTCAATAGTTGTCAGTTGAAAATAATATATTTGATATTATAATATATTTAGTCTTGGTAAAAATAAAAATGCTTTTTAAAAATTAAAAAATTTTAATAAAGAAGATTTTTTCTGTACTATGTACAAAAATTTATTATATTAAACTATAAATACAAATTACACAAATGAGGCGTATAGATGCAAAACTCACTATTCGACAAAAAGTGAGAATGAGATTTTGCGCGATTTGGACGTAGAATTTTACAAGGAATACGATATTTAGGTTAGTTAAAAAAAAAACTCAGTATTTAATATGAGAAACACTCTTTAAAGTTTAGTGTTGGATGCAAAACTCACTACTTGCGTTGATAGTTTAGATGCAAAAGTAACTGTTTGCTTTCCACCAATAAAAATTTTATTGGTGGAAAGCAAACAGTTGCTTTGTATGAATTAATGATGTATAAAACCAATGATTCACGATTTTAAATAAGTATTGCCATCTAGTAACAAGATTTTATCATCAAAATACAATTACACTTAGCTATAACAGTTTTTTGCAAATATCTCAGAACTTAAACTTTGCAAATAGTGAGTTTTGCATCTATACGACTCAAATATGTTTTTTTTAATAAATACAAATTTTATTTTGCATTTCAAAAAATAGTTTCTTCAGAATAGATTTTTTGATTATTTTCAGTATTATGATATTTTGATCAAAGAAGCGAAAGCATTTTTTAAAAATTTGATAAATGATCTTGTCGCAGGAATTTTGACAGCATATTTTTATCTAGATTATATTGAGACCCTCTCGCGGGATTTACACGTACTAATACTGTGCGCATAATAGAGTTTTTGACCACCCTATTTGCATCTCACTTAGTTTCGTATTAACTCTGTGAAGGGAACAAATTTCACGATGCGTAACTATACACAAAAAAATTACGCGGATTTTAAAGTAATTTACAAGTTATTATTGAAGTATTTAGTTATGATTAGTTTTGTAAATAACTATTAATGAAAGTTTGATACAATTTAATTTATCATTCTTAAACCATATTTCTACACTGTAAAAAAAAGTTGGCATTTTACATAAAAACTACAGTAAAAAATTACATATTATTTCAGTAAAACGATGGTTTACATAAATTTGCTGTAAAAATAATATAATTTTGCAATTGTAAGTAAAGTAATTAATTTACTTTCTAGTGTGTTAACAACATAAATATATATTATTATTATTAATATTATTTGCGTGGACTTCCGATGAGTAGTTGGAGTGCTATAATTGAGAATGTTTTGCGTGAGCGGAAGTTTCCAAATAGTAGGAATAGAAGAGCATGTAGAGCAAGAGGAATTATGAATGTGAATGAAGCTAAACTTTCTTGTTTGGATAGGAATGTTTGGAGGAGGCTGATTTCGGTATAATGGAAAGAGTTTGTGCCACATCCTTTTGGGGTCATGGAGTGATTGTGTATGTATTTATGTATTATTATTATTAAGATGTAACACAAAAAAACGTCTGATCAAATTACTGATTTTTTTACTTATCTTGAATAAATAAAATTGGAAATACTGACCTCCAAACATACACACATATTTTTTCTCATCGTGCAAAAAGATAACCTGGTCAAAAAGAAGACAAGCAGGCAGAAGAGTAATAATAAGAAAATCGTTCCGTTGAATCCCAGTGGTGGTGACGGAGAGAAGAAGTAGAAGTAGAAGAAGGAAAAAAAAGACGGTGTAGGGCACAAAATATAAGGACAGGATGGCTCAAGATTGATAATGCAATCTGCTACGGTAAAAATTGGCCACAACGCAACGGCAACGGCAACGGCAACGGCAACGGCGGCGGCTCCCAGGACTCTGTACATATTATCATAACTATTACCAGAACGTCATACGGCCGCATGATGTATGGCGTGGTCGCTGATACACTCGTCCAATGGAATGTTGACAATGATGCCTTGATGATCGGGCGAATATTTTCAGTTTTTGACAACGGAGATTTACATTATTATTATTTTTTTTTAATACGAAAAGAATATGAGATAAATATTGTAAATTTACAAATCATCATTTTGAAGTAGAAATATTCTATTTTTCTAGCAAGGCCAAGAAATACTTTGCATATGCTTTGATAATTATTATTTTTCCAACTTCATAGCTCATCGTGTTCTTGAAATAAAAGGATGAGATGGCTGATATTAAACATCCTGTATAAATACTAATAAATATACCACGGCGAGAAATATTCTTTGATATTAATAAATAAATTTTATTAATATAAAGATTTCTTTATTCTAAATAAATTTAATTAACCTATTTTCAAAAATATTTGTTTGTAATAAATAAATATCTTATAACTAAATAGATATTTTTATGCCAATATTAAAAACAAATATTTATTTGTATAAAAATAATTTTCTTTATTCGAAAAATTCCTTTTTTTTGCGTTGAAACCCAAAAAATAGAGATTTTACTACAAGCTGACAAAATTTCTTTATTTTTTTTTGTGAACATATTTATTATAAAAAATAAAACCCCCTTTTAGTTTTAGTTTTGTATAAATTTTAATTAATAATCGACGTTTCGACGTACTCTACATACCAGTAAAAATGATGAGATTATAGTAAATAAGCAAAACATAGAAACAAGTTATTAGGTATTAAAAAATCTTTTAGAACTCATTATATTAAAATAAAACAACTTTAGGTTGAAGTTCTGTCTTAATATTTATTGATAATCGACGTTATGTTCATCGCAACTGTTTAATATTTCAAGACAACTTTTTATATTAGTCTCTGGTATTGCACAAATAATGTCATCTATATATTTTTTTCAGAAAGAAAAAACGGTTTTGTAGGAAATATTGGAAGGCACCTATCTAACAAGTAATCTATGATCCATTGTGCAAAGATTAGGGTAACACTGCTACTCATCGAGCTGCCAAAAATTTGTTTGTAAAACTTAAGTGAAATAAGTTGTTTCGAAAATAAACGTTATTAGTTCGGTAATCCATTTTTCAGGTATTTCCGTGTGTGGCTTAATGCTGTCCCATAATTCATGGATAGTTTGATTGATAAATTCCTTACTATTATTATTATTATCCATATTATTATCTAATTTGTGTATTGTTTATGACTTATTTTTCGTTACAAATTTATAGTAGTTGAAAAATTAATAATTAACGTAAAAATATCAAAATTTAAAAAAAAAATAAATTAATAACAATTTAATCATAGTTTTTATATAACAAATCTCATTTATTCTTCAATCATTCAACGATCGTCAGTATTTTACTGGCCAACTAGAACCGCTGTCACGACGTGACTGGTGGCGGTCCCTAGCGGCAGTAGTACGAACCACGCACCGTGAAATATGAGTAGCTGCCACCTATTCGCCTCTCGTACTCTTTTTCTCTCTCTCACTCACTCCCTCCCTCATTCTCTCTTACCTACATCAGTTAGTTCTATCTCTCTCCCTTTCTCTCACCCACTCTGTATTCTGTGATCGCGTTTAAACGAGACATGCGCACCAACGTATGGCGGGATTGTCTAACTTACAGGGGATTTTGGTAAAGCTCATATTAAAACGGTTATATTTCTTGTTTGTTAGTAATAAAGTATATATATATATATATATATATATATATATATATATATATATATATATATATTTATATATATGTATATTTCACTGTACAAATATATTTAAATTTTGGTATTTTTGATTGCTGACTTGGTTCTCATAATCAAAATTATAATAAACTTTTTTAATGAAAACCTTTTTTGTACAAAAAAATAAAACTTGCAAAAATAAAAAACCAAGCTCGAAATAAGAACCTATGTTTCTAAAGTAAATAGTAAATAATTTTGTACAAATATTTTAAAATTTATATTTTTATTTTTATTAGAAAATCATGTTTACAGTTGAAAAACTCGTTTACTTTTGCGTTAAAAATAAAGGCCCATATTCCCACCTCTTTTGTTTATGAAAAAGTGTTTTTATTTTTTGCTTTAAAATAATTTTTTCTTCTACTTCTTCTATCAAATATGAATTGTATTTCTATTTTTGATATATTTTCTTATATCTAATATTATAAAATTCAAATAAATTAATTAAAATTGCTTAATAAGTAATTTTAATTAAACATTAATAGTACTTTTGACAAAATTCATTTAAAAATGAGATAAGGTTCTAAAACAAACATTTTCTCAGTTTAAGAAGTGGAGCAGCAGTATTTTCACAGCTCCAACTCTGTTTCTGCTCCAAGAAAAATCATTCTGCTCCACTGTTTCGAGCTTCAGCTCCAGCTTCAGCTCCAAATTCCTGATAATAATTTTTATTTATTCATTCACGCCCTAGGAGTGGAACAAACAAATACGTCACTTTCAAAATAAAAAAAAAACTCTTGAAAATTCTTATCATAACCTTTCCAAACTCTTCATTTCGACAATCCGAAAAATAAGAATTAACACATATTTGCATTCAACAATAGAAGCAGATTCACCTAACCATAAAAACAAAAGAATTGCCTTGCATCTAATGACGTCACCATAGTAATAAAAACAGTAGAACGTTACGCTAGCCTAGCCAACTAGATATTTTAACCTAGAATAAAATTCCTCTCTGTGGTACACGAGCCATTGTTAACAGTAAAAATTGGTCTAACTATATACGATATGCATTAGATATATATATTCAGTTTTTGTTTTACCGTTATTTCCATATTGTTATTGCATAAAATAATTAAAATGTACTGTGTATAGTTTTAGGTTAGAAAAGTGTGGTTATAACCTTTTATATACGCGGTTATAAGAAATATATACGGGATTATAATGAACTGTTATTAGATTGGTCGATTCTGGTTGGAAAGCAGGCGATAGAGAAGTTGAAATTAGTGGTTATTATAAGTTAAATTTAAGGGATGGTTTAGAAAAATATTATGATCTTTTGACCTCCATTAACTGGCCTATGTATTTAAATATTAAATTGTAGTTTTTAATATTTCTTGACTTAGATTTGATTATTAGCTTATATCGAAGTATCATTTTAATACTTTCTCGCATGGTAGTGTTGTTATATTTACACTGTAAAAATTTATGTAATTTTACCAAAAAAATTTGTAATTTCACATGTTTTATGAATATAATTTTTCATAAACAAGATTAGAAGTATATGGGTAAACCCATATATAGACTACTTTGACATTTCTCGGAAAGTTGGCAACACTGTATTTTAATAATAATATAATTTATGTGGGCACTAGGAGATACTTTTCTGAAAATTTGATCAAAATCGAATAAATAATGTAGCCACAATGAATTTTTTAAAAAATTTGCGATTTTTTTTCTCGATAAGTTGGCAACACTGTATTTTGTAAAAATTGCATAATTTATTTAGACACTAGGAGAAACTTTTATAAAAATTTGATTAAAATCGGTTAAATAAAATGGTCATAATAAATTTTTAAAAATTTTAGTAATTTTTTTCTCGGAAAGTTGGCAACACTGTATTTTGTAAAAATTACATAAATTATATGAATACTAGGAGAATTTTTTGTGAAAATTTGAGTAAAATCGGTTGAATAACATGGCCATAATAAAATTTTTAAAACTTTAGTAATTTTTTTCTCGGAAAGTTGGCAACACTGAATATTAATAAAATTATGTAATTAATGGGAGCATTAGGAAAATCTTTTCTGAAAATTTTATCAAAATCGGATAAATAACGTAGCCAATATTAATTTTTTTAAAATTTTAGTAATTTTTTTCTCGGAAAGTTGACATCACTGGAAAAAAACAAAATCACATGACCATCTTGGGCACTAGACAAATTTATCCTGAAAATTTCATTAAAATCGGTTGAACCGTCTAGGAGGAGTTGCGGCCACAAAATTTTGACTTACGACGCACATCCATACACCCACATAAACTAAGTTCAGATTCGTCATCTACAGGCTATATGAAGGATTTCTATACAATTTTTTTTTTTGAAAATGTTACAGACACCGTACCAAACGCTATACTACTTTTTCCTTGCAGTCAAAGTAGTAAAAATGTAATATTACGTAAATTATCACAGTAAAATTAAAAAAAAAAATGTTATTTTTACTGTTAAAACCTATGTAACATTAAATAAATTTAATTAAATATAATTAATAATTATAGAATAATTTTAAACGAATTATAAAAATTTTTTTTTTGTTGAAAATCTGCATTCTAAATATTTTATAATGAAACATTATTTATTTCCTACAAAGTGCGTTAACTTCTAAACTAACTTCGTATACCTATATATAAAATCGAACATTAAGTTAAGATAAAGTTTAAACATTTAATTATTGATTCTGAAAGTTAATTGAGTCAGAGATAACGATCGTAAATAAATACGTACATCCTTTTTAGCAAAGGAGTTTTCATACGCAGACTTCCAACTTACTTCATATACACTATCTCTACACATAAGATATTCTGGTAACCAATAAGTAGATGTAGGTACGTAGTTTGAAAACCAACCTGTGTTATGTTAGCGTTACGTTACTACGTATTATGTTAACATATATGTTATGTTTATGTATTAAGCTAAGCGTGCACTGTCGGTCGGTAACGCAGTTTGCTGTAATTATATCTGCTGTGTTTTTCTGTAATCAGAAAGATTTGATTCTTGTATAATTCCTGCAAGATCAGTAGCGTACAATTTGTTTTGCAATCAAAACTTATTTTATAGTTTTTTGTTCTTTATTGCGCAAATATTTATGCTAATTTGTTTAAAAGTGTCTTTTCGGAAAGTAAATTAAATTAATGGCGTAGTTACCTGTGGTCTAACGAGCAAGGCGCTTGACCGGAGATCGAAAGATTGTGGGTTTGATTCCTGCCAGATGATTTTTTAAAACATTAAATATAAACTAATAATATTCAATAGATTCACTAAATCGTATTTATCATCATATATAATAAATTATTAATTTATATATTATTTATTTATTATATATTTATAAGTAATTAAAAAACTAATTGGTGTAAATAATAAATAATATTAGTTATCAATGTATTTAACAACAAATACATTATTGAACAGAATTAGAAATAATTTTATTAATTTAATTTATATGAAAAAAACATTTAGATTTTTTCCAAATTGTTTTAAATTTTAAGTTACTTTTAAAAATTGAAAATTTGTCAAATTTTATTTTGTATTATAACTTTGCTATTTATATAAATACAAAAATATTTATGTAAATACAAAAATATTTATATAATATTTAGTTAATATAAATAAGATTTTAATTTTGAATTTTTATTTTTTTACATAGTTTATAGTTTTTGAGTTGTAATACAAATTGTCAGCTGTATAAAAAATTCTTAAACGCTTGTAAATTAACTCTGTCATTAAGTAATCGTTCTGTGCCAAATGGCCCAAAATATGTAAAAATTATACAATTGAAAAATGCAGATCTTTTCAAAATTATATAAATTATCAAACTAATTTTATTAAATATGATAATTTATAACAGATTTTATTAATGTAGTAAAAAATCTTTTAGAACTCATATTAAAATTAAAAAACTTTAGAATTATGTTCTGTATATATTTATTTAGTAACTTATATATTTTCTTTGTATAGATTTGTTTACTATGTTAATAAAATCTGTTAGAAATTATCATATATAATAAATATTTTCTCTCTACGCCACTGCATTTCATTAATTGTCAAGTACAGCATCCGATCATAAACCTGTCCACAACATAGTTAAGCGGCATATAAGCCTATCACTTTTTCTGCACTTTTTTTTAATGAAGTATTAATTAATTTGTTTCAATACTTATATTGACAGGCAAGTATATCTATAGTTTATACTTTGCTTTTCTAAGTATTTTCCGTTTTAGTTTTTTGTTTTCATCCTCAGCCGTTGAATCGGTATAAAAACCGATTCGCGCACAAATCAATTGCTAATTATTTAGACAGGAAGATATAAGCAATAAATTTCAGATTTTTAAAGAATTATTTTTAGTATATTTTCAATATTTATGTAGTGATAAAAAAAATCTTTCTTATTATATTAAAATAAAAAAAGCCTTAAGATTAAGTTCTTAATATATTTTATTTAAATATCGATATTTCGATATACTCTACGTATATCTCTTTTTTAAATAATTTATAAATTTTTTAATCTAGTTACTTTGCCATTTAATAAATTGTTTCTGTATTTAGCTTGTTTATTATTTATGTCATTTGTATTATTTTGTCCTGATGAAGATATATGAGGCGTATAGATGCAAAACTCACTATATGACAAAAAGTGAAAAATGAGATTATGCGAAATTTGGACGTAGAATTTTACAAGGAATACGATAGTTAGGTTAGTTAGAAAAAAAACTCAGTATTTAATATGAGAAACACTCTTTAAAGTTTAGTGTTGGATGCAAAACTCACTACTTGCGTTGATAGTTTAGATGCAAACAGTTACTTTGTATGAATTAATGATGTATAAAACCAATGATTCACGATTTTAAATAAGTATTGCCATCTAGTAACAAGATTTTATCATCAAAATACAATTACACTTAGCTATAACAGTTTTTTGCAAATATCTCAGAACTTAAAATTTGCAAATAGTGAGTTTTGCATCTATACGACTGATATGTAAAGTATATCAAAACGTTTGATTATTCTAAAAATATGTACAAACTTAAACCTACAACTTTTTTATTTTAATATAATTGAAATTTAGTTTACACCCTATATACTAGTATTTACATTTATTAAATATTTAAAATTATTAAAATATTTGACAAAACAACCAACAAAACATCTAGCCAACACTTGCAACTATTATAATGAAAACAATTTGAAATATTTCAATATTTAGTCATATATGTATTTATCTTTCACAATTACCTATGTACATGTGTGTGATATGTAAAATATATATAATATTTACACATTTCCTTAATGTAGTAACAACAAGTAAGTACGAGTAAAACATAACGCGTTTATTTGTGTGTGTGTGTGTTTGTATCGCGCAAACTGCTTCGCCACTTAACTTTAAACTTTTGCTGGTTTCGTAATTAAGTTATATATACGTTATTGCAATTAAGAATAACATTCTGAGCGCCAGTAACGATACACGTGCTTGTAACTCATTGTGCGTTGTTACCGCTAAATACAGGAACGTATTGTAAGAAAATTTACAAATATTTATCTCTACGCTATATTATTTTAAAAACCAATGCTTAAACACACCTTTAATTTGCAAAATTGAGTTTTCATAATAGAAATAAATTTTTTAATAAAGATAAATAATATTTAGGTATTTAGTAGAGAATATTTAACTACTTCGACAAATCCCAAGATCCAGATGATTAAGGAGGTTAGAAAAGACATGAAAGAAATGGAAATAGATGGAGAGAAGAAAATAATTCAGAGAGAAGATATTAGGATTCAAGGGTTTTCAAGAAAAGACAAAAAAGAAAATAGGAGCAAAATGGACGGAAGAAAGAAGGAAACAACATGAAGAAAGAATAAAAGAGTACTAAAAGAGAAAAAGAAGAGACAGTTACGAGGAGTTATTTCATGTGGTCCATAATCGGTCATAGGGGCTATATGCTCAAGAAGCTGATCATATAGCTTCTTAAATTTTTTTACTTGCATTGTTACTAGTCGGAATCGATAATTTACAGCTAAGCAAGGGACCTACAGCTTATAGTGGGTTCTGAAACACTCAGTCATAGTCGATATCAGTTCAGTAATACAAGACTGTAACACCAAAAATATCTTTCAAACGACATAAAAATAAACTTACTAGTTTTAATTGACAGAACTTCATAAAATTACTATTTCAATAAATTGACAAAAACTTGATAAATTTGATATATAAATTAGGATAAATACCCAATGATTTATTAGAATTTTTATATAGTATAAATGCAGCATAATACAAATAATTAAATCTCTTTGCTAACGCAATTTAACTATGATAGTATGAACGTAAAGGTATATTTTAATTTAGTGTTTAATGTCAGGCTTTTATTTAGTTATCTGCATGAAATTGCTTATTTTAACGTTAATTCTTATACTAAATTCTAATTCTGTCACCGGATCCTTAAATATCCGTTCTAGATTGTTTAAAATACGCATGAAAATAATCAAAAGATTTTAAGATTTATTGGTAACTTTAGAAACGACGTTACGTCCAATAGGAAATAATTATTTTACAATTTATTTTTCAAATTGATTCGCTCTTCAACATTTTTAATGTATTATTTATTGCTATTAAGTTACATTTATTTAAATTTTAATACAAAAAGATATAATAATTTTTTATTTTTTCGAAACACAAATTATATTATAATGAATGTATGAGTATTAAAATATATATTTTTTGACAGTCGCAGAAAAAAAAATTTAATAAACTACAAAAATAAATAAATAATAACGCACATATATAAACAAAATGGCCACTATAGTGACAAGGACACATGGAAACAAAGACCAAAACGACCAACGACAACTTCCGGTCGACAGTCATTTGTTATTATAGAGCATTCACATCCAGTTCCGATGAAACACGCCAGGATTGCCAATACAATAAATATACTTTACACTGATATATAATTTCTCGATTTATTTGTGCAGAAATACATTTTTAAAATGTATATTTTATTAACAAATATTTAAATTTTTATTGTTTACTGTATTGATCCAGATTTCACATAAGTAAAGACGCACGTTGAGTTCGTCGAAACGTTGATTTTTAATAAATATTAATACAAAACTTAAATCTAAAACCGTATAATGAGTTCTGAAAGAAAGTTGCTTGTTTGGATAGGAATGTTTGGAGGCGACTGATATCGGGATGATGAAAAAAGTTTGTGCCACACCCTTTTGGGTACACGGCGTGATTGTGTATGTATGTATGTATAAAAGAATTTTTACTATATTGAAAGAAGTTTGCGCCATATCCTTGTGGCTCCATAGCATGCTTGTGAATATGTTTAACTTATTATTATTTGATTTTAGTAGGAATAGATGAGCATGTATGATAAGTATTATAAATGTGGATGAAGCTAGAGTTGCTTGTCCGAATCAAAATATTTGGAAAAAATTAATTTCAGGATAGTATAAAAAGTTTGTGCCGCATCCTTTTGGAAACATGGCGTGATTGTGTATCTATTATATGTAGATATTAATTTTTTATTAGAAAAACGTGTTAAGTTGCAGTTATAAATAAAAATGATAGATCGAAATAAAAAAATATTTATACAACACTTTCAAAAACTTATGTAATTTTACATGTAAAATTACAAAGTTTTATTATTTTTGCTGTTAAAACCTATGTAAAATTACATAAATTTACGATATAATTTTTAGAGTAAAAAATAATAATTAATAAATATATTACTTGTGTTCTACTAACTTTATTTTCGATACTAAACGTTAGAAATCAATAAAATTTATAGTTTTATCGATTTCTTTACAACTAGTAATAAATATATTTCATTGATGGAAATTCTCATCGAACTGTATGGTCGAAAAAAATCTACTATATGTAAATTTTGCTCTAAAAACTCGTGCACTGTTTATAAATATATAATGATATAAATTTTATACAGGTAGTAAAATTGACATAAAATATTCGATGTTTAACATATAATTTATCGTATATCCGGTGACATAATATTAAAAATAAGAGAACTTAACTCGATATATCTCATATCTTTATTTCTTCATCTTGTTTTTAATCATATATTTGTTTATTATTGTTTTCCTTTATGACTTTATTAATAAGATAATTTGTGTTTTATTAATGGGAGAATATATATTTTTAAAAAATTAATTAATATGAAAGGTATTCTTATACCAAGTGTCTGCTGATTCATACATACATTCTTACATACACAATCACGCCATGTACCCAAAAGGGTGTGGCACAAACTTTTTTCATCATCCCGAAATCAGTCGCCTCCAAACATTCCTATCCAAACAAGCAACTTTCGCTTCATCCACATTCATAATTCCACTCTCATACATGCTCTTTTATTCTTACTACTTGGAAACTTTCGCTCACGCAAAACACTCTCAATCATACCACTCGAACTACTCATCGGACGTCCACGCAAACGTATACCATCAAAATCATTCAAATAAATCTTTTCAACCAAACGTTCATTAGACATTCGTTCAACATGTCCGAACAATCTTAACTGACTAACACGGGGCAACTTTTGCTACAACATTTTTCTCAATTTCACACTCATCATACACTAATCTATTTCGTACCCGATCTCTCCTATTTACACCACATACCCCACGTAAAATCTCATTTCCACAGCAGTCATTTTCCGTTTATGCTTTTGCAACCAAACCCAACATTCTGCTGATTCAACGCATATAAATCTCGAAAACACTAACATATATAATTTTTTGACTACATAATATAATTTCTTATTCTAATATAATAAGTTCTGAAAGATTGTTTGCTATGTTAACATAATATATAATTTTTGAAATATTAAACAAAATCGGAAATTTGTTTTAACTTTGCACAATACCAATATTGTAATATACTAATCAAAATAATAATAATAATATATGTACTAAAATAATTTATTAAATAATTGTAAAAGCACGTATATAGGTACATATTTAATTTCGTTATATGTAAATACGAGTAAATTTTCAATTCGGATATGACAACAAATAAATTATAATTTAATTAAATAAATATAATATCAAATTGGCAAAAATCAATACAAAATATCTGACGACACAATATGTAAAATAAAAATTAATAAATTGAATATAAATCTTCACTCTATATAGATAACAACTTCCTTATTAATTTCCCTATTCTAACTCAATCTAACTAATTCACTTTGAGTTAATTAACAGCGGCAGTTAATTTAAAGTTAGTTAAGTTTAGAAAACACAACATTAATTATTCTAGATGCACAATATATTTGAAGAGTTCTATATTAGTTAAAAAAGAGATCGTTTTGTTCAAGAACTAGAGCATGGCTTGCTAGATTTTAAAAACAGTAGAGTACAAGAGTCGATTATAATAATTATTTTCGAAGAATCAACATAAAATTTCTAAAATTAACATTTCCTATAATAGAACATGCGTTTTCTGTATATAGTTTAATGTGAATTTAAATAACGAAAAAATAACTGTATGTGTAATTATTGTTATTTTTTAACAGGAAATAAATTTTATTAATGTTTCAAGTTTCGTTATATGTATGAGATTTTCGACAGATATTAATAATATGGAGTGTGCGTTTTAAAATATTTATATGTAAAATAAAACGGATTTAGGTTGAAGTTCTGTATTAAAATTTATTAATAATCGACGTTTCGACGAACTCAATGATCGTTTTCATCAGGAAAACTAATACAAATAAAATTTACAGTAACAGAATAAATAAATAACTAAATAAGTATACCTAGATCATAAATTTTTAATTATTATGATCTAGTTACTTATTTGTTACCTAGTAATTTGTTTTTTTTATGTTCTGTTATTTACTGTAAATTTCATTTAAGTTAGTTTTTCTGATGTAGATAAACGCTGAGTTCGTCGAAACGTCGATTTTTAATAAATATTAATATAGAACTTAAACCTACAGCAATTTTATTTTATATTATGAGTTCTGAAAGATTTTTTACTATAATAATATTTATATATATTTTGTTTCATAAAGATCTTCAAAATATTAAAAAATATATCTTTGATTAATTTAGATAAAGTGTTTTGATTTTTCGAAAAATATATAAAAAAACATGTAATTTTTTTAATTATAACTCATTTAAAGAAATAACAATACTGGCTTTTAGATTTACCCCGAAACTTTAACTTTATTAGTAATAACTTTCATAATTATACTTATTGAATAATATACTATATTATCTAACAAGATGCAAAAGTTTTTAAATATTTGATTAAAATTATCCAAAATTTAAAATCAGTTTTGAAAGAACGACATGATCAAAAATTATTGTAATATTAGTACATCTTTTGCAAATAAATTATGAAGAAGAAAAATCAAATACAATTTCAAAATAAATATTAAATATTTCATACGTTTGATTGTAACGCTCTCTCGATTTTAAAAACAAAGAATTTACTTCCATATTTTATATAAATATAAAACAATGTAATGTTAAGAAATACACAACATAGTAAAAAATCAAAAACTAAAAATATAATTTCAAATTTATAATATCAAACAACATAACACTCGTTCGTCTTTTGTTACATGTCTATAGAAATTGTTTTTCTAGTATTTACAAAGTGTGCCATATGTCTGCTCTCTTCCTTAAATAAATTAAAATGAATATAATAAAAATAAAAGAATGAAATAATTAGTTTTATATTATTATAAAATTTACGCTTTTACGCGTCTGGTGAAATTTACCAAGCATCTAAAGAAATGTTTTTTTTTCCTGTAAAAAACAAAGAATTAAATTGATACAAATCAGAGCGTAGCTTTCTAAATTTTGCGATAACTATCGTTTTACAGTGTAAATTGTTTATTTAATACTCTTTTAAGACATTTTAAATTATTTAAATTTAACTAGATTTATTTGCATTTTACCATAGTAAATAACCTGTCAGAATTTATTTTATTAAAATAAAAAAACTTTGGGATTAAGATCTGTATATATTTTATTTAAAATTCGACTGGTACTACTACAAGTATGTTTTTTTTTAGACGTTTTCATGCATTTGTTTAATCGGTATTAGTTAAAACAGATTTTAAAACCAAAATTTCAGAGTATCAGCCAAAGAATATATCGTATAATTGTCAAATTATATATTTTTTTTAAATGTCAATTATATCAAAACAAAACATAATTTCCATTGTAAAAATATAGAAAAATACTATACAAATATTGTAAAAATGGATGAAGCTATTTATACATACGGTATGTATACGCAATTGGCTATTTATACATACTAAAAAAAAAAACCTAAACCAACCTACTAACCTAACCTACCCTAAATAGTCAATTACGTAAAAATACTGTATGTATAAATAGCCAATTGCGTATACATACCGTATGTATAAATAACCACTTTCGTAAAAAATTGATGAAATTTTAATTTTTTCATAAAAAAGTAATATTATGTAATTATCACAGTAAAGTTACAAAATATTCTTATTATACTGAAATAAAAACTGTTTTAGGATTAGATTCTGTTTAATTATTTTATAAAAACGACGTTTCATCAAATCAAAATTTATAAATGACATTATAGTTAATAAATGTTATTGATAAATCTTGACTTGATCAAGACGAGCGTTCAGTTTCGTCGAAACGTCGTTTTTATAAAATAATTAAACAGAATCTAAATCTGAAACAGTTTTTTTATTATTTCAATATGAGTTCTGAAAAATATTTTTCTATTTTGTTATACTGTTTAAAGTTATATAAAATTATATAAATTTATGTTAAATTTTTTACTGTGTATGTTATCTAAACTTTAACACATTTAAATAATTTAAAGCACTCGCCTATGGCTTGTGTATAAAATCTCATCTTCATAACATAATGAATAATATACGTATTTTTTTATTAAATAAAATTTACATTTAAAAAAAAAAGATATTTTGCAGGATTTTCAAATGTTATATTGGAGATTCCAATTTATAGATCTATAAAGTTACAGAAAATACATAAAATTTCAGTAATAATTTAACTATTATATATATATATATATATATATATATATATATATATATATATATATCATAAATTGATTCATACATTCAATAATTATCCGTTAACCAGAAGTTATATAAATGTGAATAAAATTTCGATCTAGTTGAAATATGATAACTAATAAATTCTGTAACAGATAAATAAATAAAATCCTATAGTAAGATATATAACTATTTTAGTTATTACAGATTGTCTGTTACGTATACCACCCATATATAACATAATATATGTAACAATAACAAGTGTAAATATACATATAATAAAATATATATAGTGCTAAATATCTCATACAAACATTAATTCTATATAGCATATTCTATTATATATACATACAGGATGTCCCATGAAAAGTTGTTGTTATTTTCAAATGTATATGTAGTTATTGAATCAAAAAAAAATACGATGAACGACCGATGAGTAGATGAGTGGTATGATTGAGAGTGTTTTGCGTGAGCGAAAGTTTCCAAGTAATAGGAGTAAAAGGGCATGTGTGAGAGGAATTATGAATGTGGATAAAGCAAAAGTTGCTTGTTTGGATATGATTGTTTGGATGCGACTGATTTCGGGATGATAAAGAGTTTGTGCCACACCCTGTTGAGTACATGGTGTAATTGTGTATGTATGTATGTATATTTAAAATATGGAATACATTTGAGTAAAAACTCAAAATATATCTGCTATTATCCAAAATTTGCTTATCTGGATAGGAATATTTGAAAAAAGTTAATTTCGAAATAGTGGTAAGAGTTTGTGCCATACCCTTTTGGGTACATGGCGTGATTGAGTATATATGAAAGATATTTTGACAAAAGTTATGAATTTTAATTGTTTCTCTGTGGAACAACAGCGTAAATTTACTTGTTCAGTAAATTTACTTGTAAAATACTATAGCTATTTTATAATTTATTTTGATGCTCATAAAACTGGACCTTAAACTTATAATTTAATAATAAATTATAGTAATAGAATACAAAATTAGACAACAGACAAATTTTTTAATATTAGTTAGATTCGAGTATTTTCGATAATTCTATATTTATAAAAATTTAAATTGCATAAAATAAATTTAAAAAAAATAATAAAAATTACATTTATTATCTCGAAAAACTGTTTCTGTGTTTATTTTTATCTATTTTTAAGTGTTTTTTAATAATTTAAAAATATTATTAAATACATTGAAAGTTATTTTCATAAATGTGAAAATTTCCATTTGACTCTTTCTTTCTTTCAACTTCAGATATTTTATATCATTACTGATATACAAACATTTTATTAAATTGCATTTATATCAATTTAAAATTAGAAACTTTCTTCTTTTCAGTACTATTTTTATTTTTCCAATATCCAAATAAATTTGAAAATAACAGCTGATTAGTTTCAATAAAACCTTATGGAACACCTTGTATATATATATATATATATATATATATATATATATATATGTGTGAAAGAATTATAACGTAACATAGTGATCTATACAGCATTTACATGCAATAGGCAATGAAGGCGTATCTTTCGCGTACTTGGTATAATAAATGTCGCCGCGTACAGGGGGTGTCCAGTTAGTATGTGGATATATATCATTGTGACACCCATAGAACTATACCGTTGCACTGTGGGAGGTAGTTATTGTATAAATTATGTTAAATGTCTCGACTGTCGGTATTGCAGAGCTCCACTCTGATATGTGAGCTATAGAGAAGATAAAAAAAAATGATTTATGGAAGAAATTTAGATAGTGAAAGTTGTGGATTTAGAAGAAAAATTAGATTTTTTTATGATTTGCTATAAAATGAATATTTTTTTGGATCTTTCATTTAAAGAAATACACATTATTGTTTGTCCAATTTTGGCAATGTTTTGACACAAAATTTGCATCATCTTCAGCTATACTATACACTCGTAAAAAAAACGCGCCATCAGAAAAATTACCGATCTTCAAATAGGTATAACTCGGCCAATTTTGAACGAAATTGAATGAAATTTTGCGTCCAAAAAAATTTGAAATCTCATCTTTAAGGTCATGTAAGATATGTACCATTTGAACAATTTTGCTCCCCACCACACCCGCAGAAAAAAAACATGTTTTGACTTTAAAAATTGTCAAACTTTGACGACATGTATAGTATACAAAAAAATTTTTCAACTCAATTTACCAATCGGGCGTAAAAATTCAAACATTTCTACGTAATTTCGCTTAATTTTAAAAACTTACGATAGTTATGATTTTTTTTAAAATTGTACAAAGTTTTAGTGTCTTTAATACATAAAACATAGAACATCTTTGCAATGAACATATCAGATTTATATTAACAAAAAATTCAAAATTCAAAATAAACATTTTGCAAAATTCTTCAGCACAATAAAATGCATAACTGTAACAATTATTTCCTACATTAATTCTGTAAGTTATCTTTATATATATATATATATATATATATATATATATATATATATATATATATATATGATATATAGGTACATAGCAGGCATACCAGCAACATCAGAGTAGAGCAAAATACATTCGGAGAATTTAGTACGTAAAGGTGTCACTAGAGGCGTAGCACTGGTCACCCGTATAACAGCCAGGAGCAGGCAAGGGGGCGGCACGTAGTGTGCTGTGTGCGCAGAACGGGTCAAAGGTCAACAACGAAACGAGAAAGTCATCTGAGCTAGAGCAGTTGTTACTTTACTTATATCTTATGAGAGAGGCTTTCTGTATCTTATATATATGCTGGTATATAACTACATGGTATATACTTACTTAGATATATGTTTTATTTATGTGTTTCTGGTATTTGGTACAAATCTGCAATTGGTACATACATACATACATACACAATCACGCCATATACCCAAAAAAATGTGGCACAAACTCTTTTCATCATCCCGAAATCAGTTGCCTCCAAACATTCCTATCCAAACAAGCAACTTTCGCTTCATCCACATTCATAATTCCTCTTATACATGCTCTTTTATTCCTACTACTTGGAAACTTTCGCTCACGCAAGCCACCCTCTCAATCAAACCACTCCAACTACTCATCGGACGTCCACGCAAACGTATACCATCAAAATCATTCAAATAAATCTTTTTAACCAAACGTTCATTACACATTCGCTCAACAAGTCCGAACCATCTTAACTGACTAACACCAACTTTTAGTACAAATTATGCTAAAATAACAAATTTTTGATGTCTATTTAACTAAAAATCTTTTTCTTATAGTTTTCGAGATCTTCAGATTAGCAGTATCATTAAAACATCTGATGTAATATTTATTATAAATTCTATATTTTATTCTTATATATTTACACAACCTTAACTTACACTTTTACCTAAAAATATATTTTTTTATTAATCCAATTTATCCGACTATACTCGACAGTATCCGATCAAATTCATTCAGTGCATGATCCTCTTCCATAGCATATATGTATAAATATATTAGCTCTTCGTTTGTTTTTTTTTATTTACGATTTTTTTGAACTGTTAATTTGATTTTGATAGCTGTTTACTAGTGAAGCGTATAATTTTTCAACAGCTACTTGCAATGCGGACTTACATACTGAACAGAAGAACACAGTGAACACGCGGAAGTTATTAAAAGCAGTGACGTGCGTACGGGCAGAGAAAAAGAATAAAAAACCGAAAAGGGGCAGATGTAACTTAATTAAATTATGTGAAATGTTAATTAACAATGTCTAACACTGTTGTTAAGCTGTTCATGAAGCTTTCTTGTTAAAGTTTAGTTTTGTAGTTTAACTCTGTTCAAGTCTGTACGGACTATAACGTTCTAGAAATTTTACAAATTTTGATTAAATAATATACAGACTATTACTTTTGTCATATTATTAATTCAAGCGACATTTTAAATCACTTAATCAATTAAATTATTAATTATGAATAAATTGTTTAATTTTACATTTTATCTCCGCCACTGAACTAGAAAAAATTAATTCCTAACTGCTCCAAATTTACAATTATTTTATTCACAGTGATGTGCTTAAATAAGCTCGAAGCAAATTTAAAGTTATGCATTTAAAAAAACAACATAGTAGAGATATTTTACTACTCAGCTCGTATATCAAAAAATTTGATAATTAAATGATTCGAAGTACAAAAATAATAATTTAAAAATGATTAATTGTCTGTCATTAAATCATGGATATGTGTTGTGAAAAACTTACCAAATACATTCTGAATTCGAAAATGTTTAGAGTTAAAGATGTATTTGAGTACTCACCTAAAAAGAAAACAAACAAAAATAAGAATTGTTGTCATAGTGAAAAAACTAATTTAAATATATTGAAAATTTTTTTAAAATTCGTAATAATTAAAACGATTTTATTTTAACGTTCTGTTTAAATTTTATTTGACTACATTTTCACATTTTTACATGTTTTGTAAATGTAATTTTTAATAATAAAATTGTATTATTACATAAATTAGCCCAATAAAGTTATAAAATGTTATTTTTACTATTAAAACCTATGCAAAATTATATAAATTAAAAAAAAAAATTACAGTGTAACGTTTCAACACTGTACACTAATGTTTTCATCAAACCAAAATCCAACATATATGGTATATATAAATAAACAAAAAAAACATATAACAATATGGAAACTAAAACAAAAAATTTGCTGTGGTCACCACAGAACTGATTGTCATTGAATTAAATATATTTATGGAATAGAAAAATTTGTATAACTACAACTACTGTAGTCATGGTAACTAAAAACAAAAACTGTCTTGACAGAATTATATACATATCATAAAAATATGAAAAATTATAAAAAATATTTAGCCGTATCGAAAAATGTTCAAAATAAAAGTTATTAGCAATATTTATTAATTTTATTTTTCGAAATGTGTATTGTTGTGAAATATCGGTAAAATACATAAAAGTAACATTAGTAAATTACAACTTCCGATTGACATATCTTTACCAAAAATTAATAAAATTGAGATATTTACATCCGAAGCTTATATATGAAATTTTATAACAATCCATAGACCGATATCACGTTAAAACAGTTGATTCGTGTTGCTATAAGACTAATTCTATAAAAATCTCGACATGTCAAATTTAGTATGATTACAATATCATTTCTAAAGTTGTTACATAACATAAGTACAAATCGTCTAATTTTAGAATACAAATTTGATTTTACAAACTAAATATTACACATTACATTCGAATAATTACATATTAACACTTATTTCGCTATTATAATTGCTAAATTAGTTTAACTTACATTTTCTTAAACATAATCAAATTAGATTATCAAAGTTTTGCTCTTAATTTTAACGGAAGTGACTGTACAGATTTTTAATTATAACTGTTTATGTTATAAATAAATCTAACACTTTTTTTATTTAGCAAAATTATATAAACTAATTTCAATCTTCATTAGCAAATTACCACACCTTACCAACGTAGAAAAAAAAAGAATCTGTTCTCAGCACACGTCAAAAATTGAAACTCATCTTCAGTAACAGAACCCAAACACACCTCTATCCGTCTATTCTAACTAATAAATCAATCCTATGAATAAATCTACGTTATTTAGAAGCAGGATGTTGAAAAATCCTAAATACAGTTATCGATAGAAAAATCGCAATTCAATCCAAAAATAAAACGAATACTGTAAATGTTTAATATCAAGATTAGACAAAATTGGTAGGCGATGAAGATACAAGCTCGTGCGACAGTGTCGCCGCGGGGCATAATATCAAAAACGGCAGGATATTGAACTAACCATCAATACATCCCGTCAAAACACTGGTGACCTCTGGGAACGGTTTCCGCAATTAATATTAGTAGGCTCTGCTTTGCTGTGTAATTTATGTTCAGCTAAAGCGAGCTACAAATGAAATTAGAATATTAGAATTGTATTTGTTTATCAAGTTGCTATTTCATATTTCAAAATAAATTGTTCAAAAGCTCGACTTATTCCGCTCTTTTTCGAACTTTATTTCCATTTAATTATTCTATTCCTACCAACTTTATTTCGTAACAAACTATTTCGAACAAAGTAAGTATTAAATAAATAACAATAAATGGCGCCAGAACTAATTCAAGTACTCATTACATAAAACTGTACACGTGCCTTTTTATCTAAACAATAAAAACAATACACTTTTCTATTATTCAAGACAAAGATGCGAAAACTAGTGAAACAAAAACGCATCTATGTAATACTTAAACTTAACCTAACAGCCCTGATATTATTCTGCACGTGAAAAGTGAATCTGTTTAACTCTTTTGTTTCGTTCGGTTGAAAACAAAACACTATTCGCGTTTAAAGAAAATGGGCATTTTATTTTCAATTTCAATGACTTCGTAAAATTTTCCCGCGTAACACATAAAACCTAGTCTCTATTTATCCAATGTTTAAGTCCAACCTTAACCTTAAAAAGAAAAACATTTGTTCCCATCATGGCGGCTAAACAATTGAAAGAACAGTGGCTATTTTATGTCGCGTTCCCATGGTGACCCTGATATGCGTTTTTTTATTATTATTATTTTTAACTTTTCGGATTGCGTCAGTGTTTTATGTGTTTTGATGTTATTATTATATTATGCTTGATTATTCACGTAATTTCTGTAACTTTGTTATGTTGTATGCAGCACTGAAGCTGGATTGTAAACTGTAATTAATTACTGAAACGGAACAAATGTAAATATTGAGAAATTTACGCACTTAAAATGGTTTTTAACACAATGAAATAATAGTATTATTTTTTTGTAGCTTGATCGCTAATTGATGTTTCAATATAACTCAAAAACAATGCAACAGAATGGTTTTAAATTTGGTATTTGGTACTAATAAATTTAATAGATTTTTATAAAAATTATTTAATTGGAAATAGTACTTTACTTGAAGCTACTTTATTAATCAATCAACAAATTGATAGATATTGTAATTTTAAACTTTAATATAGAAGATATCTGTAAAAATAATTTATTTGTATCTTGATTGCTAATTGATATCTCCACCATAACTCAAAAACGAAGCAACGAAATTGTTTCAAATTTGGTATTTAAGCTTTTTATCATCGACTAATAAATTTACTAGACTTTTATAAAAATCTCTTAACTAGAAATAATACTTTACTTGAATTTACTTTCTGTTTTTCGCAATTTTCTCCTAAAATGTGCATTTTATCAAAAAATTGTTCATTAGCAAATTGATAGATATTATAATTTTAAACAAGTTTTATTTGAACATTTTTAAAATATAATATTTATTTAGAAGATATTTGTAAAAATATTTTTTTGTGTCTTTATTACTAATTGATATCTCCACAAGAACTCAAAAACTGAGTGTTATATTATATTCAAATTTGGTATTTAAGCTTTTCATCATTAACCAATAGGTTTACTTTTATAAAAATCACTCAATTAGAAATAAGATATATATATATATATCAAGTATCACTACAATTTTGATAAATACAGACAAAAAGTTATCTAGTGACGTGATAAAAAAAAATTATCAAGGTAAAATTACAAATGTTGTTATTTTTACTCTTGAAACCTATATAAAATTACATAAATTTAAGATATATTTTTTACAGTGTACCATAACATCTCGAATTTGTGTTTATATTTTTTTGTTATTAGTTATTATTATTAGTCCTGATGTTGTAATTCATTAACATTGATAAAATAATACATAAAAAACAACATAGCAACACATAAAAAATCGTGTAAGAACTGCATCAGTTTATTACCATTCATTTTACTATATTACCATCAGTTTGTTAATATTCATCCACTTTTATGATAACTTTATTAGTTACACGATAGTAACAAAAACCTAGATAAATTACAAAAAATTCATGTAATTTATCAAAGGTGATACCTTAATTAGCATATCTTGTAAATTTTACAAAACTCCATTTCAGCTGATTACAACTTTTAACATCAATAAAAGATAATTTAAGCCACAGAATCAACATTTTATTTCATATATTTGCCATCATTAGTAACAAATGAAAGTCGTATCATAGCAACCAAATTACAATAATAAATGTAAATCTACAATTATCCTTTGCGCTTGTTCGTTAATAATTACGCGTAATTTAAAATAATGCATCCTGAAATATTCATTTCGTATACAGACTGTTTAATATAACTAATCCTAATGATAGACAATGCAGATTAAACTGGCAAAAGACAGAAAAAATAAGATCATTTTAAAAGTTATTAGAATCACACGAAGATTGCGTGGAATATATATATATGTTCTGGAATCTTAAATGATGGTCATAAAATCAGTGTTTACACAATAATGTTTTATATTTTACAGGCTTGCCAACTGCCTATATTTTACGAGGGAAAAAATTAATATATATTAGTGCAAAGAGATAAAATTAAAATTTATAGCTTTCAAATGCGCAATTGGTCGGTGGTATGATAATAAAGTTTAGGAATTTTTTGTTCGTTACTTATAAGGTATTGTCGTAAAATTAAAAGTAAATCAGAGAGGGAGAAGACGTTATCTGGTACAGTGACTGAAACTCAAATAATAACTCGAGATATTTTAATTAATTAGATAAATTGAAATTAGGTATTTGTTTTATCGTTTTTGCGTATTTAAAGAATTTTAAGTTTATTAGTTTTGAATAGATTTTATGCGAAACGTATTAAAATAATTGAAATTTTTGTTTTATGTGTTTATTATGGATGGGAAATAGTCTAAAAGTTCCTGGAATAGTTCTATATTTTTTTAAAATATATAAACAAATCTGTGATATAAACATGTGCTTATATCCAAAGTTTTTTACTTTTAACTTAAAAGTATACGTGTTTTTCATCTGTAAGCTTATGTTATTCTAATAGTAATAAAAAATTTAATATTAAATAATAGTAACAGTATAACTACATTTTAAAATAATCAGTAATTTTATATAAAAACCCGGAGCAACTTAAAATCTTGATAAGTTTTGATAAAAATGACAGCAGATAAATAGCGTCATTTATATAGAATTAAATTTAAAATCAAACAAATTAAATAAATAATTTAAAAACGACATTTAAAAAAGAGTCCAAATATTACTCTACTATATATTAAAATGTTTTGTATGAGAATTAAGCTTATAGCACCAGAGCAACACAAGGTACTAGATTATATAAACTTTAATTGAGAAAAAAAAAACAAAATATATTCAGTCAGGAAAAAAATTAAATTACAACATTTCTTTAATGGAATATTGGCTTCTGTATTACACAGAAATATCAGTTATTTTAAAACCATGATGTTTTATAGAAAAATAAAACTATAAAATTGTAACAGTTTTTATATCAGCATTCTACAGTATGTTCAATTTATAATACAGTTAATGTTTTCCAAGAAATCCACTTTAGCTTAATCAATATTTTTATATTTATAAATTATTTTGTCAAGTTTAATACAATGTGGTTTCATAACTCATTTTTTGTTTTGTAAAAAAAAACAATATTGTGATACTTATATTTATCTTATTTATTTAATAACTATAGACTGATTATATATAAAACATTGTTAAGCATATGTTAGAATAACAACGTGATTAGTTGTCAATTGTCTAATCAGTAAAATTAATTAAATTAAATTAAATTAAATTAAATTAAATTTATTATAATTATTGCAAACATGTATATTGTATATGACGAAGCAAAACTGTATTTATGGTATTATGCAAAAATAAATATTATTATTATAGTCAAGCCAACCAAACAAGTCTCGTGGGTAGGCCGTGGTTTGTTGTCTCTGTATTCTAGAGGTACACTCAGTGCCAATAGTACTTTGACATATAAAATATATATTTTGAGGTTATGCGATAATTTCATTTTAAAAATACTCTAAATTATCTATAAAATATATGCCTACCTTATTTCAAATAAGATTAAGTCTTAAAAAAGACTTATTTTTTTTATAAAGATGAGCAACAGCAGAGAAAATTAAGAAAAACAAACACGCGATAATCTGTCAGTTTGCTAGCTACTTTTACTTTTGTTACGGAATGTACAACGGCGCCAGAAATTGTTTTTATTGGCTTAAACTTTTACCGCCACGAATTGTCAAAATTAGTTCGCATATTTTCCGATGGACTTGTTTGCTTGGTGGAGCTATATTAATGTTTTGAAAAAAATTACACTACCGATTGCATTGCAATTTATTTTATTTTATTTATAAATAAACAGACCAATAAATACAAAAATTTAAAATATATATATTTATTAAAATAAATACTGAAATACTTTAGCTATGAATAACCAAGCTAGCCAACAAAAACCAAATAGATTTTTTCAAATTTTTATCTTAAACAAATTAATTCCTAAGAGCCCGACACCTTTTTTGTACTAAAACCAAAAATAATTTAGTCATTCTATTTTAGTAACAACGTAAAAAAAAACTGTATCGGAACAGGTAAATAAAAATTTCATTGATACCAAACTGTTTAGTGACTTTTTTCTCTTTCTTTCTCTCTCTCACCATATTCTTAACACTAAAGTTCTACATTTAGGAATGCGGAAAACAAAATTACCAACCGTACGAACTGAATATACAGTGCTACCAATATAATTTCTCTCTCTCTCTCTTCTCTCGAAGAATCTAAAATGAAAATGTCTTGTGCACTATATATATATACAGCTCAGTGTAATGATGAATCATAGCTAGCCATGGAATTTGTGGTTTTTCACTTGTTTTTTATATCGAAGATTGTTGGACGCGCGGTGATGTTGTTTTGTTTACGCGCGGTGAGATGAAATTAGTGAAGAAAAAAAAAACAACAGAACATCGTAAGACTGATCGCAGATGTTTTGAGTTTGATGTTATTTATAAGTTCTTGTAAATGTTGTACATGTATAGTGTGCCATGGAATAATATATTATTGGTGAAGAACTGGAGGTATTAGATGCATAAGAAATATTTAATTGATAACTTCGGTTATCAGACATATGTTATTAGGAAATTTTACAAATAAATATATCGAATTATGTTATAAATCTTGCACTTTCTTTACAGGAATATATTAGTTTTTGTTATTAATCATTTTATTTTTAAAATAAAAGTAGATTAAAAAGTAATGCTTCTAAATCCATATTTTATAGTTTTAAAATTTTATCATCGTACAAAATAAAATTTTATGTCATTTAATTCGAATTTTTAAATGATTTGTCTATTTAATTGGATAATAAAATGAAAAATAATTCCAGAAAGCAGAATATTTATAGTAAATTCTTAACATTTAACCTTTTATTATAAATAAAGTTAAAACATTATTAACAAATATGTACTAATAAATCTTGATAACAATAAAATATGTTTTGTAAAATTTCGAAATATTGAACAAAATCACTAATTATCTTGTTCAACTTTCATTAGCAAATCGAAATAACTCAATTATTTTGTCCTTGTACTATTAAATCCTATTCGTATTAAATCTCATTCAGAATTACTCTATTTAACACTAAAATTAGTGTTATATTTTAGCGTAGTTTTAATAGTTCTGAAACCGAACTACAATACTTACTAACTTATAAATAATAAAACAAATGAACAATTTTAGTGTTATCAGTTATTTTTAGTATTATTGCAACCAAAAATTAAAATTATGAATGTTTTTTAACGAATTTTTATTGTGTTTCTACAAGCAAATAAATACTGAATAATATAATTCAGAACTAATAGTGTTACAACTAACACAAAACTAATTTTGAGATAAAAAAGAAAGGCTAAATGAAATTTAAATACATATAATTTAAATAAATATAAACATTTACATTTTCAAGTTTAACATTTTAATTTAAATTTAGAACTGAAATTTTTTTATAGTCTATTCGGTTTACATCTATAAGACAAAATATCTTGAAACAGATGTAAATTGAATAAATCCATTAATTAATTTTTTGCTATAAACATTAAAACGCATTTTATTATTTATAATTTGTAAACTAAATTTCAATTAGTACAAGACTAATAAATATAAACATTTACACCTATAAGTTTAGGATTTTACTTTAAATTTACAATTAAAAAGTTTTGATTTTAATTTTTGCTGTAAATATTAAAACACATTCTGTTATCTAAAATCAGTAAACTAAATTTAAATTAGTAGACTGTACAATAAATATAAACATTTACACCTATAAATTTAGTATTTTACTTTAAATTTACAATTAAAAAAATTTTGAATTTAATTTTTGCTGTAAATATCAAAACGTATTCTGTTATCTACAATTAGTAAATTAAATTTCAATTAGAATGCTGTAAAATACTAATAAATAGAAACAGTTACATTTATGAGTTTAGCATTATACTTTAAATTTACAATTAAAAAATTTTGAATTTATTTATTTTTGCTATAAATATTAAAACGCATTCTGTTATCTACAATTAGTAAACTAAATTTCAATTAGCATATTGTGCAATACAAATAAATATAAACATTTACACCCATAAGTTTAGCATTACACTTTAAATTTACAATTAAACAGTTTTGAATTAGATTTTTTGCTATAAATATTAAAACGCATTTTGTTATATACTATTAGTAAACTAAATTTCAATTATTATACTGTAGAATACTAATAAATATAAACATTTACTTTTTTGGTGCAGCATTCTATTTTGAATTTACAATTGAAATGTTTTTAATCCACTTTTTTTGTTTGCTACAAATATTAAAACGCATTCGGTTATAATATGTCTGACACGTGACCTTTGGCTCATGCGCAATCATTACAAATTAAATACGTTTGTTTTTTGGTTTGTTAATCGAAGGTTTTTTCTTATAGTTTTATTTCTTTTCGTTTGCTATATGTTACCATTGCACACTGTTACAATCAGTAGAAGATAAAACTGTACGAAAAAGAACATATATATATATATATATATATATATATATATATATATATATATATATATATATATATATATATGTGCAGTGAAATGCAATCAAAGAATATGTACAAGCACTTATAGGTTACGTTATAATGTTTCGTTGAGCTTAATCGAGCTGCTTACACTGTCAACAAGAAAGAGATCTTTGTTACCAACTCTGCATTAGTATTAGGAATTCTTCTGCAATGCTGTAGAATGCAAGCTTTACCAATCTTGTAATATTATATAATATGTATTCCTAAAAAATGCTTAAAATATTTTAAAATATTTTTGTAGTTTGATGTAAGAGTATACAGTAAAACTTTTAAAGAAGTCTGATACTATACAAATGCAATAAGATTTTCCCAATAAAAATAACTGCGCAAAAAAGATGTATTAAAAAAAAAATTTAACAAAATTTGCCAAACAAGTTATAACTAACAACTTTTGTTTGCAACATTTTTCGATAAGGTTAAATAATTTTTTATATTTTTATAATATATATATATATATATATATATATATATATATATATATATATATATATACCGGGTGTTCGTTCGACAAGTTCGTATAGGCGTTAAACATGCAATTTCGATAATTTGCGATATACTTCTTTCTCGAATTAAATTCGGAGAAATACTTTTTGATAGATCATAACAATTTGGTTTTAGTTTTAATTTGCTAGCATGTGCCGTTTGAGCACTAGAATTTGTTTTTGACTTTATGGTTTATATTTCTTTTCTCAAAAACTATGAGTTGTTGAAAAATAAACATGTTACGAAAAAATGCGGAATAATGAGTACTATAATTAAGTAAAGTAACCATAATTCTAGGATGCATCGTTTAGTAGAAAAATTTAATTTTTGAAAATTTCTCAAGGGTTTTTTTAAAAAAAGACTTTTTCAAAAATTTGTTCAAAAAAATCTGAAAAAATTCATTAAAATAGAGAAAAAAAATTAGCTACATAATATCTAAGTAACTTTTTTTTCTAACTCATTCTGGTTTGACAATAAAAGAAAAATTTTAAATGCAAAAAATATTAATTTTCAATATTTTTTCCTGCCAAACCAGATGAGTTAGAGAAAAAAGTTACTTAGCTATTATGTAGCTAATTTTTTTCTCTATTTTACTGAGTTTTTTCAGATTTTTTTTAAGCAAATTTTAAAAAAAATCTTATTTGGAAAAAATCCCAAGGGTATCCCTTGAGAAATTTTCAAAAATTCAGATTTTATTTTTTCTACTAAACGATTCATTGTAAAATAATGGTTTCTTTATTCAATTATAGTACTCATTGTTCCGCATTTTTCCATACCATGCTTATTTTCCTACATCTCATAGTTTTGAGAAAAAAAAAAATAAAAACCAGAAAATCAAAAAAAAAAAAATTCTAGCACCCAAACAGCACATGCTGGCGAAATAAAACTAAAACCAAATTATAGAACTTTTTATGCTCTATCGAAAAGTATTCTAAATATTTCTCCGAATTTAACTCGAGAAAGAAGTATAAGGCAAATTATCGAAAATGCATGTTAAATGCCCATACGAACTTAACGAACGAACACCCGGTGTATATATTATCTTTGTAATATTTTCAATAGTCCAAATTGTAAGAAAAACAAATTTTTCCAAATTTGTCCTAAAGACAGAGAATCTTAAATGAGAATTTCATTCATAACAAGTAATTTTTGACTATGATAAATTTGGATCTTTAGGGATCTTTAGGGATCTTAGCTATAACGCAATATTTTTTGGCAAAGTACCAGATTTTTTCAAATATTTACATAATTTAAAGATATCGTAAATACAGGAAATTTTGTCCGAAACTTTTAGCAGTGTACCAAGTAACGCGAAGGTGCATCGCAATGGTGTTATTACAAGCGCGGCTTTGGTTAGTGTTCTACTAGCGTTATACTAACGTTAATGCACGGTTTTAACACAACACATAACACTATCCCATACATACATATAGAACATTTCTCTATGTACTTGTATATAAACAGTTGGTGTATGTTTGGCTGTGTATGGTTGAACTAGATATTTCGCATTTGTCTTGCATGACCAGGAAAAACATTTATTTATAGCTCCATCTCGCTTGTGCCTCGCGCAGCGTAGAGTTACTACAATTTTTTCCTCGCTAAAACGCCCCCACAATGCCCAGGTTAACGCTAAACGTGCCGGACTATTATCGAAATGGCGCCTACCCTAATATTTTTTTCTTTTTCTTGCAACGTATAGATTAATATAAATTTATTTATTGGTGATATGTGCTCATACTTATGTCACTGATATTTATTATAAGTTACTATAATAAATTAATATGTAATGTATACATATATAGAACTGAATTTTAATGGGTAGTCAAAAAAGGTTAGATATTCAAATCAAACTCTCATTCAAGATTCTATGTCAAGCTTTCCACCTTCTTCGGTACCTATAATATTTATTTATTGATAGAATTTATGAATTAAGTTATTTTATTTTAAAATAATTTAGAAAAGAATACAATAATTAGTTCAATAATTTTTTTTATTTACAATGGATTTTATTCAACTATTTTAACTGAATGTAACACATTTTTTTTTTTCAAAAACAAAAAAAAAACTGTGTGATACATTTTATTTAATATTAATAACATTATAACAGTAAAAATACACAAATACATTAATGTCTTTTTTAAGATTACCTTAGTTTTAGCATTAAAACGCTCTAAGCAAACTTATACGTTATATAAAATTACTTCTCCTATTTACTCTCCTAGAACATGGCATATATACCAGCAATCTTAATTTCTTATCTAACGTGTGGCTTTATAAATACACGTCTTGTCTAATTACTGTTAGAAATAATTAAAAATTAATTAATTACTGATTATTGATAATGTATTTTTAAATATATTCCGCCGTATTTTTTTTTGTTTTTGTTTCGATTTTTGCATGTAGTTACAAAGTCAGATTTATAAATGCGAGTTGATGAAAAATTACTCTTAATTATGTGGTTTTATTTTAAGTTACGTTAAGTATTTTGCAAATTGGTTTCAATGAATGGATTATTGCAGAGGTGTATTGAAAATATTTGTCAAAATTTTTAAAAAAATATTTGTTTTACTTTAAGTGAATTAAAATATTGATATTAGGTAACTATATTGCCTATTTAGCAGAAGGTCATTATGTTATAAATATTATTATACATCAGTTAATTATTATATACATCACCGGTGGCAGCACCAAACATAATTAGAAAGTTAAGTGTATTTAATCTGACATCTTCAGCGATCATATTAAAATTTATTATGTCATGTTAAGTACATTTATTTCTGAAATACATTGCATATCCAAATATATATATATATATATATATATATGTATAAAAGCACATTGTATATAATTTTTTTTAGACACATCGTATATAATTGCCTCGTACACTACATATTTGTGAAATAAGATAGCTTATGTAGAGAGAGTGAAGAATACGTAACTTGTTTATAAAATGAGTAAAAATATCGCATTTAAAAAATATAAATATAAATATAAATAATGTTTTTTCGCCGATATATCGGATTTCTTTTTCTTAAAAATATCAAAATGTTATGAAAATGATAAAAATACCTCTTATAAACACTGAGAAAAATAGATATTTAACAAATTGTGTAATAATAAGTATAATAGATATGTATTTGAAATATACGAGTATGTTTACTATATTCAGAAATTTATACATTTTTAAAATCTACTCACATATATATTTTAATACTATATTAAGAATTAAGACTGTAATACTATATACAAATTGATGGTATTAAATTTTTGTTTTTATTATATTTATAGTTAATTTTTTAATATACTTATTTTGTTATTTTTAATATCTTGTGTTTGTGTCACCTTTTTAAATATAAATAGCGTTACGGTAACTATCCATTTTTCTCAGTGCAGCACACTTAACTACACACTTAACTACAGTTTAGTGTGAGCCAACAAAATATTTGCGAAATTCTACCGAACGAACTGCTTAATAATAACTGCTTAATTTCAAGCATTCCCAACTTATTTTCTTAATAATAATGATGCGTTTACAGTCTACAGCTTTCCAGTGACTTTTAACCTAACTTATCGTTTTCCTACTGACATAATAAAACTAACAACTGAACTTTTTCAAATTCTTTCAACAATATTATACACATAATACAAACTCTCATTTTCATTTATAACATAACTGGCGAGATTCTGATTAACTTAAATATAATATTATCACAGAGAATAACTAGAGCCTGAACTAAAGATTACATACAGGGAGTCTACGAAAATAAAAAAAAAACAACACTTGCTGACTCCTCGACGTCTAATGATGGGAAAAAATGCGCGCATTGTTTTCGTCGAGTTATCGTGAGACATTCACGTACACACAGACGAACAGACACACACACACACCGACAGACAAATATGTTAGCAAGTGCTCTGCTTGTGATGGTGATTGTTTTAAATATGTTATTGTCGGAATGAAGAGTTAACTCGTAAAATAAAAATAATAATAAATGTTTCGTCCCGCGCAAATTTTTTTCTGTTTACAGCGGATGTGGGGTGGACAGTGGCGTACGTTAAAACATGGGGGGGTTAAATTTGGAGTGTTATTAAAATGATTGTACATACATACATATAGTATCACGCCATGTGACTAGAAGAATGTGGTACAAACTCTTACTACTATGCCGAAATTATTTTCCGCCAAATATTTCTATCCAGAGAAGTAACATTAGCTTCTTCCACATTCATGATATCTAGAAATATATACGCTTCTGTTTTTACCAATTGGAAACATTCACTTCCACAAGACACTTTCTCAATCATACCACTTCAGCGACTCATCGAACGTCCACGGGCAGACGTAATCCTTCAATATCACTCTTGTGTTATTGTAATAGATTTATAATTTGTTAATTAGTTATTTGAAAATTAAATAAAAAAAGAACAAATTTGAAAAGTATAATAAATGTGGATAAAATTAAAGGATAAAATTGTTTGATGTTTTTGATTGAATGAAAATAATTTGAATAAATTGCATAAAACATTCTTAACTAGACAACTAAATTTTTAATTGACCAATTAATGAGAAGATTCAAAGACAGTTGACAGTTTGTTGGCTGGTTAATTTATTATATCAGTTCATATTTTTTATGCAATTGATTTTTTTGTATCAATAAATAAGACATTTCAAATATTAAAATTAAATATGGATTTTTAGATATACTTCAGTCTAGGTTATATTAATTGAGTTAGTAGTAGATTACAGTGGTAGAGTAGGTACTATTTCATTATTAGCATAATTTAAACATTGGAATAGTAAAAGCTAAAAGATTAGTTCAAAAATTTGTCAAAAATGTTTATATAATGTTATTAACGAGATAGTAAGTATTCCACCAATGTACTCTACTAATTTAATCCAAGCTTAATATATTAAATAATATATTCTAGTTATTGTAAAAAATTAATATATTTTTAGTTACCAGATAGAAGTATGGTATTAAATTTAATACTGTAGATTCTATATAAATACCAAAGTATTTTTAAAATTTTATAATTTTTAAAAGATGTAGTAAAAAATCTTTCAGAACTCATTATATTAAAATAAAAAAACTTTAGGAAACGTCGATTTTTAATTAAAATTTAAACATAAATTAACCCTAAAAGGTATGTTTTGGTTGTTTCAAAATTTCACAAATGAGATTTAAATATATCTCTATTTTATATAATAATTACTGTAATTTTATAATTACATAATTTGCAGGATGCGCACAATATTTAAGTTTATTTTTTTACATATTCTTCTCTTAAATTTAATTTGATGGCTTTATTAATAAAATATCTGGAAAAACGTGCTTCATTATTACTTTTATTACATATAAATTTGAAAGTAAAATTTTTAGTTAAATCCTTTTCCCGTATCAAAAAACGGTAGATTTATCTTATTTTTTCAAAATAAATAAATATACAATAAGTAATCGTTTTCTAATATAAAATATTAATTTTTAAAACATATTTGTGAAATAATTGTTTTCTTTTTCTTTAATTTTGGCTAGCACGTACAATAGCATAAAATAAACTAAAATAGAATAAATATTATGTATTTTGAGCTCAATATTTCCAAATGCTGGATTAAATGTATCCTTGGAATTATTTCAAAATTAGCCAACAAAATTTTGTCATTTATTCTGAAGATAAATTTTTTGGTAATTACAAATATTTTTGTAAATTATCTCAAGAATAAATAAAATTGGAATTACTGGCCCTTGTATAACAAAAAAAATTATATATAACAATATTTAAACAAGATAGAGAAAATTAATTTTGGCCCTTGTGTAACAAAAATAAAATATATAGTAACATTTAAACAAGACAGAGAAAATGAATTGAAGTGTACAATTGTACGCCAATGAAGTGTGGGTTCCAGATTCCTATATAAAGCGTATTATCTTTTATCTAAAAAATCTTTAATTCTTCGTTGGTGTACTGGCTCTCTCACGCCTCATCGTTTCCGGAGTTAAAGAAATTATCCCTTCGAGGCCAGACTCAAATACCGAGTTCCCATATTTGTTATATTTTACATATATATATACACACACACACACACACACATAAAAAAAGATATATTCATTTATTTACTTGCTTATACAATATAGTATATGTAGATGAACTAATGCCAGTTTAAGTTTATTTCTAAGTATTTTATTGGTCTTTGTTTTTTCCGCCATAATGTCGTTTGACTCCGGATTGTACAAGAAATATTTAATTTGTGTTAATATGAAGTTGATGTAAGTTTAATATTCCTAAAGATTGTTATTTGATATTGTTTATTTTGTAATAATAATGATCGGAAAATAAACTAAAAGTTTTTAATAGTTTAATCATGTATATAAAGAAAATATAGTAAGTTAAATTTATAATTTGTATAAAAACATTGATGTATTTATGTGTCTTGTACTGATAATTGTAAGTACAAGATGTAGGTATGTGTCGCAAGAATATTAAATAATCCGGTTTCTTTTATAAAATTTCGGTCGGACTCAATGCAGAATAGGTTAGGTATAAAAATTAATTTGTATTTGTAAAAGAAACGCCTTTAAAAATACTATTAATTTTTGCAAAAATAAAAAATATTTAATATTCCATTTTATTAACTTTACTATACAATAAGTCTTAAATTATTATGTTATAATTACATTATATTATGTTTTCATATTAAAAATGTACTATTTATTAATCGAATACAGTTTACACTGTCTCTAAGAAACGTAAGTAAACCTATGAGTTTTATTGTTATTATTTTAATTATAAAACCATTTATTAAAATAAACTACATGTATAATTATTGAAGCTCCTTGAGGATATATATATATATATATATATATATATATATATATATATATATATATGTATATAATATCGAAAGCTTGGATTCGTATTTCAATTGAGTTTCATTTAACAAAAGTCCTAATCTACTGCAAAACCCACAAAAACCTGCTAAAAACCTGCTAAAATGCAATATGAACAAACTTTAATTTTAAAAGCTTTTTTAAAATTTATTTTATTTTTATTTGATTTTTTGTTCATAACATAAAACGTTTGCATGGAGTAAAATAAAACTAGAAGGGATCTGGTACGAAATAATTTTGTGTATGAAGTGTGCGAAATTGGAAAAAATGTTGTTGCAAAACTTGCGGTGTTATTCAGTTAAAGATGGTTCGATCATTTTTAAAAAATATATGAAAATTTGGTTCAAAAAATATATTACGTGAGTGATATTGAAGGTATACGTCAGCTAATAGACGTCCGATGAGTAGATAGAGTAGTATGATTGAGAGTGTTTTGCATGAGCGAATGTTTTCAGATAGTAGGAATTAAAGAGTATGCACTAGAGGTATCATGAATGTGGATGAAGCAAACGTTACTTGTCTGGATAGAAATGTTTGGCGGAAAAAGTTTGTGCCACACCATTTTGGATACATGTATGTATGTAGAAACTTAATTGACAATTTTAGAAGCTACGCTATTGCTGAAACTTCTAAAATTATCCTGAAAAAAGCTTCACTAAAAAATCCACATTTAAACACAAAATTGAAATAAATTTCAGTTTTGAAAAGAAGATTCTCTTTTCAAAACTTGAATCTAAACAATCAAAGAGTTACATTACACACAACAATAGTCCGCGCTATTATTATCAACCAGCCGCATTCAATTTGATTTTACATAAATTCACACGTATTTTAAAACGTACACACCGCCCAGTCCAAGGTCTTTCCCAGAATTCATTGCGCGTCGTATTAAACCTGGGGGGCGGCAGGCGTCCCCCTACGGTCTGTGTCGGACACAAAAACGACACTGACTAACGCATGCGCGTACAATGAAAATCCCACGCCCCTTGTCACGGACGCCACTGACTTTATATTGTTATTGTTAGAAGAGTTTAAAACGCGCCTGATTTAATTCTAATATACACACACACTCAGCGTTTTCAATTTCGTTTCATTGTTTGTTACGTTTGTTTGTTTTTTACTGTGATTCTAAGGACGTTAGATGGATGGGATGACCTTGGAATGACCTTGAAATACGGATTAGATTGACAGAATCTTTAGTTAATCAGTTCTTTGTTTAATATTTTGGGTAATTGTTGTAATTAACTGAGTAGTGTTCATTTTGTATAAATTGTAATATGTGTTCTTTTTAAATATTTACACAGAACAAAAAACCATATTAGATTATTTTTTTTCTTTCTAATAACAGTTATTGATTATATTTTGTTTTATAATTGCAATATATAATATAAGTAAACTACTTAAATGTTTTGGAAAAAATTCCTATACCTTGCACAAATGCTTCTCAAATACAAGACTTTTTCTTCAAGCGTATTGAAACATTGATTTTACGTTATTATATTGCCTATGTAAAAAGAGGAAATTATGTTACTAGTATAATATATATATATATATATATCAAAAACATAAAACTTAAAATGCCTTAGTAAAAGTCGTCTCATAAGCAAGATAATAATTCTTTTAGTTTGTACATTAAACAATTAATTTGTTTAAACTCTAATAATCTACTATTTAATTAGTATTTTTCAATTATTATTACGTTTGTTATTTGACAGGTAAATTTATTATCAGTAATTTACTTTTACTATCACCTTTGTTTGACTACAAATTTTATTATTTTTATATTGTTCTTTAAAAATCGGGATAGTTCATCGATATTCTAATATCGAATTTAGTATAGTTTTATATATAATTTATAATTATTACTTATTTAATAATCTATATCTTTATAGTTATTTATAAATAATAAAATCATTATTATCGTCAATAAATTTCTATCACAATATTATTTCACTCAACTGTGAGATTATCAAAGTACTTGAAAATATAAAATATAAGTTTGGTTTCTATTTAATTTTATTGGTTAGTAAGCTGTGTGTTAGCATACAACCAATAACCCTTAATGTTCAATAATAAGTCATAATTAGTGGACAGCTAACTAAATTGCAACAACTACTAACGTCCAATTAACTAGCGGAATATGACTGGCTTAGTGGTGACATGTAAGCCGCATATATTACTTATGTATATGTCTATACAACAGAGATTTAAATATAGAGTTATTTCGCTGATGTCCGATTAAAAACTAAAATATAAATAATATTCAAAATATTGGGATTTTTTCCCGAAATTTCACATGATAATCAGTCATTGAATCGGCTGTTAAGCTATTCATCAATGCCTGGCCAGTTTTTAACCGTAGACACGTGTTTCGGTCTTTTGGACCTCATCAGTACGGTGCTCTGATCAGTCGCTTCGAGGCGACTGATACCGGTGTTAGTTCTGGCTGCCTTATATGGCAAGTACTTTGAGCAACTAGTACTAGTACTCGAAGCGACTGATCAGAGCACCGTACTGATGAGGTCCAAAAGACCGAAACACGTGTCTACGGTTAAAAACTGGCCAGGCATTGATGAATAGCTTAACGACAATACGAACATTTATTTGTTCAAAGTCAAAACATTAAATTAAAATATAAATATTTGTTAAATAAACATTTAAAATTAAGTAAAAAGTACTTAACTGATTTAATGAATATACGGCAATGATTTAAATAAAATCTGGTAGTCTTTACACTGTAAAAATGTAACTTAAATTTTGTAACTTAAATTAATGTAATTTTGCATAGTTTTTAAAAGTAAAATAACAACATTTTGTTAGTTTTACTGTGATAATTCACATAATATTAAATTTTTTATGAAAAAAATACAATCATAGACCACGTAAAATTGCATAATTTTTTTACAGTGTAATATTAATAAATTATAAAATTTTATAATCTAGTTACTTGTATTTTGTTAACTAGTAACTGGTTCCTATGTTTTGTTTGTGTATTATTTATGTCATTTGGATATATTTACCGACAGTCATAATATAATAATACGAATCAACTGTAGAGCAAATTCGGCTGAATAAATTATTATATTTAAGCTTCAAATGTGAATATCTCAATTTGTTCAACTTTATTTCATATTTAGTTGAATGATTTTGATGGTATACGTTTGCGTCGACGTCCGATGAGTAGTTGGAGTGGTATGATTCAGAGTGTTTTGCGTGAGCGAAAGTTTCTAAGTAGTAGGAATAAAAGAGCATGTATGAGAAAAATTATGAATGTGAATAAATCGAAAGTTGCTTGTTTAGATAGGAATGTTTGGAGGAGACTGATTTCGGGATGATGAAAAGAGTTTGTGCCACACCCTTTTGGGTACATGACGTGATTGTGTATGTATGTATGTATTAATGTATGTTCAACTTTGATAAATATCTGTTATTTTACTGATGTTATTTTTATGTGTTTTACGAATATTTTCGTAACAGAGATAAATTTCTAAAAAAATTATTGAACAAAAGTTGCTAATCGAGTTACAACTAACAACTATTGTTTGGAACATTTTTCAATATAGCTAAATATTTTTCATATTTTTTTTAAATACTAATTATTTCCCGTTAAAAATTTGACTAGCGCTAAATTTGAGGTATAGGTAATAGAATGTAACAACTCTTGAATTTTATTTTATTTGAATTCTTTTATGAAAAATAAATGGATCGCGTTAAATTCGGATTATTTTTTTTCTAAAATATCTTTATGAAAAATTTCGGTGTCGCGTTAAATTCGGGCAAATACGGTATAATTATAATTCTATAAATAAATGACATATTTATGTCAAGACAGTTTTGGTTTTAGGTACTATTACAATAATTGTTGTTATATACATTTATCTATTCTATGAATTTATTTAATATCGTGACAGTTGGTTCTGTAGTGGCCACAACAGATTTTTTTCGTGATGATGATAATTATATCGTATATACAATATGGACCAAAGTTTTTATATTTTAAATATCCATTCTGATAGTTATTGATAAAGTTTTACCACAATATTTTTTTATCATTAATTTGAAATTAAATTTATTCTACGCATTAATCAAATGCGAATAAATCAAATATATAATCTCTAACTATTAATCTCTCTCTCTCTCTGATCCAATACAACAGTGAGTTTCTTAGGTAAGGTTAGTAACATGGTTTAAACCAGAATGTCTACTAATTTCGTGCTTAGTACAAGTACTAAAGTATAGACGTAGGCAGGCAGTTGTTTTAAAATGTGCATATTGATTAAATAAATGTTGTAATAATGTAATATAATATACAAAACAAATCTGTTTTCAATGTATAATTGTTATCTTATTGTTATTATTCTTATCATCATTGAAAATATATCTATTTATTGTTTAACATATTTAACGATTTGTTGACTAGCTTAGGAATTTGTTAAAAATTTAATTTTAATTATTATAATATTTTGTTTCAATTATTTGCAATTTACATATAAATATTTTTTGTGTGTCTTGATCGCTCATTGGTATCTCCACTGTAACTCAAGAACTAAGCAACGTATAAGGTTCAAATTTGGAAATTAAGTTTTTAGTAAATACTTGATATCCAAACTAAATTTTCACAAAAATCTGATAACTATAAGTAATATTTTACTTGAAGCGGATTCTTTATTTATAGATTTTTAAATAAAAATAAACATTTTTAACAAAAAATTGCTAATAAGTAAAATGATAGATATTATTATATCTAACAACTTTGGCTTGAAAATTTTTTGATATAATTTTCAGTTTTGAAAATAGTAAATAAATAATATTTTTGTATCTTGATCGGCTGTTGATATCTCCACTATAACTCCAAAACTAAGCATCGCACAAAGTTCAAATTAAGAATTTACGTTTTTTGCTAATATTTAATACATAAAACAAATTTTCACAAAAATCTGATAATTACAAGTGCTATTTTACACATAAAAATAATTATTTAAACAAAAAATGTTAAAATATTAAGTATTACAATACGAATTTATGTTATAAAGTAATATTTAATGAAAGAGTTATATCAATTCGAAAGATTTATATATGTATGTTTATTTTTTCAATTAAAAAAATTTTAAATTAAAAAAGTTATTAATAAAAAATTCAAACATAAAAACTACTGCAAAATATGTAAAACATTAATTATTTTATACAGAGTGTATCAAAAACACTTAAACGTTATACCTCACAGCTACCGCATATAAAACTACATCATAAACATATTTCACACTTAACATACATGTATCACATATGCATCATTCGGTATAATAAAATTCTCAACCCCTTTATCGCAACTCTTAACTCAAATCTTACACCGACGAACTTTTCCGTCTTCAAAAGTTAACTCTTTTAATCCGACTTGAAATCTAAGCAGTTTCAAGAAACCACTATATTAGTTCCCTCTAGCGGCTCGGTCGCAATCATACAGCGCCCAGTGAACGGTCGATCATTAGAGAAATCTGTTTTATCGACCCGACCTATTTTACGCGCGCCGAACACCCTGTAGCGGTTTAGTACAGTGGCAAAAATTCTTTGCACAAGCTGGTAATTTTCATATTTCGCACCTAGAAGACTGTTCTTTTAGTCAAGCCGAGTTGAAATCGGCTGTTTGAGTATACATAAGCTGAGAGGTAGAAGAAAATTGGTTGGTTGAAAAAACAAAAATAATTGAGAAATAACACCGGTTGTAAATATGGTTATAACCGGGTTAGATCCGGTTTTAAAATACAGAATGTTTGATCGGTTTATCCTGCATGATTGTTATTATCTATGTTTGTTTAAAATATAGAATTTGTAGTGTTATTTTTAAAATTAAAATTATATATTTACGTATCTATGTTATATGATACAAAGCAAATTTTATAATACGATGCTTAAAGTAACCAGAGTTGCCAATGTCAGTTGAAATCAGATCAGATTTATTATTATTTTATTCTTAATTATATGTTAAAATTTATCTCTTTGAAGAAAAGACGCGTTAAAGTAAAATAAATAATTCTATATTATTCTTAAGTGCAGATAATACACTGTAAAAAATATACATTAAATTTATGTAATTTTACATAGATTTTAATAGTAAAAATAAGAATATTTATTAATTTTATATAACTATAACAAAAAATACATCTCAAAATACGAAAAATCATGTTAATTAAATCGTAAGAGCTTTCAAAAAAAAATATCGATTTTCTAAAAGTGTCAGGGTGGTATTTCCCTCCTTATAAAGTTTACCAATTTTTTTTTAATAAAGAAAACTAATTTTGGGATAATAGAAAGAGTTTTTGCTACATTGTTTTGGGTGCATAGTGTGAATATGTATGTATGTACAATACCTCCTTCACTATTAAGTGACAGTCGGTAAAAACTTAAACAACAAATATTAAAATTTAAGTTAGTCATTCAATTTTTTATTTAAATTTAAAATAAAAACTTGTTGATAACTAATTGACAAATTAATCAAACAATTTTAAAATCCGGTCATCTTAAAAAAAAAAAACTTTACAACTTTTTAATTCAGATTCATTGGACAGGTGAAACAAAAACAATAAAAAACGCAGCCGAAATTAAGGCTTGTCGAAACTTATTTTTTTGACTAGTGACTTCCTTCCTGTCGACTTCACACGTTTCATTTTAAAATGCCAAAACGCACCGAACCTCTTTTGACTGATATATAAATATATAGGTATAGAGACTTCAACACGCAGTCCGAACAGAAACTGTACTAATATGCGTTTTGTGAGTCAGATTTGGAAAGATTCAGACGAGATATATAAATAATATGTATAACGAAATAATGGGTGGGGAGAGACCAGAACTTGGGCATTGTGTTACAGTATTTTTCGGGAGGATGTAATTAACGAAATTTTAATGGTACCGGATAAAATGTCTGTCAGTTACGTCTGTGGATCTTCCGTTTAACAGTATCGGACTTTTAAAGATTTAAATATTCGATTTTAAAATGTATTTTAATTATTACTAAATTATTGATTAGAATATATATTTTGACTCGTGAATGATATGTTTCAGGAATTAAAGACAAAATTAGTCGAAGTTTTTAAAATTTTATTAATTATATTAAACACTAAATGAAAATCATACATTTTTGTTTGTTTGTGTATTTTGGGGTCGTAGCTAAAATCTTGTATGGAACTTGTGTGAAAACTTTGGTTTTATGACATTCCTTCGGATGTTTTTAGGTCTCAACAAGCTCTTCACGAAATTTCCGAATTCTTGTTATAAAATCCAGCTTTAAACATTTGTTACATACATAACCAATACTTGTAAAGTAATTTTAAACTAGAGTTTATAAAATCGGGTCTTTTTCTATCTTCCTTAAAATATTTGACATTAAGAAGAAATGTTTTACATAAATATCTCTTTTATAGAAACATGGTTGTATAAATTTACGTAAAATTGATGAAAAGATTATTTATTTAAAGTTTGTGAAAGTAAAACATAATGTATTAGGGCACTATACGTATACATACATTCATCTGTTTTGCATAAAGAAAGATTGACTATCGACAGCTGGTACAAGTGATTTATTTACTCTATCAGCAGTAATTGCAGGAGAATTGCATTTTAATTTTTTGTTTACTTATTCAAAAATCTAACTAAGTATATATATATATATATATATATATATATATATATATAGGTTATTCAAGAAATTAGTATATTTTCATTTGATTTTTAAAAGTTAGTAGAATAATGGAACAATATTGGATTCAAAAGTCTCTGATTCGCGCCGCGCTCACACGGAAAATAAATTAAATATTATGTCAGGTATTCGAACTTTGTACCACTGAACTGATATCGGTGCTCCCCCCTTGGGCTTAAAAACATAATACAAAATACATACAAATATATATATTCCACATAATAATTATACTTATACAGATGCCAGGTTTTTTTTTAGTGACAGGAGCTGACAAACTCATGCAAAACGTTTCAATTTAAAAATATTTTTTAACATAAAAATTTGAAAACATAGTTTAAATATATCGTAATAATATATCAAAAAAATAAAAACATTTACAATATTAATTATTTCTTCATAAAAAAACTTTCCAAAATTTACCTATTTTCAGAGCTCTCACAGTGGTGTCCAACTTAAATGTATAAAAGTAAGAATCTATATGTAACTGCATATAGCACCTGAGTAACACCTATAGTGCTGTAGCTAGTAAAACAATATGATTTAAAATCTTAAACATATAGCTTTAGACTTTATTGAGAAAATTACAAGAACTAATACCTGCCAGAACGTAAACCAATTCTGAAATATATATACCTTAAGTCGCCCAATATTTCTTCATTAATCAAAATGAAAAGCGTGCACAAAATGTACCCATTGAAGATCAAGAAAGATAACATCTCTATACAAATATATAACCTACACCTTCCTCGTAATCTTAACAAAATGAAGACAATTTACAAGTCGAAAAATATTGATGGATAACACATAATACTATTAACATCCTGGGTTTCGAATTTTACACCCGGTTCTCTGTTTTAAATTTCGCGCTAAAATCGACCTTAATTCGATTCGATTTAAGGTAGAAGAATAAAGTGTAAGCGGACCACCATCTAAGATGGATAATATTAGAGGTCGATTTAATATTATGATTGTACAATTAATTTGTCGATGTGTATTGCAGTGGTTGTGGATGTTGAAGAATTAGATGGTCGACTGGAAGTTCTAATAAATCAAATATAGGGTTTGACTGGTCGATGCCAGAGGCGGTACATTTAGATTTTTCTATGGGGTACTGTAAATTTATATTGTACTTTTTTGCGTATAGTTGATTTTGTAATGTATCAATAAGTTTATAAAATTGTGGTTGTTATTTTTTAATATTTTATGTAATTAATTTTAAAATTATATATGATAATGTAAATGATGTTACGTGGAATCTATCTACATACACAATCACGCATGTACCTATAAGGGTGCGGCATAAACCCTTTCCATTATGTAGAATTGTAGAATATTGTTTTTGCCAAACATTTCTATCAGATTACATTTTTGACAAAGCATTTTAATATATGTATTTTTGTTTTCTGAGATTATTTAGTTAATTTGTTATGTTTCAAATCTAATTTTGTATAATTAACATTAACTTTCTATTCTTTTTTAACCAAACTTTGCCAAAAATTTGAAAATTTAAAGCATTACTTAATATATTTTACATATGACATTTTATAGTACTGTTATTTATTTTTTTAATTATTATAGCAACAATGAAAAAATATATTTATACATGCACAATCACGCCATTATGTATTTATAGGTGTGGCACAAACTCTTTTCATTATGCAGAAATTAATTCCCGACAAACATTTCTATTCAGATTAACATTTTTACAAAGCATTTTAATATACGTATTTAATTTTTTTAATATTATTCAATAAATTTGTTTTGTTTTGAATTTAATTCTGTATAAATAACTATTTTTCTTTTTTTTTTATTGTTAAAAATAAAAAAATTTAATGCATTCACTAAAAATTATTGCTAGTTATATTCTATATATGATATTTTATAGTATTGTTATTTATTTTCCGCCAAATATTTTTATCCAGACAAACTAAGCTTACATACATACATACACAATTACGCCATGTACCCAAAAGGGTGAGGTACCTACAAACTGTTTCCATTATTCCGAAATTAGTTTTCTCCAAACATTCCTATCCAGACAAGCAACTTTAGCTTTATTCACATTCATAATTCCTCTTATACATGCTCTTCTATTCCTACTAGTTGAATATACATGCTCTTATAACTAAACTTGATCAAAATTGCATATTTTTTACTAGAACAAATTTACAATAAATTTCAACTAATCATAAGCTACGAAATGTTCCATCTTTCATAACGCTTTATTCTTAAATTGAATGAAATATTGTAATTTTTTAATATCGTGAACAAACTGATTCGATAAACATTCTATAGCGTTATGCTTCGAAGAAAAATATATAAAATAATATTACCAACTTGTAAAAAACTAATAAAGCAATCGCTCCAATTTGTCTAAAGCGAGGGTGTTCATAAAATAGTAACAGTAATTTTTCAACATACACGTTTATGTGGAAGGCGCATATATAGAGGAAAAGTATATTTGTTTGTCTGCACAAGCACAAAATATGGCCGCGGGCAGTCATGAAATCAGCATGTTCGATACAATTTGAGAACGAAATTTACATAATAAGTACTTTAAGATTTACTACAGTTTTACATGTGCCATACTAAGATATTTTATTACTCCCAATAGATGAAGTCAAAATAATAAAAAAAAAAACAAACAAACATTCTATGTATCTGGTAGATTTTGATTTATTCTAATCGCTTAAATATTAGACAAGTCAAATAATCACTAAATTGAAACTATAGATAGAAAATTGCAGAAAGATTTTTTTTTGAAAATTTTTGCTTGTTATCGATTGTTCAGTACAAAAAATCCTTAAATCATTTTTTTAATGTTTTAGTTGTTTTACTTAAAAAAAAACAGATATTTAATCATATTAGATGAAATATATACAGCTAGAGTAGATGATTATATTTGGTGTATTCATATAAATTAGAGTAATTAGATGTTTTTGTTTGTCATAAATTTTTGCACAGAAAATAATAACAAATTTAAAACATAAGACGGCTTTAGGTTTAAGTTCTGTATGAATATTTATTAATAAACGACGTTTCGATGAAATTAACGTCCGCGTTCATCACGAAAACTAATATAAATAACATTTACTGTAAATGTCATTTGTATCAGTTTTCATGATGAAGACGAACATTGAATTCGTCGAAACGTCGATTATTAATAAATATTAATACAGAACTTAAACCTAAAACCGTTTTATTTTGAAATAACAATTTTTATTGAACTAATTCGCATGTAAGATGAAACAATTAATGTTATGGGAAATGTTAGTTAATTAAATAGACAAGTCATCTAATATTTAATCATCATGTGTAAGTTATATTGAAGATGTACGTTTGCATGAGTGTTCAATACGTAAAGTAAAGAGTATTTTATTTATAATAAATAACTATAATCGATAACTACAAAACTGTTTATTAAATAAAACGAATCGTAAAATAACAGATTATAGAATTTTATTTGATGCATAACAGATTTTTTAAAGTATAACATAGGCAATTATTATTTTACATAATTCTATAATATTTGTATTAACGATTTGTTTTATTTAACAATCAGTTTTATACGTAAATTAATACTACAAATTCAATAAATAAATATTTGACAAACTCACCAAATAAACAAAAGTTTGAAACGAAAAAAAATCGATAAAAATTGAAGTTCACTCACCTGAAAACAAAATAATTATTTTAATAATACTAATTACATATTGCCAACTTAACTAGTAATTAGTAATTAACTCTAGTTGCAAAAAAAAACCTATCATATATCTACTTAACAATTTAAAATAAATATACTTCGAAATTTTTTTACACTTCTTAAACTTGGTTTAACTAATCTAGTTTAACAAGATAATTTCAGTTACCAATAATCAATTTAGTTAAAAAAAAAAAAGGTAAGAAAACTATTAACTTTTACACATACGTTTATTTTAAATATATTATCGTAACTATTGATTATTAGCTACCTGTATTTACATTTTTTTTTTTTGCAATTTTATCAGTTTGTAATTTTTTACACGTTTGTCAGTTGTTAATTGATATTTGTTGAAAGGTGATAAATTAGTCATTTGTTTTTCATTGTTGAAAATTATAGGTTTTAAGCGTTGAACAATTAATTTTGTTATAAGTTGTTTTAATTTTACAATAGATTAAGCTGTGATTCGTTATAGAGAAAAAAAGTGTTTTTTTTTCCTGTAGATTGTTTATGACGTATATTTATTTGTTTAATTAATTTGTTACATTGTTTATTAGGAAATGTTCTATTTAATTATAAAAATTATTATTAATAATAATTGATATTGAAGTATGATTGATGCAATAATTGTACGAGATATTATTTATTATATAGATTATATATCTTGTCAGTTTATTTACATCATTATTTTAAGTGAAAAAATATCATTTTTGGAGGTAATAAACTTTTTAAATTTAACATTAAATTTTGATTCTTTTAGAAGTAATTATGTAATAAAATATTTATAATAAATTTGCTTAATTAATAATTATTTGCAAAAAAAAATATTTATATTTTTGCTTGCTGCTTTGTCTTCGCCATGTGACAATAACGTTCTTCTTTCTTCAGGATTGTAACACTGAAGAAAGTTTTGACTTTTCTTATAACGTGACATTAATTCAAACAATCTTAGAAAGAAATATGTTTTACTAAATCTTGTAATTTTACTTAGTACCTGATTGAAAAATTTATCCTATTTTTTCTCGTCAAAAAATTATTGTTTTTAAAATAGTAAAAAATCTTTCAGATATCAATTATAATAAAATAAAACGACTTTAAGTTGTAATTCTGTATTAATATTTACTAATAATGGATGTTTCAACGAATTCAACGTACATCTTTTTCAAGAAAAATGATACAAAATTCTTCACATACACAAAGGAAAAAAACTATATACCTACAAAGTAATTTCAATTTGTTTCCTTTTCCTGAAGAATACGTACGATAAGTTCGTTGAAACGTCAATTATTAATAAATATTAATATAGAACTACAAACTAAAGTTTGCGTTTTATTTTTATTACTTTATAAATATAGTAAGATATAATAAAATCATTTTTACTAAATTTTGGACAACATAAACTGTTTTAAAAATATTATTCAGGTATTTTAATTTTATTTTAACATGAAGCTAACAATTATTTGCAAAAATAAATTTTTAATTTGCTACTGTTATTTTCCAAGCTAACCTTATGTTGTAGTAAAACATATGACAATCAGTCAAGACAATAATACCGCTGACAGGTTTCCATAGCAACCATCATTAACAAAATTCTAGACAATTGATTAGTCATAGTTCTCATTTTTGTTGAAAAGATATCAGTCAGTCAGCATATGCCTTCTGTACCCTTATCTAATCCCAATATTGAAAAATTTGGGGGAAAAACAACATATTTCTGAAATGTGTCAAAATTTTGGTTTAACGATACTAGAAGATTTAAGAAGTAATAATTTGAGTTGAGTTGAGTTTTATTTTTTAAATAATTATATAAAAGTTGATAAAAATTAATATTGCAGTTTTTACAATAGGTATAATATAAAACATAATAGAATACAGTTTTTATAAGAATATTTAAAATAATAAATTTTTCAAAATAAAAAGAGCATATTTTATTAAATGGACTAAAAAGTAGTCTATCTCCATGGAATGCGAAAGTTAAGATATAAGACAAAAATGAGTAGAGTGCCATAATATTATAAGTATTACAAACTACTTTTTTACAACCATTTTTTATGTACAAAATTTTAAAATGGTGAATTATTACTTAACCGTTTTAGGTTTTATTTATTTTAAATTATTATTCAAAAACTCACGGTCGCAAGTAATGAATATAACACAAACTATCAAGAAATATATATAGCCGATTCAATGACAGTAAATTTTGGGAAAAATATAAAATCTCAATATTTTGAGTATTATTAAATACAATATATATATATATATATATATATATATATATATATATATATATATTTATTATTATTAATATAAATATTTATTATATTATTTATATTACTTTTTTTAAAATTTTGAAATCAAAAAAAGAATAAGCGCATTTACAATATTATACTTAATAGATTTTCCATTTTTGATATATTCTTACATAAATTTTCAAATTAATTATCACTTCTTTGAATTGTTATTATTTCTTTACATTAAAAATAATTTACAATAATAATAGGCATTAAAAATGAAAATAATTGATAAAATTATATGTTTCAATTTTTTGTTTGTCAAGTTTTACCTAAAACATTTATGTTCAAATAAACACAAATACAAAATAAATTAGCACCCAATTTATAAGTCAAAATCCACATTTTTAGGTAATTTAATGGATACCTATATCTATATACATTTAGCCTACCCTTATCTGTTACCTTAATAGGGCGTTAATGTCTGACCTGTCAGTCAGTCAATTTAAAGGGTAGCATACTGTATTTTGTTTTGTTCACGGCCAGATGGTTAATCAATCGACCAGGTAAACATTTTTATCCCTAACTTTAATTTAATTACCATCCCTTGGTTTTAGTGGTGTTTTTTTTTGTCAAGTTAAAATATTATTGTAGTTTTTATCAATCATTACTAACTTACTGATAAAAACTACAATAATAACAACTATATTCATTAATAGTTTTTAGAAAACATTATTTTAAGATTTTTAATTTAATTAATCAATTCGTTAATTTGTCAACTGACTAATTAACGAAGCGATTTAAAGACAGTTGACAATGTAATTAAATAGTTAAATTATTGTTTAAGTTAACAATCCTTTGTGCAACCGGCCCTAAGTATTTTGTGAAAAGAAAACGCAAATAAATAAATTCGCAAATACAAAACCAAACAACTTCATCGCCTCATGCAAACATGTTAATTACAACCAATGTTCCAGCAGTCAAAAAACAACAAAATAATTGCTACACTTTCAATCAGCGATTACAAAAATGTCCACACAGAAACACGTACGCACTTAATATCGATTCGCGCTGCAGTTTTAAAACAGCAACAACAACAAAAAAGAGAACGTCACTCATGATTATCAGTTTAAAGTTTTATCTAAATAATTAATGATGGACCCGCTGTCTGTATGCAAAAGTAATTAATACATTCTACTTGCAGAGAGCGGTTAGAATGCGGCTAGGTTCGTGAAATGTCCACGAGATGGTAGGCTGGTCGTAATTCAGAACCCCTCCCCCCCAACCGATAATGTTGTGAACTGTGTTGGTTATCGACACGGTAGCTTTTCGCCAAGCTAAGTTACATGTATATTTCATTAAGTTCTGAATGCTTTAAAATGAAATATTTAATGGTAATTAACTGCTAAGTTCATTTAGGTTTGTTTTAATCAGACATTTGAAGATGGTTAAATATATTCCCATGTTTTTTTTTGGAAAAAACAATAATTTACTTGTGAATATTTCTTTCAAAAAAAAGAAATACTGTACAGAATTTTACTGAAAACAGAAATACTTACACTTTTAAAAACGTTTGTGAATTTACATTTTTTTTCATAGTAAAAATCATTTAATTTTTTGTGTAATGTAAATTTACTACATTTATTCTGTAAATTTCATAAAACTATTACGGAATTAAAATATCACATATAATAAAATAGCAGATTTACATATTTTTTGTATATTTTCACAAAAGTTTATGTAAATTTGTGCTGCAACAGATAATATTATGTATTTTTCGATATTATTTGTGCAGCACTAAAATTATATTATAATAGCATTTTTACAGAATAATTTAAGTAATATTACAGATTATATAATTAAATATTTCTGTAAAATTATATTTTATGTAAAATTACACAATATGACAGCATTTTTGTTACCCTTGGACTTTTATAGTAAAATTAGGTAAAAATTTTTACAGTGTAGTAAATAATATATTACTAGTCTTACACTGATATTACTACTATAGAAAGTCCTGACACAAATCCATGACAATATTGTAACAATTTACAAACATAAACAAACAAAATATCATCCAAAAAAACAACTAACAAATCTTACATAACTCAATCGCTTAAAGGTCCTACCAATATGGCTTGCGGCTTCCGAAATGACTCACACCATACATACACTGTATTACCGACAGAGTAATTCACTAATTACAAAATTACAGTTGTTATTTAAACATTCTTCTAGATACCGATTCGTTTTTTTTTTGCCTATCAATAGCTCTGCAGAGAGAAAGGTTTAATGCTACTGGTAAAACTTTTTACCGAAACTGTGTAAGTTGCGCACGCTGCGGCAAACACTGTAATTTCAGCAGGTGATTTACACGTTAGGTCAAGCGAGGTGTATGCCTTTTTCTTAAAAGTCTCTTTAAGATTGTGGTGAATATGTAGGAAGGGAATATGAAATGAAACGTGTATATATGACTTTTAATCCATCTGATAGTTCGCTTACCAAATTGATGGTTGTTTATCTGTGTTTTCCTTATGCTTAGAAAAATCTTAGATTGCTGTGAAATTAGGTAGAATTAAATTAAATGGCTGATGGATTGCGTATTAGAAATTAATAATTAAATTTATTATAGTACTGTTAGAGCTGCATGCTTTGGATATCTACAAGAAATCTGTATGGGTAGGGTTTCATATGCAAGAAGATTTTATTTATGTATAACTGATGTACTAACCATATGTATTTCTCTGGTTTACAGATACAAGTTAGCTAATTTTTTCTTGTAGATTTATAATTTTATTCCTATATTAGTAATCTAGATTTCGAAAAGACACTTTTAAACAAAATTGCATTAATATTAATGCTAAAAAATAAATCTTTATTCTTAGATTCTGATAATTAGTAATTATTTACAATTTAGTTTGGATACATATAATTCTTTGGAAGAAATTGAAAGAAAAAATACATACATACATACAAAATCACGCCATGTACCCAAAAAGATGTGGCACAAACTATTTCCATCAGGGCCGGATTTAGACATAATAAGGCCCTAAGTTATTTTAGATATGGAACAATACAGGCGAATCCCCGTGTTTATAGTAAGCAGTATATTTAAGTATGTATGACACTTGCTAACTCGGACAATTTTTTTTGGGGCCCCCAAGAAAGTGGGAGTCCTAAACTATAGCTTGTTTAGTTTATACGTAAATCCTGCACAGCTTTTCATTATCCCGAAATCAGCTTCCTCCAAACATTCCTATCAAAACAAGCAACTTTAGCTTCATCCATATTCATAATTCCTGTCGTACATGCTCTTCTATTCCTACATATTTTTTCCCAAATTGTAGCCTAGTACTTTTATCTAAATTTTGTTTATATATTTTCCCTGATAAAAATATACGCCGAGTGTATTGAAACGTCGATATTTTAAATAAAATATATGCAGAATGTAATGCTAAAGCTTTTTTTTACATTCATAGAAGCTTATTTCACTCCAAAAATTAAACTTTATTTTTCTTACGATTTGGTGTTAGAATTGGAAGCAGTCCAATAAATATTGTTTTTTCTTCATAATTTTTGTGCCTCATATCACTTCAAAAAAAGATTTTCTACTATAATATACATTCTCTTTAAATTACTAAATTATCAATCAAATAAAACATTAAATCCAACGCTTCCTTTGTTTTCATAACACCGCAACAACTGACAATCGATTCTAAGAAATTAGCCGAAAAATACTTCAACATTCAGATCAAGACACATAAATCCGATATCATTATCTTTATAGATAACAAAACTATTTCTATCTAGGTATCTTCAACAATGATTCTACAAAACTCAGCTAAATAAATAAACACTGTAATAAAAAAAAATCTACGTTATATCGCATTAAAAGAGGATGAGCGCAGTTCTACCGTCGTTTTTATGATGATCTTGTATCATAACGCTCTTTGTGAATGGGACACATCGTCCTCTCTATTTGTTTTTCTTGTGATCCAAGGTGGTCTTGGGTGATGATATTGAAACCGTCGTCGGCTACTTTGATCTGGATAATTTCATTACAGTGATAAAAGAAAAATGCTCCGATGCGAGCGTTTTTCTCTTCAAGAAAAAGTTGGAAAAATATTCAAGATTCATTGTTTTTACAATTTTTACCGCAATAAGTTGATGGTTTTGCAAAATTAATTTGATATTTTTCCAGCAGAAAATAGAATTTTATTTATATTTATAGAAGTCTATTAATAGGTTTATAATAAATTAATAAAGTTACTTTCATAAAAAATAAAAATAATGAAGAAGGTTATTATTTATTACAAAAAACACTTAGTTAGTTTCAATCTTTCGGCCACTAACAAAAGTTACAAATGAAAATTTTAAAATTAAAATTATTCTAACACAAGTTACTTTTATTTATGTAATGATATAAATTTTACATAATTAATAGTTAATTTTTTGTTAATTCTAAGTAAAAATTTAAATATAAAAATTATTTGTAAATTAAGTAAAAGTTTATGTATATATTGTCACTTTATGTTTTTATTGTTAAAAGAATGATTATTGTTTATTTAAAACTGTATATCGAGTTTCGTTTTCAATTAAATATATTTGATTTAACATAAAAAAAATTCAAAAATTATTATATTAAATTAAAAAGCTTTTCTATTAATCTCCGCAAAAATTTTAATTAAAAATCGACGTTTTGGCGTACTCTACGTACATCATCAGGAAAAATTATACAAATAATATATATATATATATATATATATATATATATATATATATATATATATACAATAAATAAACAGAACATAGAAACAAGTTAGTAGGTAACAAAATACAAATAACTAAACTATAAAATTTTATAAATTTTTAATTAAAGGAAGCCAAATTTTATTTAAATCAGTGTCATTTCACACTGATTGATATTATCTTTTTCTAGCAGTTTATTTCTGAAAATATTTATTTCACTTTTAATATATTCTTGTATGCTTAACATTTTGAAATTTAAATAAATCGACAGAATTTTTTTTATAGACAAATTCAAGTAAACGTCAGAAGCACTTGAGAAAAAAGCGCTTTTAAAACTATACGATAAGAATGTAAAACCAGATTTTTATTTATATTATAAGATCCGCTTAGATCGATTCGTCACAGATCGTTATGAAACACTATAACTTAGATTTGATTGCCGATCAACTGCAATGATGGTCAGAACTATATAGTGCTATAACTAAAGATTAAAGATAGATCAGTATTGTAGATAAATTCTAGATAGCGCCGGATTTCTTGTTATTTAAACGCGCCTTTAGCTCCCATACTGTATAGATTTTATATAAAACGATACAGATATCTTTATTTTGAAATCTAAGTTTTAAGTGTTAGAATTAAAAAAGAAAAATGTTTTATCGTTATTAATAATTTTCCGGATTTTTGTAAAAATTGTGGTAAATTATATATTTTAAAAATACAATAGTTTTTATAAATGCGTACTATACTTCTTCTACAACTATACACTAGAAAATAAAACTTTTCTATTTGACATGAGTAACGTTACTTACAACAGTGGAAAAATATTTTTTTAAATTTTTCTACTACTAATTAAAAATTTTCATTGTTAAAAAATGATCAAATTTAATATAATTAAGTGTAATATTGAAAATCTGTAAAAATTAGTTTGTAATTAAAGTATAAAAGAAAGTATGTTGATTATCAAACAAAATCAATTTATAATTTACCATTCAAATCACTTTTAAAATAAACAAATAAACTGCTTTGTATAGTAATTAATTTTTAATAATACTAATAATAATTACATACAATTTCCTATATTATTAAGTTTCGAGTATAAAACTAACTAATTTATAATTTTTCATACAAATCAAAATAAAATTTCAATATATTTCTCACTCCATTATATTGAAATTGCAGTAAAATTAGATCTACCTATTTTAGATTAAAGTGAAAGGTATATGGTCTTAGATTTATTTCATATTCATTATATTTTTGTTGTAATTTTAATATGTTTTTGTTATGCTAAAGAATTACTCAGCGAAAATTATTTTTCAATAAAATAACGGAAAAATAAAAACACAAATTTTTGTTATTATATGTCTAATGTAAATAAAATCTAATTTAGATAAATGTAATTAGATTGTATATTTCTTATACATTTCTAAAAGTTTTTAAAATAGTTTAATAATTTATTTTAAATAAATGTTTTTATTTGTTAAACTTTTTCTATATGTTAATGAGATTTTGTACAAATATTTAATATACTGTTTTTTATTTTTTTTTTATATATTTTATCCACTATTAATTTTACATTGTAATAATTTTGTACCATATTTCTATGTTTTGATTGTATATTATTTATGTGATTTGTATTATATTTTTTTCCTGATGACGATATATGAGTCGTATAGATGCAAAACTCACTATTTGCAAATTTTAAGTTCTGAGATATTTGCAAAAAACTGTTATAGCTAAGTGTAATTGTATTTTGATGATAAAATCTTGTTACTAGATGGCAATACTTATTTAAAATCGTAAATCATTGGTTTTTTACATCATTAATTCATACAAAGTAACTCTTTGCTTTCCACCAATAAAATTTTTATTGGTGGAAAGCAAACAGTTATTTTTGCATCTAAACTATCAACGCAAGTAGTGAGTTTTGCATCCAACACTAAACTAAAATAGTGTTTCTCATATTAAATACTGAGTTTTTTTTTCTAACTAACCTAACTATCGTATTCCTTGTAAAATTCTAAGTCCAAATTTCGCATAATCTCATTTTTCACTTTTTGTCATATAGTGAGTTTTGCATCTATACGCCTCATATGTAGAATATATTAAAACGTCGATAGTTAAATAAAACATAAACAGAACTTAGTCCTAATACTTTTTTATTTTAATATAATAAGTTCTAAATTATTTTTTACTGTTTGTAGAGTTAGAGTTTGTAGCATCATTGTGTATGTACAATACTTATCTAATGAAAGTAAAAACATATTTGAAATATTTAGTTTTCCAACATATGAAAGCGTCATAATTTTACACGAAAAAAACTAGAAAATTACTTATGTATATACATATCTAATATACTTATGTCACATACAGATAGCAAGAGCTTAAGGCAAAATTTCTATACTTGACCATATTAAGACAAATTACAATTATCATTGGTTAATATCATTTTAATACAGTCCTGTATTTTGCATATTGAAAGCTGGAGGGTATGTTAGAGTACCAGGACTACATAACTAGTGCAGTGATAATTTCTTTAATTATCATTTAACACTATGTTCAGAGTGGTTGTTAACGACTTAACGAGAAAGGTCTCAGTAAATTTTAGTTTTTATATATTATATAGTTGAATTATCGAAAGCAGGAATTTGAAGGAGATACATTATTTTATAATATAAATGTATTCAAGTGAATTTTTGTGCGTTAAACGCCGTGTATATTTATTACAAAAAACTAATTAAACATTAGTTATTTTTTGGATAAAGAAATGTATTGACTCTGCCGGGGGTCAAACCCGGGACCTCTGGCTTTCGCGGCCATAGTTTTACCACTGAACTACAGTCTTATGGCAAAGTCAATATTTTTCTTCATCATTATTGACTGGACATGATAATTTCATGTATAAACCCCAGTCGAATACATTACATGATGTGTACATTTAACATTCGCATTTTAGCACATGCTATTATTATCTAAAAAATAACTAATGTTTAATTAGTTCTTTGTAATAAATATACACGGCGTTTAATGCACAAAAATTCACTGTTAAAAACAATTTTCAACGCCAAAAAAAATAGTTTATTAATAAATGTATTAACATTATTTTGTAATTTAAATATATTCTACAAACTTTTCAGAGCTCATTATATTAAAATTAATAAAATTGAGGTTTATAGTTATATATGAATTTTATTAAAATTAGACGTTTCGATTTATTGAATATATATAATAACAAATAAACAAATGTAACTTAGAAGCAAAAAAGTAAGAAACAAAAGAATATTATAAATTATTAATCAAAAGAAGTTAGATTTTAGTTAATTAAGTGCCTTTACTTTAAACAAATTGATTTTATCTTTTTGTTTTTGTCATATTTACAATACTATATTAATAAATTTTGACTTTTTTATCTATCGTTACTTTGTTACAAAACTAGCATATCTCCATTTTTATCATATTGAAATATTTATAAATAAAAATATCATAAAAATAATTAATCTAACTACACAGTTTTCATTGTGTATTAAAAAGATTTTTTGCTAGACACTGTAGCTAGTTTATTATAAAAATAATTGAACATTAAAGAAATGAACAACATTATAATTTATTTATAAAAAAATAATATAAACAAACTTCAAATAACATAAATATGAAATAGTGAATATTAAAACATATTTTTCTTTTTTACAAATATACATAGTATTTAAAACAAATGCATCTGCAGAATTTAATATACGTATGTAAGCAATACAACTGCGCAAACTCGTAAACATAAACTCTAACCTAACAATTACGAACGATATTACCGCGCATGCGCAACGGTATGACGTCCGTGTAGCCAACTACGATAATTATCAGTTACAAAACAATTTATTGTAATTAGAATCCAGTGAGCTTTGATTTCCTTTTCAACTTTTCTATACATACATACAAATTGAAAAATAAAACAAAGTAGAACTTATGTTATTAAAAAAAAAGAAGAATAAGTATTTAATGGTAATAATGTATCATTTGCTTTGTAATACAAATATTTCAGCCATGCTTGAATTGCAGCATTACTTAAAAGAAACAAAAATTAGATAATTTTTACAATTTTGTAAATAATAAATTGCATTCACAAATAGTATATTTAATACCGTAACTTTAGCAATAGTATATTGTACAACAATCACAGAATAATACTACCTTCATACGAGTATAAAAATTTGCAGCACAAACCTTGATAAGTCCTGCAAGTAACTCCATAATGTTTCTATTTCTATAAAATGAAAAAAGTATTTTTTGTAAGACAAGAATAAAATTTCAAAATAATTATAACATCGCAATTGCATTTTATCCTAGCAGCACTGACTCATCAGATATTTGAATTATTCTATCTTAATTAAGTAAACTAAAAATAAATAAGAGTATATTTGCTACACGATTTGTGAGAATTAATAATTTTTGGTCGAGTATGTAATTTCTAACAAATCTGGCTGTGTATATTGCATTTCTTGCACTTCTTTACAAATTTTTAATAATCAAATTCAAATTCAAGCAAAAACATTACAACCTTTAATTTATTCATTAATTACTGTCAATAATATTACATTATTTTACTAGTAACATAATTACTTTCTACAATATAAGTAATAATATCAATATTTTATATATGCTTGAAGAAAAAATATCTTTTTTTATTTTATAATTGATAAACTTTAGTTTTCAATATCATTTTTAATAAAGTGTCACCTACAGAGTTGATAACGTATATTTTGTGAAAAAATAACAAAAAAATAACATAATTAAAAAGATTCTTCACCTACTTGCAAATAAATTTTGAAAATATATCAAAGCATTCTAAATTAACTAATTACAATAAATTATCTAAATATAGATTCAGAAGTATAACTTTTTAACCAGTTCTCGTATTTATCAAATCAAATCAAAAGATATTATCTAAAGCAAAAACATTGACACATTAATTTTGCTTCCATTGCAAATAAAATTACTAATTATTTTAAATTAGTCACCCAGTCTAGTGAAGCATTACAATATTTCAAACACTGTAAACTGTAACTAATTCGATATTTATTTATAATGTGCCGCTTTATAATTATTATATCAAAAACCCGTACCGCAAACATTTTGACAACGTCTCAATTTTATTTATTGATAACAAATCGACAGTTTGTCATATCATAATCTAGTGTAAAGTTTAAATATGTTTTTCTTATTTTTTTTTTGTTTTGTTTTTGTGTTATCAAAATTTACATCTACAGCATTTATAAATGTATATATTTCATTTGGTTGTCTCTTGTCTTTGTACTGATTGTCAGTTGTTATATAGCAACGTGTGTGATGTCACAACATTGAGTCGTGACGTACTCAGCTTGTATCATTCTTGTACAAAGTTTTGATACAATAGCAAATAGTTGTTACAGAAGAAGATACAATATACATATTTCAGATGTACGTAAATTGTATTTTTTTTATTATTTATGTCAGACTAGAGTTAAAAATGAGAAACCCGTATTTTTTATTTTCGAATAAATTTAGCAAATACAGTGAGAAATTTTCAAATGTTAATAGTTCATTTGTTTAGTCGAGGTCTTATGACTAAAATCTTCCTGGCGCGAAATATTTTTCCAGCAGCACTTCATCACGTCTAACGGTGCGCAAAATTCTTGCGCAATCTAACAAACTATCACATCCATCCAGTAATCATTCCCCAACGCAATCATTACTTGCCGCGTGGATCAATTTCACTTATTCGAATAACACATACACAACAGTCTTCAGCGCACTACTCTGGCTCTTAAGATTGACGAGATCTGGTGTTAAACACGCGGCCAAAGCAGATTTCTGCTGTCCAACAGTTTATCAGAAGTGCCCGGATGATGACTGGCCGTACTGATCTGGAAACACTACCGGCTATAGATTGCCGTTGTTGTTGCTATAAGAAGTGGTTGTTAACAACAACGGATTTTTGTTGTTGTGGAAAATGCGACGTAGGTTAGGTTCGATTACCGGAATGATTTAAACGAAGTGATAACGACAAATGTTGCGATTATATGATTAAAATCGTGTAGAGATTTCCTGTGGTAGAAAATCTAATGATAAATTGATCAATTAAAGTGGTAGATTTTAGAAAATTACACCGAGATTTTAATCTGCGATTAGGACTATTTTTATATAAATTGATGGTTCCGTCACATGACTTGTATTATATTACATAATAAAATAAATTTTACGTACACAATCACGCCATGTACTCAAAAAGTTATGGCAGAAACTCTTTTTACGATTTCGAAATTAGTTTCTTCCAAACATCCTATCTATCTTTTAATTTTTTATATAAATAAATATAAATTTTTTAAATCAAATAAATCAAATAATAGAAATTTACAATAAAAGAAGAAAAAATCAAATATCAAACGTAATATCAAAAAACATTTAAAATAAAAGTTGTATAAAATTTAATATTTATTATTTTATTTATTAGCATTTTTTTGATAAAATTTATATACTAGATAAAAATTAAAAAAAAAATTATTTAAAAAATACCACGTTATTTATTAGTAATAAGAAACTTAAATACCAAATTTCAAATTTATTTGACCATTAGTTTTTGAGTAACCGTGGAGACATCAATTAGCGATCAACACACAAAAAGAATCATTATTAATTTTCATCCACACAAAACGTTATATCAAAAAACTTTATAAATAAAACTTGTAGATAATCAAATTATCTATCATTTTTAGCAATATCATTTTTTTGGTAAAATACAAATATTAGATAAAAATCAAGAAAAATACAAAAAAGCTTCAAGTAAAATACTACTATTAGTTGAGTAATTTTGATAAAAATTTTATCAGCTTATTTATTGGCAATACAAAACTCAAATACCAAATTTCAAATCTATCCGCCTATTAGTTTTTGAGTTATCGTGGAGATCACAACGAGCGATCAAGATACAAAAAAAAATCATTGTCACAATTGCAAAATGCATAATCTATATACGAATCACCAATCAAGTTTATTTGCAAATCAAAGTTAGAAAAAAATTCTAAACAAGATACACTTTGTTCTTAATTATATAAATATTCTAGCCATCACCAATATGTATTGGTTATATATGCAGATACTTCTAATCCGTCTATTATACTGTCGGTCAAAGCGGGCAACTGTTTTACCGATCCGATACGTAGATAGGACGTGACGTAACTATCACCAATCGCTCAACAGTACGGCCGGTAAAACAGTGTATCGGTAATGTATTGGCATGTAAAATTATACTACTGAAAAAATGTTATACATATTGTAAGTAGAGTCAAATTAAACGAATGATTTCTTGAAAATTATTTGGAAAACATAATAATAAAATTAAAATCTTTAGATAGAATTTCTGTTTAATTTTATATTAAAATTCAACGTTTCGATAAACTAATTTCCTGATTTAAATAAAATTTAGCTTCCTTCAATTAAGAAATTATAAAATTTTGTGATGTAGTTGATTGTATTTTGTTACCTAGTAACTAGTATTTTATGTTATTTGCACGTTTCCAAGACAATGTAATTTTCCAATATATATAAGAATAAAAATAATATAGTTCTGTGACTAAAAATTCATAAAACAAAAATGTAATTATGTTTTTATCAAAAAAATAAAATCATTAAATTTGCAACATTGTTGAAAGTAAGTTCGAATCGGACAATCAATATAAAATAATCAAAAATTCATTGTTGATACAAGTTGTACAACATAATAATTTTCAACAATACTCATAAATCACAGTTTTTTACACCAATCAATAATAATACCAACGTTACAAACCAAAAAGAAGAATGAAAAAATAACTAACCATACGTAGGTATAACTATATAGAAGATATAAGATTCTTAAGTTAACTTTAGCTAATCTTCAATGTCTTCAAAACACGTATAGATTTTGATTTATTGTGAAGCAATAACAAGAGCATTTTGTAAGATTCTTTGCGCATGCTTACTGCGAAACTATAGCAATGGATTATATACGGAATGTTTCAGAAAATATGGTCAAAATTAATGATATTATGTCGACTACTTTTTTGTATGCTCGGTGCATTGCATACTATTTAACAATATTTTATTTAAATAATATTAATTCAATTAATTTATATAGTAAAAATGTTGTTTTTTAATTCTTAAATAATAGTTGAAATTTGAAATTACATACATACACAATCGCGCTGCGTACGCAAAAGTTTCCAATTAGTAGCTAGCGTTGCTTGTCTGGATAAAAATGTTTGAAAGGATACTGAATTTGGGATAGTGGAAAGAGTTTGTGCCACACCCTTTTGGCTACATAACGTGATTGTGTATATATGTATGTTTAATTTTGTTTGCCAATAAAATAATATATGAGATTTAAAATTTAATGCTAATCACAAATAAATATTGGTAAAGCACCTATATAATTTACACTTTACGAACTACAGACACTGTTATAGTGCATAAAATGTATACTTTATAAGTGTCCATAGATAAATATCATTTTTCATATATCTGAAATATCCTGTATACATATAACACATATACAATCACGTATCAATAAATTTTGATTTAATTCGACAACAAAAATCCTGACAGAATATTGTAACATCTTAATATATTTTGCCTCCTCATGTCAAGATCGCTCCTCTTTGGAATACCTGTACCCACAAGGTACATACAAGCAAACTCCGAGGATAGACTAAGAATCGAACATAAATTGTTTTGAAGAAACATCAAATTTGCAAGCAGAGTCTTTATACAATAGCTACGTATGCGATAAGCAATCGTCCAGTCAAGTTATGCCGTAAAAGAGATATGGTAATTGTGGATGACTTAAGATGGACAACTTGAAGCATGGATAAAATGATTATTGGTTACATATTGTAAGTTTTACTATATGAGAAAATGTAATAGATACTATTGGCATGGATAAATGGGGTCAATCTATTATTGTATCTATTGTAAGATATATAGTAAAATTTTAATAGACATTGAAAAAAATATAACTTCAAAACCAACCAAAAATTTGAAAGCAAATAATACTTTTGATTTGTAAAATTGGTTTTTGATTGTAGTTCTGTATTAATATTTATTTATAATCGACGTTTCGAGGAAATTAACGTAATTCTTATCAAGAAAAAAGGTGCAAATAATATTTACAGTAATATTACTTCAAAACCAACCAAAAATTTGAAAGCAAATAATACTTTTGATTTGTAAAATTGGTTTTTGATTGTAGTTCTGTATTAATATTTACTTATAATCGACGTTTCGACGAAATTAACGTACATCTTTATCAAGAAAAAAGATGCAATGACATTTTCAGTAATAAACAGAACATGGAAACAAGTTACTAATCGTAAGTAACAAAATAAGTAACTAGATCATAAAATTTATAAATTTATAATTAAAGTAAGCCAAACTTTATATATAATCATTGATTTCATATTGATTTATGTTTTCTTCTTTATAAATTTCTAATGCGTCCTTTAATTACAAATTTATAAATTTTATGATCTAGTTACTTATTTTGTTACCTAGTAACTTGTTTCTATGCTCTGTTTTTTCCTGATGAATACGTATGTTAAGTTTGTCGAAACGTCGATTATTAATATATATTAATACAGAACTACAACCTAAAGCCGTTTTATTTTAATATAATGAGTTTTGAAAGATTTTACTGTGATTTTATATAATAGAAATAAATTTTTTAATGATAATAAATAATAGTAAGTTGCAGTTATAACAATTTTGAAATCATTTTATAAATTAAAATTTTCAAAAAATAGTAGTAGTTAAATAAAAACAATAAACAGTTAATCCTTTTCAAGGATATTATCTACTTATCTGTCTCAGTAAATAATATTAAATCCAGATACACTGAAAATGACAAACGAATAACGTTGATTTCAATTACCATGGTAACGTGAGGTTGCAACACTCTTTTTAAAAAGAGGATACCGCTATATCGCCAGCGAGCGACTGTCATTTGTTCCATATTATCGATCTTATGCGACAGATAGAAAAAGATGGCGCGATAGTGTCGGATGAATGATGTTTTTGGAACAAAAAGAGATAGAGCAATGGAAAAAAAAATCGAAAACCGTAAAATTATTGTTTGTGAGTGTCGAACCTCTTTTGTTTTGTTTTTTTCGTTATTGTTTTATTTTTCTGAGGCGTTAAATTAAAAATAAAATGAAAAAAATTTTGTAGGTTATTTAATTTTTTTTCGTATTTTTGTATAAATTATAAAGTGTAATTAATATCCTAAGGATTTTAACAGATTTATTAACAACATAATGACGTTCTACTTAGGATAATCAGACTTTATATATATATATATATATATATATATATATATATATATATATATATAAACGGAAAATGACTGCTGTGGAAATGAGATTTTTACGTGGGGTATGTGGTGTAAATAGGAGAGATCGGGTACGAAATAGATTAGTGTATGATGAGTGTGAAATTGAAGAAAATGTTGTAGCAAAAGTTGGTGTTAGTCAGTCAAGATGGTTCGGACATATTGAACGAATGTCTAATGAACGTTTGGTTAAAAAGATTTATTTGAATGATTTTGATGGTATACAATTGCGTGGACGTCCGATGAGTAGTTGGAGTGGTATGATTAAAAGTGTTTTGAGTGAGCGAAAGTTTCCAAGTAGTAAGAATAAAAGAGCATGTATGAGAGGAATTATGAATGTGGATGAAGCAAAAGTTGCTTGTTTGGATAGGAATGTTTGGAGGCGACTGATTTCGAAATGATGAAAAGAGTTTGTGCCACACCCTTTTAGGTACATGGCGTGATTGTGTATGTATGTATGTATATATATATATATATATATATATATATATATATATATATATATATAAATTGAGCTGTATCAGAGTAAATAAAATAAATACAGTAGCTTATAGTATTATTTCTTATTCCAAAACTCATCAATTTTTTTGTTTAACTTAAACCATAAAAAAATGATCATGAAACAAATCTATCACCATTATTACCCAACCACCGGAAACCACTAATAATCCTTTGACCTCGCCAGTTACGCGTCAACCACTAACCATTCTTAACTAAACCAAGATCATAGCGTGAGGGGGGAAATGGTCAGTTACTGCCACAATAACTTCCAGTATCGAAGCGAGATTTTATTTCATAACACCCGATTGACTAGTAATCTAGTGCAATTCAAGTCAGCTCACGATTCGGAAAACTTTGAAAAACACTATTATCACGTCGTAAATACACGATACCCCACCCGTCCTACACTTGATATAGCACGGCAATCGAAGAGGTACTTGCCCAAGATGAAATACATTGTACGTACACTGAAGTAGTTAATAGGTATATTTCGATTGGAGATACCAACTCTCGATTAGGACGGTAAATTGGTAGGAGGGTTTCTGTTTTTATAAGTTTTAAAGCAAAATGTGTTTAGATTTTTTTTATATATATATACTTCTGTTGAATAATATAAGTATATTTTGATAAGTTATACTGTTTATAACGCACAATCGTGAGTTATGAAATCGTAACTTTATAGTTTTTGACTAATTATCTTTAAAACCTTAATAGGAGGGTTCCTGTTTTTATAAGTTTTAAAGCAAAATGTGTTTAGATTTTTTTTATATATATACTTCTGTTGAATAATATAAGTATATTTTGATAAGTTATACTGTTTATAATTCACAATCGTGAGTTATGAAATTTGAAATTTTTAGTTTTTGACTAATTATCTTTAAAACCTTAATAAGAGGGTTCCTGTTTTTATAAGTTTTAAAGCAAAATGTGTTTAGATTTTTTTTATATATATATATACTTCTGTTGAATAATATAAGTATATTTTGATAAGTTATACTGTTTATAACTCACAATCGTGAGTTATGAAATTGTAACTTTTTAGTTTTTGACTAATTATCTTTAAAACCTTAACTTTGAAAAATAAAAATACTATATATCAGTGGCCTGGCATGACTTACTGTTCAAGGGATGCAATGAAAATATGTTTAACAAAATAAAGTTGTAAAACATATCACTTTTATTTTTTATTTTTACAAGAGTATGGGCGCAAATTTAAATATTATTATGAATTAGATAAAAATATTCCACTTTGCGTCTGAAACGTAAATGCAAAGTATGTAGATATTATTAATATTATATAAGTTATTCTTATTTTTTCTTTTGTACAATAATTGTATCTGATTTTATGATATTTTTCATAATTTGAGCAGGGCAAAATATGATTCAAACATAAATATTTTTTTTACATATTATATATTTTTTACGTAAAAATTCGTAAATTTCTTTGATGTAAATTGTTTTTTACGCGTAAAAAATAATGTATACATCCATTATACGTTCCTACCTTCCTAGATTATAATGCAATTTTTATAATTTCTTTGTTTTTATTGTATTTTGTATTGAATGGTAGTAGAAAATGTATAGTAATTAGTGTATTAATTTTTGAGTTATAAGCTATCAGAGATATAGGTACAAACCAACAGATATCATTTGACTTTTATAAAAATATAGATTACAGTAAAGAATTAATATATATATATATATATATATTCTTTAATAATATTTGTAGTAGGTTTTTGTATTTTAAAACAAAATATCTACGTAAATATTAAATTATCAAAAAATTTGCACGAAAAACTATCCGAAAAAAAATATAGTAAGGCATATATTTTTTCATACTTTCAAAATATACTTCATCAAGAAAAAATTATATTTAACAATTAAATTTTAATAAAACATTATTAAAAAAAATATTATTGTTTTAACATAGTAAAAAATCGTTCAGAACTTATTATATTAAAATAAAACTGCTTTAAGTTAATGTTCTGTATTAATATTTATTTAAAATCGATGTTTCGACAAAACTCAACGTCCCTCTTCATCAGGATAAATAATATTTTATATTATTTATCCTGATGAAAACGGATATTGAGTTTCGGCGAAACGTAGATTTTAAATAAATATTAATACAGAACTTTAACCTAAAACAGTTTTATTTTACTATTGTTTTAATCTCAAAGTAATTAATATTATTGTTAGCGTAAAATTAATGAACAAAATACTCTCTGGTAATCTGTAACTATGCCACTGTAAGATCTATAAGTGCGAACGAACAAGTTCACCTACACCCAGCAAGAAATATGTAGGTGAAATAACAAATAAATAAGTACTAAAGTGAGAATTACAATATTTATTATTTGTCTCTATGTGTATATATACCAATGGCCAGGTAAGTTATTTTAACATCAAGCTTGCCAAACGATATAAAATTGTAGCAGTGAAATTTTCACAATTAACTTTCGAATTATCAACTTTATAATAAACATTTATTTTATGTTTATATAGGTACATATATAAAATATTAGTTCTGTTTAATGGTATATTATATTTTTATATCGTATATGAAAAACAGTATCTATTAAAATAAACTATATATATATATATATATATATATATATATATATATATATATATATATATATATATATTGAGAAATATGTAATAAGTAATTTGAAATATGTTTTCTAATTTATTTTTTGTTTCGTTTTTTGAAAATTAGAACATTTTTGTACAGATATGGTAATCAGGAAAATAGTTTTATATACTAATTGAATGTGTTTTGTTTATGTTAAAAATATATTCGTCGTGTATTAAAAACAGTATATCTATTAAAATGAACTATATACATATATATTGAGAAATATGTAATAAGTAATTTAAAATATGTTTTCTAATTTATTTTTTGTTTCGTTTTTTAAAAATTAGAAAATTTTTGTACAGATATGGTAATCAGGAAAATAGGTTTTACGTACCAGTTAAATATGTTTTGTTTATGTTAAAAATATCCGCATTTTACTATGAAATTAGTCAGGTAACTTACTTCTTCAAGCGTATCAAAATATTGATATTACATTACCATATTGCATACGTAGATCATTATGCTATAATGTGCACATTATTATACAGTAGTTAGCAACATGTATGAAAAAGATAACTTAGATCACCTGCTGTTCAAGTGTCCATTTTACAAGAGTCCAAGAAGCGAATTTATATCGAAATACCTGGACAACACCAATCCCGAAAACTACAATAAGAACCTACTAGCAGACTTAAACTTAACCAACATATACAATTTTGTAACTACAGCACTTAAACCCAGAGCTTTCGCACAAAACATTTGAAAAGATACAAAAATTAAAACTGTAAATATGTAACTAACAAAATAGTTTAATTTAAATAATATATGTTATCAATCCTTTATATAAGATTTTTCTTAAGCAAATAAATTATATTTATTATTATTATTATTATACAGTAGTTATTTGCTATACACACCACTAATGGCAGCACTAAATATAGCTATACGATCAAGTGTATTTAATCTGACATTTCCGACTGTTATATTGAAAATTATGTAGTGACAACTGCAGTGTTTATTTGTGCTTCAATTTGAATTTAATTATTGAAAATGTATGAAGAAGTGCAAGAAATGCAATGTTCACAGCCAGATTGATCCGAAATTGTTCTACAATGAATAATGTTCTACAACTGTTAGTACGATTAAGATTATTTTGGATTTTTAAATAAATTTTGATTTTAAACTATTTAAATACTATCATATATAAAATTATATGCAAATATATTAGAAAGTGGTTATTTATACATACGGTATGTATACGCAATTGGCTATTTATACATACAGTATTTTTACGCAATTGGCTATTTAGGGTAGGTTAAGTTAGTAGGTTGGTTTAGATTTTTTTTTTTTAGTATGTATAAATAGCCAATTGCGTATACATACCGTATGTATAAATAGCCTCATCCAATATATTATATATATAAAAATTGAGCTGTATCTCAGAGTAAATAAAATAAATACAGTAGCTTATATGTAATATTATTTCTTATTCCAAAACTCATCAATTTTTTTAAAATAAACCATAAAAAATTGATAGTGAAATAAATTTATCACCATTATTACCCAACCACCGGAAACCACTAATAATTCTTTGACCTTGCCAGTTACGCGTCAACCACTAACCATTCTTAACTAAATCAAGATCGTCGGATGGGGCAGAGAATGGTCAGTTAATGGCCAATAATATTTATCTGTGGGATAAATTTTAAGTAATAATATATTTAAACAAAAATAAAAACTAAATCACTATGAAGGCACTGAGTTAAATAATATTTGATTTCCATTAATCGAAACTTTGGTTTTTATAAAATAATTAAACAGAATCTAATCCTAAAACAGTTTTTATTTTAATACAATGAGTTCTGAAAAATATTTTATTATGTTAAGTAATATTATTGTTAAATAATGATTAAATTAATAAAAGCAGGAATTTCTTTTTAAAATAAATTTGAAAAAGTTTTGTATTTTAAACTCAAAAATTTTACAAATAAAGTAAGTATAACTGAAATATTTTTCATTATTAGTTAATTATATACCGGAAATTATATTAGTACTTCCGGTTAATGCATTTTTAGTTTTTGGACAAACACCAAAAGTTCCGTAATAATAATTTTCAAAAATAAATAAAAAATTTCCCCATACTTTATCAAAACTACATATTTTAAGAAAAAGGAATTCAAATTCAACTGACTATTATTTTTAATAAGAAAAATATTTAAAAATTTATTTATTCCGATTAGATCCTAGTTCGGTGAAAGCATAAAATATATTTTCGATTATTTCTCCAACTAGATTATTTTTACTATTTACCAATATTTTTCTTCTAGCCATAGAGAGCAAAACGCCCGCTAGTCTGTTGTGTATTCGCCATAGATATCTTGTCTCGCGTCGTATATATGTGCCTGTGTGCACTCCGTCTATTGTTTCGTTTTGCTTTTGTTTTTTCTTTCTTTTCTTTTCTTTCTGGCTAGCGCTATGCGGTGGTTGATGTTGTTTTGTTTTGAAAGTACTATGTTAAGTTAAACATAGTACCGGCATTTGTTTTGCCATAGCTGTCTTTGATCGGTTTCTTTAACGGTGAAAATTGTAATTTACGCGCGTTGGAAATAAACGTTTGTCAATTTTTTTTTACTTTTCTTTTTTTTTTCTCCGGATTTTTAATGCATATACTAATAATGTTTTGCTAGTGTAAATAATAAATAAGTTTCACTTTATTTATATGAGTTGCTGTTGACTATTAAAACTTGATCGATAAGTAGGATTTTTATTAATTTTAATGTGACATTTTGATTTTATTAAGAGATAAAGAACATATTAAAATATCTAGATTAAATTTTATAATGTATATCAAACTAATATACGCAAAATTAAATTATATATACATAGTAGTTTCTTAATCAAAGTAATAATGAGTATGCTGTTTATATACCATTTTATTTTATGATTAAATTTTCATTAAATAAATTATTTTTAATCTAGTTACTTTGTTACATTGTTATAAATAATTAATAAATTTAAAAAAAATAGTATTAGGTTGTTAAGCTGTTTTATTATAGTATAATGAGTTCTGAAAGATTTTTTACTATGTTAAAAAAATAGCTCTAAAACATTTTTTTCTATGTAAAATATTTCTATATTTAAAATAAATTTGCAATAATATTAAACAATATACCTATTACTGCATCATATACTAACATATTATGTGCCCGATTCCTTCTAGTTTCACAACATACACCACGTAAAAATCTCATTTCCACAGTAGTCATTTTTCTTTTATACTTTTGCAGCCACACTCAACATTCACTAGTATACATTATATTATTTATATACTCAGACGGACTACTTTTGAAACATTTACATTTCTAGTAAAAATTCCCAAAGCATCCAAAACCTTACAACTAGTAGTAACTCTTCAACAAGTTGTAAGGTTTTTGAAGCTTTGGTAACTTTTTCTTACAAAAAAAGGGACCATCCTTAGACAATAAATGACCCAAATTCACATCTCCCATCTAACTGCTCTATACGTGCACCACCAACAGATACATTACATTCAGTCGTCAAGTTACCCTACTTAAAAACTAATACTTTGCCCTTATTCAACACAAGATTCTTATCCTTAGGTACAACGTTAATTCCATAAATCATACTTTTCAGTTACTCTTCAGATTCAATCAATTATTATCTTATATAACACAGTAAACATTTTAATAAATTCTGGAATTTTTGTTTCAATCTGTAGTTAATTTTAACAGCTTTTTACAAAATGGACTCAAATTATTTCTAAAGTTAACAACCTTTTATACAACTGAGTTTAAGTGTACCATTATTATCTCATCATATTACAGATACGTAAAATCTAGCTAAACTTACAAAATTATTCAAATTAATACCGTTTATATTTCCAAATAAATCCAAATCTAAATTTTAGTTATTACCTCGAGTTTACCCAACGCAATTAACCTGAAACTTGTATGAAAATTTCAACTTTCCTTCTAATTTCAAATGCAAATGCACAAAAACGCTGTCGTTCTTACGAAAATGCGAAATTTCAAAATTACAAATTCACCAAATTGCCGTAGCAAAACATGCATTCGATAATAAATCAGTTTTGTTATCGTTTGCAAATTATTCTTACATAACTCTCTCTCTCAATAACTCACTGCGCGCGCAGGAATTACAAATGCTGCCTGCCTGCCTGCACACAGAAGAGAAAAAACAATTGCTCGAATCGTGCTTAAAGAAACGTCCAAAGTACCGATCGTTGCCGACGGCAACCGAATATGAACGACTAGACAGATTTCGTGATTAAAATTGAACGTTTTCGATATTTTTAACATTTCATAGTTGGTACTATATTCATTGAGTTTCCTACCATAGATAGTTTAGAACAGGTAGATGGCGCTTTTTTTGTGTTTCATAAACAGAATAGTACATACATAAATACCTATACAAATATTGATATAAATCCATAATAGTATGGAACAAACTCTTTTAATTCAAATTATATAGAAATTAATCTTAAAGCTGATTTATTTCAAACATGTTTTATTCAGACACACTGTAAAAAATTGATGTAAATTTATATATTCTATGAATGTATTTTTTTTTAAAATTATAAAATGCTATTAGTTTACTGTTAATAGTTATATAAAAGTACATAAATTTATATTACATTTTTACATTTATATTTTATATATATTAATTTTATAATAATTTTCGTCAAACTTTCCTATCCTGGCTAGTTTTTGCTTCATCCATATTTATGTTCTGTTTATTTTTACGAAAATGTAAATAAATAAACAGTAAAAAATATTAATATACTTAACACTTACTATCAAATTTTTCATCACATAATTAATTGTGAGTTTCTGTGCTGCTTTTGTATTATGTAACTCTGTAACCATTTTATAAAATTCCATTATATTTATTTTAATAATGAATGTCTAATGAACGTTTGGTTAAAAAGATTTATTTGAATAATTTTGATGGTATACGTTTGCGTGGACGTCCGATGAGTAGTTGGAGTGGTATGATTAAAAGTGTTATGCGTGAGCGAAAGTTCCCAAGTAGTAGAAATAAAAAAGCATGTATGAGAGAAATTATGAATGTGGATGAAGCGAAAGTTGCTTGTTTGGATAGCAATGTTTGGAGGCGACTAATTTTGGGATGATAAAAAAAGTTTGCCACACCCTTTTGGGTACATGGCGTGATTGTGTATGTATGTATGTTTAATAAAATATTTTGTAAATACGGGAATCAGATTTTTCAATGAAACATTTTAAAAGCCGAGCTTTGCTCGTTAAATAAGAGCTGAAGCCGTTAATAGTTAAAAATTGCACTTTAAAAGTGGCCCAAAAGATGCCACATCACTTATAATTCGAATAACTTCCTATAATTAATTAATTTTATTTTTTTAATTACTTATATAAATGAAAGAGTTATTTTATTTTAAAATGGTCTGGTGACTTTTGGGCCATTCCGTAAAATGTTTTCATGGTGATAAATTTGGTAATATTGCCAGGGTGACTGACAATATTGCCAAAAATATTTTAATATTTTAATATGTTGACAAAATATTTTCAATATTTTTTCAACATATTCATTTTAACAAAATATTTTTACATTGTAAAATAAATTTTCCTAAAAACAAAAACAATTTCCACAATTATTACTTAACAATTTAAAATAATGAATCCTCTAATAATTGTTTATTTTTTTCGAACATTAGTTAGAAACTAACAGGTAGCTTGCCTTAATTTCGTGTTATATAGTTTAGATTGCTACCCAGATAGAGTTTCGACAAACGGCTCTTAAATTCAAAAAGAATCTATATAAAAAATTCATTCCATTTATAATTCAAGTAAATATTTTGTTAGAAAGTTATGAACGGAAAAACGATTATAGTTTTTGGTATTGTTTAGAGTCTAGATGTGTAACTATTCTTGTCTATGGTTTATAGTTTGTGCAATAATTTCACTTGAGTATCTATACATAGACATATAGTTTTGTTTGAATCAATCAATCAACCTGAACTATTAGTTTTGAAAAATTAATAAATTAAAAACTCTGATATTCATATATGGTTTGAGTATATTAAAAATTTATTTATTATATTTAATATTTATTATACCTAATGCAGATAATATTTTTATTATTATTAATTTTTTATTGCTAAGTGAAAGCTCTTTGTATTATAGAATGTTTATAATTTTTGTTTTGTTTTATGTTGCTATAGTTACAAGCCCTTAGTTAGTCGGATATTATTTTATTTGCGAAATTTTACAATCAATTTTTAACTCAATTTTACAATACCGATTAAGTGATATGATTAAGAGAGTGGCTTGCGTGAGCGTGGTAGAAATAGAAGAGTATATATTTCTAAGAACCATGAATGTGGATGAATCCAAAGTTACTTGTCTAGATAGAAATATTTAACAGTAACTATAATTTCGGCATAACGGAAAAGAGTTTGTGTCACAACCTTTTGGGTATACGGCGTGATTATGTATGTATGATTTCTTTCAAACTTTGTGTACATGCATATTTCAGATGACAATATTAAAAATTAAATTTAGTAAAAATACTGATTTCAAAATATTATTAAGATTGAAAAGTATAAAATTTGAATAAACTTTAAATAACATTCTATAATTTTGCAACTTATATTACTATCATTCTGATTAATGCACACTGTATAATTTTATTTGTCAACAAAATAATATATGAGATTTAAAATCTAATAACTAATCACAAATAAATATTGGCAAATCGTTTCACATTATATTTTTTTTCAATGTTGGTAATTACAGCTGACACATGTAAAATTAATTCAAAGGTTTTGTTTTGCTTAAATCTATTTGTAAGTTGTTACTAGCTGTCATTTTAATAATTTGCTTCCATTACTAAAGTTAAAAACCTGTTTCAAAACACAGTAGTGTCTGATGCATATAATTATAGCAATATTATTTAATTTAACGATATGGTAATAAGTTAAAATTTTTCACAAATGTACCATTTGTGGATATGTTTATGTATTTTTTAATTGATTATAATTGTTGATAGTTAAATAAATATGTAATAGATACAGTAGCCGAGTGTGTTAATGTGTTACCAATCATATTTTAAAATGTATTTGATGGATCAAATTTGTCAATAATTGAAATGGATATACTATTTTTAAAATGGTTATATGTAAATAAACATTTTAAAAAATATAAAACAAATATTTTAAAAAAAATTCAAAAACTCATATACTTAGTAAAAAAAGTTTTAGGTTTTAATTCTGTTAGAATATTAATTAAAATTCGACGTTTTATTAGATAAACAAGTATAATTTTTTCTACTAGATTGCATTTCTTGTATTACTACACACATTTTCAATAATTAAATTCAAATTCAAGCGAAAATAAACACTGCAATTTTCGCTACATAATTTTCAATATGTCAGATGAAATACAATTAATCGTCTAGTCATGTTCAGTGCTGCCACTAGTGGTGTATATAGTAAGTAACTATTGTATAATAATGTTTACATTATTGTATTAGTAACATAATAACCTATTTTTAAATAAGCAATATTGTAATGTAATATCAATATTTTGATATGCTTGTAGTAAAAAAGTTATTACTCTACATTGAAATACTTTATAGAAGAGAATAAAATTTAAAGTACCTATTTACTTTAGCTAATTTACAATAAAACAAAAAACATACATATATATTACAAAAATTACAATCTTTTCTTCAATCAAAACACTGGGTGTCCAATTTAAAACGAAAAAAAAAGCATCTAGAAAAACAGTTAACGAAAAATTTGTTTCAATTTAAACATCGGTGCATTGCAAATAAACACGGTTGTAATATCCAGGCTCATTATTAAAAACGGTGCTTTAGTTCATCAATCAAACAAAAAAAAATTGTACAATCAATTTTTGTTTCGTTGCTTAGCTAATGCGCTCGCCAAACAATTGACTGTGTCGACTATGTTAGCATTAGGAAAAATATTAGAACACGAAGTCTAGTTTTGATTACAAAAGTCACGGATTTTTTACGTGCGCCACAAAACGAATTGAAATTTGAAATTTGAACTTTGTATCGATAGTAATAAATTTTATATATCGTTTGGTGATGAGTTGATATAAAGTTTATTATTAATATTATCAAAGATTGATATTGCAAAATTGTTTTATTGCTAATATATAATTAATATTTTCGCATGATATCTTGAGTAACATTTATAAATATATATTTTTTTTAAATAAAAAGCTTTATGATTAATTTCTACAAGTATATAATATACCTACAATATATCGAAAAGTCAAAAATAAATATATACAAACTTAATCCTAAAGGTTTTTATTGTGTAATATAATAAATTATGAAAAAAAATTTTACTATGTTAAATATTTTAAATCTGCTATTACTAAACATGCGTTAGAATATCTTCATGATGTAAAATTCAAAGATACTATAATAATTGCAAGATTGATAAGAAAAGCAATTGAAATTTATAAATATAAAGAAAAAGACATTTTGAAAGCATTGAGTTAAATAAGATTTACCAACTAACACAATTGTACAACCAATTACTAAAAATTTAAACAACTATAATACTTATAAATAAACTACTCGAAAAAAAAATTTAAAAAAAGGAAATAAAAGCTGCAAAACACAGAAAAATTACTGGACTTAATTATTACAGATACATGTCATTGATAATCGTCAAATGTGTGTACACTTTTGCCATATTATTTAGAAAGTATATTTTATTTATACATACGGTATGTATACGCAATTGGCTATTTATACATACAGTATTTTTACGTAATTGGCTATTTAGGGTAAGTTAAGTTAGTAGGTTGGTTTAGGTTTTTTTTTTTTTAGTGTGTATAAATAGCCTCATCTTATTATTTACGTGAATTTAGCGCCATCGCTTGATAGTCCAAAACGCCAATACCAAAAAAAAATTAGTTTACGGCATCAAAGCAACGCTAGTCTTTTTTAGCTTTAACAAATATAATAAATATACAAATAAAATAACTATGAAAATTACCAATTATCTTTGAAATTTCATCTGATCTAGATTTGAAAATATTTGCAATAGTTGCGCGATGCCAGAGTGGTAAAAGCATTAACATAAATTAACAAAGAACTTTCTTCGTTGACTGTACAAAATGTTAATGTTGTATTTGCGCTCTACTAGTTGTTGTTTTCGTCTGACACTAACGGTAATATTGCAGATTTTATTTCTATTTTTCATTTGTTTGTTTTTTTTCACTTACTCCAGCTATGCATTATTTTACAAACGCATACATTATAGATGAATTATTAATGTTAGTACAAAATATTTTAGAATTTCTAGAAAAATACTAATTTTTATATTATTCATATTCATGCAAATATTTTTCACACTAATTCTGTTAACTTAACGAGTCTAACCTCAAATTTAGCAGTTAAAGCACCTCCGATGGTCATTTAAATTTACAGGAATTTAAGCTAAAATTTGAAATTTATTTAAAATTAAAATAAAACTGATTTAGCTTGTTTGTAAAAATGTATGTAAGTAAAATTCAAAATTACTCAACTAAAACATGAAACTAGCAATTAGAAATTTAAAAACACCGTGTAAATTAATTAAATATATAATGCACATACAATCTGAAAAGATATTTGAAATCTTGTTGTAGAGAAAACACATCACGCTTAAAGTTTTAAGTCTATAATTAGGTGGGTGCCACTAACTTAGTATAGGAAGCGCGCTACTAACAATCTTTTAGCAGCGCGGTTTTACTTACTAAAGGCACTAATTATACTTAATTTAACTTAACTGGCTCGCTCGTATATGTGCAGAATTTGACGTTATCACTACTTGCTTATCAACTAACCGGATTTATAAATGTTTTTTTAAATTGTGTTTTTCTTATTTGCTAATTGGAAAAATTGTACTTGTCATACATTTGCACATTAATGACAAAATTAGAAATTATTAATGAAAAATAGTAAAATATGTATACCTGGTTTATAGACAATATAGTCAAACTCATTTAGTGTTTAAAAATTCCTATTATTTAAAAGCTAATAATTAAGTAGTGTCCGAAATTTTTTTTTTTTTTTTTGGCAGTCGATTGTACATCGTTACAACTTGTGTATCGAAAATGGTGGTCGTAACTTCGAAAAATTTGTATAAAGTTTAATGCGCTATTATTTCTAATAAAATGTTCCTTAACTTAACTACTCTTTGATGTTTTGATTAAGATTGTTTTTAACGATATTTAGTGTATCTTGGCACCGAGAAATTTCCGGACACTAGTTTATTAATAAAAAATGTTTCTCTAAGTGCACTCTATCATTTCTGAAAATTAGGAATATTTATTCTGTTACATCCTGTATATTAAATATTAATGTCAAAAGATAAACTTTTGTTTAGTTCGTTCGAAACACAAAGACCATTCTCAGAAAATCTGAAGATGACTGAAAAGTCGAAACGCGTCATTGCTAAAACAAAAATGACGAACTTAATAGGGAATTTAATAACATTATAATTAATTATATTATATATTTATGATTAAAGAAAAGTCTGATATATAGTTTTTGAAACAATTTGAAATTGAACGAAAAACAAGAACGCAAAATCCATCTCATATTTGTTTGAAACAGTAATCTTGTTGACCCGTGGTCATTACAATTCTAACCTTTGACCCGGTTGCTCTGCTAACTCCAAGCACTACATCGTCACTTTCTACGGCCGGCCTGACGGTTAGGTAATGGTTTAGGTTGCAGTAACTGCCACTAGGTGACAGCAAAGATTGTTTCCTTAATCATATCTAACTTCACTTTGCCTATTATCTCGCATAACTGTAAATCTTATACATAAATACAGAATGTACAGATTTTTAACATAATTTTAGAAAACATTCTAAAATGAATATTTATTTCAATGATTGAGTATCTTATTTGGAGAGATTTTAAGTTTTTTTTTTTTTAATAACAAATTTTGTTTTAAAAATGAAAGTTTAGATGTAAACACATATTGATACAAAAAATCAACAATAAATTAACCACGGTATACCAGCCCAGAAAATTTTATAAATTCAATAAATACCGGGCATGAAAGCCTGAAGATTATTATGATGTGAATGATAAAATATATTTCATCTCAGTTATTAATCATAAATATATAAAAAAGTACCTTTTTGATAAACGATCTTACCCCATTGACAAATTGTGTAACAAAAAATTGTGTGACAAAAGTTTGACAATGAATTCAAGTAATAATCATTTTTTTTATTTAATGTAACAATATATTAATTAATTATCATAAATATTTTGAATTACTTACCATCTCCTGATCCAACATGACTGCCATCGTCTGTAACAGAACAAAAATTATAAAATTATAAATTTATATTTTCAGCATATACATTTCTGTGTATAGTTAATATAAAATTTTCACAATTGCTGCATCTGCAGAGCAACTGAGAAGGATGATTGATAGAATTATAAATGTAAATGACACTAGAGTTGTTTGTCTGGATTTCTGGATAGGAATATTTTAGTAAAAACTAATTTTGAAACAGTGGAAAAAGTTTGTGCCACACCCTTTTGTGTATTATGTATGTATAACATTTAATTAAAAAAATATTAAATAATATGAAAAATATTTACAAGTAAAAGTTGTTGAAAATTATAATATTTATTGTTTTATATCAAAATATTTTCTGTAAAAATGAAAAATATCCAAAAATAGTCACAAGTAAAGTACTACTTCCGGTTGAGTAATTTTGACAAAAATTTAACCAGCTTATTAACTACTAATTAGAAAATTAAATATAAATTTTCAAGATTATCTGACGTTTAGTTTTCGAGTTATCTTGGCGACTTCAACTAGCGATCAGAACACAAAAAATACTTTATTATTATTTTTAGTGCAATGTATAATATTTTAAATTTTAAACAAATATATAAATTTTGCAAACAAATAAGTAAGAAAAAATCAATTTTAAAACAAACTAAAAGAAAATTGGTAGCAAAACGGTTCTTATTTCAAGTTCCGATCAAAAAATAAAACTAAAAAATTATTTTATATCACTATGTAGTACCAACTTTTACTTCAATAAGAGCAACAAGGATAAGATAAGATACAGTAAGACAAGTTCGTCTCTGTTAGACTTACAGAAACCTTTTACGAATTATAGAGATTCACCCAAACATGAATAACTAACTTCATACATAATGTATTTAGTTGTTTTCAAAAAGTTTACGCTATCACCTGAATGTTGTTACAATTGAGAAGTCTTTCATCAAACAGCAGTTCTCAAAAAGTTTGTTTCATTTTTCAAATTTATGTTACAACAGTGAATTTTTAAATATTTAAATATTGTATGCGACACATTTACAAAATTGTATTTGAATTTTTACAAAATCACAAATAAAAAATAATAAAAGTAGGAATAGAAGAATATGTATGAGAAATATCATAAATGTGGATGAAGCTAAAGTTGCTTGTCTGGATATGAAACTAATTTTGGGATAATGGAAAGAGTTTGTGCCACACCCTTTTAGTTATATGGCATGATGAAAATGTATGTATGAAAGTTCTAAAAAAATTTATTATGTGAAAAAAATAAATGTATACAAATCTAATATTATTTTAAAACACAACGGCTTTTGGTTGAAGTTCTGTATTAATTTTTATTAATAGTCGACGTTTTGACGTACTTTGCGTACATTATCATTAGAAAAATAATACAAATGACATTTATAGTAAATAAACAGAACATAGAAACAAGTTATTAGATAACAAAATAAATAATTCAATTATAAAATTTATACATACATACACAACCACGCCATGTACCCAAAAGGGTGTGGCACAAACTCTTTTCATCATCCCGAAATCAGTCGCCTCCAAACATTCCTATCCAAACAAGCAACTTTCGCTTTATCCACATTCATAATTCCTCTCATACATGCTCTTTTATTCCTACTACTTGGAAACTTTCGCTCACGCAAAACATTCTCAATCATACCACTCCAACTAGTCATCGGACGTCCACGCAAACGTAAGAATTTTTAATTAAAGAAAGCCAAATTCTATTAAATCAGTGACTGATATTATCTTTTTCTTTATAAATTTCTATTGCTTCTCTTATCAATCTACTATTAATACTGATAGATTTTGCAATTATTATTATTATTATTACAATAATAATTACATGACTCATGAATATTAACAGTAGATTGATAAGACAAGCAATATAAAACTTAATCCTAAAGCCGTTTTATTTTAATATAATAACCTCTGACAGATTTTTTTACTATATTAATATTATTTTTAAAATTAAGTTTAAAAATCTATAAATTTTAATAAAGACAAAATATTTTTTGTTTGAATAAAAAGTATACATAATTTTTTCATATTATTAATATACCACATATATATTAAGCTACTAGCCAAACTACTAATAAGCTACTAAAACCATCTATTATCAATAATAATAGATCAATTTAGCCGGTATCGATTACCAATATTAGTCTGATAGATTAACGATTTTACGAGAATTTTAAAGCGGTAATTTTGGTCAGTAACAAAGCAACATTGTACTAAATTTCTTTACTAATCTTAACCGAAAATTACTGGACGGCTTTGCCAATATTACAAGACGCAAAATTACATTTTCAAACTCAATTTTTCGTTTGATCTTACCCGATAACCAAGTTTTTCTTTATTATTTTTTTGATAATTTTTTGAACAGAATATGTAAGTTTTATTTCAACTACAAGACGAATTGAAAGTACTGCTGCTAAAGAAATGAAATATTGTGGAATTTTGAAAAAAAGTTGTTACTGTACCTTTTACAAACAAGATTAGAAGTATATGGGTAAACCCATATATAGACCACTTTGACATTATCACATAAATGATAAGAAATAGGAATAAACATTTTATTCTCAGAAAGTTGTCAACACTGTACTTTGTTGAAATTATCTCATTTATATAGATACTAGAAGAATCTTTTGTGAAAATTTGAACAAAATCGGTTAAACAACATGGCCGTAATAAATTTTTAAAAATTTTAGTAATTTTTTTCTCGGAAAGTTGGCAACACTGTATTTTATTAAAATTAAGAAATGTATGTGGGGACTAGGAAAATCTTTCCTGAAAATTTGATTAAAATCGGATAAATAATGTAGCCACAATAAATTTTTAAAAACTTTAGTAATTTTTTTCTCGGAAAGTTGGTATCACTGGAAAAAACTAAAACCACATGACCATCTTAGGCACTAAAAAAATTTATCCTGAAAATTTCATTAAAATCGGTTGAACCGTCTAGGAGGAGTTGCGGCCACAAAATTTTGACTTTCGACCGAGTGAGCGAGCGAGCTTACGACGCACATCCATACATCCACATAAACTAAGTTCAGATTCGTCATCTAGAGGCTATATAAAGAATTTCTAAACAATTTTGTTTTTTTAAAAATGTTACAGACACCGTACCAAACGCTATACCACTTTTTCCTTGCAGTCAAAGTGGTAAAAATTATCAAATATTGTACAAAATTTCAAATTTTATTATCAAATAATCGGTTTTATTTACTAATAAATTTCATAAATACAAAGTTAAATGTTGATTGAACGTTGTCATAAATAAAATGATAAATATTTTTATCAATTTTCCAAGTAAATAACATAAAGGATGTTAGTAATTGTTTTCAAGTATTTTTCCTTTCTTTTGAAAAGAGATGTAATTGTTAGATTTTTACGATAATTTATGTGTTTCTTCTGATGATGTTGCCTCTAATTGTAAAGTAAGTACGTATATCTTATGCATTGTTTGTAATGAATCATTTGTTTTTTATTTAGTCATAATTAATTATTAACGTAGTATAATGTTTTTTAATGATTCAATTGTGAAATTTTGTAGCTAAATAAATTTATCTGGAAAATTTGAAGGACTCTTTCATGGATATTAAATTAAATATGTTTAAATACAGGATATTTAATTAAAAGAAATCTATTATTATAAACAAAACCTTAATTTCAAAGTCATATCTTATATTTCCACTATCCCAAAATGAGTTTCCTTCAAACATTCCTAGCCAGGCAAGTAAGAGTTTGTGCCACATCCTTCTGGGCACATGACATAATTGTGTATGTAATTATTCTGGTATATTTTGTATCAATTTTGTTAAAAATAACAACTTATTTTTTCTTTAATACAAAAGGCTTATGGAACCGGTTTTTTCAATTCCAAATAAAATGTTAAATAATCTAACCACAGAATAAATATTATGTTATATTTCTTTAGTATTGGAACAAAATTATCTAGATATAGATAAAAATACAATGTTTATTAATCATCTAGATAAGATAATAGATTACGAAATAAAAGTTTATCTAGATAATAGATAACTAAATAATAAATATTAGTTTAAAAAAATATTTAATTTTTACAATATTCATACGTACAAATATTATTACAGCAGAAAACATAAAAATTTGCTTTGTTTTTATTATCAAAAAAGTTAATGATATTTTTTAATTTTCATATGAGTTTCGATTTGCATTTTAAATAAAAATATATTTTTAATATGCAATTAAAATTGAAAGTTCATTACATTATTACATACAAATTTATTAAAATTGAAACATCAATTTACTTCAAATTTTAATTTCAGTAATAACTACACTACTTATGTCATTTAATATTAAAATTATATAAAAGTTGCTAAAAAAATTATTAATACCAATTTTTTATCTAGATAATTCTAATATTGTATTTATTCTATGATCAAATATTCCACATCTTATTCGAAGATAAAAAGACTGACCTTTATAAATTTAAAAAATCAAAAAATAATTTTACCCATAAAGAATTTTTTTACAAAAACAGCAAGGATTCAAATCGCCTGTTGAGCGAACAAAATATAAACAATAATAAAGACAGATAATTACATCTTAATAAGTTGTTTCACATCAGGAACTCTGAATCGGTCATAGCCACACTGTGATGCCGGGGTAATTTAAAACAAGTTGCTGATGTCGCCGGTTGTAAAAGAAAATAGGATATTTCGCATATTTGAGAAAATAATCCAGATGCGTTTGCTCCGGTTTTGCGCAAATCACTGTGACACATGCTGACATCCATCGACGTTAAAACGACGCATACCTACGGATGTCTTGAGCACTAATTGGCTAGATTCTGTCATTTCAGGACGAAAGACAGTTTTCGAAATGATTTATTTTATAGTCTGTATATAGGCTCTATAGTTATATAGATTTAGATTGTGTATTATAAGTTTCTTTTAAATAAAATATTAGCAATATGTAAAAACTGATTTTACGAATAACTTTAAAATGTACCATTATTTACACTGACAAAAAAAAACAAATTGGGTTTGAGTCTTGTAAATTTAATAATATTTTTATTTAGTATTTAATATTATTTAATATTTTTAATCTAGAACATATACGGAAAATATAAATGATATGTTATATATTTTGAGTAATAATTTACCAATATTTAAAGTAACAGTCAATTAATTAAATATGAACTATTATTTATATTGTTCATAATTTAAGAAATTAATTTTATTTGCCTAGATTAAAGACAAATTTGTCTATCTTACTAGTACATAATAAAAACAATTAATATGTATTAGTTTTAAAGTTTATTCGTAATTTCATTTGTCCAACTGCTCTAAATCGCATTTTTATTACGTAATAACATTATTTACTTTATGTTATTAATAAAAGTATAAACAATAACAATGAAGGAAATATTAATTTTGTCATAAAGTATCTGTTAAAATTATTGATCTATTTTCCTAAAAATGGCAGTTTCAAAGATTACTTCTATTCAGTAGATAAGAATTTAAAACCAAGAATTTATACCAAAAAATGTTTTCTATATAATCGAAATATAAAAATAATTAAATAATACAAATAAATGTACTAGTAATAACTACTGACTGGTAAGATAATTTATGTAAGCAAATTAATGGGTATATCAGTCAATGTGGAAAAGTTCTTAAATGAAACTCATTTAAGTTTAATTGCAAGCTTTCGATTTATTTTAAATCTTCTTCATAGCCAACTAAAACATATCTAAATAATCATACTATTAATGTCAATAATTAATATCGTTCATAATTTCTATATATTTTATTTGACTTATAATTTACATTGAATGTGATTTACTAACCAAACTTTGATTTTTACTAAAAATTATTGTATTTTTAACATGGAATGTAACAAATAACTCTTGTTAGTTGTTAGTACAATTTTTATTTTATTACGATTTTACTTTATTAGTTAAATTCGAACTATTTTTATAAATATTAACTTTTTATATTATGTTTGTACAATTATTATACAAAAATTTTTGTTTTATCCATATGTTTCAGTTGGCTATGAAGAAGATTTAAAATAAAGCGAAAGCTTGCCATTAAACTTAAATGAGTTTCATTTAAGAACCTTTCCACATTGACTGATATATATACATATATATGTCACTGTAAAAGCTCGAAAATTGGTGAATCCTAGGACAGACGCGTTAAACCTAGAATTTACCAATTAGATGTAGTAAATGTACGAAAAATGGTTTTTTCGGGCTTTTACCAAGCCAAAGTGGTCAGGTTAGGTTAGGTTAGGTTAGTTAGTTAGTTAGTTATTTAGTTAGTTAGTGGCGCGGCAGAAGTCCGAAATTATATTGATGATACATTTTTTCGTAGTTTTATACCACATGAAATTGATAAATCCTAAGTTTAGCGCGTAAATTCTAGGATTTACTGTTTTTCGAGCTCTTACGGTAACATATATATAAATACATAAAAAAAATTAAAATGTTAAAATGTGCATTTTTTTAAAATTTAATAAATTTTCTTGTAACAGCAAGCGCAGCACTTTACTTTAAAAATCTAATAATATGTTCCATTAAAATCAATCACACTATATATATTTTGTAGATTTTTAAATCCAAATATATAACCAACCCAGAATATAACAAAAAAAAAATTGAACCCTATTCAAAATACAATAAACAACATAACACGTAGCCGCGTACAATCAGAAATTTTCATTCGATTTTTGCTTAGCTAAAGTATCTTTTATCGTTTTACCACTAATATATAAAGCAGATGACCATTAAATATGACAGAGTACACGGGCATTGGCGCTAGCAATGAACCAGCGGCGTCTTTTTAAAAAAGATTTCGAACTTGCTTGTGCTCTCTCTCTGGTAAGGCACCGTGTACAAGAAGTTGCTAGACGGGCAGTAAGTTAAAAGTGTATAGGTTTAGCTTATAATTCAGTCAGTGGGTCTTTTGGTTTATACGCATTGGCGTGCAAGCGGGCGCAAAAATAATAAATAAATTTTATCTTCAATTTTAAGTACAAAAATTTCAAAAAAATTTTAATATATTTTTTAATTTTTATAAATAAAAAAAAACACTTCTACACATATACTAAGTATCACATAATAATTTTAATCATAAATTTATTTATGTTACGTAGAAAATTCCATAAATTCAATAGATACCGGCCGTAAAAGCCCGAAAATTACTATACCATACATACATACATACATACACAATCACGCCATGTACCCAAAAGGGTGTGGGTGTGTGTGTGTGTGTTACTATACAAAGATAAAATTTGGCGTTTGATTTATTGAAGTCACTTTTGAAGTATTTGGGTTTTTTTTAAATATTTGACGGGTATTTATTTGTAACTTTTAAATGTGTATTGTATTAAATATTATTATTAGTTATACGTTGAGTACATCGAAACGATTATTAATAAGTATTAATACAGAACTACAACCTAAAGCTGTTTTATTTCAACATAATGATTTCTCAATGATTTTTGACTGTGTTAAAGTTAAAAAAGATTTAGAACTCATTATATTAAAATTAAAATACTTCAAGTTAAAGGTCTGTATTATTTTTATTAAAATTTGAGGTTTTGATTCATTACACATAAATGTTTATCCCAAAAAAAAAAAATACATTATTATACCTATATAATAAATGTAGTTTGATAAAGTAAGAAAATTAAAAATTATTTACCTTCTGCATTGTACCAAGTTGGAGGTGATTGAGCCGATTTACCTTGATGCCAATCTGATGTAGAGGCCATTACTAAAAATTTACCATCAATTAATTTGCTTATTGGTAACAAAAATCTATTAGAAAAATAACATAAAAATATGCATATATATATAAATATTTCAATAATCTTATAATTAACAATTTATTGGCATCAAAGCATATCGTCTAAAATTTAATTTAGAGGTTATTTTTTCAGCACAATAAGATTGCAATACAAAATTTTAATCAATTATTATATAACACATAGTTTTTTTTTTGTTATAAATATATAAAACTATCTTAAAATATTATATTAAATTTGTAATTCTTCACACAAAATATTATGATTATAATTTTGATAAGAAAAAATTCAGAACTTATTATATAAAATAAAAAAAAATTACGATTGAGTTCTATATATATATATATATATATATATATATATATATATATATATATATATATTTTATTAAATATTAACGTTTCGATATACTCTACGTATATCTTTATTAGGAAAAAATAATATCGAAACGTCGATACTTAAATCAAATATACTCTCATTAAGCTTTTTTATTTTTTGATAATTTCGTGTTTACTGTAGTGAACAAATTTTCAGGACTCATATTAAAAAAAAAAAGAGCATTAGGTTGAAGTTTTGTTTAATTTTATGATGATATATGTGTACGTATGTTGAAACTTTGAATTTTAATATAAAATAAAATAGAACTTCAACCAGAAATCTTTGTAACATAGTAAAAGATCTTTCAGAACTCATTATATTAAAATAGAAGGATTTAGGATTAAGTTCTACATAAATATCAATTAAAAATCGATATTTCTGTATACTCTACATATATCATCTTCACGAAAACATATACAAATGACAAATATAATTAATAAACAGAACATAAAAATGAAACCATTTTATTTCATTATGATTATAATTTTATTTAAGCTAGATATTTAATAATTTTTGGCAAATCTCTGACACTTATAAATAAAAATACAATACTAAATACAACTAATGATAATAATAAATAATTAGAAATAAAAATTATTTCTTTAAATTTAAATAGTTGATTTTTGTATTTGTATTTTATCATAAATTTAATTAAATAACAAAAAAATTAAAAATTTATAAAATTATTGCTCTAGCTCTATTAAAATAATTCAAATAGATAAAATAGTGAACGAAGTTCTTACGTTTCTTCTTGTGTTCGGAGGTAGCATCGGGATGTTGTGAATGATGAAGCATTCCAGTGGCGGCACCAGTAGGATCAAGAATAATGGAGTGTCCGGCCGCCAAGTGCCCTGGCCCAGCACCTGGCTGACACTCCATCGTAATCATAACACCCTCAATTTTTCTACGCCACTGACCACACTCTTATACTTCTGCGAACAAACAAAAAAAATATTACTACTCTAATATATTATACTCCTAATAGCTTTCACTTAGAGATTCATCAAAATCTCTCAGTTATAGTATTTGCGTTTAGAAATATACTAGTATACAAAATTAAATTTTTGAATGGCAAATGTCATATATATATATTATATGGTGTTTAAGGTCTTCTGTGTATCTTTTAAGGGGGCGATAGCATATCTCAAAAGGAGTCGAGAAACCTTAAAATTTGATTTAAACTCTCTACGAAAGGTCTAATACAATTCGATATTAGAATATAGATAGGCCATTGCGATTTTTAAAGAACAAGATAAAAATAATAAAATTTTTAGTCAAACAAAGCTGATAAGTAGGAAAAGTGAATTACTGTCAATACTTGTCAAATAACAAACAAATATATTAATATTTACTTTAAAAATAAAACTAAATTTGAAATAAAGATTATTAATAATTTTACAATTACATTTATTTAAAAAAATATTATAGTCCCTATTCCCACCTCACTTTTAAAAGTGATTTTTGTCAAAAGCGTTTTTGACGATTAATTAAAATTACTTATTATGCAATTTTAATTAGTTTATTTGAATTTTATAATATAAGATATAAAAATATATATCAAAATAGAAATACTATTTGATAAGAGATAGAAATAAATATTTATTTTGAATCCAAAAATTAAAAAACTTCTTCATAAACAAAAAAGATAAAAATATGAGCTTATATATCTAAACTGAATAGTAAATATTTTTATACAAATCGTTTAAAATAGTTATACTGTTCCTTATTATTATTTTTTGCAATTAAATTTTTTAATTTTATTAGAAAAACATAAGTTTATATTTCAAAAACATGTTTGCTTTAGAGTTAAAAGTAAAACCCTAGGTTCTAATGCAAAAATTTTCTCAATGTACAGTAATGAAATTAAACTATAACATACTGTTGTCATAATAATAGAGATATCTCCAATTACAAACTCCGTTGTAACCCAATCATCAAAACGGTTATTAGTGCTAAAACCACTTAACCACCAGTAACCACCAGCGGTTAACACGGGTATCAAAATCAGTAACTACCAAACCTAACCACATTTAACTTCGGTTAAATTACAAAAAACAAAATAATAGCAAAACGAATTTCGAAAAAATTTAACTACTAATTTTTTTAATCTTCTTTACCCATAAGTCTTTGCGGTTTCCGGTGATTTTTCAGCCCCCCCGACAAAAAAAAAACCACCAAACTCAATTTAAAATAGCCGGCCTTGAAGCGTGTGTCGGTAATGCAGTGACTCTACATTACCGGATGTGTATGTGTGTAACCACGGCCTGCTGTGATGGAAATGTATTTTTTTTCTGTAAATTTAGATTTAATTTTTTCGGCTGACGAAATTTTTTTTTGTTTGTTAATTTCGGCGATTGTCTGTTGCTTTTTATTTCAATTTATTTATTTTCAAGTACATGTTATGCAGATGTGATGAGTGTTTTTTCAGCGATAATATATAATTATTTAACAGATAATGGATAATTTCATATGTAAATTCGTGAATCATTTTTTGGTGATTTTGTTAGCTGATTTATTATTTTTTAATTTTTATTACAAACATGGAAATTTATGTATATTTTTAATGTTTAGTCAATAAATAATACATTTATCGAAATACCATGTTTGAAATAATTTTTGTTAATAAATATCCGGTTTTATAAACATCAAAAAACTTTACAAGTAAATTTAGTACATATATAAATTTTTTCTGTTAAAACCAATTACAATAAATAATTGATAAAAGAAATAAAACAGCTTTAGTTTATAGTTCTGTATTAATATTTATTAATAATCAACGTTTCAACGAATTCAACGTCCGTCTTCATCAGGAAACAAAATATAAATGATATATATATATATATATATATATATATATATATATATATGTATATATATATATATATATATATATATACATATATAATAAACAAACAGAACATAGAAATAAGTTACTACAAACGCACCTACATATCTCATTTCCACAGCAGTCTTTTTTCTTTTATACCTTTGCAGCCACTGTCATATGTCAGTGTAGGCACCAAAACAACACTATATACTAAAACGGTATACTTAACATTTCTAGCAAAAATATCCAAAGCACCCAAACCAGCATTAAGGGGAGGTTGTCATCTGCAGTAAATTTAGTTTAATTTTGGCATTGTTATTCATTTTTTGTAACAGATAAATCCAGAAACGCTGCAATTCACGCAGTTTACCGATTCCGCGCTGACATGGCCGACAAAAACAGTAAATCACGGGCGCCATTTTGTTTTTTATGAAACAATAATTTTTTAAAATAAAGACCAAAATAACATTTTTTCGAATCCCCAAACAATTTCCTTCTATGTTTTTTCATTTGCGAATAAAAAATTTCCAAACTTTGCGTACTTTTTAGTCATTCAGAGAAGGAGAACCTCCCCTTAAGTCTTCTTTCAATTTCCCGATTTAAGCGACCATCCTTAGATAATGAACTATCCAAATACACAAATTCATCTAGCTGCTCTAAACGTGCACCATCAACAGATACATTACATTCAGACTTTAAGAAAATTGATTATTTTTTACTATTATAAAATATATAAAAATTCCAGACCACCCAAGTTATATCATCAACAATATCATCCATAAACTATAATGATTAAATATTAATCTTACACTTTCTAAGTAACTTTTTATAACTCTGTAAAAAAATATTTTATTGTAATAATAAATACAGACTTGTTGCGCCTACCATATGCTACTAACATTGAATATTTAAATTCTATAAAAAAGGACAAATACAATGATCTTAGTCGTACGCTAAACACTTGCTTAGCAGCTCGCTAGTGGTGCTCTGGTATCACTAAAAATAAACGGCTTTAATCAACAAGTTTGTAAAGAAAAATCTTTTCTGTTATTAATATTATAATAGGTTATAATAATTATTTTATTATTATTGTTTTTAAAACAGATGTTTAAGTAGCTGTATTATATTTAGTAAAAAATTTAATATTAATATTTATTTATCATTAGAAATTAATTATTGAAAGAGTTATTAATTATTTTGAATTAAATGTAACAGATACTGTTATTTATGTATGCTATTGTATTCGTATTATTACAGTTTGTTTGTTAAAAAAAAATCTGCTGTGGCTACCACAGAACCTACTGTCATCGGATTAAATAAATTTATGAAATAGAAAAATTTATTCTAGTTATGGTAACTAAAACTGTTTTGACATAAATATGCCCACCTATATTTACATATTTTAAAAATATGAAAAATTAAAATAAATTATTTAACCGTATCGAAAAATGTTTTAAATAAAAGTTGTTAGTTATAACTTTTTTTAAATACATTTTTTCGAAATATGCCTCGGCACATAAAAGCGACATCAGTAAATTACCACTTCCGGTTGGTAGATCTTTACCAAAAGTTAATGAAATTAAAATATTCACATCCTAAGCTTATATATGAAATTTTATAATAATTCGTTCAGCCGAATTTGCTCTATATGTGTCCACAGACCGATAGACGTACATCAAACTAGAAATATTTGATTTATGTTATTATAAACTTAATTCGTGCTTATCTGTAAAAATCTCGATATATCCAATTTGGTATGATTACAATACCTCTTTTATCATATGTGATATGACAGACGATAAAAAGTTACGTATCTATATACCGAAAAAAAGTATTACAAAATTAACGTTTTTGTAATTAATTATATATTATATTATTTGCTTTATTGTATTCTATTATTTATTAACGTGAGGTACTACGTATCTAATTGCTATATTCAGGCACGTAGAAAAATACAAAATATGTTGAATTTCATATTGAATTTATTTGTTTAATATAACTTATTTATTGTAACTAACTATTCTAAAAATTACATAATAAATGTTGAATTAATAATTCAGTAATAAATTTAATATTATTAATTGATTTATATAAAATAAAGAATAGTATATTTTTTAACTGGCTCTATTTTCTACAAAAACGATAATTAATGTACCGAAAATATACCTGAAATATAATATCCTATGTAGAATAATATATATTTTCTTTAATTTTTTTGTATTTTGGAAAATAAGAAATAAAATTTTTTTCAAAAAAAAACACATTTTTTGCTTTTTTGTCCAAACTATAAATACAAAAAAATTCAAAAAAATATATATTATTTTGCATAGGATATTATATCTCAGGTATTTTTTCGGTACATTAATTATCGTTTTTGTAGAAAATAGAGCCAGTTAAAAAATATACTATTCTTTATTTTATATAAATCAATTAATAATATTAAATTTATTATTGAATTATTAATTCAACATTCATTATGTAATTTTTAGAACAGTCAGTTACAATAAATAAGTTATATTAAACGAATAAATTCAACATATTTTATATTTTTCTACGTGTCTGAATATAGCAATTAGATACGTGATGCCTAACGTTAAGAAATTATTCTGTTTTATTATTGTTTTTTATTTATTTATTGAATAAATAATTGTATAACTGAATAGTCGAAAAAGATATTATAAATTCATAAAAATGTAGGTAAGTTAATACAAATTGATGTCAAATTTTTTAAATATATTTAATATACGATTGTGTTTTGTTTAATATCACGATAGAAACAAGAAAACTATAGCTGTATTCATTATAAACCGTGTTTTTTTTTTGTCTCCACAAAACTGTAAAATTTCAATTATATTAAAATGGAGTTTTTGTTTTTCATAGTTGATTTAGTTATTCACGGATTTTTAGAAAGCAATACGAATATATAAAACTATACTAATTTTATATAGCGACTGCTGTGTTTAAGTTAGTTTTAGATATAGTATTTTTTTACAATCGTTATTGTATGAAATACGCTTTTTCTCTTAATTAGAAATAAAATTGTGAAACTATTTCGATTTTCGATTAAATCAGATATTTCGATGCAAAAATTTTACCACATTTCCTATAAATTACGTGGCTTGCAATTGGAAATAATCTGATATAAATATCACACGACTTTCTACGTATTGTCAAGTTAAAATATTTTTTCTTAACTAACATATTTCGAAAAAAAATAAGTATTACTTATTTTTCAATGTAAAATAAAATAAAAAATCAAAAATTGTGTTAAATTTTTATTTAAAACGATTATAATTTGGGAAAATTTCGTTTTTTTCTCGTACGTAACGACGCAAAGTGTTCATAAATTATGATCGCTTAAGATGGACAAGCTTGAACATAGATATTTAATACAAATTTTAAATAAAAATGTTTTCAAATTATAAACGTCTTGATAGATATATACAGGGTGAATTATAATAAAAGTAAAATAATTTGCGAATGAGGATATTTTAAATTAAAAATATGTTATATAAATTTAAGTGTTATAATTAAAATAACTTCAAGTAAATTATCATCTATGATTGAACGATATAACTGGAGTTTTTTTATGCCTAAATATATACCTATATATATATATATATATATATATATATATATATATATATATATATATATTTCTATAGTTATGAGCAATTATTATAACTTTTTATGTAGAATTATACAATTTTGCAATAAAATATTAATCACTAACTGAAATATGATTGTATCGTATTTTACATTCAGAATTTTTAATGATTTCCTGATTATAAAATTATAAAAATTCACTTATTTATAATTATATTTAAATAAATTTCAAAATTATTATATTTTAATAATGAATTATTCTTTTTTGATGTAAAAATTTTGTATAAAAATTATTTCCTGGTATTTTTGCAAATATGTGAAATTATTTAATAAATTATAACAAAAAAAATATAACCAGAAGTTATACAGATATGTAAAATTTTGAGTTGATTTTTTACACTGAAAAAAAAACACTTTTTTTCAAATAACCGCTATTTTTTAATTTTAATTTTTTTAATTATTCCTAATTCAAAAAAGTTTTCCATATCATAGTAGATTTTGAATTTAGTTTTAGTATATTCTAAAAAAACTTCTGTATTACGTTTCAGAACTTTCCAGGAACGGGAGCTGACAAATCCATTAGTTTTCATGAACAAGTTCCCAAATTTTGCCTATTTTTAGAGCGATCCAAATGGTATCTCTCCCCCACCTTAATAAATTATTAATAATTTATATTTAATCTTTAAATAATATGTAAATTAAAAAAAAATCAATAATATTTTCAAACAACTAAATTTTAAATTCTTGTTAATATAATATCATTAAATTTATTTAACAATAAGCTTATACAACAATTATCAGATAACGATAGAAAAACTTTAACAATACATAACTAAACTAGGCCATATTATATTTATCTATTTTTCTATTACTCTGATATTTATTCCAACATAACTGCAAATTTTTATTATAAACATATTTCGAAAGTTTCAAATCACTATAACAATATTATTATATTAAACTGTACGGCCGTAATAAAAGGACATTATATCTTAAAAAAAAAGAATAAAATCTAGTTGTAAACCAGCCTTATATGGTACGATAATAAGCTCCATTCACAATGATAATTGTCGTTGTAATGAACTGTTGATTTAAACGAAACATTACACATGCACGTTAAACTATTAGAGTATTATGTTACCATGGTAACGTAGAATGTGTAATGTAAAATGTATTTTGGTCTATTGAAATAGGTTTATTGTGAATTGTTCATGTTGTAAATCTATTAGTGTAGATTGTAACACTATGTTTGTAATTATTATATTTACATTGTATAGACAATGAAATATTTAATTTTATAAACAAAATATTATAATATAGTAAAAAATCCTTTAAACTCATTATATATAATAAAAATCTTCTGTCATCGTATTAAATAAATGTATACAATAGAAAAATTTGTATAACAACAACTACTGAAGTCATAGGAACTAAAAACAAAACTGGCTTGACATAAATATGACACCTATTTACAGAATTATATTTATATATATATATATATATATATATATATATATAATGGCTGTAATTATATGAATTGGAATATGATAATGGGAGAAACAGCTAAAGTTTTGTCAGAAATCAAAAACTCATTTGATATTCGCAAGCTTTCGGCACAATTTGTGCTTTTTTCAAGTGTGTCTCTAAAAAGATTACTTTTTTAAAATATGTTGTACAAATTTAAAATTGTAATTGTTTTGTTTTTAAATATGTACAACATATTTTGTGCCGAAAGCTTGCGAATATCAAATGAGTTTTTGATTTCTGACAATACTTTGGCTGTTTCTCCCATTATCATCTTCCAATTTATATATATATATATATATATATATATATATATATATATATATATATACATATATATATATAATTAAAATAACTAGTGATTGGTAAGATTAAGATAATTATGTAAGAAATTAATGGGTATATCAGTCCAATGTAGAAAGGTTCTTAAATGAAACTCATTTAAGTTTTTAAGGTATAAGCTTTCAATTTATTTTAAATCTTCTTCATAGCCAAAACTAACAGAGATATTTGTTACAATACATAAAACATATGTTAAAAATACAGTAATTTATTATCAGTAAACTCAAAGATTAGTTAGTAAACTACATCAATAGTAAATATATGTAAAATAAAAATAGGTATATAGAAATTAGGAAAAATATTAATTTTTGCCATTAAGCATATAAACAATCAAGTACTATTTACTTGACAATAAAAGAGAGACTGTTTTTAATAATCGACGTTTCGATGAACTCAACGTCAACAACTCAACATCAAGTAAAAAGATACAAAAAGCCGTTTTATTTTATTATAATGAGTTCTAAAATATTTTTTACAATTAAAATAAAACTACTTTAGATTAAAGTTCTGTATTAATATTTATTTAAAATCGACGTTCCGACGAACTCAACGTCCGTCTTCATCGGGATAAATAATACAAATAACGTTACAATAAATACTAGAACATAGAAACTAGTTACTAAGTAACTAGATCATAAAATTTATAAATTTTTAATTAATAAAAACCAAATTTTATTTAACTCAGTTTTATTTGTACTTAATATTAATAACATAAAATAAATTTTAATTAATCTCGAAGGCATTAAGCGACAACCGTTAAAAATAACAATTCTTCATTGAACCCGGAAGAAGCTAATAGTTTCTTTTGCGCCTTGCCAGATGGCAAGCCCTTAGATATCAAGGCGATAACCGAACTACAAGTCCTTTCCCTTTCAGAATTCTTTATCATACCGTAATAAGTGTGGCGCGTGTCTTCTGCCAGGGCTATACAAGATAAGTGTCTTGTAAGATATACACGTTCTTATCTACCTGCCTTTTAAAATACTGTCCAATCTCTAACGGTCTTAACATATGGTGTTCTTCCTCTTGCAGGTTAATTGTTTGAGGACAGAAAGGGACTGATAGAAAAAACAAAAACCCTTATTTTAAATCAACTGATATTTGTAGGTAGCTTTTGATAATGTCAGTGACATAATACTAGTTTTATTTACTATAATTATTTTGTAATTACTTTTAAAAGAATGGATCCGTTAGAGAAACAGATCTCTAAAATAAATTTGTAAGTTTCCAAATTTACTTTCATGTAATACTTGTAAAATTATAGATAAATTTTCAAAATTGGATTTTTTAAGATCAGTAGTTAATATTTTTCAAAAAAAAAATTAACAATTATAAAATTTAAAATAAAAAGCTTTAGAATTAAGTTATATATATATATATATATATATATATATATATATATATATATTATTTAAAAATCGACGTTTATCATCAACAGAAAAAATAATTATTTAAATAAAAAAAAAATACCTAATATACCACGTTTTTAAAACGTATTAAAAATTTTAAAAAAATAATATCTCCTAGCTTCATACAGATTTATAACCTCATACAGATTCCTGACCCCATACAGATTATCCTGAAAATTTGTGATTGTGAATTTTTAATACATGCGGCGCATATGCAATAGATAAGCGTAAGGATTATAATATCAATTTGTGTTCTAAATTTTTAAAAAAGGCATAGCTAAATTAATAGAATAATAAATTTGTTACTTTAAATAAAAATAGACGAATTGTATTACTATTTGGTATGTAATTTGTTTATATAATATTATTCAATATTTAATTAAGTTAAATAGGAACTATTGAAATTAATATTTTTTATTTTTACTTACAAATATTGTACGTAATCAAAAATTCTATCGGACAAAAACTAAATACAAAATCGAATATAAAAAATACAATAAATATCTAATATATTTTTATTAATTTTTCATCTACATTGTTCTATTAGATTTAAAGTTGGCATTATAAATTTCAGCAAACATATTTATTACATCATTTGATAATGTGCTTAACAATCAGCATCGATTCTTGATTCGTCTTTTTTCTTGAAATGTTAATAATGTTTGGAATCTGCGCCTTAGCTATCTGAAGAGCAAAGGCAGTGTGTTTCACCGCTGCGCTGGTTCTATTTCTAATTCTTAGCGTAAGTAAACGAATCAGTTATTTGTGTTATTCAAAGTGTGTGGAGTCGGTATCTTTAACCCCACAGCATTTCAAATCACTCCAATGTTACATACCACTATCATTATCTTGGCTTTTTTTCGTCGGCATTTCGTACTTACATTGCCTTACAATAAAGACATGAATTGCACATTGAAATGTAATCATTGTATAAGATTTAATTATTAAATGTTATTTCGTTGTCAATAACCAGACACAAGATGGAAATTTTTGAGAATATGTAATATAATAATACTCAAAAATATTGAGATTTTATATTTTTCCCAAAATTTCAAAAGTTACTCAGTCATATTGAATCGGCTTGTTAGGCTATGCATCAATGACGACTGGCCAGTTTAACCGAAGACACGTGTTTCGACCTATAAGGTCTCATCAGTACGGTGCTTTGATCAGTGTCGGGACATGTGTCTACGGTTAAACTGAGCAGTGATTGATGCATAGCCTAACAAGCCGATTCAATGACTGAGTAACTTGTGAAATTTTGGGAAAAATATAAAATCTCAATATTTTTGAGTATTATTATATTAAATTTCACAAAGACAATATGAACATTTATTTGTTCAAAGTTCATTAATATGTAATATGCTGATTAAATAATTTTCAATTTGTTTTTAAAGAGGGAAATTATATTATGTCATATTTTTTGTTGTTTTTCATATTCTCACATAAAACAACTCAAATTTTGTTGTTTTTCAAATTTATAAATATCTCATAGAGTAAAAAAAAAGTTATTGCTTAATTTCCTAACCCTGTTTTAGCTTATATTTTAATCCTATTACGCTATTACATATCCTTTTAATATGTAAAATCACTGCTGCAATAAAGTGCACCAATTTTACATCATATTAAAATATAATTTTATTACTCTCATAATATCAATAATTGACAGTCAAGCACCATCTCTCATATATGAAATTTTCTATAATATAAATAAAATATTATTACAGAAAATCGTTCCATATGATCAAATTCTCATTAGCCATAATGCCACCAGAACATAACAGTTTTCTAAAAAAAAAATCACCTAGCATCCGCTTCCTGCTGCTCATATCACACCTAATACACCACATCTAATCTTCTATTTAACTTCTTTATACATCAGTAAACTTATACAATATTCATAACAACAGCACGAGAGCTAATTATCAATATTGAATATATTTATTCTTTTTTCTGCTATTTTTCTTATTTAACATATTTATATAAATATATCTATAAACATTAACTTCTATATCGTACAGGTTTTTTTTTTATGTGCTTGCGTGCTACAGTTTCCTTCATTACCGACTTGTAAGGTGTTGACGCGCGGGCGCACAGCCGGTAATGCAGATATTATTATTAAATATATACCGACAGAGTTCAGTGCTGTGATAGATTGAGGATATTGAAGGCTTTTTTTATTTTTTTGGATTATTTTGAATGGATAGAAGAACCGGCCAGTGAATTAATTTGAATGTTTAAATAAGAGAGGTAGTTTAGTGATTATATCATAGGTTCGTGGTGATTTAAACGCAATGGTTATTATGGAATTTAAATTAAATTAATCGGTTTGTAACTGTAAGTTGGTCTGATGACGGATACTGTTTTTAATTAATTATGTTTTATAAAAGATTATTATTATTTTTACTAATTATGAAATTAATTTTTCTACTTTTCCGTAAAAAACTTATGGAATTATTAATTTGATTGAATACTATAAGTATTTACCGGATAAAGTTGAGACAGACTTTATTATATATGAAATTGTCAGCTGAGTGTTAAGATAAAGCAGAGAATAGTTATATATGTCATACAAAAACGTATACTTACACTGTAAAAAAATAATGGCAAAATTACATAAAAATAGTACCATAAATATTTTGTATTTCTATCTCAAAAGTCTGTAATTTTTACAAAATTTATAATAATCACATAAAGTAAGTAAAAAATTGCTTACTTTCTGCAAATTGCATCACATACTTAATCGGCCTGATTCTCTAACAAAGTTGCTAAATTTTAGCAATGTTGCTAACAACATTAGCCAATCATATTAACTGACATTAAATAAAAAATTAAACTGAGAACTGTTATGTTTGTTTCTATTGGCTAATGTTGTTAGCAACGTTGCTAAAACTTAGCAACTTCGTTAGAGAATCAGGCCGAATGTAGAATTATATATTGTTGATATAACTTCTTAAATTATGTAAAATTACAGCTTGCAATATTAATATTTGTAATAATTTATCAAACTATGAGATTTAGTACATATTTTGTGAAATAATACTAGTAAAATATTTTAAGTGTAATTCTTTCATTTCAAAATACATCTTTTATGTAAATTTAAAAATATATGTAATTATACCAACAATAATATTAGAGAACTAAACAAATTTTAGCTATTTATTAAATAAAAAATTTTGAAATGTGTTACACATAATTATAAATAAAACGTTTTTAAAAATTTGCTATACAAAAATTATAGATATATTTTGATTAATTTTTTATCGCTAAATAAAAATGAATAATTCAAATAGACAAATTACCAACTGATAAAAGTGCCAACATACCAATATTATAACAGCAAAATACCCCATGAATTCACACTATATAAGTCCAACAACAATTAGTTTGATAAACAATCGGAAAAAAATTATAACTAGATTTTCATTCGAGATTAAAGCAGCAACAATTCGCTTCTTCTCTTCTTACGAGGAGTGGTTCGAAAACTCGTATATATATATATATATATATATATATATATATATATATATATATATATATATATATATATACTTACAAACATTATCTCACTTGCACCTATTTACAACGTAATTGCATTTATTTACTATCTATCTTTGTCTATCTGACTGTTAACTTAATTTTAACTATAAAATTATTTGTAAGAAGCTTCTACATGTTACGAACGTACCAAGATTTAATTGTATTATTAAATTGCAGAATTTTATTTTTGGAAAAAGAATAAAATTGATTTTTAAAACTTGTGAACATTTATGATTGGACAAAGGTTGTTATATTCAGGGCGGTTCTGTACGTGCAAATATGAAATATTAGTATAATCTACGCAGTGAGAAAGTGGCACTATGCAATTTTATTTGTACGTTTTCATACGATATACGTAACGATTCTATACTTTTTCTTCAAACTTAGCTAACAAACTCATATTATAATAAAGTATGTTTCTCTTATTCAACATTCAACACAAGATTTATATCCTTACCTACAACATTAATTCTATCAATCATCCTTCTCAGTTGCTCTTCAGATTAAAGTAACATTAATACTTCGACCATTACACCAATCAAATATACCAACTTTCTTCAAGTCAATAACTCACTTCCGTTCAAAGATAACCTCAACACACAAATTTATTAAATAATTACTCGAACTATCATTTGCTAAACTCAATACATACGGTAGCCATAAACCAAACAGTAGCTTAATTTAAATAGATATGGAAATCAGCACTTTGAGCGCGTATAACGCCAATCGTAAATATCCCTGTCAATACCATTGGAGGAAAAAGACATTGCTCTGGGGTGATAAGAGAGGTACGTCGCTCGATCGCATGTTGTTATATGTTTGAATCGCTGAAGAACCTGGCGTATATATACATAGGTATTTTCAAAAGGTGTTTATCGAGGCTGAAAACGGCGCAGTGGGATAAATTATGATAAACAGAAGCTGGAAATTGTCACTTCATAACTAACTGGAGGATGGAGGTTTCTATACGTGCTTTGACTGTGGTTATTAAGTGAAATTAGACAGTGGTGGCGATTGGTTTTTGTTTTTTTGGGGGGCATGTTTTTATTAAGTTATAAATTGTATACACAAATATTGTGTTATATGATTTATTTTATAGAAGTAAATTAATAAGACACTTTTTAACTTTGATAATTTCACTCTTTTTATAGAATCGTGACTGCAGTTTCGCCAAACATTGGCATTGTCGAACTGTTTTATTATTATTATGTTTTATTATTATTATGTTTTATTATTATTATTATTATTATGTTATTATTATTAATAATATTAAAGAAATAAATAAATTAAATAAAGCAAATAGATTTTCAATTATTGATTAAGGCATTTTTCAATAATTTTTGTGTTATAACTTCTTAATTTATAAAAAAAAAATTATGGTAACTTGTTTCTATGTTCTGTTTATTTATTTTATATGTCATTTGTTTAATTTTTCTTGATGATGATAGTATAGTACGTCAAAACAACGATTTTTAATTAAAATATGAACAGCATTTAATTCTAAAGCCATTATATTTTAAATAAAAAAAAACTTTTTGGTTTTAATTTTGTATATTTTTTAAAATTTAATGTCACGTTATGTACACAAATGTAAAAAAGTTACCATTTTACATAAAAACCATAGGGAAATTTACATATTATTTCAACAAAACGATAAATTTTTTGGAAAAATAATTAAATTTTGAAATTTTTAGTAAAATAATTAGTTTACCATATCGAGGGCATCATATCAGAAGGGCGTATGAACCAAAATATAAATTTTACAGGAAACGACAAAAACGTTTAAAATTTTTAGTTTTGTAAGTACAGAGTTGCTTTAATGTTGATATTATGATTGTAACACTTCTTTTAATGGATAATAAATTGTACGCCCTTCTGATATGACGTGGAAATAACCAATACAAGTTTATACGTCCAATAAAACGTGTTTTACAAAAAATGGTTCATACGCCCTTCTGATATAATGCCCTCGATATTATATGTTTTTTTTTTCTTACTGAAAAGTAAGTAAACTTACATAAAATATATGTATTTTATAAACGTACAAATTTTTTTTTATCATCTGTAAATTTACATATTAAATTGATGTAAATCAGTTGCTTCTGGTTTTTATGTAAAATTATCGAATTTTTTAAAGTATACACAAAGAATTTATTTTCTGAATTTTACTTTTTATAACAATTGTTGCAAAAGTAGAAAAATATTGCAAATTATCTACATTATTTTTATTATCATTATATTATTTATTAAATTTTTGGCACATTTAATTATAGCATTGTATAGATCCCTAAAAAACTCCAATTTATATCTCCACCACTGCACTTTATTTCACCTTCATACATACATACATACATATAGTAACATTATCTGCATTATTTTTATTATCATTATATTATTTATTAAATTTTTGGCACATATAATTATAGCATTGTATAGATCCCTAAAAAAATCCAATTTATATCTCCACCACTGCACTTTATTTCACCTTCATACATACATACATACATATAGTAACAGCATTCATTACATTAATATATACAGGTGAACACGAATGCACGCAATGTAAGTAACGCACGTACATATACGTTGAGTGGTAAGTGCCATGCAACTAGCGAAAGAGATACATGACACAAATAGAGTCATAAAATTGATTAGTGACAGCACAAGCGCACTGCGCATACGAAATATTTGCACACTGCCGCTATATACGCTAATAGAATTACTATATACATACGCGATGGTATAGTATGCTTGGCGTTATTTTGCTTTTATGCCGAGAAAAATTAGCGTGATTTAATAGTGACGATTAGTGAGTGAAATTAGTGGAATTAGTGAATCGGGGATGGTATTAGCGTGCCGGGAAAGATTAAACAAAGATTGGCTAATTGAGGACTAAATGCTGGAATAGTAATGGATTAATTAAGTAAATTAGGATCAAAAGGAAAAATAGTGATGTAAAGTATTGAACAAGTTTATTTATATCATCAAAAATTTATTAAAAATTATGTTTACCTACTGTATTATTTATATGACAAATTTCTTATAATTATTTCATTTTATTAAAAAAAATAAGAAAAAATCTTTGCAGTTTTATTTTATAAATTTTTTTTTATAGTTTTATAGTTAAATGTTAAATTAAAATTCTCGAAATGTGCACATAATTATTATGATAAATTATAAAATCAATTTTGTTAAAATAAAAATTCAGAAAATTTGTAAGAAAAAAAACTAGCTATTTACATTTTTACAGGCAGTTACTTTTAAGAGAAATGATACAGAATACATCTATTATTTAAATAACATTTTTAAAAGTTAATTAAAATACTTTATCAGAGTAAACATAAATTTTTTTTAATATATTTTTTCAATAAATTAAAAAATTTAAACCTTTTCTATTTAACTACATCAATAATGTATACTCTGTTAAGTAATGCTGTCCATAACTCACAGACGTAAATTATGCAATTATAACTAATGGTTTTTACCAATCAGTACTTTTGTCACAATTTTTAACCAATCACAACTTTTTGAAACATATAATCATTTAATTATAATATAGGTAACTCACAAGTTCAGAGCCCTACCGACAAATTTGAACGCCTGAAGCAAATTTCCAAATTGTGCTACTAAATTTTCTCTAAACAAATATACCTATAATACAGTAAGATATTTTTATATAATAATCGACGTTTTGACGTACTCAATGTACATTTTCATCAGGAAAGATACAAATGACATTTACAGTAAATAAACAGAACAAATCAATTTCGAAACATCGATTATTACATACATATATACATACACAATCACGCCATGTACCCAAAAGGGTGTGGCACAAACTTTTTCATCATCCCGAAATCAGTCGCCTCCAAACATTCCTATCCAAACAAGCAATTTTCGTTTCATCCACATTCATAATTCCTCTCATCATGCTCTTTTATTCCTACTACTTGGAAACTTTCGCTCACGCAAAACACTCTCAATTATACCACTCCAACTACTCATCGAACGTCCACCTGCAAACGTATACCATCAAAATCATTCAAATAAATCTTTTTAACCAAACGTTCATTAGACCATCTTAACTGACTCTAACACGGCAACTTTTGCTACAACATTTTTTTCAATTTCACACTCATCATACATTAATTTATTTCGTACCCGATCTCTCCTATTTACATCACATACCTCACGTAAAAAATCTCATTTCCACAGCAGTCATTTTCCTTTTATAATAAATTATAATGATAATTATTTTATAATTATTAATAAATATAAATACAGAATTATAATCTAAAGCCGCTCTATTTTAATATTATGAGTTCTGAAAGATTTTTTACTATAATAATTTTAAAATTATTCCAAGAAGAAATTGAATTCAACATTTGTAAATACTAGGCCTTAAAACAGTTGCTTTTGGCTCATGTTACAAATTTCATCTTTGTGAGTTATAACCAATATCACTCTTCCATTAATGGTGCAACATAAAAATATAAACAAATAATGAAATAATATTTCTAAAACATATTTTTAAATCAAAATCAACCAAAAATACCTCTAATTTCTGCAACGCCATTCAGTCTGGCAGAGTTTCCACTTCAAACGAAAGACCAAATCAGTGTAAAAACCCAAATCAAACAACACCAAATGACCAAAGCAACAGTGTGTGTGCGCGCACAATCATGCACCGGAAGTGAACAAGGCTTTTTACCGCGCGTCCAAACACAACTCCACAATAAAATGATTACAGTCTGCCATCTCGCTTGACGCACCGTTGCAGTCTCTCGCAAGATATCGATGCCTGTATTGGCCGGCTGTCCGTGTTATTGTTACAGTGTGACCATGTCAGAGTAGCGTATAGCATGTTATGCCCGGGAACTGTGATGAGAGTCTCTCTCTCTCTCTCACAATAGCTCGAAACTAGATTCGATTGTGATTTTCGTTGCGTTTTTGTCAATTTTGACTCGGATTTTTTATGAGTTGGTGTGGTGTGATTTGGGATCCGAAGAATTGATCCTACACCGTAAATAAAAAAATTTACACTAGTTTAGTATGTACATTATAAGCATCAGTATTTTTACTAAACGTATGTAATATTATTTACAGATATTTTAAGCAAATTTTGCATTATACTTCAGTATTTATAGATAATCTGTAATAAAGCTGCTTTAGGTTAAAGTTCTGTATTAAGATTTATTTAAAATCGACGTTTCAACGACTCTCAACGTCCGTTTTCATCAGGATAAATAATACATACATACATACATACATACATACACAATCACGCCATGTTCCCAAAAGGGTGTGGCACAAACTCTTTTCATCATTCCGAAATCAGTCGCCTCCAAACATTCCTATCCAAACAAGCAACTTTCGCTTCATCCACATTCATAATTCCTCTCATACATGCTCTTTTATTCCTACTACTTGGAAACTTTCGCTCACGCAAAACACTCTCAATCATACCACTCCAACTACTCATCGGACGTCCACCTGTAAACGTATACCATCAAAATCAATCAAATAAATCTTTTTAATCAAACGTTCATTAGACATTCGCTCAACATGTCCGAACCATCTTAACTGACTAACACCAACTTTTGCTACAACATTTTTTTCAATTTCACACTCATCATACACTAATCTATTTCGTACCCGATCTCTCCTATTTACACCACATACCCCACGTAAAAATCTTATTTCCACAGCAGTCATTTTCCGTTTATGCTTTTGCACATCAACGTAGGCACCAAGACTGCATTGTAAATACTCAAACGGGCTTCTTTGGAAACATTTACATTCCATTTCCTTCTTTTTATGTAATTTTACATAAAAACCTAGGACTGATTTACTAAAGATTTACACCAGTTTAGTATGTACGTTATAGACATCAGTATTTTTACTAAACGTATGTAATATTATTTACAGATATTTTAAGCAAATTTTGCGTTTTACTTCAGTATTTATAGATAATCTGTAATAAAGCTGCTTTAGGTTGAAGTTCTGTATTAAGATTTATTTAAAATCGACGTTTCAACGACTCTCAACGTCCGTCTTCATTAGGATAAATGATACAAATGACATTATAGTAAACAACAAAACATAACTATTTATTTTAATGCAATGAATTCTAAAACGTTTTCTACTCTTTTAGTAAAACAATACTTTTCCCAAATTCTCAAATTTTCAACATTTATATCATCAAACATCTCTTAAACAAGAATTAAATTTATCTGCGTAAACAATCCCATCATTTATATAGTAATAGTAAGTTTAAAAAAATCATTGTATTGTCAGATTAAAAATCATTAAAAAAAATCTTATATATACCATTGTCTTATTCTAGCGTCCTTGAATTAAAAATTTCTCACGACAGAGAGTACGGCGCAAGTTTCGTCTCTCTTCAAAATTAGTGCTGTACAACTTCTTAGTGTTCTACTAAACAATAAAATAGTGTCGGGAACTATAGTAAGGTAGTAGGGAATTCGTTACACACTACTAAACTTTTAGACGAGCCTATTTTGTTTAAAATAATGTTGGACTTTAATACGCAATTGTAAAGGGAAAAGATGGTTGTGTACACGCAAATTTCAAACTTTTAAAACGAATCATTTGTTTGGCAGACTTGTATATCCGGTAGGTAAAGGGTTACGTATAATTACCGAGTTGTATCCGGTTGAAAATTTGCCTATCGCAGCGCCGCCCTAGCGGAGATTAGATAAGTTTAAGGTTATGTGGGTAAATAATTGGAAATAAGTAAGTTTCTATTTAGAAAATGTATTTTGGTAATATCATGGGCATGAATTATTTAGAATAATTTAGATATATGATACTCATTTATAATTTCTTTATGAAAAAGTATATTAATGTATTATATTAAAAATTAAAAATCAAATAAAATTGCTTTAGATTAAAGTTCTGTATTAATATTTATTTATAATCGATGTTTTGACAAACTCAACGTCTATTTTCATCAGGAAAATTGATACAAATGACCTTTATGGTAAATAACAGAACATAGAAACAAGTTACTAGGCAATAAATAAGTTTATTTGTTGAATTTTATTTTATTTTTACTACTACTACTATAAGAATAAATGTAATTTACTTTTCTACTAAATTAGTTCTGTTGTTAATAAAATCGGGTATCAATTAACTATCAAATTATTAATGATCAATTTTTATTTGATATTTTAACTTGTTTTAATTTAATTTTCAATGTTTTTGTGATTTCTGTCTTTCTTAACATTTTGTATTATTTTTTTTAGTCAAGGTCGTTCGTAAAAATAAAGCGTCATTAAGTATATAGTTTTATCACAAGATCAGTTTTATGTTTAGTTTTTTCATTCTTTAAAAAAATCTTTGTGTTAATTCCTTAGTAAGTTTCTAAGTATGTTAAATTAATAATAATTAATCAAAATTATTTATAATTGAATTATTATATTTATAAATAACATAAATTTGTGAAACATTGAATTCTTTATTCTAAAAATTTATTTTTAATTTATTACTATGGCGTAGAAATTAAAAAATAATTTATAATTATTTTTGAATTCTAATTTATTAGCAATTCTAAATATATTTAATATTATTTTTCCCAAAAAAATATTTAATTTTCATATTTGTTCACATGTATTTTTATTATTTTTGAAAAATATAATAAATATTGGAAAAATAATATAAATGACTGAATGATATACTAAAGATTTACCTAAAATAAAATTAATATTCAATTAATTTGGTTTTTCGTTTTGGAACATTGTGTACAATAAAGCTAAATTTGTATCAAAGAAAAATTTCATACACTAAATTTATAATAGTATAATATCGATTCAATTTTTATATTATGAACGCTTATTATCAAATTTTCTGTATAATAATTTAAAATTTTTTTACGCTTTGTTATAAACTTTCTTTCAAACTATTTAATGTTAAACAAAATCTGTTTTGTTCTGCATTATTTTATTAATTTTATCCATACGAAAAAAATTGTATAAGTATATAAAATTAATTTAATAATATTTTATAAAAAAAATCATATAACAAGTGTTTAGAAAATTATTGCTGTATAATATATACTTTAATTTAATTAGTGAATTTTTTTTTAAATTATTGATAAATATTTATGATTTATATTTTAGAATAGATTTAAAAATTATATGTGTTTTTATATAACGAAGAGTTATGCTCGGTTGCACGAAGTATTGTTTACTTAATTAATGAGTTAAGTACGTAACTAGATTGAAATACGCTCAATTGCGTACTTGTCAGATGCGTACAAACATTATTTAGTATCACTTGCGTATAAATAAGGGTTGGCTCAAGCCCAGGTAGTAAAGGTACTTAGGCCGAGTGTCAGATGCGTACAGCGATTTTACAAATAATCAAGTTAGTATTCAATTTTAATATTGACCAAGTTTATATTTAGTGGTTTAAATTTAATATGTGTAGATTAATGGGCAGGACCGAGTTGTCTCTCAAATGACAACTAGACATTTCCCAAACCTCTGTACGCAACTGACACTCGGCCTAAGTACCTTTGCTACCTGGGCTTGAGCCGACCCTTATTTGTACGCAAGTGATACTAAATAATGTTTGTACGCATATGACACTGTTTTGTACACTGTTTTTGACCTGTCTGATTGATTGACAAGATTTGGTTAACTTACAAAGCATTTAACAAGGCTTTATGCAACCGACCATAATGTATAAAATATATGTTATGATTATTATTTTAATAATTTTTTTATTTAATTTAGTATAGAATAGTTAAAAACTAAATAACTATTAAACTACAAATTAATATTGAAAAACAAAATTAAGTAAAGGTTAAATTAATACAATTTGTGGTTTAATATACAATTGCAAAATTTAGCTACTTATGCATTTTGCAATTTACGAGTATCATTAATGCATAAATATAATTATGAATTTATTTTTAGATAGTTTATTGTAGATTAAAAATATTTCATAAAACTAATGCACCCAAAAAAGTGTTCTTTTTCTCACTCATGTGATTGCTGTAGTCGTCTTCAGCTCGTGAAAAAAATAACTGTTTTATGCACTTGTTGAATAATGTTTTTTTTTAATATTTTCAAGAAATTATAACAATAAAAAAATTAAATATCAAAGCTACAAAACCTCTATGTACCAATATTATTTCAAAGAATCTGCAATTATTAAAACAATTGATACAGAAACAAATCCAGTTTGTCATAACTCAAATACCTACATCGTCGAGAACTACCTGTACATATACATAGTAAGTCAGTCTATTCATTGATTGATCCATGAATAACAATATCACAAGCATCCACTGTATGTTTTGTGAAAGAATTTTAAAATTCACTTTGTGTTACAATCTATGATGACACAATGTCTTCAGCGACATGTTAAAAAGTCTGCATATGCAAATCTTACTTGTGTCTTTGCACACTGAAAACTTGGATAAACCTATAAGAATACTACGTTGTGATTTGAAATCATTCTTTGAATACAAAAATATTTTTTATATTTATTTTTATTTCATTTTTGACAGCATTATATTGTATTTTCTACTATATGTTTGTGGAAATTTAAATAACTTAAATTATTGCAGCTTTTAATAGTTTATTTTGCTTTAGAGTTTTAAGATTTTTATCTTAGATTTTTGATTATTTACAAATTAAACTTGGAATAACTCTTAAGCATATACATTAAAACCTTTCTAAATTTGATAAAAAAAACTAATAAAATTTGTAACAAAACCTTTGTTTAAAAAGAAAAGACACTTTTAAAAGTGCGCAGTACGATATTCATTTGTTCGAAAAACTAAATTTACTTTCCTTTGAATGTCGCTTCCGGTAGAACTTTCAGTTAGAACAAAAACACATGTTTGTCTTTATCAGCTAAGTGATAACAATTTAAATTTTTTACCGAACTAAAAAGAGTACTTTTGAAGGTCACTCTGATAGTGGAAATATATCATATATTCATTGTCAAATTTAAATTTGAAATTTTATTTTATTATTAATGTTTTTTTGTTATTATTTGGAAGTATGAATCACTTTTGCGTTTCAGGAAATATTTTTAACAATGAAATTAGACAAATTAAATTATTATATTTATTAATAAATAATTTTAATATGATTAGCAACAATTGCTAAATTTTTTATTTTTTTTGAACGCCAAAAAATGTTAATTTTATAGTAATAAAGATTGCAATAAAAAAGTTAACGTATTTTATAAGCACACTTATTTAGGTCTATAGCTGCCTATAAAATTTTCAGTAGTGTCATCCTGATTTTTAAATTCATATGAATAATAAATTTTATTTATCATTTTTACTATTTATTGAAAAAAATTGTCGGAAGATATATATTGTCAACATATTAAAAATCTTTCAGAACTCATTATGTTAAATTTAAAAAAGCTTTAGGTTTTTCTATATTCAAATTAAACACAACTTAAATCTAAAACTTTTTTTATTTTAATACATTTTCAATATTTTATCACTGGAGTTTATTGTCAATAAAATAAAGCGGCTTTAGGTTAAAGTTCTGTATTAATATTTATTTATAATCGATGTTTCGACGAACTCAACGTACGTTTTCATCAGGAAAATTTATATATAAAAATGGAATTTACAGTAAATAAACAGAACACTTCTCCTGAGTCAAATAAGTTAAAATATATAACATTTCAGTTTACAGGACAGTATCATGTAAACGTACAATTATTGTACTTATCTCCAAATCTCTTCTATTTCAGAATCATTTTTTGACTCAAAAATCATAATATAATTATTTAAATAATAATTTTCTAAAATAAAACGGCTTTAGGTTTAAATTTTGTATTAATATTTATTTATAATCGACATTTCGACGAACTCAACGTACGTCTTTATCAGAAAAAATGATACAAATTATATTTACAGTAAATAAAACAGAACATAGAAACAAGTTACTAGTTAACAAAATAATTAACTAGATCATAAATTTTGTATAAATTTTTAATTAATGGAAGCCAAATTTTATATAAATCACAGGTGTCTTCAATGGTTTGATAACGCTAGATTGCTAATTATATGATATACAGTTAAAAATTATTAAAAAAAATATTTTTTTACAAAAAATAAAACATTGTAAGAAATTTAAAAATAATATTATATAAATCTTGTACAAAAAATGCATTTAATTTTTGAGAAAACTAAGTTTGACAAATAACAAATTTAATAGATAATTATAATATTTTTTTTAATTTATTTTTATGGCGTAACAAAATCTCTTGCCATTTTTTTTTTGGTTACACTACTGCCAAAATTACATATAAATAACTAAGCTTGATACATCTGTGTAATACTGGAATAACAATAAACTCAAAATTCTTATAATAAAAATTGAAATAATCGAAATTTTAAAATTGAATATTATTAGTCTATTAAAACTAATTATTTATGTAAACATAAATAAATTATAAAAATACGTATTTTTCAAAAAACTATATAAATATATAAGTGTACATGAAATATTTAAATATTTACACAGCATGTGACAGAATAATAATTTAACATAAAATAAATTGGTTGTTAACATAACATAAAGTAAAAGTTACTGTGTAATTCTCTGTATATATTTAGACACCATGTACATTTAGAAAATTTTATAAATGTAAATATGTATATATATAAAATTTATGAATATATTACATTTGAAATATTTAATCATTTAACACATTATATACAAGTCATTTATTATACTGTTTATTTTGTTAATTAAGCGATTATTTCGATTTATTTACTTAATTCGCAAAATTAATAATTTTAATTCTTTCTAAAATTAATTTAAATTAAGAAATATTTTTCTATTATAATGTTTGTTTATCAGTAATTGTGTATTTTATTTATTTTGAACCCATTATAAAATTTACGTGCGTTAACATAGTAAAAAAAATTACATTACATTAAAATAAAACAGCTTTTAGGATTTAGTTCTGTATTAATTTAATTAAGAAACAACGTTTTCATCAACAGGAAAAATGATACAAATCATCACTTTTTCTGACGATGATGTACTACGTCCATTTAGCTTTAATATTATTAATAAATATTTGTAGATATAATTAAGAAAATTGCAACATTAATAATGCATATCATAATTCAAAACTTTCTAGAAATAGTTTTCATAGTTTAATAAAAATTCTGTTTTAAAATTTATAAAACAATTCTTCAAATTTTTTTGTATATTACTAAAACTAACATTCTACGTACATATTTATTGCAATCATTGTATTGCGCAAGCGTAAGAATTTGCAATAGCAACGGATGTAAATTAACTGAAAATTATTACTTTGACGTTTTGCTACATACTATGAATAAATAGTAAATATATATTTGTCTAGTTTATTCCTAGATTACATTAAAATTATTATAGGTTTTCGACATGAAAATATGACGATTTGATTTTTGTTTATAAACAAATATATTTACATGTTGGAATATACTTTACAATTATAAAGAATTTTAATTCGCTTGTTTTTGAATTTCGTTATTTAACTGGTTTGGAATACATATTCACTTTACTGATAGAAGGTACTAAGTTCGAATCCAGAATGAAGAAGTTGAAATTTAAGAGGAAAAAACTATTTTTAAATTTTATGGTATATAGTTTAAAAATTTAAAGTTACTTTACTGCAAAGTTTAATAAAAGATTAGAAAATGATCTACTGTGGCGAAATTTAAATAAAAATAATATTATAAAAATAATTTTATAAAAAATCCCAAAACCACACTTAAATTAAAATAAAGCTAAATACGTATTTCGGAAGCTAAGCTTCCATCTTCAGTAGCAAATAAAATCTACAAAATTCTTACCTGTGATACAAAGTGCTTAAGTGATTATGTACTTTGTATCACAGGTAAGAATTTTGTAGATTTTATTTTCTACTGAAGATGGAAGCTTAGCTTCCGAAATACGTATTTAGCTTTATTTTAATTTAAGTGTGGTTTTGGGATTTTTTATAAAATTATTTTTATAATATTATTTTTATTTTTATGCAAAGTTTAAATTAAAAATTTATAAATTTTATCATTTAGTTACTTATTCCGTTACCTAGTAACTTATTTTTATGTTCTATTTATTTACTGTAAATGTCATTCGAATCATATTTCCTGATGAAGATGTACGTTGTATTCGTTAAAACGTAGATTATTGCAGAACTACAAACAAAGTAATTTTATTTTAATAAATATCGTTATTATTAATAACTATTTTTTTTAACCAATAGCTTAAATTTATTCTCTTTTTTTAACTTCTAAAGTAAATTTAACCAGCGTTTATGAAACTTGGTCTAAATTTTAAGTAAAGTTTAAATAATTATCAAAAACATAAATATATTTCAATTTTGTTAATAATTATTATACAATAACTAAACTTTAATATTGTAATTTTCAGAAACTATAACTCTTAACTGATTCACAATTCATCTGCTAACAGTCTGTAGCAACCGTCGCGTAACTTAAGACGTGAAACTTAACACAAGAATTTATCGTACGTGCAGGTAAGACTTAGCGATACAAAATGATGATATGTAGTTTAATCTTTGACATAACCTATGTCATATGTAGAACTTACATACATATAAGAAAGTTTGCTCCAGTTTTTATGTACGTTAAACTATTTCAAATTGTTTGTTTTTCAAATGTGCTTGGAATAGAAATTTTCCAAAATTTTGTTACATGTGAAATTTTGTACAATTTTTATTTATCATTATGTTTTTTCATTTTTCATCAATACATAATATTTTTTATAAATAATATTTATTTATTTAGTTACAACCAAACAGACAACAGCCCAATTAAATAATACATAAATTAAAACATTAAACAGTTTTTGAAATATCTAACCAGTTTCAAACTTATGTCCATGTCCAACTTTTTTAAAATCAAAAAAAAGTTTGTGTATTTCGGAATCCACTAGGAATAAAATATTAAAAATATGAACAAAAATAAATCTTAATGTCGTCGATATATATACAAAATTTTGTATCAAAACATCAAATAGTTTTTGAAATATCTGACTAGATCCAAACTTACTTGTATATCTAACTTTGTATTTATTTACACAGTACAAAAAAAAGTTAGAATTATTTAATTTCTAATTACAATTAACTAGCAATCTATCAACTTAATTTAACAGTGTAGACTTCTTTAAGAAACCAGTACAGTTTCCGACGGAAGTACCATACTATAAATTTTATCGTAACTATTTCAATAAAAAATAAACAACAAGAAATATAAGAAGAAAAAAAAACTAAACTTGATATATTTATTAGGAATACTAATCTTTCATGACAGTAAAACATCGTATTAAAAATAGTTTAAATAAAATTCTATAGACAATAATTAATATCGTACTAATTAATAATCAGTGTTCTTTTTAATTAAGGTATTTTAGTAATTGTATTTTAATCTTAAATTAAGTAATGGTCTTTTAGATATTTTTATTGGAAATTTATTTATGAGAGACATTTTAATCTGATATATTTTCCATGATAAAATAAAATAATATATGTTGAGAAATATGACGTATTTTTTTGTTAAAAATATTTAATTGTAAGTTTTTAGTTCACAGTTAAACAAGAGTTTAAAGTAAATTTTTGCAGAAATTATTAGCAATTATATAAAATTATTTAGCTTTATTTTAAATGTAAAATTATTACAAATATAATATTTATTTTTACAAGTTTTCTAAATATTTTTAATACTTTTTGAGTATTTAATAAAAAAAAATTAATTAATTGTTAATTAACAAATACTATATAAAACTTTGCTTTAAAAAGCATTTCGAACTCGTTTTACTAGCAAATAATTTCTGATTTTTAATTATTTATTATTAAAAATAATTTCCATTTTGTAATACACTGAACAAAATATTGATTTAAAACCAAAGTTTTAATATTAATTCAAACGTAAACAATCTTTTGATCTGTAAAATTGTTTTAGGTTCAAATTAAAATTTATTTATAATCAAAGTTTCGAGGAAACTCAACGCCCGTCTTCATCAGGATAAATGTACCATTTATCCTGCCGTGTGTTGAGTTTTGTCGAAAACAGAAAACAGAACTTGAACTTAAAACAGTTTTATTTTCTGTAAAATTAAGTTTTTATAATAGAAATATTTTTTTTTAATAAAAATAAATAATAATATATTATAGTACACTGTAAAAAGAACTCGGTAATTTTACATAAAAACGTTCAAAACCTTTTATTAAAATATTTATTTCTATTGTAAAAACTCAAGTTTACAGATGAAAATTGTATTTACTTTTTAACTAATGATAAAAACATGAGTTTTATATTAATATTTTTACAGTGCACTTAATTTTAGAACATAATACTGGTTATTCAATATTCCTGCAACATATATAAATAAAAACTTCAAAAACTTACATTTTTTTTAAGATTTCTTCTATACAGAATCCTAAATTCGCTAACCAGCACTGTTTATATGTTCACACTGTGTGTATCACTTGCACTGTTCACTGCAAAACAACGTTGTTCAATTAACAATCGGTCACTAATTGTTTTATCATCACTTTCATTAGCAGTTCCTCACTTATCTGTGCAGCGTTTTTTTTTTCTTTCCAGTTCTAGTTAACACTTAAATTTTACGATCAACAATTTGTGTTATTTCTTTCGCTTTGTAAAATAATACATTTGTTATTTGATTTAATTGATTATGTGAAAAAAATTTCGTTTGATCTTCATTGAAGATTTCGTTGTTACTTTATCGATGAAGATTTTTGTTTTTTTAATATTGTTGTATGTCGTCGATGTATTTATGACAATTTTTATTATTTTTCATAAAAATTGCAAAAATATTTTTATTGTCTTCAAATAATCATTAAACACAAGATTATTTATTAGTTGTATTTGAAAACATTAACGTGCGATCAGGCGACAAAATTATTTTATATTAAATTATTTAACAAAAATAGGTATTTAATGTAATATTGTATTAAAACACTAACTAATTATTATTAATAATTGCTTTAAAATCGATGAAATTTTTGGAGACTTCAATGCTGCACTAAGAAAAAAATTATTCCAATAAATCGCCAATTATTTATATTTTAAGTGTCGATTAAGTAAATAAATATTACATTATTTTTAAAATATGTCGTAATGTCTTGTAAGATATCACTAAATAATTATTGACAACAATATTCTAAAAATCACACAAATTACTTGGAGACTTCAACGGTGCATTAGACGACGAAAATAATTTTTATGTATATTATTACTTGTAATATACTGCAATGTCACTAATTTTCCCAAAAATGCACAAATTTTCGTTAATTTTAATTGTAGATTAAGTAAAAAAATTAAATTATTTTAAAAATATGTCGTAATGTCTTGTAACATATCACTAAATAATTATTGAAAACAATTGTTCTAAATAAATCACTAAATTTACTTGGAAACTTCAACTATGCATCAGACGACGAAAATAATTTTACAATAAATTATTACTTTGGAATATATTGTAAACAAGTCACTATGTCCAAAATGCTCGACACACAAAACCGCCGCCGAAATCTGATGGTTTGGTCAGGTGGATGGGCGTCGGGACGTAACGACGTCGTGCGTCTTGGCGATGCGTTTTTGTCTTTTCGGTTGGATGCAGAGCGGATGCATTCGGTAGACGCGCACCGGCCAGACTGTGACGGACGAGTGGCTTGCCATGCTCGCTGGCTTGGCGGATTGCCGTTCTGGTTATGTGCGCACGCGCGCAAGCACCTGTTGCCCGCGAAGCGTCGCTGTGCCGGAGTGGGGCGTCGTTAAATTTATGGTGGGGCCGAGAGGATCGCAGAAGGATTTCAATTCGAATTGGAAGATGGGATATGTTGGAGTTTTGGAATACGACTGAGCGTTGAAGTCTCTGAATATATTTTACGGATTTCTGTTGTTTGTAAGATATATTTACTATTTGTAACATATCGAGGGCATCATATCAGAAGGGCGTATGAACCATTTTTTGTAAAACACGTTTTACTGGACGTATAAACTTGTATTGGTTTTTTGCACGTCATATCAGAAGGGCGTACAATTTATTATCCATTAAAAGCAAGTGTTACAATCACAATATCAACATTAAAGCAAATCTGTACTTACAAAACTAAAAATTTTAAACGTTTTTATAGTTTAAAATTTATATTTTGGTTCATACGCCCTTCTGATATGATGCCCTCGATATAGTCTAAAATTCTGTACTTTTACTTGGATTTTAATGTATAAGATATATCATTATTAATTATATATATATTTCATTATATCATTACATCTACTAATCGAACGTCCACGGACAGATGTATCACTCACATACATTCTTTTAACCAATTGTTTATTAGGCATTCGCTCAAGATGATCGAACCATCTTAACTGATTAATACCAACTTTTACAACACATCTTTTTTTTAAATTTCACATACATAAATCTATGTCGCTTGCGATTTCTTCTATTTACACCACATATACGAAACGTAAAAATCTTATTTTTACAGAATTCATTTTCCTTTTATGCTTTTGCAGTTAAACCCAATATTCACTACCATATTTCAACGAAGGCATTAAAACATTGGAAACATTTTCGTTTCTAGCAAAAGTACTCAAAACACTCAAACCCTTACAACCAGCATTAACTCAAATTTCAATTATTTTATTGTATTAATAAAACAGAAAATTATATTAAATCAAAAATCAAAAATAAAAAAAATAAAATAAAATGTAATTGTAAACATTTATTCATTAATCACATAAAATATATAATATTCAACAATGTAATTGTAAACACATAATCATTATTTATATTCAACAATGTTCAATGTTCATCAACAATGCTGTTGTGCTTTGACCAATCATAGCAAACTGTTCTGTAGAGGGGTTGTAGAATATAAGTTATCTGTTTGTAATTTAATGTAATATGTACAGTTCGACAATGCCAATGTTTGGCGAAACTGCAGTCACGATTCAATAATAAAGAGTGAAATTATCAAAGTTAAAAAGTGTCTTATTAATTTATTCTGTGCAAGTTTATAAATCCTGCATTCATGTTTCTAACAATAGTACCCAAAACACTCAAAACCTTACAACCAGCATTAACTCTCATTTCAATGATTTTATTATATTAATAAAACAGAAAATTATATTAAATCAAAAATATGTATTCCGCGCGCAAGTTTATAAATCCTGCATCCTTATACCTATCGCACAAATCAGCATACCGCTAACAAGTATCATTAACATAATATTAAAATAACTTCTTCTGCGTTATAATAAGCTCCACAACACCACACAGATCCAATCAGAATATTAAAATCTAACATCCTCTTTACTCTTAGCAACACACACACACACATACTGCTTACACACCACTTATAACCCGAATCATTTTAACTCTTTCTCTATATATATTTATAGAGATCAGAATTTTCTGCGGATCGCGCTATCAGATCGAAGAGGATGCAGAATCGAACGCAGAGAGTGCAACCACGTGGTTGCACGTGTTCATTGCACCTGCAAAACTTATTGCAAACCGTTCTTGTTGCGGTTGTGCTGAAGTGGTTCGTTTAAGACACACACGTATGTCATTTCTTAGTTGTTTTGTTCAGTTCTTTTGCGATGATAAAGTATTTATTAATAAAGAATATTAATGTTAAAAATTCACTTAGACTTATATTGACTTATATAGTATTATATTTAATGAAATATATAAATGTTAGTTTTTTATCAATTTTTTTTCCAATATATTTTATGCATCACATATCTGTTAAAAAAGGGTGAAAAAAAAGTGCAGTAGTATATTATTTTTGCAGTTTGGTATTATACAAAAACGTGCACTGAAAAAATGCATTGAGAAAATATTTAATGGTTTTGAAATTTTTATTTTAAATTTTAAGTTTATATTTTGATGATTGTATGAGTTTATTTTAATAGCAAAGAGTTATAGAAAAAAATATATTGAACTCATTCGATTAGTGTCTTCTTTTTCGCCTACGGCTTGTACACATTTATCACGTGCAATTGTATTTTTTTAAAAAAACAATATTTGTAAATATAAGAAGAAAAATTATGAAAATTCTTTCAGAACTCATTATGTTAAAATAAAATAATTTTTGGTTATAGTTCTGTATTAATATTTATTAATAATCGACGTTTCGATAAACTCAACGTCCGTCTTAATTAGTTTTGCTGATAAAGACGGACTTTGAGTTCACCGAAACGTCGATTATTAATAAATAGTAATATAATAAAAAATTCTTTCAGAACTCATTACAATAAAATAAAAAAATTTAAGTTTTAGTTCTATTCAATTTTATATTATCAGAAAGAAATATGTATTTTTTTCTGATAATGATACACGTTTAGTACATCGAAACGTCGAATTTCAAATAGAAATAAAACCTAAAGATTTTTATTTTAACATCAGATTAATTTTATTTGTTCATTAAATTTATGAATAAAATAACTTCTTTATAATTTATTCTAATGTATTCATTTTTAAGTTCTGGATTTTAAGGTTATTGCTTGTGAGTAATCATAGAATTGAAAAAAATTATCGGAATGGAATTGCAAATGAAATAAAAGACTAAATAGACACCTAAAAGATTAGAAAAAGATCTACTGTAGCGAAATTTAAATAAAAATAATATTATAAAAAATCCCAAAACCACACTTAAATTAAAATAAAGCTAAATACGTATTTCGGGAGCTAAGCTTCCATCTTCAGTAGCTAAATAATGTTATATTCGACTAGTGCTTAAATGTTTAAGCACTTTGGATCACAGGTACGATTTTTGTAGATTTTATTTAGCTACTGAAGACGGAAAGCATAGCTTACGAAATACGTATTTAGCTGTATTTTAATTTAATTGTGGTTATGGGATTTTTTATAATATTATTTTTATTTAAATAGACACATAACAAAGGTGTTAATTTAATATGTAATCATTGCAGAACAAATTCACATGTTCAACATTTTAAACAAAAATCACATCTCAATTCAATCTTTCCTAAATTTTATCTAAACAAACTTTTTCACCTAAAACAATAATAGGAGTATCGCATCCTTTCTGCTCATTAAAAAAATCTACCTCACCCGCCCAAATAGGCACCAATTAACCCAAACAAGACTAACAAGGAAATAGGAAGCCGGGAGAGCGTTTTGCTTCGTCCTTTGCCTATACCCAGTCATAACGTGTAACGACTTTACACACCTGTTACACGGGCCGTGCTGCTCCGGAATTAACGCTATCTCACTTACACCTGTTACATGAGACGGCGGTCAATGGCACATAAAATCCCCCCTCTCCTTTCCGTTTAGCTCATTCTTCGGATGAACGTTACCAGAGGGTTGATGCCTATTAATATGATATGTTAATAGGTAGATAATTTCTGTTGTTGAATTCGTTAGAGTGATAATTGCGCGCGTTTTTGGTGAGTTCTTTAACGGATTTGGCTGGTTAGGTCGTTGAGAATATTGGGGTAAATAACGAAAAAGTTAATCTAGTTAACATAGTAAAAAATCTTTCGGAACTTATTATATTCAAATAAAAAAGCTTTAGGATTAAGTTCTGTATATATTTTATTTAAAAATCGAGGATTTAATATATTGTACGTATGTATATCATCAAGAAAAATATAGAATATATATATATATATGTATATATAATTTTGAATATTTTTTCTGATGTTGATATATGAGTCGTATAGATGCAAAACTCACTATTTGCAAATTTTAAATTCTGAGATATTTGCAAAAAACTGTTATAGCTAAGTGTAATTGTATTTTGATGATAAAATCTTGTTACTAGATGGCAATAGTTATTTAAAATCGTGAATCATTGGTATTATACATCATTAATTCATACAAAGTAACTGTTTGCTTTCCACCAATAAAATTTTTATTGGTGGAAAGCAAACAGTTACTTTTGCAAGTAGTGAGTTTTGCATCCAACACTAAACTTTAAAGAGTGTTTCTCATATTAAATACTGAGTTTTTTTTCTAACTAACCTAAATATCGTATTCCTTGTAAAATTCTACGTCCAAATCATGCAAAATCTCATTTTTCACTTTTTGTCATATATTGAGTTTTGCATCTATACGCCTCATATATAGATCGATTTTTAAATAAAATATATACAGAAGTTAATTCTAAAGCTTTTATATTTTAATCTAAATTTTTGTCCAGATTACTTTTGATTTGTACTTAAAATTACTGAATAAACAATTTCATTTTGTTTATTTGAATTTTATAATGTTAGATATAAAAAAATATATCAAAAATAAGAATACTATTCATATTTGATATAAGATAAGTATAAAAATTTATTTGAAAGCTTATAAAATAAAAGTACTTTTGCATAAACAAAAGAGAGAATACAAGAATTTTATTAGAAACTTTAATGTGAGGCAAGCCTTAAGAAATACTAGTTTTTAAGTAAATTATAATATTTAAATTATTATAAATATGCTGTAATATATGTATATTGTAATTTATCAATAACTGATTAGTATCGGTACTTTTTTTTCAAAAATCATTAAATTTGTTTGGAGATTTTAACTACAAATATATTTTTATATTATATTTTGTAGTATATCCTACTTAAGCATACATACAAAAAAAAAAAAACCAGTGTTAGTTATTTGATGATAGCACCAACTTGAGCATATATGAGGCGTTTACTGCCAAAGTGGCCTAAGTGACATTTTTAAATTTCGCGTTTTTTCGGCTTAGATGATTGTGAAAACTTAATTATTTACAACAATAACATAATAACATCAATCACCTACTAGCCATAGCCATATTCATTGATGTTATTATGTTATTGTTGTAAATAATTAAGTTTTCACAATCATCTAAGCCGAAAAAACGCGAAATTTAAAAATGTCACTTAGGCTACTTTGGCAGTAAACGCCTCATATTTTCAAAACTCCAACAAATAACCGACTACCTTCCACTATCTTATTCAGTTTGCCATCTCCCCATTCGAATCTGGTGCTGGTGTGTATGCGGGCAGAGTCTCATAGAGTTCGCTCGTCACCAGTGTCCGCGACTGTTTACCGCCAGGTGAATTCAGTCACCTTCTCGCGTGGGGCATATAGCGTTCTCTCCGCGTGACGTAGAGCGGCCCGGTATGTCACGCCTTGTGGCCACCGTCATTGGTGTGCTTTGGATCCGACCGCCTTCCGCCCGTTTCCGCCGCGCGTGACGTCAACACCGCCAGATTCATGCAAGCCGGGCCGCGACTGGCCAAAGAGCTGGGGGATTTTTTCTCTATTATTTTTTTTTGATGTTTTTGTGGATTTTGTGAGAAATCTATCTATATATATTTATTTTATATTTGCTGGATTTTATCATACGACTTTCCGAAACATTAAAAATCTTAAATTTATACAATTGTATAATATATCTTCACTGTTTGAAAAACAATACCCTTATTAGTGCCTATATAAGTCCGTTCTCTAAAACGGGTAAATATGATTATTCTAAATAGGTAAATTCAAAAGAGTACTTTATTATCTCAGAAAAGGGTAAAAAGGCAGTTATTTACCCTTATTTTTCGTATTTTTTGCCCTTCCATTAAGGTAAAATGTCAAATATTTTAAAATACACAAGAGCAGGGCAATTTTTTGGACTAATAACGCTACAAATTCAATTACCCTCGAAAATTTTTACTCTTTTACCCTATTATTTTGAACAGTGTTGTATAAGGTATCTACAAAACGTATACTCAAATTAGGTTCAAGTTCTGTAATAAAATTTATTTATAATCAACGTTTCGACGAAACTCAACGCTCGTCTTCATCATGAAAACTGATACAAATGACATTACAGTAAATAACAGTACATGAAAATCGCCATGAAAATCTGTCCTTTCGGAAAACTAAGTGTATGTGATTTTGTTAGACATACGTAGCGATTATCTTCTTCATCTCACTACTCTGATATTACAGATTAATTTGTATTATGATGATCTTAGCTTAGTTCGGAAAATTTGTATCGCATATACATAATTATGTATAATAATTATGACAAAAGGACAGATTATCATGGCGAGAACTAGAGAAACAAGTTACTAAGAAACTACGAACTAGGAACTACAAAAACATGTAACTGAATACAAAGAATAATATGCATATTAACGTACTAATTGCTTCGAATATTTGAGTATAGGTGGCGACTTTAGGAGAACACACTTAGTTTCAACTTTATTTTTATAATATATTTTAATCACCACGGTAATTTGACAAATTATCAAATTATTCCATGCTATCCAACAAGCAATTCTTAAATATTTAAAATATTTAATCTTTTTTTCACTAGAAAAAAAAAACTTAATCTACCAAATATTAAAATGTAAATTAAAATAAATTCACGAACATAATTATAATTCTGCAAAATATATCCAAACATAAAGAAAAAAACTATCATACAATTTTTTGTAGGAAAATGACATTTATTCTGTTACAATTTTAATGACAAAAATAAATAAAAATCCAAAAATTACCGCAGCGCAAAAAAACTGCTAAAAATTATATACAGTTGTGGTATATACAAAAAAAAAACTACATTACGGAATTAATGTAATTTCCGTATATATTTACCAGGTAAAGTAGAAAAAAGTTTGCTCGCGTTGATCGATCGTTGAAATCACTCCCAAAAACGCTAACAATAAAAAGCAGTCGAGCTTAAAAAGCGGGCAAGTATTTTAATAACGTCCTTGTGCGAAAAGAATTATCAGTATTAATATTTACAAAGTGAATTGCAGACTCATAAATAATATATTTATTTTCTTTATTAACTATATATATATATATATATATATATATATATATATATATATATATAGAGAGAGAGAGAGAGAGAGAGAGAAAGGGGGTGATTCATCAGACTGTGTTTTTTTAACTTTTTCGTTTTATGTTATAGAGTGAAACTCAACACATACAATTTATTTGATATATCATTATCTATCTAAGTACCACATACATTTGTATACAGGGTACACGCCCTATAAATATTTACTGATTTTTAATATTGATAATACTTAATAATATTTACATGCTTTTTTGGAAAAATTTAAAAACCAAAACAAAAATTTTAAAGTAAGGAAACAAAACCAATTACAATTCTTATTACTATTTATTTATTTTTAATATTTTCCTACAGATATTGTTACCTAGTTCTTATTAACAGAATTGTTCTGTTAACAATTATTTTTTGACTTAATGATTTGTAGAATTTGCTATTTGTATGATTTCTGTACCATTTATGTATATGTTTCTCAATTTTTTAACAAGAATACGTCCTAAAGAAGATGGTAAATAACACCGAAAGTTTGACACAGAATCTTAATTGAGAATTTGATTTAGAACACCTTACCTCTGACTATCTTCCCATAAAACAATTTTACATTATAATACATTCTAGTCGTTTTATATATATGAAAGGTATTTGTATTAAAAATAGATAGATTTTTTAAATTTATTTTTACAACTTTTACTTAAAGAAAAATATGTAATAATTGATATGGTGTAATATTATCAAAAATTAATTAATATATATATATATATATATATATATATATATATATATATATTCTGTATTATTTACTATTCTTTTATACCGCACTTAACACCGCCAACAATTTCATCTCCTACCTCATAAGTGCAATCACCACCAATTTCAAATATCCATCGAATTAATTTTCAAGTAAATATTCCTATAACCATCCTATTCAATGTTTATCGTTTGCATCTAATATCCGCTAATCATCGTTCACAACCATCACGCGCGCTATATCAATATGAAATGCGGAATATCCGCGATATTTTCGATTCTTATAGCTCGAAGACTTGACGACATGGTATGCCCATTAAACTCTCGTGGCGTTACTCCCGATTGCCTATTGCATAAACATGAGTTACGTCCGCCTGTGCATATATATATATATATATATATATATATATATATTGGACGGTTAAATAGCACCCAAGAGTGTTTAGCGATGTTTAGCGATCTGTTAGCGGGGCTGTTAGCGAAGATTACCAGCCGGATGATTTGGATTGTGAAGAATGGATGAAGATGATGGTATATTGTATTTAGAAAATATTTGGTACACTGTTAATAAATACTAGCGAAATTACAGAAAAATAATTTTCTTATAAAAAATTTGTAATTTTATTTTACTATAAATATTCTGTATTTCTACCTCAAAATTCTGTAATTTTTACATAATTTATAGTTGACAGTAAAATTATTTCTAACCTATTAAAAACATTCACTTACTTTTTGCAAGAACAGGATCCAAAAATAACACAGTCCAAATATGACAATTTCACTTTAATCTTTCTATTAAATTACAATAAATATGTTTATAAAAGTCATAACATAAGACACTCAACATTTATAAATAATACACGATCTTCCCTTAACATTAATCATAATAAATAAATAAATACACATATAAATAAACAAATATTATTAAAAAATATATACGGAACACACACACCCGCGTTTTAGTCACTGCAATAAAAATAATTTAACTGAATAATTAAAGAATATTGCATGTTTAGTTTTGTTACCTAGGTTATTTTCAAGAATTTCAGTTGTCAAGTTACTGCAGACTTTTGAAATAATAATATTTAAATAATGTTTGGTTCCTTTGATTAATTATTATAAATTATATAATCTAGTTTCTTGTATTTTGCTACTTAATAACATGTTTCTATGTTTTGTTTGTTTATTATTTATGTCATTTGTATATTTTTTCCTGTTTATGATATACAATATTGAATTTTAATTAAAAAATGTACAGAACTTAAACCTAAAGCTTTTCTATTTTAATAACTAACACATAATTTTGCAGCAATATTTTATCCATTTTTACACTCTTTATAAGATACACCAATCTATTTCTTACTCATTTCTAGTTACACCACATATATCTCAGACAAAAATCTCATTTCATCACAGCAGCCAATAAATATTTTTCTCCTGATGATGTACGTAGAGTATATCAAAACGTCGATTATTAATAAAAATTAATACGGAACTATATCCTAAAACCGTTTTATTTCAATAAAAATTATTAAACAAACATAATATAAGTATTACTTCATCAGCTTCAAATTACAGAGACATAAACAAACATATCAGGATTTTTTCTCTATTTTTCTTTTCGGCTCTTTCACGAAATTAAATCAGCCGTTGACTCGTGTCAAAACACACACACACACACACACGCACATAAGAAACACATACGAATTTCTCACAGCTGTTTTAAGAGAGTGGCCCGTGCGCCTATTATCTCCAAACGGCAAGCCAACGAAAAGAGCAATACAGAGAGAGAGAGAGAGAGAAAAAAATCCAAGGAAAAACTGACCTGGCGCTCACTGGACTCTGCCCTAAGGGCACCTTTTGCATTCACTCGCTACGTAGAGGTTTCAACGGGACGAAGTAAGATGGATAGATTTGATTTTTTTTCCTCTCTGTTTTTCGAAGCTAATAAGTAATTATGAAAGATTGGCCAGCTACTGTTTTTTACATGGATGGAAATTAACATATTCGATATAGTCGAACAGTGGAATATTGATTGTGAATGATACTTTTCTAGAATATTTTGGTGTTATTGAATTTATTCGAAGATAGTTGTGTTCTTGTCCAATAGAATTTAAGTAGATTACTTTATTCTTCTATTGAGTTACATACATAATCCAAAAATGTGTTAGCATAAACTTTTTCCACTATCCCAACATTAGTTTTTTCCAAATATTCCTATTCAGACAAGCAACAGTAGCTTCATCCATATTCATGACATCTCTCATACATATTTTTCTATTTCTACTATTTAGATACATTTGCTCACTTAAAACAGTCTCGATCATATCACTCCATCTACTCATCGAACAACTATACATACGTAAATCTTTAAAATCATGCAAATATGTTTCTTTAGTCAAACGTTTATTAGACCGAACCATCTTAACTTTTTTAATTTAATATAAATAAATATTAGAATAAAATGCTTTAGCTTCTATTTTTTTTTTAATTTTTAATTAAAATTCGACATTTTAAACGAATATCACCATAAAAAAATACACAAATGACACAAATAATAAACAAACAGAACATAGAAACAAGTTACTAGATTACAAAATACAAGTAATTTAGATTATAAAATTTTATAATTTATTAATTTAAAAAATCTAGAGTTTTATTATTTTAATAAAATGAGTTCTAAAAAATATTTTATTATGTTAAAATATAATCATTATAGTCTTAAAAAAAATCAATTGATTAAAAGAGAAAACAAAATCGAATCTAAAACAGTTGACTAACTTAAAATAAATCAATTCACACGCACTGAACTAGACCAGATGTTTCGTATCAATTAGAATAAGGAAATAAGTTTTAATTTCAAAACAAAATAAAGGAAGACAACAAATCGCCACTTTAAAAGACAAAATAGAATCGCAGAAACAAAAATAAAAACAAATGCATATCAAAGACGATATACAGTAAAACAAAAATGTCCGTATATATATATGTAAGTCGTATCTGCATCTGGAAAACGGATGTAGCCTGATAAGTTAGAATATTATAATAAGAAGAAGAAATATAATTTTGCAGTTGCGCACAAATGCATAGAAAATGCTTCTGATTATTGAGGCAAGTACCACAAGGAATAAAAAGAAATTGGAGTTAAGAATTAATACTTAGTTGCTTTAAGTTCAACTTTTGCTCAGTCGGTAAATAAAAGATAGGTTTGATCAAGTGCAAACTTTGCGCACACTGTATTACCGACTGAGTTCCTCTATGATGGATATTATCGAAGAGTATTTATCAATTTAAATTTATTTTAATTTTATTTTTTTCAAGTTTTAAGTGTAATTTATTGTAAAGGTATTTATATTAAAAATATAACTTGATATCTGTATTAATAGTGTTTCTAAGATGACATTGAATTGACGTCACTAGATTTTTTAAATTTATTTTTACAACTTTTACTAAAAGAAAAATATGTAGTAATTGATATGGTGTAATATTATCAAAAATTAATTAAAAAGTTACCATAAAACTGCTGTACATGATATTATAATATTTTTTTAAAATTTGCAGATAATTTTAAGTAAAATCTTTAGTAATTTTTATGTACTAGTACTTCCACTAAAATCTTTTTTTTTGTAAGACAAATTTTATAAAAATATTTACAAAAAATCAGAGTTATACAAATATTTTTTAACTTATGCCTGAAGCATTTTAAAAAGTAGATATTATTTGTAGTAAAAAATTGTTAAATTACAGTGTTTACAGTAATTAGTAATTAAATGTTACACATAATTACTAAATTTTCTTTCGAATTATTGTGCAAGTAATTTTTGAAATATGTATCCTCTGAGGTTTTAATAATTATTTTGTTTATTACTAATTGCATAAGTAATTAAAAAGAACTATTTTAATAATTTACATATTACAAGATATTTATTTAAAAATATAAAATTATATTTAACTATAAATTTTTTAATCTATAATTCTGTGTTAGAAATATTTATTTGTTTTATCTAAAAAAAAGTAAATGATTTCAAACCTTCTAATTATATTAGATGAAACATTTAAAGTAAAATAGCTTATAGATCACGTTGCGTTAAATGTTGTTAAGTACATGTTAATTTAATTGCCAATTAAGCAAATTAATAAACAAATTCAATTTAACTTCCTAGTTAACCAATGATTAAAGATATCAACGTTTTATGCAACTGAGTCTTAAATATTTTATTGAGAACAATATGTAAATAAACAGTTTTGTTTTGTGGTTTAAAAAAGAGTGAAACATATTTATCCAAGTAGGCGTGGTGCTAACGGTCATAATTTTTTTTACTTGGTTCTATTTTTATCTACGATAATTATAGATTCAGAATCAAAGACATAGGAGTCGATAGTAAAAATAGTAATCTAGTTTTCATTTCAGATTAAAAAGAAATTGTAATGACAACTTAAAAACAACATTGCATCAGTACTAAAAAAAAACTAATATTTAAATTACTTTTTTATTGATTTTTTTGTTACATATTTATCACAAAAACATTGATCTACAATTTTAATAAATGTAAAAATATTGGTATGCAATACATTGTCGCCTAACAACATGATTAAATTGTCAACTGACAAATCTATCACGGGTTTTAAAAACAGTTAAAAATTTAATTGCGTAGTTAATTCCTGATTAAGTTGACAACAAAGATTTATTTGAATGATTGTAACAGGATGCATTTTAATTTCAGAATTATTAACAACAAATTATTTAGTTTGTCTATTTTAATTTCCTATTGATCTAAATGATTGTCATTCATCAAACGATGCATAATTTTAATGACAATTGCTTAAGATACAAATAGATTATTTTTTGTTTCATTAATAATTGATGTTCAATTTTTTATTATTTTATTGCATAAAAACACATTTACAACTCAATTATATATACATATTTTAGTTTTATTTCTTTTTCTTTTAATTTAAAAAAAAAACAATCTTTGACGGATACTTTAGCAGATGGAAAACTATTTTATTAATGATCTGAATTTTTTTTATAAAACATAATGTTTATTTGGTTTGGAAAATTCTGTGTCCAGTGGTGGCGCTAAATTTTTAAATTTGGGGTCAATGGGACCCAGAATTTTTTTAGGGAGCACATATTTTTTTATAAGAATGGGTAATTATTTTTAAATAGAATTTGGTTTTTTTTAATTAATAATTTATAAATTTTATAACCTAATTACTTGCATTTTATTACATAGTAACTTATTTCCGTGTTTTGTTTGTTTATTATTTATGTCATTTGTATATTTTTTCCTGATGATAATATAATAATAATAATAATCTTCATTGACTAATATTGAAGGCGAAGTTCAGCCAAGACTGATTTTCCACTTAACCAAATATAAATATGAATATAATCTTTACATAATTTACTTATAAACATAAATTATTTATAAAAATAAATAAGTAACAAATATATATTAATACAAAATATCAAAATCTTGTATTAAATTTAGACAAAATTGTTAATCTTGTATGTAGTGAAGAGAATCATAAATATGAATTAAGCAAACGTTGCAAGTCCGGATAGGTATATTTGGCGAAAACTAATTTCAAAACACATTAAATAAAACAAAACAGATTTAGGTTCAAGTTCTATATTAAAAATTTATTTATAATCAACATTTCGATGAAACTCAACAGGAAAACTTCATCTTCATCAGGAAAACTGATACAAAAATGTATTGTATCCATAACTTCCATAACTTAATATAATAAAATGAGTTTAAATTCTATACCAAATTAAATAAATAATATGAGAAAATAGTAAACATAAATGGCATAAGTCATAATATCCTTATAAGCAAATTTTTAACTATTTATGAGATCCTTTTTTTTGAATGAGCAATGCTTAGTTTTCTCCATATTTTGAATTAAATGAAATAGCTATTTTATATTTTCTTTATAAAGTAAACTTCATTTTTATATTTGAGTTTTTATATAAATTTCAAAATTAATTATGTAAAATACTAGCAAGTATTGTAGCAATCGTTCGATGTAGAATTCTTGAAATAAATTTTATCGTTTTAATATGTGGTTTTTTCTATGTGATATATGTATGTATGTATGTAAAAAATAATATATGAAGTTTCGCCATGTGGAAAGAAGAACAGTAAACTTCATAATTACTAATAATAGAGCAGAGAAGAATGGCGGCCATTTTGTTTGTGTGACTTACAGTTCGTTGATTCCTTTACCAAGATACGGTCTACTAAATTTCCACCTTACTATTTCTTTTCGACATTTTCAGTTTAAATTGTAAGAGATTCTAGAAATTTTTATTTCTGGTTATATAAAATCAAATTATATTCTTGTATATAATATGCACTTAAAACTACATAAAGTTTTTTTTTATAGTTTTTCTTTTCTTTATAATTGACGGAATAAAATAAACTGAAGTATTCTCGTATACTAGTAGAATACTTTTAAATTTTAAGCTTTCTCTAAAGATTTTTTAAATAATCCTTCTTTTGCAAATACATTCATACAAATATTCATATTTTATTTTACATATATACGTACACAATTATGCCATGTATCATTGAGAATAGGCACAAACTATTTCAATTATCTAGAAATTAATTTGCGCCAAATATACCTATCCGGACTTGTAACGTTTGCTTAATACTTAATTCATATTGATGATAAGAAGCATCATTGCTTTTTACCACTTGGAAACATTCGCTCATGTAATACTCTCAAATATACATCCACAGGCATATTTATACCTTCAATATCACTCACATATACATAGTCTTTTAATCAAATGTTTACTAGACATTCACACAAGATAACTTTTTAAAACTTTTTTACAGTAATTCAGTTTTACTTGAAAAAATATTTTAATTTTTTAAAAAATATTTAAACAGTAACTAGATAATATTTAAACATAATGAATTACTTTCTATATTATGTTTTCTTAATTAAATAGAAAGATTTATATGCTGTTAGTTTTGTCATATTTGAAAGAAAATTATAATAAAAAGTTTTATGAATTCATTTCTATATGACAGATTCTGTTATTAGATACGACACTTTCTAATATGGTACATTATTATTAATTTTTTTTAATTAATATAAACTTTTAGCATGTGTGCTATAAAATTTTCTAATTTTTAATATGAATGAAAGCAGGAAAAATAATATTATTTATATAGAATTAAATTTCAAACCAATCAAATTAAAGGAATATCTGTGAAAATAACTAATACAATATTACGTATGTGTCAAAATATTACTTTGTTTATCAACATTAGCAGTAGATTGGCAATAGAAATTTATAAAGAATAGGATAACATCAATCACTGTGAAAGTATTGAGTTAAATAAAATTTGGCTTCCATTAATTACAAATTTACAAAAATTTTATGATTTAGTTACTTATTTAAATAAAAATAATATTATAAAAATAATATTATAAAAAATCCCAAAACCACACTTAAATTAAAATAAAGCTAAATACGTATTTCGGAAGCAAAGCTTCCATCTTCAGTAGCAAATAAATTTACAAAAATCTTACCTGTGATCCTAGTACATGAACACTTAAGCACTTGTCAAAGGTCAAAGGTCTAATCTTTTTTTTAGTTACTTATTTGTTACCTATAGTAATTTGTTTTTGTGTTCTGTTATTTCCTGTAATGTCATTAATATCATTTATCTTGATGAAAACGGACGTTGAGTTTCGTCGAAACGTCGATGTTAAATAAATATTAATACAGAACTTTAACCTAAAATAGTTTAATTTTAACAAATTTTTCTATTCCATAAATTTATTTGATACGATGACGGTCAGTTCTACAGTGGCTACAGCAGATTTTTATTTTTCTCATAAACAAACTAGAAAAATAAATTTATTGCAATATAAAATTGGATATTTTGTTATTTGTTTACATAAGTATAGAAAAATTTATTCTATTTTACAACATCAAAAAAGGTTAATGAACTAAAAAGTATTATCTTTGTTAATTTAGTCAACTTTGCCAAGAAAAATAAAAGTTTTGTGGAGACAAATTGTGGTATAGATTTTTTTTTGTAAAAAATATATAAAACTGTTTCAAATGAATCATACTATTTTGAAATTTTATCTTTCGTAATAGTAAATTTGTTTGTGAAAGTTTATTTTAATCAGTAATTTTAATTTAACATAAATAATAATACAATTGATTCTTTGAATATTGTTATTATTTTAGTCTAAGCAAATAAGTACATCCGTGAAAATATAAACAACAAAAGATTGTATTTGTCATTAACTGCATATGTTTCTACAAATTAAGTTAGTTATTAACTAAATAGGAAAAATATATGTGACAAAAGCGACGGAGATTAAATTTAATCTGACAGAATTAATTAAACAAATCTTGTCAGATTATATTTAGTATCTTATATATTTTGTAGAGAATTAATAAATAAATTTAAATAGTTGGTATTGAAGTGAAATTTGTAAACAAAACTTTAATATATTTATTTTTATATTCTGTTGGAAAACAATTTTACAACTATGAATTTTTACCGACCGTCATAACACATATGATAAGAATAAGAGAGGTATTGTAATTATAACAAATTGGACATATCGAGATTTTTACAGATATTTTTGAAATAAGTTTATAGTAATACGAATCAAACTGTTTTTAGCGTAATGTTTGTCTGTCTGTCGTTCTGTGGACACGTGTAGAGCAAATTCAGCTGAACGAATAATTGTTATAAAATTTCATATACATATAAGCTTTGGAGGTAAATATATCTCAATTTGATCAACTTGTGGTAAAAATCTATGAACGAGAAGTGGTAATTTACTAATGCTACTTTTATGTGTTTTATAAATATTTCGCAACAAAGATATATTTCGAAAAAATGTATTTAACAAAGTTTCTGAACAAGTTATAACCAATAAATTTTATTTTTAACATATTTCGAAACGCTAAATATTTTTTTCAATAATTTTTCATATATATATATATATATATATATATATTACAGTAGTATCTACCACTAGACTACGAACCCTTTTAGTCTAGTGGTAGCACGAAACTCGGATTCGAATTCCGACGAGGCCAATACATTTTTCCAAATTTACTAAATTTTTTAATTATATATTAGTTCACTGCAATTAATTGGAAATTAGACTATTTGTAAAGCACTTAGTGATAAGTGATAAGTGCAAAGTTTTAGTTTTTGAGAAAAGTTATTTGACGACTGAATGTAATGTATATATTGATGGTGCACGTTTGGAGCAGGTAGATGAATTTGTGTATTTGGGGAGTTTGTTGTCTATAGATGGTCGTTTTGATCGTAAAAATGAAAGGAGAGTAAATGCTAGTTGTAAGGTTTTAGGTGCTTTGGGAATTTTTGTTAGAAATGTAAATGTTTTCAAAGAAGCTCGTTTGAGTATATATAATGCAGTTTTGGTACCTACGTTGATGTATGATAGTGAATGTTGGGTTTGGTTTCAAAAGCATAAACGGAAAATGACTGCTGTGGAAATGAGAATTTTACGTGGGGTATGTGGTGCAAATAAGAGAAATCGGGTACGAAATACGATTAGTGTATGATGAGTGTGAAATTGAAAAAAATGTTAAAGCAAAAGTTAGTGTTAGTCAGTTAAGATGGTTCGGACATGCTGAGCGAATGTCTAATGAAAGTTTGGTTAAAAATATGTATTTGAATGATTTTGATGGTATACGTTTGCGTGGACGTCCGATGAGTAGTTAAAGTGGTATGATTGCGAGTGTTTTGCGTGAACGAAAGTTTCTAAGTAGTAGAAATAAAAGAACATGTATGAGAAGAATTATGAATGTGGATAAAGCGAAAGTTGCATGTTTGAATAGGAATGTTTGGAGGCGACTGATTTCGGGATGATGAAAAGAGTTTGTGATACACCCTGTTGGGTACATGGCGTGATTTTGTATGTATGTATGTAAAGCACTTAGTGTCATTGTAGAAAACATTGCTTTAATATGAGAGTGCTAGTCGAACTGTAATTATCTGTAAAATAATTAGAAAATATCTAATTAATAAATAAATGCTTAAAAATGTGAAAAACATAAATACAATAATAATAAATTATTTGTAACTAACATTACAATAACAGTGTTATTATTATTTATGATACTAATATATTTTTCTTAAATGTATTTTAATTAATTAAAACATTAATTATGGCAACATTAATTTTTTTTTTGCTAATGCAAATCTAGTAGTTTCTTTTGCCCATTATAAATTATTATAATATATAATTTACATCTTATATACATTGGCAATTAAATAAATTATCATAGAAATAATTATAAATTTACAACTATACATATTTAACACTTGTTCAGGTATAAATTTTAATAAATGACGTTTGAAAATTAAGAAAAAAAATATGTGTCTTGTGTTTAAATTTAAAGTGTCATTCAGAATGCCGTTTTAGTTTTACGCACAAACACAAAAATTTGACCAATTCAAACTCTTAGTACATATTTTTTAGTTTGTACACCAAGTGTTTGGATTGGTTAAATTCTTGTGCTTGTGGGTAAAACCAAAGCGAATATATATAGAATTTTGCTCCGTTTTTACCACTTTGACTGCAAGGAAAAAGTGGTATAGCGTTTGGTACGGTGTCTGTAACATTTTCAAAAAAAAAATTTGTATAGAAATCCTTCATATAGCCTCTATTTGACGAATCTGAACTTAGTTTATGTGGGTGTATGGATGTGCGTCGTCAGCTCGCTCGGTCGTAAGTCAAAATTTTGTGGCCACAACTCCTCCTAGGCGGTTCAACCGATTTTAATGAAATTTTCAGGATAAATTTGTCTAGTACCCAAGATGGTCATGTGGTTTTAGTTTTTTCCAGTAATGCCAACTTTTCGAGAAAAAAATTACTAAAATTTTTAAAAATTTATACTACATTATTTACATTACACATCCGATTTTTTTATCCGATTTTGATCAAATTTTTAGAAAAGATTTCTCTAATGCTTCCATTCATTATATAATTTTATTAATATTCAGTGTTGCTAACTTTCCGAGAAAAAATTACTAAACTTTTAAAAAATTTATTATGGCCATGGTATTTAACCGATTTTTCTCAAATTTTTACAAAAGATTCTCCTAGTATTCATATAATTTATGTAATTTTAACAAAATACAGTGTTGCCAACTTTCAGAAAAAAATTACTTAAATTCATTGAGGCTACATCATTTATTCGATTTTGATCAAATTTTCAGAAAAGTTTCTCCTAGTGCCCACATAAATTATAATATTATTAAAATACAGTGTTGCCAACTTTCCAAGAAATGTCAAAATGGTCTCTATATGGGTTTACCCATATACTTCTAATCTTGTTAATTTTTCACTGGAGGCAACTGCCTCACTTGACACATCCTCGACACAACTTTGGTATTTAATAAAAATATTACCTCGTGTAAAACGGGCTTTCAGACCGATCACCTCTTACTACAGACTGAATCATTTTACAATGAAAATTTTTGACAATGATGCGCCATACCGGAAGTGTGACCACTTTTTACTGTAGTAACCAACTGATACAATCGTTCAAATAAATATTGACGATTTTTGACATACAGTCAACTAGATTTATTTGACTTGTCCGATTGGAAATCAATAGTTGATCGTTTTGTATCATACCAACAGCCAATTAACGAAGATATTGATACTGATGGCCGGCGAATGAAAGAGAGAAAAAGTTGAACATCGGGGAGGGCATTGTAAAGAAATTCTGTAGAGTAAATATAAACGCTATAAAATTATAAAAAAGTACGTATATTATGTAATAATATTTTTGTTTTAACCAGGGTATGAAACTGGTTAATAAACGGTTAATTAAACCGGTTAACCGATATTTTTGTAAATATTTTGGAAACGTTAAACGTAATCTTAATCGATATTTTAAATTTTTTATGACTCGGTAAATTTTAATCGAAAAAATACACCTTTTTATTTTGGTAAACAAAATCGAAATATGAAATTATTTAAAATAAAACTGCTTTAGGATAAAGTTCTGTATTAAAATTTCGACGAAGCTCAACGTCCGTCTTCATCAGAATAAATGATATAAATGACATTACAGTAAATAACAGAACATAGAAATAAGTTACTAGGTAACAAATAAGTAACTAGATCATAAAATTTTTATAAATTTTTAATCAATAGAATCCAAATTTCATAACTCAGTTCCACTTTACAGTGATTGATGTTATCCTTTTTTATATAAATTTCTATTTCTTTTCTTATCAATCTACTTCTAATATTAACTGGTCTAGCATTTATTACAGTAAAGTTTTGATAAAATATTTTAAACTGTTTGTATTCTTTGAACGAAGTACGGGTAAATTTGCAAGTTATTAAATATAAAACGGCATAGTAATAATTATATAAAAACTTATGTAGTGACTATATCAGTTTTTTTTTGCAACTTTAATTTGTAATATTAAAAAAATTCTTGTTCATCTGTCATCTATGAGATAATTAATTGCAACTCATATTAATTAAGAGAATGACAGAGCTAAAATTTGACAACTGACAATTTCTTTTCATCTTTCAAATAGAGCAAAATAATTATTGCATTACAAATATCTGTTTTACAAAAAAATTATATCCGCATATTATGTATTTATAAATAAATCTTATTTACATAAAGAACTCATGAAATAATTGTAGTTAATTTTAGTTCTTTTTATATATAAATATGTTTAATTTTAAAGTTTAATATTTTTAATATATAGTTACTTTATTATTTTGATAATTCGGTAAATAATTGCTCGTAACCTTGGCAACTTGATCCAATAATATGAAAATTGGTTCAGCTTCAGAGCATTTTTAATTTTTTTTTAATAATTTTGCAAAATTCAAGGCCAATCGTAGCAAATATATTTTTGATTAATTTTTTTGTAATTAATTAATGTCACTAATTTTATTTTATTTTGTGATATTGATTAGTATGTATTTTTAATTTTTTATTACAAAAAAACTGTACGCTAAAAAACAACAAGTAATTATTTATTTTAGAATAAAATTTAACTGTAGTTTAAACATGAAAAAATTTTTATAAACGTCAGATTGATATTTCTAAACGTACTGAAGTTTGATACATTTTCAACTTTAATACTACCATCTCTTTGTATATTCTATATCTATATCTTGTTCAGTAATTGTAACTTAATTTTTTGTGTAGGTTTAAGAATACAACGTCACAATATGGCGTGAAAAAAAAACAACTATGAATTTTAATAATTTAACATTTCTCTTTCTGTATTTGCTTTTTTTTTTATTGAATTGTCAATTTTATTGAATTGTCCAATATTCTTCTCATATTAACCAAATATTACTGTTATATTTAGAAAAATTGTTTTTAAAATTTAATTGATTATTTTTAACATCAAACAAAATTGTTCATGAATGTCACTTGGTGAAATTAATATAATAATATTCTAAATTTGGGACATTTTCTCAAAATTTTACAATAATACAATTATTGCATAGATGGCGTTAGTAGTATTTATTATTACTCTTGCTTATCGTTTGTATTACTTGGTTTAAATAGCCAGCCAGAATTAACATCGGTATCAGTTGCCTTTCAGCAACTGATCAAAGCACCATACTGACGAGGTCCTAAAGATCGAAACACGTGTCTATGGTTAATCTGGCCAGTCATTGATGCATAGCTTAACAGCCGATTTAATGACTGAGTAACTTGTGAAATTTTGAGAAAATGTCTCAACTTTAGAATATGATTATTTTTATTCAAAAATATCCGCATTTCTTTATTATAAAATTGTCTAGAAAAAAATTGAGGGCGCAATTTTGAGATATGCCTCAAATGTTAAAATTTTTAGACACGGCTCTGGATTCTATTGTTTTTTTTAATCAACTTACGCTAAAGCAAAGACAATAGTATTTATTGCAATTAATGTTAAAAATAAATTAAAATTTGTCATCGATTCAAAAAAGCCGTTACTTAATAAATTATATACCAGAACGCTACCATTGAAAATGAAACAATTAACGATACCAAAATACCATTCCGAAAATAAATTTGAACAAAAAACTATCCGGGCACAAATGGCGCACGCTTTACCAACTTAATAAAAATAAAATAAAAACAAAATTTTAACTACGCGTGCCCGTTTAAATTATTTATCAGGTGGCATCAACTATATAAGGCTTCGTATGTAACATATATAGCAAAACGTCCTTTTGTGTGGTCAAAAAACAAATGAATAAACAAACGAAACAAAATGACAGAGAGAGAGAGAGAGATAGAGAAGAAAAACAAAAACGAATCGGACACACGACACACAAGAAATCAAAATATCAACAATTAAAATAAGTAGTTTGTCGTTTACTGGGCAAGAGATGGCGCGCGTGAGCTCAACTAACAGGTTTTACGATGCTTTTTTGTTTGGTTTATTTGTTTGGTGTGTGTGTGTGTGTTAAATGATCTCTCTTTTTTATATCTACAGGGTGTATATATTAAATTGATTGCTCGATGCTGTCGTATAAACAAGAAATATACTTGAAAGGAACACGGTATGTATTGTTTTCGTTTTGTTTATTTTTGTAAAAGTTTTAATGAATTATTTAATTTACATTGTTCATTTGCAAAATGTATGCAATTAAATGTTTGTTATATGGTAAGTTTACTAATTTTTATCTGTTAGCTAATGATGAATGAAGCATACAAATTAATGATAATGATTTTAAGATTGAAATTTACTTGAAAATTATAAATAAATTCTCGGAAAATGTAAATGTAAATAATCTTTTTACAATTATTTGTATTTTTATCTTTTCTAGTTGGAGTAGTATGCTTGACAGTGTTTTACGTGAGCGGAAGTTTCTAAGTAGTAGGAATAAAAGAGCATGTATGAGAAGAATTATGAATGTGGATGAAGCTAAAGTTGCTTGTTTGGATAGAAATGTTTGGAGGAGGCTGATTTCAGGATAATGGAAAGATTTTGTGCCACATTCTTGTAGGTACATGCGTAATTATGCATGTATATATAAAAATATTTAAAGACTGCTATATATATATATATATATATATATATATATATATATATATATATATAAAACTTTAAAAAATTTCCCACTTAAATAAATAATATTTTTCAATTTTGCAATTTTAATATTTTTTTACCCTTTCATAAAAAACTATGACAAATTTTCATAAAAAAAATATGGGCACATAAAAATCTGGTCTATACTAGTTTCCTCATTTAAAGAAGTTTAGCACCGACACTGCCGATAACTTATCAGAAAATTCAAATATAATTTTACAATTAGTTACAAAATATTATATAATAAATATTTTGATAATTGAACGATGTTAATTAATAATTTACAAACTCACTTAAACTCCATAAAAAAGTGCTTTTATTTTTTTGCTTTAAATAAATTTTTACTTCTACTTTTTATCAAATATGAATAGTATTTCTATTTTTAATATATTTTTTATATCTAATATTATAAAATTTAAATAAACTAATTGAAATTGATTAATAACTAATTTCAAATAAACGTCAAAAGTACTTTTGATAAAAATCACTTTTAAAAGTGATGTGAGAATACTGGCCTTTGATTATAGATTTTTTGTACACATTTTACTTCACATTAACATTAAAAAGCTATATCATAATTTTATTAAATAAGTAAAAAAATCGTTCAGAACTCATTATATTAAAATAAATATTAAATTAATGTACATTAACATATAATTTACAATAATTGCTTTAAAATCTCTGTAAATTTATCTAAAAACATATAAATAAAATGCAATTATTTGAAAATATTTTAAATCGAGTTTGTTTGTTTTTTTTTTATCAGCAAAATAAACGAAAAAGTTAACATTCTTTAGTTAAATAAGTTAACCTGACGCTGGTTTTAACCATGCGTCGTTCTTCAACTGTTGTCGGAAGCCGAATCGATAAGCCAACTATATAATTTAAACTTCTTATTTAATTTCCGTTGCCTAGGTAACAGCGTACGCTGGCAAAAATAAACAAATTAATCTACGGGGAAAAATATTTGCCGTTTAAGTTGCTATACTTAAAAGCATTTAAAGATAGAAAAAAAAAAAATACAAACTAATATAAACAAGAATTAATAAATGCAAGATATTTTATCTTAATTTAACACTAATCATGAAAACTGTAATTTCATTTCATATTTTTTATTAGTAAATTGAAAAATATAATTAATAATTTTTTATTTTTATGTAGAGTTTTATTTTTCTGTATTTGAATATATTATATTTAATATTATTCTTGTAAACTGTCATCAGTGTTGTAAGAGTTAAGAGTGATTACATTCATATTTTTATACTTGTCTTTTTTATTCTTTGTAAATAAAATAAACTGATGTGACCAACTCATGATTTTCCATATAATAATAAATGTAAATGTAGCAATCATTATTTATATTTTGAAACTAAAACTAATATAAAAATCATCTTTTAATAAAAATTGTTCATCAATTTTGAGAAAAATCTCAACTTTAGTTTATATTAGTTTATTTCACAGATGTAGACTTATGAACATTTTTTCTACAATATTGTTTATATTGTGCTAGTAATGAGATAGTATGCACTCTACTACTGCACTCTACTACTAACTCTACCAATATAAACTAGGCTTTATTCTTGATACTGTCTTGTATTTTCCATAAAAAATTACAACACAAACAAAAAAACTTTTGAAGAACCTTGACATAATTAATTTCAATTAAAAATATTTAAAATTAAATTTCAAATACATATTTATTACAATTATTTTTCATCATATTTTTAAAACAAAACAAAACAAAACAAAACAAAAAAAAACAAATTCAAATCTTTTACAAGACATGTCGAAAAGTAGTCTTGCTAAATTTTAATTCATTGCAAGGATTTTTACGAAGTCAGCTACAGAAAAAATACGAGAAACCTCAAAACGGACATACTCGTTGACCTTATGCGTCTGGTGCTGCCCTAACTATATATGTCCTGGGCCCAAACCACCATTTTAGAAACATCGAGTTTAATTTGTATTTTAGTTTGGATAGGTGAACGATCAGTAATAATGTACCGTATTTAATTTTAATTATTTTCTTTAAGGAGATAAGTTTTAGTTGATAGAAAAAAATGTAGCTGCCGTTTAAATATTAATGGATCAATTCTGCATCACAACTGTTAAAATTAACAAGTTAAAACTAAAATTATCGAATTTTGTAAAGTTCTAAATTAAAATTTTACTGAATAAACCCATAAACTGTTTTCTAAATACAAAGTAATAATGTAAAACACATATTTCAACTGTTTTTTGGTTTAATTTTATAATAATTATAGAGAGATCGGGTACGAAATAGATTTAGTGTATGATGAGTGTGAAATTGAAAGAAATGTTGTAGCAAAAGTTGGTGTTAGTCAGTTAAGATGGTTCGGACATGTTGAGCGAATGTCTAATGAACGTTTGGTTAAAAAGATTTATTTGAATGATTTTGATGGTATACGTTTGCGTGGACGTTCGATGAGTAGTTGGACTGGTATGATTGAGAGTGTTTTGCGTAAGCGAAAGTTTCCAAGTAGTAGGACTAGAAGAGCATGTATGAGAGGAATTATAAATGTGGATGAAGCGAAAGTTGCTTGTTTGGATGGAAGTGTTTGAAGGCGACTGATTTCGGGATGATGAAAAGAGTTTGTGCCACACTCTTTTGGGTACATGGCATGATTGTGTATGTATGTATGTATGTAATTTATTTTAATGTTAAATATTTTACATATATGCTTTTTTGTTTGAGAATCAATAAAAAATAGTCACTAAATACGTGAACATATCAATTTTTTCAAATGTAGATACGAGAATATAAAAACAATTTGTTAAATTATGTACGGTAGCAAACACTTTTTAGTAATTAATTAAATATAAAAGTTTTTTTTTTTAATTATATTTACATGAAAAATCGATTATCTTATACAGTTCTAATAAAGTTCTTAAAAGACAAATCTTGTTGCATATTTTTTCTGTTATAATTAAATATCAAACCTTTTTTATTTATAGCTAATAAAGTAATAAAATTTAAGTAATAAATTTGGTTATTTGCATTAGTTTCAAATTAAAATTGCTGCTCCATTGAAAATTTTTGCTTGAAGAAATTACAAAATCTTTAATTCTCTCGTTAGGATAATTTCTGTTCAATTATTCTCTATTCAATATTAAAAATAAATATATTTATTTAAAAAATTTTAATCACATTTGAAATAAATTTTTAAAAGTATTATTTTTTAATAGATTTAACAATTATTTAGTACAGTAATTTTTATTTTACTTTACTTTATGCTGCTTTTACACGCAGCATTTTTCTAAACAAAAAATATATATTTTTCTGTACAAACATAATTTTCAGATTTTTCTGTTTAAATTATTTTATTATTAATTTGTGAAGTTATAGTAATACACAAAATATTATATAATTATTTGTGATTTATTATTTACTTTATTTTTGTAAGGCAAGTATATGTGCATGAATCTGGCATGTATATGTAAATATATAAATATATTATGAAATGAATATTATGTAAGAAAATGAGTAAAGAAAAAATACGCATGCGCAGCATATAACGGACGTACGTATAATAAAAGTAGAACATTCACCTACACACAAAATAACTCAAGTAATTTAAATTATGCACTTTATATGTATATGTATATTAAGTACAGTAAAATTATTCTGCAGAAAAGTTATATCTATTTATAACTATAGTATTTTAACACATTTGTTGAGTTATTCGTAAAAAAAAGTGAAGTATATTAAATTCATATATAAATAAAAAAAAAACAAAACCGTGGGGAAAACCACTTGTATAATCTGATGTATAAATTAATTAAATTCTTTGTAAAATTCTCAAAAGTTCTTTAAAATTTTAGTAAAATTTTTTAAAAATCCTAGTAGAATTCTTTCAAATCATGATAAAATCTCGAGTAAAATCTATAGTCTTAGAAATTTTGTACAAAATCTGTAAAAATCAACGAAAAATCACTACAATCTCAACAATCATACTTAAAATTTGTAAAATCTGGTGTATAAAATTTGAGGAAGAGATTTCCATCTCGGACAAAACCAATATATTACCTCAACAATAAATTTAACAATTTTTAAATACTTATATATTTATTTATTTATCATCTTACTTACTTATATATTTTTTAACACAGTCAATATTTTTTCAGAACTCATTATATTAAAATAAAAAAGCTTGTAGAATTAAGTTCGGTATAATTTTTAATTAAAATACTAAACGTAAAACAATCGAAAAAATATAAATGATATAAATAATAAACAAACAAACCATAGAAATAAGTTACTAGGTAACAAAATAAGTAATTTATAACTTATAATTATAATAAAAATAATTTATAAATTATTAATTAAAGGCCATCAAATTTTATTTAAATCAGTGCCTTAACAATGATTGATATATTTATTATTTATTTTTAAATAATTTATAAATTTTTTTATCTAGTTACTTTGTCACCTAGTAACTTGTTTTTATGATTTGCTCGTTTATTATTTATGTTATTTGTATTATTTTTTCTGATGAAAATATACGTATAGATATATCAAAACGTCGATATTTAAATTATATCATTTTATATATATATATATATATATATATATATATATATATATATATATATAGAACATAATCTTAAATCATTTTATTTTACTATAATTACGCTAGAACTATCAAATAGTAATCTATTATAATAAATAAAAAGAAAGTACAAATAATTGTTAAAATATTTAATAAATTTGAAAACTGTGTGACATAAAAATTAACTGTACTACGTATAATAAAAAATTCTTTAAATAATTTATCATTATACTTTTGCTATAACAACCCGACATGAAAACAATGTACAGTATAAAACAATTGAGCATCGTTGAAAATCATCAGAGCATTAAACAAAAGAATGTGTATGGCTCGTGCCATGCCAACTTTGATGAACATTAGAAATAAAAAATTGCATTACGCATGCGCAACTTTTAATAAGGAAAAAAAACACAGAGATAAAATTAGTTATTTTTTACATTAACGTGTTACATATACATTTTTAAACAGTTAATTAAGAATTCGAGGTAAGAAAAAAGATTGTATAATTGTTAATTAGTAATATTATTTTAAGTTATATTATAGAAAATAGCAATGAACATTATTTTTCAAAGTTATGTAGCGTAAACTTATCGGCCATTTTGAATTTATTAAGTTTTAATTTTAATTTTGTATATTGCTTAAAATATATATTTATATTTGTAATTTTAGTTAAGAAATATTTTGTATTTTTCAGAAAATTATTAATATTGTTAGATTTTTAAATAAAAGTATACTTAAAAACTTTTGTAAAATATATAATTTAAGATTTTTTTAAATTTGTATTTAATATGGTAAATTAATTATTTTACTTAAAATTAGAAAATTATATTATTTTTACAAATAATTCCTCGTTTTACTAAAATAATATGTAATTTTTTTTACAATAATTTTTATGTTCCTCTTATCAATCTGCTGTTAATATTGATAAGAGAAGCAATATAAGTTAATATAAAAAAAAGATAACATCAAACAGTGTGAAGTTGAACTGATTTAAATAAAATTTGGCTTCTTTTAATTAATAATTAATAATTTTTATGATCTCGTTACTTGTATTTTGTTACCTAGTAACTCGTTTCCATGTTCTGTTTATTTACTATAAATGCCATTTTTATTCTTTTTTCTTGATAAAGACGAACGTTCAGTTCGTCGAAACATTGATTTATTAATAAATTATTACAGAATTAGAACCTAAAGCCGTTTTTTTCTAATATAATTAGTTATGACAGATTTTTACTACATTGAAATTACTTTATTTTATTTATTTTGCAGTTTAATGTTGGTAGTAAATGCAGTCCTATTTTTTCACAACAGCTTTGTATACAAATCTGAAACAATTTTTTAAATGCTTCAAAAATTAGTAAGTATATTTAACTAGAATGACGGAATAATCTACTAAAAAATATAAATTGCAAAATATAAAATAAACGAAGTATAGCAAGGAACGGTATATACGCGCGTGCGTATTACAAGCAAATACAAGACGCGTGCTTGCATTGCCATCTAGTGCTCAAACAAGCATACTAAACACTTATTTCTGATGCTAGCGGAACTAAACGCACAACAAGAATAGAAGACCAGATTTTATTTTCTTATGATTAAACTTACTTCACAATTTGCATTCATAATTCTCTAAGTAATTTTTTCTAGAACGTATTAGTTATAAAAATATTAATGCAATGCTTGTAATCAGATTAACAAAAAAATACTTCAGAAGCATTTGCAAAATAGATATATTAGTAAAAAATAATAAATTAAAGAACTAAATAGCTGTTTTATTTATTTGGATTATTTTAATTTATGTCAGGTTTCATAAACATGCATACATACACAATTACGCCATGTACCCAAAATTACTACTATCTCGAAATTAGTTTTCTCCAAACATTCCTATCCAGACAAGCAACTCTAGCTTCATCCACATTCTTCTAAACTATCTTATACATGCTCTTCTATTTCTACTACTTGAAAACATTTGCTCACGCAAGCCACTCTCTTAATCATACTACTCTATCTACTCATCGGACATCCATGCAAACGTATACCATCAAAATCATTCACATATATTCTTTTAACCAAATATTCATTGCACATTCGCTCAAGCTGATCGACACATCTTGAATGACTTAAATGACTTAAATATAACTTGTGGTTATATAAAATCATTCGCTGAAGAACTTGAAATTAATTATTTATAGTAATAATTACTAAAAAACTCGATTTTTCCAAAACTCGGGATCAAGCACCAAACCTTTACCATTTACAATTATAAATAAAAATTTAACTTATCATAAAAAATCATTTGCTATAAAAGTTTTAAAACTAATTATTTTTAATAAAAATTACGATAAAACTAAATTATTCGAAAGTGACATTAGTGGGCATTAACCAAAATTTTCACACTCTCAATTCTAAATAAAAATTTAATTTGTGCTAAAATTAATTACTTTTAATAAAAATTACTAAGAAAAATCTAAATTTTTCAAAAGTGACATCAATTCTGGATCAAGAACCAAAACCTTCTCATTCACAATTCTAAATAAAAATTTAACTTGTGCTAATATAAAAGCATTTGCTGTAGAACATAAAATTAATTATTCATAATAAAAATTACTGAAAAATTAGATTATTCAAAAGTGACTTCAACTCTGGATTAAGCACCAAAATTTTTAACAGATAATTCCAAATAAAAATTTAACTTGTAGTCATTATGAAAGCATATACTATTAATCTTAATATTAATTATTTAACAAAAATTACTCAAAAAAATTCAATTATTCAAAAGTGATATGAACTCTGGATCAAGAACCAAAACTTTTTCACCACAATTCTAAATAAAATTTCAACTTGTGTACATTCACTAAAATCTTAAAATGAATTATTTTCAATAAAAATTACAAAAATAAAATTTGATTATTCAAAAGTGACATCAACTTTAGATCAAGCACCAAAAAAAAAAACTTTACTCTCACAATTCCTAAATAAAAATTCAACTCGGTATTTGTTGAAATCGGTTTTCGGTATCTCTCAACCGGCGAACGAGTTCAACTACGTACACGCGCGGCTCGAAGCTTTGTGACCTTTGACCGACGCGTATAAATATATATTCAGTGATCGAACTGATTTTAAAATGCTGGACCGCATCGCGCATGCGCTGTCGTAGACTTAACACTATTAGAACCCGAAAGGATTAGGAGGTAAATAAATGTGCCCTCATACTATTACATAGGTAATATCAATGGAAACAGATCTAACATACAAATTTATTCTACAATTGCAGTTTTTTTTTGTTTTTCTGTAATAAATTATTGTAAAATGGTTTAGATTTAATAATTTGAATCTTATATATTTCAAATATTGGAATCTTTAATAATTAAGATAAAAAAAAATAATTTTTTTAATTGTATTAAAAATATGTAGGTACATATATACACAATCACACCATGTATCCAAAAGAGTGGGACACAAACTTTTTCCACTGTTCCGAAATCAGTTTCTTTCAAACATCCCTATCCAAACAAGCAACTTTAGCTTCATCCACATTCATACCTCTCATATATGCTCTTCTATCCCTACTACTTGAAAACTTTCGCTCATGCAAAACACTCTCAATTATACCACTTCAACTACTCATCAGACGTCCACACAAACGTATAATTTCAAAATCATTCATAGAAATTATTTTAACCAAACGTTCATTAGACATTTGCTCAAAATAACCGAACCAACTTAACTAACACCAACTTTTGCAGCATATTTTTTTTCTAATTTCACTCTTATCATATTTTGTAAATTTTCCTATTATGCTTTTGCAGCCAAACCCAACATGTACTACCATACATCAATATAGGCACAAAAACAACATTGTATATACTCAAACGGGCTTCTTTGGAAACATTTACATTTAAAAAAATGTTAATTGTAATATAAATTTTATTTATTCGATACTCAGTACCGTTAATATTGTTTATATACGTAGAGGACGTCAAATAAAATATATACAGTACTTAATTCTAAATAAGAATAAAACAACTATTCGGGCATCAGTCAATAGTTTTATTTTATTTTATTAAAATATGGTTCGATATTTCGACCTCACTAAGGCCATCATCAGGAACAATATTTATAACAATTGTACCATTACACTACATTTCATTGTAAGAACATTGACATTTTCGACATTTTTTTAATTTCTAGTTTGTAAATATGTTTTATTTAAAATTGTTGTCATTAGTTAAAATTTAATATAAATACGTCAATAATAAAAAAATAAATAAATAATAAATACTAATAAAAACTGGTTAAAAAATTACAATAAATTAGAAAAGCCCTTTTATTTTAATATAATAAGATCTGAAAGATTTTTTACTGTTAAATGCAATTACTTGTAAAATCAAAAAAAAAAAATGTTTTTTCATCAATAAATATATACGTCATTAGTAAATAATTTAATACTTATTACCACTTAATACAGTCAGAAACAGAAATAAAAATATTTGAAAAAAAATAAAATAAAACAAAACAAAAACTTATAACGTTCATTTAACGAGTCATCCAGTATTTATATATGTAATTCACAGCGTGTTATACCGGGAGATGAGAACAGAACCTTAAATGATAAACCTGGTTTATATTATACGGTATGTTTCTTATATAAACGCCCCCTCGACACATTATTAATGCTAAAAGAAAAGGCGGGTTTAACTAAGTTATAATTATACTTAAATTATAAGATTAACTTTTTAAGTTTAGTTTTAATTCATCTTCAGTTTTATATTATGTTATAGCTAGATTCTCATATTGAACTGATGTATATTCTTTGCTGTGTTAAGATTGATATTTGTCAAGCTGGTAATGTATACGCAGTTTTACTATACTGTAAAAAATATAATATATATTTATCTACTGTTACATAACTATTAACAGTAAAATAGCAACCTTTTGTAATTTTTACTGCGATAATTAACTTAATATTACATTTTTTTTGTAAAAATACATCTATAGAATATGTAAATTTACAGAAATTTTTTATAGTGTCCTAATTTATACCACTTTGACTACAAGGAAAATGTGATATAGGTCGCTATAAGTCTGTAATATTTTCAAAAATTCAAAAAAATATATGAAAATTCTTTATATAGTCTTTAGATGACGAATCTGAACTTAGTTTAACCTAAATATCAAAAAACGTATATATAACCATATTATTCAACAGAATAAAAAAAAAAAACTTATTTATTTAGAGGTCCTGTGATCTTCAAAATTGTTCTGCAACAAAAAAAAAAAACTTTTATTAATATTTATAAATTTTGTAATATAATTTTTAATTTATAAAAACAGCAAAACAATTAATAACAATATATTTAAAAATTTAAACATTTAAATTATATGAACAATAAATTATAATACTACATCAAGATATAGAAGTAACATTTATATTCGTTCGCAATAACTTATTACAGCTAGATAAGACTCTATTCTAGATAAACTCTGGATTACAATGTGCCGAAATTTGAACTCACGATTTTCTTTTTTTATTTCGTGCTGACATTCATTTGTTAACACGATTAAGCAATATAATAAGAAGAATAAGTAAATAAATTTATTATTTATTTATTATACGATTATTGTTTGGAAAATTATGCAGTATTATATTATGCAAAAATTACTTTTGTTTGCATTAGTAAGTAACGTACTACATTAGACACATCGTATATAATTGCCTCGTACACTGCATCTCTGTGAAATAATACGCAAAATATGTTATTTGTAAAAAAATGTAAAATAAAACACTCGGTTAAATTTTCACAATAACAATAAAAAATCGTATATTGGCCAATTTCGGCTGTTAAGCCATCATCAGAAGGTAGTATTATTTTCTGATGATGACTTAACAGCCGAAATTGGCCAATTAAGGATTTTTTTATTGTTATTGTGAAAATTTAACCGAGTGTTTTATTTTACATTTTTTCATAATGTTTCACCGAGTGCCAACAGCGACTTCAATTGAATTGGCGTTATTTGTATACTATAATGGCGTAAAAATATCACATTAAATATATATAGTAGGTAGATTTGAAAAAAATAATCTTTTTTTCCGAAATATTGAAATTCGTCTTCTAAAAAATGTCAAAATCAAATGAAAATGATGAAAATATCTCTCATACAGCATTCCCACAGCAAAATCTATTTATTCAGCGGCTAGGGACTGTGCTTAGCTACAGTTTAATGTGCGCCAACATTATATTCGCTACTTTCTATCAAATGAAATGCCTAATTCTATTTTAAATGGTACGTTAACTATAGTTAAGCATACCCTTAACTGCTGAATAAATAGATATTACTGCACTTGACAATAACATCTGATTATTTCTAGAATTTTTTAGGCTGGTATGCCATGGTCGATCTATTCTTATCGCAGACGTTTCGCCATACAGTGTAGATGGCATTCTCAGTGGCTTGGTGACTATCTACAATTTATGACAAAACGTCTGCGATGAGGAGAGATTGACCATGGCATACTTGTCCAGAAATTTCTAGAAATTCAATGAATACCGTTCGTGAAAGCCTGAAGATTACTGTAACATCTGATTAATTTCAGTAACTTCCCAACAAAAAATTTGTCAATAAATGTTTTCTTTATTTTATAAGATTAACAATTAAGTAACATCTTCCCATAACCTTTCTCTTTCCAATTGGAACAAAATCACGGCAAAATTCAAAAGCAAATAAAATAAAAACAACAAAATATCTTATGTATATATAGTGTGCCCTAAGGGGGTAGCTAGTTACCATTAATATTTATAGTTCGAGCGGCGTATTAGCGCTCTATTAAACTAGTCACAGCACTAAAAATCCTAATAATAACGCGCCTTTATACTAAAGCGATCAAACAACTTATAATCACTTTTAATCATTTTTTTTTTCTTCATATTATTTGCAAATACTTCTATTCTCTTCTAATCCACGCAATTGTAATTGTATTTATCTTCGTTTAAATCGTTAGTTTAACTTTGTCTATAGTGTTATCGCATTCTTACACATTTAGTTTCAGATTTATTTGTCCTTGTCGCTTTATTTGTAATGTTGGTGTCTGAATACGTGTATCTCTGTTTGATATTTTGAATGTGGTATAAGTTTGTCCTTGTTGTGTGAAGTTGTGTGAAGTCATGTAATGGTACTATCTCTGTTTTATTCATGTGTAAGTGGTTATATCTGTCTTTATTTAGTGGAATAAACATTTGTAGACTTTGAGACGCGTTCCTGAATCGGTCAGTGTCTGTCTCGTGATTTTCAGTTGTTTTTTTATTTTTATTGTTCAACTGTATTTCATCTGCGTAGCTGATAATCATAGTATGCTATGAATTATATCAAATGAAGTATTCGTTTGTTTTTTGTTTTGTTTTGTAAAAATAAATAAATGTTACAAATATTTACTTTCTTCATAATGAATTAAAAATATTGTTGTTCAAAATACATATTTACATTATTATTAGATTTTAAAATAAAAAAATTGAAATTTCTGAGAGCAATTTAATTTGTACTATTATTAGGACCGGTATGAATAACTAACCGAGCTTTTAAATTAAGCAGATATTAAATTCATAGTTAAATTTGATAATGGTGACCAGTTTCATAAACGTTTTAGACGTAAAATTGTTATTATGCGCTGTTAATAGATAATTTTTAATTGCTCTACTTTCTCTGGAGTAAATAGTGGTCTTTTTAAATTTATTTATTTAGGCCACTATTTAGTCTTTTTAGGAACCAGGCTTATATAAAAACTTTTTAGGTTTTTTGAACTGTGTGTATGATAAAAATAGAAGCAAAAATTTATTTTGAAATATATAAAAAAAAAAATTTTTTTACAAAAAAATTCACAAACCACAAACCTTCTGGTAAAACAAAAACAAAAATTTTCAAATTGCATATTATAAGAATGTAACTAGAAATAATCCGCAAAATGAACCGAAAATTAAAACCTAAAAACTAAGTGGGTGTTCTCTTCTATTAACGTACGACTAACTAATTTTACACTTGTTTTAGAAAATTAACTGTGAACAACTATAATATATCAGGAAAAATCTTCTAGCATTAAAAATTATACCATGCACAGGCATTTTGTGTTTAACACCAACGTGATAATAATACGGCTTCAATTTATATTTATATGTTAGATAAAGATATTGTATGATAGAAAGAGTGTGTGAGAGAGAGGCACATAATGTGCAAGTCATTGTGATAGATCATCAAAGCAGGCGTTGCTTTTTGGTCAAACACCGCCGCCAACTTTGATCCGGTTATTTGATTTCTATGTGTGTGAAAGGAATTAACATTTTATTGTGGGACCTAAATTGTTAATAATATATGTATTGTAACTAAACATTTTTTAAACAAATATACAGTTTACAAAGTTGTATATATGTATATATTCTAATCTTATTAGTAGAAAATAAATTTCTAAATAAAATATTTTGATTTGACTCGCTAAAAATATGTCAAAAACAGTTAATATAAACAAACATTGCGTAGGTATATTTTATAAATATTTATAAATCAATAATAACAGATGTTTAAAATTGACATTAATAGTATATTTAGTATCATTTAATGTTAATCTTGTCATATAGAAGTTTTAATCTTTTAATAAGTATTAAAATAAACATATGTTTCTCTAATATATGCGATTAACTCTACATAGGAAAATGTTGAAAAACATTCTATATTTTCACATATTAATTATGTATATATATATATATATATATTTTGGTAATCTAGAATATTTATTTGTCAAATTAAAAAAATACCTATCTCTGTTTTATATTTTATTTATTAAATTATTATAAAAAAGAGAGCAGTATATAACAAATACGTGAAGTAAGATTATTTTATTGATAACTTTTAAAATATTAATTTCATACATACACAATCAGACTATATTACCAAAAAGAATATGGCACAAACTCTTTCCACTATTCCAAAATTATTTGAATTAAATATAACATACAAGCGAAGTGAGCTCAATTTACTTTTAACTCAATGTTAGCTCTTAAAGTGTTAATTTCATACATACATACATACATAATCAGGTTATGTAACCAAAAAGGTCATGGCAAAAACTCATTTCACTATACTGATATTATTTTCCGCCAAACAATTCTATTCAGACAAGTAACTTGTGCTTCATTCTATTCTAGTTTTTCTAATTTCGATTAATTTTAATTTAAAAATAAAATACATTTGCTGTGTTGACCGTATTTTTAAGCACTCTACAATCTATACTGTAAAGAATATATTATAAATTTATGTAATTTTACATGGTTTTTTAACAGTGAAAATAACAACATTTTATAATTTTACAGTGATAATTTACGTAATATTAAATTTTTTATGAAAAATTACCTTCACAAAACATGTAAATTATATAAATTTTTTATTGTATACTTATCTTTGTTCCGTCTTTCAAATCTTTATCAATGCTTTTCAAATATCAAATATTTTCCACAATCAAGAATTATATATTAATCACAATTTTGTTTAAAACAATATAAAAAAATAGTTTTTTCTTTTTCGATTTTTCTTGCACAGACAACAAGTTTAGTTTCCTGTATAACAAACGAGAAACGAAAAATAGAAAAAAAATCTTGTAATACACAAACAGAAATACAAGTGAACTGTATCGGTATGAAATGACAGTCGCAGATTTTCTATTGTTTGTGTTGGAAAAGAAGCAAAAGAATAACGTAACAATGGATTGTATAAGATGTCATCTATACCTATACAATGTTGGCGACACTTTGCCACAGAATAAATTTAATATCCCTTTTGCCAAGATGAAATAAAATAGTTCTCTTAAGCGTCTTACTGTGTGCGCGTGTGTGTATAGTTTTTCTGTTTTATTTATAACTTTATAAATGATATGATAATAATATATACTAATAATAAATTAAACATTTTAAATTATATATCGTTATCTTAATACAGAACATTTAATATCCCTTTTGCCAAGATGAAATAAAATAGTGTGTGTATAGTTTTTCTGTTTTAATTATAACTTTATAAATGATATTATGATAATAAAATATACTAATAATAAATTAAACATTTTAAATTATATATCGTTATCTTAATACGGAACATTTTTTATTATATTAAAGCCCAAATAACTTATTTAATATAACAATAGTTATTTTTCAATACAACTAGATTAAATTTATTTCTCCTTTTTAATTTAGTAAACATATTTACTTAAAATATTTCTGATTTTAATTTGGAAGTTCTGAAGGCAATAATAGATCATTTAATAAATATATAATTAATTTAATTGTATTTATTTTTTGAACGGTTCGGTCATGAAATCATGATCATTTTCAGCTACATGATATATAAAAAATATAAAATAGTACAATTAAATTAAATAAATTATTGTATTATATTCATACAATCAATATTAAGATGTGGTACATACCAATACTATCTTTGTAGCTTAATAAGTTAATTGTTAAAAATACATATTTGAAATAAATGAAAATGTTGCAAAATTTCATAAATCATAAATAAATTAAAATTATAATCGAGAATTAAATAATTTTTCACATCTTTAAAATATTTATGAAAAAAAGTACATAACAACATTTAGTTTTCTTTACAGAACTAGCCCCAACTATTTAAATTTTTTTCATATAAACTTACATTAAAAATTATGTTATGTTTTATGCTGTTATTCCACTCATCACATTTAAATTTAATCATCTTTAATTTAAATGAAATATTAACTTTGCGACTTAAATAAATTTAAATACAGTAAAGGAATTTAAGCTAAAAGTTTCACAGTTAAATTAGTGATTAAAATTGAAATTTACTTGAATTTAAATTTAAAAATTTAATAATCAAAATAGCGCAATATTTTTTTTCTGCTCTTTCTACCTTATTGAAATATTTTTTAAGTATCTCTATCGAACTATATTAAGCGATTTCAAAATTGTTAATTCGTTTAAGATTTATCAATACAGAACATATAGCCGCTATTTTCGCTACGTAATCTAACCTATAAAATTTTAAGCTTGTGCTCTGTAGTGCAGCTGTAGTTTGACATTAATGAAGTTTAATCCAATATCCAATCCACTTAGCGTAAGACTCGTAAATGATTTAAGTATCTAGAGATTTATTTATACAAAGAAATATTTTTTATGTAAACGATATATATGTTGACATGTCTTACATATGAGAGTTGATAATATAGATTTTGCAATCAATTTTATCTCTTGCGTTAAATCCAATGAGTAGATAGACTGGTATGATTGTTTGATGAGTGTTTTGCAGGAAACGAATGTTTTCAAGTGGTAAAAATAAAAGAACATGTATAAAAGGTATCTTGAATGTAAATAAAGAAAGAATTACTTGTCTATATAAGAATATTTAATAAAAAATAATTTATATCTCTTGTACGGAGTCTAATAAGTAGATGGATTGCACAAAAGAAATTATGTAATTTTAGCTACAAACCATGAGACACTATAATACCCAGTATTTCTGGGTATAATTACTCAACTGCTGTAATTTTAACATAATTGTTTAATAAAATATATAAAAATAACTTTTTAAAAACCACGCTTATATTTAAATGTACTAAAAAGAGGAAAATAAATTTTTTCCTGGTTATCCAAAATTTTTAGAAACAAATAAAAGCGTGGAGCGCTTAATCATCATTGTAAAATATATAGTTTCCTGGCGCTCCACGCTTTTATTTCTTTCTAAAAATTTTGGATAACCAGGAAAAAATTTATTCTCCTATTTTAGTGCGTTTAAATATAAGCGTGGTTTTTAAAAAGTTTTTTTTATATATTTTATTTTCTGCATTTTAGTCTTGTCATATCTTGACAAGTTTTTTTTTAATGTGTTTTCTCCTGGAATAAAACTATATACATGCAAAATTTCAGTGAGATCAGATGATGGACAGTGGTCTAAAAATTGGTTACAAGATTTGACCGTGACAACAGTGTGAGTTAATATAAGCGTAATAAAAATACATAATATCAGAACTATTACAAATATTATGTAATATGATATTACCAACGGAATGGAAAAGTAAAAATGTATGTAATATTACAGGTTTTCTAGTACAGTTTCTTTTAGTAAAGTTTCTTTTAGTAAATTTGTAGAATTTCAGTTAAATTTGCTGTCAGGAATTTTCCATAAATAAGTAAAATTTTCTAGAAAATAATTTTGCAATATTATAAATTGTTCGTGCTACACCCTTTTGAGTACATGACATGATTGTGTATGTATGTATAAAGCGTTTATCAATGCTTTGTGGAATCAAACCAAAGTGTTTAACAGTATTTTATACAATCGCAGTTTAATAAAATTATTGATAACTTCTCGTGAAGAATGTAAAACAAAACATTTGTTATATAAACAAAATAAACTACTACCAACATTTCTAATTCTATTTTCCCAAAGAATAAATAATAAATCTCACTGTGGTACTACTGCAGAATATATATATATATATATATATATATATATATATATATATATATATATATATATATATATATCAGACAATTCTGCTTTAATCAACACTTTGTATTATAGTGATCTATCATTTTCACTGCATAGTATAACTCGGTCAGGTCATTTCGACAAATGCAATTTCACATTGCATATTTGCATATAGGGTGCATATGGTGCATGCGCATTTGCTAAATGCGTTGGTGGACAGATTACTTGACACATACGCCCTCGCGTTTAGACACTTTGATGTTATCAGAGTTATGGTACAATTGCGCGCCATGACCGGGACTTGATGGTTGCGAATGAAAGTGCTAAACAGCGCAACAGAGTACTTGCAAAAGAAATTCTATTTGTATTTTTACAGATTATCTTTGATTAAAATCGAATATAATATATTCAAAATAAATTTAATATATTTTTAATTTTTTTCTAAAATACTGTAAAAATTAAAGAAGCATTTAGGTAAATAAAAAAATCGGTTTTAGGTTATAGTTCTGTATTAATATTTATTAATAAATAGGAGAGATCGGGTACGAAATAGATTAGTGTATGATGAGTGTAAAATTGAAAAAAATGTTGTAGCAAAAGTTGGTGTTAGTCAGTTAAGATGGTTCGGACATGTTGAGTGAATGTCTAATGAACGTTTGATTAAAAAAATGTATTTGAATGATTTTGATGGTATACGTTTGCGTGGACGTCCGATGAGTGGTTGGAGTGGTATGATTGAGAGTGTTTTGCGTGAGCGAAAGTTTCCAAGTAGTAGGAATAAAAGAGCATGTATGAGAGGAATTATGAATGTGGATGAAGCAAAAGTTGCTTGTTTGGATAGGAATGTTTGGAGGCGACTGATTTCGGAATGATGAAAAGAGTTTGTGCCACGCCCTTTTGGGTACATGGCGTGATTGTGTATGTATGTATGTAATAATCGACATATATCTTCTAAACAAATACATAATTTATTTTACAAGTACCCTATTATATTTCAAAAGATTAATACATAATCTGACATTAAAAGAGTCGTTTATAAGTTTATTGAACTCATTATAAATTTTATATTAAAACATTAAATAAATAAATTAAAAAATAATAAAATTAGTAGTTATTACACCAGCTTCTGTATAGTATATGTAAATAAACAAATTACAATAAATATATTAATTACAAAATTGTGCAGCATGACTGATTCAAAATAGTATTTAATGACAATAAATTAACTGTAAATTGTAAATAAAATTGTTTATGTTTTAATAAATAATTTCGCAAAATAAACTCGTTATTATATATGTGAGTAATATCTTCATTTGTTTTTATAACGTATTCAATTATTTCTGATTGTAAGCATAAATGAGTTTATGTATTTAAAGTGTAACAACTAATATTTATGATAATTATTTTTTTTGAAAAATATTCACGCGTATAATTTATAAAAATAATAAAATAAAATTATACTTACCTGAAGTAAATTAAATTTTGATAAAAATTATTCTGACGATTTTAGTTTCTCTTATTATGACTTAATTACATATATACTGTATTTAATCTCAAAACAAACCTAAAAATAATCAATCCTGTAGTTTCTAGTATCAATATACGGAAAATGCTATTTTAGATAACGTTGTACTAACCAGCACGCTCTAAAAAGCGTCATATTTAAAAATGATTCAATTTGAAAATTTTTTTAGACGGGAAATATATGTAAACGTCAAAAAAAAAGGGATTTTTTGATATTTTTTTATGTTTTAATAAAATCGTACAAAATAAAACTGTTTATTCCGTGTAATTATATATATTTTCAGTAATAAATACGATTTTTTTAAATAGTTTAAATAAAAAAAAAACAAATGTTTAAAGAATTTTAAAAATGAAATAAAGCATTTAACTTGCAATGAAAAGTTTTGAGTTCGAATTCCAGTCGAATGCCATATTTTTTTTAATTTAATATTTTAAAATATTATTTATATTTAAATATAAACATTTTTTTTATTCAACTAACTCATGAAATTTATTTTAATTTTGTTAAATTTATGAATTAAAGGGGGAAGACTTTTGTCGTTTACAATTTAGAAAAGTTTCAACCAAATTGGTTGCAGTTTGTGGACTCGTTTGTGGACTCGTGTTTAAAAAAACATTGGTCCGTTTTCCAGACTTCCGGACAACACTCAAACATAGAAAAACATTTTTGGTTACTCTGCCCAAAAGTTAACTAAAAAATCTAGGATGTACAATAAAATTTATTTTAAAATTCATATAATTACCAAAATGGCAGCATTTTGGAAAAAAGGTGTTTTTTTTTATATAAAAAATCAACTTTGAAAGCACATAAAAAAACGAAAAAAGTAGATATCAAAAATATCCCACTCTACATCTTAGAAAATTCAATTCTCTTCTTTTAAAGAAAAAATTAAATCAATTGAACCAATAGTTTTCAAGATATCTTCTATCTATTTTATCTCCTGTGACACGACTTTGTAAAAAACGATGTAACTCCGCAAAAAGTTTTAATTCCGAAACACCAATTTAGCCAAATATTCTACACTTTATAAGCTTTCAAAAAATGTTACAAAATAATCGATTTCTTGGGTAGTGTCTCCCCTTAAATTTAAATTTTATTAAATAGAAAATATATACTGTTTATTTTAAAGTATGTTTTCCTTAAATTTAAGCATGTACGATTTTTATTCAAAAAAAAATTGCTATCCGGAACTATGCAAGTTTTACGAGCGCCAGATAAAAGCCCTTTTGAATTTTAACACAAATACTAAACCAAATTCTTCGGTATATGTCTTGTAAACTTAACATAAATTTTCAAACTAAAAAAAAAGAAAAAACAACAATTGACAAATTATAACAATAACATGACAATTATGACCCGATCTTCTTTTAACAATAACAAAATACACCATCAGACATCAGAGTCGGCTGGTGAGTCACGATTCCAATCCTGATGTGCAATTGTTCATATTGTCACAAGCTCGCGTTTCAACAATGGTAGACAATATGGCCGGTTTTGCGATTGACACGTTAGATTATGTCAAAGTTTTTACGAATTTATTTGTATTTGTCAATAAGTTTTTGTTAATCGAGTGGACTAATTGACGGGGGATTTTAAATGATGATTCTCTCGGAAGAGAGAGGTTATTGTTGAGTTCGTCTTTCAAACTTCGGGTTGGAAAAGAAGAGATGCATTGTTGTGTTTTTGTATATGAATGGAAGATGGATGGACAGATTGTGATTGTAAAGATATAACCTATATTTATTGGTTGGTTATTTGCAATAATGATTGAAGAATGTAAACTGCAAGATGCTTTAACAATGTTCAGTTTAAGAAAGTAGTTAACGGGTTTTTACCGATGAATAATAAACTGATACAACTCTGTATTTTTTAAATTTGTAAACTAATAGAAATTAAAATTAAATAGCTTTCGGATTAAGTTCTGTAAATATTTTATTTAATAAACGACATTTTGATATGGTCTACAAACATCATCATCAGGAAAAAAATATATAAGCAAATACTGTTTTATTTTAATATAATGAGTCCTGAAATATTTTTTTACTATGTCGAAGTAGAAAGTATTAAAAGTGTATGATTTACTTTGCACTACTATTTTTTACAAAACTTTAATAACAGAAAAAAACCGGGGTTTAATTATCTAGAAAAAATATCTTAAAACTTGCAATATTGCAATGATAATAAGTTTATCTACAGCAATTTTTCAATATATTTATTGTATCAGAAACAATACCTATAAGTTTTTACATTGTAAATAAATTTATGCGATATAAAAATCCAGCTAAATTAAAAATAAAACAGCTTTAAATTTTAGTCTTAATATTTATTAATCATCGATATTTCGACGAACTTAACGTACGTCTTCATCAGGAAAATAGATACAAATAACATTTATAGTAAATAAACAGAACATGGAAACAAGTCAAATAAATAAATAGATCATAAAATATATAAATTTTTAATAAAAAGAAGCCAAATTTTATTTAAAACAGCTAAATTACATTCTCACATCCTAAAGGGGTAGATTTATTCAATTTTATCAAAATCATTAGGACTATTTTCAAAACAAAACAGAACTTCTAACTAAAGCTCTTATATTTTGATTTCATGAGTTTTGAAACATTTTTTACTATGTTAAATATACTTATACTTATTATTTAATAAGATAAAATTTCAAAAGCATTTTAGAAGTAAAATAAATTTGACTACCATCTTTAAACTAGTTATTTGAGACTAAATATTTTGAGGCACAAATTTTACTATCAATATCATCATCCATAACATTTCTAGTACAAGGTTTCTTGTATCATAATTGAAAATGTATTTGATTTATAAATTTTTTTGTCCGCCAGAAAATAAAAAAGTCACAAAGAAGCGAATTAAATGTACTTATATAAAAAATACTTCAATTTTAAAGTTATTTAAAATTATTTTGCTATAAATTTTATCACAACTTCTTTGTTCTATATTGCAATATAGAACGAAGAAGTTGCGATAAAATTTGCTTAAAATTGGAGTATTTGGACACGTATTGCAATACAAGAACCTTTTAAATATCTAATTCTTCAAAAATTTATCTTTGTATAACATTTAAATTAATTAATTTTACGATTTAGATGTCAATTCTAAAGAAACACTTTCATTTATTTTCAAAGTATGTTCAGCTGCGTATGCAACATTTGTATTCCAAGAATTTACGCAATGAAATCTATATAGCTACCCTTCTCTGTGTAAGAAAATTAATATTCTTAAGGTAAGATTTCATCAAGTTTGCAATAGTACGAATTTGATACTATACATTTGCAAACAAATGTAATAATAGTGTCTGCAGATTACTAAGCTAGGTGTTGGTTTTATCTATCTGCCAGATTGTCAAGAATTCAAGATTAATTTTAGGTTAGGCGCAAATAATTTCTAGAAATACATACTTACACAAACATACAGGGTTAATAAGCTGGTATCTGTGTGAACAGAGTATTCGACTTTTGATTAAAACGTATCTGAAAAGTTCGGCTGGTAGGACGTACTTTAATTTTAAAAATTAATTAAGTCAAAATGTTCAACTTATAAGTATGAGTTTTTTCAAAATTTTTCAAAATGTTTGAGAACAAAAACAAATTATATTATTTTGTAGTAGTAATATTTATTCTCGGTTTCATAATAGCGTGTTAAAATTAATCAAAATAATATAACAAACTATATATATACCGTGTGTTGACTTGGACCGTCGTACATAGGGATTTAGCATGTAAAATCAGACATGTGCAATTTCCTGCTTCCCAAATTATTTTACAAAAAGAACTTTGGGATAAATGTTTTAGGAAACACTTTTTTACATGTAAATCAATCAACAAATTTTTTTTTGGAACCATCCCAACGTCAGGAATTAGCCCTAAAGTTGTCAATAAATTGACTGAAAATGGCATTAGCCGTGAAATTGGAACAAAAATAAAACAAATGCTAAATGCTATATGCTATTTCACGGCTACTGCCATTTTCCAGTCAAATTCTTAACAAGTTTAGACCTAATTCTTGACGTTAGAAAGGTTCAAAAAAAATATTTAGGAATTGATTTACATGCAGAAAAGTATGCCCTAAAACATTTATCCCAAAGTTTTTTTTGTAAAATAATTTGGGAAGCAGGAAATCGCACATTTCTGATTTTACATGCTAAATCCCTATGTACGACGGTCCAAATCAACACACTGTATATATACAGCCTGTTTCAGAGTAAGCGCCTTATTTTTTTTTAGCCACACTATAGGTACTACTTTTAAAATATTTGGCAGTAATATGTTTCAGAACATTGTCTACACGATGGTGATATCAGATTTTCAATTGGACAAATTATTTCAAAATGGCGATTTTGAACTTTTTTTTTTAATGGGATGCCATATTTTTTTTTATTATTGAGATCCTAAATACATTCTGTTTACAATAGTATTTCGTTTTTCTTAAAAATTTATTTCTTTCCCTATCAAAAAGCAAACTAACATTTTGAACTAGTAGCGCATGTTATGTTATTTTTGTTCAAATATCAAGTAGCGGTAGACACAAAAGAAACAATTAAACTTTATTTTGTAATAAACTTCTACTTTTTGAAACTCATAATTAAAAATTTTCATCAAATAAAAATTAGGTATTTACAAAAAATGCTCGAAATGTTTTCCTTCTTTTTCAATACATAAATTGAAACGTCGTCCAATAGTGGTGTTTGACGTTCGACTATTAGTTTGTTTACCGCTACTTGATATTTGGACAAAAATAACATCGAGTGTACAACATTCATGCGCTACTAGATTAAAATGTTAGTTTGCTTTTTGATAGGGAAAGAAATGAATTTTTAAGAAAAACGAAATACTATCGTAAAAAGAATGTTTTTAGGATCTCAATAATAAAAAAAATATGGCATCCCATTAAAAAAAAAGTTGAAAGTCGCCATTTTGAAATAATTCGTCCAATTGAAAATCTGATATCACCATCGTGTAGAGAATGTTCTGAAACATATTACTGCCAAATATTTTAAAAGTAGTACCCATAGTGTGGCTAAAAAAAATAAGGCGCTTACTCTGAAACAGGCTGTATATATATATATATATATATATAAAATTAATTTCAATATCATATATATAGCATACGTCAGTATTAGATCATCTGCAAAATCAGCCTTATTAGTTTAATTGTCTAAGGTGAGGTGCATAAACAATTTAAGTTTGATATTATCGACGAATAATTGTTATCTATATAGATATATATGCTATTGTTATGTACTATATAGATAATTTTTTTGTTTTTCGCAATTGTAAATTACGTATGTCCACAATTAGAGAGACTAAACGTTTGTTGGTTAGTTATTGCGGCTAAAATTGACATACGATCATCCACCTACATTGTATCTAGAGTAATTGTAAATCAGTCTTTAAGTATAGATATATGTAAGTAATTTGTTGCCTGTGGGTATTAAATATATTGAGTTAGGCAATGATTTGAAATGATAACATCAATTTTTAATTAAAATGTATACAAACTTAATGTTATTCAAAATTTTATATTAATATAATAAAAAGTTTTTGAAATATATATTTAATCATATTCTAATGTTGATATTTTTCTCAAAAATTGCACAAGTGTTTGTTCAATGTTAATATTTAATCAGATTTAAACTTATAACGCGATCTTGCATTTTTTTTACAATCGCTAAGAATACTTTGAGAAACAATTTATTTTTAAAAATACAATTTTATCGGATTATTTAAATATCGTCGATATCGTTTGATAAAAAATGCCGATAGATGGCTTTGGCGGCGCGTAAAAGAAGAAAAGACAAAATAAAAAAATAAAAAACAAATGAAAAATACGGTTTCGTTTATTGTCAACTTAAACCGAAGAGCAAATAAAGAAATAATCGAAAAACTCTACAAGTATATAAAATATTTTTTGTATTTGACATATTACACAGTTTACAAATTTATATTACAAGTTTTTTTATAAAAATAAAAACGATGCTTTAATTTTTTTGAGTTAATATATGTGAGAAATTTATTGTGTATCTTACATATATAGTAATTTTTTAATGTTGTGTTAGTTAAAAGTATTTGTTTAGTGGATTGTAATTAAGAAATTAATACACACAAGATTTAGAAATTTAGCATAAATATAGTTTAGGATGATTAGTTAACATACGAGTTATAAAAAAATATCATAAACAATTTATAAACAAAAACGACAAAGTTGTAATATAATGAAAAATAAGTAATTATATAAATTAACTTGTTAGTAAAAAAAATTTTCAGAACTCATTATAGGAAAATTAAACGGCTTTAAGTTGTAGTTCTGTATTAATATTTGTTTATTATGAATCTTGTGTTAAATGTTGATAAGTGCAAAGTTTTAGTTTTTGAGAAGAGTGACTTGACAACTGAATGTATATATTGATGGTGCACGTTTAGAGCAGTTAGATGAATTTATGTATTTGGGTAGTTTGTTGTCTAGAGATGGCCGTTTTGATCGTGAAATTGAAAGGAGAATAAATGCTGGTTGTAAAATTTTGAGCGCTTGGGAACTTTTGCTAGAAATGTAAATGTTTCCAAAGAACCCCGTTTGAGTATATACAATGCAGTTTTGGTGCCTACGTTGATGTATGGTAGTGAATGTTGAGTTTGGTTGCAAAAGCATAAACGGAAAATGACTGCTGTGGAAATGAGATTTTTACGTGGGGTATGTGGTGTAAATAGGAGAGATCGGGTACGAAATAGATTAGTGTATGATGAGTGTAAAATTGAAAAAAATGTTGTAGCAAAAGTTGGTGTTAGTCAGTTAAGATGGTTCGGGCATGTTGAGGGAATGTCTAATGAACGTTTGATTAAAAAGATTTATTTGAATGATTTTGATGGTATACGTTTGCGTGGACGTCCGATGAGTAGTTGGAGTGGTATGATTGAGAGTGTTTTGCGTGAGCAAAAGTTTCCAAGTAGTAGGAATAAAAGAGCATGTATAAGAGGAATTATGAATGTGGATGAAGCGAAAGTTGCTTGTTTGGATAGGAATGTTTGGAGGCGACTGATTTCGGGATGATGAAAAGTGTTTGTGCCACACCCTTTTGGGTACATAGCGTAATTGTGTATGTATGTATGTAATTATCAACGTATTCAACGTACTCAACGTTCGTCTTCATCAGCAAAAATAAAGACGTCTATTGAGTTCGTCGAAATGTCGATAATTAATAAATATTGTACAAGACTTTAACCTGAAGCCGTTTTATTTTAATATAATAAGTTCTGAAAAAAAATTTTACTATGTTAAGTTTACAAATTTATTCCCACAATCACTACACCAATGACAAATTAACAAAAAGGTTATTTTACATCACTCAATTATTTTTTCCATTGTAAAGTAACTTTCCGTAAACTTTCAACGTCACAATAATGCCAGGATAAATTGAAAATAATTTATTCTCCCAGCTGAGAACCTAATTTAAATGTGTCCCATTATTTATTATAAAATATATTTTTAATTTATTTTTGAAAAAAAAACGAAGTTACTTTACAATCTTATAATTGAATGAGCAGTGAATTCCCGGACACCTTGTACTTATATGAATAGAAATAGGAGACGTGGTTTGATTAATTCGATTAAGCGTGACTGCTCTTCTAGTAAAAAGGATATTGTTAAGCGACAGCAAATTTACTTGGTAAACCAGAAATGGTCAGTTCAAATTTTGTTAAGGCGAATTTTTCAAAAAAGAAACTTTAATACTAAATATTAATGTCTTATATAAATAGTATAAACGCTTGTTGTGAAGCGTGAAAAAACTTTTATCAAAACGTTTTAAGGTTTATCGACTCCTTTCAAGGTGCACTATCAAAATCAAAATTTATGATTTTATTTTTGTTTTTTATAAGTCTAAAAACTATAAAGCTACAGAAACATCAAATTTTAATCTGAAACAAGATTAGAAGTATATGGGTAAACCCATATATAGACCAAAGTTGACAACACAATATTTTTAATAAAATTATAATTTATGTGGACACCAGAAGAAACTTTCTTGAAAATTTGATGAAAATCGAATAAATAATGTAGCTACAATGAATTTAAAAAAAAATGTGATTTTTTTCTCGATAAGTTAGCAACACTGTATTTTGTTAAAATTGCATAATTTATTTAGGCACTAGGAGAATTGAATGAATTTTCTAAAACTTTAGAATAAATAATATAGCCAATATGAATTTTTATAAACTTTAGTAATTTTTTTCTCGGAAAGTTGGAATCACTGAAAAAACATAAAACCACATGACCATCTTGGGTACTAGACAAATTTATCCTGAAAATTTCATTAAAATCGGTTAAACCGTCTAGGAGGAGTTGCGGCCACAAAATTTTAACTACGATCGAGCGAGCGAGCTGACGACGCACACACATACACCCACATAAACTAAGTTCAGATTTGTCATCTAGGGACTATATGAAGGATTTCTATACATAAATTTTTTTTTGAAAATGCGACACCTTACCAAACTCTATACCACTTTTCCTTGCAGTCAAAGTGGTAAAAAAAGACCAAATTAAATAAAACACCATTGTGAATGACAATTGAACAGCGTCATCGTAGCTTGTTCAAATTCATTCACAAAAATCTGAAGAACGAACAACATAAAAGCACAACATCCGACACAAAATACAAGAACTGATTTGCTCCAATCGGATTTCAAATTGTAATTTTCGCTTTAATTCAATTTATAAATAAAGACGATTTTTATCTCCGGATAGGTAAGCGATTCCGCTGGCTACAATGAATTGTGTGGCCTGTTAGGTCCGTGAGTAAAAAAGTGCGTTTAAAACCGAGTAAAAACTTTATAAAAACAGCCGAAGACAGGATATAAGAATTAGTTCTGGTGGTCAATACCTTGGAACTTTTATTATTATTTTTTTTCTTCTGTTGTGGCAGAACTGCCATAATGGAATGTTTGGAAATTATTTTTTATTTTGTATTTTTATTACTCCGAAGCAATGTGATTAGTAATTTATTGTAAATGATTGATATTGTGTTAATTATAAAGTAGCTAAACAGCTCAGCATTGGTCAGGTGTATGCTTAATTATCTTATAAAATATTTAATTTACAAAAAATAAAACGGCTTTAGATTATAGTTCTATATTAATATTTATTAATAATCGATGGTTCGATGAACTTAACGTACGTCTTCTTCGGGAAAATTGATACTAATGACATTTATAGTAAATAAACAGAACATAGAAACAAGTCACTAAGTTCTGTTTATTTACTACGAGTATAAAACAATTCAGCTCAGCATTGCTCAGGTGTATGTTTAATTATTTTATAAAATATTTAATTTACAAAAAATTAAACGACTTAAATTATAGTTCTGTATTAATATTTATTAATAATCGACGATTTAATAGACTCAACGTACGTCTTCATCAGTAAAAATGGTAAAAATGATATTTATAGTAAATAAACAGAATATATAAATAAGTTACTAGTACCTATAATAAAAAAATCTTTCAGTACTTATTATATAATCAATCAATCAATAATCAATGTTCCGATGACTTCAACGTCCGTCTTTATCAGAAATAATAATAAAATGATTTGCATCAGTTTTCTTATGAAGACAGACGTTGAGTTTGTAGAATCGTCGACTACAAATAAACGTTAATATAGAACTTTAACCTAAAGCAGCTTATATTATCTCACTCTGTTGTCCCGGGTTGTCACGGTCAAATCTTGTAACCAATTTTTAGACCACTTCTTATCATCTGATCTCACTGAAATTTTGCATGTAGTTTTATTCCAGGAGACAACACAATATTTTAACAAGAAAAAAAAAAGATTACAAGATATGACAAGACAACAAGACTAAAAAGCAGAAAATAAAATATATAAAAAAAACTTTTTAAAAACCAACGCTTATATTTAAATGCACTAAAAAGAGGAAAATAAATTTTTTCCTGGTTATCCAAAATTTTTAGAAAGAAATAAAACCGTGGAGCGCTTAATCATCATTGTGAAATATATAGTTTCCTAGCGCTCCACGCTTTTATTTCTTTCTAAAAAATTTGGATAACCAGGAAAAAATTTATTTTCTTCTTTTTAGTGCATTTAAATATAAGCGTGGTTTTTTTAAAAAAAATTTATATATTTTATTTTAATATATCAACACATTATATTCGATAAATTATTAATAACTTAATAATTTTTAATCTTGACGTAAATTTCTTTATGTGTTTATTTAAAACTTTATAGAATAATAATTGTACTCTAATTAGCTTACTTTTAAATTAATATGAGATTTATTAGAATTGATTTTTTTATAAACTAAATTTCATCTACATTTATTTGAAAAAGAAGAAAAAAAATTAGATTAAATTTTAACGACATTTTACTTAGTTGACCATCATCTTGCAGAGCATATTAACAATACAAATACTATAATCATATCAGGTATCCTCTGTCGGGAGCAGATTTCGTAGCTACCTCCTGTAGAGGACCACCAGGTTACCCAGCATGCAATAGTGCAATCATTATGGCAACTGACTCAGCTTCCTACCACCGACAACCATAACCGTCCATGAATTTCTTTTCAAAAAGTACAACTGTAATATTTTTATCTTTTTAGAATGTATTAATTTTATTAGACAATATTAAAAATTTTAAAAATTAAACCAAAATTATTAATATAAGTACGATTTTAACTATCAATCTTTAAGATACCAGTCGAATACGCTACCACTAAATTATAACTGACTGTTCAAGACTGAATTCTATCGTATATATAATTATTCAATTTAGCAAGTAAAGTATAAAATATGATCAATTTAGTCAAAACCTTTCAAAATGTTATTAAAGTTGACAAATCAATCAAAATATTATTAAATTAATATTATCTTCTTCTTTTATCTGCTAGATATATACATATATGTTTTTAAAGCTTCATTCACATTAGAAACATAGTATTGATATGTCGACAATACCGCATTTAGTTTTACTTTTCATGTAATTTACAAAAAAAAATTGTAATAACAAAGAAACAACTAGAATAAAAAAAAACTATTTAATACAGATTAATATGTACCAATAATATAAAAAGTCAGCACGATACACTGGGCAAAATTGATGTAAATTTGCATATTCTATGAATGTATTTAAAAAAAAAATTGTAATATTGCGTTAATTATCATAGTAAAAAATATAGAATGCTGCTATTTTACTGTTAATTATTATTATTTATTATTATTATTATTCCTATAAGATCCTTTGAGAATCATAGGGCACCATTTGGTGTTTCTATAGAAAAGCTTTAGATAGCCAGGTTAGTCTTACTATCTTTTCATTCTGTATATATTATTTCATTAATTGTATCTTTCCATTTTTGTTTATTTCTTGCTGTCCTTTTTAAATTGCTCCATTCTTTATGAATCTTCTTGTGCTCTTCATATGTTTGTCTTTTCCAGGTTGTTGATGGTTTTCCTTTTCTTTTTTCGTCATTTTCTTTTCGTAACGTATGATCTATCCAGTTCCATTTACGTTATTTTACTGTTAATAGTTATGTAAAATTACATAAATTTATATTACATTTTTTATAGTGTATAGCCGAGAATGTTTAAGCGTTAGGTATTACCGAATATAATACGAGATTCAATGGTTCGAATCCGTTGGCCGATGTTTTTATTAGACGTAAAAATATAAAATGCTACAAGATCAGCCATTAATTAAACAGAATCGGACACAACAGTTTGATTAGTTGTTTGTTTTAAAAACATCAGTAGTTTAACATGATAAACCTAACAATATAACAATTTTATAAAAAAAAAAAATCAATCAGTGTGAAATGGCAATAATTTAAATAAAATTTAACAATTTATAAATTCTGTAATTTAATTACTTATTTTGTTACCTAGTAATTTATTTCGTTATTCTATTTATTACTGTAAATGTTATTTGTATCATTTTAATCAGTATCAGTATTAATATATACTTAACTCTCTGCCTGTGAATAAAGCTTTAAAATTGATATACATATAACTGGTTCTACAAGAGTTTGTAGGCAAAATAAATTTATTATAAAATGCTAATTTACATATACTCTGTCACCAGACAAGATGTCATCTTTAGCTCTACATAAATAGTGAAAATATTAATTATGACACGTTGCTAGGCAACCAATCTACTAAGATTTATAAACATGTCAAAACAGATGTAATTATTAACTTGTCAATATCACTTTAGTTTCTTGTTTAACTAAACTTAAATTAATTTTACATCGATTCTCATTAAAAATAAATTTCAAGTAAAATACTACTTATTGGATCATAAATGTTGAAATAGCTAAAGATTCATGCATAAATATAGAAATACTTACCAATTTTTAGATGCTAGATTTCAAAAATGTTTAATATAATTACAATTATAATTCAAACACTTTATAGGTAGTTTTTTAAAAGTTTGTACATTTAATGATTTAATGAATAATATAAAAATTTAACAAAGATTTATGAATCAAAAATTAAACATTCTGTACATAGTAAACTAATATTAATATACAGGGTGTAACAGAATAACTATTCCTAATTTTCAGAAATGATAGAGGGCACATAAAGAAACATTTTTTTATTAATAAACTAGTGTCCGGAATTATTTTTTTTCGGCAGTCGATTGTACATCGTTACAATTTGTGTATCGAAAATGGTGGTCGTAACTTCGAACAATTTTTATAAGGTTTAATGCACTATTATTTCTAATAAAATGTTCCTTAACTTAACTACTCTTTGATGTTTTGATTAAGATTGTTTTTAACGATATCTAGTGTATCTTGGCACCGAAAAATTTCCGGACACTAGTTTATTAATAAAAAATGTTTCTCTAAGTGCACTCTATCATTTCTGAAAATTAGGAATAGTTATTCTGTTACACCCTGTATAGTAAAAAATCTTTCAGAACTCATTATATTAAAATAAAACTGTTTCAGGTTAAAGCACTGAGTTAAATAAAATTTGGCTTCCACTAATTAAAAATCTATAAATTTTATGAGCTAGTTACTTATTAGTTACCTAGTAACTTGTTTCTATGTTCTGTTATTTACTGTAAATATCATTTAGATTGTATAAACATTTTAACTAATATTTATATGTATATAAAACAAAAATTGTTAAGTTTTTTATCTATATTTATAATAGTAGAACAATTAAAACAATATAAATATAAAAAAATTACGAATCATTGTATAGTATTATCATATAATCATCTTTTTGTTCTGAAATATCTTTACTAAGCAGCTATTTAACAACTTACTAACAAGTTACTAACACACAGGCCATTGATAACATACATGAAATTGACAGGTAAACATATAGAGATATCATACCATTCGAAATCATCTTATAAATGCAGTACACATTCGAATACCACACCGACTTCAATTCATACAAGATGCGATGTAAATAAATGCCGGTATAGACTCTGCAGGACGCTAAATCAGATATTATTAAAAGTAATTGTCCGAACTGATCGTTGCATCTCGTGTGAATTATTATATATTTTTCCCGTATCAGTTAATTAGTTTTGTAAGATTTACAAAGAGAGACAAACTTGTAGACCGCATTGATGATAAAATAACTGAATATTTTTATCTATAGCATATTTGTAACTATGTACGTAGATAAAATTAATATTTCACCAACAAAAATTTTGATTTTGAAAATTGAAATATTTAAAACAAAAGAAAGAATCTTTTAATCAAATCAAGATGAGATGTTAATTTTTAGAATCAGAATTTTGAGATAAAAATTTAATTTACTTGATTATGTCGTTTAGGTATAAGTACATAAAATAGTTTTTTTCACGAATGAAATGTTTAATCCAATCTCAAAAGTAAAAATTAACACTTTATGCATAAGTTCCATATAATTTTATCAATCTACTATTAATATTCATGGGTCTTCATAAGAAAAACAAAAAAAAAATTATAAAGAAAAAAATTACATCAATCAATGTAAAGACACTGATTTAAATAAGATTTGATTTTCTTTAATTAATAATTTATAAATTTTATAAACTACACTATAAAAAATTTTGTTAATTTTACATAAAAACCCGGGCCAATTGATTTACACCAGTTTAATATGTAAATTTACAGACGACACAGAAAATTTTTATCATAATCTGAATATAAAATACGTCTATCTTTGTAAGTTTATTTACTTTTTCGGCAAAAAAACATATATAATATGGTAAATTAATTATTTTAATTAAATTTATAAAATTATATTATTTTTACATTGGTTTTGCTGAAATAATATGTAATTTTTTACTATGTTTTTTATGTAAAATGGCAACTTTCAAAATACATTCTTTATGAAAATTTAAAAATGTATGTAATTATACCAACAATAATATTACAGAACTAAGTAATTAACCTGTTTATGGAAAATTGTAAATAGAAGTTTTGTAAATTTACTAAAATAAACTTTACTTAAAAAAAATGTAATATTTCATACATATGTACTTTTCCATTCCGTTGGTAATATAATGTTTGTAATAGTTTTGATATTATGTATTTTTAAAATATAAAATTACAGCAGTTGAGTAATTATACCTAGAAATACTTGGCATCATAGTATATCATGGTTTGTAAGTAAAATTACATAGTTTTTTTAGAGTGTAGTTATTCTTTTTGTTTGTATTATTTTTTAACAACATCTAATGTCACAATAATATTCGATGAAATTAATGATTCATCTTTAATTTCAACAGAATAATCACGAAATTTAACGTCCATATTCTTTTTTATACATTTTTTAGTACGTACATCAAACAGCGTAATAATAAAATCAGTATCGGCCACTTCCTCACTAGTTAATGTAGTATACATACATATCTTATAAACTAACTTTTCTTTAACATACTCAAAAAATATACCCTTATAATACGGAGCATAAAATCGTCTAAACTGTCTCTTATCAAATGTAAAACACCAGATATTCGTTGATATGAATAATCCATAATCATGCGTCGTCATATAATGATGAATTACTTCGAGTCCACTTAAATTCGTACGACACGGTTTAAATGCGCACTCAGTAAGATAATCACAAAATATTGTTTCGTGTTTACGACATTTAATCTCAATATCTTTGTATGTACATCCTTGGACAGAATTTTCACACAATCTTTTCGGTGCACAACTATCGCATCTCCATTCGTTGTCTTTGTTTTGACGTTTCACAGTTTTAACATGACACTCGGCACATATCAATACCACTAGTTTACTATTAATATCCACATTTAATTCATTTACACTTATATTAAATATTATATAATTGTGTTTGCTTGTTTGTTTAGGCAAGTTATTCATACTTACTTCAATTGCATTATTATAACTAAAATTTTTATGTTTTCGGTTACCCTTTTGAAAAGTCAAAGTGAAATTGGTAGCTAAAGTTGTTTCTCCAAGAATTTGTAAAGTATGATAAATCGTCTTGCTCGACAAACAGATTTTGGTGTGCAGCAGGAATAGTACGTTAAAAGCAATCAACAGGAATGTTTGCTGGCTTGCCTTGGAAATATCCTGCTGAAGGTTACATGAATTTTCCTTTAGTTTATCAGGATGAGTACTGGTAATATGCTCATAACACTGATATTTTGTACCAGACCAGTCACACGCTTCTGATTCTACAACTGGACAATTGATTGTACGGTATTTACATCTACTGATATGATCTTCATCGCCAAATTTAATTTTCATCTGACAACCTTTGATTTAATATAATAAAAAATCTTTTAGAATTCAATATATTAATATTAAAGCTTTATTATTTCAACCTTTGTTTTGATTATTGCAAGGAAATAGAATTTGTTTAGCCAGCACTTCATAGTTAACATCACGAAATAGATATTTTTCTTTGTCCTGGATGTTGCAAGATATTGGTAACTGTTTGGGCAGAAGTTCATCATTGGTATTACGCATTCGATGATCTTGATCAGACGCAATCTTACAGTAGCCACAATAACTCTTTCCTTCAGCATTGATAAAGACAGGAGCTATCGATAGATACCCCAAGCATATGGAACACTTTAATTTCTCAAACACATCCACTGATATCTCCATAATTGTGCAACAAATTCTACTATTTCAAATTATTGTACTGATTAATATGCTGTAAGATCACGCTTCTTATACAAAAATTGAGCTAAAAGATAACATAATATTGTAGATATGATAATGTTTGGACAGGTTTACTTACAATGTATTTTAAATACCTGATAACGAATTAGTTTGATAAAAATTAAATAATCAATAGATACATTAAATCAGTTTTTAGTAGGGTTACGGAATCAACAAAAAAATTGACTCCAAATTCGATTCTTGTACTTGGAATAAAGGCTTTATAATTCTGTATTAATTTTTATTAATAATCAACGTTTCAACATACTGTATGTACATCATCATGATGATGTACGTGGAGTACGTTGAAACGTCGATTATTAATAAAAATTAATACAGAACTATACTCAAAGCCGTTTTATTTTAATAGAATGAGTTCTGAAAGATTATTTATTATGACTTATACGAAGAATTAGACTTCGACTCAAACTCGTAAATAATTTAAAATCTAGCTCCAACTTTGGCTCCAATTATAAAGTATTCAATTTTTAACCTCAACCGAATAAACCGACTAGAATAAATGTAACAAAAAAAACTTTTTTTTTTACTGTAGTGTGCAAAGATTTAAATGTTAAAATATAAAACCAAAATTTATGTTTCTAACATACTTTAATATTAAAACGTTATTTTAAAATAATTATTAATTATATATTATTTTGTTGTATTTTTTCTAACTTTACTAATTTTTTTCTAAAAATGATAATTGTCAATGCCTTACAAGTTTTGTATTTTGAGAACTATTAATGTGTTTTATTTAATATCGAATTAAAATCGGAGAAAAATTGTTAAAATAGATTAACAGGAAATTGTAGCGTGTGCGAGAGACCGGACGTAGTCTGTTGACCTCATGTTTACGCATCAGTGTTTCGCTTACAGATTTATAAACTTTACTGTATATATATTTTTCTCACTTATTGCATGCATAATATTTTGAGACTTAAAATCAGTTGGACGAAAAAAAAATTGTTAACTTTATCAATGAATTAACTATGCAATCAGATTGTCAACTGTCTTTAAAACGCTACATTTATTCATAAGCAGTTAACAAAAGAGTTAAGTTACAAAGCGTTTAAAAATGTCAGACGTCAAATACAATATATATATATATATATATATATATATATATATATATATATATATATATATATAAGTATTTTAAACAAAATAAACAAATTATATTTCCAAATTAAATATTAATTGTTTTTGCTAATTTTTACTTTAAAACAACATCTAAAAATATAAAATATACTTGAAAATTCAAACGCATTAAACAAAATTAAATATTAATAATCTATTTATAGCATTATAAGATTATGTGAGAATTTAAAGATAGTTATCAATATTTATTTTTTACTTAAATTATTTTTCTACATAATAATATTTAATTTTATCAAATATTTATGAAATCGCTAAAATATCAGTTTAAATAAATATTTGATAGCAAATTTCTCTGATATTTTTAATATCACGTTCATCATAGCGTTAATGTAGATATCAAACCAATTACATAAGCACGTATCTCATGAAAGTAACTTATTGAAATATGTATAAAATGTCATTAAATGTTATTTATAATATGATTTATAACATGAAGCAAAGTTTAAAATGATCCTTCTCAGTAAATAGTTCTTGTTTGTTTGTTTTTATTTCCAGTAAGAAAAACTAGTTTTTACTCTAATTGTCCTTCAAAAATATGAATAACATTCCACATATATTTTACTAGAATTAAATTCTTCAATTAAAATTATTTTCTAGCAAAAACGTGTGACACTATATTCTCTATTACAAATCAAACTTATCTTGAGAAGACAGATACGTATAAATTTATTCCATTAGCTTATCAATAAAATTAAATAAATTACAAAAAACTTCGTTCTTTTAACTTAAAAACTTAATATTTAACAATGTTGAATTTTATTAAATTAACAAAATTTAGATAGTATATCTCCTAGAACACCAAAGTTTATTAAAATTATGTATTTAACACAATTATGTTTTACTGTGTTGATACAAAAAATCTAATTTTGTTTCCTAAAGTTTTTATATATCATCGATAATTTAGAAAATTTTGAATTTAAAAATTACATTCATAGTAACACAAACAGTAAGACGAGAAAAAAAAATGAATATATTAGAATTGCCACACATTACGTTTAAAAAATAAAAGAAGATCGCGCGCTTATACAGAAACCAGTAGAAAACAATGGCTGCATAAACAATTGAACAGAGCAAAATATCTGCAAAGTATATCGGGTGGCGCGAATATATTTTGAATTATGAGAAAAACCCGATGCGCAAATGTTTCTATTTCGAGAGAAAGAATTTCTATATAAAATATAGACGTTTATTGTATAATTTGTAGTTTGTCGTGACTTTCATGTCTAAAGAATAGTGTTTAAAATTAAAATACTATCCAAGGTTGTTCTACGATTTTGTTAAAGTTGATTGCATAACACAGTTTATAAAACAATCGATAAATCAAGATATTTGTAGAAATAAAAATTAATTTTTTTTTTTTAAATGAAGAATATATTAAAATAAAAAAGCTTTGGGATTAAGTTTTGTCTATATTTTATTTAAATATCTACGTTTCTATATACTCCATGCATATGACACTCAAAACAGAGTTTCGACCAGCTTGGCCACGGCTTAGCCCCAGCCGTAAGTATCTGAACTCAACACAATAAAAATCGTTTTCTGCTCTTCATAACATAATTTACTATTACATACTTGTAACATTATTTTATTTACTATTACTTTATTTTTTCAAATCAATTATATTATAAAAATGGTCTCATTAGCTTAAAAATCAGTTATTTCGTTAATAAACATCTTCATTATTTCAAAATCTAAAATATAATTTCATCGATAAAACACATAATTATTAATAATTTTATATTATACTAATAACTACATTATTATAAAAATAATAAATTAAATATATATTTTGAAACAAAAATAATGAGAAATTTTATCGAGGAATTTGATCTTTATTTTAATAGTAGATGCTAATTAAGTAAAGCTCAATTTATTTTCTTTTTCATAAGCATATTGTATTCTTAAATTTTTTTAATAATAAGTATTAGATTTTTTTTCGTATCTTTGTAATTATTACTAATAACACAACAAAAAAATATATACAAATATTTAATTTGCTAAAATAAGTTAGATTACATCAAATATAGTAAAAAATCTTTCAGAACTCATTATATTAAAATAACAAAGCTAACAAATTGTGTAGATAACTATAATTAAAGGTAACAACAATTTATACAACTGGTTTTTATTTTAGATATGTATTCACAAATTTTACAAGCTATAAACCTTTAATTACGTACCAAAAAAAAATAAATTTATCAAAATAACGTGTTTTTCATAAAATCTACGAACGCAATACGTATTTTACATTAATTATTGCAAATTTTTATATTATCAATATTTGTTTTATAATTTAAGTTATTCAACTATAGAAATTTTCTAAATTCTTTATACATAAAATTAATTAATATTTAAAAATCCTTGTTTTTCAAGGTTGAACAAATACATTAGACATATTTTAATAATAATAAAATAAAAAAAATATAAAAAAAGGATTATTCACCTAAACGGATATGACATAAAATACCGGAAAATAATTAAAATTAAACATCGTACTCTTTTTTTACACACGAAATATACAGGGTGATTCATTTAGCAAGTCATCTCGTCTTTCTCATTATTCATAAAAGTAAAATTTATAAACGCCACAAACATTAACCTTATGACAAAAATGTGTTCTTACACAAATTTTATTTTATATTCTGTTTTTTTTTTCTGCACTTATTACAATCTATTCATATTGAATTAAAAATAAATATAATTTATATAAAATAATAACTGTTTTAGGATTAGATTCTGTTTAATTATTTAAAAAAAAAAAACGACGTTTTGACGAATCTGAATGCTTTTCTTCATCAGGTCAAAAATTTATCAATGGCATTAAAGCAAATTTACTTTAATGTCATTGATAAATTTGTAAATAAATAGGTGGCATATTATATTTTCAAATTTTTCTATTACATAAATTTATTTAATATGAAGACGGTCGGTTCTGTGGTGGCCACAGCAGATTTTTTTTAAATAATAATACGTTTAGTTTGATATACACTGTATATAACCAAAGTCTTTAAGAATCATACGGTATTTAGTGAAACATAAAATAACTACAACAATTTTATGCCAAATTATATTCAATTTTACATATGAGCATTTAACTAAATTAGATTCTGCTTATAAAATAATTGATTTATTATCCCAATTTGTTACGTTAAAAATACTTAAATAACATTAGGATTTACAATTAATACTATAGTTTCATTTTTGTGTTGAAATTGTTCTTTTAAAAGTACAATGATAACACTTATTTCTATATAAAGCACTTTAGTACCTAACTAAATTTATTTGCATTTTTAATTCATTAATACTTGAATTAAAAGAGTTTGTACCACACCGTTATGGATATATGGTGTGATTTTGTATGTATGTTAATATAAGCAAAATATAATTATATTGAAAAATTCATTAAAACTAAAGTGCTTAGATAGTAACAGAGAAATCATAATATAATTTTTCTACAAAAGTTGGCAAAACTGCAAAAAAAATAACTCAAATGACCAGTTTGAGCACTAAAAAACCTATCCTAAAATAGTCTAGCAGGAATCTTGCAGGAGCTGTCAAAATAATTAAACAAAATGGCAACTCGTTTTTTAAATCTTAATTCATTTAATTCTTTGCAGTTTTGCCAAGTTTTAGAGGAGAAATATTAAAGTTTTAAAAATTATATTTTGATTATTCTTTTTCTATCTAACTAACATTTTTAACTAACTTCTGCTTGAATAAAAAGAATTTGTGCCACACCCTAATGGGTATATAAATATAACGTAATTGTATATATATATATATATATATATATATATATATATATATATATATATTATAACATATTCAATACATGATTATAGTATTAATGTAAAAAGATAAAATTATCTAATTTTGTAATTATATCGAAAAATTCATTAAAATCCGATAAACAGAATAATCAAAATACAATTTTTAAAACTGTAATATTTTTTTCCAAAAATTGGCAAAACTTCAAAAAAAATTACATGACCAATTTAGCATTAAAGAAATCTATCCTAAAATAATCTAGCAGGAATCTTGCAAGAGTTATCAAAATAATTAAACAAGGCAATAATTAGTATTTTTTAATCTTACTTTATTCTATTCCCATTTTATCGTCAAACTTATAAACTCGGGTATTTTTACTAGTTTATTATAATTGACAAAAAAAAAACAATTTCCAGAGAAACAGTTATAACCTCAAAAATATTTTTCAACTTACGAATTTTACGTAATTTTTTTTCTAGCTTCCTCTCAATTTTCTAGTGCAAACACATATTAAAATTAAAATAATAACAACTACGATATTTTGTCAACAATATAACAATAGTTCTGCACACAAAAAACTATTATTGTAATAATTTTTCTGTCGCTATAATCATTGTTTCATTGCCGTAATAATTTCTTTCATTTGTGTACATCAACTTGAAGCGCAGAGGCGGATTGTTCATATTAGAAACATCACAAAATGGCTAACCAATTCGTATAAAAAACCAATCTTATTTGTCCCTATAAGAATTTAAATGTTCCATCGAAAATTTGTATCTATTTGTATAATTTGTTTTTCAAAATCAATTCTAATTATTACAGTAGAAATAGAAGTATGATAGCGAAAATTGGAAGAATTTTTAAAAAAAATTTATTACTTGAAATTGCACATACTATTAAGATCATATTCTAAGAAATAAGAAAAAAATCGCAGAGATAAGTACATTCTAAAAAAATTTGGTAATTTAAAAAAAAAAAACTTGGGGCAACTGATATTTCTAGTTTTAAATGTTGGAATATTAAAGTTAATTAATGGCAAAGATAGAAAATCATCAATATGATTAAAAACCTAAAAATCTTTTACTTTTTTTTTTAGATTAGGTATACACAAAAAAAATTTTTTTTTAATTCTCTGATAAATTTTGAATAAAATAATATTTTCTCTTTAGTACTAAATTAATCGGTTTATTTTGTTAGTCACCTCTATAAAGAAATTTGAGAAATCTAAAAAGAAAAGCCATTATAATTTGCACTTAGTACACTCCTGATTTTAACTATATTATATGAAAAATTCTTCGACGGTAAAGTACTTCTATTTTATATAATATAAACTTAAAGATATTTCATAGTGTTAGTGGCACAGTGTTAGACTACATGTGTGTGTGTTAATTAGATGGTAGTGTAAGTGGCGCGTGCCCGCTATTGTTCTTGCTCGACGACTGTCTAGTGTTTTTGCGGAAATAAGAAATTATTTTTGCGCACGCGCTCTTAATTTACTCATTTTTTTTCTTCTATTCTTTAAACTATAGTTATTTTTACTATATATGCTACTTTAATAATTATTAATGTTAAACAAGGATGAAACAAAAATTAGAATACCTACGTCATTCTTAAATCTGCCAGTTTTATAATACAATTGTTTTATTTTTTTCCACACATCCTGTTTGGTAATTTTATTATTATAATTACGTGTGTTTTTTAATTAGAAAATGTTAATATTTTTAGAATTTCTAGAATTTATTTTATTAATATTTATTTTTGCACGAATTTTGTTAATTCAATGTTATAGTAGAAATGTTTTACAAGATATAATACTGTAGTATCATATTTTGTAAAACATATGAAAAGCATAAGTAATTTTAAGCATATATATATATATATATATATATATATATATATATATATATATATATATATATATATATATATACTTATATATAAATTGTCAAAATGTAAATATTATATCGTGTAAAACATATTGGCCCGTATTCTCACCTCACTTTTTCGTGAAAAAGGGCTTTTATCATTAATTTTAAAATAACTTTTTGCTTCTGTTTGTCACCAAATATAAATAATTTTTCTATATTTGATCATTTTTATTATATTTGGTATTATACAATTTAAATAAACTATTTTAAAATGCTTAATAAATGATTTTAAGTAAACGTCAAAAGCACTTTTTTGAAAAAGCACTTTTTCATATGAGGTGAGAATACGGGCCATTAATTTTGAATATTTTACTACATATAGAAAAATGTATCGCGTAAAGCCAGCATTTAAACTTGTAATACAGAAAATTTTGTTTTTACAAAAACTATGGCCCGTATTCTCATCTCACTTTTTTGTGAAAAAGTGCTTTTATCATTAATTTGAAAATAACTTTTTGCTTCTGTTTTTGATCAAATATAAATAATTTTTCTATTTTTGATCATTTTTATTATATTTGGTATTATAAAATTTAAATAAACTATTATAAAATAATTTTAAGTAAACGTCAAAAGTACTTTTGGCAAAAATCACTTTTATAAATGAGGTGAGAATACGGGCCTAGGCCTATATATTTTTTGTATAGAAAAATGCATCGTGTAAGTCAGCATTATTTAATGAAACAAATAAAAAAAGATTTTTTCAACAAACACACTCAAAATTATTAAATTTTTCGTTGTGATATAATTATTTCTTTTCGTAACGCAACTTTTCAACATATTCCACTAAAAATATTCCTACTTTAAATGAACTCCGGTAAAGAATGGTTTCCGAAGAAACGATCATCAGCATTATGAATATCTGAGGAATACGAATAGATCAAGAAAATAAAATCTATGTTAGATAGTAGAGTCAGGTACATTATCTACGAGTATATTGTATTATACGACGTATATTTACGTTCTGTTCGTTAGTAATTCCAGTTCGTCATTATCCACGCACTGTTAGTCATTTGTTTCGAACCATGACGATATACAAGGAAGACTCGTGCCATCACAACCACACATATGCACGTACATGTTTGTCCAAATTAGATAAGATAGTGACGTATGAATGTGGAGATTTTTATGAAATTCTAAAGACTTGAAAATATACAATAGAATTTTACTTATGTATATATAAAACTAACGGAGGTACACGATATTGCTCAAGTCTTGTAAGTTTAATTTTTATGCAAAACTTTTTAAGATGGTTCAACCATCTTAAGCGAATATCTAATAAACGTTTGGTTAAAAGAATATATGTGAGTGACATTGAAGGTATACGTCTGATCGTGGACGTTCGATGAATAGATGACAAGGTATGATTTAGTGTTTTGTGTGAGCGTGGTAAAAATAGAAGCGTATGTATGAAAAGTATGATACTATAGTTCTTAATCATTATTAATAAACCTAAGATAAGATAGTATTTAAATGTAAACTAAATAATATTTAGTAAAAATTTAGAGTAAAAGTATACTTATATTTTATATGTTTAATGTTATTATTTCAAATTTTATATTAAATCTTCTTTATCTAGTTTGCTAAATGTTTATTTTTTTTTTTTTAATATCTATTACATTGCAATAAAGTTACCTTTAGTTACCAAAGTAGTAATAATGACCAAATATATTGTTAGAAATAGTTTTTAGATTGTGTACATGAAATATAGTTTGTAAGATTAATGTACCTATTTAGCTAATGCTAATAAATAAACTATATTATTATTATATTATTATTAGTATCATGAATATGTAAGAAGCAAAAGTTACTTATCTGGATAGAAATGTTTAGCGGAAAATAATTTTGAGATAGTGGACAGAATTTGTGTCACATTCTTTTAAGTATATGGTGTAATTCTGTATGCAAAGGCAGATCTAGTAAATTTTCAAAAAGAATGCTATTTTCTCTTTTTATCAGGAAAAATTATATAATAAATAAACAGAATATAGAAACAAGTTATTAGATAAAAATACAAGTAACTAAATTAAATCAATTTTCTAATCATTTTATTTATAATTATTTTACTGTACAAATACATCCAGAATAAATAAATAAATAAATCTTTTACGCTAAATTTAAAATACCAAACAAAAACGCTACCAATTTATTCACACTCTTTGCTTATGGTTGATTTCCGATCGTTTTTTTTTTTTTTTTAACCACGATCGGCACTTGTTTTCACAGCTTACATTAATCAATGATGGCGGTCGATCAGGCAAGAACTCTGATTGGTTGACAACAACTGATTGTCAATTGTTTTTTCGTAATTGAAGGCGGTATTGGTAAATCCTACTTTCTTTGGTTAAGTTTTCTTCATACTTTTTTTTTGTATTTTTAATTGTTTTTTTTTTTTTAATAATTTGTCACGAAGATTTCTCTTTTATTGTTATTATTAAATATTTTTGATTATTTGTTATATAAGGTATTTTGTAATAGTTCGATGTATTTGAATTTCAAATTTAAATTATATTTAGTAAGAGGTCAAATTTACACCGTAAGCATTCTATATAAATCTAAATTTCTAACATAGGATTAAATGTAACTCTAGTTAAATTTTATACGTGTTTTATATAATTGGAATAATGTTGTATGATCCTTATATTTTATGTTTGTAATGAAGGGACAGGCAGTAATGGATCTTGTATATAAAATAATATAATAATAATAATAATAATATAATATAATAATAATAATAATAATATAATATAATATATATAATATATTTTCAATTTTTAAATCTCAGTTAGCAAATCCTAAAATAATTTAATATCATATTTAATTAGGTAATTGTTTACCATTTATTGCTCACTTCATTCAAGAAGTACAAAAAACAATTAATATTTCAGCAAAAAATACACAATGAGAAAATGACAACAAATTTTAGAAAAACAGTTCTTGTAAAAATCATAATAAAAAGAAAATAAATTTACAGATTTCTAATAAAATATTCAACATAAATTACAAGTAAAATTAAATAAAAAAGAAATAATACTAAAAGAAAACTTCTGAAATTAAAATTAATTTAGTTTTAATATATACTTTTTAAATATAACATTTTTCTAAATAAAAATTTTAAAAATATTATTTATTAACTCATTCCTTGCAGAAATATTATTTCTTTCAGAATTCATTATATAAAATAAACAACTTTAGATTGAAGTTCTGTATTAAAATTAATTTATAAACGACGTTTCGACGAAACTCAAAGCTCCTCTTCATCAGAATGAATGTCATTTGAATCAGTTTATCCTGATGAAGACGAGCGTTGAGTTTCGTCGAAACGTCGATTATAAATTAATTTTAATTCAGAATTTGAAGTTAAAGCAGTTTGATTTTCTACTCATAATACTTACATTATTAAATTCAAAAAAATATTATAATACTCTACATTTTTTTAATAAAACAAAATTAGAAATATTATTTAAATTCAAGTTTAAGTTTTAATTCCACCTCTGTTAAAGAGTTATCGTAACTCTGTATTTAACTCGAGATTAAATTTAACTCTCTCTTTTCAAATTTAATCTTGGATTAATTTTTTACTCGCGCTCATAAAATCGAGCATTATTTTTAACTCTTAAAGAATTACCGTAACTCCCTATTTTATTCGGAGTTAAATTTAACTAAATTTAAAATTTAATCCTGGATTAAATTTTTACTCTCATTCATGAAATCGAGCATTAGTATATCAATCTTTGAAGGTGCTAAATACTAATTCAAAACGCTACCACTGAACTACACATATCAAATAATAGTAACCCGAAAATCAATACAATTTTTTTGTTAAACACAAAATCTATTTAACTCGGAGTTAAATTTAACTATCTCTTGTAAAACACATTTTCAAATTTCATCTCTAAATCGTACATTAGTGTATCAATCTTCAAAGGTGCTAAACGCTAATTCAACACGCTACCACTGAACTACACATGTCAAATAATAGTAACCCGAAAATCAATACAATTTGTTTTTTTCTAGAATCACAAAATCACAATTTAACACCTGAAATTTTTTCCACCCTTAATTTAATCTAAACCGCAACGAATTACAATTTTTGATCAAAGCTGGGCCGCGCAATTTTTCAAAATAAAACAAAAAATTTATCGAGAAAAAACAAGACGGTATTGGGCACCTGCAGTAGATTTTTCGTCATGGTTTAATGAATGTATTACGCCGTTTTCAACAAACAAAAAATACCATCTATACTCTTACACTAACCACTTAAAATTGGGGTTTGTTTTTTATTATTATTATTAGTATTACAATAAGTTAAAGACGGTAATGTACCAATAAATATTTTTTTACTATTATGAATTAAGATTTAGGATACACCTGTCTTTTTCAACGGTTTGTATATCAGAAAAACCACAAATTTACTTAATTTTCTATTGATTGGTTTGTCAAAATTTCAAAATTATACTGGGCTATATACTGTAATTTTTTTAGACTAATAAAATTACAAGAAAATACTGTTAAACTTAAATTATATTGGATTTTTTTTGTTTAATTTGTTCAAGTTTTGTTTAAGTTAAAATAGAAATTTCTTAATTTTGCTGCATTTAAAGTTTGACGAAGATAGACTTACTTAGACTTATTTTATTTACTTAAATAGTAGTTTCTTAATTTTTATTGCATTTACTAGAAGTAAAATGTATATAAATGTAATGGCTAAATAAGATATCTATCTATAATATATCATTGACCAAAAATATAAATTTGTCTTTTGTAAAAATCTGCAAGCTAAAAAAAATGTACCAAAATTCATATAATAATTTTGTAAAAAAACATAAAGCAAGTTTTTTTTTGGTAGGTATCATATGTAACTACCTGAGTTGAATGTAAGTGAGATTTATAAAACTATTTTTCAAAATACGTGTTAAAATGGCCGACACATCTTCTTTTGTAAAAGCCGCTACAGAAGTAAAAAAAAATTGTGGTTGATTTTAGATAACTTTACTGTTTTTAAAATGTGATGTTTTTTATATCATTTACAAAAATAAAATCGTTTAAAAAAACATATTGAATAAAAAATATATAAAGATTACAGTGATATTTTACATTATTTCAAAAATGTATTATTTTATTTTATTTAATATCCAGTATTAATCCAGTATTTGCAAATTTTGAAATAAATTTATATTTAGAGTAATTTTAAAATTAACCACTGAAATATTGCCATTTATTCTGAGAACACATTTTTACCCTGAAAATAACGTTGTTTTCCTTATTTATAGAGTACTTTTAATTTCTGTCATTAAAAATATATTTTTTTTAAAAAAATATATTTTAAGTGGTTAAAATAATACTTACAGAATAAGCCACTTATGATATAAATTTTCTAATAATAAACATAGATTAACTACTACTAACTCGAAAATAAATTATTATAAATTGAATTAATCTACTAATATTAGCAAAAGAAAGTTATTCCTAGAATAACTAATCGGAGAAGTAAAAAAAGATTTGTTAGTACCAGAGGATAAGTATCATTTTATTCTGTGAAAAGGAACGTTTATGACAAAATAACAAAAAAAGAAAATGTTGATCTAAAAATCATTGAATACAGGATTATAATATCAGTGCTTTGAAAAAGGTGAGTAGAAATAAATATAAATGATGCTTCACGTCTCCCCCTTTTTAGCTACCGGATACAGTCAAGGAAATGAGGTAATAGACCATCTATTGTTTGCCGGAGATAGGCGTGGCCATACCACATACAAATACATAGACATAACCATTCAAAAAAGATTCTTAATTTTACATTAACTTCTCATATACGACCAATGAAAATGTATATATTATATGTAATTATTATTACAGAAAAAAAAAGAATGGAACAATATGAATTTTTTTTTTATATATATTTTGTTTGACACAGCTAACTTGTAACAATGTTGATAATTGACAATTCAAAATTATTTGTAAAATATATTATCCCGTATTCATATTTCGTTTTAGAACACTTTTAATTAGAAGCAGTCATATTTCAAAATTAATTATTGCATTTATTATTAAATATTATTTTTACCACTTTGAAAGGAAAAAGGTATAGTATTCGGTACGATGTCTGTAACATTATCCCTCAGTCTTCAAAATCTTTCATGTAGCCTCTAGATGACGAATCCGAACCTAGTTTATGAGGATGTATGTGTGTGCGTCGTCAGCTCGCTCGTTCGGTCGTCAGTAAAAATATTCAGGATAAGTTTATTTAGTACCCAAGATAGAATGTGATTTTCTTTTTTCCAGTGATGCTAACTTTCTGAGAAAAAAATTACTAAAGTTTTTAGAAATTTAATGTGACTTCACTATTTAACTGTGATTAACCAAATTTTAATAAAAAATTCTCCTTGTATCTCCATAAATTATATAATTTTACTAAAATACAGTGTTGCAAACTAATTTTTTTTTTTAATTTATTGCGATTAAGTATATTATTTATCTTTAATTAACCAAAATTTTTCAAAAATTTGTTTGATGCTTACAAATTATATAATTATACCAAAGTTCGTATTGCCAACTTTCAAAAAAAAAAATTACTAAAGCATTTTAAAATACATTATGGATACATTATTTATCCGGTTTTAATGAAATTTTCACGTAGTATTTTCTTAGTGACTACATAAATTATATAATTTTACTAAAACACAGTGTTGATTTAAAAAAAGATTTTTAGTGTTTATAAGATGATATCATAGTGGTCTATTATATGGGTTAACCCATATACTTCTACTCTTATTTTTAATAAATTAGATATTTTTCTTAAAAGTACAAAACAATTTAAAATTCACAATAAAAATATGTTTCTTACAGCATGAGAACCAAATCCAAAGATTTATTTCATAAAATTTATGAATGCTTTCTTAAACTAATATCGTATTTCATTCAATGGATTGTTAATTATCTTCGCTAGTAGTTTACTAATTGTTTAATAAGGCGATTAATCAGCAATGTGGGGCTACAAATCAATCATGAAATATTGTACAGGACTGTACTTAAAACATATTCTTTTATTTATTTGCAAATAATACATAAATATTTTTTTAAAATAATTTTTATTGATATGTTTATTTATATTAAAATTATATCATATAAGTATACTTATAAACAAACGTGTTTCAAATTTATTGTTTAACATTTTTATAAGAAGTAAAGATTTGCGATCTTATTATTTTGTACTACAAAATGTTTATAAATTTAAATATTTATATAATTTCTTTAAATAAACTAATGCGACTTTCTTGTTACCGAAATGTATCTTAATATTTTAAGTACGGATCTTAAACATATTCTTTTTATAAAAAAAAATTCTCATTAGTTTTTTTCGAAGAAATGGCGCTTATTACCTGTACGCTTAGCCGCCTTTATATAAATCAAAATATTTATTATATTCAATAAAATCTTTCAAATATTTTACTAAAATTTTGTTATATCCAATAGAACTATACTGTATTTGTTATAACAAAATAATACAGTTCATAACATAGTAAAAAATCTTTCAAAATTCATTATATTAAAATAAAACATTAGTAATAAAATATTAGTTCTGTATTAATTTTAATTAAAAATCGACGTTTCATTCACATATAATATTCTTTTAGCCAAACGTTTATTAGTCATTGCACAAAATGTTGTTCGCACCATCTTAACAACAAATATAAGCTTGCAAAATGCAATAAATTTACCAGATATTTAACAATTGCAAATAGTATATAATTGTTATTAATTAATCTAAATTCTAAATATGACAAATTCTAATTATCAATATTAATTAATAAATTATTATCAACGATAAAAACATTTAAATCTCTTATTAAACCAATTAGTTGAAATGCATTTCTTCACATAAATCTGATAAAAAGAACAAGAATATTGTATTTCCTACGTCAACTTCGTAAAGATTATTATGAGAAATTGAAATTTTTACATGTGACAAGTAATTTATTATTTATTTATATAAATTTTAATACATCCTGCTATGTACATTATGATTAAATTTTGCATATTTCATGATCTTTAAATCGCATATTATATTTCCTGTTTAATTTAATTTAAGTTTGAATAAAAAGGAATGCTACTAGCATCCTTATGACAGTAGCGTTACAAGAAAATTTTGTCATACTTAAGAAATAAGTTCTTTAAATTATTATTTCTCAATGAAAAATATCCCAAAATTTGCCTAATTTCAGAGCGCCCAGATTGGTGTACCACCTTAAATACAAAAAAAAAGACATAGCTAAATTAATGTGTCTTAATAAAATTGTTAATAAGTTTATTATTTTAAATTTAAAGAAAAAGAATTAGATTATTATTAAGTGTATAATTTCTTCATAATCATTAATAAAAAAAATAAATGTCCCTTAAAAAATTCTGGCCCTGCATTAGTAAATAATAATTAATAAAATAAAAACATTTCACAACACATTAGGAGAACAAAATAATTTATACATCATTTAATTTATATGCGAAGGTCGATGACGACAAATTCTGAAATCATTGTGTAATTTTTTTGCACTCTAAACAATGATGCAAAGACCTTTGATGACTTGTATCATCCATCGTAATTATAACAATAAAAAAAAGCGACAACAGCAACAATAAATTACATTTTATATTAATGTTCCAGTATAAATATATGTACATGATAGAAATTGCAATCTGATTAAAGGTTGATAAATGAAAAAAAATTATTTATTTTTCAACGGAAATAACAAGTTTTTTTTTAAATAAATTTTTGTGCTAATGTGTTTTCTACATTTGCTTATGAAATGTATTTGAAAATTAGTTATAACAATAATAATATATTGATTGTATAATTTAAATAATAAATTAAGCAAGTTTAAACTTACCGTTCAATATAAACATTTTGACTGTAAAATATTATTAACATTATTTATTTGATTAGAAAAGTATGAAAATTTAGCATGTCTGAGAGGAATTATGAATGTGGATGAAAGCTAAAGTTGCTTGTTTCAATAGAAATGTTTGGACGAGGCTGATTTCGGAATAATGGTAAGAGTTTGTGCCACACCCTTTGAGTACATAGCAGTATTTTGACAGTACCACTTCGCCAAACGATTACAGCGTCTCCATCGGATATTTTGGATGTCAATACTACACCGTAAAAAATGTAATTTCAATTTATGTAATTTTACATGGCTTTTAAAAGTAAAATAGCTACATTTTATAATTTATACAATAATAATATATGTAGTACTACATTTTTATGAAAAAAAATTACAGTTAGAGTGATCACCACTCCGGTTTTCACCCGGAGTTTCCGGTTTTTCAACTGAATCTCCGGTCTCCGGATTAAACTAAATTTAGATGTAGTCATGTAGTTTTCAGTTAAAAAAATAATAAGTAAGTCATTACTATGATCAGTGATAAATGTATAGTCAAATCAAAATGTTATTTAGTTTAATGTATAAGCGTTGAAACGAATTTCAAAATTTTATGACTGTATTCAAATTAAAATGTTTTTATATTTAATAAAATATATAAACAAAACTTTTTAAAAACCACGCTTATATTTAAATGCACTAAAAAAAAGACAATAATTTTTTCCTGTTTATCCAAAAATTTTAGTAAGATATAAAAAAGTGGAGCGCCAGGAAACTTATATTTCGCAATGATAATTAAGCGCTCCACGCTTTTAAAAAAAATTATTTTCCTTTTTTTAGTGCATTTAAATATAAGCGTGGTTTTCAAAAAGTTTTTTTATATATTTTACTTTCTGCTTTTTAGTCTTGTCATATATTGTAATCGGTTTTAAATGTCAATTCACTTTATATATTAATTATAATATACCAATACTGGATATAATTGACTCTTTTGCAAAAAGATAGATCAGATGACAACAGAGTGAGCTAATATAAGCGTGGTAAAAATAGTAGTTTTAATGTATTAAATTTTCTAAACGTCTCCTCCTAATTACAGTCATAGTGTATGTAAAACATCAATTTTTTCCAATGTATTACAGACACTGTAAAAAAATCTGTTAATTACTAATGTTATATCTATGTATGCAATTTTTATATTCTTTTATATTTTCTTATAATATACAGATTCTTATTTAGTATTAGATTATGTATGAGTATTACTTTTTTTATATTTTTTATAATTTATTGCATTTTTGTTTTATACTTACATTACTAAAGTATTATGTATTAGCGCTAGCTATCAATAATATATATATATATATATATATATATATATATATATATATATTATAATTATAGTATTTTTACAATATATTTTGTTGTAAATTTATTAATAATTTATAAAATTACAATGAAAAATCTAGTAAAATTATTATGATTATTAATGAAAATTTATACTATTGTTTTTACAATGTATATCATTCTACGATGAGTAGAAAAGTAAAAGAAAACAAAAAATATATATAATGAGAGAGAGAAAGAGAGAGAACGATAAGGTGTATTTACAGTCGATGGTTCGATTCTCTTGATTGCTCTTCAGTAACCACACATTAAACTGTTAGTTTTTACACTATGAATATGGCAACAAGTGTAAATATAATCACTGAATACCTACAATGCGTTGAAAATACTAGACTATTCCCCACATACACAAGCATTATGTGTTTACATATCGTATGATGTGCAGAGCATGGCGCGCGTGCGTAGATTGTGTTTTGTTTATTTGTATTTGTTGCATGACTGGTGAACTAAACAACCCTTGAAGATGACGACCGTGACCTAACCTAACTTAACCTCACTTAACACTCACACAACGATTGTTGCACACTCTATTGGTAGTGCAGAAAACTGTAAACAAATGTTGCTTGTTTTTTTTTCGTAAGGTTTGTTTTGATTCTGTTTTATGTGTAATTATGTCAAATGCCAAGGTCAAAGCTAATATATTGTACATACATACATACACAATTACGCCATATACCTAAAAGGATGTGGCACAAACTCTTTCTACTTTGCCGAAATTAATTTCCTCCAAACATACTAACTAACTAATCAATAAAGCTGTCTTAAAACAGTTGACTATCTAATTATCTAGTTAAGTTAGTGATTAAATTAACAGTGCTTTGTGCAATCAAGCCATAAAGTTTAAACTTAAGATTCAAAAATTATAATACATTTTTTCAATTAAATTTTTGTCTTTAATTTAAATGATATTGTATCTCTTATAGTTTCTGAGATCTCCATACATTTTTGATTAAATATAATACGCCTGCTATAATTTTTGAATATTCAGTAAATATAATTGAAGAAAAAAATGAAATTAAAAATAAATCACATCATAATATAGGACAGCAAAAAATGTCGCAATTCACATATATGCAACAATTTTATGTATCATTAAAATTAATCGGTTTTTAATGTTCATTTTAATTAGCCTTCAAAATTGTTCTATTAAATAATTACATAGAATATGTGTGTGCTATATACATAAATAATTACAGAAAAATTTTACTATATTTTACGTTAACTTGTTAATTTGACAAATTCGAAATATATAGAGGCACCAAGGTGCTAAAGTTGTCATCTGTGATATAGGACACAACGTTTGCGATGAGGATAGATTGACCACGGCATACCAGCCCAGAAAAATTTATAAATTTAATAGATACCGGCTGTGAAAGTTTGAAGATTACTATATATATTTTTGAACAAAATGTCTGGTACAACAAGCTCAGTTTTTGGATGTTTTAGTTTATTTGTTTAATTCTGGTCTTATAACAGTTGTATTATCTTAACCTTTGTAACACCATAACGGGGGGTCCGGCAGGACCCCAATTTAGGTTTTTCCCATATATAATTCCAGTCGTTCCATTTTAATAGCTCTCTTTTTTTTACAATGTCGTTTTTACATACTTGAAGTTGTGGTTATGCAAAAAAATTGATTTTTATTCATAATTTTTGAGTTATTTTGCAAATTCTCCGCCATATAAGAGTTTTGGTTCCTGAACTTCAAGCAAAAAAAAACGCGTAACTGATAACAAACAAGAATCACTGAAAAAGAGATGCTTTTTTTGTCTACGGCAGAAGGATCGGAGAGTTAAACAAAAGTGTAACAAGTGTAATCAGTTTGTATATTCGGAGCATTGCAAAATTGTTGCAAGTAAAATTTGTTTTCAATGTAAGGAATAAAATTCAAAATCTTTAATTATTTCTCATGTTCTGTTACCCATTTTCACTGTAAGTCAAAAATGTAAATTAAAAACAAAAATAAAAAAATAAAACCAAATTTAGCCTTGTTGTCTTGCCTATAACAGAAAAATTTTAGTGGGGTCCAGCCGGACCCCCCCTTGGTAGTGTACGTACCAGTGCAAACCTTGGTATTACAAAGGTTAAAACCGATATTAGTTAAATCCGAAATAAAAAAAAATTGAAATTATTTTTTTATTTTAATAAATTTTCAAATCGCTTTGCGTTTGTAAAATTCTGTTTATATATATATATATATATATATATATATATATATATATATATATATATATATGAGCCAGTCCTACCCTGTATATATACATATATACACAGAGTTGGACTGGCCCACCGGAGCAGCGAGTTTTCCTCAGTGAGACATCATCATTGTGGGCCGTAACCGGCGATAGTCAAAAAATTAAAACTGATTTCTGAGTTTTGGAAAAATTTAAGAATTGATTATTATTTTTTAACATAGATTTAAATAAAGAATTATATTTAATTTTATGTGTGTCTGTAATGTCATTTCCATGTAAATTAGAATAAAAAAAATATATAAAAGCATAACTTATTTGAACATATTTGAGTTGTAAGATTTTCCCGGATCTATTTTTTATCCAAGATAAAATAAATGTCTTGTAACTACTAAAAAATAATCTACAAAGCTAAGAAAATTATAAAATATGATTTTCAATAATAAAACATCACGTAGCTGCATTAAAATATTCCTCAACACCAATTTGTATAACCAATTTCTACTTGTATCCAACTTCGTGTTCGTTAACGAACGTGCAAAAACAAATAACCTCTCCGCATTTGACAGCTAACAATATAAACGCAGTGAAGTTAGCTACAGATTTACGTGTGTAATATATGCTTCCGATAGGCTGCCACTAGATGGTAGCACGTGCGTAACGGTTTTAAACCTAACCTCACCTCAATTTTGCATGATTGACATTGATGCATTTACCGGTTGGTATTTATGCGTGCAGAAATTGTTTATTAAACTTTTTTCTTTCTTTTTTCGTTTACTTTATTTTGTTTATTTGCTGTTGTTGTTGTTTTAAAGTCTGTTTTATTAGCTGCCGCGTGTTTGTTTTGTTTTTTGTTTTAACGGCTATGTAATTCTTTTAACTGATTACCGGTAAGTGAATGTATGCGTACGGTGAAAAGGTCAGATGAATTATTGGAATGCTGACAGAGGTATATTAGTGCTTATAATATAACTTGGGTTGAGTCCGATAATTTTTTTTATTCAAAGTTGAAATGAGTTTTTGTTCAGTTTCTGATCAGAGGAAATATTATGACGTGCAGTATTAATAATTTTGGAATATTTACGAACAAAACAAACTTTTATTTATTTTTAATTATTTTACAGCAGAATTTAAATAGTATTAATTAATTAGTAATATTAGAAAAATTAATATTTATCTTGTGCCATATTTACGAATTTCGTACATTCGTGCTGTATTTAGCAATTTTTTTTTATTTCAAAATACAGAAACTACTGAAAAAAACTACAAAAAATATAGAACACACACACACAAGACTAAAAAGCAGAAAATAATTATTTAAATAAAAAAAAAATTAATATACAACGTTTTTAAAACGGACTAAAAAGTATAAAATAATTTCTCCTAGCCCCATATAGATTTATAACCCCATACAGGTTCCTGACCCCATACAGATGAATTTTTAATGATGACAATACTTGTCAGAATTAAAACGAAAAATATGGGCCGCATGCAAGAAGAAGAATAAGAACTTTATTTAGCAAAGCTATTCCAAATTACTTTTACAAATTTTTACGTATATTAATACTTTATAAGTGATTTCAATTAGTATGTAACATAAATTGCCTTAACTCTAATTTAAATTTCTTAAGATCTAACATTTTTATATTATTAGGTAACTTATTATATTCATTATATTTTTCCTTTTTGAATCTTACAAGTATTAAAAATTTACAATCACAAATTTTCAAGACAATTTGTATGGGGCCAGGATAATTTGTATTGAGTTATAAATCTGTATGGGGCTAGGAGAAATTATTTTATATTTTTTAATCCGTTTTAAAAAAGTGGTACATTATTTTTTTTTATTTACATAATTATAAAAATATAGCGACGCTATTCCTGTAAAAAGTTTACATCAGAATATAGTCATTTAATACATCTATCCCATACTCTCTACAGAATTGTAACATCTAATTTAATTTTCGGGTTATTGGCCATGTAAGTTTTAAGTAAAAATTTTACTGTATTTCTAATTTTAGTTATTCTTAGAATAAATAAAAAAAATCATAAGTAAATAAAACCATTGTATTGCCTAATTTTAAAATTATTCCAAGAATAAATTTATACCAGCATTAAGAAATACTGGACCTAAGAAAAATTAATTCTATTCCGAAAAAAAGTTAACTTATACAAATACAATTTCAATATAAACATATATTTATTATTATTATTATAATTAACTTCCTTCGTCAAACAAAACAAAATACAATCTGATTAATAAACGTCGACCAAAATTATAAAATCCTATCTGCGTGTGTAAACCGAATATGTATATATACATTTGATTCAAAACAGCAGGGAAGGGTGCATTCCGGATATGAAGTTAAAAATAGAGGTGTGGAGGGTTAAAAAATGACCGACGCGCACTGCTCTGTTATGTACCTGTTTTCTGACCGGAAACGGCTCGTCACAGTTTGTGCCTTCCCTCCAATTGTGCACACACCAGTTCTGTAATGTCAGCGTTCTGAGCGGAACACTCGGTATAAATATATTTTTTTTTATTTTGTTACTGCCCTGTCAAGTTGTAGTAAAATATACTTTTTATTGTGTTTCATTCAGATTTATTTCTGACTTAAATTGTAGAGGAATTCATTCGAGGTTTTTTATATATCGGAGAAAATTTTATTTTAAAAATTAAATAGTTTTAAGATCAGAGCCGTGCCGAGTGTGAGGCGAGTGAGACACTTGCATCAAATTAAAAAATGAGATGATGTGCAAAACTAAAATATAAGCAATTAAATAATTTAAGATGGTTCGGACATCTTGAGCAAATGTCTAATGAACGTTTGGTTTAAAAAATTTATATGAATGATTTTGAAGATATACGTTCGATGAATGGACGTTCGATGAGTAATGGGAATGGTATAATTAAGAAAATGGCTTGCGTGAGCGGAAGTTTCCAAGTAGTAGGAAGAGAAGAGCATGCTATGAGAAAGAAATTATGAATGTGGATAAAGCGAAAGTTGCTTTTGTTTGGATAGAAATTTTTGGAGGCGACTGATTTCGGGATGATGAAAAGAGTTTGTGCCACACCCTTTTGGGTACATGGCGTGATTGTTTACGTATGTATGTATGTTATTATTTACTAATGCAGGGCCAAAATTTTTTAGGGACATTTATTTTTTTTAAATGATTATGAAGAAATTATACACTAGTTAAAAAGATTTATATGAATAATTTTGATGGATGTTTGGATGGATATTCAATGAGTTAGAGTGGTATGATTGAAAGTGTTTTGCGTGAGCGGAAGTTTTCAAATAATAGGAATAAAAGAGCATGTATGAGAGGAATTATGAATGTGGATGAAGCTAAAGTTGCTTGTTTGGATAGGAATGTTTGCAGGAGGCTGATTTTGGGATATGGAAAGAGTTTGTGCCACACCTTATTGGTACATGGCGTGATTGTGTATGTATGTATGTAAAAAATATTTACAAATTTTCTAGTTCTTTTTGGATATTCTTTACTTCAAATATTACTATTATTTTTTGATTTGAAGATGTACGTTGAGTATGTGGAATACGTCTATTATTAATAAATAATAATACAGAACTTCAACTTAAAATCGGTTTATTTTAATAAAATATAGTTTTCTGATACTCCTGCTTTTTACAGAATTTTATAATCTTGTTTAGATTTCGAATTATTGAGAGTTGAACTTTTAAGTGAAATAAAGAGTTTGTACACATTTTTCTACCTCGATATGTTTAATTATAATATTTTTGGTACATAGTTTTTTTTTTAAATATCAGAGTTATATATATATATATATATATATATATATATATATATATATATATATATATATATATATATATATAAAATTTTATTAATTATAAAAATATTTAAAATGCATATTAAAATATATTTTATGAAAGTTGCGCTTACAAATATTATTTATTATTAAGTTAATTTTGAAAGTTATTTCATTACAAACAATTGTGATATTGTAATATTTTATTAAAGTAATTTCTTTTTGCAAACTTTCACATTTTTTAAATTACCGACATAATGTAAGAGTTACTTACAAGAAATACTTGATATTTAATCTATGCAAATATTTATTTAATTTATTAATAAAATATTTACTAAAACAGTTCGAATTGAAAAAGGTTAATTAATAAAAGGATTACCAATACGTATGTATTGCTAAAGACACACGATAAGCATTAATTCTTCATTTTGGTAGTTTTATTTGTTAAATGATTATGAATAAATAAATAAATTATCATTAAAATAAATTAAGAATTAAGTTTATGTTTACTAAGTTTATACCGATACTAGTCTAATACAAATAAGCTTTCTTAAAAAACAGTTGCAAAAAACGTAAAAATACATATATACATACACAATCACGCCATGTACCCAAAAGGGTGTGGCACAAACTCTTTTCATCATCCCGAAATCAGTCGCCTCCAAACATTCCTATCCAAACAAGCAACTTTCGCTTCATCCACATTCATAATTCCTCTCATACATGTTCTTTTATTCCTACTACTTTCGCTCACGCAAAACACTCTCAATCATACTATTCCAACTACTCATCGGACGTCCACGCAAACGTATACCATCAAAATCATTCAAATAAATCTTTTTAACCAAACGTTCATTAGACATTCGCTCAACATGTCCGAACCACCTAGACTGACTAACACCAACTTTTGCTACAATATTTCTTTCAATTTCACACTCATCATGCACTAATCTATTTCGTACCGGATCTCTCCTACTTACACCACATACCCCACGTAAAAATCTCATTTCCACAGCAGTCATCTTCCGTTTATGTTTTTGCAACCAAACCCAACATTCACTACCATACATCAACATAGGCACCAAAACTGCATTGTATATACTCAAACGAGCAAATGGGACAATCTTAATTCCTTATTAGATCTCAAATAAATTACACTTACTACATTGAATGTACGTAACAACTAAAAAATATTACAAATCTTCTACGAACATCGAGATTATACTATACAAACAAAATCATAGTAACACATGAAAGAAACAGAAGAGAATAGAAAAAACAAAAAACAACGCAACAAAACAAAACAATAACATTTTTATAATGAAATCCTACGAAGCATGAACGCTAAAACGGAAAACCAAAATTAAACCATACATGCATACAACCATATAGTATATATATAAAACTTCTCGTGCAATACATTCATTTTCTCTTCAAGAGAGAGAAGCAAAGAAAAACGAGAAATAATTAGCATTAAATCAAGATGGCGCGTGCGGGGGATAATTGTCTTAACTGTCGGTAATGCAGGAATCTACCGTTGCAACTCAGTCGGTAATGTACGGAAGCAGATGATCTTACAGTATGTTAAAAGAGTTAGTGAATGGAACACACACACACACACACACACTCAACAAATAATGAGTGGAGGGGATTTTTAGTGGATTTTTATTTTTGAATGACGCTTTCATTCACTTCTGAATTTTGATTGTTCTATAAAGATGTTAATACATATGATGGTCTTTACTTGTTTGGTCATTCATAATTTATGGAATATTTGAGATCAATATAATGATCACCGTTTACTTACACTCCAAAAAAAAAAAATATAATTTTACCTACAAATCGTGAGACACTATGATAATAATATAATATAATAATAATCGTACTTTATTTAGCTAATAATGCTAATTAATACAAAAATTATACAATAACTTAAAATTATTTGTTTTATAAAATTCAATCTAATTACACAAACTCTCACAAACACTGTACAAAAAATATTTTTTTACTTTTTTTTTAAAACTATTTACCGAGTTTACATTTTTTATTAATTGTGGTAGTTGATTGTATAATTCGAGACCTTTAGAAAACATGGATATATGAGTACTTGACTTGTTAAATTTATTTATGTTAAATTGCTGATTGTTTGAATATTATGAATGAAATATTATCTTTTAAATAATTTGGAAGTTTATCATGTACAATTTTATAAATAAATATTAACACATTTAATTCAACCAATTTGTTTATATCTAGCCATTGTAGAGCATTAAGCATCACAGTGATTTCCGTGTATCTGTTGCATTTCAATATTATTCGCATCGCTCTATTTTGCAGTTTTTGGAGTTTTTCCATATTATTTTTACTGCACATGAGTAATATTGTACTGCAGTACATGAAATGTGGCAACACTTGTATTATATACAACTAACGTACTCCAAGTAGACAAGTGTTTGGTAATTCTACTCAAATAATTAATTTTTTTTGCAACTTTTTTACTTAAGTATTGTACATGCATATCAAATTTAACTTTTCTATCAATTATTATTCCGAGATATTTTACATGATCAACTATTTGCAACGAAATGTTATCTATTTCTACAACAATATCTCAGTATTTCTAGGTATAATTACTCAACTACTGTAATTTTAATATAATTGATTAAAAATAGATAATATTAGATCTGTACAAACATTATATGTAAAAAGTACATATGTATGTAATATTACAATTTTTTTTATTAAATTTATAGAACTTCAGTGAATTTCCTGTCAGGAATTTTCCATAAATATGTAAAATTTGTTTTAGTTCTGTAATATTATTGTTAGTATAATTACATACATTTGGAAATTTACATGAAGGATGTATTTTACAATTATTACAGATATTAATATGCAACCTGTAGTTTTACATAATTTAAGAAGTTATACCAAAAATATGTAAATCTACATTAACTATGTGATGCAATGGGTCATTTTTACTTACTTTATGTGATTATTATGAATTATGTAAAAATTATAGAATTTTGAGATAAAAATACAGAATATTTATAGTAAAATAAAGTTTTAGATTTTCTTATAGAAAAATTTGACTACAATTTTTCTGTAATTTTGCTATATTTTATTTACAGTGTACGTTATAATACTCCTTTTTTAAAATATACAATATAACTACAAATAATGGATACTTAGATGTAAATATACAGGGTGACTTATAACAAGTGTGCCAAACTTTAGTTTGTTAAGGAAGTTATTTCAAGTGAAAATATCATATGAACATAAGTCCTATTCTAGCTACTACAAAAAATTAATGTTTCATTGACCGTACAAGACCCGTTTTATAATATTGACATAATTTGCGTGTACCATTGATTCTTAGAACCTTACTTTAAACATTTATTCTAAAATATGTAATAATTTTATTTGCCTCTCGACTATTTTATTTTGTTTTTCTACGATAACTTATTAGTAAACTCGTAAATTTACTCAGCCACTAATAAAACTTTAATATCTTGTAGTTACACAATTAGATAGAATAAGATTTATGTTCATATGACTTTTTCACTCGAAATAACCACCCTAATAAACTATTAAAGTTTGCTCTGCTCGTTATAAATCACCCTGTATTAAATTTTAAAAACTAAGTGTGGTATTTATATCAAATAATTTTATTCCAAAAAAAAATTACAATAAAAACATTTCATAAACGTACCTGGACAGTCAAAATATAAAATTACAATTTCACATTCAAATTAGTGCACAAACTTTGTAGATGAATACAAAATTTAAATATGTACAAAATTACCATTAAAATACTGGTACAAAAACAATTAGTAAAAATGTAAAAATATTTCTGTAGCATCGTACATACAATGAAAAAAAAAACCCCCGTGCCACACTATATTTGCATATTGTAAAACGGACTCTAATTACTAAAAAAATAAATAAAAGACGCGATATAATATATTTTTCGTGAGTTGGCAACAATGGCCGTACACATTCAACGATATAAATTTTCATAGTATATAAGCTTTATTCAGTTTTATGCAAATATTAAAAAAATAAATAAAATATTCCTATATGTGTTTACATGTGTGTTTGTGTGAATGTGTGTGTGTGTGTAAAAGGAAGACAACGACAATGAGTAATTAAAATAACAATTAAAATTAGTTTTTAATCATATTCAGAATCAGATAGCGTGACTGATTTAGTCGTTAGCTTGTGCTGATGTTTAGTAGAAGGTTAAATTTAAAATATTATTTTTTTGTTTCGTTTAATATCACTAAATTGTTGTTTTTTTTATAACTTACTAACTTAAATTTTAAAATATTCTTGAAAATTTATAATAAATAGTAACTTTAATGAATGCATAAATAATATTTTTCAAATTTTATTCAAATACTCGATTTTTGATTGTTTTTATTACAGAATTTTATTTAACTTAAAAATTCGTATGTTTGTTTAGTAATTTCTCTAATATTTTTTATCAAAATTAATTTGATTGCGAGATAAAATAATTTTTAAGTGACACGATTTTACTCAAAACTATAAAAGACAAAAGTTTAAAAAATATATTTTTTTATGCTTCATAATATGCTTGTTGCTTGAACAAACATAACTAAAAATAAAATTTTAAATGATAAGTACTCGTATATCTATTAAATTAAATTATATTTTTTTATAACAATACTAAGAATATAGAAAAATAAAATTAACTAATTATATTAGATGAATATACTAAATGTAATTATCTATTTTTGCATTTGATATTTCATCTAATATGATTAAAAAGCTGAAACTAACTGTATTTTTTAAGACAAAACAATTAAAATATTAGAAAAATATCGAATGACATGAACTTAATTAAAAATTTAAAAATCTGAGGTGTTCATTTAATTTTTATTTATTAAAAATATTAATGAAACTCTTAAATATAACAGAATTTTAATTATTAGTTTTTAATTACAATTTAATTAACAACCAGTCATCTAAAACTTTTATTTTTTTAATCATTGATTCTAAACAAGTTTTTGCTTAAATATTTTAAAGAGAAAATTTAAATTTAATGTATTAACCATCGCTGTAAAATATCAAAGTTTATTTTGTAATACTTAAGACTCACAGTCGATTTCTTAATAAATACTGTAATTAAAGTCCAGTTTAAACCGGCAAAAAAACATCGTTTTTAAATTCTACCGGCATAATTATTATTGTTGTCAATAAAACGATGCTTTTTTCTCAACTTTTCAAATTTCTAATAGTAAAATTTTATGTTTTATTATTTATTTACTGTGAATGTTATTTATATCTTTTTTTCCTGATAAAGACGTACGTTGAGTTTGTCGAAACGTTGATTAATAATAAATGTTAATACAGAATTATAACTTATAGCCGTTTTATTTTAATATAATTATAGTAATTTATTGAAATAACATTTGTTTTCAAAGTTATTTAGTAGAAGAATAAAATTTATTTGTGAAGTAAATTAAATTAATTTAAAAGTAAAAAAATTAAATTGTGTAATATTTAATCATATTTATTTAATAAAACAGTTTAAGAACCACTGTAGGATAAGCTAAAACTCATCTAGGAAAATTTATAACTTATTTCTAGTATAGTTGGCAACGTGAAAATAACTATATACTCTGTAAACTTTACAGTGCAAAATGCATCAGCTAAAATGTGCTTTTACGATTATAATGTATTGTAAAGTCTATAATTATATTTTGCTAAGTTTCATAGTTTGCTGTTATATTTCGCACCTTATAACTTATATTATATGAGAGCTAGTTTCTTGCAAGGCGGATTTTTTCTTTTGCTAGCGAAATAACTATGGTATACGAGGAGGAGTGCACGCCTACTTTTCCATCACGACATATGATGACCTTCCCAGATACACCTAGACATCCACCACGTGAAAAGTTACGCTACGGAGATGGTGTCGAATTAATATTATATGTCCTATAGCTCAATTTTTGTATCAAGCATGTTTGTCATTTGACAAACAATAATTTAAAAAAGCTATATACGTATTTCGAAAGTTAAGCTAGAAATATTTGTTTACGTAAATAATGGTTGTAGCAGTCAATTTTGGAAAGGATGTTAAATAAAATTTATTTATTTCGATTTATTTTAAATCTTTTTCAAAAGGCCTAAAACTAACAGAGTTTTTGTTATATTCCATAAACCATGTGATAGAAATATAATTTTCAGAAAAAATTGAAAATGTGTTTAATCGGAACACATAGATAGTAAACATATATCAAAACACAAAATGTATAATTATATTGAACAATAATAATATTATTATGTTTATATTTTTTTTTTCGTTATTTTTTGGAATATTTACATAATCTATGTGTTTTGATTAAACACATTTTTAATTTTTTCTGAAAATTATTGAAAATGAGTTTCATTTAACATCTTTCCCAAAATTGACTCCCATTATTTATTTAAATAAATAAATATATATATATATATATATATATATATATATATATATATATATATAGAGAGAGAGAGAGAGAGAAAGAGAGAGAGAGAGAAAGAGAGAGAATAGAAAATTTACGACAAATTTAGCGCGACTCAATTTTTAACGGTAACTAATTAGTCAAAAAATATCGCGTTATATTTGGGCCAAATACGGTAATACACAAGTTTGTCTTAAAGCCGTTTAATTTAATATTTAACTGTTCTTGTAATCATTAACAAAAATTACAATCTACTTAAATTTATATAAATTGTAACCTCCCCATATGCAGCGCCAATGCATTACACAAATGAAATCATGTCAATTAGTAATTCGCTTTGAAGTTAGCAAGGCGTAAAAAATTTCGCTGTCAAATGCTACCAACATCTGACACGCTTTGACACAAAAAACCCTATATAGACGCGTTACATATACGTGGATTGTCTTTTATTTTTAGTGAATTTATTTTTATACAGTTGGCCATCGAACACACACCTGTGAAGTTGGACACTATTTGTATTTATTTTCATTTGTTTCTCTTTTTAAATGTGTTGTAGATTACTTTTCATTCTGTTTGTGATAAGAAAGACAAGATATCATAGTAGTTTTTTTTTTTATCTGTATTAATGTAAAAAGTTATATATGTATATTATAAGAAACATATATGTTTATTTGTAAAAAAATATTTAAAGTTGATGTTACAATTGCAACAACTAAAGATATGTATATAAAAATATGATGTGGTCAGTATATACTTAAGATAAAAAAAAATAACATACTTACATACATACATACACAATCACGTCATGTATACTGTAAAGATAAGGAAAAGGTTTATGTTGGACAGACAGATTATTTCTACTAAATTGACAGAGCATAAGAGTTCAATACGTCTAAACCATCCAGACAAATCTACTATTGCACTACTATTCTTAAAGGGGTGGGGGTTAAACCCCACCCCCACCCCCTTAAGAACCTGAACGACCAAAAACATACGTATGTGAAATATGAAATATGTTATTGTACTTTCATTTTTATAAAAATAATTTTTATTACTCTTTATTTTTTATACAAATTATAGTATTATTTTTATTGATTAATATTATATCAATTCTCTAGTAACCCCCCTCCATGACAAGTTTCTGGCTACGCCACTGACTATAATAATTGCAAGACCCATCAATATTAACAGCCAGATTGATAAAAAAAACAATAGGAATTTATAAAATTTAGTTTTCTGTAATTAAAAATTTATAAATATTTACGATTTAGTTACTTATTTTGTTACCTAGTAACTTGTTTCTATGTTCTGTTTATTTATTGTATATGTCATCTGTATCATTTTACCTAATGATGATGTAAGTAGAGTACGTTGAAACGTCGATTATTAATAAATATTAATACAGAACTATAATCTAAAGCCGTTTTATTTTAATATAATGAGTTCTAAAACAGTTGTTACTATGTTACAATTACTGCATTTATTTATAAAATAAAACTAACAAATCAAATAAAGACATATTATTACATTATAAGCATAAGTCTTGTAATGCCTAATAACATTTTACAATGTGATTATTAATAAAATTTATTGCACACAATAAAATTTTATAACATTCAATAAACATTTTTTTTTAATGATTCAAAATAAATTAACGTTAAGACAAAGTTATTATTACTAATATTTATTAAAATGTCTGATTAATTATTAATATATTTTTGATAAAATTTAACCTTGTCATGATTAAATTCGTACGTGTATATATATATATATTAAAATTAAATCATTTACAGTGCAAAAACTTACTTGAATACAACATTATTTTTAAACAAAAATGTTTAGAATATTAATAATCTTTATTTTATTTTTAATTAATTTAATTGCCACGCGGAATGTACCGCTGAATTCTATTTACGAAAATCCTAATGGGTAAGTATTTTTTCTTATTAATTTTCAAAATTTTAAATTATTTTTCTTTCAAATTTTTTTATCTAGAAATTTATGGACAAAATTGCTATGGCCCGTATTCTCACCTCATTTATAAAAGTGATTTTTGCTAAAAGTGCTTTTGACGTTTACTTAAAATTATATAATAGTTTATTTAAATTTTATAATGTCAAATATAATAAAAATGATCAAATATAATTAATAAATAAATATAATTGTCAAATGAATATTTTTATTCAAAAATTGCTTTTTTTTCTATTTTTTTTTTGTGTTTTAAAAACTAAACATTTTTAAAAAAAACCTTACAAACAACAAAATTAAACTTGCATGTACATATATATATTTTATTTCAAGAGCGAAAAATACCTTAATTCTGCACGGGTTTTAAAATTGTGCTTTGTGTAAAATTTTGTGATTTATATTCATAAAATTTGTAAAAATAACAAGTTGTAAAGCAGTAAATAAATTTGGTGACAGTAAAGTAAAATTTAACCAAATAGTTTTAAAAGCTAAGACTTATTCTGTATTGAAAGTTTATTAGTAAATTATACATTATTATCGTGTAAATAAAATTTTAAAACAAATTATTTGAAATTATTTCAAATTTACAATTTTTATATCATTATTCTATAAATATGTCTTATATTAAAGTAATTTATTTATTATTGTAATCTTTAATTATATTGAAATTCTATTTTGCACTAGTTTTGTAGTTATAATTGACAATAAAATTATTTCAAATTTATTAAAAACAATCACTTACCTTTTGCAAGAACAGCATCCAAAAATAACGCATTCCAAATATAAAAAGTTCACTTCAATCTTTAAATTAAATCACAATAAATATGTTTATAAAAGTCATAACATAAAACACTTAACGTTTATAAATAATACATGGTCTTTCTCTTTCCTTAACATTAATCATAATAAATAAATAAATAAATACACATATAAATAAACAAATATTATTAAAAAATATATACGGAACAAACACTCGCGTTTTAGTCACTGTAATGAAAATAATTTAACTAAATAAATAAAGAATATTGCAAGTCGAATACATGTTCAGTTTTGTTACCTGTTATATTCAAGAATTCCAATTGTCTTGCTTGAAATAAACAAATTAATATAATTTGTGAGTTGAACTTCTGATTGGTCGGGACAAGTTACTGCAGAATTTTATAATTTAATTTAATAAAAAATAATTTTTAATATAAAATAATAGAACTGTAAAATACATATAATTATTTAAAGATGATTAAGTGATTGGGGTTGTAATTATATTTTTGTAATTTAAATAAAATGTTCCTTTTCAGTTACTTGGTTTGTTTGTTTTTTTTATTGTTTAGGGGTAAAAATTATACATTTTGTAGGTTCCAACGAAAGTTACATGTGTTACAAGTACTAACATCTAATTCATTTTTGTTTCAGAAATGTAGAACTAAATGTAGAACTAAATGTAGAAATGATTATAATTTTGATGAACTAAATGTAGAAATAAATTGTTATTATTATTATTAAAATATTTTGTTACAGAAATGTATCCAGTCCATATTATACAAATTATAGCCAAGAACGTTTAAGAAAAATATACCTTTGGCATTGATAATGGAAAATTTTGGAATATTTTGTGCGTAAAATAAAGTAAATAAATATTATACACTACTTATTTACATTAATAAATATTTTTTAACATTTATTTTATTTTTTTACATTATTTATTTATTTAATTAATATATCCAAACGCCATAATTACCTATTTAAAGGATACAACACAAAAACATATAAAGATATAAAAAATATCTGAAAAGAGTACATTTAAAAATTAAATTCCTAACAGCAAATTTACTGAAGTTCTGTAAATTAACTAAAAGAGACTTTACTAAAAAAAACTGTAATATTACATATATATGTACTTTTCTATCCCGTTGGTAATATAATATTACACAATGTTTATTATGTATTTTTAAACAATTATAAATAAAATTAAAGCAGTTAAGTAATTATACCTAGAAATACTGAGCATTATAGTGTCTTATGGTTTGTAGGCAAAATTACATAATTTTTTTTAGAGTGTAAAAGTTTTACTGTATCTAAATTTCACTACCTTATTTCACATATCCGCATACCCTTAAAAACCTCCGTGTTACATACAGGGCGTTTCCAATCTAACGCTGCTAACTGCAAACGCCAATATCTATACAGATACTGTTTTTTTGCGTATCTACCTGATACGTGGGTGCAGCCTATATATATATAGTATATACAGAGCGTTTAAGAAAAGGTCACGACATACGTTTTATCGTACCGTCAGTATGCAATATGGAACCTAAGTTTTGTTTTTATCGCTATATCTTACACCGTTATCGAGGCTGTAACTACACAACCGCCGTATCTATAATGAAATTACTATAGTAAGTATATGAGTATAGAATAACTTTAGTTTTGTACTGTAGAAAATATAGTAGATTTTGCCGGGATTTTATACGAAAAAAAATATCATTAAAATAATGTTATTAGTGCTTTGGTACACTGAGAAAAATAGATATTTAACAAATTGTATAATAATAAGTAGTTATTTATTTGAAATATACGAGTATGTTTACTGTATTCACAAATTTATACATTTTTAAAATCTACTCACATATATATTTTAATACTATATTAAGAATTAAGACTGTAATACTATATACAAATTGATGGTATTAAATTTTTGTTTTTATTATATTTATAGTTAATTTTTAAATATACTTATTTTGTTATTTTTAATATCTTGTGTTTGTGTCACCTTTTTAAATATAAATAGCGTTACGGTAACTATCCATTTTTCTAAGTGTATATTTCAGTTTTGAACCGAAAACTGAAAATATTTTTGCTGAAACAAAAACCGGAACTGAACCAAAAAAAAAACAAATATCGGTTTATTTCGGTTCGATACATTAACACATAATCTTACTTTCCACGTCAGTTCTCGTTTTTTTTTTATTTTCGTGGTCCCGTAAGCGTAGTCGCAAGTCGCAACTCGAGACGAGTTTTTGTGGATGCATTATCAGTTATTGAAATAATTGAAAATGAAACTAGGATAACTTTCAGGAAGGTGTATTTTTTGATAACAACTTTGCTTTTAATAATCTTTAAATAGTTTAATAATCAGAGGTAATTTCCATTTTTTTCTCTAATTATAAATAAATAAAAATTCTGTATACAAGAATTTGTTACATTAATATATGTTATCTTATTATTATATAATTAAAACATACATACGTCCGATGAGTACTATGATTGAGAGTGTTTTGCGTGAGTGAAAGTTTCCAAGTAGTAGGAATAAAAGAGCATGTATGAGAGGAATTATGAATATGGATAAAGCGAAAGTTGGTTGTTTGGATAGGAATGTTTGGAGGAGATTGATTACGGAATGATGAAAAGAGTTTGTGCCACACCCTGTTGGGTACATGGCGTAATTGTGTATATATGTATGTATACAAATTATATGAGTTTAGAATAATAAATTATAATATTATCATATATTATTATATACTTCTAATTATTATACCTTTAATTAATTAATAATTTTTGTTATTCATATTATATTATTGTATCAATTTATGTAGTATTCTTATTATAGAAGTAGGAATAAAATATTTTTGATTATGGTAGAAAATAAGTTTTTAATACAAATAAATACATTGAAAAAATATAAAAATTAATCACTCGGTACTGAACCGAAAACCGGAAAAAAAAACGTTATTTTGCTGGAACGAAAACCGGAACCGAATCGATATATACTTTTTTAATTGAACCGGAACGAAAACCGGAATAAAAATATAACAATTCGAAACCCTGGTATATTTATATTAACATAGTAAAGAATCTCTCAGAACTCATTATATTATTTATTTATTTATTTATTTATTATTTAGTAAATCAACGGCCTAAGCCAATTACAGATTTACAATAATTTATTACAAAATTTTATAATTATTATAAATATAGCAAAATAACACGTTTTTCAAAAACAAGATACAAAATATAAACAGAAATTACTTATATAAAATACATGATTTAATAATATAAAGCTTAATATCAGCCTAGTTGTTGATATTGGTTGTTTGACAATAAATCCATAATTTTTCTTTTAAATGTATTAAATTCCATATTAAAAATATCAGTTTCATTAAAGTGCAAATTATAAGTAAACATTAGTCTATTTAATGTTGAGTTTTTACAGTAATTATTATGAAATGTATTAAGATAAAATAATTGATTAGTTCAAATAGTTGATAGTTCAATAGTTGATTAGTTAAAATAAAAAAGCTTTATATTTTAGTTCTGTATAATTTTAAAATCAAGTTACTGTTTTTTTTTGTTTATTACATATGTATTTTATTATTATTTTTTAATAACCTCAATTTTAATCATAAATTCTTTAGTATCGAGCGTAAAATTTTTCTCAGCGATTACGGCTTCATAATCGTTAAAATTGTAAACCAACTCCATTAATTTCGAATAATAGTGTTTGGTTTTCGGATCAGTTAAATGCACTTTACAATCGTATTTGTACAATACGTCACTGGACAGTGACGTACGCAAATGTAATTTAAAATTATTTTGACTGTTATTCAATTTTAATATCATTGGCCCGATATCAGAGGTAATAATGAATTTTTGCCACGCCAAACCGAAAGTAATCTTTCGATCTGTATTTGCATTGAATGTGATATCGTTGTGAGCTTCAGTGTAATGACAATCTAATGTTGTATTCGAAATTGTGCTGGTGCAAATACTACATTTACTGTTAAATTTACAGAATAAGTCTTTGTGTTTCATGCATTTCATTGAAATGTCGCAAAAGTTACAACCTTTAGACTTATTTTCGCATTCGATCGGTTTTGGAGAACATGTTTCACATAACCAACCTTCTATCCTACGATATAATAACCTAAAAATAATATTTTATTAAAATAAAAAAGACACTCACTTACTGGAAGCATTTTTTATACTAACACGTTATGCTTTCATCAAGTAAAACAATGTTTTGTTTTAAACAAAAAAAGGTTTTAAATTTAAAAAAAAAATGAGCAATGACCGCCAATAGTGCTTCTAAATAAACAAAAACCCCGAAAAATGTGTAAACTAAATTCAAAATTAAAATAAAACGGCTTCAGGTTACAGTTCTGTATTAATATTTATTAATAATCGACATTTCGACGAACTCACCGTACGTTTTCATCAGGAAAAAGATACAGTAAATAACAAAATATAGTAACAAATAAGAATAATATGATAAATTTAAACATTTTAATCGAAGTCGATTAAAACCAATCAGAAACGATCGTACAGTCTATGGGAAAAAGATAGTGTGATTTAACAGATTGTTATTTGTGTCATTGTACTTTGTAAATAATGTTTTTCAGTTTGTTTATTTATTGCTGTATATTGTTATTTAATTTTTAATTATTTGCTGTTACTATTCGTGAAATATTTTGGTCCTCACTTTTTCGAGAAAAAATGTTTTCATCATTAATTTCAAAACAATTTTTGCTTCTGTTTTTAATCAAATATAAATATTTTGTTCTATTTTTGATCATTTTTATTATATTTGGTAAGTATTATAAGATTTAATAAACTGTTAAAAAGTGCTTAATAAATAATTTTAAGTAAACGTCAAAAGCACTTTTGGCATAAATCACTTTTATAAATGAGGTGAGAATACGGGCCTTTGTTATACTGAACTATAACCTAAGCAAAACTTTTATATCTGAGTGTAATGGTACTTGTTACTATATATTGAAAGAGATTTCTAACACGACCACTCAGAGACTTTGTTCGCTTAGAATCACTGTACTAACCTTGCAACGTCTCCATCGCAATCGAATTTGGCACATTTCTGTATAACAACATTTTGCTTTTCTTCATCATCACTATCATTATCTTCAATAATCTTATCAATTTTAATACTAAAAGTGATTGTCTTCAATTTCTGCAGCAAGTTCAAATCCAAAATACCTTCCAAAGTACTATCACCGCTTCTTTCACACCTTGTATACGTAACATTTTCGACATTTACTATATGCTCGTAATTTCTATTTCGTTTTTCATTCCCCAAATACTTAAACATCTTTTGTACCTGTTTCAATTCCATATCCACTTTCAAATATAAATAAAACAAAACATTATGCGCCAAGATAATGAAATAACTTTGTAAATTTTGTCTAACATCTACTTCCCATGTACAAGGTTCGTTCAAAACATTCCCAGAATGTTTCTCGTTACAATGTTTCAACAGGTGACACTTTGGACCCTTCCATCTACATCCAGCCTCGATCAACGGACATTCAATCGATCTGTACCGACAACTAATTTCATGTTTTGGTTCCTGTTTAGAGAATTTCATTTTTATCGGACAACCTTGTTTGTCGTAGCGACAAGGGAAATGAAACAGTCTTGCCAACGTTTCGTAGTTAATCTCCCTAACTGCTGATTCGTCTTTTATTTCGGTACATCTGCCACAAATACTCTGTTTGTTTGCATTTATAAAAATCGGTCCACAAGATAGATAAGCAAAACAGTTGCTACACTTTAATTTTTCTAAAGTTTTAGATGATATTTCCATTTGTTTACCGCTTAAAACGTACTTTAAATACTGCACTTTTATTTAATAACAATTTAAGTTGCTAATAAATACTTGTAAATTTATTTATAAGCAAGTGATAAATTTTTTTACGAGATTTATATCAATTTATAGAACTAAAAACTGACAAGTTTTAATACAAACTGTTGAAGTAAGTGTGACCTTGTTACTAAAAATACGAATGTAGTTTTATATTAAAATCGATATGTGCTTATGTTCAGTGGCGGCACGTTTTGTGTAGCACAATCTAAATTTGAAAAATAAACACTAAGAACTAACGAACAAAATTTTTTGGGGTATATATATATATATATATATATATATATATATATATATATATACAGTATGTCTGAAAAAGTTGGTAACAAATCGGCAATTTTTTTATTATTAATTTTACAAAAAAAAATATTTTTCATAAAAATCTCTGCATCACATATAAATCAATAATCAAGAATCAAATTTGTAAAATATTTAGTGGTATATAAGGAAAATGTTGATAGGAATTAAAAATTATGTTCAAATTTAGATACATGATTTGTTAATAATTAATTAATAAATTTAAAGTAAGAAAAAAATACTAAGTAATTTAGCATTTGTTTAATGCAAAGATTTTTATGAAGAATAATTTTTTTTGTAAAATTAATAATAAAAAAATTGTCCATTTGCTGCCAACTTTTTCAGACATACTGTATAAGGGTGATTTATGACGTCGGGGAAAAAGAATAAGAATCATACACTCTTAGAAATTTGGTGTTAAATTTTAACACAACGCGGATTCTATATAGGTCCACACGTTTTCTGGTGTTAATTTAACCACTTTTGAATTTGTTAAACACTTAACACATTTATTGTGTTAAAATACCGAATATCGCGGAGTAAAAATAACACACAATGCGGAGTGAAATTAACACCCAATTCGAGTTAAATTTAACGAAAATCTTGTGTTATATTTTAACACGGGATTTGGTGTTAAGAGGAGTTTTTGTTAGTAGTACAAAAATACAATATAAAAAATAAAAAAAAAGTTTATTATATAAAAAAATATATAAAAATAAATGAGTATCATATAAATTACATAATAATTATGCTATGTTTCGACACTTACAAACATTTACAATTTCATATGGCCATTTCTTCTTGTTTCTGTATGTTTTCCATTTTTAGAAGTAATCTACGTTCCGAAAACAAAATGAAATCTTTAAAGTTTCGTTTAATACTGCATCATTTTTATCCATTATTATTAATTGTTGGTTATCTTGTATAGATGTAAATTTTTCTTTCACTATAATAAAAAGAAATTTTTTGATTATAACCAACCAAACATGCTAAACTTATGCTAAACTTACCAGCAGTAATAATGTTATCATAACTTAAATCAATGAATTTGCACCACTTTTTTTCATTATAATATTCTAGTGTTACGAAATAAACATTTTCTTCCATTTCAAAGCTGTTTTGGTATCTTACTACATGACATTCAATGGCGTCCAATACGTTCCGAAAACAAAATGAAATCTTTAAAGTTTCGTTTAATACTGCATCATTTTAATCCATTATTATTAATTGTTGGTTATCTTGTATAGATGTAAATTTTTCTTTCACTATAATAAAAAGAAATTTTTTGAGTATAACAAAACAGACATGCTTATAAAAATATAATATGAAAATAACTTATGCTAAACTTACCAGCAGAAATAATATCATAACTTAAATCAGTGAATTTGCACCATTTTTTTTATACGAAATAAAAATTTTCTTCCATTTCAAAGCTGTTTTGGTATCTTACTACATGACATTCAATGGCGTCCAATAGCGAATAAAACGTGCAATAAACTAACAGGTTCACTGTTCACTCACGATGCTCAAGATTGACTGCAGACGCATGCGTCTGAATGATATATAACACCGTGTTTGGTGTTAATTTAGCAGTAGACGCATGCGTCTAAATGATATATAACACCGTGTTTGGTGTTAATTTAGCAGTGTTGCATAATTTTTATTTAATGTAACTTTTTATTTTTTAATAATTACAAATTTATACATAATAATTATTCTATATAAGTAAAATAAATATTTATACATTTTTAAAATAACAATATGAAAAAAATTAAGAATTCATTAAAGTTTAAAAATTACATTCATAAGTAAATCAAAGACATGGCAACAAGGCGAAAAATATAGTTTACACCGTCAAAATTTTAACTCATTCGAACTAACCAAATCTCTTTGTGTCAAAATAACACAATGAAAGATTGAAAATTTAACACAAATTGTTTAACGACTCACACAATTGTCATTTCAATCCGCAAATTTCTAAGAGTGTACGGTGTAGTTTTTCCCCGACGTCATAAATCACCCTGTATATACATATATATTATATCTTATTAGAGTAGAAGATATAGGTTATCACTGAATATTACAAATAATATGTAATCTCCCGATAATTTACGTTATACTGATTGGAATTAAATTATTTTATACAGCAATAAATTCTACGCTCATGTGTAAAATTAAATATAAATAAGTGGTTTATTATCGTAAAGAATTGTCAACAATTTATATTTAGTTTACTTACCAACAAATAATAATATTTTACAATTATTTGTAAAAATAATAATAAATTAAAAATAATGTGCTAAAGTATTTTTTAAATATTTTTTAACGCCACCATTGTATTCTATAAATAAAAATTTATATTTACCAAGCATAAAAACTATAAATATACACTTAAGAGACTAAAATATTTTTAAAACTATACACAATGTTTTTAATTATTTGTCTGTTTTAAGCAAAAACATTTAAAATAAAAAAGCTTTAAGATTAAGTTCTGTATAAATTTTAATTAAAAAATCGATGTTTTGATGTACTCTAGATATATTATCTTCAGGTTAAGTGATGCAAATGACATATACAGTAAATAAACAGAACATAGAAACAAGTTGCTAGATAACAAAATAAGTAATTAAATTATAAAATTTGTAAATTATTAATTAAAGCAAGCCAAATTTTATTTATATCAGTGCCACTACACACACACTTTTTTTTATAAATTTCTATTGCTTCTCTTATTAATCTACTGTTAAAATAAAACTGCTTTAGGTTGTAGTTCTGTATTAATATTTATTAATAATAGACGTTTCAACATAATCAACGTACATTTTCATCAGGAAAAAGTTATAAATGACATTTATATTAAAAAAACAGAACGTAGAAACAAATTACTAGGTAACAAAATAAGTAAATAGATCATAATTATTAGTTAAAGGATGACAAATTTTATTTAAATCAGTACCACTTCACAATGATTGATGTTATCTTTTTCTTTATAAATTTTTATTGCTTTTCTTATCAATCTGCTGTTAATATTAATGGGTCCTGCAATTATTATAGTATCTTCAAATTTTACATCATGAAGACTTATAACGCATGTTGTGCAATAATAGATTTGTCTAGATAGTTTAGACTTATTTAACTCGTATGTTTTGCCAATCTAGTAGAAACAGTTCTACTTGTTTGTCAAACACATTTATTTTAATTTGCAAAAATTGTATTTATTTTATTTTCAAAACAAATATTTCTGTAAAAATATGTATGCCATTATTTTTGCTTTTTATTTCAAACAAAAGAAGTATTAATTAAACGTACATTTTTAATATTTAAATTTCAATGAAATATACTTTAAAACAAATTGTTCCATTGCAAAATTTTTAATTTTGAAAATTTTTTAAATATAAAACTGAGTAATTAAGTTTTTGTTTTATTTTATCAAAATCGTGTTTTTTTATAGTTTTCGAGATTTCCATGCATAACAGCTAAATTAAGACACTCGGTATAAAATTATACTTTGTAATCATTTCATAAACATAAGTAATGCTTAGGTATAATGCTAACATTACTATCAATAATTTTTTTAATATAGTCGGGACAAAATAAAAAGATAGGGACGTCATAATCACGTGATAAAACTTAACAACATGAAACTCATTAATGAACAAAATTAATTTTATTCTATTTTACATATAATGAACAAAATCTTCTTGTAACTATTTACGTATGTTATTTTAATCAAATTAAAATGTAATATATACAAATATATCGTATATTATTGGATTTTTTATCGAAAACAACTTATTTATTTTTGCTATATTTGACAGCATTGATTTTTAATGTCAAAAGTCACAGTACGTGTATATTAGTTCATTTGTTATATTTTGAATTTTCATTTGAATACTTTGTTGTATTTTTGTAATTTATTATGGCAAAAAGATGGTCTAGGCGTTGTCAACAGTTAGTAGGCAATTTAATTTCATATTTTGAACAAAAACAGGAAAATGATGGGCTATTAATGCCCCTGTCTGCTGTACGCGAGAAGCTCATATAAACATAGTAGTGAGTGATGTTATTTGCCTAGTGACAAAAATTGATGACGTCCCTATCTTATTATCTTATCCCGATTTTAGCATTTTTATAAGTTACGCAAATTTAATAAATCGGGTATTCACAAAAATGATGATGATTTATATAAACATTGTTAGTCATTAAATAAAGTAATTCACATCAACAGTTTTATGGAAAATATTTAGAAAAATTTCTTTTTTTTAAGGATATCGTAATATTAATATTTCGTTACCGTATTGCCTATGTAGAAAAAGATCATTATGTTACTAGTACAATACAATAATGACATTATTATACAGCAGTTAGTTACAAAACTGGTAGAAGCACGATACCTAACTCCAACGTCAAAAGTATTTAATCTGATATCTTCGGCAGCTATATTGAAAACTATTACGTCAAGTTAAGTTAATTGACTATTGCATTGTTTATTTTCGCTGGAATCTTAATTTGATTATTGAAAATATGTGATAAAGTGGGGGAAATACAATGTGCACCGTTAAGGGTGGTTAAAAATTGTATATTCGACCAAATAAACACGATCAAGTATATTTAATTTGCCATCTCCAACGGCTATATTAAAAAATATTAAGTCAAGTTAATTGACAATTTTATTATTTATTTTCAATTGAATTTGAATTTGATTAATGTATTTTTAGTTTCGTTTCGTTTAGAACACTTAAAGAAAAAAATCGTATATGTCACTCGGAATAGAAATCTCTTTTTGTATTATAATATAATAGTGTATCGTAATATAATAAAAATGTATCTACCTATATTTAACACTTCATAATGACATACTTTTAAAAATAATTTTAATATAGGGCCTATTTTCTTTATAATTTATATAAAATATTTGATATTAATCTCGTTGTAAATCATTTGATTAATTAACAATATTTTATGTAGTTTACTCATAGTACCGTAAACCAATAATAAATATTTTTTATTTCAAATTTTTATTATAAATCGTAATTAAAAAAATTTATAATTGGATCAGAAAAATGAGTCTGCATATTATTTGTTAACTTAATTAATAATAGTTAAAAAAAGTAAAAATATAAAACAATTTAAATACAAAATAAATATTGATATATATCTTTAAATAAATAATAAACATAATAATTATATATTGCGATAAATAAATTATCAGTTTGATATCTGATCTAGTATTTTTATATAATTAATACATGTTTATTGCATGTGACAAACATTGACATTTTTAATATAAGCAATTGATATCAGGAAACAATCAATTTAATAGTGTAAGGAGAAAGTAAAAAATCTTTCAGAAATCTTTATATTAAAATAAAACGGCTTTAGGTTAAAGTTGGGGAATTAGTACCATTTTGTACTTATTGTACAAAATATTATTTTTAAATTTTTTATTTTATAAAAATACATATCTTTAGTTGAACTATAGAAACTTTTAATAATTTCGTAATTTCTACCACTTAAAATTTGAAACAAATTGTTATCAGATACTTAAAACGTTTTTCAATAACAATTGCGCAAAATTCATTTTTATATCTTAATCTTATTTTCTTTCGATATAAAGAACGCGATTTGGAAGCATATCAATCAGTACAATAATACATCAATCTATTCTAGTAGAAATTATCAACCTGTACTAGTAAATATTTCCAAATAATTATGGAAATATCTAAGGAAGTGTTTGAGATGTTAAAGTGCTCCGTGTGCTCGGGGTATCTATCAACAACTCCCATCTTTATCGGTGCTGAAGGAAAGAGTTATTGTGGACGCTGCACGGCTGCAGCAGATGAAAAAGAACATCTAGTCCGCGATACCAACTATGAAGTGCTGGCCAGGCAATTTTCCTTTCCATGCAACAACGAAGATAATGGTTGTCGAAAGAAGATCAAATTTGGTGACGTAGAATCTAGTCTGCATATCAGCAATTGTGGATATCGACCGATTGTCTGTCCAATTCTTGAATCAGGAGCTTGTGAATGGACTGGCTCCAAATATGAGTTGTATGGACATGTTAGCAGTAAACATCCTGATAAACTGGTAGAAAATTCATGTGACCTACAGCATGATATTACCAAAGGAAGCCAGCAAACTTTTCTGCTAGTTGCCTTTAATGTATTGTTTCTACTTCATGTCAAAATTTGTTTAACGACCAAGAAGATTTATCATTCGTTACAGTTCCTTGGGGATGCGACTTTAGTTACCAATTACGATTTTACATTAACTATACGTAAAAATAAGATTAGTTATTCGAAACCTGGTAAAGTTGCGACTGAGAATTTGCGAGTAATGAAGAAGAACGATGCAATTGAGATAAATATAAATACAATACTTGAAATGATGGACGGTTACGAAGGAACAATATTTAATATTAATGTGAATAAATTGAATGAGAATAATACAGACAGTGATGATAAACTTGAATTAGTGAATTGTGTTGATTGTTGTGATCAAATTGTGAAACAAAAAAGTTATGGCGGAGACAATAAATGGTGGTGTGAGAATTGTGCACCAAAGATATTATGTGAAAATCATTTAAAAGGGTGTACTTATGAAGATATCGATATTAAATGTAACAAACATGAACGGTTCTATTGTAGTTATCGTACTGTGTGTGGATTATCGATTTGTAAACAAGATTTCGGTGAACTTTCACTGATTGAACATTATAATTCGGTGCACAACAATGTATCGTTCATATCAACCAATGTGTGGTATTGCACATTTGACAATGAATGGAACATCTCGTATACTTCGCATAACAATAACATAATATTTGCATATAGAAAAGAAAATTCAGTATATAAGATAAGAATTTTCTCTACATTTATTAGTGATGAATTATGTAATTACAATTTTATTATTACGCTATTCGACATTCAAACAAAAAAATTTGTAACAAAAAATATGCATATTACATATGATTGGATGCTTGATTATAATGTAGAAATCGAAGACAAAGCTTTAACATCATTAAATATTATTGTTTCATTAGATATTATTAAAAAATAGTACTTTATATACAGAGTGATTTATGACGTCGGGGAAAAATTACACCGGATGATTCCTATGAGTAATCTAAATAAAAAAACTTTAAATAAACATATGTCCGAAAATGCTTTTTAACGTAGCTGTAGCCGTTAGAAGTTTATTACATGTAACATCAATCGCGTTAGCCTTATTTATTATATCAGGGAAAAAAAAACAAGTCATAAACTTCTGAATAATTGTAAAATTACTGATGGATTTTCTAACATTTTGTTTAAACACTAGAAACTAATTTACTAGTTTTTAAATTTTTGTACACACATAAATAAATATTTAATAAACAATTTACAATAATTAAAAATCGAAGACAAATTTTGTCGAAACTCAATAAGTCATAACTAGTACATTGGTTTAGTAGTGTTCAAACAATTTACAATAATTAAAAATCGAAGTCATAACTAGTAAATTGGTTTACTAGTGTTTAAACAAAATGTTAGAAAATCAATCAGTAATTTTACAATTATTCAGAAGTTTATAACTTGTTTTTTTTTTCTGATTTAATAAATAAGGCTAACGAGATTGTTGTTACATGTAATAAACTTCTAACGGCTACAGTTCCGTTAGAAAGCATTTTCGGACATATGTTTATTTGAAGTTTTTTTTATTTAGATTACTCATAGGAATCATCCAGTGTAGTTTTTCTCTTCGAAGTCATAAATCACCCTGTATAAATAAATAATTTTAGTTTGTTAATAATTTAGTTAAATTCTATGTAAATAATTTTTATTTGTTATAATATTATCCAGTAACACATAATCATCGTAGAATAATTTTTAATAAACAAAATAAATAACAATTACTTGTACGTTATAAATTATAACATAATATAAGTATTATAGTGGCGACAAGATAAAAAATAGGGACGTCATCAATTTTTGTCAGTAGGCAAATAACGTCACTCACTACTATGATTATATGAGCTTCTCGCGTACAGCAGACAGGGGCATTAATGGCCCATTCCATTATTTTCCTTTTCTTGTTCAAAATATGAAATTAAATTGCCAACTAACTCTGTTGACATCGCCTAGACCATCTTTTTGCCATAATAAATTACAAAAATACACATTCAAAATATAACGTCAAATGAACTAATATAAACGTACTGTGACTTTTGACATTGAAAATCAATGCTGCCAAATATAGCAAAAATAAATAAGTTGATTTCGATAAAAAAAAATCCAATAATATACGATATATTTGTATATATTACATTTTAATTTGATTAAAATAACATACGTAAATAGTTTCAAGAAGATTTAGTTCATTATATGTAAAATAGAATAAAATTAATTTTGATCATTAGTGACTTTCATATTGTTAAGTTTTATCACGTGATTATGATGTACCTATCTCTTTATCTTGTCACGACTATAGTTGAAAATGCATCTGTAAAAGCAAGAAAACTATTATAATGAAAATTGTGTGAAATTCACATTTTATTTTGAAAAATATTTGAAGACGCCACGCCACGACGTTCATAGTAAGATAGAGACGGTTTACCAGCGTGACCGGAAGTGATTGTGGCGCGAGCCGATTCGGTTGGCCGGTGAACCGGAAACGAACGAACAATACCCGTCGACGTCGCTTAAGAACAAACATGGCCGATGGATAGATGGTTAGATCAGCAACACACACACACACACACACACACGCATACGGGCGCAGTCTCCTCTTCAACCGGAAGTAACAAATGATTCAAGTGAGTTGATGGAGTGAAGGAACTGGAAGAGAAAGAAGGGGAAACTAAAACAACACAATAACAACCGATTGAATTTAATGCAAATCTTAAGTCAACAAATTTGCGTTCAATATTTTGTTGTAATTTTTTTTTATTAATTAATTCTAATAAAATTTTATTTGCAAACTGTTTAACTATTATTTAAAAAAATACAAACATAGCTCGTACCGCATGTACTCGGTTTTTGGGTGTATTAGTTTATTTGTTTATTTCTGCTTTTAAATAAAACAATTAAAGAACTGTTAATTTAAATGAACCATTTTTAAAAATTCTTTTGCTTTTTAATATTTCATTTATATTATGTTTTTTTTTTCTGTTTTCTATTAATTATAATTAGTATTTTTTCTTACATGTAACTGTAATATTTTGTTACATCTGATATTATAAAATTAAAACAAAGATAACTGAAGTTATTGTAAATAAAATGTAAATCAAAAAGTGTTTTTGTAAATATAGACCATAATATCTTTTTTGTAATCTAGATGAAATAATAAATTTTAAATAAAAAAATTTATTTTATTCTAAATATTTTAATATTTGTATTCATTTTGACTACCTCAGAAATATACTTAATTGTTTAAACTTTAAACGTATATCATAGATCACTAAATAATCTCAAATAAAAACTGAATTTTCATGAAATTTGTTTCGTAATAAGTTTTAAAGTAACTTTTAACTTTAAAAAAATTATTGATAATTATGCAATTTATTTTATTATTGCTAAATAATTTTTATTATTAAATGGGACTTTATGTAAAATATTATTACTTTTATTAATTATTAGTATTATGCTTGTTTATTTTTATTATTATTATTATTATGCCTTTTCAATATTATTATTACTATTTCTTTATTCACTCTTAAAAAGGTTACAATTTTTGTACACGGCCTCAGTTTAGGTAAGTAATACAATAATTTCTATGAAATTATTAATATTATTATTAATGTTATATAATATTATTACTATTAAAAATTATATATTTCATATTTATTCTAAATATTACTAAAATTTCTTGTACACTTAACACTTTATAGATAAGAATAAGCATATATCAGTTTCTTGCACAAATACACTGTCAAAAACTAAATTGCATATTACGAACAAACAAAAGACGGTGCCCCGTTGTATTAAACGTAAGACAGTATATTAAGTGCTAGCTGTAACAAGCATATAATTCTACTAGATATGACCTATGACTTTCTGGACACGCACTAATATATAACGGGTATGAACTAGCTCTAATGCAGGTAAAAAAAACTATTATGCAAAATTTTAAATCTACCGCGGAAATGTTTCAACTAAAAAAAAAGTTACTTGGAATGTATTGGTAAAAAATATATTTATGCAATTTTCTTTTCTAAACTAAAATTGACATATTAATGTATTTTAGAAACGTAATTCCATAATACACAAATATGTATATTTTGCAGGAATATTGAATATTTTATTTCTTTGCAAAATTACTGGTATTTTTAAAGTTTTTTTCTTCTTCTTTTTAATTTCTTTTTTTCTAAATATAAAAAATACAAACTAACCATTTTACATGGCGTGTCCTGCATAAGTCCGACAGAAATTTACAAACAATTGAAAGTAATTTTGCAAAGAAAAGAATTATTAAATATTTCTAGATAAATATAACATGTTAATAATTTATACATTTTTTTGTCATAAAACATTGATTTTGTGTTAACTGAGAAACATTTTACTTTAGATCTGAAGTTTTTACTTTTATCTCAAAAGTAAACGTGTTTTTGAACTGTAAACTTATGTTTTTCTAATAAAAATAAAAAATTTAATAGAAAAAATAATAGTAATTAAAATTATAACTATATACAAAGCTTTGTATAAATTTAGTTAATATTTAGTTCAAAAATAAAACCACAAATTGAACTGAAAATTATTAATAATTTTACAATTAGATTTATTTCAGAATAACACTATATTTTTAAACTAAATAGTAAATAATTTTATACAAACTTTTTAAAATAGTTATACTCTTATTTAGTATTGTTTATGTTCTATTAAAATTTAAATTTCTAGTAGAAAAACATAAGTTTACTATTCAAAAACACGTTTACTTTTAAGTTAAAAGTAAAAACCTTGAGTCTCTAACAAAGTTGCTAAATTTTAGCAACGTTGCTAACAACATTAGCCAATAATATTAGCTGTCACTAAATAAAAAATTAAAATGAGAACTGTTAATACTGTTATATTTGTTTCTATTGGTTATAGTTGTTAGCAACGTTGCTAAAACTTAGCAACTTCGTTAGAGAATCAGGCCGAATGTATGTGTAAAAAAAATATTACTGTTAAATGACATAATTTTTTTTCAAGCGAATCTTTTAATTAAAAATTTTATGATCTTATTTAGTTACCTAGTAACTTGTTTCTATATTCTGTTTATTTAATATAAATATCATTTGTATCTTTTTTCCTGATGAAGACGTACGTCAAGTTAGTCGAAACGTCGACTATTAATAAATATTAATACAGAACTATAACCTAAAACCGTTTTATTTTAATAATATACTTATTCCCTATACTAATTTAAGAGAAACAATCAATAAATTTTTTTCAGAGAAACATATATACAGGGACGCCACAATATAAAGTTCTTTTTCTGTAACGACATTTACAGCACCTGTCCATAAACAGACAGACAAAATTTTATATACAGTGTGTTCAGTAACCGAGACAAATTTATTCTTTTCAGTAAGGGAAAAAACATTTTGTTCTCACACTAAGAAATAGGGTAGACAGTATAAAAACAATAATAAAAATGTACATAGTCATGTACGCTGTTTTAAAAAACACCCACCCAAAAAATGTGGGCCTTTTTTTGCATTTATAAACATGGGAACTAATTTTTAGACAGTTTTTGTAAAATTACAATAAATATTTTATGTCACAAAATTAAAATAGTTTGCTAATATTTTTATTTTAAAATATTATTTAATGTATTAAAAATATCATTCCTGAAAATAAAGATGTTTTCAATATTTTTTTCTTGTCTTGTTTTGTTTGGCCAAGACACGTTATTAGACTGGTATAAAATAATATATTATGTTACGAGGTGCAGAAAGCGATAATTATTGTGTTGAACACAGATATTTATGGCCGAGATAAAACTGATACCAAACAATCAATCTGGGCGATATATAAAAAGAGCTTTATATTCCGGGTGACATATACGATTTTTTCTTTAAGCTTTCTACAAAAAATAAATAAAAATACATGCCAAGTAATCTTAATCTTACAGTTACCTTACCAGTTGTAGACTAGTATATGTATATATTATTTATATTTGTTACATGGTTTGTGAAAATTAATCTTTCTTTGGTCAAATATATAAATCCGTATTCTCACCTCATTTATAAAAGTGATTTTTGCTTTTAACGTTTACTTAAAATTATTTATTAAGCACTTTATAATAGTTTAGTTAAATTTTATAATACCAAATATAATAAAAATGATCAAAAATAGTAAAATTATTCATATTTGATCAAAAACAGAAGCAAAAACTTATTTTGAAATTAATAATAAAAGCACTTTTTCACGAAAAAGTAAGGTGAAAATACGGGTTATAGTTTCTGACAAATTTGGCAGTATACATTGCATTTCTTGCAATTCTTCACATATTTTCAATAATCAAATTCAAATTCAAATTCAAGTGAAAATAAACTGCAAATTAATTTAATTTAACTTGACGTAATAGTTTTCAATATAGACGCCGAAGATGTCAGATTAAATACACTTGATGTTGTAGATATATTTGATGCTGCCACCAATGTTGTATATAGTAACAAACTACTGTATAATAATGTAATTATCGTATCAGTAAATACAAACTCCGTTTTTAGGTGTTTGAGTTTATTTCTTTAATTTTAGTCTAATTACAGTTGGATTGTCTCAAAATCGGTATTATTTAATACCAAAATTACAACCGAGCTTGTAGTACCATGTACCATAACTTTTCCATAAAAGCTATTTTCTCACACCCATTACTTACTTCAGTAAGAGTATACATTCACTAGTAACAATTTATGTTTACTGTACAATATATTAAGTTCAAATTTTATTCAAAAAATTATATAATATTTATAAAACTAATTTGAACAGCTGCATATTAAAAGATAAGTTGTTAGACATTGAAAATGCAAGAAAAATAGGGTGCTTACTCAAGAAGAAAATTGTAAATAAGAAATTTTAAGACAGTCTTAGAGCAAAAATGTTTCAACAGATGTTTTTTTTTTCGTTCAGCAACACTGATCACCCTGTATATATATTCTTTGCATTTAAGTATGTTTTCTTGAAATTTTACATTAAAACATTCAACTGCATATTTAGTTATACTTAACCATTGTTAAACGCTTTGAAAGTTAACTAATTCGTTAATTTACCAACTGATCAATCAATAAAACGGTTCGAAGATAATTGACAATTTAATTGATAAGCAGGGCTTCGAACCAGAATTAAACCGAAAACCGATTTTTTTTGCTGAAACGAAAACCGGAACTGTACCGGAAAAAAATTATCGGTTTATTTCGGTTCGATACATGTTGTTAATGTTGTCCAGATATTTATTTACTTATATATATATATATATATATATATATATATATATATATATATATATATATTATTGTATAAAATATTTTCTATGATATGCATTACTTAAAAATCTACTCCTTAAAAATACAAAAAACTTAAAACATCAAAATACCGTAGCGTATAGACAATTCGACCGTTAAGACAATTATAAAAGACGTTAGAAAATGTTCTTCATTTGTTACTTCCGTTTTCCGTTTTATAAGTCACAGCCGTCTTGACCTATCTATATACTCACCGTGTACGTCATATGGTGTACGGCCCTTAAAGACATTTTAAGCGGGAAATTTCTTTTTACGATCAGCTGTTAGGAAAATACTTTCAACTGTATGCATGGTAATACAATTTTTTGATAATTTAACTGCTGTTAAATTTAGGGTCAGTATTTACAATTTTATTTATTCTTAAGATAAATAAAAAATTATTTGTGATTAGCTAAAACTGTATCTCAGAATAAATGATAACAATTCATAAACTAATTTTAAAGTTATGCCAAGAATAAAATAACCTTAGATGTTTTTGAGTTTGCAATTTTGTGTATTTGAATCTGAATTGAACAACAATAATAACATTATATGAATAGTATATTATGTTACTAAGAGTAGAAAGCGATGATTATTGTGTTAAGCTCAGATATTTGTGGGCGAGGCAACGCCGAGCAGCCAAGTAATCTGGACGAAACATAAAAAAGAGCTTTTAATTCCGAGTGATATGCGCGATTTTTTCTTCAAAAATAAATATAAATATAATTAATGGTCGACAGTTTAACTTTGTGAAACTCTTTGATAGATAAAAGGTTTTCAATTATACACATTTTTGTTAAATTTCACTAAACTTAAGTCTGTTGACGAATTAAAGTTTAGTGAAATTTAACAAAAATGTGTATTATTGAAAACCTTTTATCTATCAAATAAAAATACATGCTCAAATTACTTTAATCAGTTACTAACAATTGTAGAATAGTATGTCTATGTTTATATTATTTTATATTTGTTACGTGATTTGTGAGAATTAATGTTTTTCTAGTTGTATATACAATTTCTGCACATATTTGACGGTGCACATTGAATTTCTTGCACTTCTACACACATTTTCAACAATTAAATTCAAATTCAAGCAAACAGAACTTCCAAATTAATTTATTTTTAAGATAAGTAAAAATTTATATAAGAATAAATTTATTTCAAAATTTGGAAATATTAAACCTAAGTAAAGAAAAATAATTTCTTGCTAATTTAACGCTAGTAGTAAAAGAAATACCTTATTTGCTCGAAGATAACGCGATATTTTTTGACTAATTATTTCCCGTTAAAAAATTGACTCGCGCTAAATTCGAGATCTAGATAATGAAATGTAACAACTTTTGAATTTTATTTTCTTTGAATTCTTTTATGAAAAATGAATGGATCAGATTATTTTTCTTAATATTTTTATGAAAAATTTTTGTGTCGCGCGTTATATTCAGGCAAATACGGTATATATATATCTATATATATATATATATATATATATATATATATATATATATATATATATCAAATCATCAATAATTTTATTGTTATAATTATTTTTTTAATATTTTATATTAAAACGGAAACAAATAAAACTATTAACAAACAAGTCGCAAACTGGTTTTTTTTTAATCGTTAAAGAAATTGAAAGTAAACAAATTACGATACACAAACGTATAAATAAAAAAATGAAACTGTCGATTCGTTATTGTTTTCCCTCCATTTAATGCGTGAGCACGCATTGTCAGATGATGAAGAACATTGAAAGGAGACCACGTGTGAATTTGGAATCATTTAAAAAATTCACCTGTCTTACTTTAATATTACATATTATACATTAATGTAAAAACATGCTCTACGGAATGGTGTAGTAGCTTAGGTAACGGACAAGTCGCATACAGGACCGTAATAGTAATTATTGGAAAAATAATATGATATTGCCAACACATAACTGTCATATACATTGTTATTATTAATTAATTTATATCAGTATTTTAGAGTTACAAAACAATTCTATTCTGTAACAGAATCTACATTTCAACTTAGTAAAAAAATCTTTCAGAACTCGTTATACTAAAAATTTAAAAACTTTAAGTTCTGTTTTATTTTTTCCTGATGATGATATACGTTAAGTATATTGAAGCAGCGAATTTTAATATAAAATTAAACAGAAGTTAAACTAAAATCTTTTTTATTTTATTTCAATTATTTTATAGTATTCTTTTATTCAAAATAATAATATAATTTAATTTTTTTTTTAGAATTATCTACAACCTACAAAAACTATAGTCATTAAATCACATATACCTTTCTTTCTATTTTCTATTATTTGTCATTCCTTAAAAAAATAAAATAAATAAGAATACAAAATAAATCGAATTGTTGAAATTTTAATTATACTTAAATTGAAAATTATTAATAATTTTACAGTTACATTTATTCCAGAAAGACATTGATCCGTTCCGTATTCATATTTAGATAAAAGCAGTATTTTAAATTATGTATTATATTTTCAAAACTTTTTTTTAGCTTTATGTATATTTAAAAAATGTCAAATATAATAAAACTATCAATATAAAAAATATTAATTACATTTGTTAACAGAAAATAAAAAAACACAATTTTAAATATGCCACAAATAATGCTTTTACATAATATTATTTAAAACTGTTATCAAAATGATTATTAAAAAAAACATCCGTATATAATTTAAAAACGCACTTACTTTTTAGTTAATGGTAAAAATCTAAAACAAAAATTTTATCAGCTTAAACAAAAAAAATCTGTAAAAAATTACTCTTCATTTGAAATTGCTCAAACAAAACTATTGATATTTCAAGCCGTGCATTAATGTGCACTGAGCTTAAATTCAATCAATTACAACTAGTAAATAGCAGAAAAAACAAATCAATAATTAATTTATAAGCATTAGAAATTAACTGCTAATGAGAATAAATAAACATATATTTATAAAGATTTTCTAATTTACATAAATAAATCAGAAAATTACGCTTGTAAATAAAGATATATTGAACTGAATTTACATATGTCATACTTATGTTTCTGATAAGAATTTTATCATTTATCGACTGTCAATTGTCACTAGTACAAGCTGATAAACATATCAGCTATTAGATTCTGTTAATACAAAATTAGAATTATATAAAATATAAATATTATGTTATTGCTTATAAAAAATTAATTTTTTATAAGTACAAAAATCATCTAAAAGAAAACAAATACTTTAAAAAATACTCAACAAGCACAACAAAAATTACGCAAACAATTTTGTTTAAAGCAATTACATTAACATAAACTATAATCAAACTTAATTATATTTCGCAATTTTTAAAATTTTCTTAAATCTTTAACAAAAATTAATAAAATTAATTAAAAATACTTATCCGCTAAGCTTTAAGTAGTAATTTCACATTGTTTTTATTTTTATTTTTTCAAAAATTAAAAGAAAACTAAAATTAATTTTTCTTGTACAAAGATTTCTCATTACAGATTCAAAACCTGGCCTAGCTCTGATTATACTAATTTTGTGATTTTTCCCAATTTTATTTTCGAAAAAAATAATAAATTTATATCTTAAAAACAGATGTTCTAGGTCGTTCTTTAACATAGAGTTGACCGAAACAAAATTCATCAGTTATATGATACTGTATTGTATTGAAGAGTTATTTGGTTGATTGTCATACATATACTGGTTTTTCAATATGTTATAAACGTAACAGGTGATTAATCAGTGCCGGATTCAGTGGAAAACATGTAATTTATTGCCTGATTTAATTTATAGCTATTTTTAAAAATATTTTATATGTTAATTTTTGTACCGATTATTTTTTTTAAATATACTTGAAAGTTATTTATACAAAATAATAATACATATAATTTGTAGATAGTTTTCTTATTTTTTTATGCATTAACATAAAGCTACGAATCCACTGAATTAACATTGTGAAATTTTCTGGTATCTGTTAGTGTTAGTTCAGTAGATTTTAGGAACTTGATCCTATGTTACTATTAACTAAAAACTAGACATACTTTTGATTGATAAAAGTGAGTTTTTATAATAGAAATTTTTTTTTTAATAAAAATAAATTATAGTAAGTTATAGTATAACTATTTTAAAACTTTTTTATAATTTTTTTTACTATTCAATTTGAGGAAAAATATATAAACGCTGCAAAAAAAACTAGCGAAATTACAGAAAAACTGTAGTAAAATTTTGCAATAAAAAATCTATAATTTTATTTTACCATAAATATTTTGTATTTCTAAATCAAAATTCTGTAATTTTTGCATAATTCATAATAATCACACGAAATAAGTAAAATGATCTAATAAGTATGTAAAATTGCTTACTTTCTGCAAATTACATCACATATTTAATGTAGAATTACATATTGTTATTCTTAAATTATGTAACATTAAAGTTTGAATATTAATATTTATAATAATTCATCAAAATAATGAGACTTATTGCTAGTACATATTTTGTGTAATAATACTAAAAAAAAGGTTCATTCATTTCAAAATGCATCCCTTATTTAAATTTAGAAATGTATATCAACAATAATATTGCAGAACTAAACAAATTTAACCTATTTATGGAAAATTCTTGACAGCCAATTTACTGAAGTTCTGTAAATTTACTAAAAGAGACTTTACAAAAAAAAAACTATAATATTACATACATATATACTTTTCCATCCCGTTGGAAATATCATATTACATGTTTGTAAAACATCTGATATTATGTATATTTAAACAATTACAAATTACAGCAATTGAGTAATTATACCTAGAAATACTGGGCATCATAATGTCTCATGGTTTGTAGGTAAAATTACATAATCTTTTTTTAAAATATATATTTAAATTGAAAATTATTAACATAGTAAAAAATCTTTCAGAACTCATTATATTAAAATAAAACTGCGATAGGTTAAAGTTCTGTATTAATATTTACTTATAATCAATGTTCCAACGAACTCAACGTCATCAGGAAAAATAATACAAATGGCATTTCCACATGAAGTCCATGCAAACGTATACCTTCCCAATTATTCACATAAATTTTTTAACCAAACGTTTATTAGACATTCACTCAAGATAACCTAACCATATTAACTAACTAGTTAGATAATAATAATTAATTTAAAATATACGTGATTAATATAATTAATGGTCGACAGTTTAACTTTGTGTTGATAGATAAAAGGTTTTCAATAATACACATTTTCGTTAAATTTCACTAAACTTTAATTCGTCAACAGACTTAAGTTAAGTTATAACACTGACAATGGTGCGAGCCGAAACTAAAGTCTGTTGATGAATAGTAGTGAAATTTAACGAAAATGTGTATTATTGAAAACCTTTTATCTACCAAAAATATACTTGTCTCGATGTCTTGACATATTTTTCATATCTTTTCTTGTTTTTAAGATTTTTTAGATTTACACACATTAGCTAGTATTAAAAACTTGGTTTTAAAATCGGTTTTAACTAAGATTTTAAGACATTGCAATTGTCACAAAATGAGGTCTAAACAAATGAAATAAAACACAGAAAAATTGAGCCCCTGTATAATATTGACATTTTGTAAAAGAACTTTCGACAATCAAGCGACTTCTTCAGTTTAACAGCTGCATAATTCGCAATTTGATTTAATTTATACTTATTATTTAAATTTTTTTAAATATTTATTATTCTTATTGCAGTTTAGCAGATAATTTCAATATAAAAGTATGTATTTTATAATTTTTTTATTTTGTTTATTTATTAACTTATATCCTGTTTAATGGATTAATATGTATTTAAAAGAGGTAGATAATTGGCAATTTGTTAAATGACGTATTAATTTTTTTGTACTTATTTCGCTTAAATTATTAAGTACAAACGTGCTTGTTTAATGTAAAATATGTATGAAGATTTTCTTATTTTATAATGAAACATATTCTAAAGAATTTTTAAAATTCTTAATTACAGAAAATAATGTTGAAATTGTTATCTGTAATTGAATTTGTTTAAAAAATTTAAATATTTACGTTTTTACATATGTAAATAGTAATTTGTTTACTTGATTTTTCATAAAAAAAATATAAATACGTATTGTATTTATTTTGAAAGACTTTTAAAATTAAAATTGTAAAATTTGAACTTTAGATTTAATTTTATATTTTTAATATATTCTTTTTTGTTTAAACGTATTATAATATTAATATTATCATATTGCCTATGTATAAAGTGGTCATTATGTTACATAACTATACAACGTATATTTAATCTGTTATCTCCGGCAGCTATACTGAAAACTATTACGCCAAGTTAAGTTAATTGATAATTGCAATGTTTATTTTTGCTTGAATTTGATTACTAAAAATGTATGAAGGGTGGTTAGAAACTGCATATTCGAGCAAAGAAATACGGTCAAGTGTATTTAATTTGACATCTCCGACGGTTATATTAAAAATTATTAAATCAAGTTAAGTTAATTGACAATTGCATTGTTTATTTTCGCTTAAATTTAAATTTGATTATTGAAAATATGTAAAAAAGTGCAAGAAATTCAATGTGCACCGCCAAATATGTGCAGAAATCGACCAAAGAAAGATTAATTCTCACAAAACACATAAATAATATATACATATTCATACTATTCTACAACTGTTAGTAAAGTTAAAGTAACTTGGCATGCATTTTTATTTATTTTTAGTTTAGTTTCATTTAGAATGCTTGAAAAGAAAGCCACAAATAATCATCTCTTTCAACTCCTCGTAACATAATATACTATTATTATAATAAGATGTTAAACAAAATATGAAAATTTTTATTGATATTTATTTAAATTTTAAACTTAGTAATTATTATTATTATTTAATTCAAATTGATTGTAAATCAATTTTCTTAGCCTAAACATAAAAATAATAACTTTTGCATTTGCTTCTCGTACTTATACTAAAATAAAATGAATCAATAAAAAACAAAAAACAAAAGACAGTGTAATATAGAATCACCGTTTGTTTTACGAGTATCATCCTTATCTAGATTTTAGTTAGTATCAAATTCAATATCAGAAAACAAAAGCTACCGCGATCAAAATCTGCTTATCTAGAAATACAGCATATATGTATGTAACACTTTACACACTGTAAATAAGTATAGTTTGGACATAAAGACAGTGTAAACACATTACACAATACAAAATTTATTTAAAATTATTAAAATTATATCAATTTACACTACCATTAATTTATATTAAATAATTATCTACGTTTGTTATTAATTTTTTTTTAATATATTTTGATTTACAATTAATAATATTACAGGGTTAATTCCCTATGAAATTTACTCTGTAATTAATTTACTCAGTAATTAATTTTTTTCTGTAAAAGTTAGCAACACAGCGAAAACAATTTATCAAATTTGAACAATGCTTAACTTTTTCGTGAACATTATTACAAAATTGGATAAATAGTCATAAGTACCAAATAAGTATTTTTTTTTTTAAAAGTAGATAACAGTGCAAAAAAAAATGCAAAACCAAACTATCTTACACAACAATAAAATTGGTGCAAATTGCATGTACATTGTACAATCTAAAAGGAGACGCGATCACACCATAAACTAACTTCAGATTCATGCTTAAATTACCGTATAAATAATTTCTATTTTTAAAAAATATTAATCTCAAATTTTTCAATGTTCTCTATATCAAAAGTAAATGAATAACTACTTCGTAAGTAAAATTTATAACTATATGTTTACTGACTCAGAATACAAACTATATATTACTTACTCTGTATTTACTTACAATCTTACAGAGCGAAAGCGAAAATATATATACGCACTAGAATTTTATGTAAATTGGATCTCTCGCAATGATCTTTGATTCGCATCTCGACAATTATTTTTAGTTTATTGTTGAAATGCGGTTGGCAACACTGTTATTGTTCAACTATCGCTATTATTTGTCGTAGAGTGTCATCTAGTGACACTTAGTAGTGAATTACTGTGATATATTAAGTCACCATTCACAACGTATCATTGTAAAATAAACCAAAATATATATACAATCTTTCTGCGCCAACAAAACCCTCTGAAAATATGCTAACTAATTTTAAAATTTTTAAGCAAAAACAATTAAAATCAATCAGAACGATCGTACAGTTTATAATCTGTTTATTTAATATAATTGTCATTTGTATCTTTTTTATTAATAAGTATTAATACAAAACTACAATCTAAAGCCGTTTTATTTTAATATAATGAGTGTATTTGCTATGTTGGCAGGATTTTTGTTCCTACATGTCACAGGAATATTTAATAATCAATTTTTTTGCAAAATTACTAGTATTATTTGGAGATTCCGGTCAAATTCAATACTAGTTAGTTAGTTTGTATTTAAATATATTACTAACTTTGCAAATACAAAAAAAATATTTCTGCGATGTATATTAAAGTGTCTGTAAAAAAAAATTTTCCAGTAAAGCTAAAATCGATAATTTTACATCGAAAGAACATTAAAAATAATATTTTTTGCATTTTCTGCACAACTAAAATTTTCGAAAAACACGCGTTTTTCGAAAATTTCAGTTGTGTAGAGGAACCTGTTAGCTGTTACTTTCGTAAAAACAAGCAAAAAATATTATTTCTGATGTTTTTTCTGTGCAAAACTATCGATTCTAGCTTTACCAGAAAATTATTTTTAAACGGACACTCCTTTAAGTTTAAATGTAAGCTTTCGATTTATTTTAAATCTTCATAGGCAACTATGACATGAAATACATTTTTTTATTTTATTACGATTTTTTCGTATTAGTTAAATTTCAAACTATTTTTATAAATATTAACTGTTTCTATTATATTATTTGCACAATAGTTCTACAAAGATTTTTGTTTTTTCCATATGTTTTATTTCCCTATAAAAAAGATTTAAAATAAATCGAAAGGTTGCTTTTAAACTTAAATGAGTTTCATTTAAGAACCCATTAATTGCTTACATGAATATCTTATAGCAGTCACTAGGTATTTTCAATTATATATATAATATAATATAATTTTGTGGGTTAAAAATAATCTGTTAAGGCTTTTGATGAATAAAACCTAATTGAAATACTATCCAAGCTTTCGATGTATTTCAATTAAATTTTATTTATCAAAAGCCTAAACAGACTGGTTTTAACTCACGAAAATATTTATATCTTTAATTATTGTTATACAATCACGACAAATCCGATTCTATATATAAATACAATAAATTTCAAATTTAACTGTACAATTTTTCACCAGAAAGATGCTTTAAAATTATGGAAAAGATATTTTTTACAGAGATGCATTAGCGTAAAATTGGTTAAATAAGATATCCAGTAAAGACAGATATAAAAAAAATGTATAAAATATTTGCGAGTATGCAAGATTTACTGTGATATTTTTTTTGTCAATTCTCTTATTAACTCAACAGCAGTTTTGATGCAAACATGTTAGTATTCCGCTCAAAGCTAATTTAACAAACTATAAATTAGAGAATATGTAATTAGTAATACGAGAAGGTATTTAGGTTGATTATGATTACATTTAGAGTTTTTACGATAATTAAATTTAGAATTGAATAAATATATATACATACCTACACCATTCAGATTTATGACTGATTGAAATTAAATTATTTTCGAAAAAAAAACGTTTGTTTTTTTTCCTGTATAATGTTCAGCTTCATTAAGGCCAAGTCTATGTCATATTAAAATTGTGAAAGAAATGTTACAGTTTTTATTATATATAAAAAAAAAAACGTATTTGTAAAAATTTTATAGTGTCGCATAACACAATTAATTTAAAAATATTTATGTGTTATTTTGCATTTATTATTATTATTATTATTATTATTATTTTATATATATATATATATATATATATATATATATATATATATATATATAGTGTGTCTACAAATAGATATTACAACAAGGCAAATAAAAAAATACTAGAAAGATATTAGATAAAATGAAACGTTGCATTTATATACAAAAGAAATAAAAACAAATATTTCAAAAAACATTATTTTTAATTTTGAGAAATTAAAATATTTCATTTTTTATTATTTGTGAAATTTTGTAAACACTGTATATTTTATCAAACTACTTTTTGGTGTAGTTTGATTTTAGATGAAGTGAGGCCTTTTTCCCAAATTTGGTTGAAATTCTTATTTACTCTATTAAGTACAAACTTATCATAAAAATTGTATTCATATATTTTCCAAATAATTCTGAAATATAAATTAAATTATAGAAATACATTAATACATACAATTTCTGTACATACCTGAAATATAAGTTGTATACTTACTAGGCGTATAAAATCTTTCATTTTAATAAAAATTTATTTGGCTTGTGATTCACTAAAACCACAAACACGGACCAAACTGAGAAAATCTGAAGATGACTGAAAAGTCGAAACGCGTCATTGCTAAAAACAATAACGAACCTGATAGAGTGATAGGGAATTTAATAACATTAGAATTAATTAATAAAGGAGCTTAAATATTCTGAATAACATTTAAATACAAGTTTCACAGTAAATAATTTTATTATACAAAAAAATATACAAAAAATACATTGACTAAAAATCTTATATTAATATTATGATTATATATAACTGCAAAAACTAATATTTTTTTTCATTTCAACACATTTTGATTACTACAAGAATATGACAAAAATAGTGTGACATAAAAATCATTCACATTAAAATAGTATTAAATTTTAGACAAACAAAAATAAAAATACATAAATGTTTTCCATTATAATTCAAGTTATAAAAAAAAATGAATAATTATAGAGAATAATTCTTGACAAGTGGAATAATCATCAACAAACTATAGAAAAGATTAATCGTAAAAAAAAGTATGTCTGTATTCCTTCATTTGTTTTAGTTATAGAATTCTAAATTGTAACTACTTTTTTTTCTGCTGAATTACTATGTATAAAAACGCAAATATAAATCCACACACCTTATACAATCTATATATTATTAAATAACAATATTGAACAAATGCTGCCAAATTTACAAAACTAACTATCCCTAAACAACCGACTCAAAATGTTGTTTAAATCCGGTGGCAGTGAGTGCCAGAATTTGCTCGCAGACTTTCTTATAACACCATGAGTCGCCTTTGAGTCGTTTACGACGTATACCAACATGTTGACTACTGCTGGTTTCACCATCGTTTAACGGTCGCTGTTTTACCGGAGTGGTTGATGCCATTTGCGGAAGGAAACACACCTCCAACTCGAAGGAACATCCGCCAATACGATAGATGGTCGGCTCCATTTTGCCTCGAAGCGTGAAACTAGAAAACAAATTAATATATGCATAATGTAATGTTGATAGTGAACGTTTAGAGCAGATTTGTGTATTTGGGTAGTTTATTATCTAAAGATGGTCGTTTTGATGGCAAAATTTAAAGAAGAATTAATGCTGGTTGTAATGTTTTGGGTGCTTTGGGTACTTTATTTTTAATTAATCAATTAATATATATATATATATATATATATATATATATATATATATATATATACCGTGTGTTGACTTGGACCGTCGTACATAGGGATTTAGCATGTAAAATCAGACATGTGCGATTTCCTGCTTCCCAAATTATTTTACAAAAAAAAAACCTTATGATAAATGTTTTAGGGCATACTTTTCTGCATGTATATCAATCACTAACATTTTTTTGGAACCTTCCTAACGTCAAGAATTAGATCTAAAGATGTTTAGAAATTGACTGGAAAATGGCAGTAGCCTTGAAATAGCATATAGCATTTAGCATTTGTTTTATTTTTGTTCCAATTTCACGGCTAATGCCATTTTCAGTCAATTTCTTGACAACTTTAAGGCTAATTCCTGACGTTGGGATGATTCCAAAAAAAAATTTGTTGATTGATTTACATGTAAAAAAGTGTTTCCTAAAACATTTATCATAAAGTTTTTTTTTGTAAAATAATTTGGAAAGCAGGAAATCGCACATGTCTGATTTTACATGCTAAATCCCTATGTACGACGGTCCAAGTCAACACACGGTATATATATATATATATATATATATATATATATATATATTTCTTGTATATATACTTATTTTAATATTAGTTTATAGATAAAATAATTTTTTTTTTTAAATAAGTTTTGTATTTTTATAATTAATTGTATTTCAATGTATTCTATATTAGCGCAAGCAAAATGTGCGATAGGAATTCTAAATTGTACAGTAAAAATTTCATATATGTACAGTAAAAAATTTACATTTTAATTAAACTGGACAGTCTTTGATTTTTCAAATTGTAGCACGCATTATCTAATAGAAATTCTCCAATTACATTAGTGAGTTTTCTATAATTAAACAAAACTGAAAGTGGTAGTAATAGTAAGTAGCATGTTTATAAGTTAGTGGGAAAATAAGATTTGTTCTATACAAAAACTGTGTAAAACTATACTTTACGGTTATGTAATCAATTTCTTCAAACTTTACATACCGTTGATTTTGTATATTATGAATGTAAATCACAAAATTTTAGTACGGAAATAATATTTACAATAGTAAAACTGATTTTGAAGAACGTGTTGAAAAACTGCTGCCATATTTACATAAATACTAGCAAATACTATTATTTTTCATTTTTTACGTTGAAAACATCTAAAAAATTCTTCACGTTGCTTTAATTTTACTAAACATTTGACAAATTAACCTTTTTACCTTACCTATCCTGCAATGAGCGACACCTACAACTAATTCATCTTACGTAATATCTTATGTTAAAAATTTTATTCATAAAATGTGCAAAATTAATGGTATGTAAAGTTTGAAGAAAATCGATTACATAACCGTAAAGTAAAATTTAGCCAATAGCAGATATTTCTACGCTTTTATAATGTCATTTCTAACTATATGGACTCAATAACACTCATAGCTTCAAATATATATATATATATATATTCAGCTACAGTTAATAGTAATTATAAAACGAAAACTAAAAAAAAATCTACATGCATACAAATTCGTAATTTAAGCTAGTACAGCTCCGATCCAAAAGTAATTATTCGTAAAAAGATATATCGGGGTGATTAGCTATATGAGTTATGAGTCTCTGCCATCTTACCAGACACAATTGTTAAACAACAATATTACATTATGATAACATGTTAATAACTACAAGAAATATGTTGAAATCTACATATACAAATAAACTCAGTTTGCTTTTCATCTTTTTTGTTAAACCAATATGCTAAATTTAAAACAAGATGTATGCCCGCAAGATATTACCAATATTTTTTTTATTTTCTATTCTCCATTTTCTTGTTTTTACTAAATGGTTAAAATGCACAGTGAAACTATCAAAAGATTATAGTATTTTCTTTTTCCTTAAATCGCCATTGATTTATTTTGTTGAACCAATTAAACAATACGCCATGTGTAATTAGGAAATATAAAAAATTATTAAAAGATGATTCTTGAATAATATTAATATAAATTTATTCGCATCATTACTAATTGTAGCTAAAATTTCATTTAAAAATAGAACAACTTTTTTTTACTTAAAGATATAAAAAGATGTATTAAAATACACTTTAACTAATATTATATTATACAAAATATACAAAAATAAGGCCCATTTTCATAATGAACTTTTTAACTAAAGACAAAAATCATCGATTTTAATTTCCACTGGTTGATTTAAACATTCTTAACTCCTTTTAGAGTGCTTTTAGATATCTGAGATATTTATTTTAAAAAATATTAGAACTGTTTTTGGCATTATTATATTATTATATTATATTTTAAAATGTTAAATACAATAAAAAGTATTTAAGTTATAATATTTTGTTTTTTGTTCAAATCGCCATTAATTTATTTTGATAAACTAATTAAATCATTAGTTCATCAAAATAAATTAAAGGCGATTTACGCAAAATACTATTACAAAATACTATAACTTAATATTATTATATAATACTATAACTTAATATACTTTGTCAGTTTTTCAAACTTCTAATGATATTATTATTATTACTGCCAATAGAACAATGCTTGTAAAAAATAAAATTAGTTATCCCAATTTTCAGTTGTAGCCCAAAACATTGTCAGTTACTATATTATATTGACGTCAATATAAAATAAATATATTTAAAGTATTTATTTTTTTAAAAAATATATTAGAATAAAAGATAAAGTAACGATTTAAGTTTTTAGTCAAACAAGAAATAATAAATATTCCAGAGAACCATATATCGTTTGGTTTTTATTTTGGTTCACGTATATATATTGGCAATACGATGATGGTGTTTTGTTTTTATTTACACTGTCTCGATGCTCATTTGTTTTAAATGTAATGACGTACAGTTTATTAGTTAACAAATAACCGGTATTTTATTTTTAACTCTGTTTAGATTTTTTTTTTTTTTGGAATTTCTGAATGTTAACACTCTGTTAATATCTTACAATGATGTATTGCCTCAACTTTATTTATTACCTTGTTTTATAGTTATGACTTTGTTAAAGATTTCATTTTACATTTATTGACAATAACTTTCTTATTAGATTTAATTTAATTATGTATTTAAAAATTTTCTTAAGACACACCAAAATAATCTTTCGAAAATGATATTAAATTATTAAAAAAATCTGATTGAATTAATACATTTCTTTACTGCAAACAAAAGTTTCATAAAAATAAATGTACATTATATTTAAATTAAAACTCTATGCATATATATTTTCGTTAAAATAACGGTAAAAATTCTTAGATTAGATAAGAAATCTTTTTATGTATATTGCAAGAAAATTTCTTACAAGAACCAAGAATTTTCATTTTAACGATCAGTTATATTTAACGAAAATGTTTATGCATACGGGCATAAGTAATTTAAATATTTTATAATTAATTTTTTAGATATATACGTTAATATTTATTACTAAAATTTATTATTTATGACAAAAAAATGTATTTACATGTTTATAAAACCCTGTTTCAAATAAAAAAGTATATTGCTTTAAATAATACCGCTACAAAACTTTCAAATTTTATTTCATAGAAGCTATTTAACTTTTCAACTTTTCAAAATTAATAGTAAAATTATAAATATATGTATAACATGTTCTTCAAAATGATTTCAATATTTTATAATAATTTCCTAAAAAAAACAAGAATCTGTCAAAAAGATTTTAAGATCAAATTAAATAATTTGTAAAATATCTAATTTGGGAATATAATATTAAGAAAAATTATGTGTTTATGGAAATTATATTAACTATATTATATTCAATAAATATATTATATAAAAAAAAACTTACCCTTTTCTGCGACAAACAATTCCACGATTGTGCAAAGCTTTCGCTAATTCTGTTATCACAAATTCAGGATCTGAACACTGAGTTGTAGATACATTACACAAATCCTTTAACAAAACAAAACATAAATTCCAATTATAAAACAATAATTTATTTATATTCTAAATTACAATAATTATTATCTTAAATTTGAAATATATCAAAATTTTTCATCGAAAGTATAAAGTAAATTAATCTTTTATACAGGGTGTAACAGAATAACTATTCCTAATTTTCAGAAATGATAGAGGGCACATAAAGAAACATTTTTTATTAATAAACTAGTGTCCGGAATTTTTTTTTTTTTCGGCAGTCGATTGTACATCCTTACAACTTGTGTATCGAAAATGGTGGTCGTAACTTCGAACAATTTTTATAAAGTTTAATGCGCTATTATTTCTAATAAAATGTTCCTTAACTTAACTACTCTTCGATGTTTTGATTAAGATTGTTTTTAACGATATCTAGTGTATCTTGGCACCGAGAAATTTCCGGACACTAGTTTATTAATAAAAAATGTTTCTCTAAGTGCACTCTATCATTTCTGAAAATTAGGAATAGTTATTCTGTTACACCCTGTATAATAAATGGAAAATTTTAATTGCAATAAAAAACCTGAAAATTTATCTCACCTTACTAGTTAAGGTCTGAGGTTGTTCCCCATTACTTTGACCTGAAACAAGTTCAGGTTTTCCTCGGCCTGGTGTCAGCACATGTTTAACTCTGGTTAAGCCTCTTTCAATACTACCTAAGAGTACCTTTTTGGCCGAACCTTGATTAGGTGTTGTTGTTATACCGTTTATATTATTCGGTGTGTGTTTTCTATAACAAATTAATAAAATCAAATCCAATTTACATTTCATTTTTATGATTTGGAAATAAGAAGGTTTGTAGGCAATAATGAAATTTTATAATTTCTTTTTTATTTCGGGCGTTTCAGTCGTTAATCACGAACCATCTTTAGTTACATTTTACAATTCATTATACAATTAGTATTTAATAATACGTATTACTTTATTCAAATATTTTTTGAATGAGAAAAAGTTCGGTGTTAGTTAGTTAAGATGGTTCGGACATCTTGAGCGAATGCCTAATAAACGTTTGGTTAAAAGAATTTATATGAATGATACGTTTGCGTGGACGTCCGATGAGTAATTGGAGTGATATGATTGAGAGAGTGTCTTGGGTGAGCGAAAATATCCAAGTAGTAGAAATCGAAGAGCATGTATGAGAGAGGAATTATGAATGTGAATGAAGCTAAAATTGCTTGTCTGAATAAGGACGGTTGGAGGAATGAAAAGAGTTTGTGCCACATCCTTGTGTATGTATGTATGTAAATATTGTTTGTAATACTTATTAATAAGTATTAAAAAGATTTATTAATATATTATTACAGCACTAGAACTTAAAGCCGTTTTATTGTAATATAATGAGTTCTGAAAGATTTTTTAGTACCTATGTTATAACTTGGTTATGTAATTATTAAATAAATTAATAGTTAAATTTAATTTTGTACATATATGTGAATTTTATTTAAAATTTATATTAAACCTAATCCGAACCTGAAAAAAATTTAGATTCTTGAACCTAAATAATTTCTTTCATAGAACCTAACTAAACTTGAAACCAAACCGAAATCAACATATTTATAACTTCAACTATATTATATCATATTAACAGTCGGTTTCATAATGAACGCTTTAATTAAAACCCACTTTAAGCCGATAAAAAAGCATATTTTTAAATTCCAACTGCATAATTATTATTGTTGTCAATAAAAAAAATGCTTCTTTGTCAATTTGTCAAACTTCTAATAGTAAAATTATTTGTTATTGTCAAAAAAAGAATACTTTTTGTTCAGCTGAAAGACGAATTTTGATAGTGTTCATTATGAAACTGGTCGTAATACAAACATAATTTTAAAAATTTGTCTGTTTTTATTACTGTATTACGATTTTATATATGTATTTATTTCAATATATATATATATATATATATATATATATATATATATATATATAGATATTTATCTATATATATCTACGTCCCTCTCATGGGTGTCTTAATTTTGCGTTGTACAATTTTCCAGCTTAAAGCTAAAACAACAACAATTTCTAACCGACTAGTGGGAGGGGAAGGGCCCCCCTGAATGCTACCGGAATAATTGGTACTAAGTCACCGCTACGTCCCGAACGAAATTAGCGTACTAAAGTGTGAAACGTTACGAGCCAATGTCGCTCGTAATTTGCCGCAAGGGTTAAATAGAAGGGTTAGGGGTAGGAGATTATTGTGGTACGGTACACTACACCGCGATTTAAAGGGGTGGATTTTGTTTATATAACCACTACCGATTCGAAGGGGGTTAAATTCGGCTGGTTTCCTAGGCTTGATTTATTCAAATTTTTTTTTTTTCTACATACATACATACACAATCACGCCATGTATCCAAAAGAGTGTGGCACAAACTCTTTTCATCATCCCGAAATCAGTCGCCTCCAAACATTCCTATCCAAACAAGCAACTTTGCTTTATCCACATTCATAATTCCTCTCATACATGCTCTTTTATTCCTACTACTTGGAAACTTTCGCTCACGCAAAACACTCTCAAACATACCACTCCAACTACTCATCGGACGTCCACGCAAACGTATACCATCAAAAGCATTCAAATCAATCTTTTTAACCAAACACGTACATTTGACATTCGATTAACATGCCCGAACCATCTTAACTGACTAACACCAACTTTTGCTATAACATATTTTTCAATTTCACACTCATCATACACTAATCTATTTCGTACCCGATCTCTCCTATTTACACCACATACCCCAAGTAAAAATCTCATTTCCACAGCAGTCATTTTCCGTTTATGCTTTTGCAACCAAACCCAACATTCACTACCATACATCAACGTAGGCACCAAAACTGCATTGTATATACTCAAAGCACCCAAAACCTTACAACCAGCATTTACTCTCCTTTCAATTTTACAATTTCACGATCAAAACGGCCATCTCTAGACAACAAACTACCCAAATACACAAATTCATCTACCTGCTCTAAACGTGCACGCACCATTAATATATACATTACATTCAGTCGTCAAGTCACCCTTCTCAAAAACTAAAACTTTGCACTTATCAACATTCAACACAAGATCCATAATGTTTATTTTAAACACCGTATTTGGTCCGAATATAACGCGATATTTTTTTTACTAATTATTTCCCGTTAAAAAATTGACACGCTAAATTCGAGGTCTAGATAATAGAATGTAACAACTGTTGAATTTTATCAAAATAATTTAATAAACAAAATAAATAAATACGAAACAATCAGCGATCAAATTTTAAATAAATAATGATTAAATATTAAAATAAATATTTAATTACTATCTAAAATAAAAATAATAATTAGTTTTTCATAAATATTTGACGTCATAATTAAAAACAAAACCATTTCTATTTCCTTCGATAAATATTGAAATCGAACAGTCTTTATTTGACATTCTACTAGTAAAGTTGTTCAAGCAATGGAGCTTCCAGAAGATATATTAGAACAATTAAAATGTAATCAGTGCGATAATTATTTAACAACAACTCCAATCTTTGGAACTAAAGATAAAACCTTCATATGTGGCAATTGTCACGCATCCGAAGAAAGCATTATTTGTCGCCTCACGCCGTACGAAATTTTAGCGAAATACTTCGCATTTCCATGTAGGTACAGAAAAAATGGCTGCGCAAAATTAATCAAGTTTGACAAGCAACAACTACATCACGAAATAAATTGCGAATTTCGACTTTTCACTTGCCCCATCTCTGATATTGAGGTGTGCAAATGGCAAGGATATAAAAACGAAATTGTACAACATTGTCGAAATAATCATCGTGAAAATTCTTTGAACAATCCTGCTACAATCACGCACAACATTGTTCAAGCCAATCAACAAATATATTTGATTATTGTAAACGATTTCATAATGCTGTTGCATACCGAAGTGAGTCTTCTGTCTAAGAAGATATTGTATTTTCTGCAAATAATTGGTGAAGTTAACTTAAATGCGAAATATAAATATAAAGTGTGCATAAAAAAGGATGTTTACAAATTGTCAATGATTGAGAATGCTTATTCAGAATTGTCAACTGTTGGTAACAAGTCTCTAGAACTTGGTTTTAATGTTTTGAAAAATCTGGTTGGTGATCATTTTGAAGTTATTGTAAAAGTGGTTGAATTTAATGAAAATGGTGTTGAAAATGTGTTGGAATGTGTTTATAATAATGAGAAAATTTTAAATAATTGTCACCAATGTATGATAGAAATACGTAGTTGTAAAAATAAGCCTAAGGGTTGTACATATGAAGATACAAATACGAAATGTATAAAACACCAAATGTATTATTGTAAATACGCTGAATTTTGTACAATTTGCGAAGTACAAATTTTTTCACATCAATTATTTGAACACTATATTTTATGTCATCAAATAAAAGAGTTAAGTAAAACCTGGAAAATCAAAATAACTGATTTTTGGAAAAAAATAATAATAAATTCTAATGTAGGCTTTCTTGTATTATTTTATAGAAAAATCGATTCCGCTTTTAGCTTTGAAATACGAACGCCACTGAAAAGTGATAAATTAAAACAGTATAATTTTTCTGTTCAATTAATTAATCACCATACTAATAATTCTGTTAAAAAACAAATGAATCACGTTTATTACGATTATTTTGATTTTCATTTGAAAATGGCTGCAAATAATTTTGATGTGAAAAATTTAATGATAAGATTTGATATTATTAAAATGTGAATTTACATAAGTAATGATATAAAAATGTTAAATTTATAATATTTTGTATCTTATATTTTTTTATATAATGGAATATATTATAAGCATTCATGGTTATTATTAATATATTTAAAGAATAAATAAAATATATGAATACCTATGTAATACTACTATTATTTTATTTCTATTTCTATATTATTACATTTTGTAATATCTGTTTCTGAAATAAATATTTTATATTTTTATCAATTTCATATAGTTAATCAAACTTTTATTTATTTTTAGATGAATTAATCAATATTTAAATATATTTAAAAAAAAAAATTTTTGATGGAAGTTTTAAAAAAATTAAATATACATGCTTTTTTATTATTACTACTTGAAAACATTCGAACACGCAAAATACTCACAATCATACCTGATTATAAAATCAGAATTTTATATTAAAATTTATAGTTTTCATTGCATTCAATGCCGTAAGAAAAATTACCGAACTCGAAACCATGCAGATGATCTCGACTATCAAATAATTTTCACATTATATTAATTTTTTTACAAATTTTTATTTAATTTTTTTTACAAAAATTGAGATCCTAATCTCAATTTTAGCTATTATTTTCAAAAATAATTTTCAATAATAACAAATTTTCTATGATAGGTTTGATAGTTTGAGGTATAAATTAAAAAAAAAAATGAAAAATAAAATAAAGAAAGGTGCTTCCTAATTCCTTGCCCCCTTATGCTACAGGCAACACACATAACGTAACCGCATTGCACAGAGTCTACCGAACTACCAGGTGGTTTGTAAGAATCGCGATAATTTAATGTATTTATAACACAATATTATATTTACAAAAATTTTATCTTTCTGCCCACTCCTCCATATGAACTATGTCAAATCTCACACTCCTCCGTGCGCGCAATGTGCTTAAAAAGGGGTACAAAGTTTTTTCTTCATATAGATATTATTCTTTTCTATACAAAAAGAAAAATAAAAATTAAAAAAATAGTTCACTTACCTTTCTGAAGACGGCGTAACAGGAGTAGATCTTCCTGGAGTAATTTTTTGTTTGACAGGAACTGAAAAAAATACACAAAAATTACCCAATGAAAATCTGTTTTTTTCTGAAAACATAAAATATTAGGCCATTACATTATAACATTTCACCTTTAACAAACATTTGGAGAATTTTATATCAAATTTTACCAATATCATTATCTCTTCAGATAGTAATAAGTAACAAATATTATTTAAAAATTATATTCTTAATAAACAACTAAACCTTCCAACACGCAACAAAACAGCAACAGCAACAAACGGAGAGTTGAGGAAGCGCATTTTGGGTACCAGAAACGTTGCATAACCGCAGAAAATTAACGTTGAATAAGCGCATGAAAATATTAGGTTGTCTTAGGTAAGGTTAGTTTAGTATTTAGTAATAATCATGATGCGTTTATATGTAATAAAAAGACAATGTGCGCTTCCTCAACACGCCCGATACAAAAACTAAAAAAACAAAATCCAATTACGTTAAACTGCCATCATCAAAAACAAAGTTAATTTCAAATAAACGGAACAGAGTATAAAACGACCGTCTTGCAAATAAAACATCGCTAAAGTTCTAAAACCCAGAAAACTTTCGACTATAATAAATCACGCGCGTCGACGCGTTGAACGATTGCCCTCCAGTGACCGATTTTGTAACTTTGTCTCATCTATAGTTTCATTCCTTTGCGTTGTATTAAAGTGACATTTACGCTTTCAATATATATACATGTTTCGTCTTAAAATGTTTTCTCTTTTTTTTTTGCTTGGTGTGTTAAAAAAAAAACCGTGTAAGGAAAAGAAATTCTCAACAAGATTTAGATGTTTCAAAGTGCTAGAACTGTTTGTCGTCCACTCTATCGCTGAAAGTGTAATTTAAAAGTGTTTTATATTTCATTCGGAGTTTGTTGCCTAGAAGTTTAACAGGGATAAGATCGTTTTGTGCAGTCAGCGTAAAACAGTTTTCGCGCGCGAGTTTTAGGATAGTTTGCACCGTGATTTATTTATTCACTTTGAACGTATTTTATTACGGCTGGATTCAAACAAGAAATAATTAAACAAAATTAACAGTCAAGTACCATTGCACGTACAACTTTGAAGATATAATGGAATAATGAATGTTAATGCATATTTCAATGTTATCATTAAATTGAAATTGTTTATACCAAAAACAAAAATACATAGCGTCAAATTTCTTAATGAATTCTATAAAATGTATACAAATATTGAAAAGAAATTTTTATAAATTTATTTAAAATTTGTTTTCTTGTTTGGTTAATTTCACTCGATAGTATAGTGAAATTTTACTAACCATTGTTTGTTATACCATATAATATACTATACAGGGTGTTAATAAAAATACTTTACACACTTTGGTAGGTGATAGTAGAGATGAAAACAAGAAAAAAATTGTAATATGTACACTTAGGTCCAATACTCATTGGTTTTCGAAATATGGAATTTTAAAATTTTTATTTACACCACTTATGAATGCGATATCGCGTTATCTGCGATAAACGAACAATTGCAGAAACAATACAAATGTCAATAAACATTTATACTTAATTATTATAATTAATTATTTATAATTAATTATTTATAAGATTGTTCGTTTATCGCAGATAACGCGATATCGCATTCATAAGAGGTGTAAATAAAAATTTAAAAATTACATATTTCGAAAACCATTGAGTATTGGACCTAAGTGTATTAGAATTTTTTTCTTGTTTTCATCCTCTACTATCACCTACCAAAGTGTGTAAAGTTTTTTTATTAACACCCTGTATATATATATATATATATATATATATATATATATATATATATATGTATATATATATATATATATATATATATATGTATATATATGGCTGGACTTCAGAATAGCCTCCCGTTTCACAAATTTTAAAAAAGCCAAATTTGCGCATGCGTGAACATCGGAATGCGCATGCCCCATGTGTAAAAACCAGTGAATCTCAAAAAGTTTCATTAGTAATTTTGACAATTTTGTCCGTTAAAACTTATATCATGTTAAGAAGTGTGATTGTTCCTTATGTTATGTTATGTTAAGAAATCCGGTAGGTTAGGGTAGGTTAGGTAGGTAGGTTTCAGGTAGGAGTTTGTTGTTTAAAGACCGTTAAAACACATTTAAAATCATATTTTGTCTTGTCGAATAGTTTGACAGTCACTGGTTTTTCAACTCGCGTACCTACCGCAAAAACGGGAGGCTGTTCTATAACTATACCGACGGCCCTGCATATAACCATAAGTTTACTAGACATTCGTTTAAGATGACCAACATCCAACATTCGCAATAATATTTCAACGAATTTCATCTGGAAACACATTTAAATAACAAAATGCAAAAGAGAAACTTACTTGGTGAGCAGTCACCATCCAAATTTGGACTGCGAATTCGCTTTTGCGGCTTTCTTATACTGGAAGGTCGACGTGGTTCTAAGAAATTATCATCATGCGGACTTAACAAACTATTCGGCGTTAGATTACCACCTTCAAGCTTAGTATTTAAATCGTATTTTTTCGGTGTTACATCCAATTTCGTAAGTTGATCATTTACCACCGACTTCGGATTCGGCGTTGTTCGAATATTTGTATCGAGCGGTTTCAAAATATTCTCATTTTTAATTATTTTTGGTATTTGAGTTGTGTTCTACAAAAAAATAACGAAAATTATAGTTCACTGAGGAATTGAAGATTTCGAGAGATGTAACAAATTTCTTCTTATTTCTTGGGGTTTTTCTATTATAAACTCCTGGACAAAATTAACGCATCATTACTATAATTATAATTTTGCACATTAAATTTAGATTTTCTATAAATAGAACTAATTAATATGTAGAAAATTATTTTTTAAATATACAAACATACAAAATCACGCCATATATCCAAAAGGGTGTGTTTATTCCGAAACCAGTCTCCTCCAAACATTCCTATTCAAACAAGCAACTTTAGCTTCATCCACACTCATAATTCCTTTCTCATGCATGCTCTTCTATATCTACTACTTAGAAACTTCCACTCCCTCAATCATATCACTCGAACTACTCATCGAACGTCCACGCAAACGTACAGCTTCAAAATCATTCATATAATTTTTTTTAATCAAACGTTCATTTTAGACATATGCTCAAGATTGTCTGAACCATCTTAACTGATTAACACCAACGTTTGCTATAATAATTTCACACTCGATCATACACTAATCTATTTCGTACCCTCGATTCCTCCTAGTTACACCACATTCCACACGTAAAAATCTCATTTCCACAGCAGTCATTTTTCGTTTTATGCTTTTGCAGCCAAACCCCAACATTCACTACCCATACACATCCACATAAACAAAATCAAATACTAAAAAAGTGATGCGATAATTTTTTCCAGGAATATATATTTTAGGTGGTTTAAGTACGAATTAAGCAATAAATCCTTACCTCAACAGTTCTACCCCGTCCAGCACCACGCACCACCCCGCCATTCAACTTTAGGACCAAACCGCGTTTCTTTCGCGCCACTAATAAATAATACGTCGCTGTGTCGTAATCGTATTGCCACTGTTCTAATTTCTCCCACATTGCGTCGGCCGTAATTCGTTTGGCTCGTGCCATTAAATCTACGCATTCATCGTCACGTGTTTGATCGCTTAATGCCAACGAATCAACCGGACATAATATGCCCATTGTTAGCCAGGGATGTGTCAAAAGTTGTTTGACTGTTACCCGTTTCTTGGGATCAACTTGTAGCATTTGTCGAATGAGTTTTTTGCTGCCGCTTGATATCCATGGGGGTTCATCGTATTTGCCGCTCTGCAAACAAATAACGAGTTCGAGTCTAATTTATCTAAGATCGAGTCTGTAAAAATTACACTATTAATAATATATAGATGCATAATGTCTACATTCATTGTTATACAGATTTAAAAAAAAATAGTGCTTGTTTACATTATATAACGGAGCTTCGAATCGGAACTGAACCGAAAAAAACCGTTATATTCAATTGCGTTGGAATCGCCAGCTAACATAGCGACATCAAAACAAATGTAAACAAAAATGTGTTTTTAAAACTTCTCTCTCTTATTAATGTAGCAATAGACAATTATATTGTGTTCTGCATCTATATTATATTTGATCTGATAGTAATACTTACCAAAATTTTTCGATACAAGTTATCAATATTTTGATCATCAAACGGTAAAAATCCAGCTAGTAACGCATAGAGTAGTACCCCCATTGCCCATACATCAACTTCGGGGCCTAAATATTGTTTGCCCAAAACTAATTCGGGTGCTGCGTAAGTGGGTGACCCACAAGACGTGAATAAAGGACTTTGCATTCCACCATCCGGACGAGCACATAAACCGAAATCGATTAATTTCAAACTTTGATCTCTGTCCAATAAAACATTTTCCTAAAAATTTAAAAACATCCACGTTGAAATAAATCAATTTTTGAAAAACCTACAAAAATTATAGGCCCGTATTCCCACCTTTTTTGTTTATGAAAAAGTGCTTTTATTTTTTGCTTTAAAATAAATTTTTACTTCTACTTTTTATCAAATACGAATAATATTTCTATTTTTGATATATTTTCGTATATCTAATATTATAAAATTCAAATAAACTACTTAAAATTGCTTAATAAATAATTTTAACTAAAGTATCATTCAGACTGCGGTTGCAGTTTTTGTTATTGCCGTAGTAATAGTTGTAAGCATACTTGACCATTCACACTGGCTTGTGATGCTAGTGAAATTTTTACATACGCATGCGTACTGCAATGACACATTTGACACAAAATAAATAAATAAAATAATTAAATAATCAATAATAATATAATAATAATAATATTAATAATAATTAAACATTATTTGATTAATTTTGCTTTCTAAAGTCGCCATTTTAATATATTTTATGAATTTGACGTTTGTTTGACATTTGTTTGACTTTTCTAAATAAAAAATAGTGCTATCTCTTTTCACTCCAACTCTGATTGGCCAATTCTTACAACTATGTAAAATTTTAACTAGAATGTTTGGCCTGTTCAAATGTTTGGCTGCTTACAACTACTGCTATGTCTTATAACAATAACCACGCATGCGCATTGTATTCCCATAAGCTTACATGTATTTTCTTATGCTTATAACTACGACTATAACTACTGCAATAACTAAAACGGCAGTCTGAATGGGGCTTAAAAGTCAAAAGTACTTTGACAAAAATTACTTTAAAAGTAATTACAAAAATCATTATTAAAATTATCAACAAATTAATTTACAGAAAAAATACATGTAATTAATATATATCTTTCAATTTATTACAAATTTAAAATCTGAAAAACAATTTGTAGTAGATATTTTATATTCTACAGCAGTGAATTCACTACATCAAAAATTAAGTATATAAATTTTAAAAATACTTACAGGTTTTAAATCACGATGTGCATAACCTAAACTGTGCAAATAAGCAACAGCTGACAAAATTTGTCTGAAAAACATACGACTCTGTGTTTCGGATAACCTATTCTTCTCTACGATATGATCAAATAATTCGCCACCCGAACAATATTCAATCGCAAGAAAAAAATGCGTTTCTGTTTCAATCACCTGCAATCAAATTTATTTATTTCATATAAACCACAGTAATATAGAAAAAATACATACTTGATAAAGTTTGCAAATGTGTTGATGTGACAATGTTTTCAGCGCGTTCAGCTCCAATTTCACTCTCGGTAAATCATCCTTGATAAATTTTAAATATTAATTAAATATATTTTTTATTGCTGTAAAATAAAATGAGTTCTCACCCCTAAAGCAGCCTTTTCCATAATTTTAATCGCAACTTTTTCACCGGTTGCAATATGTGTTGCTAATTTAACTTTTGCAAAACCGCCACATCCTATGGTTTTTTCTATATCGTATAAACCTTTTAGCACTGAATATCGCACCATTTTTTTATATTAAATTATTTACTAAAATACGATCAAATTTATAACCAAACTTGCTTATTTATTTTAATTGAAACTAAACTAGCAACTGCGTTTAAACACCTTGTTTCTCTTATATTGAACATGAAATAACACAAATTTATTCTTGTATCAACACAAACAAATCGTTTTAATTCAATAATAAAAGTTTAATATCAGTTTATTATTGGCAGTTAAATTAATTCAACTGCTGTTCAAATTCAAATATCGAATGTCAAAACAGGTTGCGAGATCAGCCGCTAGAGGAATGTTGCCAACTTCATAAATTTTAAATAATATAAAAATTAAAAATATTTGCAAGAAAATAAAAAAACTTTAATATGTTTAATTTGATCAGCTTTTACTTTGTGATACGTTATAAATAAAAACAATTACCTTGTAACTATCACAATTTTGTTACATGTCTGATGACCGTACTGTGGAAACTTTAAAAAAAATCTTAAAATTTTCATGTAGTACATAAAAATCTGCAAATAAATAAATAAAAAATCAGTAATAATATTATAGCAAAAAGCACCTCAAAAAGTTAAAAACTACAAAAACCGCCCAATTTTATTCCACCAGTCATTTGTTTCAGCTAAATCGCTGAATAATTTAATAAACTCTAAATAATATAAAAATAAAAAATATTTGCAAGAAAATAAAAAAATCTTTAATATTTTCATGTAGTACATAAAAATCTACAAATAAATAAATAAAAATGCAATAATAATATTATAGACAAAAGCACCTCAAAAAGTTCAACGTTAAACAAACAAAAACCGCTCCAATTTTATTTCACCAGTCATTTGTTTCAGCTAAATCGCTGAATAATTTATCTTTAAGAACAGGTCGTGGATCTTCTTTAATATTCGTATCAACAGCGCCGATTTTTCCTAATAAATATTCGAATTCTAAAAAACAAAATACTATCAGTTTCCAAAAAAAAAAAAAAAAACACTGTCGCTTTTTATTACCGTCTTGTGTTATATTAGGTCCTCTGACATCATGCGGCCCAACCAATTGTTTTTTCAAATCACCCTCGTGATAAACAAAAATACTTGGTAGATTTTTGTCCGGAAAATTTGGTATACATGTTGTTGAAATAGCTTTGAGAAATTTGACAGTTTTAAACTTTGCAGCTAAAACTTGCATGTGTTGATTTAAAAGAGCGCACAACGGAATACTACAAATACAATAATATATTAATATTTATTGGACTAAACTTTATTTTACGAATATGTAATCGATTTTCTTTAAACTTTATATGTACATATACCGTTCATTTTACACATTTTATTAATTTAAATCGAAAAATTTTAGTTGCTGAAACAATATATTTTTCTTTTTCTTACCCTTGTTTGTAAAGATGTAAAACAACCCAAATGCCTTCACCAGCTTTATTTACTTCCGAAACATAATCAATTCCAGATATTTCGCGGACACTTCCGAATTTTGACTTTTCCGCTAATGCCTTCATTTCGGCGATTCTCTTTTTTCGATATTCTAATAAAACAGCTTCATCTTCCGAATCCTCTAATTCATCTAAACCGTCCAAATCTAATTCGGATAATTCTTTTTCTCCTAAAATGTTTTATTTCGTTGCAATAATGTAAATAGAATATTATAGAAACTTACGTGTAGCAATTTTTTCTTCAATAGTATTTTCAATCATATTAACAATATCATCTTCAGATATTTCTTTTTCCTTTTTCGGTGGCAATATTCCTTTGGCACGAAGAACATCGTTCCATTCTGTATCTTCATTTGGATCCTGCAATAAAACATAACCTCATTTATTTATTATTAACATCGTTAACAACTATTGACAACATAGTACATAATACATAATAAAAAATATATATTACTATTTATTACCTGCATTTTTATGTATATATTGTGTTATAAAATTTGTACTAAATTAATAAAACCTGTTCACGTGTGATTCATATGAACTGTTCATATAAGGTGTTGTATAGAAAGAGATAAAAATAGTTTTTTGTGTACAATACCGAATAAAAAGCTAAGTTCCAAATGTTTACTGTAATTTAGATTTAGAGATTTATAATCTTTTTTGAATTACATACACAACAGATGTAATTTTCTGATAGCAATATGCAAAAAAATACGTGATGTTCATGATTATAGTATGGGAAATATTGTAGAATATAATAGTTTGCCAGATTGTACAAATGTTTAAAATTAAAGAAATTTAAAATTGTATTGCATTGATTATATAATGTATTATTAGCAACTTTTATTAAAAGGGAAATATAATTAATTCATATATGGTAAAGCTTTGTTTTTGATTATTTATGTTTGTAATTTGTATATAGCAATAGCTAAATAAAGATTACTATTATTATTTTAATACAAGTTCAGTTTTTAGATGAAATAATTTATTGTTTTAAAACGAACAAGTTAAAAAAAAAAGTTAAAATATACTTTATATTTTAAATTTATGAAATGCTAATGCATTTTAAGTTCTATTAAATTTTAATTGTAAAAATTAGTATATTATATAATATATATATAATTAACAAATTATAAATTTTATTTGATTTTCTTGTTAAATACAATATACATTCTCATAATTAGCAATAATTTTATGAAAAATTATAATAAAAATAATTAATAAAGATATATTTATAGGACAACTTTTGTTTTTGATGCTAATTTCACGATACAACTTTATGCATGTCGTCCATATTGATATCAACTGTCAAAACAGCCGTTTTCAAATATTCTATTTTAAATTCTATCGTAATAAATAACGAAAATGTCTGATGTATTAGATATAAATACTTCAATGTCAATAGAATTTGATCTGGATGAAGATGGTGATCGAGATATAAACAATCTAAAACTCAGTGCGAGAAAACATAAAGGTCGTGGCGCAGATATACATTCCAAAAAACTATACACTTATTTATTTCAACAACAGAAATATTCCTCGATGCGTGAGAAACACTACGAAGATGAAGTTCCTCAAAAATCAACTGAAGGTTGGATTGTTTTCGTCACAGGAGTGCATGAAGAAGCCTCAGAAGATGATATTTACGAAAAATTCTCCGAAACCGGTACTGTTAAAAATATTCGAGTGAATTGGGATCGCCGGACGGGATTTTTGCAGAATAATGCCTTGATTGAATATGAAACGTACGAGGAAGCATATCGTACTAAGGAAGTCATGGATGGTACTGAATTTCTTGGCTATGAAATCAAAGTGAATTGGTGTTTTGTCAAAGGACCTAACAAATTACATTTGCCTTAACGCTCAATTTATTGGTGTTAAAATATTAATTTTGTTCCTTCTCATATCTTTAACAATGTCTGTTATGTAATAAATAAGAAATGTTTATTTTGTTTTATTCTGAATGAGTTTTTATTTTGTTTTTGTATTCTGAATGAGTGTTATTTAATTAAATAATAAAATTGTGCGTATAATATCAATTTGTTGTTAATTTTACTATTCTATTTTATGGGGGGTTATAAAAAAAGAAATGTATAAAGAAAAGAATAACATAAATCACTGTGAGGGCACTGAGTTGAATAAAATTTGGCTTCAATTAGTTAAAAATCTATAATTAACGTGATCTAAGTTACTTGTATGTTACCTATGGCCGGTTTCATAAAAAAGCATTTAAGTAAAGTCAAAAGGACAAAAAAAAACATCAATTTTAAATTATACTGGCATAATTATCGTTGCTATCAATGAAACTATCAAGTTTTCATACTTCTGACAGCTTAATTATTTGTTGTTGCCAATAAAACAATGCTTTTTGTTGGCTTAAATTGACTTTAATAAAAGGTCTCAGAGATTTGTTGTTTATACATTTATGTCATTGATAAATTTTTGACCTGATAAAGACGACCGTTTAGCTTTCGTCGAAACGTCGTTTAATAAAAATAATAAACAGAATTTAAACCTAAAACTGTTCTTATATTAATATCTACTATGAGTTCGAAAGATATTTGACTATGTAGAGATATTTTCATATTTTTTTTTTAAATATTGTAAAGAAACAAAATATTTAATTTAAAAAATATATTAAAATGCATTTATATAAATAATAATATTTCATTTATAATGTAAATATAGTAAAACTTGCTACTGAAATTACTAATTTATATTTTTTTTATAAATAAACTATATCCCATGACATTAGTATCTTAAATAATACAGTTTAAACTTAGTACAGTATATAAAAGCGTGCATTTTTTACCATTGTGATCCTTATTACCAGAGAATATAAGTACGAAATTAGTAGTTTATTATTAAATCTAGTTCCTTTTCGTTTCAATCGGTTACTCATCCTGCAGAAAGGTTAAGTGTACTTGAATAACAACTGTCAAAAAAGTGATTAGTATATCGACATGACGTTTACAAAAATGAAAACAGTGTTTTAGTTAAAATATTGTACGAAAATAATAATTGTAATGGATCGAAAAAGCAGTGGTAAAGTTCCTGTATTTGTTTTCCCAACGAACTTAAATTTTTATCTAGCTGCCAGAGAAACACACAAGCAATTAATAACAATTTATAATCCCTACGATTTCGCTGTTCGATTTCAAGGTAAAAAAACAACGATTGTTTACTAAATTGTTCTATTATGAAATGATTTGTTTCAATTCTTTGACGTCACATTTGTTTTTTTTTATATCAATCTCAGAACTTGACGTAATTTTATTGATTGTAAACAATTTATTACTTAGATGATATATATATAATACGTATTTTTATTTTTAGTATTATGTACAGCCCCTCACAAATATACCGTGAACGACCCGGATGGGTCTATAAGGCCACAATGCTGTGTTGACATTGTTATTAGACATACAATGCCTATCGCAGCCAATTGTAATGTCACAGACAGATTTCGGATAACTATGCTAGATCATAGTACAAAACAGGTAAAATAAAGTAATTTATGTAAAAAATTTAATTAAATTTATTGACCGTATTTCAAAGTACAGAATAAAATTAGCAAAAAACATTAATAAAGTTTTGTTTACAATATACAGTTTACAATAAATTTTCGTATATATTTTTTTAACATTATTATGAGTCATTATACCTATTTTATCAAGTTATCAGTTTTCTATGTAAAAAAAATATTTTTAATCTGGATGTTTATGATGGTAATAAAATCTTATCAAAATATAGTATATTCATGAACTTACAATGACAATAAATTTAATAGTAATTTTATTCTAAAGTAGAATTATAATTAATTGAAATTAGATGAAGTAAAACAATAAATTTTGGCAGTTATAGATGTCCAATTTAATTTTGGACGTGTTGAGGAAGCGCATATAGTCTTTACAATTTTAATAAAAAGTTTGTGAAGACGAGATTAAGTGTTTTTGAATTTAAATAAACCTTTACTTCACAATTATTTCATTTCATTTACCAATCAAGTAAAATTATAATTAAGCAATTTTAAATCTTGAACAAATATTTGCAATTAGTTATTAATATTTAGAAAGTTATTATTTAAACTAGGTATTAGGTAAAAGGGATGTAACGGCAAAATTAATTCAAGGCGAACCCGATAATATATCGCAAGAGGGTGCTGATTTTTTACCAATGCCTAATTTTACCGGGCAAAAACTGGACACAAAAAATGTACATTACACAATACCAAATATGACCAGGTATAGTAATAAAGGTTTACCTTATATCTATTCAATTAATTCTTTTGACACCGGGTCCAGAAATACAAATAAGTGAGTAAATATGGCCGTCTTTAGAATTGTTTTTATTTATGTTGTTATTTTTTTTATGGAATTACTAATCATTGACATTTCATAAAAAGTTATTCAAAAATACGTTAGTTGTCAATTTAACTCACTAGATTAACGAAATACTTATTTTCTATCATATTATTAAAAGAAGTTATAAAAACATCAATTTTTTCCGACGATTTTTAATTTTTAGGATTAGTATTTATCATAAACCTAAAATATTATTTATGCAGTAGATTCTAAAATATCCTTGAAGAAAATATTAATAATAATATAATTATTAAATTGTTATATACATATGTACACAATCACGTCATTAGGAACTTCTTTTAATAATCCAACTGACATTTAATGTGTATTGTGATGTAATGTGCACGATTTTATTAATTAGTATTTATGAAATATGTCACATTGTAAATTGTCAGTTTTTGGTTTATTATTCAGGGTGTCTAGCGGACGGGAATTTAACAATGTACAGGAAATATTTTTCGTACAGGAAATTAAAATCAAATTGAAAAAAATCGACTAATACCCATTTAATTAGATTTTCGGATTCCTCGATTTAAGTACGTGTCGCAATCTACATTCATAGAGAATTAGTTTAACTGACATAGAATCGGTACCAACCTAACAAAGCCAGCACGGTTGGAGAATAATATAACAATAACGTAGTTCCGGAATCATATCGAACAGGTAGAACTTGTTCCTTCATGTTTAGAGCAAGCACGCTTGGATTTTGAAGTGTTTCTTTACATTCAAAGCATTCGCTTTAACTGTAAAACGCCCCGATGATAAAATAGGATATTTATACAAAATTTATATAATGGTTTATAATCGAATTAATTTACCGAAACATAGATTATAAACTTTAGTAATTTGTCAATCAAAGTTAACTAATACACAAGATTATCAAATGTAATTATATCATGTAATTTTATGTGCCTTTCTAAAGTAAAAAAGCTGGTTATTCCTTTAAATTAATGTACGGAAATTTATTGAAAATGTACGGGAATTTTATTTAGAAAACCCGCTAGACACCCTGTTATTTTTTCGAATGAAATATATTTTATTTTATTAATTAAATTTTTAATAGATAATTGTGTACGATAGCAAATATAGCAATTATAGTTAGTACCTATGTCAAAATTATTATTACATTATACAATATATTCTGTAAAAATATCTAGTAATTATTGTAGAAATTTTTTTCAATTAGAAAATGAATATAATCAAATTTACAGCAATTTTAATTTCGATATACGTTTATGACAGTGTTTCTCAACCAAGAACGCACCGCGGACCGATAAAATATCTAATTTTCTTATGCGGACCACTAATAATAATTTTTGATTGATTTTTTTTTTCAAGGAAACAAATATATTTAATGTTCTACTAAATACATTTATTTCAGTTGGAAAATCACAGAAAGTTCACAGAAAATAAACAATATATTTCCAGAAAAAAATGCGCATAATAAAATAACAATGGAAACTGCAAAAAACACATAATAATATTTAAATAATGAAATGCAACACAAAAATAAATTTAAAATTACACAAAGCTTCTGCATTTCCAATAAATCACGAAAAATACACAATATATAAATAATTTTTGTTAGCAAAAGTATAATAATTATTAAAGAGTTTTGTTATATTACGCGGACCATTAAAATTTTTCTGCGGACCACCTGTTGAGAAACACTGGTTTATGATATAGTAAATATTGCGAAAGAATAGTAAAAATATATTATATTATAGTATTTTCTTATTAAAAATGAGCTAATACGATATATATTTTTAAAAAATTATTATTTCCGAAATATCTGAATGTTTTTCAAAAATTTAACGGCAGTACTTTATTTGATATTTTTCTAATCACTTTTGTTTCGCTAAATAACGATATATATATATATATATATATTTAAATGATTTTTCTCAAAATATCTTAAAGGCTGTACTTTGTTTTTCTGATCACTTTTGTTTTTGTTTCGCTAAATATTCGAAGAATAAAAATGAAATTAATGTTTCTAGGTCGAATCAAACGAACTACATTGCAATAGTGACTGGTTTAGTGTGTATATTTGCACTGTTTATGCCAACAAAACAAGAAATTTCCGAACCAACAAATATACCAAGTTATCTACATCTTAGTGTTAATTTGAAATTAGTATTTGCGTATGTTTTAGGTTTGGTCAGTATGGTTGTATTAAAGCCATAACAATTTATATAAATACACAATATTTTTCTAGCTCATTTTATTACAATTATAGACAAATTTTATTTATGACAGTTTACGTTATTATTATTATTATTTCTATTTTACATGTTCAGTTTAAGTTTTAAAAAAATCTCTCATTGAAATGCTCATAATGTATTTTTTTTTAGTTGACTTAATTAAATAATTTATTTGGAAAAAATGATGTTTTATTTGTCTGTATTAAATATATGTATATAAAATTTTGATGTAAGGTTTACAATTTTTGGATTGATATAATTTTTATAGTATATAATTTTGTCTTCCAAATTATCATAATTTAATCAAGGTTATTTCTCTTACTTTATTAAAGTTATTGCATAGCAAATTTAGATTGTCAAGTGTACAAAAACAAGGCAAATACTGCGTTTTTATGTTTTTAATATAAACAAGGCAAATACTGCGTTTTTATGTTTTTAATATTATATAATATTCATTTTTATCATTTGTCGAATATCACACGTAAAATATTATTACATTTTATATTATGTCATCAAAATGACGGACAATATGGTATATAGAAATTTTTTAAATAATTGTATAAATATTTTTAATTATTATAATTGTATTACACCAAAAATTCATATTTCTATCATGAGTGGAACTAATTTAATGTTTGTTTATTATAAAAATAATAAATGAGATCTAAAGAAATATGAATTTTATTGAAAAACAAAGTTTTTTCATGGTAAAATAAATTTTAGGTAAGGATATATAATTATAATTTCAAATTCTAGTTACCATTATAATATATTTATTATAACTATTATCATTATGTAAATTGACAATTTTTTTTGTGATAATTATGTATTATTATGATGAAATTAATTTAATTTCTACCTCAAAAGATAAAAAAAATATGGCGAAAAAAATTATTGTGTCCTGTGGAATATTGTATTTTTTTGTATATAAGTTTTTATATACATTAAACAATAGAAATAATAATTATTACCACTTTATTTATTTACACCTGTTTTATTTATATAAATACATTTTGTGAGATTTAGTTATATGTAATTTTATTCTCATTTAATACCAATAATCTTCTTCAGTTCCTAAAACAATATGCTTACTAAATATCTATAATTAATAACAAGATTAACATTTATTTTAACAATAAAGATTTAACAAAATTGATATTAAAAATACTCTCATTTAGTCAAGAAACTTCTATAGTTTCAAAATAAAATAGCAAAAAATATGTGAGCGGAAATTTAAAAAAAACTGAACAAAATACTTTAGATTTATTATAATATAAATATACGTAAAGATTATTTGAGTGCCAAATTAATTTTAGTTCTAGTATCAGTCAAGACGAGGCAGTAGTTGTTTTATTTGAGAGAAACATAAAATTTTATATGATAATGAAATTAGAAAATAAAACAATTATAAAATATTTTACCATTATTTTATACAATAACAAATATTATAGTTATCTAACGAATCAGTTGTATTTTAAATCATGTAGTAAAATGGTTTTTGAAATATAATAAAAAAATGAAGCACATAACATAGCTTGCAGCAGTTTATAAAGTTTTGATTAGAATACTTACTTTTAATACAATTTTCTTTGTTTCTTCCAAATTTAGATCCAAAATTATTAGTTGAAACTTTACTTGCATATTTATTATTCTTACTTGAAAGGGAAATCTTTATAAATGTTATTAAAAATTATTTTCACTAAAATATGCAAATATTATTTGTATATATAATTACTTACGCTTAAACAAACAAAAAGCGTTAAAAATACTGTTAAAATAATTGATAAATTCATAATATAAGTTTGAGATAATTTTTTGAAACAGATTTTACTAAAAATATTAATAATACTACATATACATCATATATGCACAAGTCAAATATTAAGTAATCTAATGTTTCGCAATTTTAATAGTGGATTTGACCGGAAATAATTTTTATAATCATACTAAATTGCATGATTAAAAATCACACCACTTGAAATTGACAAAAAATAATAATAATAGTACAAATAATTTCATTTACACTACAGTCTAGACTAAAGTTGTATTTTCATCTAAATTTGACGATGTTTGCCGTATTTGTAAACAAAGAACTTATTGTAGTTTTTTCATTTTCTAATATCACATCAGATGATGTTGCATCCGTTTTACTGTCAACAAAACTTGTGTTAGATTCACTTGAAAATGTTAAATCATTTTGCTGATCCGTTAAATTTGTCCCGCCAGGTTGTTCAAGATTCGTAACAGTTTTATAACTCGTGCTATCATCTAAATCAATTTCCAATTTTGGAGGCATTATATAATCAGCATTAGTTGGAAATACCTTGATTATATTCGTTATATGCGAGTCATTCGCGTCTGTTGTTTTATGGTCGTCATTTTGTGTTAGTTGTGTTACAAGCGTGTTCAATTCTTTGGAGTTTAATTTGCTTTTATTGAAATGTTTTCTTGTAGAAAATTTAGGTATTTTCGAAGATTTTTGATTCGTTTTATTGACAATAATATCAGGTACACCTTCGGGATAAACCAGAACGACAATTGCAGGTAACTTCTTTTTGTTTTTATCGGTAATGACTAAAGTACTTTCGCCGGAATTTGCGGCCTTATTAACACTCAAAAGATCATTAATATTTATGTTTTGTTTTCTGTTCTTTGAGCTCATGTTCTTAACAATGATATCTAACGAAGCATTTGATTCAACGGAAGCTATATTTTCGGAAGTATCTCCGATTACATTTTGTGGTGATGATGAATCTTCAAGTGATTCTTGTTTATCAGATCTGTTGGATTGTTGTGAAGATGTTTTAGTTGAACTGTCTGTATTGGGACTGTTTATTGTTCTTCGTGAAGTTTTTGATAAAAATTTTCGTTTAGGTTTTTGATTTGTTCGTTTCTTATTTCCGAATTCTTCAGATTCATTTCTAGGCTCATAAAAATTACTTCTTTCGCCAATTTCGCTAGATAAATTATTGAAGAAGTTCTTATAATGTTTATTGTCTGTTCCAATATTTCGTCCACCAGATATTTTAATTTTTGCACCTGTACCTGCATTCAATATTGGCTTACCAGTTGGCATTTTAATTTTCGCATCTCTTTGAGCATTAAGTAAGGCATTAGCTCCAGGTATCTTAATTCCTGTATCTGCATTAAGGAAAGCATTAGCGCCAGATATTTTAACTTTTGCATTTCTTCCAGCTTCAAGTGAAGCATCAGCAGCACCGGCTATTTTACTTGAAATATTAATGCCGGTCTTTGGTACTTTTAATTTCTTTGTTATCGATTCAATTATATGATTCGATTGTTTGTTATAATTTTTTGTTGGTGATTCAGTTGTAATTGTTTGGGTTTCTTCTAATGCTTGTGTTGTTAAAGTTTGCAAGATATCAGTGAATGAAAATTCGGGGATTTTTGTTAATAATTTAGCATAATCAGTTAAATTATTGTCGCCAGTAACATTTTCTTGCAATTTTATGCCAAGATTTAAACTTTTGTCTGTCAAATTATTGTTTAATAATCCAGTTGCATTTCCTGCTATGTCTCCAAATTTCTTATCAACATTATTTTGAAGATTTATGTCAAGATTTAAATTCGTATTTGATGCTATATCTTCAAATTGCTTACCGACATTTCCTTGGAGTTTTACGTCAAGATTTAAATTCTTGTTTGTCATTTGGTTTTGTAACAGATCTGTATTTGTTGCTGATATACCACCTTTAAATTCTTTACTAACATTATCCAGATATTTCTCACTAAGATTCGTGTTTTTAATGGAATCTTTAATACTCGTTTTTGGTATTTCATTCGTAGTCAAATATTTGTTGAGCTTCGAAAAAACTTCTGTTTCTGTTTGTAAAGTTGTGCCTTGTTTTGGTGGAAAAAGCGTGGTCATAAATTCATTGAAAATAGTCTTACTTTTGTCAGTTTGTGTTGTAGCAGATTTTGTTGTATTTAATCCTAAATTATTCTTCAAATTTTGTAACGTTTCAGTGAATTTCTGAAGTATAATTGAAGTGGTGCCATCTGGTCTAGGCATTGGTGTTGTATTTATATTTACATTATATTTATTTCTTTTTGAATACTCTAGATCTAGTTCTGCATCATCTGTACTGTTGCTAATTGTATCAAATTTGTCTTCAATACTGCTTAGGTTCAATGTAAATGCGTCTATAGCAACTGTTTGCGTATATAATTCGGGCATATTACTAATTTCTAACATCTTGCTAGCGGCGGTTTTTGCTGAAAATGATCCTTTCAAGTTTGTAGAGGTTTTTAATGGTACATCATTTCGAGTTTTGGTTTTGAGTTGTCGTTTTTTATGTTTCTTGGAACCATTTCTTGGACTGGTTCTATGTTTAACATGTCTATGTTCTTCTGTACTTATATTTAAATTCATTTTTTTTCGTTTGGTCGTTAGCAAGAGTTTCAAATATGCATCGAGGAATTTTTCGAATTCTTTTGTCACTTGTTCGGTAGAAAAGGTACTCTCATTAGAACTGGTTGTATCACGTTTATGACGAAATTGAGGATTGTTCAAAAAACTGGGGATGATTATAGGTGGAAATACAGGGAAAATATTTGGATAATTTTTTAAGGTTTTCTGCCAGTCTTGACGTATTTTAGCGTCAAGAGTATTCATAGACGTCCAAGATTTTGACATGGAATCCGGTATATAATTTAAATTAGTTGACGATCTTTGCAAATACGGGTAAGACCTAGTGTAGTAGGGTCCTAATTTATTTAGATCAGCAACTATTGCTTGTAGGTGGTTGTTGTAAATGTCATTAAATGATTTGCTTTCATATTTTTCTGTAAATGAGAAACATAATTATATATAATTTTTTTTACATATTAATAATATTTGTAATCCAAATTTTTACCTTTTGGTTTAATGAATATTTGTTTTAAAGGTTGTATTATAGATGGAGTTACTGGAAGCTGAGTATACTAAAACAAAAGAAATTGTATTTTATATTTTTCCTTGAAATCTTTTAAAATTAATCATTAATACTTACGCCGTTCAAATTCCTTTGCATGTTTCTTTGTTCCGTTTCATGCAACTTGGGACCCCAATTCTGACTTCTAAGTACATTTTGCAACAAAATTTTTTCTCTTCTACTACGTAGACTATCAGCAGAATTAGTATTTCTAATTTGCTGATGTTGACTTGTCTTTGGTGTCAAATTATAAGCGACTTTCTTCAGTAGCCCTCCAATATTTTTTGTTTCCATATCCATTAAATACGGTACATGCTTTGACCGATTATAAATATTGTTCAATATTCTTCTTGTGTTGTTATTAATTGTTTTTGGCGGATCCACATTCTTTTTAAAATCAATTTTAAAGGATCCATTATCATTGGTTTTACTATCCGTAAGATTTTTCAATTTATAAAAGTCGTTAGTGTAGCTAGCTAAATTCTTTTCAGTTGGCAGATTCTTGGAGTACATTTTAATAAAATCATGAACCTGATTCACGTTTGATGTTTTGATTTCTGCATTAGCAGGTGCTTTAAGTTGTGACGCAATGTTTAAATTCTCAATTTCAGATAAATTTAGATTATCTTTGATTCTACGAATGTCATATTCGGAAATGTCATTCATACTTTGTACATCTTGCTTGTTGAGCTTTTGTAAAATTGTTTGTAATTTATGTTCGGTTTGGTAGTTCTTGGCGTACGGTGAATTGAAATAGTTCTTCTGTTTAGTTTCTAATGGCGAGGTAACTGGCAAATCTAATGTCGGCAATGGAATTGGAAGTTGTTCAGTTTGAATGTCAGACTCACTGTCGGTTACATCATTTTCTGATGTGACTTCGTTGGGATCTAGTGAAAAGTTCTGATTGAATTTCTTCATGAGACGAGTGATAATTTCGTTTTCTTGTTCTTCAAATTGATCAGACATCGTGGTTTGCTTGTCTGTAGGAAATAGATTAGATTTGTTGATGTAGTACTTTTTACTTTTTTCAAATGCAGCAGGTTTAACAATAGTCTTGGAATTTTTTAGATATTTATTCTTATTTCCCACTGTAGATGAATTTTGCCGGTTTTCATGTCCGCGAATTTCCTGAAATTAATATATTAATTTTACATATAATAAACAGTTTCTAGTAAAATTGTATTCTTACTATTTAAATGCTCATTAATATTATTTAAACCCAATTATAGTTTGATACAATTTTGATGATCTAAATATGAAACATATTTTAAAAATGACATTTTGTCAATGTATTATTGTCATAGTTACGTATATGTAAATTATTTTTATTAGTTACCTCAAAGTTTCAACATATAAACAAAAGTTAAAGGATTATTTTATACATAAGTTAATGATGTTGATATTTTATTATGTACTTATTATAAATATTAGAGAAAACATCAGTTAGCTATTTCCCAACTAAATAACTTACCAACAAATATGTTGCAGATTTATTACTAGAATAAATTAATTTATTCTTCATAATACGAATATCTGTAGAATAAATTTATTTATTTCTAAAATAGATTTTACACTACAAATACAGGTATCCCTTAATTAACGCGAGTAATTAATCCCTCAATGTCACCGCGAAAATCAAAATCGCGATAATCAAATATATAAAGTAATGGTATAAATTCGAATTGATCCCCAGCCCTATGTAGTTATTTTTTAAATCTAAATTATACCTAATATAAAGACTGAATGATCCTGAAAAATAGAAAAAAACTTTCAGTGTATATTTAATATTTATTAAATTTGTGGTTTTTTTCTCTTTATCAAAAGAAGGGTGCATTTTAAGGGATGGTTACAATTTATTTTCGCGCGATAATTAAAATCGCGCTAACTAAAACCGTGTTAATCAAAGGATACCTGTAGTTTAGTAAACTAGCATTTATTACCTTATTTATTTCAAAATTAGTTTTATGTTTTAACGCAGAACTAATGGTTTACAGAAACTACTTACTAACTTATGAAAAAACAACGCAAATACAGGATTTTAATTTGATCAGTTGTTGGTTTTATTGCAGCCGATATTGATATTATTATTTAACAAAATTGTACGACTGAAAACTTTATTATGTACCCTACCTAACGGAATGGACCGCATCCCTCTACCTGCTTTGGGAACCCCACAGTGATTTTTCGAAATTTGGAAAAAAAAAATTTAATCTCCTTTTGAAATGTGGAAGTTATTTCTGACGCATTCTGTATATTATAATTACAAATTACAAATAAAACACGTGGTTTTGATTTTGATACAACAGATATAGACATCACTATTTTGTTTTTACCGCAAGAGGCGTTAAATATTTGCTGATACGCTAATACGTCACGACGAGCAAATTCAAATTTAACATATTTATTTCCTTATTTATTACAAATAATTTTGCTTTGAAACATATATTTATTTAGTTATTTTTAATGTACATTTTTGATTAAAGAAATAATAATAAAAATGTGCAACGCCCTCATTGGCGAACACACTAAGTAATTTCTCAAAACTAAAAATTTTACAAAAAGACATCTAAATTTATTTATCTAAATAAATGATTAATAATCAAAATTATATCTTACCGAGAAAAATAAATATAAAACAATTAAATAAAATTTTATATTTTTAATTTGTAACCACATTTTGTCATTTAGGTAAAAATACGTACATTCAAAATAATCTATCTCATTAATAAAAAAATAAAATTTAAATTAACGAATATATATATATATATAATTAAAAATAAACATAAAATTTTTATAGCGCCATATTTTAAAATGTGTATGTTTTGTTTTTTGTTTTTTCGAATTAGCAATGTACAATTATAATTTATCTACGTAAATATTGTTGTTAAATTTATTTATTATGTTTCTTAAAATATATCATTGGCGTAGACAATAGTGGAGTCGTTTCACAAAAAAATAGTTTTTCTTTTTTTTTCTAAAATTATATTTAATTTATATCTATCAGAAAAACAGAATATTATTTTCATAACATTTTACAAATAATTCAGTTTTTATTTTTGATTTTCCAGAAAAACTTAATATATATTTTTTGTATATTTTGAAAACAGTAATTCTACGACTACGATAAGTAAAGACGTTTTTATGATATTTCAAAATTATTTTCGGCTTTAGATTTTATTTATAAATTTTACTTCTATTTGCCAATACATATATATTTGTTAATTAAAATTTATTTTAATTAGCTTAACAAAATTTAACTTTTGTTTAGAATGTAAAATTTGAAAATTTTGGCGAAACACTTTAATGATTATAGTTGTAAATAATTTGAAATGTAAACATATTTTTATTGTTTAATTATAATAAATAAATTTAAATGTCATGAGTAATAAATAATATGTTTAGATTTACATTATTAACATTGAAAAATAATTTGTTACACAGCTGCTGTGTGAATAATAATAGTTTGCTTGAATTATCAGCAGAAGTCTCTTATAGGCTACGCCATGAGAATATGGCATTACTCAATAGACATATATAACTATTTTCGACTTTTGTTTAAAACTCAGTTGACAAACTCATCTACATTTGTCAAAAAAAAAAAACAAAAATCGCGCCACTCGAAAAATCAGAAAAATTACCGATTTTCAAATAGGTATAAATTGGCCAATTTTGAACAAAATTGAATGAAATTTTGCGTCCAAAAAAATTTGAAGTCTCATCTTTAAGATATGTACCATTTGAACCATTCCGCTTTCCACCACATTTCGCAGAAAAAAACTGCTATTGACTTAAAAAAATTGTCAAACTTTGACATATGTATGGTATACAAAAAAAATAGAAATTCAAACACTTCGACATCAATTTTGCTTAATTTCAAGAACTTACGAAGCTTTGACGCAAAGTTATGATTTTTTGAAATTTACCCTACATTTTGCGAGTTCCTGATTAGAATTGAATAATAAGATTTTTTGTTGCAATTTTGATAACATAAAATCAATATTTTGAAATTTTTGAAAAATAATTATTTAAAAAAATATATATTTTTATAACATACTACGTTTTTAACATGGATTAAAAGTATAAAATAATTTCTCCTAGCCCCATACAGATTTATAACCCCATACAGAAAAACGTGGGGCAACGACAGCTACTCCCTACACTACTTACTATCTATTGCATGCGCCCCACGTTTTTCTGTATGGGGTTATAAATCTGTATGAGGCTAGGAGAAATTATTTTATACTTTTAATCCATGTTAAAAACGTGATATATTAAAAAAATGTTTTATTTAAATAATTATTTTCTGCTTTTTAGTCTAACTTTTCTGCTTTAACCTAATTAATTAATTATAATTGAATAACTATAATTATAATTAATTAAGTTATTAATTAACATTAATTTAATATTTCTAATATTATTAATTAATTAATTAGCTAATTTTGCATTGTTATCCAGTTCTGAGCTATGTTTAAAGTTTTAAGTCTTTAACTCATCAGGAAGTTAGTTTAAAATCGATTGTAAAATTTGTGCCGAACAGACAAACAGGAAAGAAAGCGAATTAATAAAAACGTAAAAATAAAACTATCTTGAAAGAGAATTTTCATGAATAGATCCAAAAAAAACGAAATGGATATTTACTATAACATGATTGCTGCACTTATAGAATATACAAATTTATTACTATTTTATAGAATTCTCGCATGCATCTCATTAAAGCGTGTCATTATTTTTTTTTTAAATATTTAACAAAATTTATCTATATTATTTATCATTCTTATCTATCAAACTGTACAATAATAATATTTATATTAATATGAATAACCTATGATATTTAAATGTCACGTAGAAATGTTATTAAGTTTGAATATATATATACATAACACTTCTGCTAACTTTATGAAAATCAATAAGGTGAAATTATCTAACTTTATAGCAAAAATATATCAACAAGACAGTTTGAATAGTTAAATGTTTGCATTGACAATTCGAAGGTCGCTAGTATTAAAAATTAAATTAAAATATTTTCAATGCATATACAACTTGATTGATGGCTACTGTGTTTAAGTGGTTTAGAATCGGGTACAATAGTATATTATGTTACGAGAAGTAGAAAGCGATGATTATTGTGTTGAGCCTAGATATTTGTACAAGAAAGGCAAAGAGAGCTTTTTATTACGAGTCAGACATTTACGAGTTTTTCTTCAAGCGTTTTAAACGAGTAACTAAACTAAAATTAAATAAAATACATGCCAAATAACCTTAACCAGTTACTAGCAGTTGTATGTATATATTATTTATATTTGTTACGTGAGAATTACCCCGTATTCTGAATTTTTTTTGTTAAAAACAAAATGAAAATTCTTGGATTCCGTTAGAAATTTGGTTGCAATATACATAGAAAGATTTCTTACGGTAACCAGGAATTTTCATTTTAACGAATCATTATTTTTAAAGAAAATATTTCAGAATATAAGGGGTGGTTAATCTTTCTTTGGTCGAATATACAATTTCTGATCACCCTAGGCGGTATACATTGCATTTCTTGACACATTTTTTTTATAATTAAATTCAAATAAAAAAAATACAATGCAATTAACTTAACTTGACTTAATAATTTTTAATGTAGCGGTCGGAGATGTCAAATTAAATACACTTGACCGTATGTCTTTGATCAAATATGCAGTTTCTAACTACCTTGGACGATACACATTGCATTTCTTGCACTTCTTTACACATTTTTAATAATCAATTTTTTTTTAACATTTTAAATATAACATATGAAGTATATATTTAAACTATTATATTATATAATTTTATTGAAAATAGTGGGTGCCAAACCACTGAAATACAGCCAATATTAGTGTAAGAGTTCAAGGTTGAAATATCAAAAATAATACTTTAATTTGAACTGATTAGTTTTTAGTATGCCATTCAAACACGCTACCACTAGCTTTCCGACTATAATAATTTGAAACATTTGCAGAAATACCATGTATACGTGTCATATTATCCTTATCAAAAATATATCGAAATTAAAAACTTTTCAAACAGTTTACACGTTCAAACTAAATATTATTTTTCCATTTCTATCGTATACATATATCGTGATAATATATATATCAGTATAACACATTGATAAAACTTGTCAAAAAAACAACTAACGAATGATATTTATCAATTCTCTCTCTGTGTTAACGAAAAACTCAATCGGTATTCATTTCAAACATTTCTCAAACAATCACCTCTATTCGTATTCGCTAGTATTTGAAACAACTCGCTGCTATAGGCACCAAATTCTTTCCTCCTAATTGAAGTGAATCCACTGACGAGCTTAACTACGATCACGCATGCGCTCACCGGAGAATAGCGAAAGTTCGGCTTTCAAAAGCTCGGGCGATCGTTGTTCGGTTGTGCTTTATCCGAATGCAGCCGAACACCGGGACACGACTATAGCCGAAACCTGCGCCTGATCGGACAGGAATAACGGCTGTCATATTGTCTCACAGATGTGTTGAGCGGGTCGAGTGGTTTGGTAGGCGTAACGGTGAAATTTCACCCTCCCCGGTTCTTTGGAGAGACAGAGTGGAGGTCGATTTTGTTCGATTCGAAAACGGAACACTAACCTTTTGCAAGGGGTTTACTGCGGGGACCGTTTCCGTTTAAATAGTGTGTGCGTGTGTGTGGTGACGTCAGGTTGGTACTGTTTCCGGTTTTTCTATATTTGGTTGTGCACAAAATTAGTAACGATAGATTTCGATACGAAAGTAACGATTTGTATTTTTAGAATTGGGAATTTTCAACTTATTTGCATGCTATAGGTTTTTTGCTTTTATTATTTATGTTTTTATTGACTGCTTTAGCATATAGATAAGGAAATGTTTAGAATTAGGTGAGCAAGAATTAGCATATTTTAAAAAAAATTATTTTTGATAAAATTAATAGTTTTACAGTTATTTTATTTATTCTTAAGATCAATGAAAAATAATTTGTGACTGGCTAAAAATGTATCCTTTGAATATTTCGTTGTCATTATTCCAAACATAAATTTATTCTAACATTTGGAAATGCTGAATCGAAAACAGTTAATGTGATGATTATTGTGTTGAGCCTAGATATTTATAATTTCTGTTCTGAGTGATATATACGATTTTTTCTTCAAGTGCTCTAAACGAAACTAAACTAAAAATAAATAAACGTTTATGCCAACTAACCTTAACTTTACTAATAGTTGTAGAATAGTATGTATATGTATTTATATTATTTATATGTGTGAGAATTAATTTTTTATTGGCTAATTTTAAAATTATTTCAAAAAAAAAAAATGGAAATATTGAACCTTAAACAATGTAATTAAACTAAATAACAAAATTTTTATATAAAAAAAAACATATATTTGATATTTAAATACATGTATACCTATCTAAATTTATCACCTGACATTTCTATAATTAGTATTTTTATACGTTTGCGTGGACGTCCGATGAGTAGTTGGAGTGGTATGATTGAAAGTGTTTTGCGTGAACGAAAGTTTCCAAGTAGTAGGAATAAAAGAGCATGTATGAGAGGAATTATGAATGTGGATGAAGCAAAAGTTGCTTGTTTGGATAGGAATGTTTGAAGGCGACTGATTTCGGGATGATGAAAAGAGTTTGTGCCACACTCTTTTAGGTACATGGCGTGATTGTGTATGTACGTATGTATGTATTTTGAAAATTTATTGGTTCACATTATCACCTATTTTTTTAAATAAAAAAATATTTTATACATTATTAAAAAATAAATTTTTACTTCTATTTTATCAGATATACATTATTTTTCTATTATAGATATACTTTCTACTAAATCTAATATTATTAAAATTTAAATAAACTATTTTAAACTGCTTAAATATGCGTCATAAATATTTTTGATAAAAACTCACTTTTAAAAGCGAAGTTACGATACAAGCTTTTGTTTTTGTTGATTATAATGTTTATACGTCATACTTCATGCGAGTTTTATTGTAAAGTTTTCTTTTGTTTTGATGCGTTTAAAAAACTGAAAACTATATTTGTAGCTGCATTCAGAATATTATACAGAATGTTTACAGTTTTCTCTGTATCTTTTTAGTGTGGCGATAATACACCACAAAATGAGTCAATAAATCTTAAAATGTTTTGGTAAAAGTCGTTTCATAATCTTTTAGTTTGTACATTAAACATATTATTGAACATTAAATATATCCATATTTTTCAAGTTATTAATTTATGTAATTATTATTATTGATAAATAATCATTTCTACTTTTACTAAATAATATTATTTATCGTAATTTTGTGATTGAACATAATCAATAATAAAGTTGAAGTTTATAACATAAGCTACAGAGAAGTAGTGCAACTCAATGTGATATGCTTTTTGAATAATATAATATTTATAATATCTGATGTACGTTATTCAATTTATCACTATGTATGGCAAGAATTACGTTTATGTGATATAGAATTACGTATCACAAGCAACGTAATATGTCAGTCAAAGACAAAGAAAATTTCCAAAGCTTTTAAAAATTTCAATAATTGATATATTTACATATACTGTAATTACAATATAATTATATATAATACATATAATACAATTTTACTATAAAAAGCCAAGGGTAATAAAAATGTAATTCTACAGTATTGGTAATGTTACTGGAATATTATTTGTAATATTACTTAAATTATTCTGTAAAAATGCTATTATAATATTATTGTAATTTTAGTGCTACACAAATAATATAGAAAAATACATAATATTATCTGTTGCAGCACAAATTTACATAAACTTTCATGAAAATATACAAAAAAATATGTAAATCTGTTATTTTATTTTAACTAATATTTTAATTCCATAATAGTTTTATGATATTTACAGAATAAATGTAGTAAATTTGCATTACAGAGAAAATTATTTGATTTTTACTATGAAAAAATATATAAATTCGCGGACGTTTTTAATACAATCACGCCATGTATCCAAAAGGATATGCCACAAACTCTTTTCACTATCCCGAAATCAGTTTCCTCTAAACATTCCTATCCAGATAAACAACTTTTGCTTCATCCACATTCATAATTCCTCTCTCATAGCATGCTTTTCTATTCCTACTACTTGGAAACTTTCTCTCACGCAAGCCATTTCCTTAATTATACCATTCCAATTACTCATCGAACGTATACCTTCAAAATCATTCATATAAATTTTTTAAACCAAACGTTCATTAGACATTCGCTCAAGATGATCGAACCATCTTAACTGACAAACACAATATCTTTTTTCAATTTCACACTCATCATATTTTAATATTATATTGCAATTAAGTTTCGTGATTGACAATATTTTGATAATGACATTTTATATTAATTAATATTTATTTTCAAATCTGTTGCTTTTATTGACATATGAAATTGACAGCTATCAATATTTTTTATTTCTATTTGTTTCTTTAAAATTAATTTTAATTATTTACATATTATTTTAATTTTATATATTACTCTATTATGCATCAATGTTTTATTCAGAATTAATATACAAGCAATTCGTTGTGTCCTTGAACTTAATTTCCACGGTTTTTGGTTATTCACTATTTACAGTTTGCATGGACGTCCGATGATTAGTTGGAGTGGTATGATTGAGAGTGTTTTGCGTGAGCGAAAGTTTCCAAGTAGTAAGAATAGAAGAGTATGAATGAGAGGAATTATGAATGTGAATGAAGCTAAAGTTGCTTGTCTGGATAGGAATGTTTGGAGGAAATTGATTTCGGGATAGTGAAAAGAGTTTGTGCTACATCCTTTTGGGTACAAGGTGTGATTGTGTATGTATGTCAAAAGTACTTTTGACAAAAATCAGTTTAAAACCGACATGAGAATTGCCTATATCTTTTGGTTTTTCGATATTTAGATTTAAATTTTTATTTTGTAAATCTGCCTATAGTTACATGCAAAGATAAACAACTAAATTATCTGACAAATAAAATATCGAATATATTTATTCAACCGATAATAATTCAGCTTTATTTCATAAGGGAATATAAACGGATCTAAAATTATAAATCTTTTTGTTAAAATTTGAAAAGTTTAATGCATTCATTTTTTATTCATATCGGAAAATCAAAATTGACTAAATAATAATAAAAAAAGCTTTTATTTTATCCATTTTACATTTTCCCAAAGGAAATTCTTATATAGAATGGAAATTGATTCACTAGAGCAAAAAAAATTACGAAAGAAAATTTGATCGTTGAGTAAAAATGTTAGTGTCAAGTTTAATTTTATTTATTTGAAATATTTTCTGTATTTTTTTACATAAAACATAAAACTGTGAAAATATATAGAAAAATTCATGCAAGGAATTAAAGTATTATACTGGATTGATACAAATTAAAAAAAAAAATTTTTCTAAGGTTGGCAATACTGTGCAAAAATAAATTTATGTATTTCTTGTGGATACTAAAAAAAAAATTGATCAAACTTAGATAAATAATAGAGTAATAATAATAACTTTATTTCTCAACAGTTATACAACCAATTATAAGACAAAATATATTTAAAAAAATAATAAATTTGTTAATATGTAATAATATTAATACATATACAAATATATTATAATGACTAACTTAATTATTTAACAGGTTGTATAACGGGTGTGAAAAACGGGAAAAGCGTGAATTATACGGGAATTTTTTTACGCGGGAAAAAAGCGGGAATTATGCTAGGAATTTTTTCGTTGTGCGTGAATTTTTTTAAAAATTTGAAATATAAGTAGGCTTTTGAATTACAGAACAAGATCTTCATACAATTTCAGAAGAAATAAAGAAAAAGAAGATGGAATTATAATTTGATGACTGCGATAGTTTATGTTCCATGCTGTGATAAATAAATATAATATTTGCAATAAATATTTTCTATTTAACACTTCTTTAACTTCCTTTATCGTTAAACTTGTATATTTATATACGGGAATTTTTTTAAATATACGGAAAAAAAGCGAGAATTATACGGAAAATTTATTTCAACTTTTTGTTATACACCATGTTTAAGCTATTAATTAGTGTATATAAATTTTCATAAAAAAAATATCAAAATCAGATAAACAATTGTGAAAATTTCTGTGAAAACTTGTGAAATATTTTGTTAGGAGGAGTAAAAATCGATGATTATTGTGTTGAGCCTAGATATTTGTAACAATATGGATGAAACACAAAAATTTTCGATAAATAGGTAAAATTTGTTTAGTTCTATAATATTATTGTTGATATAATTACATATACATTTCTAAATTTGCATAAAGGATGTATTTTGAAATGAATGAATTACACTGAAAATATTTTATTAGTATTATTACACAAAATATGTGCTAAGTCTCATTATTTTGATGAATTATTACAGATGCTGTAATATTACATAATTTAAGAAGTTATTCCAACAATATGTAATTTTACATTAAGTATGTGATGCTATTTGCAGAAAGTAAGCAATTTTACATACTTATTAGGTTATTTTTACTTACTTTATGTGATTATTATGAATTATGCAAAAAATTACATAATTTTGAGGAAGAAATACAGATTTTTTTATAGTAAAATTTACTACTATTTTTCTGTAATTTTGCTACATTTTTTTTAAAAGTAGGTATTTATATCTCTATTATTCATAAAAAGTGATGTACCGACAACCTCAGCTTTTTTTTTCTTCGACATATTAATTATTTATAACAGCCAATAAGCTTGCAAATCCAATTTGTTTCTTAAATTTATTTTTACGCTGGTTATTGACAGTTGACAGTCATGAAGATAAATTTAGAATGATGTATTTCGTAAAAAAAAAAAATTGATATATCAACAAGTAACATTTTTTTTTTAGGAAAATTTAGTTTACGTGGCTTATGTAAATGCTTTTACGGTAGCAATAAAATTTCTGTGAACAAGAAAAAATATAATGAAAATTGCAGAAAATAAAAGAAAATTATCTTGACATACTTTTTTTTGATGTCATTTAAGGTTTTGAAAAGAAAATTGCGAAATAATTGTATAAATATTGTATTGTTAATATTATCTTGTTTTTATGTTATTTATATTTTATATACACTCTGGAAAAAGAATAGCGAAATTAGCTAGAATGACCACCACTCCGGTTTTCACCCGGAGTCTCTGGTTTTCACCCGGAGTCTCCGGTTTTTCAACTGAATCTCCGGTCTCCGGGTTAGTTTATGTGATTATTAAGAATTATGTGAAAATTACAGAATTTTGAGGTAGAAATACAGCATATTTATAGTAAAATTTTACTATTATTTTTCTGTAATTTCGCTATTTTTTTTTACAGTGTAACTTATAAAATTTGTGTTGGCTTAACACCCAGATATTTATACAGTATATTTCAAAAAAAAAAATACGTGTCACTTATTTTCTATGTGAATTTACATATATATAAAAAAATGTAAAACCTCTCCATTCTGATTTGAACTGACAATCTTTTGAATAAAAATAAAACTCGTCATCACTGTACTACGGCTGCTTAACGTTAACACTTTTTTTAATTCTTTTCAAAATTATTTCTTGTACAACGTTAATGAGTTTTGTTTTATAAAAAAAATTCATTTTAAGAACTTAGAAAATTAAAAATTATGTTGAGATAAGTAATTAAGCCGAGAGAAAAAAATCTTTGAAAATAATAATAAGAAAAGTATTAATTAAGAATATAAAATATTTAAATGTACCCGGCAACATAATTGCGAGTTTATTTGCAATTTTAAAAATTATCTTTGTTCAATTTTGTGTCAAAGTATTCGTATTTATAAAACAAAGATTATGCAATTAAAAAAACTTTTCTTAACTGTAGAATAAGAAGGTAGAATTACTTGAAAAAATAAGAAGAAAAAAAACCGTTTTAAATTCCTTCGTAACTATATTATTAAAACGGTAAAAAGTTTTACAAATGATCCTCTTCAGTTAGGGGCTTTTTATATACTCGTGGCATTCTTGTATTGTTGATGTTGAGACTGTGACAGTTTCGGGGGGAAAATCTTTCATTTTCAAACGAGAATTTTATTCAGTAACAGGTCCATTCAAAGCGACAATAACAAATGTAAATTTTGGTACATTTATTTAATTTGATTACGGCTTTACGTAGTGTTACATTTACTCGGGATTGCGAAATCAGTGATTATATTAATTTTATTTTCTACGACTGTATTGAAATGTATTATTTTAGGACTTATCGTTGATTAATAAATGTAATACATTGTACACACTTATTGTTAAAATTACAATATATATATATATATATATATATATATATATATATATATATATATATTGTAATTTTATTTGTGGAAAAGGATATGGAAGTAGTGATTGTAATATTTTTTTTTAAATTAACATTTTCGGGTGTTACTTTGTGAAACTTCATATTGAAATAAAAATAAAAAACTTTAGTAACTTTGAAAATTCACTTTATTACACAATTGTAGTAACTGCAGTTGTCCTGCAGGAAACTAGTAGTAAGGAGTAGCTGTCGTTACGCCCCCACGTTGTATTGTCATAGCTATTAAAGATTTACCATCACAAATTTTCAAGACAATCTGTATGGGGTCAGGAATCTGTATGGGGTTTATAAATCTGTATGGGGGTAGGAGAAATTATTTTATACTTTTTAGTCCGTTTTAAAAATGTGATACATTAATTTTTTTTTAATAATTATTATTTTAATAGTAAAAATCTTTCAGAACTCAATATATTAAAACAAAACAGGTTTAGATTGAAGTTTTGTTTTAATTTTATATTAAAATTCGACGTTTCGATATACTAAACGTATATCGTATCATATACAGTGTGTCTACTTAAGTTGGAACCATATGGAAAACTTTTTTATTATTGGTTTTGTGAAAAAATTTATTTTTGATAAAAAGTTGTGCATGGTCCAAAACTTAAAATGCAATCATCAGATATCAATTTTTTTAAACCGTATACGAGGTTTAGTTGTCAAGAAATATCAATTTTACTTAAGAGTAAAGTACCTTTATTTTTTACAATACTGAAGAATGTTATAAAGTAAAGTTATTTTGAATTATAAGTTATATTCAAATATGGAATCACAGCCATTTAGCATAAAAATTAAGGTTTGCTGATTATTTACTAATCATTCCATATTAATTATTCTGGCTTGATAGAATTTAACAGCAGATTTATCAGCGAGGACCATTTGATGATGTAGACCATTTGGAAAGGATTATCTCTGAAGAATGCCAAAAAATTACTCCAAATATGATACGGACAGTAATAAAAGAGTTTGAGAAAAAAACAAATAAATGTTTACAAAGAAAAGGTGGATATGTCGAAGCTTTAGTAGATTAAATTAAAAGTTAATTATTTTTGTTACTGTATAAAAAGATGTTTGTTTACTAAATATTCTTTGTATGGATTTTCCTATATCTAAAATAAATAATTATTATGCATTTATTGAAATTTAAATTTATAACTACAAATAATTTATAATGTAAAACGTAAATAATCACCAAACCTTAATTTTTATCCTAAATGGCTGTAATTGCTTATTTGAATATAACTTATAATTCAAAATAACTTTACTTTATAACATTCTTCTGTATTGTAAAAAATAAAGGTACTTTACTCTTAAGTAAAATTGATATTTTTTGACAAACTTCGTATACGGCTTAAAAAAATTGATATCGATGGTTGCATTTTAAGTTTTGGACCATGCACAATTTTTTATCAAGAATAAATTTGTTAACAAAATCAATTATAAAAAAGTTTTCCATATGATTCCAACTTAAGTAAACACACTGTATATGATATACGTTTAGTATATCGAAACGTCGAATTTTAATATAAAATTAAAACAAAACTTTAATCTAAATTTTATATATATATATATATATATATATATATATATGTATATATTTATATATATATATATATATATATATATATATATATATATATATATTTATATATATATATATATATATATATATATATATATATTTATATATATATATATATATATATATAAATATATATAAAATTTCCTGATAATAATATCCGTTTCGTATATCAGACTATGTTATATCAGACTAAAAATGTCTAGGAAAATTCTTTGGTATTTTAAAACTGAATTATATAATTTATTGTCAATTGATATTCGAAAATTATCTAAATTAAGAAATGAACAAGTTTTAAAAAAATTATGTTATCAAATCTATTTTACAATGTGTGTGAATTTAAAAATAAAATTTGTCGATTTCAAGAACTTTCTGTAAAATTGTAAATGTTCACTAATTTTTGTATTTTTTATATCGACAGGGTTATGTATTATTTTTGTATTTCTTTTCCCGTAAATAAATTATTATTATAATATTATTACCTATATTGAAACGTCGAATTTGATTATAAAATTAAACAGAATTTCTACCTAAACCAGGTTTATTTTAATAATGTACGTTGAGTTCGTCGAAACGTCGATTACTGATAAATATTAATACAGAACTAGAACCTAAAGCTGTTTTATTTTATTTTACGTTCATCTAAAGCGGCTTTATAAGTTAATCCTCCTTCTTTTTTCAGAATTGTACGTTTAAATCGAACTTATATCTGCAAGATTCTAATATTGTAAACTGTAAATAAATAGTGGGGCCCGATTCTTTTACTACTACCGCTTTAATATTAACCTTGAAATGATTTCTCTCGAACATCTCGAAAAAAGAAAAAAAAACCTATAATTCATTTTGATTTATGAAGTCGAAAAACATCCAATATAATCACTTAACAAATATACCTAACCTAGAAAAAAAAAACGAAAAACTTGTTTCGCGAATATAGCTATCTATCATTTGTTTGATCGTATAAGTGTAACCCACAATCAATCTTAGTTTGATGAATTGATTGCGGGGTCCAATTCTGTGTCTTTCTTCTCTCTAGTAATGACTAAAGATATACTCTATAATCTATATAGTTATTTATATCCCCTTTAAATCTCCTCTAACGAACAAAGCGAAAATTCTACAGGAAGTACGCGAATGAATTACAACATGGGAATTTGCGGTTCGACTATTCCCTCGTCATTAAGACTACATTCACATTAAAGACACGGATCTTGTACTAAGTGCCACTCTAACGATACCAATTATAATCAAAGTTTCATTATTTCTACACTGTAAAAAAATGTATGTAATTTTGCATGTTTTGTATGTTATTGTATATGTTTTTCAAATGTAATTTTTCATAAAAAATGTAATATTATGGGAATTATCACAGTAAAATTACAAAACGTTGTTATTTCTATTGTTAAACCTTATAAGATTATATAAATTTAAACGGTACATGCATATAGCTGAATACATTGCATATTTATATATAAAAAACACATTAGCTGTGTTTTTTTTACCGAAAAAACTCAGCTCAGGTCAGGAAATATCAGTAACCTTGAAATAATAGCTGTTTTATTCATCGTCTCGTAACTGAGTTCGAAGTGAGTGAATTGCTTCACCCCTTACCGATACTGAGTTTGATATTTAGCTAGTGCTTAGCTGAGATTCAAGTGAGCGCACATGCGCAATTCAAATTTTCCTAGTTTCAGATTTGATAACGTGTTTGATACTGGTTGACATTTCTATTTGAATATTTTATTTTGAAATCAAACAATAGATATCCGGCGAGTTTCAATAAATTACCAACGCAAACAATCCAAATAGATTTAATATTTTAGGTTATATCATATGTGGAACTTAGATTTTAAATGTCACTTTCAAATAAACTGTTTTATTTATCAATACAACTCACTCAGCAAAACTCAGCTCAGCTCAGCTCATCTAAAAGATTTACTGATCTGAGTGGAATGTAAAAAAAACACAGCTATTGTATATAAAATTAATTCTGTAGATACATTACATATATTATTCTTAAAAAACACATTGTATATAATTTTCTAAGGCACATCGTATATAATTACTCCGTGAAATAATACAGCTTATGTATACTATAATGGCGTAAAAATATTGCGTTAAAAAATATAAATAGTATAGGAGGTTTTTTTTTTTTAAAAATGAATAATTTTTTTTTTGCCGAAATATTGGGTTTCATCTTCTTAAAAATATTAAAATTATATGAAAATTATGAAAATACCTCTCATACAGTATTCCAGCAGTAAAATTAATTTATTGAGCGATTAGGGGGTACGGTTATCTACAGTGTAGTTTTAATTTCAAGCATTTCCTGTTTGTAGTACATTGTACATATATAACTTTAATTTCTTTTCAAACAGGGGTGTAGGTCAGGTTTTTTTTAAATACGCGGTAGTACCGAAACTAGTAGCATGTAAAATAAAATCCAAGTAGTTTTATTTAAAAAAACGTGACCTACACCCCTGTTTGAGAAGAAATTAAATTCATATATTCAAAGGTCGTTCAACTCAATTATTGTATATAACATTTTTTAGACACATTTTGTATTATAAAACACATAAAAAACACATATTGCATAAAAAAAATTGTATATAAAATTCTTCAAATATATTGCATATATAATTCTTAAAAAACATATTGTATACAATAGTTATTAAAAATACATTGTATATAATTTTCTTAGACATATAACAATTTTATATTTTATTTGCAAGGGCCCATAACTAATTCATTTATGCATTCGCCCATTAACTTTAGTTATTACATGTACTTAACTGTTTGCAATAATGCAGATATATTTAATATTTATAACATGTTTCGCATAGCAATTACAGATTGCATTCAAAATAACTAATCAAATAGCTTAATTGTATATTTTAGTATGTTCTTATTTTGTGTATATTTTGTAAAATTCTTTTTTTATAATTTTTGTATGTACACATAACCTATCCTGTAATTGGGTAATCTGTAGTATAGTGTACTTTAAATAAATAAATAAATAAATAAATAAATAACTGCCTCGTACACAGCATATTTGTGAAATAATACAGCTTATTTAGAAAAAGGGGAGAAAAATACATTAAAAATATTGCTTAAAAAAATATATGAAGCTTATATTATAATAAATTGATATACATCAATGTTATTGTAACGTTTAATAATTCTTGCTGATATCCATTAACAAAATTTCTTAATTTATATGTATATTTAATTTTGAATCTTTAAATATTGCTAAAAACAAGTTACAACCATTTTACTTAAAGAAATCTCAATAAAATACCATTACTAAACTATACAGCAGAGGTATCGATATGATGGTGTCATAGTGAATCCAGCCTGAAAACAGAACGAATTGCAAAGACCGTTTGAGTTGAATGCGCGAGCAAATTCAATATTGAATTTTACTCATTTAGTGCGCGCGTAAAAATGTTCATGGTTTTCTTCCAGTTTCACGTTTAAAATTAAAGAACAAATTGTTCGTTTCAAATATTAAAATCGGTACTGGAAATGTATGGAGGGGTATTTCACATTTTCACCAACAAAAGAAAAAAAACACACGGTGGATTTTCCAGCCGTATGAATTATGGATGATGTTCAATTTTTATCCCGTTTCTAGGTATTCGCGAGAAAGATTTATCATCAGTTTGTTAAATTCGTAGCTATTTTGTTTTATCTATGTAAATTAAATTTTATACAAAAAAATTGCCAGATTTTTTTTTAAAGAAGTCACTTAAGAAACATTGTTATAAATATGTCAATTTTTTTTTTACATTATCTAAGGAGCAATATTTCCAATTTTATTTATTTTTAAGAGAAGTAAAAAAATTATATATAATTGCCTAAAATGTATTCTTAGAATAAATGACAAAATTTCGTTGACTAATTTTAAAATTATTCCAACATTTGGAAATAATGGGCTCAAATAAAAAAATATAAGTGATCAGTATAATTTTTTTTTATTTTTCAAAAACTATTATATAAACTACAAAAAAAAAATATTCTAGTTTGATTTGAATTACTGTAAGAGTAGAAGAGCATGTATGAGAGAGGAATTATGATTGCGAATGAAGCTAAAGTTGCTTGTTTGGATAGGAATGTTTGGAAGAGAATGATTTTGGGATTGTGGAAAGAGTTTGTGTCACACTCTTTTTGGGTATATGGCGTGATTGTGTATGTATGTATGTATGAATTACTGCGTGCATATATATGTTTTCTTATAATATCCTACAATTAAAATAAAAAATCTATCATAATATGGCGGATTTTTTGTAATTTCGAAAAATTACGAAAATGGCAGCTGTTTAAAAAAAGGTGTTCTTTTGTTTTTTAGTGTAAAAAATCAATTTTTACAGCGCATAATACATAGAAAAAGAGATATCAGCGGTATCATTTTAAACAATTTAATTCACTTATATCTTAAACATGATTTCGAGAAAATTGCGTTTAAAGTGTGAAGTTAGTGTTTTACTGCCCGATTTGTAAGTTTTTTCTGCTTTAACACAACTTTATTGGTCGCTGTAACTCCGTCAAAAGTTCGAATTTTTAACACATTATTCTATACACTATAAGCTTTTAGAAAATGCAAAAAAATTCGATTTTTAAAAGTGTTAGGGTGGTGTCCCCTTTTAAGAAAATATCTGTAAAATTCTTTCAAAAATTAATAGCATATCTGGCCATGTAAATTTACATAAAAATTTCACGTACTAGGTTTGAAAGTACCTCCTCAAATTGGCAACTTATATAAGATTTTTCACTAGCTATTATTTTTATAAAAACAAATTGGTATTAATACCAACTTTCTAAAAAAAAAAAAACTAATAAATGTTTCTAGCCACCATTTTCATTTACATAAAATACCACTCATTTTTTTTTCTTTTTACATTAAGCCGCAATTTTCTATTAAGCTCCTTAATAAAAATAAACTACCGCCGTCACTGCTATTAGCACATACCTGACACAAATTCTTTCTTAACTATTCAGGGAGCTTCTGGAAGAAATTAAAATGCATTCTCTTGATTATAGTTAAGGTCTTAAAAGCAGATATTTCAAGAAGAATATAATATCTAAATAATTTATTAAAAAAACTAATTTATATACTTACTTATTATTTTTATATGCACGTATTTTTAACCACTTTGACTGCAAGGAAAAGTGGTATAGCGTTTGGTACGGTGTCTGTAACATTTTAAAAAAAAAAAAAAAATTGCATAGAAATCCTTCATATAGCCTAGATTTTAATGAAATTTTCAGGATAAATTTGTCTAGTAGCCAAGATGGTCATGTGGTTTTAGTTTTTTCTAGTGATGCCAACTTTCCGAGAAAAAAATTACTAAATTTTTAAAAAATTCATATTGGCTACATTATTTATTCGATTTTGATCAAATTTTCGGAAAAGATTTCCCTAATGCTTCCATTAATTACATAATTTTATTAATATCCAGTGTTGCGAACTTTCCGAGAAAAAAATTACTAAAGTTTTAAAAAATTTATTATGGCCATGTTATTTATCCGATTTTGATTAAATTTTCACAAAAGATTTTCCTAATGCTCCCATTAATTATATATATATATCCAGTGTTGCCAACTTTCCGAAAAAAATTACTAAATTTAAAAAAAATTATAATGGCTATGTTATTTAACCGATTTTACTCAAATTTTTACAAAAGATTCTCTTAGTATTCATATAGTTTATGTAATTTTAACAAAATACAGTGTTGCCGACTTTCCGAGAAAAAAATTACTAAAATTTTTAGAAATTTATTATGACCACTTTATTTAATCGATTTTAGTCAAATTTTTATAAAAAATTCTCCTAGTGCCTAAATTAATTATGCAATTTTAAAAAATACAGTGTTGCAAACTTATCGAGAAAAAAAATCACAAAATTTTTAAAAACTTATTGTGGCTACATTATACATAAATTATAATTGTAAAAAAAATATTGTGTTACCAACTTTCCGAGAAATATCAAAGTGGTTTATATATGGGTTTACCCATATACTTCTAATCTTGTTTTTCTTAACTTTCAGCTGCAATACCTAATTTTATTTCATTTTAAAAATCTACTCTAATAAATGCAACTATATCGCAAGAGAACATCTTCAGATAGCATTAAAAAAAGAAATCGATAAAGTCATATCTGCCTGAAATTATGTATTATATTGTACCGTACATAGACAGTCTTTTGTCAAACAAATACATTACGTGTTTAAGGACAAAACTAAAATGGAAGTACTACTTTGAAACAGTACTCAAAATAAACTACTTTTTTTTTATATATACACAGTAACGGTGTAAGAGTAAGAAGAAAAGATAGAGTAATTTTCGATATCATTTTACATCGTCGACATGAAAAGGATTAAAAATAGAGATAATTTGTTGTAAACATGATATTTACTTCAGAATAAAAAATTGCTTTTTTGTTTTTGCGAAAATAACAAAAGTTATAGTATTTTATTTTTGCGTAAATCATCATTAATTTATTTTGATGAACTAATTAAATTATTAGTTAATTTTTAAATGAAGAAAAATGTGTTGTCCTTGCTCGTCAAAAAATATAAACAAAATACTTTAACTTACTATAATACGCCATGTGTAATTAAGAATATTAAAACAAAAATTATATTTTTTATAAATTCTTTTGGTGTAAATGTTTAACTATTTTTTTATTTTTGCATTAAACACCATTAATTTTATATTTTAATGTTTAATTAGATAAATAAAATATAAAATTAATGGTGTTTAATGCAAAAATAAAAAATAGTTAAAAAATATATTTTTACTACAAACTTTGAAACATACTGGCTCGTATTCTCACCTTACTTTTAAAAGTAATTTTTGTCAAAAGTACTTTTGATGTTTACTTAAAATTACTTATCAAGCAATTTGAATTAGATTATTTGAATTTTATAATATTAAATATAAGAAAATATATCAAAAATAGAAATACTATTCATATTTGATACGGGGTAGAAGTAAAAATTTATTTAAAAGCAAAAAATAAAAGCACTTTTTCATAAACAAAAAAGGTGGGAATACGGGCCACTGTTATTTATCTTATTAATTGAAAAGTTTTTTTTTTTTCTTCAAACGTATTGATATTACTTTACTAGTGACGTCCAAACTGACAAAGCAAACATTTGACTATAACTGATTTGATGTTTTCCAATTTATCGATTTGAATAATAAACTTATTTTTTCTTCAAACACATTATAATATTAATATTAAATTACTATATTGCTTATATAGAAAGAGGTCATTATGTTACTAATACAATAATGTACATTATTATACAGCAGTTAGTTACTATATATACCAGTGGTGGCAGCATCAAATATGACTACAACATCAAGTGTATTTAAGGGGGCATAGTACTTTTTTCAATGAAAAAGTAGTCCACTTTCATTTTTTTTTTCTCAATAACGGGAAGGCGTAAAGCATTTAAACTTTTTGTATAATGTAGATTCTTTATTGAAGAATACGTCAGAATTTTTTCACCCCCCCCTCCCCCGAAAGCTCCCCTCCCTTCCCCCTATCCCGTAGACCAAATCTGAAGTGCCGAGGTCCACGGTTCCATAGATATCTCGGGACTGGGTTATCGGAAACAAAAATCGTTTTGGATTATTAAAGTTGAATATATTCCCCATCGTTTGACCGATGGGGAATATATTTTGAAAATTGTTTTTTTTTCGCAAAATGGCGGACTTGCAAAGAAAGAGGTCAATTTTTTACCCTTTTTTTTGACTTCTTCGACGTAAAAAAAATATAACAAATCAAAATTTTAAAAAAAGGATGGGACAAAGGATGCGGAATTCTATTAGCTTTGAGAAGAACAAAAATTTAAATAAATCCGATTGTTTGTTCTAGAGATATCACTGGAACCGACAAAAAAAATATGGTTTCGAAAAAAGCGCAGTTGAAGTTTCAGAATGAGCTTAATGTCAGAAAAGAAAAGCCCAAGTGAATTTTTATGTTTCTTTAATAATATTGAATAAAAAAAATCGATTTTTTTATCATAAAAAACTACTATGGCCCCTAAATCTGACATCTTCGGGAGCCATATTGAATATTATTATGTCAAGTTAAGTTAAGTTTATTGACAATTACATTGTTTAAGTCATACCTCAAAAATATTGAGTTTCAGAACTTGTATTTTGAGATGCACTGTTTTTCTATGGATAAAACCACAAGAACCATTGGCAAATAAACCAAGCATATTTCGTTGATCAAGCAAACGGTGTGCGCGGTGCCCGGTACGGCCGTTAGGTAATTTTATCAACCACGAAATTAGCGGCGATGCCTATAATTAATTAATTAATTTTGTAAATATTTATTTTCGCGCGTTCAACGTGACGGCACGTCGCGCGCGGAGGCTGCATAATGTTATATAGATTGCCTGACTGCGTTGGTCATAAATTGAATTAGACAAGAGACTGTCTAATACTGACGTTATGGAAACTAATTTCAGGCTGTATTCACATCTATGAATTTTGTACATACATACATATACCGTGTGTTGACTTGGACCGTCGTACACAGGGATTTAGCATGTAAAATCAGACATGTGCGATTTCCTGCTTCCCAAATTATTTTACAAAAAAACTTTGGGATAAATGTTTTAGGAAACACTTTTTTACATGTAAATCAATCAACAAAATTTTTTTTGGAACCATCCCAACGTTAGGAATTAGGTCTAAAGTTGTCAAGAAATTGACTGAAAATGGCATTAGCCGTGAAATTCGATTAGCATTTGTTTAATTTTTTTGTTCCAATTTCACGGCTACTGCCATTTTCCAGTCAATTTCTTAACAACTTTAGACCTAATTCTTGACGTTATGAAGGTTCCAAAAAATTTTTTAGTAATTGATTTACATGCAGAAAAGTATGCCCTAAAACATTTATCATAAGGTTTTTTTTCTAAAATAATTTGGGAAGCATTAAATCGCACATGTCTGATTTTACATGCTAAATCCTTATGTACGACGGTCCAAGTCAACTATACACTGTAAGAAAATTAGGAAAATATGACAGCGCAATTTTCAAAATTTTGTTCAGGTGTTAAAATTTCTCGGCGTGACTCTGATATCTATAGTCTACTATATATATATATATATATATATATATATATATATATATATATATATATATATATATATATATATTGTTAATTATACATGTTGTTTACAATTATAATAGCCGTACAGCAATGTGAATGAAGCTTGAACTGGACGCGCTCAGTTCAGTATAAGGGGGTGTGTGTGTGTGTGGGTGTAAATTGATAAATTCCATTCTGTCATCGTTGCTGTCATAAGCGGTGCACATGATGATAACATAGTTTACATTACAATGGTGTCTTTTATTGAACACTATGTATATAGAATGTGTGTTACAGATACATATAGTTGCATCGTATTATAGTTTGACATATTTCTTAGATTATACAAATTTTTAGATACGGTCTTCTCTGTATCTTTTTAGAGGGCAATAGTGCACCTCAAAATGAGTCGAGAAACCTTAAAACGCCTTAATAAAAGTCGTCTTATAAGCGTGATAATAATTCTTTTAGTAAATTAACACTTTTGGCCGTTAATTTGTGAAACTTTATATTTAAATAAAAATAAAAAAATTTTATAACTGAAAAATTTTACTTTAATACATAAATACTGAAGTTTCGACAAACATTGTCATTATCAAATGTTTGTCGAAACTGCAATCACAATATTTGTGTATTAAAGTGAAATTTTCAAAGTTAAAAAAGTTTTTTAATTTTATTTCAATTCTTTTAGTTTTTACATTAAACTATGGATTTGTTTTAAACTCTAGTAATCTATACTACTAATATATATATTTATATATATATAAGATTGAAATAATGTGACTGGTAAGATATTTGTGTAAGAAATTATTGGAATTGGATTAATTAATTAATATTTGTAATAATTCATCAAAATAATGAGACTTAGACATGAGACTAGACATATTTTGTCGAATAATACTAATAAAATATTTTAAGTGCAATTCAATCATTTCAAAATACATCTTACAAATAATACTACACATATTTTACCTATTCCTTCAAAAAATAACTTTGTTTAAAACAGACTTTTCAAACACATACAAGTATGTAGAGATGCATATACATACTTTTTTTAATCAAAATAACTGCTTCTGTTAACATCGTTAAAGGTTGCGTTACATTCTGTTCAGAACAGGGAAACTTCTATTAATAAAATTTCTGTCTTGTAGATGCATTTAGTTAGCTAACCTAACCTAACCTTCTTTTCTCGGGCAAATAATCCGCTGCCAATATCATGATATGCGCGTGAGAAATTGATTTTTCCGCAGTAAAAGGTCAGGTGAAAAATTATGCAAAGTTTGAGATCGGAAACCATGTATAACGTACCTTTACATCTTAACGCTTCGTTCATAAATTTTTTTATTTAGTAAATCCATTTTGCAATTACGTATTTTCTAATACCCAACGCTTTTTCTTCTTTTACAATCTCGTATTTGCTTTTTTCCACATTTGTTTTTTCTTTAGTTTTGATGATGTGCTTCTAAAACAATAACATTGAACAATAACATTAACGGCGTTTTGTCCAGTCGGCGTTATGTCCAGACATATTTTTTTTTAACTGATCTTTTTAAAATTTTGCACAGTGTCATAATTTCATATTCTGAATAACTTTTCTCAAGAACATTATGCCGTATTATTGACCAAAAAGGCCGTTTACCTGAATATAAAATAGTTTTTTACATTTTTTTGTCGATTACACTTATAGTGAACTCAATCCGGGGACACACTGTATATGTGAAATAAACTAATATAAATTATAGTTGAGATTCATTCTCAAAATTTCACAGGTTACTCAGTCATTGAATCGGCTAGCTAAGCTAGCTCAAGCCAGCCAGAACTAACATCGGTATCAGTTGTCTTCAGCAACTGATTAAAACACCATACTGACAAGATCCTAAAGATCAAAACACGTGTCTATGGTTAACTGGCCTTTTATTGATGCTTGAACTAGCTTAGCTAGCCGATTCAATAACTGAGTAACTTGTGAAATTTTGAGAGAGAGTTTATATTCTAAACCAAGTTCCATTATTATTTTGTTTAATCAATATTTTATCTTATACATAATTTTACTTATTTTCTGCTTAGTTATTAGTTTTGTAATTTAAAAGAAAATTTTATTATATGCTACTAATAAAATAAAATAATTTCTTTTAAACCGCAAAATTATTTGATTTTATTAAACTTTTCGCCACAGTAAGATCATATTTTTATTAATTATATGCTACTAAAAAATCAATCATACAAATTGTTTTGTTTTATTTCAAGACAAACTATAATATTCTTTTTAAAACATCAGTTTCTAACATGTTTTTTCTTTTCGCTGCCCTTCATATCAATATTCTTGGCCATATTTTCTCAACACATTACATGCCAAAAGTCCATTATAAAACCGATTTGATCTGTAAATATGGTATTTTTCTTTCCTTTTTTTTTAACCTTTGGCACATTATCGGATAGACGGCGAACAACTACAGCATATTCACGAAAAATAATGACCAATAATGAAAGAAAAGCTTTAGAACTAAGTTTTGTATATATTTTACTTTAAAATTGACGTTTCAATGTACCATCATCATCATCAGGAAAAATTATACAAATGACATTTATAGTAAATAAACAATTTACTATAGATAACAAAATACAAGTAATTAGATTATAAAATTTATAAATTATTAATTAATGGAAGCCAAATTTTATTTAAATCAATGCAACTTCACACTGATTGATGTTATCTTTTTCTTTATAAATTTCAATTGCTTCTTTTATAAATTTACTATTAATATAGTATTTTTGAAGTTAACATCATGAACATTTTCTAATGCATGTTGTGCAATAGCAGATTTATTAAAGTTTCCTATTTTTCACATATGAAATTACAACGCATGTTGAAGAGTGTAAAAGATATCATTCCTTTCAATCTTCAGGTATACAGTGCGATATTTTTATTTCTGAACATATGAACTGAACTACATATAAATTTCCTATGTTCAATTTTAAAAATAACACATCAATTGCATGGAGACATCTCTGATAGTTATACAACCAATCTTACATAATGTGACAGTTATTTGAAAAAATTGAACTACTTTCAACAAAATATTTAGAAAGCATTAAACTATTCGCATTATTTCAAGAAATTTGTTTAAAAATGTATACAGAAGAAGGAAGATTAGAAATTTTGCATTGGTATTTCGACAAGAATAGTTTGAGAAATGTGACAGATTCATTTGCTGCTAAATATCCTGATATTTCGAACATCTTTTACAAATTAATAAATTTATTAATTAAAAATTATATTTTTCTCTATAAAATATAGAATGTCGTATTTTTATTTTTATAGTATTATTTATTAATTATTATTTATAAATTTAAGTGTTCAGCAATTTACAATAAATGACCATATTCTGTTAAATATTTCATTTTTTATTCAAATAAACATCATGAAACGTAAGATTGGTTGCATAACTGTCAGGGATGTATCCATGCAATTGATGTGTTATTTTTGAAATTGAACATAGGAAATTTATATGTAGTTCAGTTTACATGTTCAGAGATAAAAATATCGCACTGTATATAGAATACCTTGTGAATGCAGTAAGGTTTATGTTGAACAGACAGGTAGAACTGTTTTTACTAGATTGACAGAACATAGAAGGTCAATTCGTCTAAATTATCCAGATAAATCTGTTATTGTTATTGTAATATCAGCAGCAGATTAATAAGAATAGCAATAGAAATTTATAAAGACAAGGATAATATCAATTATTTTGAAGGCACTGAGTTGAATAAAATTTGGCTTCCAATAATTAAAAATCTATAAATTTTATAATCTAGTTACTTATTTGATACCTAGTAACTTGTTTCTATGTTTTGTTATTTACTTTTGTCATTTGTATCATTTATTCTGATGAAAACGGACGTTGAGATTGGTCGAAATCGATTTTAAATAAATATTATTACAGAACTTTAACCTCAAGCTTAACTTAAACTTAAACTTAACCTTAGCTAAAGGTTATATCAAAATTTAATTATACTTATACTGATACAGTTTGTAAAAGAATTAATGGTAAAATTCTAAACAAAACTTATAGCATTACAATATATTTTACCATTATACAGGTTGTAACAGAATAACTATTCCTAATTTTCAGAAATGATAGAGGGCACATAAAGAAACATTTTTTATTAATAAACTAGTGTCCGGAATTTTTTATTTTTGCAGTCGATTGTAAAAAACAAAACTTTATGTTATAACCCGAGAATTAACGGAGATTTATAATATCCGGTAAGACCATTTCATTCTACTCAAAAAAGTGCCTTAAGAATGTGAAAATTATTTTCATCTAATTTAAAAAACCATCGAGATATCGCCATTTATCAAAATACGGAAAAAGCGAACTTTTCGCCATAACTCGAAAACAAAAGACGATAGCTAATTTTTGTTTTCATAATTGAGTTTCTCCTAAAAAAAGAGATCGAGGATGTGCGGTCCATTTTTCCTTATCTCTTATAGTTTCCGAGTTCCCCTATGAAAACGACCAAATTTGCCCACTTTGTACATCGTTACAACTTGTGTATCGAAAATGGTGGTCGTAACTTCGAACAATTTTTCTAAAGTTTAATGCACTATTATTTCTAATAAAATGTTCCTTAACTTAACTACTCTTTGACGTTGTAATAATTAAAATTGTTTTTAACGATATCTAGTGTATCTTGACACCGAGAAATTTTCGGACACTAGTTTATTAATAAAAAAATGTTTCTCTAAGTGCACTCTATCATTTCTGAAAATTATGAATAGTTATTCTGTTACACCCTGTGTAACGAATGAAAAATAGCATTCACTAGAAAAAGTTAACACATTGTATAATGTTACAAGGTGTGTTTAGAATTCCACCATAAAACTTGTAGCATTTAAATAATGTTGATTTTTTTCAACTAGTACAAATAAAATGCTGTTTTTATCGATGAATAGGTTATAGATATAAACGGTTGCAGGTTTGCCAACTGTATATGCGTGTATAGGGGTTTGGGGGGGGGGAGAGTTTTCGGTCATCTTACCTAGAAAGAGACCTTGACGCCATTGATTTTACCGGAGAAGTGAAAATGGTTTTTTTCTTTTTCGGTTCTTTGGACCGGATGCGTGGCCCCTTTTTCAGTACGTGCTTACCTCTACGCCTATGGAATGACGTGAACAAAGGATAATAGGATAGTTTTGGGGGGGATATCTAACTGCTGACCGTTAAAGGAATATGTTTGAAATTGTGAAGAAGTTAAAATGTTTCATTCAAATTGAAATTGTCACCTATACATTTTTGTTGCTAAAGTTTTATTCAGGTTTTATTATAATTTTTAATTTATTAATGCCCGATTTCATAAACAACCATGTATAGTAACTGTATTATGAACGCTTATTAAATTTACTAGATGAACAAATTAACTTAGTAAATTACTTGGTCATATTTTATAGTACTACTACATTTTTTCTTGGGGCATAAATAATTTACAGCGTTATAAATCTGTATGGGGCTAGGAGAAATTATTTTATACTTATTAGTCCGTGTAAAAAACGTGGTATATTATTTTTTTTTTATTTATTTAAATAATTGCGCCACTGAATTTGGGGCATAAATAATGTACAGGGTTATAAATCTGTATGGGGCTAGGAGAAATTATTTTATACTTTTTAGTCCGTGTTAAAAACGTGGTATATTTTTATTATTATTTTTTTTTTTATTTAAATAATTTTATAAATACTACCTAACTATGGTGTTTATGAAACCGTGCCTAAGAAAATTTTACCTAAATTAATCAAAAGTGAATCTCATAGCTTTTGCGATACATAATAATTATGTATAGTATAAGAATTCTTATCAATTGATACACAAATATCAGTTATCGAATTTTATTTAATTTATTGATAAGCATATCATATAAAACTGGTAACATTTACATTACTTCCAACCAAAATTTTCTATTATATTTATTTAATAGAATCAATTTCATAACTGCACACGTGTTACTGAAATTTAAAAATGTAAGTCTTAAGATAATAGTAATTTATGTAACAAGTGTGTAAAGTAGTTTTTATTTCACAAATGAGTGGAAAAAAGACATTTTATGCATGAGATTCATACAAAATATAATTCTGATATAATAATTAATTGATTTATGTTGTTGTTGTTTGTTGCAGGAAGAAGACGTTGTATCGATTCTGATTGAATTGAATCCCCTGCATCATGACCGAAACTTATCGACTGATTTACTTTAATGCCCGAGGTCGAGCCGAACATATTCGTTTTATTTTTGCCTACGCTGGTATCGACTACGAAGACGTTCGAATCACAAAAGAAGAATGGCCCGGATACAAAAAGAGTAAGTTGGCTTCTCATTACAAAAATTACTTTTTGAAAAAAACAAATATTTACATTCGAGATTTGTATTCTTCACTCATATCTCTTTGTTATACTGGTTTTAAACGATACAATTTTCTGTACAAAATTATATGTATAGGCTGCAGTAGATTCTGAAATATATTAATTTTAATTAAAAATGAGCTTTCTTGGATCATTAATAAATAATTGCATTGGAAATTTGTATTCTTCACTCATATGTTTTTTTGTTATCTTGATTTTACACGATACAATTTTCTATACAAAATGATATATATCATTATATACCGTGTGTTGACTTGGACCGTCGTACATAGGGATTTAGCATGTAAAATCAAACATGTGCGATTTCCTGCTTCCCAAATTATTTTACAAAAAAAACTTTGGGATAAATGTTTTAGAAAACACTTTTTTACATGTAAATCAATCCACAAAATTTTTTTTGAAACCTTTCCAACGTCAGTAATTAGCCCTAAAGTTGTCAAGAAATTGACTGAAAATGGCATTAGCCGTGAAATTAGAACAAAAATAAAACAAATGCTAAATGCTATATGCTATTTCACGGCTACTGCCATTTTTCAGTCAATTTCTTAACAACTTTAGACTTAATTCTTGACGTTAGGAAGGTTCCAAAAAAAAATTTTAGTAATTGATTTACATGCAGAAAAGTATGCCCTAAAACATTTATCATAAGGTTTCATTTATTTTTTTGTAAAATAATTTGGGTAGCAGGAAATCGCATATGTCTAATTTTAAATGCTAAATCCTTATGTACGACGATCCAAGTCAACACACGGTATATATATATATATATATATATATATATATATATTTATATACGAGTATATATATATATATATATATATATATATATATATATATCATATCAGCCTGGCGTTCGTTCGCCAGGTTGATATAGGACAATAACATGGGATATCGATAATATGCAGAATACTTCTTTCTGAAGTAGAATTCGGAGAAATACTTTATTCCGCATTTTTCCATACCATGCTTATTTTCCTACACCTTATAGTTTTTGAAAAAAAAAAAACCAAAAAATAAAAAAAATTCTAGCACCCAAACGGTACATGCTAGCAAATTAAAACTAAAACCAAATTATAGAACTTTTTATGCCCTATCGAAAAGTATTCTAAGTATTTCTCCGAATTTTACTACAGAAAGAAGTATTCTGCATATTATCGGTATCCCACGTTATTGCCCTATATCAACCTGGCGAACTAACATCTTGCATATATAAATCCCGGTATTCGGATTTAATTTTTTTAAATATTGAAAGCACTAATATAAACTGTCACGGACAAACTTAGAATATGCGCGTGTAAAAAATATTCTGTATAGAATCAAATATTGGATCGTATTATACAGAAACTTTTATTTGTACAGAAAACTATCAATTTTTTGTATATAAAAATGCATCGTGTAAGTCAACATTAAAGATAAAAGCAAAATTTTATATTGCAAAGTCATATACTTGTAATCCAGTGGCGCAACTAGTGGGGGAGCCGAGGCCCGTCGTCCCCCCTCTAGGCTAGCAGAATTAGCACAATTTTTATTCGTTTAGTCATATATTCAGCAGTCACTTCTAACGCTACAATTATTTACCCCAAAATATTGAGCCAACATTCATTATTTTAAACTATTAATTATTCGATTCATGTAAGATAAAGTGGAAATCTGGTTAGTATTTGCTTTTTTTTTGCTTCTCCAAGATAAAATCCTTAGCCCCCCCCCCCCCTAGACAAAATCCTGGCTCCGCCACTGTTGTAATCACAAAAATATGAAATATTTCTAACAAATTTTCAACTTTAATCTATCATTTATTACAACAAGTTTCTAATTAATGCGTTTAGAAAACAAAAGTTTTGATATATCAGTTTCTAATCGAATGACATATAGTATATATTTTCTTGTCGAAAAAGGATTGAAACTAAATTTATGTTCGCAAAATTTAGATAGATCGGATATGTACGTCCTTTACGTCTCTCCTTCGAAACAAATTTACGGCTAATAGTTTACTCTCTTGAGGATATTAATAGCAAATTGGGTACAATTATACTATATAACTATCAGATATTTTCGTAAAATAAGTTAGGTTAGTTTATTCCCAGTGGAATTTGTCAATTAACGGTTCTTTATTTTGTTTATATGAAAAATAAATATTTCAAAAAAATATTAATTTACAAATATTAGGATCAATTCTGTGAAATAGTGTTAAAATGAACTACAAGTTAAAATAAAATTCTAGAATTTATCAAAATGTTTACTATTATATATAAGATAATTATTGCTTTAATACTTTACAATATTTGTTTTAATATGTCGATAATTTTATCAATAATAATAATATTACCGAAAGAGTAACTTTCTCCCTTTATGATTATTAGTACACTCTAAAAATATTACAGATATTAATATGCAAGCTATAATATTACATAATTTAAGAAGTTATACCAATAATATGTAATTCTACTTTAAGTATGTGATGTAATTTGCAGAATGTAAGCAATTTTACATATCTAATAGATCATTTTTACTTACTTTATATGATTATTATGAATTACATAAAAGTTACAAAATTTTGAGATAGAAATATAAAATATTTATTGTAAATAAAATTACAGATTTTTATAGTAAAATTTTCTACTATTTTTCTGTAATTTTGCTATTATTTTTTTTACAGTGTATAGAATTAAATATTGAAAATTCTAAATTTAATATTTGTTTTAGAAACACCATTTGGTGCACTACCAGTTTTGGAAATCGACGGTAAACCTTTTGCACAAAGCAACGCAATTGCACGCCATCTTGCGCGTAAACATGGTCTTGCTGGCAAGGACGAATGCGAGGAACTTCAATGCGATGTTCTGGTGGACACGTTGCAGGATTTAAAACAAGGTAACTTTCCTCCAAATTAGTTGTTGATGAACATACATACACACGCATACGATGACCAAATTTCAAGTTTTTAATGTGACTGTTCCTAAATTCACGGAAAGGGGGATTTGCTGGAAAATTCCAGAACTTTTTAAATAAAAAGTTTCTTGGGGATCTTGCCAAGAAAGTAAACAGCAACTGAGATATTTAGGGAGACTAGGTTTCAAACCAGGATCCTCAGTGTTGCTGGGAGAATAATATAAGCACTGGACCACCGTTCGAACTTAACAAGACTATATAAATATACAACATACAAGAAACAATATCTAATTACATTAAATTAATATACCAAATATAATTATCTATTTTCGCATTAGATGATTCACCAAATAGATCATCTTTTCTAACAAAAATATTAGAAAAATTATCTAAAGATTATTTTTTAAATAAATCTATATTTTTGCCAAACGCTTACATATTTAAAGTGGTGTTTTTTTAAATAAGTTTAAATAATATATAATTTTCTGTGAATTTTACATAATTGTAATGTTTTTAATACACCAAACGTAATTATCTATTCTTTAATGATCTATGATCATTTATTCTATCAGATAATACAATCAAAATATTAGAAAAATTATCTAAAGTTTTTTTTGATAAACCTCTATACATTCACTACTTACTGGTATATTTAAAATTTGAAGTAGGTTTTTTTTAAATAATATTTAAAGCAATGATAAGTTCAAATAAAGTTATGCCATGAATTCTTGATTCAATTTACGATATAACATCTCTTTTATTATACAATAGCTGAACTATGCATGCATTTCTATTTTACGAATAACTGGTAACTTTAGTAAAAAAAAAATTAGTAATGTTATGATAAAATTCTAATTATATAATTCATCACTAACAAATTTTTTATACTAAATATTTTTTACCTCTTTATGTGAAATATCACATATTAACTTTATAAAATAACCATTTTTACTATATACTTCTTTGATTATCTCTAATAATGTTATGATAAAATTATAATTATATAATTCATCACTAACAAATCTTCTATACTAAATATTTTTTACCTCTGTATGTGAAATATCACATATTAACTTTATAAAATAACTATTTTTACTATATACTTCTTTGATTATCTCTAATAATGTTATGATAAAATTATAATTATATAATTCATCACTAACAAATCTTATACAGGGTGTAACAGAATAACTATTCCTAATTTTCAGAAATGATAGAGTGCACTTAGAGAAACATTTTTTATTAATAAACTAGTGTCCGAAAATTTCTCGGTGTCAAGATACACTAGATATCGTTAAAAACAATTTTAATTATTACAACGTCAAAGAGTAGTTAGGTTGAGGAACATTTTATTAGAAATAATAGCGCATTAAACTTTATAAAAATTGTTCGAAGTTACGACCACCATTTTCGATACACAAGTTGTAACGATGTACAGGGTGGGCAAATTTGGACGTTTTCATAGGGGAACTCGGAAACTATAAGAGATATGGAAAAATGGACCACGCATCCTCGATCGCTTTTTTTGAGAGAAACTCAATTATGAAAACAAAAATTAGCTATCGTCTTTTGTTTTCGAGTTATGGCGAAAAGTTCGCTTTTTCCGTATTTTGATAAATGGCGATATCTCGATGGTTTTTTAAATTAGATGAAAATAATTTTCACATTCTTAAGGCACTTTTTTGAGTAGAATGAAATGGTATTAACGGATATTATAAATCTCCGTTAATTCTCGGGTTATAACATAAAGTTGTGTTTTTTTAGAATCGACTGCCAAAAAAAAAAAATAAAAATTTCCGGACACTAGTTTATTAATAAAAAATGTTTCTTTATGTGCCCTCTATCATTTCTGAAAATTAGGAATAGTTATTCTGTTACATGCATCGAAGTATAATGATCAAACAATGAAAACTCTTACAAATTTTCATTACATATCTTATATTCACAATTAGTAATTTTTTTTTTACATTTAATATCAATATTTTGATATATATACATCCTATGATTTGATGACGTTTTGTATGATGTAACTTTATAAAATGACCATTTTTACTTCTTTGATATAATAATCAAAGTTCCAAATATATTTAATATTTACATTCTTGATTATACATTTTTACTAAAATATCTCTAATAATGTTATGATAAAATTATAATTATATAATTCATCACTAACAAATTTTACTTCTTGATGTGAAATATCACACATTTATTGATTACATATGCATCGAAATATAATGATTAAGCAATGAAAATTCTTCTAAATTTTCATTGCATATTTTACACTTTACTTTAATAATAATATTTTGATATATATATATATATATATATATATATATATATATATATATATATATATATATATATATATATATACCATTTAGAATGAATTTCAAATAATTTGTTTCTAGTGGGCAACTATTACACCACCAGCTATTATCTTTGTGATATGTTTTTCAGTTTTACAATATTATCAAAATAATGAGCATATATTTGTACCACTATACACTCTTTAGAATGAATTGCACGTAATTTTGATATATATACATCCTATGATTTGATGACGTTTTGTATGACGTAACTTTACAAAATGACCATTTTTACTATATACTTTTTTGATATAATAATCAAAGTTCCAAATATATTTAATATTTACATTTTTGCTTATACATTTTTACTAAAATATCTCTAATAATGTTATGATAAAATTATAATTATATAATTCATCACTAACAAATTTTACTTTTTGATGTGAAATATCACATATTAATTGATTACATATAATTTGTTTCTAGTGGGCAACTATTACACCACCAGCTATTATCTTTGTGATATGTTTCACAGTTTTACAATATTATCAAAACAATGAGTATATATTTGTACCACTATACACTCTTTAGAATGAATTGCACGTAATTTGTTTCTAGAGGGCAACTATTACACCACCAGCTATTATCTTTGTGATATTTTTTTCAATTTTACAATTTTATCAAAACAGTTAACATATATTTCTACCACAAGTTCACTATTACTGTCTACATAATTTTCTTTATTCATTTACAGTAATATTAAATATTGTTCCATCATAACCGTCCATCATTTTAAGCAAGATATTTATACTTACTTCAATTGCATGATTCCCTATGCAATACACGAAAAATCTGCAGTCGCAATGTTACCATTTCTTGAATAAAAGCATTTGTCTCTTTGTACAGTTAATGTAAAGTTATAACATTCAAGTAAAATGTTCGATTACTAAAAATTTTTACGGAATTTGATAATAATAATATTCTTTTTTTAATTTTTGCCCATCTCTTTTGTTTATGAGAAAGTGCGTTTATTTTTTGCCTTAATATAAATTTCTATTTCTACTTCTTAAATTATCAAATATGAATAATATTTCTATTTTTGATATATTTTTGAATATAAAATATTATAAAATTAAAATTGCTTAATAAGTAATTTTAAGTGAACGTCAAAAGTAATTTTGATAAAAATAACTTTAAATGTGAGGTGAGAATACGGACCATTATTTTTATTGAATTTATAGAATTTTTTAGGTTGGTATGCCGTGATTGATCTATCTTCGTCGCAGATGTTTCGCGTTTTTCCTATTTTTATTATTCAACACAGATTACTTTATATAATAAAAAGGAAAGTGAGAATTAATTTTGATTGTTTATATTTAATTTTCAACATAATATTCATTGAACTCTATACACTTAACCCAATAATTTTCTAATGTCATTATAACATTTATATAACAATAATAAATAATATAATAATACTAGATAATATAATTTACTAGAGTTTAAAACAAATTAATCATTTTCAATAAAAACTCCTTTTGCAGTTTACTATCGCCCACTAAAATGATACAGAGAAGATCGTGAACAGTCTGTATTATTTTTATATTTCTCTTTACAATGATCATACAATTTGCATTTTCTTCTAGTACAATCATATTGCTCCTATTCTGAAAATGGGCAACAATGAAACAAATTTTTCAGCAAATCTCGTAAATGGATGCTTGCTTAGTGAATTAAACTGTTTTCTGACATCCATCATTTTGATATTTGCATGGAAAACCATATTTTTTCTTTTAAAAACATAGAACATTTACCATAAACAAACTTTTTTCTTTTATTTTTATTCAACTACCCAAAATGTCACAAACTCACGAGCCGGCAATGAGAGCCGGTCAAATCTTTTTTATTATTTATTTATAACGAAAATGTAATTTGCATTTTGAAATTAACTCAAAGCCATCTAATGATGAAATTCGAAACTAGGTTCGGCAGTAAAATCTGCTTTAACCGCTTTAACCATGATACGAGAAAGTACTTTAAAATTCAAATAAAACATAGTAAAAATTTTTTTAGAACTCATTATATAAAATAAAACGGTTTTAGGTTTAAGTTCTGTATTAATATTTATTAATAATTGACGTTTCGACGAAATTGACGTCAAGAAAAATGTTACTTATTTCTCACTTAGTTTCTATGTTCTGTTATTTTCTGTAAATATCATTTGTATTTTGTATCAGTTTACCTGATGAACACGGACGTTGAGTTCGTCGAAACGTCGATTATTAGTAAATATTAATAGATAACTTAAACCTAAAGCCGTTTTGTTTCAAATAAATCTTTAACATTTTCTTAATTGTAAAGAATTTCAGTTTGAGAAAAATAAACTTGTTTTTTTTTTGTTTATATTATTTAGAACTAATTTATAGATATATTTTATTTTAATTATTATGTAATTACAATTTTGACAATGTAATTTATGTGACAAACTTAGTATTTGTATTAGGTTGGTGCATAATCAGGCGTTTTTGTAGGCGGGTTATTTGTTAATAAAAATTGTTGTTTTGTTTACTTTTTTTAATAAAAATATCATTTTATTTTCAAAAACAAGTCTGATACTAATGCACAAACCTAATAATATTGTACATATTATTTTACAAAAACTATGTTAATAAAAATGATTTTATATAATTTTTGTATTTTTTTATTTATTTATTGTTATTCAAAAATCATTTATTGTAAGTAAGTATATATGCAGTACAATTCACAATATCAAAGACGTGATATGGGTGAATGAAATTTGCCACGTATTTGACTTGCTTACGTGTCAAAAAAATATATAGCTGAAATTGCAAAAATATCAAAACATATTATTGTACATTTTCAATCTCAAATACAATTTTTTTGGCACGAAATTTAAAGAACAATTTGATATTTCCTAAAAATATCTAAAAAAAATAATTTTACTCTCGTTTTAAAAACCATAAAAAAATTCATATGCTGACTACATAGGTTTATTTATGGATTTATTTCGGTTATATTTACAATTGACTATGCGATAAGATAAAAATATATTTTATTTGTATAAATTGTTTGTCAATACAAAAAAAAAACCTCAAACCTTGTAAATATTTACTCTGGTTATTTGTTATTTCTCTACAAGTTTTGAAGATAAAACAAGAATTCTGAAAACTTGCATTAGAATCAAAATATTATTTAAAATAAATACAACACAAAAATAAAAAATATAGTTAAATTTGTTTAAAGATGCTTTTAATATAAAGTGATAATACATATAATTTTAATATTTAAGCCTAGTTTACATTGGTAGAGTTAGTAGTAGAGTACGGTAGTAGAGTGAGTACTATTCCATTATTAGTACAATGTAAACACTTCGGGTTAGTGAAAAACGAGTACTAAAGATAGTAACGAGTACAGAATACACAGTAAAATTAATTGTGTTAAAATTAACACAATTCTAGTGTTTCAAAAGGTCCTCCATCTAAATGTTGTTAATTTAACAAAATACAACACTGTTGTATAATAACACTTCGCATTTCAATTCAATATAATGTGTGTTATTTTGACAACAAATTTTGTGTAATTTAATAATTTTTCGTTAACACACTTGAAAATAACAAACAAATATTTAAAATTTCTATTGTACACATGTGGTGTAGTACATATTATTCTAGTAGACAGCCAAAAAGATAGTCAAACTTTAAGCTTGATTTGAAGAAAAACTACTCAGTCGATTTGAATGCAATTTTGTTTAATAAAAAGATCCATATTTTGGCTACATTTCGTCTGCAGTGCGCAAACAATTTAAATAATTTTTAATAATAATTATCATTATTTTAAAAAAACCATGTTTTCAAAGCCGGTGGACACCATATCTTGCTTATTTGTAAACAGATTTACTTCAAATTTTGTCTGCATTTTCCTGTGTTATTTTCTTTTTAACATAACATAACTTTTTAACATAACTTTTTTTATTGTTAAAGGTAAAAAAATGGGTCGAAATTTGTCCTTTTTGTTCAAGTGGCCGCTATTTTTTTTATAAAAAAAAGCTATAACAAAAATCTGGATCGACAAAAAAAAAAGTTTGTTTATCCTAGAATAGACTCATTAATTTAAAAATTATTTCAGATTTAAAAACAACGTTTTTTTTTTTTAATAATAATAATAATTATTAAATTTTTTTTAAGTTGTTTGCGCACTGAAAAAAATGTAGCCAAAACATGGATCTTTTTAATAAATAAAATTGCATTCAAATTGACTAGTAGTTTTTTTTTAATCCAAGCTTAAAATTCGACTATCTTTTTGGCCGTCTACTCGGATGATCCCCCTTAAGACGGCACTGGTAACAGGTCAAGATTTTTCTAGCAGTTCATATTACATGAAATATAAGTAAGTAACAATTATTTTACGCAATAGTTTTGTTTAAACCTTATTTGCTTGGTTATCAAACTCATTGTCAGCTGAAAACTCATTTGACAACTTTTTATCATAATATAAAGTAACAAATCGAGACAATAATTTTTAATTTCGCAATATTCTAGCTTTATAAAGATATTCAATAAGAATTTAATTAATTTTTCTGTAAAACGTCAGTATGAGATGATTTCAAAAAAAAAGTGTCACTATCTTTATAAATCATACTGTATATTCAGCTGTTTATCTATAAGTAAATTGACAATAAATAAACATAGCTCAAACCACACCTTAATACATAAATTTATTGCTACTTCAAATTTTCTATACAAGCGTAATATATTTTATCTGAATTTCAATGAGAAATCGATATTTTATTTATGGCCACCCCTGATGAATACATATATATATACACGCGTTTCTAGGTTATTTTTATCTCCCCCACAACACACCTGATATGATCATTGATATACTGAATGTCATTTCGAATGTTTTAACATTGCAATTTTTATAAAAGTAAAATTGTATTAAATCATGTTTTACCAAAGATATCGCAAGAATTATTCGAAGATAGGATTTTATTAAATTAGGTATTAAAATATACCACAGCATTTAAAAATAATAATATTTTATTAATTTCTATAAAAATAAAAAGCTTTAGGATTTAGCAGGGCCAGATTTAGACTTGATAAGGCTCCAAGCTATTTGAGATATGGAGTAATACAGGCAAATCACCGTGTTTATACTAAGCAAAATATTTAAGTATATATGACACTTGATAACTCGGACAATTTTTTTTTGGGGCCCCAAGAAAGTGGGGGCCCTAAACTATAGCTTGTTTAGTTTATACGTAAATCCTGCACTGGAATTTAGTTCTGTATTAAGCATTGATTTAAATAAAATTTGACTTTCTTTAATTAATAATAAATAAATTTTATAATCAAGTTATTTGTATTTTGTTAGCTAGTAACTTGTTTCTAGGTTGTGTTTATTTATTGTATACATCATTTGTATAAATTTTTAATTAAAATGTATAAAGAACTTAATCCAAAAACCTTTTTATTTTATTTTTATATAATGAGTTCTGAAAAATTTTATATGGAGATATTTAAGGGTTTCTATTTTGAATGGTAAATTAATACGTAAATTACGTGGTAAATTAATAGTGACAAAGTAATGAAAATTTTGAAGGATTTTTTTGGGAATTGTTTATAGTTCATAGCAGATTGCATTCATTGGTATCATTAACTAACTTTTTGTCAAAAATTGACTTACACCACTTTCAAAGAAAACGGCTAATATATCGAAACGAAATAAACCGATTTTTTTTTCGGTTCTGTTCCGATTTTCGTTCCAGCAAAAATAACGTTTTTTTTTTCGGTTTTCGGTTTAGTTCCGGTTCGAAACCCTGCTATAAATAATAGTATCTAAAATGATTTATTAATAAAGACAGATTGTAAAGTTTTAGAACGTCTGACGTCTCATTAATGATGTATAGGACTTTCCGCTGTGAACATAGCCGCTTTTACATGCTAATTACAACGACTAAATTTCGATGTAAATTACCTTTGTTTCTATACCGATTGGAAGATAAATACATATCACTAAATGTAAATATAGTTTATATAGAATGATTCTAGAATCGGGACTTCTTATCACCACAGAACAGTTAAATATTTTTGGATTCTTTTTTTTTTCTTCAAATATTTATTGAATAATTAAAACGTTACCGCTAGTATCAAAAAAAAAACTTTGACATCATTAGTTGGTAACGCTGTGTAACAATAAAATTATATAATTTTTGCGAATACTAAAATATGAATTTGTAACAATTTTACTAATTTTGTGTAAATAATGTAGTCCTAATTGATTTTGTTTTTAATTTAGTAATTTTGTTCTCGGAAGTTGGCAACATTGTATTTTAGTAAAGTTATGTAATTTATATGGATAAAAATTCTTAATTTTGTACTAATTTACCTTTGTATCAATAATTTAAATAAATAATTCAGTTATGAATTTAAAATTAATAAAATTATTAGATTACCATTAATAATAGTTCTATTTAGTTTACATGTATAAGACCTGTAGTGTTACAATTTTTTTTTTTTTTTCTAGTAAATCTAATTCTTCTATTGATAGAAAAAAAAAACAAAAAATCTTGTAGCACTGCAGGTCTTAGAGATGTGAACCGTATAAACACTTAAGTTGGCAATATTATTAATACGTAAATAGTTTTTGTGGTTTATTGTATATATATATATTATTTTAATATAAAAAAAATATTTAAAACACATAGACCCGTATTCTCACCTCACTTTTAAAAGTGATTTTAGTCAAAATTACTTTTGACGTATACATAAAACTTATTATGCAATTTCAATTAGTTTATTTGAATTTTATAATATTAGATATAAAAAAAATATATCAAAAATAGAAATACTACTTATATTTGATAAGAATTTTATTTTAAAGCAAGAAATAAAATCACTTTTTCATAAAGAAAAGAGGTGGGAATACGGGTTATAGTATTTGTTATTTAAATATAAAAGTAATGCAATAATAATAAATGTATTTTTTTTTCAGTGCTTTGGCAATACCGAACCGAACAAGATCCAATTAAGAAAGAGGAACGTAAAGCGAAATTAATGAGAGAAACAATTCCATTTTATTTACGAAAATTTGAAAAAGTTGTCGCTGATAACGGTGGATATTCAGTTGGAACTGACGTAAGTTATACATTTATGTTTAGTAAAAACAAAAACAAAAATTTGACAAGTACCAACATACAACTTTTTTTTCATTTACATTTATAATACTTTCTCTCATTTATTGAAAGACAGAAAATTATATAAAATTAACTTAGAATTTTAATTTTTGTAATAAATATACATGTGAGCTAATATAATTTTTAAATTATTGCAAATTTAAAACTTTGAGAGTTGAATATCTTTGAACGATTTGAGATAGATATTGTAACAGTTTTGGATATTTAATATTTAACATTTTTCGGAAATTAGTAGATTAACATATCCACAACTGTCGACTTCATCGAACTTTAGTTAGAAAAGACCCCAACCAAGGGCGTCTTTTCTGTTGCCGAGTGTACAACCGCTTCTAACTCGGTGAGGGATATATTTCGACTCTTCAAAAAATCGTATTTATAGTTGAAAATACATATAATTACATGAAACAAACAATTTTATTTTGTACGATTTCATTAAGATATAAAAAATATTGAATATCATCTTTTTTTTTGGTGTTTACATGTATTTCTCCCTTCATTGAAAATATTTTTGTATAAACTACACTAGAACAAAAAAAAAAGGCTCGCCACTTGAAAAATCAGAAAAATTACCGATTTTCAAATAGGTATAACTTGACCAATTTCGAACAAAAATAAATGAAATTTTGCGTCCGAAAAAATTTGAAGTCTCGTCTTTAAGGTGATACAAGATAAATAAATTAAAATAAAAAGTAATAAAAATATAATAAATTTCAAAATATTAATTTTATGGTAACCAAAAATCTTATTATTCAGTTTGAATCAGAAACTTGCAAAATGCAAGGTAAATTTCAAAAAATCATAATTTTGCGCCAAAGCATCACCAGTCCTTAAAATTAAGTGGAATTTGTGTATAAATGTTTGAATTTTTACGCCCGTTTGGTAAATTGAGTCAAAAAAATTTTTTATATACCATACATGTTGTCAAAGTTTGACAATTTTTAAAGTCAAAACATGTTCTTTTCTGCGGAGTGTGGTGGGGAGCGGTATAGTTCAAATGATACATATCTTACATCATCTTAAAGACGAGACTTCATATTTTTTCGGACGCAAAATTTCATTCAATTTCATTCAAAATTGGCCGAGATATACCTATTTGCAGATCGATAATTATTCGGATTTTTCAAGTGGCGCGTTTTTTTTTTGTCTAGTGTATTTATTATAAATTATTTTGACCTTATTTGTTTTCACATGCGATATCTATATCACTTTTTTACGGAGTAGGTCTATTGTCTCGTTAGGTTGAAACAACCCCCGGTAGAGACGCGACCCGGTGGCGAATAACATACCATATCTCATTATTTTTCGAAAAACGCGGAATGTTAAAGTACTTTATCTTCGTAGATATCTTATTACATTCTGTGAAAAGCCTAGAACATTTATCTTAGCCTACGTTGCAAAGCAAGTTTTTAGTTAATTAAGTCTTTGTTTTTAATTAATATCGAAACTGCTTTGTTTGCATTTAAATTAAATTGTTCCAGTACAAACGTTTCAATTTACCTCTGCATTTTATTTCTTCTAGAATGTAATTTATTGTAAAAAAAATTCATATTTTAATTTTTGCTAATAGACCAATTGCTCTAAATTTATATCAAATTGGCACAATTAAATTACAGTGTACATCCTATGAAATGCCGTATAGTAATTGTGAAACGATTAAAATTTCTATTAACTTTGCATAAATAACTAAAATTTTATTTAATTACATACAGCGCCTAATAACTAGATTTAAATAAAACAGTTTACAATTTGACTGTGAGAATTTTCAATAAAATATTAATATTATTTTTATGATTAAATAATATACGAGACAGACAATTAATTTCTTATCTAAAATTTACATTTCAAGTAAATTGAACAATAACATTGTGTGAAACTAATCCGCTTAAATTATCATCTTTGATGTTCGAAATGTTTAATATAAAACGGATTAAACACCACTCCAATGTAAACATGGTAGACTGAAATTGTGTTGATAATAATAATAATAGAATACATATAATTAGAACTTTACTTTTGTACTATCAAGTCACATTTACACTCAAAATTAGTTGAATATTTTAATCTAATGTTATTGGTTCCAAAATGCACTTATCTAGTAACTTTTGAAAACAATGAAAATTATTAGGTTATAGTATTTTATTTCATATAACTATTTTTTTTTTTAATTAACTAATGATTTAATTAGTTGATCAAAATAAATTAATGGCGATTTAAGCAAAAACAAAATACTATAACATACATTATGTGTAACTAAGAATATAAATAAAATCAACAACAACCGATTTTTTTTAAAGTTAGTAAGTTATTAGTTTCGTTCATAACCAGGACATGTAACCGATAACAATATTGGTTAACGGTTAACCAGTATCGAGAAATATATTTTAAAATCGGTTTCGGCTGAAGATGACCACCATTTTATCAAACTAACGCCAACTTTTGCAACATTTTTTTTTCAGTTTCACGCTTACCATACACTAATTTATTTCCCGATTTTTTCTGTTACATCACATACACATATCTTATTTTCACAACAGTCATTTTCCGTTTTATGCTTTTGCAGCCAAACCCAACATTCACTACCCGTACATCAACATAGGTACCGAAACAGAATTGTATATATACTCAAACGGGGTGGCTTCTTTAGAAACATTTACATTCATAGCAAAAGTTCCCAAAACATCCAAAACCTTACAATCAGCATTTACCATTCTTTCAATTTCACGATCTAAACAACCATCCTTAGATAATAAACTACCCAAATACACAAATCCATCCAAAATAATATCTAATTTATAATTAATACGTTCACAGCATGTATGAGAGGAATTATGAATGTGGATGAAGCGAAAGTTGCTTGTTTGGATAGGAATGTTTGGAGGCAACTGATTTCGGGGTGATGAAAAGAGTTTGTGCCACACCCTTTTGGGTACATGACGTGATTGTGTATGTATGTATGTACAGCGAAAAAAACCGCTTATTCATTCTTATATCCGTTAAATAATTTATGTTTGGTTACAGCTAACATGGACAGATTTCGTCTTTGCCACATCACTGGAAAATTTCGAGCAAATTTTCGGCAAAGGTGCTTTAGACATGTATCCAGCTTTAAAAGGCCTAAAAGCTAAGGTTTTCAACCTACCTAGTGTAGAAGAATGGGTCGCTAGACGACCGATTACCGAATCATAATTCAAATCAAAATTATTGTTTTCGAACATTCCGTTTTTAATTTCAAATTTAATATTGCGTTAAATTTGATAATGGAGATGTCTTTCAACTTTTGTGATAAGTATTTCTATCATATTTTTTTCAGATATGCATACAAATATCAGTACATTTCATCAGTTATTTAAATTTTTCTTTCTGGGATAATATATAAAAACATAAGACCTGCACAAATTCATTTATTATTTCTACTAAATGAATATTGTTTTTAGCCCATAATTCACACTCACTTCTGAGGGTGATCATCCGAGTAGGCAGCCAAAAAGGTACACTGTAAAGAATTTATGTATTTTATGAATAAATTTTTTCATTAAAAAATGTAATATTATTTCAATTATCATAGTAAACGTTTAAAAATGCTGTTATTTTACTGATAATAGTTATGTAAAATTACATAAATTTATATTACATTTTTTTACAGTGTCGTCCAACTTTAGACTTGGATTAAAGAAAAACTACTGAGCCGATTTAAATGCAATTTTCTTTATTAAAAAGGTTCATCTTTTGGCTAAATTTCATCAAGTGCGTAAACAATTTAAATAATTTTTAATAATAATTATCATTATTTTAAAAAAAATGTTGTTTTTTTTTCAAAATGGCCTTGCCTCCCTCCGTCAAATTTAATCTGAAATAATTGTTGAACTCATGATTCTAGGATAAATAAACATTTTTTTATCGATTCAGTTTTTTGATATAGCTTTTTTAAAAAAAAAAATAGCGGCCACTTGAACAAAAAGGTCAAATTCTGACTCTCTTTTTTACTTTTAATAATAAAAATAGTTATATTAAAATTTTAAAAATGAAATAAATCATTTTACAAATAAGGAAGATATGATGTCCACCAATTTTGATTTGATCCACCAGTTGTGTATTAGATGTTGTTGAGTGAACTTGCTGTTGGTTGAGCAAAGAATTATTTGTTTTTGCACCAGAAATGTCTGTACAAGATTATTTAACGCAGAACAACCTCCGAGAAGAACTAATAATTATTACGAAATGTAGCCAAAACATAGACCTTTCTAATAAACAAAATTTTATTCAAATCGTCCTCAGTAGTTTTTTTTCAATCCAAGCCTAAAGTTCGACTACTTTTTTAGCCGTCTATTCGGATGATCCATCTTAAGTAAGTTTTTACTGTACCAGTATTAACTACGCAGTTAAAAACATCTATCAGCTACAGATTTCACTCAGTACATACTCAAGCCAAAATTTTTTTGGCCAGAACGTTACTCAGGTTTTCACACACTCATACACACAATGCGAAATAACTGCGTTATCTACTAGCTTGTGAAAACACAATGAAAATTATTGTTTAAAAAACAATTGATAATTTCAATTTTTCAATTAATAATTTTCAATAACAATTAATAATATTAAAATCGTGCATTTTACATCGTTTTTCATAAATTAGTAAGTAGTTTGGTTTAAAACTATTAGCTTTGCTATAAAACATAACACTAATTTCATGATAAGTATCCATTATAATTTGTTATAATTCTCATGTATTGTAAAATTAAATGAAACGTTTGATATTACTATTTAAATAATTTTTTTTTTATATATATATATATATATATATATATATATATATATATATATATATATATATTATTAATTACATATGACGTATTTTGTTTTTGCTTAAATCATCATTAATTTATTTTAATGAACCAATTAAATCATTAGTTCATCAAAATAAATTAATGGCGATTTAAGCAAAAACAAAATACTATAACATAATTTTTCTTTTTATTAAAAATAGCAAAAATTAATATATAGATTTTGGTTGACATCTCCATTAGTTTATTATAAATAATATTGTATTTATAAGTAAAACTTAAATTCTAAAATAAAATTAAGAAATTTTGTATTTGAATTATACCTATTTTATATTTATAAATTGAAAATAATTTTTCTTCCTTAGTTTTATAAAAATTTCAAATTTTAAAAATTGTAACATGTGTTCATTTTTATTTAATCAAATTTCACAACAACAACAAAAAAAAACTAAATACGTTTTATGTATTTATAAAAATAAGAATTTTGAATTTGAAAAATATTAATTTCATGAATTGTTTATAGTTATATTTTTATTTAAATTATGAACACAAAGAGACGGCAATATAATTTAAAATTGTACATAGATATACAAAATGTTCGTATTGTTATACAAAAAAAAACACAAATTAAGAATAGAGACAAAATTATATATATACCATATGTTGTTGATGTTGAACAGGTATCTTAAGAGAATTTATGAAATATATCAAAATAGCTGTTTGTAATATACGTTTAAGTTGTAATAAAAATGGTATTTTAATATTATCATTGTATACATGTAAGTATAAGAATTATAATTATGCAACATTTAACTCCAAATAAACTTGGCTGTGTATGTTGAATCCACTAACAATAAAAATTGAAAATATTTACTAAAACTTTATATAAAAATGTTAAACTCTACTTTCGGTAAAAACGGATATTAATTTATTATACACTCGTCAAAAAAAAAAAGAAAAACGCGTCACTCAAAAAATCTGAAAAATTACCGATCCTCAAATAGATATAACTCGGCCAAATATGAACCAAATTGAACCATTCCGCACTCCACCACACCCCACAGAAAAAAACATGTTTTGACTTAAAAAATTGTCAAACTTTGACAACATGTACAGTATACAAAAAAAAAATACCAAGCGGGCATAAAAATTCAAACATTTCTACCTAAATTTCGCTTAATTTCAAGAACTTACGATGCTTTGGCGCAAAGATATTTTTTTTTTGCAATTTACCCTGCATTTTGCGTGTTCAAAGTTCTGGCAAATTTTGAACATTCAGACCATTTTAACGACCAAACAAATATGTTCAATCGTAAAAGATTCTTCGGTTAAGAGAAAAGTTCGAAATTATGGAGCGTTTTACAGACTCAACCTGCAAAAAAAATCACAAAATGTAGTGGTAAATTTTAAAAATTACAACTTTACGCCAAAGCATTGTAAGTTCTTGGAATTAAGCGAAATTTACGTAGAAATATTTGAATTTTTAGGCCCGCTTGATAAATTAACTCAAAAAATTTTTTTATATACTATACTTGTTGACAAACTTTGACAATTTTTAAAGTCAAAACATGTTTTTTCTGCAGGGTGTGGTGGGAAGCAGAATGGTTCAAATGGTACATATCTTGCATGACCTTAAAGATGAAACTTCAAATTTTTTCGGACACAAAATTTCATTCAATTTTGTTCAAAATTTTTAAGATATTTCTTAAAACTTCACAAATTACAACTATAAACCGCCAAAACACAAGTATAAACTAGCTTTCTTCCTTATCAATATAACTAACTACTCCACATCAAACAGACAAGCGAGAAAATTAAATTCCAAATTTTACACTTACATATTATTAAATACCATTTTTATCAAACTTAGCAAAAGAAATATCACTAGTAGATAAATAAATGTTAATAGCAGACTGCCATTAAAAGAATCGGCTTAATTTTATTTCATAATTATTTCTTTAAAATAAATGAATTTGTATTATAATCATATATTCTGTTTTCACAATCTCTTTAAAAGACGGATATTTATTTTAAATAAATCTCTCTAAATAATTATGGATACGAATCTACGTAAACATAAATTCAAAAATTAATTAAAATTAAAATCGCATATTAATAGTAAAAAATGCAAATCAAAATTGGATACTTTTGTTTTAAAGTTAACAAAATTGTAGACAATATAAATAAAGTGAATCAACTTATTAAATAAAATATTGTTTTATTTATTTTAAAAATATATTTAAAAACAATTATTAATAATGCGACAGCTTTGAAAATAATTATTAGATTATAACAGCCGATTCAAAACTAGTAAATATAAGAGCAAATAATATTTAAAAAATACATGTGAAAGAAAAATATTATTTTAAAGACATTAATTTATTTTTGATAGATAGACTATTATAATTTTTATCATTTCATAGAAATGTAGAATTATATTTTTGTACAAATGCACTATTTGTATAGAAATTTATATAGAGAAATAAATATATTTAAATGTTAAACTATGTATAAAAAAAAATATATCAGTTTTCTGGGACAATCTGTATTTACAAAATAATGTTAAGAGATGTCAGAATAATGTAAATGTATGTATATGTTAAAATTGAGATTAGAATTATTAGATATGACATATAAATGCTTGTACGATGTTTAAAAACAATCATGTATAAAACAAAATTTGTATGTTTATGTTACGTTATATGTTCAGCAAATGTTTTATTTAATGGTTAAATAAAACAAAATATATAATGAAAGATTTGTTTTATTAATACAAGTTATTTGACAATCCTTCATAAAACTTTTTTCAAAATTCAGAGCTTTTAAGTTTCTTATGTCATCTGTTGATCACAACTTATGGAGTTATATTTTGACCAGACATTGATTTATTTTTAATTACGATTGATTAAAAACAGTATCCAGTATTATATGTAATTTTTACTTATTTAATCACACCATATTTTATCGCCGTTTTATCAATTTGTAATTCCAATATGATAAATTTAATTGGAACATGTGTTACAACTATTTTAATTATTTTGTGTTTTTAACTTAAATTATAATATCTATCTTATCAGTATGACTCATTTATTTTGCAGCTGTAATCAACTAATCATACTTTCCTTATCAATTTGTTTATTTTATTATAACATGTTTAAATATAAAATTCATTTTATATTTAAATTTCGCCGGGTGTTTCTGAAATTTCTATTTCCCGATACAACGCACCTGTGTATCAGTGTATCTCAAACAATTTGTTATTGAAAAGATTTTTTATGGAATATTTTTAATGTATTTATTAAATTCTATAATTAATAATAAAACGAAATATTTGTTTTTAATGTGGTAGAATAATTATTTATATTTTGTTAATATGTATATTGTTTTTGGTTATAATAATTAGTTGATTCAGGTCCTTCCCGAGTTGATTGTTTGACGACTACAGTATTAGTGTAATGGCGGATCTGACACAAGTTCTATTATTGGTCTTAGAAAAATAATAAGGTAAATGTTGAATTATAAATAAAATTACGTGATTTAGATTAGATTGTGTAAATGTATTAAACAAATAGTTAGATAAAAAGACGATGTGTGAAATTGTAAATAAATGTTTGTGTACATTTTCTAGATGAAACTATGGAAACATTAATTATTTATCGTACGACTGTAAAATAGAAAAACAAGTCCTGTACAATAAACAGAATTTATAATGAGTGATTTTAAACCACGGTTTATGAAACCGCATGAAACTGCCAGTTATCTGGATAAAAATGATAACACATTGGTAGAAACTATCGATTTTATTTACAATAAATATCATTCGTTATCTTTGGAGGCTCAACGGCAAAAGTTGCCGATTTTCAACTATAGAAATCATATCTTATATTTGTTAGAAAACCATCAAACGCTGGTTTTAGTTGGTGATACTGGTTGTGGAAAAAGTACACAAATACCGCAGGTATGTGTTTCTAACCTAAATATTTTTTAGATTTTATCTAGCCCAGGCATTTGTTTTGAATACTTTTAATATATTTATTTCAATTGTTCGGAAAAAACAAACAACTACGATAAGATTGATTACATTTTACTAGTTTTTCAAACGTTCTTTATCGCTGTTATGCAATGTATATTGATTTTTACGAAGTTCTTTAAGCAATAACTTCGTTCGTAATGTTTTTTTTGGGTTAATTATAGTCATTAACTTTTATTTTCATGCGTTGTAGATATAATAATACGATTTTTATTTTGTTTTCAAACTCCAAACATATAATAAAAGGTATCATTAGTATACGAGGATTTTTTTACGGAACATTAAAAAAATGTATATATTTTTTACTTTAGTTTCAGGCATTAAAACAAATTTTTATTCACAAATTATTTAAAATTTTATCGCAAAATACATTATTTTTACTTTTGTTTTCATTTGAATATAAATGTTTGGAAAAAATTTCTTGTTTTATTTATTTATTTTTTAACAAAACTGTTTTAAACATGAAAAAATAATTCGAAACATTTATCAACGAATAAAAATTTGAAGGTTTTTCAAACACTTTCTAATTTGAATATCATAAAATTGTAACATTTCTACTGGATGTTTAATTGTAAAATAAAAAAATAAAAAACTACAACTACAAAATATAATTGACATTTTACACTAAAAAAAATAATAACTCACATTATTATACATTTAAAATAATTGTCATTGTTCATATAATAATATAACACCCAGTACCTAATTTACCAAAACAAAAAAATTTCAAGGTGATTTTTTTTAAATTGGTTTTATTGCTGGAAATATAATTTAATTCTATATTTAAATTTTTAGTCATGATTTTTTTATCTTTGTACTCTTTGGCTGTCTATAAAAAAAAACAGTGCATCTACAAATTTTAATTTACACAATATATTTTTTATTTTTTCATCCATAAAAATTTTAACTAATTTGTACTATGTAGGTTTTTTATTATTTTATTTATTGTTTTGTTTACAAAATTGGAAATAAATGAAGCAATGGCGTACAGTACTATATAAATAAACAATTTTTTAAGTTTAATAATGTTGTATACAATAATTAGTAATTTCTTTTTATAAATGATAAATTTTATTTAAAAACCTTCCAAGAAAAACTGCTGCTCAATTTATCTCTTAAGCAAGAAAATTATTGTACATAAAAAATAACTAGGAAAATAAAACAACCTCAAGTTTTATCAAAAAAATTTCCTAAATATAACAAAAAGTTTATTTATTTAAAAATAAATGTTTTTTACTAGTCGAAAAATGTGCTTTATATATAAACAAATTAGTAATTTCTTTATTAAATGGAACATGTATGTAAATATTATGTAAAAATATTATAAACAGCACACCACTGAAATATAAGTTGAAAATAAAAAAATATAATTTACAAGTCAAAACATTTTACTGATAAATTACTTATTGATAATTTTGTAAAACCAGTAAAGTAAAGTTGACAGTTAAACACATAACTTATTTGTCTTATCATTAAAACTATCACATTTTGAATGCCTGGGCTAAAGTAAAAAATATATTGCATTATCAAACCAACACTATAAGTTTTTTCTTCGTAGGTGCCTGAAAAGAATACGTATTATTTTCAAGTAAATTGTAAATAATAATAGTGGCAACAAATAAAAAAAAGTGTATAAATAATAAAGAAAAATATTTTTTCTATTTTGAAATATACTTAATTGCTCAAATAATTTATTTTTTTTAAAAAAGTGTGACAACGTGCACGATTTGAATTAAAAATGGTAGGGCCATCATCGCAAATTAGTAAAATTCTTGTCGGGCTATTTATCTTGCTCATTCTTTTCTTCATCTGGATGGATATTAATTTATATTTACGCATACAAAACTACCCGATCGAACGAGCAAATGGCGAAAATATAACTTTGAAATACGATAGTTGGCTAGGTTGCGATATCTCGCCATTATGCGATGTAACCGTCAAAGGTTTACTCTTAGATCACATCAATCACTATCTATTCTCACCGCTAGCGACTATCGTCGATAAAATCTTCAAAATCAGCGATATCACTTGGATAACACCAAATATTATAAGTTTTTTTCACGTTTTTGTCGCGCTAGTCGCTGGAAAATGTATCGCGAGCGATACATTAGCATTACGTCGGGGAGGTGTGCTGCTATTTCAGCTCCGTACTTTTCTCGACGATATGGACGGTCATGTTGCACGGACGCGGAAACATATTAAAGGTGAACGCTCCGAAATCGGTACCAGCGGTTATTATATCGATGGTATTTGCGATTTCCTTGGTTGTGTCGCTTTAATGATCGGTACGTTTGTATTTCTGAAAAATAATCCGCCACGTAGAGGCTACCTGCCGTTGCATCCGACTAAAGATGGTGGCAACAGTGGTGGGCTAGTTTATAAAGCGAAAATTACAACGAAAAAAGTCGCGAGGAAAGTTTGTTGTTTTTCCGTGCAGTTAATTATCAGTTCGACGGCTTGGAATCGATATATTGCACTGTACCAAGACATGTTGGAACGTAACGATGTAACGAAACAACAATTCGTACGTCAGAATCTAGTTTTGAAATCGACCCTATTTTTCAGTGTAGTGTGGTTATGGCGGCTGGTGAATTTGCACAATATGCTGCATTGTTTGTTGCTTGCGATATTTTGTGATAAAATTTGGGAGTTTCTAAGGACTATACAATATATCGGTTTTGTTATATTGATTTGTGTTATTTGCATCACTGAAATGCACGTTTTGGAAGTGGAAAATTTTGTTTTCAATAATCTAACGGGAAATGCTACTAGCTTTTAATCCCTTAAGTACTAACACTCCATTTAACTAACGTAAGTACTAAAATCATAGGTCTGTGAGACTCCACCGAGTTATACACACCCTGTACATTTGTTACTGAGAATTTTTTTATTAAATACAAATGTGTAGCTACATAATAATAAACAAGAAATAATTCTTATAAAAATCAACTAATTATGACACTTTTATCTGAGGGTCTGAAAGACCATGTGTTAGTACTTAAGGGTTAATAACAGTTTAATATGTTATGGCAATGTATCATGGCGGATTCACAGTGCAATTAATTGATAGTAAACGTTTTTGTTTTTATCAAATATAATTATAAGTTTAGCTTTATTCGCAGCTTTATATTTTCACAAGTTTTTGTGTTTGTTTTAATGATTATAAGTTTCTCAATTAGATGTTGCTAGGTTATAATTGAGAGTATATGGCACTACAAAGCAAATTTTTCTGAAAGCCTCAAATTGTGATGTTTTATTTATATATTAGGAAAAAATATTTGCCTAATTTAATTTAGCATATAGGTACATAAAAAAAATTGTTTTATATACGTTTATATTATACGTTTTTTTATTTGGTTTAAATTTAATTAAGTTAAAGTATGAGATTTCATAGTCCGCATCACTATACATATTTTTTTTCTGTTTGAATTGATGAAAATCGTTTAATGTGAATGAAAGATATAAAATGTCTTCAGTTCTATTAATTGCACTATGTATATGTGTATATTTAAAAAATATTGCCATATTTTTAAACAACACTTAAATGGTATTTCTCGATATTATTTCATTCCAGGGAACCCCAATTTTAATTTATATCAAATTTTTTTAAAAAAATATTAGTTTTTATTTTTGAGCACTATAACACTACCAGTTTTATTAAGAATTTTTAAATTATTTTTGTTATATTTTTGTGCTTTTATTATTTATATATTGCATTTTTTTATATTTACATTTTTTTATTATTATTTTCTTAAAGAAAACTAACGTTAAGTATAGTTTTTTCGTAGCAAAAACTAACATTATTATTTTCTGTTAATTTAAATATATTTATACTTATAATGATATAATCTTCCTTTCAAATAAATACGTCCATATTTATATATATAAATTTATATATATATTTTTTTGGTTGTGTATATCTTAGGAATATTCCAAATATACCGTATTATTTTTTTTTAATATTTTTACATTTCGAAAAATAATAATACACACCAGTCAAAAGCGTTCCTAATCTAGTCTTCTTTGAAATTATTTTTTTTTACAAATATTACTTCCAGATTTTAGTGCATTACTATAGCGATAGAGCATTCTTCAAATCAGTTTTAAAAATATCACTACATTGTTATATTTCGTACTATATAATTTTACTTAAATTTGGAAAGATAATAATTTTTATTTGACTTTATTACAAGATTATATCGTTGTATACGTATTATATTAATATTTTTTTGTGCTGTATCCTCAGTTCTTGTAATTATAAATATTTTCTTACATACTACCTCTCTAAAACTAAGTCTCAAATATAGTCATTAGTTAAATTTGTATCTTTCTAAGAATTATTTTTATTTTCAATTTCACTAAAACTGATTTGAAGAATGATCTATACATAGTTTTTAATGTTTTATTTTTTTCTAGATAATTTATATATCTATGAAAATTTTGTTATGTAGATATTAGATTTTTATATAAATAATGTATTTCTTATCTGTTAATCTATATATTAATATTATTTACACCCGAAATATGTTTAGATACTGTTTGCCATTTGTTTTCCGGTCATATTGTTTACAATATGGCTTGCTGTTTGAGATAGATAATTAGTTTGTAAGGTTCAACACCAGATTTGTATTTGTTATTTATATATATCATTTGTTGCTTTTTATTAACAATTGTAATTACAGCAATATATTTTTTATTAAAATCTAATTTTAATTTTATATACGTTATCAAAAATTATCAAGTCAACTGTCCAATCTAGTTGACAATAATGACAAGTAAAACTGTATTAAACAGTAGTTATTTATGTATCTATTGCTAGAAAGTTTAAGTTCTCAGTACAAGCGTGAAATCTGAAAACATTCTTTCTGTACGAGATACGTACAATAAAAAAATTTTAATCGTACCAAAATGTATCACTTTTTGCAAGAAAATTTGTAATGCGAATTATCAGTCAACCGATTATATGGAGACACGAATATTGACAACGAATTTTAAATATAATCTGTCAAATATTTTTATGATAAATTTTTCAATAATGGAGGGAAAATAGTGGATAAAGTTGATTATTTATGATTGAAGCAGGGAATTTTGTTGATCCTGGAAAAGTCCGCGAATTTCATTTGTAGTCAGGGAAAAAATTTGTTTGGCGAATTCACAAAATTTTTTGTGAATGTAATTTTTGATTGAAAATGTAATAGAAGTATTACGTAAATTATCACAGTAAAGTGTTATTATTTTTACTGTTAAAACCTATGCAAAATTACATAAATTTAACATATATTTCTTTAAAGTGTAATCCCGGGAAAGATAACTAATTACACTAAGAACACTAATTACTAATTAATTGGAAAAATAGTCACATTAAAAAAAAATAGAACTTTGTTATCGAAAGGATTAATTTTCTGTTACAATCTTGATTACCGTGATTACATTTTGGTATGATTAAAAAAATATTAACTAAAAAAAAGGTGACATTAAAAAATATAATTTAATAAATTTCTTTAAATATTTAAGACGCTTTATATGCAAGAGAAATATCTTTCAAACTATAAGTATTAATAAATAATATAACTAATAAACGAAAAATAATATTAAACTGCTCAAAATAATTTTTGAAAACAATTATTAAAATGTTTGGTTATATACTACCTTATAAAATGCTGTACTTCATGCCTAATTAAGTAACAGTGATAAAAATTAAGATATATTATAAATTGTTTGAGAAAAATATAGTCTATTAATGATATTTAATGTTAAGAGAAAAAAGTCTTTCTGTTTGAAATAACAATTTGTAAAATAAATATTTTGTTAATACACATTTGGATTTACCGTTTCAAAATAATTTGAGCTTTGTCTCATATTAAAACAAACTTATTTTTTTAATTTTTTGATTGGTCTAATGTGTGAAAAATATGCTTCAAATTTTGTATTTAAAATTGTCTCAATTCTCTAATACATATGTAATTTTTGACAAATATATCAAAATTACGTTTAATGTTTGAGCTACTTTAGTTTCAGAGGAGATAGAAATATTAATAATAAATTTTCGCGCTATTAAAATTACTAAAATTATAGTCCTATTCTCGACCGATCGGAAACTATGATTCGTTGAGAACATTTTGTCATCTCTTTTACACACTTAAACTATGCTACCTCTGTTTAATAACCAACCAACTAGTAACCGATCACTCGAGAAATACGGTTAATTTATTTCGTGTGTTAACATAATATTTATAATTTTAATTTTAGAAGAAAATTCGACTTGAAAGAATTACATACAGTATATTTATAATAAGAAAACTATATATACTTTTAAACTACGTAAAAAAATATTATAGTAACTCAGGTTTAAAAAGAAATAATATAAATTATTTTTTTGTAATTTTTCGATTATAATAATTATTTTTGTAAAAAAAAAGAACGTAGCAAAAAAATAAGTGTATTTTTTTAAATTTATATATTGTTTTTGTGTACTTCAACAAAATTTCTGTACAATGCTTAATTTTAAGAAGAATTATACAATTTTAAATAATTAGTGAAATTAAAATGTTTATTTTTAAATGTAATCCATTTTGTTATAACTATGTTTAGAATTTTTGCAATTTAAATTGTTAATAATAAGAATGTTTAATAAAAGAATATTAATTTCAATTTAATATTTGTTTTTTTATAATAAGAATGGTCGCATATTATTTCTATAATTTTCACTATATATGAAAATAAAACAAAATACTTTTTTATATTCATGACAAATTTTTATTCAGTTTTCTAATTTTTTAGTTTACTGTCTACTACAACGCTAATGAGAATAAAATATTTGATTATTAAATAAATTATAAACAACTTAACAACAATATGATAATTATTTTTTTTTAATTAGTATATGATAGAAGCAGAATGGCCAGGTACAATAGGTGTTACGGAACCGAGAAGAATTGCGGCAGTTTCTTTGGCAACCAGAGTAGCCCAGGAAACGGGTACCTTGGTACAGGGATCCACAGTTGGGTACTCCGTTAGATGGGATACATGTCCCATGCAGCCTAAAATCAAAGTTAGTTTTACATATAAATATCTGACATTCTCTCTCCAGAATATAATTATTCAGAACGTATTGAGCTATGTGACAAACTAGTTATTACAGAAACAAAATTAATTTTAATTTTATTAATTATAAATCCATAATAAATTTATTTTAAAAAATTTAACTATAAAACTGATTTATAGCTCAGTATTGTAATATTTTTCATCTTGTATTACAAATCGTAGAACAAAATAAAAATTAAAAATTTTTTCCATTCTACCATTGTTTATATAAAAACAAAATTGAACTGTGTTTGTTTTAATCGTTAAATTTGCAAAAAGCCTTGTTGCTAAGTTGTAGAAAATTATATTTAAATGAAAATTGATATTCGTAAAATGTTGAAATTCAATTATTTTTTTGTAGTACATGACGGAAGGTATTTTATTAAGAGAAATGATGGCTGATCCTTTATTAAGCACATACAGTGCGATTATGGTTGATGAGGTACATGAACGAACATTATATACTGATATACTTTTGGGTTTGTTGAAGAAAATTATAAGAGTAAGTACATATTTATCAAATTATATTTACAGCCTGTAGATAACTTTTTACAAGTATAATAATTTCAATTGAGTAAATTATTAAATTAAAAATAAACAAGCAAGCTTATGTAAGTCGTTGTGCTTTTATAAGCTTTTGTTTAATAATACAATGAAAAAAAAAGATATATTGGTAGAAAATAATAATATTTATATTGTTTTACATATTTGAAAGTTCATTTAATCAGAATTGTATCTCTTAAAGTTTTGAAGATTCTAATAATGCTAGTGAAATTGGAACATACAGTATAATTAAAATACATTTTTAAATAGAACAGAAGTGAGATCATATTATCAGAATTTTCTTAGCGTCCTTGACTTTTAACAGCGCAAGTTAATGAAATTTAATCTTTCATAATTGGAATAAAAATTTATAACTTTCAAATATAATGATGCTAAATATAAATTTCGAATTATGTTACTATTAATATATGAAATTAATTTTATTGTAGAAAATATTTTAAGATAAAATTACAGAAAAAAATGAATGTCTGAACAAAATACAATTTTATAAACGAAACTCAAAGAGAGCCTTAACAAATTTTAAGATACTGTGATATGACTGATAAAATATATAATTTAAAATTTACAATATAAAAAATATTGTATAGATATCTAAAGTAATAAATTTTTAAAATGCAATATTTAGGAGAAAGTTTTTACTTGTACAAAAAAACAAAAACATTTGATAAAACTAAGCAAGTTTTATTATTAAGCTTTTGTCAGCAATAATTTTTTTACTAATGTTTTCAGCAATTTGCGTTGTTTAAGTTTTTTTTTAAACTCTTTAGGATATTGTTCAATAGTTGCCAAAAAGTTATGTATTTTTTTTATATAAATACTAATTTTTCAATATATTTTATATACTTATAGAAACGAAAATCGCTAAGATTAATTGTAACATCAGCTACAATGGACGCAGAAAGATTTAGAGATTTTTTCAACACTAATACCACTAAAAACAAATCGAAAAACACTGCTGTTATTATGAGTGTTGAAGGTAGACAATATCCTGTTAGTATTTATTACGTAAAAGGTATTAAAAACTGATTTTCAATCTAGACCAAATAAGTATCAAATTAATGAATTATATTTCGCTAGAACCCGTACCAGATTATATCCAAGCAACGATTGATACAGTAATAAAACTACATGATTCCGAACCACCAGGCGATGTATTAGCATTTTTAACAGGTCAAGACGAAGTTGAGAAAACCTGTAGGATATTAGAGGAGCACAATAAATTAATAGAAGATAAAAAAGGACAGAAATTAATGATATTACCAATGTATGGATCATTACCATATAAAGATCAGTTAAATGTCTTTCGTTCAACACCGAAAGGTTTTAGAAAAATTGTTGTTGCCACAAATGTTGCAGAAACTTCTGTCACTATCTCTGGAATTGTTTATGGTAAGATTATGAATTTAAATTCTCATTTTCATTACATATTCAAAAAGGATAGAAAGAGATGTAAGAATTTATTAAAATAAAAAGTAATAATGTTTTTATTTTTTTTAATTTTATGTTTTCAAGAAAATAATTTCAAAGAAATAATTTTTATATAAAATTTCGTATCTTCGAAATATGCAAAAAGAACCACTTATTGTTTAAATTTTAATAATTCTAACCTCATTTATAAAAGTGATTTTTGCCAAAAGTTCTTTTGACATTTTCTTAAAATTATTTATTAAACACTATATAATAGTTTATTTAAATTAAAAAATACCAAATCTAATAAAAATCATCAAAAATAGTAAAATTATTTATATTTGATCAAAATTAATGATAATAGAAGCAGTTTTTCACGTAAAAATGAGATGAGAATACGGGGCGGGGCCAATGTTTCTTATGAACAGTTTTTGATAATTTATTTGTTAATGATGTTTGTTTGATTTTTTTTGTTTCAGTAATTGATTGTGGTTTTGTGAAAATGCGATGGTTTAATTCCGAGACTCATAATGATAGTTTGGTAATTGTGCCAATAAGTAAAGCTTCAGCTGAACAAAGATCTGGCCGAGCAGGTAGAATGCGTTCAGGAAAAACTTACAGGTACTTGTTTGAAATATACTGGATCTGATAGAATTATCTCTGTTCTAATATACTTATTGTATATTATTTGATCTTTCAAAACCACGAGAGATAATTCCACCAATTCCGGTTGTGGTATTTCTCTGGTATTATTAAAGTAAACAATTTTTCTATTAGATTGTATACAGAAGAGGAATATGAAAAATTATCTGAATGTACTCCGCCTGAGATTCAACGAACCAATTTATTGGGCGTTGTTTTACAATTGAAAGCTCTTGGAATTGATAATGTACTGCGATTTAATTTTGCAAGTCCTCCGCCCGCCAAGAATTTACTTAGTGCTTTAGAATTACTCTATGCTCTACATGCTATCGACGATAATGGGGCGCTAACTCACCCACATGGGACGACAATGGCTGAATTTGCATTGGATCCGCTTTACTCGAAAGTTCTACTTGCGTCAGGTATTATTTTTTACCACTTTGACTGTAACATTTTCAAAAAAAAAAAAATTGTATAGAAATCCTTAATATAGCCTTTAGATCAGACGAATCCGAACTTAGTTTATGTGGGTGTATGGATGTGCGTCGTCAGTCAAAATTTTGTGATCGCAACTCCTCCTAGACGGGGTTCAACCGATTTTAATGAAATTTTCAGGATAAATTTGTCTAGTACCCAAGATAGGGTCATGTGGTTTTATTTTTTTTAGTGATGCCACTTTCCGAGAAAAAAATTACTAAAGTTTTCAAAAATTCATATTGGCTACATTATTTATCCGATTTTGAACAGATTTTCAGAAAAAATTTTCCTAATGCTTCCATTAATTATATAATTTTATTAATATCCAGTGTTGCCAACTTTCCGAAAAAAAAATTACTAAAGTTTTTAAATAATTTATTATGTCTATGTTATTTAACCGATTTTACTCAAATTTTCACAAAAGATTTTCCTAGTATTCATATAATTTATGTAATTTTAACAAAATACAGTATTGCCAACTTTTCGAGAGAAAAATTACTAAAATTTGCCTAAATAAATTATGCAATTTTAACAAAATACAGTGTTGCCAACTTATCGAGAAAAAATCACAAATTTTTTTAAAAATTTATTGTGGCTACATTATTTTTTCGATTTTGATCAAATTTTCACAAAAGTTTCTCCTAGTGCCCACATAAATTATAATATTATTGCCAACTTTCCGAGAAATGTCAAAGTGGTCTATATATGGGTTTACCCATATACTTCTAATCTTGTTTATTTAATAATAATCTAAACATCAAGATAAAAACTAATTACACGTTTAAAATAACATGAAGCTATAGTAAAGCTATAATTTTAAATTTTGTCTATATAAATTTTTTCAATATATTTTTCAGTGAAATTTCCGAATATTGTATTTTTTTTGATATTATTGTTATTTTATATCATAAATAATTAATTTACAATAAAACCGGACTGAAAAAAAAATTGGCAGATTTTGTTTCAGTTGTGGAACATTTTAATATTGTAACAATTGAATATTATTTTTCTAGGTGACTATGGCTGCACAGAAGAAGTACTGAGTATAATTTCTATGCTACAAGTAGAGAATGTATTTTGCAAGCCATTTAGTGGACAAGCTTCTATTAAAGCCCGTATTCAAAAACGTAATTTTGAGACGGAAGAAGGTGACTTGATCACACTGCTAAATCTATACATGGGCTTCATTGCGAACAATATGTCCAGAGAATTTTGTCAGAGGAACTTCTTAAATTACAAAGCTATGAAACGAGTTATTGAGATTCGTCACCATATCGGAAATATGTTGAAAAAGTACTGCGTTCCGATGACAACAACAAGTAAGTTTCGATTTTATAGTATTTTGTTTTTGCTTAAATCGCCATTAATTTATTTAGATGAACTAATTCAATCATTAGTTAATTTTGAATTTTTCTATATTTTGACTGGTCATGATAAACTAATGAATTTAATCATGAGTTAATTAGTTTATCAAAATAAATTAATGGCGATTTAAGCAAAATGTTTCTATTTCGTTTCGTTAGTTGTTTTAAAACTAAAATGTTTATTTTATTATTCCAGGAGACATAGAAACTATTTGTAAATGTTTAACAGCCGGATTATTCTCAAATGCAGCGTATTTACATCATTCAGGGGTGTATAAAACTGTCAGAGGTGATATTAAATTATATATTCATCCTGATAGTTTATTGTACACCATTGAACAACCACAATGGTAAAATTAATAGCTATAGATAATTTATCGCATCAGTTTATTCACGTCATCATTTTACAGAAAATATTCAATACAAATATTCTCTGTTTTGTATCATTTATTTTTTCATATAGAATAATCAGAAAAAAAATCTGTTAAGTCCCCATTTTTCTGATGACGTAAATAAACGCGCTTAAGGAGTCTCTTAAGGCTGGTTTATGCACGGTGTAAACTTATGCCTTAACCCTAACCCTAGCATTAGCCTTTTGCACTAGCATTAGCACTAATAGTCTGGTTTATGTATTTCTACGGCTTGCCAATGAGAACAAGCCGTTAAAGTAGTTTTCTATAAAACAGACATATTACTGACAGCGCTGCACGAAATATGTCGATGTCAACCGATCATACGAAGATCATACGCTGTCCTGATTGGTTGGCATTAAGCACTAGCACTAGAAATTGATAAGTTCCCAACTCTTAAAGGCTGGTTTATGCACGGTGTAAACTTATGTCTTAACCCTAACCCTAGCATTAGCATTATGCACTAGCATTAGCACTAATAGTCTGGTTTATGTATTTCTACGGCTTGCCAATGAGAACAAGCCGTTAAATTAGTTTTCTATAAAACAGACATATTACTGACAGCGCTGCACGAAATATGTCGATGTCAACCGATCATACGAAGATCATACGCTGTCCTGATTGGTTGGCATTAAGCACTAGCACTAGAAATTGAAAAGTTCCCAACTCTTAAGTTTAAGGCATAATGCTAGGGATAAGTTTACAAGCGTATGCCAGCATTAGTACCGTAGCACGTGTTTCGCTATACTTCAACTTTCAAGGTTACGGCTTAATGCTAGGGTTAGGGTTAAGGCATAAGTTTACAGCGTGCATAAACCAGCCTTAAGTTTAAGGCATAATGCTAGGGATAAGTTTACAAGCGTATGCCAGCACTAGTACCGTAGCACGTGTTTCGCTATACTTCAACTTTCAAGGTTACGGCTTAATGCTAGGGTTAGGGTTAAGGCATAAGTTTACAGCGTGCATAAACCAGCCTTTATCCCTGTGCACTTATTTAATTAATAATAATTTCTATTTCAGGGTCATATTTTGTGAAATATTGCATACAAATAAAACATACATGAGAAATATCACCGTTATTAAACAAGACTGGCTTGTTGAAGTTGCTCCACATTTTTATCATAAAATTACAGAATTCAATTAATTTAAGCTATTTATAATTATTCATTTTTTGTTTGTGGTTTATTTTTTTTTATCTTTGAGTTATACGTATTTTACCTATTTTTTAATAAATTTATTTTTTTATTGTTCAATAAAATTCTTAAACAAATACTGTATATTTCTGATTTTTACCCTATTCCTCAAATATTAAAAAATAACAGCGCACTCATTAAATTTAAGAAAGCTTTCAAAATTCTTATCAAATTTGTTTAATATTCTTTGAAAAATTGTTAGAAAACCAAATTTGTTATTAAATAAATCATTTATAGGTTAATTATCTTCCTTGAAACACAAAAAAATGCAATGACCTTGCTGGGAAAGCCTAAAGACAATCTGTTTAACATCAATGCATTGCGGGATTGTATAAATTAAGGGGTTTTAACAAAATTTGTATCAGGAAAGCGAGAAATGCAAAATTTGTGACAAGAAAGCAAGAAATGAAACATTTTAAGGAAATTGTATCAGGAAAACATGAAAAAAATTGAGATTTTTTTTTTTATATTTTTATCACAGTTTTGGGGTTGACTTAATTAATAAAGGGGTGTCGTAGGTAGGGGTTGATTTTTGGATATGTTGTAGTACGTATCTGGTTTATAGGGGTGTTAAACTGTTAGGCGCAAATTTTCTTATTTTTGAGAAATTTCCAGCCGTTTTCGAGATATTTGCGATTAAAGATTTTTTTTGCGAACATTAATAATTATTAATAGCCGAGGGCTCGTAAGGGGTTGGGAGTTGAAAATGTTATAGCAACAAAAGTGTTGCCGAGCAGATTTCGTTATTTTTGCGAAATTTGCAGCCGTTTGCAAAATACTCGCAATTTTAGTTGTTGAATTTTTATACACAAATTTGTTAACTTTTTATCACAGTTTTGAGGGTTGACTTAATTAATAAGGGGGTGTCGTAAGGGGTTGATTTTTGGATATGTTGTAGTACGGCCATAATTGACCGGAATTTGTGAAACGCGGAAAATTTTGTTATTTTTGCGAAATTCCCAGCCGTTTTCGAGATTTTTGCGATTAAAGATTTTTTTTTGCAAACATTAATAATTAATAACCGAGGGCTCGTAAAAATGTATCAAAATGTATCAATATAGGTAGCAGATTTCGTTATTAATAGTTAGTAAAAATGTATCAAAATACTCACAATTTCAGTTTTTAATTTTTATACACAAATTTGTTAACTTTTTATCACAGTTTTGGGGGTTGACTTAATTAATAAGGGGGTGTCGTAGGGGGTTGATTTTTGGATATGTTGTAGTACGTACCTGGTTTATTTTAATAGTTCGTAAGGGGACGACAAATTTTTGTTATTTTTGCGAATTTCCCAGCCGTTTTCGAGATATTCGCGATTAAAGAATTTTTTTTGCAAACATTAATAATTAATAGCCGAGGGCTCGTACGGGGTCGGGGGTTGAAAATGTTATAGCAACAAAAGTGTTGCCGAGCAGATTTCGTTATTTTTGCGAAATTTGCAGCCGTTTGCAAAATACTCGCAATTTTAGTTGTTGAATTTTTATACACAAATTTGTTAACTTTTTATCACAGTTTTGAGGGTTGACTTAATTAATAAGGGGGTGTCGTAAGGGGTTGATTTTTGGATATGTTGTAGTACGGCCATAATTGACCAGAATTTGTGAAACGCGAAAAATTTTGTTATTTTTGCGAAATTCCCAGCCGTTTTCGAGATTTTTGCGATTAAAGATTTTTTTTGCAAACATTAATAATTAATAACCGAGGGCTCGTAAAAATGTATCAAAATGTATCAATATAGGTAGCAGATTTCGTTATTAATAATGTTAGTAAAAATGTATCAAAATACTCACAATTTTAGTTTTTAATTTTTATACACAAATTTGTTAACTTTTTATCACAGTTTTGGGGGTTGACTTAATTAATAAGGAAGTGTCGTAGGGAGCTGATTTTTAAATACGCAAACACACAAACTAGAAATATTACTCGTTGTAAAATATGTGGTAAGGCCTTTCTAATCTCAAATAACACATTCGCATTTGTACAGATAAACGTCCGTGTCCGTATCAATGCCAAATATATGAACAAGCTTTTAAAAAATTACACACGGGACATATACATATCAGTAGTTTACATTCAAATGAACGTCCTTATGTATGCATGGTATGTGACAAAGCTCTCAGTAGAAAATCTAGGCTACAAAAACATATACGTGTTCATACAAATGAACGAGCTTACCAGTGCTAGATATGTGAAAAAGCTTTTATGGAGAAATCCCATCTATGAGACCATATGCATAAAGCTTTTCTTTTAAATTCAGATTTCAAGAAACACATACGAACAAACTAAAGTATAAATGTTCAATTTCTGAGAAGACTTTTAATAATTTGAAAAGGCATATGCAGATACATGATTAGAAAAATATGAAAATGTAATAAATCTGCAAAAAATTTACCACCAAGCCGAAGAAAAGAATAAATCTAAAAACCATGATCCATATTCCCACCTCTTTTAAAGTGTTTACTTTTTTGCTTTAAAATAAATTACCTCTTATCAAATATGAATAGTGTTTCTACTGGCAACATTATTTTTATAAGTAGGTTTTGTATTTAAATAAAGTTTGTACATGAATTCTCTACCTATTTTAATTTCCAAGTATTGTAATTCACTAAACATTACATTAAAATTAATTTTTAAATGAGATTATTATAAATAATAAATAATTAGTTTTCCATGATTACATGTCAGTCAGTTTTATTTGTATCAAGAATTTTCTTTTCAAAAATAAAAAAAAAGTTTCCTAATTTGTTTACATAGAAAAACAATATAAATTTAAATATTATTTTATTAGATTATATAAAATAATATTACAAAACTTAAAACCAAATAAATGCACTGATTTTTATCAATAACCATATTATTTTAACAATATCACAATAAAATACAAATTATATTTAAAACAATATCACCGTTAATATAAAAAGTCCACGTGAAAATACAATGATTCACCTTTATATTTTCTTTTAAAACGAATTTCAGTTAAAATTCATTTTTGACGCAAATATTTATGCTTCTTCTATTTAATTAAAAAAAATTAATAATTATTTGATTACTATTGATATTTCAGATATTTTAAAAACAAAATAAAGCTAAAAAGTTCTTAAACAATTTTAAGTTAATGTAAAATAACTTTTAAAAGTAACTATAAATTTGAAGCAACATTTTTATAAAATATTTTTTGACTAGTTCGTAAATTAAAATAAAAAATGTAGGAGTATATTTTATAATAAAAATTATAATGAATTTGATATAAAACAAGATTATATAATTTCCCAATCGCATAATGAACTATCGGATGTTTCATTTGCATCTTGTGTTATTGTAATTTCTTGAAGTTTCCAAACATTTGGAACTGCCAGGCAAGCTATAAAAATAAATTTTAATATAAAATAAACGTTAATGAATGAAAACTAAATTCATTTATACCTTTTAAATTAAATATTTTACAAATAGTGACAGTTTTATTTTATAAATTGTTACTTTTCGAGTAATGAAAAAATAAAATTATTTGATAATAGTTTTTGAAAATCGCAATTTTTTGGAAACAAAAACAAGAGACTAATATAAAACTCAAATACTAAAGATAAATATATAAAAAATAAAATACACAAGCAAAAAATCTAAAATTATAATTTTAATTAAACAGTTTTTGAGAACTGCAATTATTTCTTTTTTAAACTCAAATACCAAAGGTTAAAAAAAAAATGTAAGATAATTATGTGAATACACAAAAAATATATATATATTTACCTGGTGGATCAATAGAATTTGGATTACTCGATCCAGAGGGTGGTCCATAACTTATAGGTAAGCTATCTGATAAATTTTTTTCATCATCCTTTTTAAACGCAGTATTTGCGAAATTATTCGAACTCTTTTCGAAATAATGTGTCGAACTTGATAAATCTTTAAATTTACTATTTTCCACAAGATTATTTTCTAACTTTTTATCACATTTCATTTCTTTTTTCACTGGCACATTATCATTTTTCGATTGATTCGATAAACTATGTGAATTTTTAACGGGTGGTTCATTTTCAAATGTCGAAAACTTAATTTTATCTAGATTCAAAATATCGGCTAATATCTTCTCCTTGTTTTCAATATCGTGCAAAATCGAATCGGGACTGCGTAAATCTGGCAACAGTGTATCAATCGTACTGACATTCAATAAACAAGGTCGATTCACCTGTCCGTCACGTTCATCCGAACTATTCGAGCTTAAACTAGTCGTACTCGCCGTCATCATATCATCATTGCGTGGTTTTTTCTTTCTACGACGATGCTTAAACAAGATATGATCGTCAAATTCTTCTTCACCGATTTTATCAAACATTTCCCATTTTTTCGTATTTTTAACGGTGTCTTTACATTCTAACCCAGTTTTAACACCGTTCAATGCAGAAATACCAGCGATAGGTTTTTGATTGGTTATTTTCAGCTGGATATTGTTATCGGATAGTTTTTTAACGGGTGGTAATTCTAATGCTTCTTCTGCGTTTATAACCGATGTGGAGTCGGTGTGAATGTTAAATTCGACGCTTGTTGCGCTTTCGAATAGCGGTGGTAAAGCTGAAATTATACTGCTTGTTTGTATTTTATTTGTTAGATCTTTGAGTGAATTGGCTAATGGAAGAAATGACGATGAAGTTGATGCTGTTGTTACTTCTAGAATTAAATTTAAAATATATATATATTAATACGTGAGGAAAAAACTTTCTACTCCGTTTTAAGCACATTGCGCGCACGGAGGAGTGTGAGTTTTGGCATAGTTAAAGATCATATGGAGAAGGAGTGGGCAAAAAGATAAAATTTATGTATAATATGTGTTACAAATACATTAAATTAAATAAAATTGTTACGGTTGTTTGGTAGAGTTTGTGCAATGCGGTTATGTTATGTTTGTTGCCTGTAGCTGAAGGGGACTCGAAAATTAATGCATAACGACTTTGTATTTGTACACGCTAGCAGCTGACGTAATAGAACAAAATTCAAAAAAAATTATATGTAATGATTATAGAGGTATACTCTGACAAAACGTCGATTTTAAATAAATAATAATACAAAACGAAAACCTAAAGCAGTTTTATTTTAATATAATGAGCTCTGAAAGATTTTTTACTATGTTAAATTAAATAATGTTTCAACCAATTTCTTTTTTATTCTTTTCAGAAATTAGTTATATAGTTTAAATAGTCTACAAAAACAGAAACAGATAGTTTCTTTTAGACGTAAAGTTGAAATAAAGTCTATTTTGTCAGTTACTGTCATTTACACAAAAAATTAGGAGTAATATTTGTCAGAATTTGACAATTTTGATTTAAAAAATATCAATATTACACTTACCATTAAACATCGGTTCAGGCTTGAAAGCAATTCGTACTAAGCTTCTTTCGCCTTCCAAAACATAAATTTCAGCTTTATAAGTTGCAACTGACAATATTCTAGAAATAATAATTTTCATGTTTTAAACTTGCAATACATACGGAAAATATATTAATTATACAACTAACCTTCTTAAATGACTAATTGTCGCAATAATTAATAAATTAATCGGATCTAAGACATAGATAACATCCGAACCATATGTAACTAATAAATTGTCACTAAATGGCAATAAAATACCGAATGTAGCCTCTTTCAATGGACGTAATTTTTTCGCATGTCCAGTTATTGGATTTATTAGTGGAACTTCGAAACATTCTTTACTCAATAAATCCTTGAAAACGGAATCAATTCATTTAAAACAAATATATTCGAAACATAAATCGTAAATCACTCACTTTAAAAAGCAATGTTTGTTGAACAGTTCCTTCTAAATCGGAAACCCATATTCGTAAACCAGGTCTTGTGCAATAAATTTGTAAATCTTTAGGTCTTATACTATTTCTAAGAAATATCGCACCAAGTTTGCCTAACCTAGAAAAATTTAAACAATTACAACTCAACAATATAAATAAAAAACCACTTGTACAATCTGGTGTACACATTAATTAAAATCCCTTATAATCTTAGTAAAAATCCTTAAAATCATGGTAAAAATCTATTAAAAATATTCTTAAAAATCTGATAAAATCTGTAAAATTCTGGCAACTTTATATAAAATCCGTAAAATCAACGAAAAATGACTATAATCTCAACAATCATGCACAAAATTTGTAAAATCTGGTGTATAAAATTTGAAGAAGTGGTTTCCCCCTCGGCCAAAACTTTAAATGTACTTACGTTTTTCTATCTTTTTTACCAACTTGACAGACTTTCCATTTTTCATCTTTTTTACAAATAATCGTTCGATAAGTTGTCGAAACTAGTAAATGTTGTTGACAATAACTCAACTGAACAACCTCATAAGCTTCGTTTAAAATATCCGCAGATTTGGACAAATGCTACAATTTTTTAACAAAACACTAAAATCTAATCACAAATTATTATAACTTATTTAACGAACCATATAAAAATCGATTTCCGTTAATACTACAAGCCCATTTTTATCGCCCGAAAACAACTTCATTCCATTTTTCGACCATTCTAAGCTTGTAATTGACGATACATGCAGCTCGGAAACGGTATAGCGTTCCACCTGTTTTGGCTTCGGTTTTAAACTATCGGGCAATGTGTCTGGATGTGTTTTCGGAATTTGAAATATACTAATTTGACCGTCATTATTACCACAAGCCACCATAAAATCTACTGTCGAAATTATCTTAACTACTGTTATTTTCGAATTCGGATTCTGTCAAAAGCAAAAAAAAAATACGTAATTTGTTTATTAGTGATGTTTAATCGAACTTACCTCACACCGTAATTTCTGCAAATCTTTCTTTTTCCTATCGTACCAATAAACTAAGCCTAGATTTGTTCCTACAGCAATATATTCGACTAAAATATCGACACAAGTTAAACACACGTCATGGTTAAATAAGCCATTTGACATCTTTGTTGGTATTTTATTTAAAAGATCTGAAACCGGTATCCATTCACGTAAAATATTATCCATTTCTGAACCATTTTCTGCCATATTCAACTTTATTTAATGTTAATAAACATTAAAGTTGGATAGATTTGATGTTTGCTGAAAATTATGTCAACTGTCAAACTCCCCAAACAAATTATCATAAAGAAAAGACATGTTTACACTGGAAAATAATTTATAAATTGGATAGTTTTAATGATTTATAATAGATGGTACTCAACTGTAATATGTTTATTATAAAAAAAATAATGTAATTTTAATAATACAACATTGTAAATATAAAAATATAATTGTAATTATTTTATATTTAAGCATGATTAACATAACAAAGCTTCATTTTCACTTTATTTATAACTTTTTTAAGTGGATTAGTGCGCACTAATGCGCACTGAAATAGTAAGTTGAAAACGTTATTAGTGAAAATATTAAATAACGTAAATAAACAAAGAAATTGTATTTCTTCTCGTTAAATATTTTAGATCAAATTAGAGAAAAGAATATTCTTATTCTCACATTTGTAAATAAATTGTTAAGTTAAAATCATATCAAAACATATGCAAATTTCAGCACCACTGAACGATTTATAATTGTAAATTTTTATTAACAGATTAACATAAGAATAAAATGAGTATTAAATATCATCATGAACTTGTCTGACATGTACTTTTGCCGATGATTTTGTATATCCCAAAGTGTTTGTCGCAATACAAGTATAAATTCCTTCATCAGTTTTACTAATCTTCAAAATTTGTACCCAACCGGTTGTCATAAAAGTATCAGGGCCGCCACGCGATTGTACAGCGATATTTGATGCGTCGTTTGGCAATTTTTTAATAGTTTCACCGTCTTTTGACAGGAAATTCCATGTTATTTCCGGTATCGGATAGCCTCTAGCTTCGCAACTTAACATGATATTTTCATTGGTACTGGCTATAAATTCTTTCGGACCTTCTGTTATTATAGGAACTAAAAATCAGTTAAATATATTATAAAAATAAAAGACAGTTATATTTGTTTTTGAGACAATTTAATAAAAGTTTAGATTAATATTTACTTGCAATGCATGGTCCATAGTTTTGTACATAAAGTTGATCAGAAGCTAGTCCTTTTTTGGCTGCTTCAAGTTGTAATTCGCACATAGAATTATACGTTTGGTTTTCTGATGAGCAAATCATTCTTGTATCTTCACAGACACATGTAGCTCGTGGAAAACCCTTTTAGATAAGCTTTGTTATTTTTATTTTCGTCGACTTTATCATATTAGCAATACACAAAATTAAAATAAATATAATTATGAACTCTTACTGTCTTAAAACTGTTAAAATACATTTCCAAAAAAGAACTTTAAGAAATCCATTGAACTATTTTGAAACTTTTACCGAATCTTGTATATATTTATAAAATAACATGTATATATAAATTTAATTACCCATTGTTGAATATCATCATCTTGATATAAACAATTTAAATTTGTGCCACATGTTGCATATTTAATTGTTTCAACTGGTAATGGCGGATCTAAATCAGCACTGTAACATTCTTCGCCTGTAAAATCAATTATTATTTTGTCTTTGTAATAAATGTTATTGCATTTAATATCATTTTTTAAATAATGAGTGCTCGTTCATGTGTTTTTATTTTATTAAACGGCCACTTATTATTTCGCCCTTGAACAAACTTCCTCCAGAATCTCAACTATACTAATAAATTCAATATTATTATTTACCTTCGATACGCGCGCAAACACCTTCCAAACAACATTTACAAAGATCTTCGACTAAACCTAACGGACATTGTTTTGTATTTGGACAACGTAACGGCTGACATTTAGGACAACCATTATTAATTACATTTGCCGTTGCAATGTTAATTATTACAAGCGTTGCAACAAAGAAAATAAAACATTGTACATGCATTTTGATGTAATGTCGGTGTTAGACTGATTCATAATTTATTATTAGAATTATTAGTTATAATACTTCCCACGTGATTACATGAAATTTTCCATTTTATCATTGCATTACCATATGTGCAATTTTTAACAGATTATTTAGAAATGTTGTAATTGATATTATTTTTCTATTATCTGGTAATACAGACTGTAGAATAATCTAAACTTTGTTGATATGTATTATGTTTCATTTGAATAATTTTTTGTTACATAAAACATAACAGATATTATAAAAGCATTTATATTAGAGTTTTGTACAAAACTAATTTCTTACAGTTATAAATTATTTAAATTTGTAAGATAAGTAAAGTGTTATGAAATTATTTTTTGTCTAAAACCTCCAAAAATATGTATACTGGATGTCCCACTTTAAATTATATCCTGAAATATCTCGAGAAATAAGCAACGGATTAAAAAATGTTCCGAATCAAAAGTTTAATGGTTAAGAGGGGAACATTCGATCCTGTCAAAGTTATGTCCCCCGGACCCCTAGGCGGGCAGAAAAGGGAGCAACTTTAAAATTTCAAATACAAACCCCCATTTTCAATTGCAGATTCAGATAAAGGATTAAAAAAACTCCTTTAACTTTGCACTACTTTAAAATATATCAAATCTTAAAAAACTAAACTTTATTGTTATCTATTCTCGGTTATTCACCTTTGTTTTTTAAAATATATTTTTATTATTGTTGTATTTGTATTAAATAATAAAAAAACGCATCAATTATTTTATTCAAAGTTATAGATATCATTTCTGATGAACCAATATGTGTAAATTAAATTTGAAATGAAAAAATATGCAAATTAAATTTAAAAAAATATATATTAACAGATTTACCAGTGCCGTAGTTTAGTAAATTTTATGTAAACACAGATTTTTTTTGTAACAAATCAAAATAAATAATTCTTTTATCTTAAGCACGTATCTCTGTATCAGAAAATAATTAATAATAGATAAGATTAAATAATATTTATATAAGATTATCGGATAAATACTCTTTTAAGACAGTGCAAATCTTTTGTTTTATATGTCAGTGATTTTAATAATTTTTTTAATGTAAATTTTAGTAAAAATGACAGTTAATAAAACTGCCGTTTATATATTTTTTACGTTACATTTGGTAAGTTTTACTGATTTATAAAATACTTCACATATTTTCATATAAATATTTGATACTGATTGATATTTTATAGATTATAGTCGCAATATTATTAGGGATCGGTGGAATATATCATGATGTAATTAAGAATTATACACCATTAAGTACTCACGATATAAATTCAGTACCTTCTTTTGCTATAGCTGTAGGTGTTATTATTATAATATTTGTAATAGGACTCGGTTTCCTTCACAAACATTGCAATGAATCAGGTTATATTACTATGGTAAGTTGAATAAAAATAATTGTTTTTTTATGATATATTATGGCACTCGTCAAAAAAAAAAAACGCGCCACTGGCAAAATCAAAAAATTACCGATTTTCAAATAGGTATAACTCGGCCAATTTTGAATGAAATTTTGTGTCTTTAAAGATGAGAAGTCAAATTTTTTCGGACGCAAAATTTCATTCAATTTTGTTCAAAATTGGCCGAGTTATACCTATTTGAAAATCGGTAATTTTTTTGATTTTTCGAGTGGCGCGTTTTTTTTACGAGTGTAATTTCAAATATTGTGTATCGTAATGTTATTTTGTAAAATATATTTCATTTACTATTTTATATTTGTAGAGTGTATTAATTTTATTTATGCTATTATCTGCTGCTTTACATGGCGGAACACAAATTTTTAATAAGGAAACTTATTTTAATGAAACGATTTTCGATGATATGCATATAAAATTTGAATTTTTTAATAATACACAACAAATAAATTTATTTAAGACCTTTTTAAATGTTCAACAAGAGGTAAATTTCAATTGGATAGCGCTTATCAAAAAGGTACCAACCGCCAAATCACGATTTTTGAGTTAAAGGCACCAAACGCCTATAAATACCTTATATTAGATTGTGTAAAAGTAACAAGCGTTTTAGATGCTTGGAAAGACCTCTGTTACTGAGGTTACCAAGTTGCTTGCCTATAGACTACCGTGTTACAGTCACAATTCAATTCAATTTTTCTCAGTTTCACAAATTGGCGGTTGGTACCATTTAGATAAGCGCTATCCAATTGTATAGATTAAAATTTGAATTAGAATATAGAAATAAAAATAATTATAGTTACAATGTTGTGGTGTAAGTGGTCCCGATGATTACGGAGATGTAAAATTACCAAAAAGTTGTTGCGAAAATCAAGAAGAATCTATTGATAAATTTTGTAGTGATCCATTTCCAAACGGCTGTGCTGGAAAAGTGTATAATATAGTTGTTAACAATGTGGTTAAAGTGGCTTATGCAACCATGATTACCTGTGCTTTGCAAGTAAATATTAAAAAAAAAGTATTGTTAAAATAAAATAAATATAATTGTTTTGTTTTTTTAGGTAATAGGTACGTTCGCCATTTTATTTTTGACAAGGGTCGATCACAGAAATAGAAATTACGAACGATTTTAATTGTACATATGTATATTTGTATGAGAATCGAAAATAAACTTAATTATTATTTTGAAATCTTTATTTAGAAAATATGTAAAAAAAATCTTAAACTTATACTAATAATAATTAACCTTAAAGAGATCAACAATAAATACAAAAAAAACAAACTTTATTTACTATTCTTCTTATTTAAAATATCTCGAAAAACTTGAGCAGTTTCAGTGATCAACATATTCATAATTTCATTTGTTAAATCTTCCTTAATCATTGCTTCTTCTTCATCATAGTTTGTCCATTCACTTTCTTCCGTTTGAGATTCGAGAACTAAGATTTCATCAACATGATCGCGTTTCTTACGACTCCATCTTATTATCAAACTATCGTTTCTATTCACAGTTTCAAAATTTAACAACTCTAACACTTTCTTATTAATAACACACGATAATTCGTCTTTATTCGTCGGTTTCTTCATTTTGAAGCAAGCGAATTTCTTGTTCTTCTTTAATTTCCAACTTGGTCCCATTGTGTCATCGGGTTCTTTGAAGATATCGAGAGTGATTTTTTTACTTAAATCGAAAATGTATCGTTGCGAATCGATTTTATTCTCGTCGTCAGTTTGATTCGTGAATGTGACGTCGTTTAAAGTGCCTGATAGATGGGCAGCGAATAATATGTCAGCCGCTTGATTGACGTAAGTTTCGACTTCGTTTTGATTGACGGGAATCACACTAGCGACAACTGGAGTTACAGGAAATTCGGGAGGTTTATAAGGTGGAGGAGGTTTATTTGGAATTTCTCTCATATACAAATAAGGAATATTTTGTTGTTGTTTCTCTAATTGCTTGATTTCTTGCTCAATTTCTAATTGTTTTCTAAGTAATTCTTCTGCTTCACTTCTGTAAGGCTAGAAAGGAAATTTATTATATTTTAAGTTCGTTATAACACATTTTCAACTCTAATAAAATTTCTTAAAAATTAATTACTTACAGTTTCTTTGTCGAATAACTGTTTTTCTTTCTGATTGTCATTTGTCGGAGATCCTGAAAAAAACAACATAACAAATTTACTTAATATATAAAAAATTAATAACAACTGTTTTATTCCGTTTGACATTGTTAACTGTAGTTTTAATTTTTTATAAACTATAACATTTAAAAATTGTTTAAACTATAAATAAAAATATTCTAACATTATATTGTATAACTTCTCAATCAACATAAGCAAATTATATTAAATTGCTACCTAGTTACAAGATATAGCAATATTCTTAGAAGATCAAAAGTAAAACAAATTTAAACGAATGATAAAACAAAACTTACCTATTTCTGGCGTTCCTTCCGGTGATGGAGACATAACATCATAGGTTGTGACATAAAGATCTTGAACTCGTGGACTTTTATCGCCTCGTGGTGATGTAGCATCGGCCAGAATTTCAGAAACACGTTTTCGAATATCAATATGACTGACACCGGCCACATCCGTTTCGGGAGTTAATTGTATCGGTGATTCAGTCAAATTTTCATCATTTCTATGCTCGGAAATGTCTTCTTCGATTGAATTTGAAGATGAATTTGTTGATTCTTTGTCAGTTGCATCTTTCAATTGATCTAATTGCAGATCGGGAACAATGTTTTGTTCGTCAATTTCATTTTGAATGGATTTATCTTCAATATCTTCAGTTGCAAGTTCGAAATCATCCGATTGTTGACTTTCTGATTTTTCTTCTGTTTTATCCTCATCATCAATAATGTCTTCTTTTCTAGTAAATTCTTTTGCAAATACTTCATTACCTTCCAAAGATGAGTGACTTTTACAATTAATGTTATCTTCAACTTCTGACACACACTTATCTAATACATCTTCTTCTTCTGAAGCATTTTCAAATGTGTCTGATCTTAATTTTTTTCCATTTGAAATCAGTATAGAATTATTACTTTCAGTTTCCAAATTTTCTTCTTCATTCGATAGATGTTCAATTTCAGATTTAAAATTTTCTTGATCTTCTGCAATTATATCTTCATTTGTTGTTGATTCCAATTTTTCTTCTGAAGACATTGAAGATGTTTTCTGTTCAATTTTTGATACTGTACTCTCCTCATGTACCTTCTCAGATATAATTGATTTAATATTTTCATTTGAAGATTTATTATCTTCAATATCTTTTTCTTCTTCTGAATCAACTGAAGATATTAGATCTTCAGATTGAACTTGTGTTGGTGTTTTCGTAAAAGTATCACTTAATACTTCAATTGCTGTTTTATTTTCTAATAGATCATCAAATTGTTCTAGCTTTGGTGTTTGTGATTCTTCTGATATTTTCGTTGTAGATTTATCAGTTTCTATTTCTGTAACAAGACGATCTGTTTCATAAGAAATTGACCTAATTCGACTTGCAGAATTAGAATCATGTTTCTGTATATTATCTTCATCTGATTCTGAAACAGATTCAATTTTTCTTCCTGTTTTTTCAGACAAAGATAATTCGTTATATTGTTGACTGGTAATTTCAACAATAATATCATCATCATTTTGCTGAATTTCAAATGATATATTTGAAGATTTCTTTGAATTCGTTGTGTCAGTTTCAATGTCATAAGTATTTGAAAAATCTTCAGAAATATTTGACAATTTTTCTAAATCATTTTTGGCGATCGAAAGTATTGATGTTGATTTTTTAGAAGAAGAAATTTGCTCAGAATTTTTATCGTTTTGAATTGTTTGACTTTCTTGATCAGATAATTTTTGAACTAATGATAATTTTTCATTTTCTGATTTTATAGTTTCTTCCTTTGACGCATTTGAATCTTTTACAAACTGTTTTTCTGATAAAATGTCCGAATTTTCTTCAGCTCTTTCTGAAGATTCTTGATATTCTAATTTTTGTTCTGATAAAATATCAGAAACTAATTCGCTAGTTCTAGCTGTATCAGACGATATATGAGATTCTGTAACATGTTCCTGAAGATGTTCGGTATTTATTTTTTCTAATTCAGATTTCTTCGTTGTAGATTCTTCTAAATATTCTTGTATAGCAGAAAATTTTTGTACTATGCTGTTATTTTCACTACAAACATCAGCATTTGAAGAAACAGTATTATCAGATTTTTTCTGACTATCGGATAATTTTGCAATCGAAATTTCAGATTTAACACTATTTTCTAATTCTGATGATAATTTTTGAGCAAAAGACTTGATATCAGAATGTTCATGTAGATCTTCAATTTCAGAAGTTTTGGAATCACTCTGAAGACTAGATTTTATATCAGAAATTACTTCAGATTTTTCTAACAATTCACTTGGTATTTCTTCATGTAGATCTTCAATTTCAGAAGTTTTGGAATCACTCTGAAGACTAGATTTTATATCAGAAATTACTTCAGATTTTTCTAACAATTCACTTGGTATTTCTTCTTGTTGTGAATGTTCTAAAATATATGGCTTACTATTTATTTGTGAAATTGATGGCTCTGATAGTTTAGTATCTTGCTTGACACTAGATTGTACGTCACTTTTGATTTCTTCGTCTGATTTTTTAGAAGATTCAGACACCTGTATACTAGATTTAATATTTGAACTAATATCAGTCTGATTAGATTTTAAATTATCATTATTAATTTCTTCAATATTTGAAAAAGATTTCTTGGACTTTTCTGATTGATCCAAAATTAATTTTTCACTAATTTCTGATGAAACTGACAATCTACTTTGTTTAGAATCTTTCTGTATATCAGAACTAATTTCGGTTTGATCAGATTTTCGAAGTAAATCACTCTTAGTTTCTTCATCTTCCGACTTGTCCAATTGACTTTGCGATTCAGAATTATTTTCAATACTAGATTTAATTTCAGAATCTATATCGCTTTGCCTAGATTTCTGAAGTATTTCTTCTACATCTGAAGACCTACCTGATCTATCTGTAATCGACTGTACAATATTCTGTACATCGCTCGATATGGAATGTTCAGAATCTAGACGTATTCTTTCCGGTTGATTCTGAATATTACTATCAAGTATTTCTGATTCAATCTGACTAGAATTACTTGTCTTTTGAGACATAATAGTTGGTCCTTGAGTTAGCTGCGATTTTACACTATCAGAATGTTGATAATCGGAAAAGTCTGATTGTTTTAGTTCAGCGATGCGTTGCGATAAATTTTCGGATACAGTCGTGTGATTTGATGCATTTAACAAATCTTTCGGGGTGGTAATAATTTCTAAACGCGACGATTCTGATATTCGACGGAGTTTTTCCGATTTCAAACGTTTCTTATCGTCTAATTGAAGAGGTTCGTCTTGTGTTAGCGTTAATTTGGTCGGTGATTGTGTAATATCGAAATCAGATGTGTAACTATCATCGTAATGACTATTCGTAATGCTTTTAACTTCTAACGATTCGTGTTGCTTGGCATTGAGGAAGAATTTTAATGATTTCTTCGACATTTGATAGCGTTTATGATCATCGAATCGTTTCTCCGATGAACCGGTAATATTACGCCATAATTTATTTAATTGTAAGCCGGTTAAGATTTTTAACTGTTGTTCGGAATCATCTGTTGGAATTAAATTCGCCTGACGTTCTAATTCGATGACTTTTGCTTCTTCGGCCTTCAGACGATGATGCCATTTTAATAATTCTTCAGCTTCTTTACGACGACGCTCAAGATCAGCTTCTTTCATCAACAGTGCCCTGGCAAATTTTCAATAAGGTATCATAATTTAATTAACATAATATAAATGTTTAAATATTTAGCATTTCTTTAACAATTGAATATGTCACGAATAATTAAAAAAAAAGTGTTTTACTAGCTAGATCAACAAAAATAAATCTACCTGTAATGTTATTATTATTCATACAGTGAACTCAAAAAGTTTGTAAACTCAAATTCTATTTTTCAACTAACAAATAAACTTCGGCAAGGTCAATTAATTTTTTTCTTCATTTAAAAATTAACTAATGATTTAATTAGTTCATCAAAATAAATTAATGGCGATTTAAGCAAAAAACAAAATTCTTAAATGTCTATATAATTAACCATTTAAAAAAATATTATATTATATAATATGCATCTAAATATTATAAAATAAATATATAATATAAAATAAATAAATATATATATATATATATATATATATATATACAGGGTGTTCGTTCACTTGGTTGATATAGGGCAATAACATGGGATTTCGATAATATGCAGAATACTACTTTCTGAAGTAAAATTCGGAGAAATACTTAGAATACTTTTCGATAGGGAATAAAAAGTTATATAATTTGGTTTTAGTTTTAATTTGCTAACATGTGCCCTTTGGGAGCTAGAATTTTTTTTAAAATGTTTTGAGAATTTTCAAAAATTTTTCCTGCTAAATCAGAATGAATTAGAGAAAAAAGTTACTTAGCTATTATGTAGCTAATTTTTTTCTCTATTTTACTAAATTTTTTCAGATTTTTTTGAGCAAATTTTGAAAAAAGTTATATTTCATTTTTTTTTTAAATATGTATAACTTTTTTCAAAACTTGTTCAAAAAAAATCTGAAAAAATTCAGTAAAATAGAGAAAAAAATTAGCTACATAATAGCTAAGTAACTTTTTTCTCTAATTCATTCTGATTTAGCAGGAAAAATTTTTGAAAATTCTCAAAACATTTTAAAAAAAATTCTAGCTCCCAAAGGGCACATGCTAGCAAATTAAAACTAAAACCAAATTATATAACTTTTTATTCCCTATCGAAAAGTATTCTAAGTATTTCTTCGAATTTTACTTCAGAAAGTAGTATTCTGCATATTATCGAAATCCCATGTTATTGCCCTATATCAACCAAGCAAACGAACACCCTGTATATATATTGATGTACAAATTACCGAAGTTAAATTATAACAAAAAATTACAAATAATTAATTATTAATAATTAACGTTAACTTAGTAGTTAATAAAATTACATAAAAGATGAATTCCGTTAATTACTAATAATATATTAAATATTAACAGTTGACTATTTTTCCAAATTAATTAATTATTGTATTTCAAATATGAAAATAATGTTAAACATATCGTATAATAAAAAATACAAAATTACAAAAATAAATAAACAAAATGTATTTTTAAACGCAATGGAAAAAAAAATGACGTAATTGTAATAACAATAATAATTCGAATTAATAATAATTTAATAATTTTTTTAAATTAAATAATACATACGTACACATATAATATTAATCCAACTAATTCATAAACACAACAAATTGGAATAAAATAACATCAAACAAGGAGTAAAAAAATAAAACAAAACCCAAAAAAGCCACTCTTATTTAACAAATGAATGACGAACAAATGCACGAAAAGAAAAACAAGTATATGTAACAAAACACAAAATCGGGGAGAGATATAACAAGCGAAACAGAACAATGTTGTAAAACTAAACGAAAAACTTCTTTTAAGATATAAACATAGAAAATATCAAAGGTATACACAACAAATGAGTGTGTGTATGAATGTGTGTGTGTGTGTGTGTGAGAAAATATATAATTTCGTGTTATTTTAAGGTTAGAACTTAAAATAGCTAACCGAGTATATCATAAAAGTCCCGTCAATAATGAAGTTGGCGCCGAGCCAACAAAAACAAAAAAACTAAACGTTAAAAGAAAAGACAACCCAAATTATAAACGGTTATTTTTGTAGCAATTAAAAAAAAGATTTCACAATTAGGTGATGCTTTTTTCGAGACACAGAACAGTTTTAAACATTGATAATATTTAACAATAATTGTGTTTTATTGATGAAATTAAATCAACAAATTGATTGTTATTGTCGTAAATAAATCTGAGAAAAAACAAATCAAATTATAGTTATTTTTGTATCAATTAAAAAAAGTTCCTCGAAACAAAACACTTTTAAACATTGATAAAATTTAGCAATAATTGTATTTTATTTTCAAAATTAAATTAACAAATGGATATATGTTATTGTCGTAAATAAATTTGACAAAAAAAAATATTTTTTTTAACAAAACCTAAAGTCAAATAAAAAAATTTAAATAAATTTTACGCTTTTTTTATTTTTAGTTAAAAGTGCTTTTATATAGCTTCTTTTGTTTTAAATAAAGTCATTATTAATACTAACCACTTTTAATAGTTCAAAATCTAAATATTATATTTAAAGTTTGCATTTGATATTTCAAGTAAAGTACCGATACTATTAAGACAATTTTTGTCGTTGATAAAATGATTATTTTTACAATAATTTTAAACAAAACAAAAACTATTAAATGTTGATTAAGAACTGTATAAAAATGAAGAAAAAATCTAAAAACTGAAGATTAAATAAAACATGTACTTGAAAATAAACAAAAACTTTACTATTAAAATTAATAGTATTACGTCGTTGTAATTCGTGATCAGATGTCAGTAATACGCGGTGCGTCATTTATTTTATAGTGCTATGTTACGTACAATCAGAGAATATAACAAACAAACCATGATAGTAGTATTAAAATACTAGAGCCTGTATTCTCACCTCACTTTTAAGTGTTTTTTATCAAAATTACTTTTGACGTTTACTTAAAATTAATTGCTTATAAAGCAATTTTAATCAGTTCACTTGAATTTTACAATATTAGATAGATTCAAAATAAAAATACTATTCCATTTGATACGAGTAAAAATTTATTTTCAAGCAAAAAATAAAGAATGAGGCTATTTATACATACGGTATGTATATGCAATTGGCTATTTATACATACTAAAAAAAAACCTAAATCAACCTACTAACCTAACCTACCCTAAATAGCCAATTACGTAAAAATACTGTATGTATAAATAGTCAATTGCGTATACATACCGTATGTATAAATAGCCACTTTCAAAAATAAAAGCATTTTTTCATAAATAAAAGAGGTGGACATACGGGCCTACATTTTTTTCGTGTATGAAATAATATTGTGTAGAAGAAAATTCAATAACTCAAAATTAATCGTCTATACAGACTGTCTGTCCCAATTAATATATGAATGTTTTGTTTAATTGAGGAATCATAATATTGTAAGACTGTGTTTGTTTTTTATCTTCTCCAACTGTACTGTAATTATTTAAAGACACTGTTTTGTCACTTTATTTTTCTGAGTGAATACACACACACACACACACACACACACACACACACACACACACGCACACACACACACACACGCACACACACGCACACACACGCACACACACACACACACACACACACACAAACACACACAAACACACACACACACACACAAACACACACACACAAATAAATCTACACGTGATGTCAAAAATATACATCGAACAAATCTCTGAATGAGTTTTATTTTTAGTTTTACCTTTACACACAATTTTCTAGTTCTCCACAACTCGTCGTATCTTTATTTATTTCAATTTTATATTCATGTTTTTACGCACACACACATTTACGTATTACATACTAATCCATATTAGAGTAATTCAATTTAGATTTTTACTATTTTATATGTATAAGAAATTGCGTAATTTTTTTTTATTTTTTTTTTCCTCAAAATTTAACAATAAATTTACCACACACACACACACGGAAACTTATTATAATTACTGAAAAAGAAAATAGTTAATAGTTAAAAAATTTCAAAGTTTTTAAAAGTTCAATATCACATCGAACCAGCCAAGCTGGAAATAAAGAAAACGTCAATTTATGCTAAAAAAAAAACGCGTAATTAATGACGAACATTCGCAATAGCATTCCCAACTCAATAACTAAGTTGAGTTAATTAATCCTACATGATATAACAGCCATGTTCTAGATTTCATAGCTACATAATTATTTTCCATACGATATAGTTTTAAAAATAAAATCGATATAATGTGAAAGTTTCCAAGTAGTAGAAATAGAAGAGCATGCATTATGAATGTGGATGAAGCAAAACTTGCTTGTTTGGATAAGGAAGTTTACAGGAAACTGATTTCAGAATAATGGAAATGTATGTATTAAAAATTAAAAAAAATGAATATACCTTTTTACTTTTTCCGTTTGCAAAGTGCTCCTCTGAACCGGCTTCAATGCTAAGCTATCCGGTCTTACAATCTCGGTAGTTTCCGATACAATTCGTTCGGAAATCTGTGTCCGTATCGAAGCAGATGAAGTAGTAACATTAACCTCTTCGGCTAGGGAAGCCGAAGAACTTTTTCGTGACATGGTATGCGTTGTTGTTTCGGATTTAATTTCCGTATTAGATGATGCTGTTGTAGCAACACGATAAACTTTAAACGGTCCAGATTGTCGACGTTCGATTTGCGATAGACGACGAAGTTTAGCTGGAATCTGATCGGTGGATGATAGTTGAAGTTTGATGAGTTTTTTCTGTTCTCTTAGAGCATTCTTACGATCGCGGGCTGCTTGTTTGTGAACCTGTTTCAACCTAAAATAGATGTTAAGAGATCATTCTGATACCTAGTACAATAATCTACATCAATAATTAATGAAAAATGTGTGAAGGTGAAGAAGTTATAATTATAACAACCCACAAATATAGCTAGATTATCACTTTTGTTTAAAATATAGTTGCTTTAAAAAATTACCAACCTTTGCATTTCGTGTCTTTCTTGTTCTAGTTTTATCAGCAATCCTCTTTGTCTCTTTTTTATCATAGTAACATCATTTATTTGCCCATTTTTACGATATTCCCTAAAAAAATCATTAATTAATAAATCTACGAAATAACTAAACAGATACAATCTTTAGTCGATATTATCATAAATATTACTAATAGAATACGAAATAAATTAACTAGAAACTTACTATTTTAAAAACAATTAAAAGTAATAATAAACAAAACACTAATTGTTTACATAATCATTATGCATTTAAAATATAACAAAACTTGTAAACAAAATAATATACAGGATGATTCATTTTCCTTGTTCAGTTACGAAAAACTTTTTATTACGTCTAGTTTTAAATTGTACAACAATTTTTCCAAAGAAGCCCGTTTGAAATTTTCCGTAACAAATAATTTATTATTTTAATCGCAAAAAAAAATGTAATGTGTAGGTATCTTACATACTTTTTTTGAATCTCCAACCAGGCTAATTCGCCTTTGGTTTTATCGCAAAGGGCCTTATCTCGTAGTTTTAAAACTTCTTTAAAATACTCTAACCGCAAATCTTCATCTTGTATCAGTCGATCAAACTGCAACGTAGAAAATAAATTACATATTTAGAAAGGAAAAAAAATGGTGTTATTAATGTTTTATTAAGTTAAACAAAGTAAAAACACGTGCTAAAATTATTTGAATTTGCTGATAAGACGCGATTATATATCATATTTATAAATTACTGTCATAGGCGTAGGCGGAAAATATTTAATTTGGCATTATATTTTTTATATTTATTTCAAGTTTGCTTACATTATTTTTTTTAGTTAAATTCAATTCATATATTTTACAAATGCTTCGGAAAAATTTTTTCTTCATCAAATATAAATTGAATATCAAAAACTTTTAGTTAATTTATTTAATTAATTATAATTTTCACGTGAAAGTTTATTTAAAGATTATTTTTAATTTTGTGATTTTTTTCTCGAAATCTTTAAACAATGCTAAAAAGTCGGTTGTATAAAACTTTGTTAAATTAACTGTCTCATTAATTTGTTAACAGACCAATAAATAAGGTACTTCAAAGTTAACAATATTATTATCTTACAAGTAGAAGAACTTTTTTTACATAGTTACTTAAATAATATTGTGTAAATATTACTAAAACATTTTTTTTTACAATAAAATTTGAGTATTACTAAAAATTAGTTCGTGTTTACATTTTGATAGTAAATCAATAATAACAAAAGATAACCGATTAAATAAATATTTGTACATGTTTCAAAAAAAAAATTATAATGGAAACTATTTCATAATATTGACACAAATAAAATAATCGATAATAATTCTTCGAATTGTTTAATGTAATTATTATAATAATTAGAAATATCAATACAATATTTCACTATAAAGCAAATGTTTTTTTATTGAAAATCTTATTTAACTTTAACCTAATTAATTAATTAAATAATTATAGTGAATTAACTTAATTTGATATTTCTTATATTATTATCTAATTCGTTAATTAATTAATTAATATTGCATTGGCATCCAGATAGCTGAAGAGAGAAACAAATAAACAGACAGTTAATAAAAACGTGTTAAAATACTTACCATTTTTAAAGAAGTCGTTGCATAGGGATTTCTTGGCGTTAGAACATTTTCATCCGATTTCGAAACAATACTCGCGATTGTATTCGAGACATTATCATTTTCGGGGACAATATGCGAGAAATTAATATCATTTGATGAACAAATAGATGATTGATTTAAATCGTCATTTAAATGATTGGTCGATGCATCACCGCAACCACGTTGAAAATTTATCGATGAAAACTGATTACGTTCGATTGCTTTATCAATTGGTAATCCGTTCATTTCCGTATTAACAGTTTCAAATGATTTTCCATCAGCTTCGATATTTTCTTTGTCTTCAATACCGAAGAGACTCTGAAGATAATTAAAAAATAATTTAAATTTATTTTTAAAATTGTTAAACAAAAATTGTATATACCGGGTGTTCGTTCGTTAAGTTCGTATGGGCGTTTAACATGCAATTTCGATAATTTGCGATAATACTTCTTTTTCCAGTTAAATTCGGAGGAATATTTAGAATACTTTTCGATAGAGCATAAAAAGTTCTATAATTTGGTTTTAGTTTTAATTTGCTAGCATGTGCCGTTTGGGCGCTAGAATTTTTTTTTATTTATTGATTTTTATTTTTTTCTCAAAAACTATGAGGTGTATACGAAAATAAGCATGATATGGAAAAATGCGGAACATTAAGTACTATAATTTGCTCAAAAAATTCTGAAAAAATTCAGTAAAATAGAGAAAAAAAATAGCTAAATAATAGCTAAGTAACTTTTTTCTAACTCATTCTTGTTTGACAGAAAAAATTATAGAAAATTTTAGAAAACATTTTAGAATTTTCAATAATTTTTCCTGCCAAACCATATGAGTTAGAAAAAAAGTTACTTAGCTATTATGCAGCTAATTTTTTCAAATTTTTTTGAGCAAATTTTGAAGTCTTATTTTGAAAAAAAAAATTCTACTAAACGATGCAACCTAGAATAATGGTTTCTTCACTCAATTATAGTACTCAATGTTCCGAATTTTTCCATACCATGCTTATTTTCCTACACCTCATAGTTTTTGAGAAAAAAAATAAAAATTAATATATAAAAAAAAAATTCTAGCGCCCAAACGGTACATGCTAGCAAATTAAAACTAAAACCAAATTATAGAACGTTTTATGCTCTATCGAAAAGTATTCTAAGTATTCCTCCGAATTTAACTCGAGAAAGAAGTATATCGCAAATTATCGAAATTGCATGTTAAACGCCCATACGAACTTAATGAACGAACACCCGGTATATAATTGTATATATAAGTATGGCTTAGCCATTATATCAGAAGACTCACATCAAGCAAAAAAAATATAAAACGTTTAAGAATTTGATAAATTATTATACTTAAATATGTTATTTACCGAGTATGTATTTATTTATGTAATAATATTGAAAAATATTAATAATATTCTATAATTATTCTTACCCGAAAAAAGTGTAAATCTTCTGATATAATAGACAAACCATAGAAATATAGGCCCGTATTCTCACCTCATTTATAAAAGTGATTTTTGCCAAAAGTGCTTTTGGCGTTTACTTAAAATTATTTAATAAGCACTTTATAATAGTTTATTTAAACTTTATAATACCAAATATAATAAAAACAGAAGCAGAAAGTTATTTTGAAATTAATGATAAAAGCACTTTTTCACGAAAAAGTCAGGTGAGAATACGGGCCATAATATTTTTCCTAGTACTTTAGAATTATATTTAAATTTAATTAATTTAAATTATACCAACCTTATCAACTGCAACAATTTGTTGTAAAGATCTATTAAACGAATTTAGTAAATGTACTTCAGCTTGAAATGTCAAATGTATCTGATTTGAATTAACCTAAAAATAAAAAAAACGTTAAAAATCCTAAATTAGTTACCAGAACCATTTTAGATCAAAAATATTCTAGTAATGACCTAATAACGTACCTTTTGTTCTTTGAAACTATTCTCCTTTTCAATTCGCAAATTTATCGACGGTATCGATAAATTTGGAATGTTTGATGTTTGTAAAACATTTTCCGAATTTTTCGTATTCGTTTTCGGCATTTTTACTGTCATTTTATCATTGAAATCTGGACGATTTATTGCTTGTAATGATTTCAATAAATCATCATTAATTTCAACGCGGTTCTCACTAGTTACTGATACAGATGGTATATTTTCACTTAATGACGATGATTTACTAGTTGACGGTTCGTTATTATTATTCGGTATTGTTGATGATTTATTACTTTTATTATCGTTTTGTAATGATTTTATTTCCGATCCAGTTAAGTTTGTTCTTATATTTGACGAATTTACTGATGGTATATTATCTATAAGATCATTTAATGATGATGACTTACTAGTTGATGGTTCATTAGTATTTGATGTCACCGATTTATCATTTTTCGATGATTTTATTTCAGATGCACTCATCGGATTTGACGGAATATTTTCTTTAATTTCGCTTAATGATTTACTTGTTGACGGAACATTATTTAATGACTTTCCATCATTTTCCAATGCACTTACAATTGTTCTGCTAGTTTTTAATTGTGAATCACTTTTAATCGCCGAGTACTGATTTAAAATATCTGATTCACTGATCGATTTAATTTTGATTAAATTATCTGCAAATAAATTTTTCTCGCGAAGAAAATTTCCATTATCAGTGATAATTTTCGCCAAACTTAAATGATTCGTTGTCGATGAATTGAAATCGTCCGAATAAGAATTATTCAGACTATCGGATTTACTACGCGATTTAATTTTGGAATAATGCGATAATATACTGTCAATATCTGACGGATATGAACGTCTTGAGTTTTTCTCACTAGAATTTAACGATAATTTGGTTAAATCGATTTTGTAATCGGGACGGATTAAATTTTTAACCGCTGAGCCGGTATCAGTCTTATCCCGATCAGATTTCTCTGATGAAACAGTTTTAATCGATACGTCAGGGTTTAGTTCTGATGATGATTTTCTTTCTAACTTATCAGTCTTATTTATTTTATTAGAAAATTCCTGTGATTTACAGTCGGATATATTTGATGATACGTCTGAAGTTTTTACAGATCCTGATTTATTTGATTTAGGTTTCAAACTAACGAAATCGTTATTTGTAAAATTATCATCGAGTTTCATACGTTCAAATGTTATATTTTTTAGGTTTTTCAAATATTCGGATTTAGCATCTTCAAATTGTTTTTGAATTCGTTCCGAATATTCAGATTTATCACTAATATGTCCATTTTGTTCTTTCGTATGTAGTTTAACATTTTTTAACTGTTCCAAATGCATAAATTTATCCGATAAATTCTGTTCTTCTTCGGAAATTTCTGGAATATTTTTCGTTGTATCCGAATCACTAGATTCGACTGGAAATAATATTTTACTAGTTTTCGTTTTGATTGTTTCATTTTTTTGTTGTTGTTTCGAATAATTTGATTTATTATTAATTTCTAGGGAATGATGTAGTTCTTCTGGTGTTTTTAAAGTTGGTACTGATGTATATAATCTTCGTCTGCATTTGTGCGAAATAAACGTTTTTAATTCGCCATTTTGTGGTGAAAATATTTGCGAGTTCTTTCTATCACTCTCTTTATTAATAACATTAATTTTATCACTTTTATTATCACTATTCATCGCGCACTGTACCGAAACGTTCACTTTCTTATCACTGGTTTGATCATTCTGTTGCGTCTGAATTGATATATCTCTAGCTTCTTTCGTATTTTCAGGAAGTGATTCTTTTAAGGGTGGTGGTTCTTGAATAAAATTACGTTTCGTCTCAATTTCTAATTTTTTACGTACGGCGGAAATGAAATTATACGGATAGGGAAGTGTTGGCGCTGGTTGTAACCAAAATGGCGTTGTATCAGTTTCAATTTTTTTAAACGATTCATTATTTACCGCAGTTGTACTCGAGTTTAAAATACTGTTTTCTAATTTCTGTTTAATGTCGTTGATTTCTTTCACGATATCTTTATTAATTTCCGATGAATTTTTCATATCTTTTTCGGGTTCAAATTGATTATTTTGTAATAATGATTTTTTACGTAGTTGATTTTCACTTATTAATGGTGAATTTGGTGGATTATCTAAAGATGTATTAGTTTTATTTAGTGATGTTACTGATTGTTTTTCTTTTAATTTCGATGTGGAATTAATTTTGGTCGCAGATGGAATGTTCTCGATTTGTGATTGTAATAATGATTTTTTAGGTAGTTGATTTTCACTTATTAATGGTGAATTTGGTGGATTATCTAAAAATGTATTAGTTTTATTTAGTGATGTTACTAATTGTTTTTCTTTTAATTTCGATGTGGAATTAATTTTGGTCGCATATGGAATGTTCTCGATTTGTGCTTGTAATAATGATTTTTTAGGTAGTTGATTTTCACTTATTAATGGTAAATTTGGTGGATTATCTAAAGATGTATTAGTTTTATTTAGTGATGTTACTAATTGTTTTTCTTTTAATTTCGATGTGGAATTAATTTTGTTCGCAGATGGAATGTTCTCGATTTGTGTTTGTAATGCTTTTGGTGCTTCGATAGGTTGATTCTGGTCCTATATCATAAAAACAATTATAAATAAAACTTTTTATTATTCATAGATAAAAGCATAAAAGAAAAATAACTGCTGTGGAAATGAAATTTTTACGTGGGGTATGTGGTGTAACTAGGAGAAATCGGGTACGAAATAGGTTAGTGTAAGATGAGTGTGAAATTGAAGAAAAATGTTGTAGCAAAAGTTGGTGTTAGTTAGTTAAAATGGTTCGGACAGCTTGAGCAAATGTCTAATGAACGTTTTGTTAAATTTATATGAATGATTTTGAAGCTATACGTTTGCGTAGACGTCCGATGAGTAATTGGAGTAGTATGATTGAGAGTGTTTTGCGTAAACGAAAGTTTCCAAGTAGCAAAAATAAAGAGCATGAGCAAGAGGAATTATGAATGTGCATGAAGCTAAAGTTGCTTGTCTGAATAGGGATGTTTAGAAGAAACTGATTTCAGCATAGTAGAAAGAATTTATGCCACACCCTTTTAGATATATGGTGTGATTGTGTATGTATGTACATATTTGGTATTAAAAGTAACGTCGTTACACTTATGCAATTTATTTTTCATTTTAATTTTGTGGGGTAAGTTATGGTAATATTCTCAGTATAAATTATCAAAACTAATTTAAACATAACTACATTTATGTAATTTTAACTTAATTTAATTTTAAATTAATTAAATTAATAAATAAATCACTCGGTTATGTTTCAAAATATTTAATTCTTTCTCAATACGTATTTCGGCTTTAACGTATTTATGTAATTTATGTATTTAAAAGTTATTATTATCATTATTATCGTGGAATATACTAGTTTTATTTTTACTAATTCTTCTTTGGATGATGCAAATAAACTGACACGAGAAAATAAATCTATAAATATATGAGAAACAGCTTACCTTAGTTGTAGATTTCTTTTTATCTCGTAAATTTAATTCCCGACTAACAGATCTACTTCGCCGTTGTCGAAATTCCACCAAGTATAAATCAGTTTTCGATTTATTTAGATCACGACTGAAAGATCTAGGTCGAAATTTTCTTTGCGATTGACTAACTTTACTATTTACAAATTGAACAGCAATTGACTTAGACTTTCCAGCACTAGTTTTCTTAACATTTTCATTAACCAATCGTAGCGACTTCTCCCTTAATTCCAGCAGCTTTTGTTTACGTATTTCTACCGTGTCCTTCTTTAATTGTTCCTCCTGCTGTTTTTCTTTGCGCATCTGTTTCTGTTTCTTGATAAAATCGCGCGCCGTTTTCGGATCGTAATTCTTCACTTTGACTTTCGAATCATCTTTGTCTAAGTTTGGTTCGGATTTTCGTAAACTTTTTGGAGATAAGACATTTTTGGTCGGGCTCAATTTTGCGGTTTTAATAGTATATGGTTTTACATCTTTTGTTGGACTATGTTTTAGTTTTGTTTTTGTATCATTATCAGACACATTTAAATTGTTAGATTTTGTTTCAATTTCCGGCACATTTATATTTATAATCGTTTGTTGATTTTTAATTATATTCGAATTAATCAATGTTTCTATTTCAGTTTTTAGTTGCTCAATTTCTTTACGAGCAACACCAATTTTATCGGACTTGTTTGCAGAATTTACTGACATTTTCTTTTCGTCTATATTTCACATTTTCTAAAAAAATAATAACCTAAAACAATTTAATATTGTTTAAGACTTTAATGTAACTTTTTTGTTTAGAACATATTGTTATATAAAGTGGAAAAACAGCTTTGACGTAGTCAATAAAATAAATAAATAATTAAAAATATATGCAACGTTAATTACGTAAAAATTAAATAAATTTGAACATAAAAGTGTTTAAGGTTAGGTAATAAAAAAAAAAATAATAATTACTTTATTCAAATGACATTGCAGTAAATAATAAATATTATTTAAACATTATCATGCAAATTATTTATTAAAATTAATGCGATAACTTTAAGCTGATATAATTTACGTTAGCACATTTTAATTTCTTAGGTTAAAAATCACAAACAAAGTATAATAAGCAATTTAAAGAAATATTATAAGCAGTAATAATAAATACTTACATTTAGCTTTCAATAATTATTCTCACAGAATACAAGTAATTCTTAAAAACAAAAAAAAAACTCAAAACAAAATAAAATTATATCAAACTTATTTTATTATGTTATGCTAAGTTTTATTGGGCAACATATTTTCATAACTAGTAGTAACGTACAATATATAAATATTATTTTAGTTTAATTACTTTCTAATAAATAAATATCACAAAAATTAGCGAACTTATTAAAAATTCAAACGTTTGGAATGACAAGTATGACAGTTATAACTGAAAATCGCTAGAGACCTCATGCGACAAATATGCCAACTAATATATGATTTCCCAACGGTTAAATTAATAAAAAAAATACTAATTTTGTTAAAATAAAATAATAACAATTTAAATTATAATATAATTTAATAAATAAATTATTTCACATATGTTGTTACAACGTTATCTCATATGACTGGGGTTTCGAAATTGTCTATACCATGTGTCAGTATATTCATGGTATATCCTTATATTTATGATATACCTTCCTTGCCTATGGTATATTCCGTAAACTACTATCGTATATGCTGCTAACGAATTTGTGTAATAAAACATTTCTTTCTAAATTGTAACTCCAGTTCACTAAGAATATTATTATTATTTAGATTATTTTTCAAAATGTATTATTTCGGTGTAATTTGTCGATTATGTATGGGAAGTAACAACGTATCATTAACCTTAAATACTATAGATGGAAGAGAAATATCAATCTTTGATAAAATTAAAACATTATTACCAGATATTGTAAGTGAAATTATCATATTTATATGTTTGCAATATTAATTTTAATTATATTTTATTTTTATAATAGAAGATGATAGAGAATGAAGAGCTACCGAAATATGTTTGCGTCGATTGTTATATTCAGTTGAACCAATTTTATGATTTTCGAAATAAATGTAAGAAAACAAGTGACCAATTAGATTATTACTTAAGATTATTAAAAAATGATCGTAAATCTGAAAATCAAATCGAATTAGATGAAAATGAAACAGAATTAGATGTAATTGAAATAGAAGGGTATGATGACAATGAAACAGAATTAGATGTAATTGAAATAGAAGGGTATGATGACAATGAAACAAGTGATGAAGAAAATTGTGTAAATGCAACTAGTTACACTGAAATGAAAAACATAATAAGAATAACAGATAAAAATAATAAAGACAGACGTGAAAAAATTATTGAAATGATAGTTAATAATCCAGAAACAACTGAATTTTCCTTCACTCATTCGCAAAACAAGAAAATTGATTTCATTAAGGACCTTGTAGATAATACGTTTTATTGTAAATACTGTTGTAAACATTTTGATAACGTAACGACGTTAATAAATCATGTAACAGTACATCTTGTCGATAAATATCAGTGTAACGCATGTAATTTTGAAACTTTGAATAGTGATAGTTTAAGGAAGCACATACTGTCTTTTCATCAAAATCAGAGTGTAATGAAGGAGTGTAACGATGAAATTAAACGAGCGAATAAAATAACAACTGAAAAACAGAAACAATTAACAAAAATGTTAAATTCTAATCGTAACAGGACTGAATACACTTTTGAATCCTGTGAGTTTATTTGCGATAACAGAAATAATCTGTTTTTGTGTAACGTTTGTAAAACAGCAGTTCAACATAAAAATGGATTAATGCAACATATGCAAATTCATTTCGGTGAAACATACAAATGTAGTCGTTGTGATTATTCATGTAAAAGAAAAGATAATTTACGAAATCACGTACTGAGACGTCATGTTAATATTGGGAGAAATTTAGAATGTGAATTTTGTAAAAAAAAATACCGCTTACCGGAGGACATTCAAAAACATAAAATAAAGGTACATGGGTCCAAATTGAAAACTATTGAATGTAGTGCTCAACCAAATGCAAGTCAAATGGAAACGGAAAATTTAGTTAGTAATTCTACCAAATTATCAACATCTGATCCCGGAAAAAAATTCGAACAATTGGCAATTGAAATCGAGTCGGATGAATCGTTGAAGCAAATTATGAATAAATATATTAGCGAAAATGAAAAAGATAGTATTGAAAAAGAAATAGTTAGAGTGAATCAAAATAATGATAAAAACCGCGAAAACATTACAGAAATGATACTTAATTATCCCAAAATGACCGAATTTTCCTTAAATGATCCATTAAATTCGAATAAAAAAATTGATTTCACTAAGGACATTACAAATAATGTATTTTTTTGTAAAATCTGTTGTAAATTTTTTGATAATGTAACTATGCTAATCGATCATTTAACAATGCATTTTTGTGATACGTATCACTGTAATATATGTGATTTTGAAACGCTGACTAGCGATAGCTTTAAGAAGCACAAGTTATCTTATCAAGTAAATTACAATGTGATAAAAGAGTATAGCGATGAATTTAACCGAGTGAATATAATCAATAATGACAAACGAAGACAATTATTAGATATGATAAATAATCCGAATTCTATTGAGTTCATTTTTGAATCGTATGAGTTTACTTGTAATAAAAATACGAATGTGTTTTTGTGTAAAGTTTGTGATATATATGTTCAAACTAAATCTGCATTAGCGTATCATATGCAAATTCATTTCTTTCAAAAATATAATTGTAGTCGTTGCGAGTCGATTCATAGTAGAAAAGCTTCATTTCGGTCTCATGTATATAAATTTCATATTGATGGCATGAAACAGTTAGAATGTGATATTTGTAAAAAAACATACAAATTACCGGATGAACTTTCAAAACATAAAGAAAACGAACATCTGTTCGAAAATGTAACAAATCATCAAATAGTTTGTGAAAAATTAAATGCTAATCAATCTAACAATACTTTCGTTACTGATTTACCAAATTCATCAAAAAATAATTACGAATTTATTGGTATTAAAACTGAGCGTATCGACGAAAACTTTGATGAGAACCGCTTGAAACAAATAAACAATTTAGAACAAATTAGAAATGAAGATAGAGCTGCTGACGAAGTTGAAAATGATAACATGGAATGGACAGAAAATTTAAAAGAAAATCAACTTGGAAACAACGTGACAAAAATTAATTTAAAACAAGTTCAAAATGAAGAAAAAGAGGTTGACGAATCGGAAAGTGATAATAGGGAAAAAATAGAATTAAAAACATCAGACACATCCGTATCAGAAAATTTGAAAGAAACTCTACCGGAAGACAACGTAGAAGAAACTAATTTACAACAAGTTCAAAATGAAGAAAAAGTGTTTGATGAAACTGAAAATATGAAAAGAATAGAATTAAAAACATCAGGCACATCCACAGAAAATTTGAAAGAAAATCTAGCAGAAGACAACTTGGAACAAACTATTAATGAGGAAAGAGCTGTTAATGTAATTGAAGATGATAACATGGAATGGACAGAATCAACATCAGAGAATTTAAAAGAAAATCTCCTTGGAAACAACGTGACAAAAATTAATTTAAAACAAGTTATAAATGAGGAAAAAGTGTTTGATGAAACTGAAAATGATAATATGAAAAGAATAGAATTAAAAACATCAGGCACATCAACATTAGAAAATTTGAAAGAAAATCTAGCAGAAGACAACGTGAAACAAACTATTAATGAGGAAAGAGCTGCTAATGTAATTGAAGATGATAACATGGAATGGACAGAATCAACATCAGAGAATTTAAAAGAAAATCTCCTTGGAAACAACGTGACAAAAATTAATTTAAAACAATTTATAAATGAGGAAAAAGTGTGTGATGAAACTGAAAATGATAATATGAAAAGAATAGAATTAAAAACATCAGGCACATCCACATTAAAAAAATTTAAAGAAAATCTACAGGACGACAACGTGAAACAAATTAATTTAAAACAAGTTCAAAATGAAGAAAAAAAGTTTGATGAAACTGAAAATGATAATATGAAAAGAATACAATTAAAAACATCAGGCACGTCTACATTAGAAAATTTGAAAGAAAATCTAGCAGAAGACAACTTGGAACAAACTATTAATGAAGAAAGATCTGTCGACGTAATTGAAGATAACATAGAATGGACAAAATCAACATCAGACACATGCACATCAGAGAATTTAAAAGAAAATCTACTTGGAAACAATGTCACAAAAATTAATTTAAAACAAGTTCAAAATGATGAAAAAGTGGTTGACGAATCTGAAAGTGATAATAGGGTAAGAATGGAATCAAAAACATCAGAAAATTTGAAAGAAAATCTAGCGGAAAGAAAGAAAAGAAAAGAAAAAGAGGATGATGAAACTGAAAATGATAATATGAAAAGAATAAAATTAAAAACATCAAACACATCCACATTAGAAACTTTTAAAGAAAATTTAGCGGAAGAAAACTTGGAACAAACTATTAATGAAGAAAGATCTGTTGACGTAATTGAAGATGATAATTAGAATAGACAAAATCTGACACATCCACATCAGAGTATTTAAAAGAAAATCTACCAGAAAACAACTTGAAACAAATTAATTTCAAACAAATCGTGTATGAAGAAAAAAATGATAAAGAAGTTAAAAATGATAATATTGAAAGAGCCGAATCAGAAAATTTAAATGAAAATTCACCGGAAACAAGTTTAGAACGAATTACGAATGAAAAAAAAATGTTGTCGAAGAAACAACAGCCACATCAAAATCAAAAAATACCGAATAAAGTTAAATAAATAATGATGAAATCGTACACTATCAAAATGAAAAACAATAACTGAATTCGCCTGTACACTAAAAATATCTAAAATTATTGCTGGACAAATAGAAAGTTGTTATTGTCAATTTACGTTATCATTTTTTGTATCAGGTGGTGATAGAATATAAGTTTGCAATATTTGTTTTATAATACATTTACAACATTATACATAACGAACTTGTGAAATATCAAAGTATATCTAATTTAAAAAAAATTATTCATAATTATATAACATTTATTAGAATTTAATGTTTATGTTTCGTATTTAATATTGTATTTTTACCAATATATTAGTATAATTTTTATAAATATGTTTTATTTCAATTAATTTTGCATTTCCATACAGTTTGCACATATTTTGATAGTGTAACTACGACTTTTGTAAATGTCATTTTCTTGATTTTTATGTATTAATACATAACCTCAAAAAGCGCACGCTGCATCATTAATCTTTGTTTTTAAATTAAGAAGAAAATGACATCATTAATAACTAATAATAACAATATTATAATATGTACTGATCGAAAAATATTGCGTTTCAATAACGAAACTAAAAATATCAGTGAAATAGAAATTCCGGAAATTCATCTACCAGACAATCTGACAAAAAATCAACAAGAAGCATTAAAAAACGAAAAACCTTGTATTATTTCGTCAACATTTTCAAAAACTGGTGAATATTTTTCGATTTGTACATTAAATAAACAATTGGTTGTGTATGACAGTGAGTTTAAAGTGATTAAGAATATTGTTGTACAAAGGGCCGCAAGTAAAGTTAAATTTACACCGTCTAATGACATTATCGTTGCTGACAAAACGGGTGATGTGTATTTATTTAAACTTAAAAGTGATCATAACGAATCGGAACCATTGCTAGGACATTTAAGCATGTTATTAGATAGTGTAGTAAGTGATAGCGAAAAATATATTATTACTTGCGATAGAGATGAGAAAATACGTGTATCCAGTTTTCCTAACAGTTATAATATTGTAAGTTTTTGTTTGGGACACGAAGAATTTGTTCTAAATTTGGAATTTTTAAATTCCGATATACTTGTTTCATCATCTGGTGATGGAACTGTAAGATTTTGGAATTATTTATCAGGGAAACAGTTAAAAATTATTAATACCAACGATTATATTAAAGATAAAAGTTTAGTGGAAAAATTTTCCGAATTTATGGACACGGAAACGGTTGAAGTTAGTTCTTTGCCTATTACCAATTTAAAACTACAAAAATTTGAAAATTTTACCGTCATTTTCGTTTCATTGTATAATTTTAATGCGATACAAATTTATAAAGTTTCAAATAATTTAGATATTGAATTAATGCAATTACTAAATGTAGAACAATTAATTGCATTCGATGTATCGGATAAATTATATATTTTAACAAATAAAGGAATTTATATTTATGAAATGTGCAATGATAAACTATATGAGTTGCAAGAAAATGTCGATCTAGAACAATTTTATCAAAAATACAAAGATATTTTTAAAAATGTATCTTTAGAGAGTATTTCTGTTTTGTATAAACGAAAATATGATAATGTACTGGAATATCAAGAGCGGAAAAAGTTAAGAATTGAAAATTTGAAAAAATAAATTATATATACTTAATTATAAATGCCTAATTTTACTTTTAATTTTGTCTATTACTTAATATACTTAACGGATTTCATTGTTTTTAAAACACTTTTCAGATTAATTTGTTATAAATTATTGCATAAGTAATTAGTAATGACAGCAACAATAAATTATTAAAACCATATTTTGTTAGATAAAACTATCTTACATATTTGTTATTTTTGTATATTGTATAATAATACTTACCTGTAAGTGCACAATAAAAGTATTTTTTAAATAAAACAAGAATGTTTGTTTAATTTGTAAATGTTTTCGAGTCTAAATTTACCCTTTTCGGACAACAGATTTTTCAACAGTTGAATTATGAAAGAGTACTGGAAGAATAGAAAGAAGGAAGAAAAACAATCATGAGAAGTTATTTCGCGAGGTCCATAATCGACCAAAATCGAAGAAAATATTTCAAAATTATAATTTTTGAAATTTACGCCCTTTGTAAATTCAGTAATTTCGAAAATTGTATTTAATTTTTTTGTACTTACCTTAAAGTTTGAAGCACACAATTTTTAGTTACTCAAATGACTTAGAAATGTTCAAATATGTTGATTTGTTAAATTTAATTTTAATTTGTTTTTTTATTAATTTGTCCTTATATGTCTTTACTAAATTTTAATTTTTTCTTAAACTAATCACATTAAAAGAAATATTAACAAACGTGAAAATCTTAAGTAGTTTAATAAAAATATAATGCATAACTATATTATATCGGAATCGTATCTTTCACTTTCGGTTCTTGCACCAACTGCACAAGATAATAAGCTTTGTATACTTCGTTCTTCGCCTGTACCATATACATAACCATTTGCCTGCAAACAAACAAAAAAGAATAAATTTACAATTAACTAGATTAGTTAACTTAAATCTTACTTTATCAATGGCATTTTTCAAATTAATCAGACTTTTATCGGAATAGACTTCTAGGGGAATAAAACTGACGAGACTGTAATCTTCAATTAATACAACAAGTGCTTTGTTTAATTTCTTATAGCGAGACGTAAATGGACCATCATTTAAAATATCTAACAGATATTCTAAATTCAAAACATCAGTATAAAAATCTATACCAAAATCTAATTCGGATGAATGTTCTTTCAATTGATCGGCCTGAAAACATAAATTCTTTTTTATTCATCGGAAATATGTTATATGACAGTTTTTATCATAAAACTCAGGGCTGATTGGAGTCGTCAATATTTTAAAGACGCTAGATTTTAATTTTAAGAAACAAGATAATAGTTTATGGAGAAAAATCATGCATCTTTTATATTTATTAATATTATAGTATAAAAAATATAAACCTATTTAGTAATAATATTATTCTTGTGTCGTGTTATAAACATAAAAACAAGTTCTGTAATATAGGCAATTACATGTGTACGGCTAATTTTCTTAAAAGTCAAAAATTGATGCAAAAAATGTCAGACATTAACTTAATTCCAATGATGAAACAATAAATAATTTTATTGCACAAATTAAAATTATTGTTTTTTTCTTACCTTACTCAATACATTAACATGAGGCAGAGCAATTTGTAGCATTGTCGACATTGACAATAATAATGTAGAAATAAATTTCGACGCATCGGAACAATAATGCGAATCGACCATATGAACAACACATAAATGATAACCCAGCTTTTCCAATTTACCAAAAATATTTCGAATCGATTTATGATGGGTAAACAATTCCACTTGACCCGGTAAATCAAATATTAGATAATTTTCATCTAAAGCGTTTAATTTCTCTAATAACCAGTCAAAATTCTCCTCGAGATATTCCATACAATACATTAATGCACCGTTTGGACCTAAATTCAAATTGTTCATAACATCCTCAACTGAAATTAGTTCCATAACATCTATACTCGGTTGATATGCCATATTTTCATTAGCAGGATCTAAATTTATTACTGCACATTTTCGATTCAATTTCGTTTTGTATAAATCGAAAGCTTTACAACAATATGTGGTTTTGCCTGCTCCAGGTGGGCCGATTACCATTTGTCCAAAAATCGACTTGATTACTTTTGGACGTTTAGCGGACTCCATTTTATATTAATCACACAATTTTCTAATATTTAAAAGTACGTTGAACCACTTTTAATTCGCGGTTTTTAAAACACAAAAATTAACCAAGTTTTAATAAAGAATAATCAATCCAGAAATCGACTTGGTTGGTCATTTTATATTAATTATACGACTTTTTAATATTTATAAGTACATCAGCGATCACACGAACCACTTCTGGTGTGTAGTTTTTCAAACAGAGAAATAAACAAAGTTTCCTATCGATATCAATTTGTTCAGCAAAAAATCGGGCCACGGCTTGTTCTTCAGGATTTTCAGCACCTAATACTGGCTTAACGGTATATACAGCTTCTGGTGTCTGTTCTAAATTGCTGACTTCTTCTTTGGTTACAATTAGAAATGATCCAGGTTTTTGGATCTGCGTTATGAATATTAATATTGTGTCGGAATGATCGGCATACACTATATCTGTCTCGGTACCATCAACTGTTACACAAATCGACTTGAAAAAGGTTGTATTCGTCTCGGATAATGATAATGCATCCATTAGTTTGACATAATCCATGATTTGATTGTGGGAATGTGCATCATTTGATCTGAAAAATGACAAAACAATAATAATAATAATTTATTTAGCAAAAAAGTGCTATATAAACAAAAGCATTTAAAAATATATACAAAATACATAAAATGTATAAGAGTAAACTATATTTTCTAAATAATTTTTTCTTAATCCTAACCTTAAACTACGTAATTTTGTAATTTTAATTTCATCAGATCACTTATTATCAATTAGTAATTTATTATAGACTATTATTTCTCAAGAAATAAACAAAATTTAGGTAAATCAAGATATTATAATAATTTCAAATTTGCACTGCAAATTTGTGTTTGTAATTTTGTGAATTCGCCAAACAAATTTTTTCCCAGACTACCAGACTACCAATGAAATTCCCTGGCTTTTCCAGGATCAACAAAATTCCCTGACTTTCCCCGGTTTTCCAGGTTTCTGACCATTCTGTATTATTACTACTTTGACTTCAAGGAAAAAGTAGTATAGCGTTTGGTACGGTGTCTGTAACATTTTCAAAAAAAAAAAAAAATTGTATAGAAATCCTTCATATAGTCTCTAGATGACGAATCTGAACTTAGTTTATGTGGGTGTATGGATGTGCGTCGTCAGCTCGCTCGCTCGCTCGGTCGTCAGACAAAATTTTGTGATCGCAACTCCTCCTAGACGGTTCCACCGATTATAATGAAATTTTCAGGATAAATTTGCCTAGTACCCAAGATGGTCATGTGGTTTTGGTTTTTTCCAGTGATGCCAACTTTTCGAGAAAAAAATTACTAAAGTTTTTAAAAATTCATTGTGGCTACATTATTTATCCGATTTTGATCAAATTTTCAGAAAAGATTTCCCTAATGCTCCCATTAATTACATAATTTTATTAATATTCAATGTTGCTAACTTTCCGAGAAAAAAATTACTAAAGTTTTAAAAAATATATTATGGCCATGTTATTTAACCGATTTTACTAAAATTTTCACAAAAGATTCTCCTGGTAATCGTATAATTTATGTAATTTTAACAAAATACAGTGTTGCCAATTTTCCGAAAAAAAAAGTTTACTAAAATTTTTAAAAATTTATTATGATCACTTTATTTAACCGATATTAATCAAATTTTCATAAAAGATTCTCCTAGTGCCTAAATAAATTATGCAATTTTAATAAAATACAGTGTTGCCAACTTATCGAGAAAAAAATCACAAACTTTTTTAAAAATTCATTGTGGCTACATTATTTATTCGATTTTGATTAAATTTTCAGAAAAGTTTCTCCTAGTGCCCTCATAAATTATAATATTATTAAAATACAGTGTTGCCAACTTTCCGAGAAATGTCAAAGTGGTCTATATACTTTTACCCATATACTTCTAATCTTGTTGAAATAAATTTTCATTTGATATTAAAAATTTCAATTACCAATAGCAACACTGTCACTGACAAATCCAAAAAACCTATTCCATCACTGACGTGACTCACATTGCAAAACACATAAAAAAAATACAAGGGGCATTAGCATAGAGACGATATTCATTTCACAAAATGACGTCATTACTTCATCCCAACTAGCAAAAGTAAACAGAAGACCAAAACTTTCCAATTTGAACGTGAGTATGAATGAAGTATCGGGGGGGAAAACACATACAGACAATCGACCCAACAAACAGCAAAGCATCAATGTGACGTCAGACCGGTAGTTGCGGGACAGAATTGCCGTGGTGGTGGTGGTGGGGTTGGTATGTGACGTAGATGACGCAAGAGCACACTACAGTACCCGCTGAATACGGCACCAAGTACAATGGTATAAGTGTCTGTGCTCTGCTGTGATCGCTGGAAGAACAGGGAAGAATTTCTTTTCGTCCGATATATAGACATTTTTCGTCATTTTTTTGCTGGTGTTATACCCCGGAGTTTGAAGATTCATATGTGCTTGTGGTGCGGGACGAGTGAATTTTTGTGTAGATTATACAAATAAAATATATTTTTTTTATATAAAGAAATTAATAATCATTAACAAATTATGGAAAAAAGTGTTTGTGTTCATTTTGTAATATTCATATGGACAATACTTGTTTGTCTCGTCACTCAAAGTAAGTTGTATTTTAATTAAAATTTATAATTAGCTAAGTTTTTTTTTTCGTATTCATGCTTCGATTAATAACTATTAAATTTTAATTATAATTCTTAAAGAACCATCAAAAATTTATTTATAAAAGAACGAAAAATGAAATTGAAAAAAAGAAGTAAAATAACGATCAATATAGATATATAAGTACAATTATCTATGGGTAATTAGTAAAAAGAAAACTAGCATTAAAAGTGGGTTAGGGAAGCAATAAAAATTGACTGAAATCAAGTCGATATTTTGCTGTTCTCATTTCATTTCTGTAACTAAGTTCATGTCACTGCATCTGTCACGGAAAGTCAAACATATATATATTCATAAATCGAATTCAAATATAATTTTTTGTGTTCCTGCAGCAAACCTTTCTTTTGGTGTTCGATATATTATGGCACAAATAGCAAAAAGAAATAATTAAAGAAAAAATTCTTTAGAGTAGTTTTCTTTGGCTTCATATCAAAGAATAGCCGAACGACTATAACCTTACAATTTTCCTCCCCCAAACTGGAAAAACTTATGAGTAGAAAAAGCGTATGGAGTGGGGGAAAAGAAGGAGAAGGGGACAGGATCCTATTGGAGGGAAAATTAACCGGTGGTGGGGGGAGAGAGATAGAGAAGTTTTCTCAGCCAATCGATAAATACGTACCTGCTATGCTATGGAGGGGGGGGGGAAGGGATACCTTTAAAAGTCGGCTGTCGACCTGACCTTCAACTCGAAATGTTAAAAAGCTCTGAGTCACAAATGAATTGTGTACTCAAGCCCCTATTTTGATTGTTTATTAAGAATATTGCTCGATCACTTTTCCCTAAACTTATTTTATTAAGCTTTCATTGGACTATTTATAGATCAGTCCTCGATAAATCTCCGTTTGATAGTTTTTCCTATCTTAAATTAAATTATAAAAGAATGAATGAATTTAGCGAATTTCTTCAAATCATCGATTATTATGTTAAGTATGACAGTGTCAGAATGATAGTCTAACTTAACTAATGAATTAACTAGGCACACATACAGGGTGTAACAGAATAACTATTCCTAATTTTCAGAAATGATAGAAGGCACATAAAGAAACATTTTTTATTAATAAACTAGTGTCCGGAAATTTTTTTTTTGTTTTTTTCGGCAGTCGATTGTAAAAAACACAACTTTATGTTATAACCCGAGAATTAACGGAGATTTATAATATCCGATAAGACCATTTCATTCTACTCAAAAAAGTGCCTTAAGAATGTGAAAATTATTTTCATCTAATTTAAAAAACCATCGAAATATCGCCATTTATCAAAATACGGAAAAAGCGAACTTGTCGCCATAACTCGAAAACAAAAGACGATAGCTAATTTTTGTTTTCATAATTGAATTTCTCTCAAAAAAAAAGCGATCGAGGATGCGCGGTTCATTTTTCCATATCTCTTATAGTTTCCGAGTTTCCCTATGAAAACGTCCAAATTTGCCCACCCTGTACATCGTTACAACTTGTGTATCGAAAATGGTGGTCGTAACTTCGAACAATTTTTATAAAGTTTAATGCACTATTATTTTTAATAAAATGTTCCTTAACTTAACTACTCTTTGACATTGTAATAATTAAAATTGTTTTAACGATATCTAGTGTATCTTGACACCGAGTAATTTTCGGACACTAGTTTATTAATAAAAAATGTTTCTCTAAGTGCACTCTATCATTTCTGAAAATTAGGAATAGTTATTCTGTTACACCCTCATAAATTAAGTTCAGATTTGTCATCTAGATGCTATATGAAGGATTTCCATATATTTTTTTAATTTTGGAAAATGTTAATTTCAAAAAAAAAAAAATATAATTATAATTTTGCAAGCCTTAATTCACAAGTCTTTCCGTTAAATGAACACAAAAATAAGTTAAATGATAGACTTTATTTTAAAGTTCTGTATTATTTTTATTAAACCTCGACGTTTCGGTTCATTCAACAAGAATCGTCAGAATAACTAAAGCCATTTAATTTAATATAAGTTCTGAAAAGTTTTTTACAATACAAATTTGAATATACAATCTTAACATATCTTTGTTAAGACTTTTCACATGACTTTTTTTATGTGAATAATGCCCGTTTACATAAACATTTTCGTTAAAAATACTGGTTCGTTAAAATAAAAATTCTTGGATTCCATAAAAAATTTCATTGCAATATACATAGAAAGATTTCTTACGAAATTCAAGAATACTTTTTAGATGAATTAAGTCTACGTTTAATTCTATAATTCCCATACATCTTTTAGATAAAAAGATTTACATCTTATACTTACAAAAAGATTTAATACTATTTCTTGAAATGATTTAAATCGTTTTTGAATTAATTCATCTCAATTTTTGGTGACCAAAACAGCAATAGAAAAATCTATCTTTACCATCCTAGTACTGATCGCAACTCCTTCTAGACTATACATGCAATTTGAATTAAGTTTTTAAGGTGGATTTTTTTAATGCGCAATATATGGGCATGTAATTTTATTTTTTCGCAATGTTGCCAACTTTCAGAGGGATTATTATTTTGCTTATATAATTCAGAACATCTTCATTTGACGTTGTATAATATTATCTTTGGGCATTTCGTTAAAAAATATCTATTTAATTTCTATTACTTTTAATCTTCTTCAAATAATTATCTCAAAATACCTGGCAGGACATATATAATTATATATATATATATATATATATGTTGTTGCAAGGCTGACAATATTTTGAAATATTAAAAATAAATAAAAATACCATGCAATCTTCGTTCTAATTATAATATTCAAAATGCTATTACAACCACAAAAATCTAAAAATATTCTTGATCTATAGCCTAACGAACTTTGATTAATAATTATGGTTAATTATGTAAAAAATAATTTAGTATATGTCGAGCCTGCTAATTTATAAATATTTATTTTTAAGTGTAAATCATTTCAAAAATATCCTTTCATTAAAATTACTAATTCTAATGTTTAAAAACTGTATTTTTCACATTTTTACTTGGTTGCTTTTTCCAGATTATAAAACTATGTAAGATTATTTAAAAATTTTAAATTCATAATTATCTTAAAAACTGTTTACGAGTTATAATATGATGTCAAATATTAATTTATATCAAAGAATAACAATTCAACATTTTATTTGGGAATAATACTTAAAAATCATTGATACGAAGAAATAATTTATGTAATATTAATATTGCTTTTACGTTTCCATTTTTTAAATTGACATATCTTGTTTTGAAAAGGTGAATTTGTATTATATGAATGAAGCTATAACATTTGTTTATTCCTTATTTCTGTCATGTATACTATTGAAATGCATAATATTTTACAATTTTATTTAATTTATAAATCTGCAAACTTATAAAAATTTTCAGAAATTCAATAGTCTTTAATTTTACAAAAAATATTATTCATAACCAGGATTGAGCTGTTGGTGATAAAGAAATCAGATTTAAAGCAAAATCAGTAGATTTTTTTTTTTGATTTTTTGACGATTTTCGAAAATAAGAGTTGATTATTTATTATTTAACTATATTTTTGTTTCTATTTTGAAATATCACTAAGTTTAATATGAAATGACAATATAATATTTTTTTATGTTTATAATTTACTAAATTTTAAAAATAAAAACTAAAAAATAATATAATATATATTAAATTTTTTATTTGTAATACCTTTGGCGTACCTATCATTAAATATTATTTAATATATTTTGAATATTATAATTTTAATATTATTATATTATATGATTTTGTATTTTAATATTGATTTGGTGCTAGATGTATCTAGATATTTTAATACGAGAAATAATCAATTTTTAAAAATATATAATAATTAGAAAATTTGTCATACATAAATCTTACTGTGTTTACTGAAAATATGTAAATAAAAATATGTGTATACCTATATATTTTTAATATTAAGAGTTGTTAATCGTAATATGAAACGAATATCCTGTAATATATAAAAATAATGATCATATTCACATATTTAATAGAAATTAAAACGATGTAGCAAATATTTTTTCCATATTTATAATTTACCTTACGTAAAATTAATTTCTTTGAAACTTATTATAAATTATAACAAGATTAGAAGTATATGGGTAAACCCATATATAGACTACTTTGACATTTTTCGGAAAGTTGGCAACACTGTATTTTAATAATATTATAATTTATGTGGGCACTAGGAGATACTTTTCTGAAAATTTGATCGAAATCGAATAAATAATGTAGCCACAATGAATTTTTAAAAAATTTTGTGATTTTTTTTCTCGATAAGTTGGCAACACTGTATTTTGTTAAAATTGCATAATTTATTTAGACACTAGGAAAAACTTTTATAAATATTTGATTAAAATCGGTTAAATAAAATGGTCAAAATAAATTTTTAAAAATTTTACTAATTTTTTTCTCGGAAAGTTGGCAACATTTTATTTTGTTAAAATTACATAAATTATATGAATACTAGGAGAATCTTTTGTGAAAATTTGAGTAAAATCGGTTGAATAACATGGCCGTAATAAAATTTTTAAAACTTTAGTAATTTTTTTCTCGGAAAGTTGGCAACACTGAATATTAATAAAATTATGTAATTAATGGGAGCATTAGGGAAACCTTTTCTGAAAATTTGATCAAAATCTAATAACTAACGTAGCCAATATGAATTATTTAAAACTTTAGTAATTTTTTTCTCGGAAAGTTGGCATCTCTGGAAAAAAACAAAACCACATGACCATCTTGGGTACTAGACAAATTTATCCTGAAAATTTCATTAAAATCGGTTGAACCGTCTAGGAGGAGTTGCGGCCACAAAATTTTGACTTACGACCGAGCGAGCGAGCGAGCGAGCGAGCTGACGACGCACACACATACACCCACATAAACTAAGTTCAGATTCGTCATCTACAGGCTATATAAAGGATTTCTATACAATTTTTTTTTTTTTTTTAAAATGTTACAGACACCGTACCAAACGCTTTACTACTTTTCCTTGCAGTCAAAGTAGTAATAAAGCAACATTATAATATTTGAGTAATGTGATCTAATTTTATTAGTCTCCATCAGGGATGGACTGGCCCATCGGGGCACCGGGCTTTCTTTCACCGGTAGACCGTTATTATTGTGAACCGTGACCGGCGATAGTCAAAAAAATTAAAACGGATCTCTGAGTTTTGCAAAAATTTAAGAATTGATTATTCTAAAAGCATCAATTTGTCACAAATTGTATATTTGACCAAGAAAAGATTAATTCTCACAAATCACGTAACAGATATATAAATAATATATTCATACACATACTATTCTACAACAAGGTTAATCTTACTTAGCATGTATTTTTATTTATTTTTAGTTAAGTTTAGAACGCTTAAAGAAAAAACCGTATATGTCACTCGGGATAGAAAGCTCGACTTCGGCTCTGTCTCGGCTACAAATATCTAAGCTTAACACAATTATCATCGCTTTCTATTCCTCGTAACGTAATATACTATTAATATAGTAAAAAAATAATTCAGAACTCATTATATAAAATAAAATGGCTTTAGGTTTAAGTTCTGTATTAATATTTATTAATAATCGACATTTCGACGAACTCAACGTCCGTCTTCATCAGGAAAACTGATACAAATAAAATTGGGCTTATATTAATTAAAAGTTTATAAATAGTTACTTGTATTTTGTTATTTAGTAGTTTTGTTAGTTATTCACTGTGTAAATATCATTTGTATCAGTTTTTCTGATGAAGACGGACGCTGAGTTCGTCGAAGTTTTGGCTTTTATATTAAGTAAATTAAAACGATGTTGCTGCCTCTCAACAACATCGTTCAAATTTACTTGGCATAAAAAAGCCAACCAGACAATAACATCTACATATCAGTTGTCTTCGGACACTGATCAAAGGCACCATACTGACGAGCTCCTACAGAGCGAAACACGTGTGTCTATTGATGCATTGCCTAACAAGCCGATTGAATGATTGGAGTAACTTGTGAAATTTTTAGAAAAAATAAAATCTCAACATTGTATTAATTTCACAAATACACACTTAGAAAAATGGATATTTACGGTAAATATATTTATATTTAAAAAGGTGACACAAACACAAGATATTAAAAATAACAAAATAAGTATATTTAAAAATAAATTAACTATAAATATAATAAAAACAAAAATTTAATACCATCAATTTGTATATAGCATTACAGTCTTAATTCTTAATATAGTATTAAAATATATATGTGAGTAGATTTTAAAAATGTAAAAATTTGTGAATACAGAAAACATACTCGTATATTTCAAATAAATATCTACTTATTTTTATCCAATTTGTTAAATATCTATTTTTCTCAGTGCACTTATATAAACATTTATTTGTTTATTGCTAATAATCTAATTCTCTGTTGTTCTAGGCTCTGCAGGAGGCCGAGGTGGTGTACAATTTAAAGGCAACACTGAGCCCGAAGAGAAGAAATCTATATTATGTTACAAGTGCAATTCAGCCTACGATCCGAATTGTGGGGATCCATTCGAACCATTTACCATCGGTCTCGTTAACTGTTCGTTAATACCGAAACCCGAACACTTAGATCCGAATATTACATCGACAATTTGCCGAAAAACTATACAAAAAGGTAATAACACACACACACACTATTTGTTGTTTCTTAATTCATTAACTTTGGATGGACACGGCTGTAGGTACTTTTTATTATCTACATTAGGGATCCCATCCGTCCCGTTTTGACCGGGACAGTTCCGTTTTTATGGATACTGTCCCAGTGTCCCCACAGAATGCACCGGAACATAAGAATGTCCCGTTTTACATAAAATACTAATATCGTTCGTGAATAAACCTAATATTTTAGTAAATTCATTTAAATTATGTCTATCTATTATTTTCAGTGCAACAATCAGTTTGAAACTTCATTAATGTAAATGTATTTTCAATGTTTAATTTATTTAAATGTTTTGTTTATGAATATTACTTGTTTTTATTAGAATTCAATGTATAATTTAAATTTTTTCTTAGAATTAAAACACCCAAGAAAAAAATATTTTTTAAAATATTGAAAAAATTGAAATGTCCCTTTCTTACATTTCATAATTATGGGATCCCTAATCTACATTCATTTTTCATCCGATTGTAATAGAAAATTGGTTAGTCTTATTTCTGTTTCTCGTAGATTATTAAATTGAAAGATAATTTTTATATATTACTTCCCCATTTCATAAAGTATAGAAAAATACACAGACAAAATCAATTTTTAGCAATAAATTTCTTTTTCAGATAATCACTTAACTCGTATTATTTAAAAATATCATGAACGAAGACTTCTTTCTCGATATTTCTGTATGAAAAACTTTAATTTTGCTTCAGTTATTTTGACATAAATATGATGAATCGATATTGTTACCTGTTTTAAGAAAGAACTTAACTTTAAAATTGAGCATATTTTATTTCTTTTAGAACAGATTTAACAAATGAATAAAATTTATTTAGTATATACAAATTGAACTAACTAGCAAATAGTAAATCATTTAAAAAGTATGTAATAATTGTTATTACTTATGAGAGTAGAATATTATACTTTTTCTACGACTACAAACACTAAATTATACACTTTTTGGTTAGACATTCATAATGACATTTCAAAATAATTACAAAGTGAAAAAGCTGTTCAGAAATGAACTTAGAAAATTTTAATTGATCAAAAAGTTTTGAGTAATAATTCAAAAACTCACTAGTGTGAAGAAATAAATAACATTAACTATTAGGAGTAGAAAAAATACTTTACTATCCTATTATAAATATTACAAATACAAAGAAAACTGAATCATTTCGGTATAAAATTGATTTATTTTCAGTAAGCTACTATAAAATGTTGCTCTATTTAGCATTATTTCTATGATCAGTTATATTTCAAATACATATTATTGTATATAGTCTTTTATTTCAATTGTCCCAGTGAGAAAATAATAATAATAATATTAAAAAAGTAAAACATAAATGAACTAGTTTTGAGATTCTGTACATTTTCTGTAAATTTATATCCAAATTTATAAATTGAGAGAAAATATTCAAAATCTAAAAATTAGTTTTGAACTTGATACATAACATATGCTTTGTCACATACTTTGTGTACAGATTAGTGTTACTACAAGTGAAAAAGGTGGAAAAGTCTTAGGTTAGATTTTTTTTTTCTTTTAAAGATACTTAATAATAATTTGCTTTATAGCTATATTTTATTATTTATATATTGACATATACATTGTGTTGACTACGTTATTCTATATTACTTATATTTGTCTTATACACAGTTTAAATCTGAATATACCATATTTTTTTCAAAACTCAAAAATTGGACTTAAGACTAGTTCTGCAATATATGCTCACGTCTATAAAAATTTCATATAACGTCCACCCTGTTCTGTATGTACCAAGGGGGGGGGGGCAAACAACGGCCCATAGCGTAAATTAATATGACCCGCACACAAATTTAAACTTATATGATTAAATGAACAGTTAATGTATTTTTGTATAAAAATTTACATTCAAAATTTAGCAATTTTGGAAAAACGAAAAACTTTTGCACACCCCTGGTAATATACCTGCCTATAACAAATAAAAAATTGATTGAATGAACAAAAATCACTACTAGAATCAGTCTATACACAAAGACATATAAAATCTAAACAAAATAAACTTGCCCTGCCCTCTGTGGTGGATGACTTGCAACCAGTAATGCGCCGGGGTAAAAAATAATAATTCCTTTCTAAGTAGGGAATAGGAAGGGTTTCTGACTCGGACGCGACTTTCCCTATAATTGGGTGGATGAGTAGAGGGAGTGGATGGTAAAATAGGGGAAGGTGCGCGTGCTGGTTGCCTAGTTCTATTTGGCCGCATGCCACAATCAATAATGCCCTATCTGCAGAGCCTAGCACACGTGCCAATCTGCAGCACGTGATTTTCTAAACGACCACGTGCACTATACACATGACTTTTACTATCTTACGATAGGGGGATAATAGACAGATTGGATCATTGTATCTAAATCTAAAATCATTTGGTAGTCGGTTAAATTTAATACTTAATTTTCATTTTCTGTATTTTATATACTGTTATGAATCTTGTGTTAAATGTTGATAATTGCAAAGTTTTCGTTTTTGAGAAGGGTGAAATGACAACTGAATGTAATGCATATATTGATGGTGCACGTTTGGAGCAGGTAGATGAATTTGTGTATTTGGGTAGTTTGTTGTCTAGAGATGGCCGTTTTGAACGTGAAATTGAAAGGAGAGTAAATGCTGGTTGTAAGGCTTTGAGTGCTTTGGGAACTTTTGCTAGGAATGTAAATGTTTCCAAAGAAGTCCGTTTGAGTATATACAATGCAGTTTTGGTGCCTACGTTGATGTATAGGGTAGTGAATGTTGGGTTTGGTTGCAAAAGCATAAACGGAAAATTACTGCTGTGGAAATGAGATTTTTACGTGGGGTATGTGGTGTAAATAGGAGAGATCGGGTACGAAATAGATTAGTGTATGATGAGTATGAAATTGAAAAAGATGTTGTAGCAAAAGTTGCCGTGCTAGAGTCAGTTAAGATGGTTCGGACATGTTGAGCGAATGTCTAATGAACGTTTGGTTAAAAAGATTTATTTGAATGATTTTGATGGTATACGTTTGCGTGTACGTCCGATGAGTAGTTGGAGTGGTATGATTGAGTGTTTTGTGTGAGCGAAAGTTTCCAAGTAGTAGGAATAAAAGAGCATTTATGAGAGGAATTATGAATGTGGATGAAGCAAAAGTTGCTTATTTGGATAGGAATGTTTGGAGGCGACTGATTTCGGGATGATGAAAAGAGTTTGTGCCACACCCTTTTGGGTACATGGCGTGATTATGTATGTATATTATATATGTATGTATGTATGTTAACACTAATAATTTATATGTTCTATATAGCAAATTTAATCGTACATTTGATAACTCGGTTAGTAATCATGCATTTAAAGAGGTATACACCTTTTCCGATCTAAAAAAATTGACCAACTTTATGATTTTTTTTCTGTGAAACTATAAACGATATCAAACTACGGTTTTCTTGAGATGAAAGAATAGACTTAAAACTTCTTTCAGAAATTTTTATTTTTACTTTTGTTGAAAATCATTTGAGTTCTAATCCCCTAACAATGTTAATTCCTGCCCCGTTCATCTGAAACAAAAATCAGCAGGCACCCTTGAAATATGATATAGTATCTGGTTTTTGATCGATTTTGTCCCGAATGAATATTTATGGAAAAAAATCGGTCAAAAACCAGATAATATATCATATTTCAAGGGTGCCTTCTGATTTTTGTTTCACATGAACAGAACAGAGCTTTGAAGAAAGGATTAGAACTCGGACGATTTCCAACAAAAGTAAAAATAAAAATTCCTGAAAGAAAATCAAAATCAATTCTTTCACCCGCAGAAAACCGTGGTTTGATATCTTTTATACTTTCGCAGAAAAAAATTCGTAAAATTAGTCGATTGTTTTTAGGTCGAGAAAAAGATATATGTATATATATATAGCCTTTACTAATAAAGAAAAATAAATAAAATACTGGGTGTCCCATTTTAATCCGCCACTTGCAATAACTTTAAAATCGTGCATCGGACAAAAAAATGTTTCGTATGTTTAAATGTTAAGTTAATGGTTTCAAGGGGGATAACTTTAAGTTAATGGTTTCGAGGGGATATCTGATGCAGTGATCCTTGCCCCCCCCCCTCCACCCAAAGAGCTGAAAAGAACTTGAATTTCGTACTTAGTTACACCTTTTTTTTCAAATTAGACTGATAAACTGAGGAAAAATGCTGTTTGCAGCGCCATCTATCAAAGATAGAAAAAAAGTCTCAAAATAAAATTTACATACTTTTTAATGGTCTATCCGAATCTGCAATAAAAAATAGGGGGTTCCATTTAAGATTTCAAAGTTGCCCCCTGTTCCCGCCCCCCAAGGGGTCCGGGGTGGGCAAGAGTCCCTGCATCAGATGTCCCCCTCAAAACCATTTACTTTTCATCCGGAACATCTTTTTGTCCGATGCACGATTTTAAAGTTATTGCAAGTGGCGGATTAAAATGGGACACCCAGTATATTCCAATACGTACATAATACAAATTTTTCTATGTATGTATTGTTAATTAATAAATGAACAACATGTACTAAATATTTTGTAATATCTGCAAGTATGTATTTTTAATTAAATTTTTGTTCATTGAAATGAAATATATATATATATATATATATATATATATATATATATATATATATATATATATATATATATATATATACCTCTAATGCATAATTAAATATCCTATAGAGTAATATACAATACACACATCACTTGCGATAATTTAAATTTCTCTAATAATTAAATTTCATGTTTACTAGAATGTGTTAAAAATTAATTAATTAAGCACGCAAAGTTGATTAATTGTTGCGGAACACAAATATTGAGACTAGATAAATAAAATTTCAGTTGCTTGTTTAGAAAAGTGTAACAATTTCATTTACAATTGATGATTATTACAAATATAGTAAAAAATACTTTCAGAACTCATTATATTAAAATAAAACGGCTTTAGGATTTAGTTCTGTATTAATTTTTATTAATAATGAACGTACTAGTTATGTAATATCTAACATCCAATATCTTTGCTTTATCTAAGCTGAGACAGCAAGAATAGATTAGTATGTTATTTCCACTTATATACATAATAAACTTTTATACTGTTAATTTGTATTTTATATAATTATTAAATAATTTTTTTTAAACAAATTTTATAATTTACTCATTGTACATCATCATCAGAGAAAAATATACAAATGACATACAGTGTGGAAATTAAGTAACGCATAAATTCAGTAATTCCGTTGATATAAATTTTTTGGAAAAAATCTCGAAGGGGTATAGCGATTTTGACTACAGCGAATATTTTCAGCCTAGTTTCAGTTTCTTATGTCATCTCATAAACAGAACATAGAAACAAGTTAATAAGTAACAAAATAAGTAACTAGATTATCAAATTTATAAATTATTAATTAAAGAAAGCCAATTTTTTTTAAATCGCACTGATTTTATATTTTTTATTGCTTCTCTTATCAATCTACTGTTAATATTGATGGGTCTTGCAATTATTATTGCCTGTTACATCTATATATAAACAATCCTAAAATAAAAATAAATTGACAGTAGTTAACCCAAAAATTTGCAAAATCAATAACGCAATTTATATATAAGATATATTTTCTATATAACCAGCCCCGTCTATATTTATATTTAAGACATTTTGCATTACTATATTATTCAGATGTTCATATGGTTTATTTTACTTTTCGCATTATTGGTTGGGGAAATTGAATTCTATTTATCTTTCATTCAATCATATTTCAGGAAATTTACTAACTTCACCAATAACTTTATCCCAGTTTTCATGTTTGTTTGTCATGAAGAGTAAAACTCGTTGCATGGAAAAATACGAAAATAAATATTTGCCATATTTTAAATCGATTTGTAATTTTGCAACCTGACACAATATGATACATATTTTTATATAAATTCATTTTTTTTGTAAGATTATATATAAATAAAACATCAAATATAAATATATATAATTGAATAAAAATATGCAGTACGAAATATACATTTTTTATATTAAAATTAAAAAAATAAATTGTATCTGATTACTAAAATCATAAGATAAAATAAATAAATATTTTTTCACTCACTCACTTAGTCTGAAGATGACCTATACTGTAAAAAATTTAATATAAATTTATGTAATTTTACATAACTATTAACAGTAAATAATTTAAATAAAAGGATGAGGCTATTTATACATACGGTATGTATACGCAATTGGCTATTTATACATATTAAAAAAAAAACCTAAACCAACCTACTAACCTAACCTACCCTAAATAGCTAATTACGTAAAAATACTGTATGTATAAATAGCCAGTTGCGTATACATACCGTATGTATAAATAGCCACTTTCTAAATAAAAAACTATTTTCAAAATATGTGCCACGTTTTTAAAACGGATTAAAAGTAAATATAAAATAATTTCTCCTAAAAAATGCCCGTCTTCATCAGAATAAATGAGATAAAATATATAACAATATATCGGAACAACGATTTTAAATAAATATTAATACAGAACTTTAACCTAAAGCAGTTTTATTTTAAGATAATAAGTTCTGAAAATGTTATTCCTTATTCTGTAAAAAAAACTTACTATCAAATTCACGAATAAGTAACCTTTATAATAAATTCATATCTGACCGTAAAATGTTTACAAATTATTATTTAAAAACATTCTCGTTACACTTTTCTGTAAAACAAGCAATTCGTTTTTCGTTTACCTAGAGACCTAGACCTTCATTGGTTCTGTGCTACACTTTTAATTACATTTAATTAACTTTCAGTGTTTAATTAATTAATTTTTTACACGTTCTACTATACATGAAATTTCATTTCATAGTAGAATCTATATTATCCCAAATGACATACTGAACAATATTAGTCCAACTGATACTTAATTTTACATTAATGATATTTTCATTTAATCAACAAAAATTTAATTTAAAAATACATAATGAATATTAAAAATTTATTAGAGAAATATGTAATATAGAAAAACTAATTTACTTTGAAATAAAACGGCTTTAGATTTAAGTTCTGTATTAATATTTATTAATAATCGACATTTTCACGAACTCAACGTTCAGGAAAAACGATACAAATGACATTTAATGAACAAAACATAAAAACAAGTTACTAGATAACAAATAAATCTAGATCATAAATTTTTAATTAATGGAAGCCGAATTTTATTTAAATCAGTGCCACTTCATAATGATAGATGTTATCTTTTCCTGATGAAGACGGACATTGAGTTCGTCGAAACGTCGATTATTAATAAATATAATAAAGAACTTAAATCTAAAGCCGTTTTATTTTATGTAATAAATTCTGAAAAATTTTTTACTATGTGTAATTTACTTTGAATTTTACGTGTTTCATAAATGTGTTACACCAGTTATTATCAGGGTTGGACTGTATGTAATTTTTTTTAAATTAAAAAAATCTGGAAAAACTATTTTTTTCTAATTCCGGAAGTAAGATTTTATTATTGGTATTTATGTATCTATTATGAATGTAAATATAATATATATAATTTTAAATCTGTAATATTTAATTTTGTGTCTGATTGAATGCATTCGTAGTAGCATATCTTCAGAGACATATATATTTTTATTTAAATATGAATTTAAAAAAATTATTCCAGCTTGATTTTTTTTTTTTACAATATTATATAATCTAAATATATACCGCAATATGACCGCGGTTACTTTTATCATTAAAATTTACGATAAAACAAAGCAAAACCACGTACACGCGTAAAAACGTCATTTGTAGGAATATAAATTTTGTTTTAATATTTATTTTGTGCTAGATATATCTAAATATTTTAATTAAACAACTATTAGAAATCAAATTTAGTTAAAAAAGTAATCAATTAAAATTGGTTTAAATGAAATGATAAACATTTAAAAAAATCAAATGATTAAATATATAATTTATGTAATTTTCAATAGAGTTTAACAGAAAAATAACAACATTTTGTAATTTTACTGTGATAATTTACATTTTTTTATGAGAAATTACATTCACGAAACAAATTTTACAGTGCATGATATAAAATTGAATGATTAAAACAGCCCAACCCTAGTAATCATTAAAATATAAATCTTACAAGAACAAGATTAGAAGTATATGGGTAAACCCATATAAAGACCACTTTGACATTTCTCGGAAAGTTGGCAACACTGTATTTTAATAATATTATAATTTATGTGGGCACTAGGAGAAACTTTTCTGAAAATTTGATCAAAATCGAATAAATGATGTAGCCACAATGAATTTTGGTAATTTATTTCTTGGAAAGTTGGCAACACTGTATTTTGTTAAAATTACATAAATTATATGAATACTAGGAGAATCTTTTGTGAAAATTTGAGTAAAATCGGTTAAATAACATGGCCATAATAAATTTTTTAAAACTTTAGTAATTTTTTTCTTGGAAAGTTGGCAACACTGGACATTAATAAAATTATATAATTAATGGGAGTATTAGGGATTTTTTTTCTGAAAATTTGATTAAAATCGGATAAATAACGTAGCCAATATGAATTTTCAAAAACTTTAGTAATTTTTTTCTTGGAAAGTTGGCATCACTGAAAAAAATAAAACCACATGACCATATTGGGCACTAGACAAATTTATCCTGAAAATTTCATTAAAATCGGTTGAACCGTCTAGGAGGAGTTGCGGCCACAAAATTTTGACTTACGACCGAGCGAGCTGACGACGCACATCCATACACCCACATAAACTAAGTTCAGATTCGTCATCTAGAGGCTATATGAAGGATTTCTATACAATTTTTTTTTTTTTTGAAAATGTTACAGACACCGTACCAAACGCTATACCACTTTTTCCTTGCAGTCAAAGTGGTGAAAATCACAATTTCAACAATATTTAATAATATTATTTGTTTTTATTGTTACAGTGTATGGAAAAGTTCGTGTCGTACGCGATTGCGGCTACATCCGGGATGAGGAACGCGATGATAAGGAATGTGTAAGAAGAACTGGAACTCATGACGTCTTCGTATTCTACTGTTCCTGTACAAAATCATTATGCAACAGTGGCTATAATCTACATGTCTCACATCCCATACTACTGATCGCCATATTTACTATTGCAATACAATTTTTATTCACAATGCGTACAACAATTTCGTAACTAAATTAAAATACAATCAGACACCAAAAACAAAACAAACAAAAAAGTATCAACCAGAACTCTGCATTTGAATTACGACGCGTCATATAAGTTTTTCTCAAATTCATTAAAATATGCTTACGGAACCCATTGTATTAATGATAAAGGAATAATTTTATAAAAAAAAAAACATATTATTACATTATTAATTAAGCAATAATTAAATAAACTAAATATTGCAATCAAAAAAATGAGTGCCATATTAAAATATGTGAATATACTTAATTAAAACACAGTTTTTCGTAAAAGTAATTAATAAAATTGTGTTTGTTGAATGCAAACTATGATAAATTATATCCGTGATTTCTAAAACGCAACTTTTCAATCATAAAAATGGCTGCCACAATCTGCAGATACGTCAATATCAATAAAACAAAATTTGAAAAACGAGTGACAGTTTTCGGATAAAAATAATATCAAATTACATTTTTTTTTCTCCTTTCGTAAAAATCTCGATGTCATTTATCAAATTTCGTCTCAGACATAATTCAAATGCTGTAGTTTCAAATATCAAATAAAAAATAAAAATGTGAGTTATAAAAAAAAGAAAAAAAGGCAAAAAATGATGCACTGAAAAGAGAGCTTTTAGAAAAAAAATAACAAAGAAAAATTTATTCGATAACAAAAAATAATTATTTTAGCTATGCCAAACACTATACTAGTCTAGAAGTATTCAAATGCAAAAAAGACGTGTTAAAACTGTCCAAAAAAACATCTTCAGCGATGTTGCGATGATTCTAATCAAAGGATTAAAAAAAATAATCTGAAGTTTGTTTTACATTAAGATATAAAAAAACACATACACTAGGCACAAAAAAAAAAACGCGCCACTTGAAAAATCTGAAAAATTACCGATTTTCAAATAGGTATAACTCGGCCAATTTTGAACGAAATTGAATGAAATTTTGTAGCCAAAAAAATTTAAAGTCTCATCTTTAAGGTCATGTAAGATAAGTTACCATTTGAACTATTCCGCTCCCCACCACACTCCGCAGAAAAAAATATGTTTTAACTTAAAAAAATGTCAAACTTTCACACAAAAAATATTCGACTCAATTTACCAAGCGAGCGTAAAAATTAAAACATTTCTACGTAAATATAGCTTAATTTCAAAGACTTATGGTGCTTTGGGGCGAAGTTATGATTTTTCGAAATTTACCCTGCATTTTGCTAGTTCAAAATTCTGACAAATTTTGAGCATTCAAACCATTTTAACGACCAAACAAATATGTTCAATCGTAAAACATTCTTCAGTTAAGAGAAAAGTTCAAAATTGTGAAGCATTTTGCAGACTCAACCTGCAAGAAAAATCGCTAAATGCAGAGTAAATTTCAAAAAAATCATAACTCTGTGCCAAAGCATCGCAAGTCCTTGAAATTAAGCAAAATTTACGTAGAAATGTTTGAATTTTTACGCACACTTGGTAAATTAAGTCAAAATTTTTTTTTTTTATACTATACATGTTGTCAAAGTTAAACAAATTTTAAAGTCAAAACATGATTTTTTCTGCAGGGTTTAGTGGGGAGCGGAATAGTTCAAATGGTACATATCTTGCATCATCTTAAAGACGAGACTTCAAATTTTTTCGGACGCAAAATTTCATTCAATTCCGTTAAAAATTGGCCGAGTTATATCTATTTGAAAATCGGTAATTTTTCTGATTTTTCAAGTGGCGCGTGTTTTTTTGTGGCTAGTGTATTAGTACATTACATCAAAAATATATTTATAAAAAGTTATATGTGACTTTCATTTCAATTCAAATTTAACACAATCTTAAACAAAAACAAACTTCAGTAGTTCTAAAATATAATTTATTTTTCGGGAAAGATTTGTGTCCAAAAAAAATGGTTGGACATTTTTTCAATGAAAGTAATTCATAAATCATCAGTAAATTGGGAAAAACTAAATCCTGATATCACATGTAGGCCTCAAAACATTTGTAAATTTTTGATGCCACACGCGATATCATCGCTTAAGTTTTTTCTAATTAAAAAAACAAATTAATAGAGTGACAAAAATTGTGAAGTTATAATGCGTTTGTACCACTGCCAGTGCCGAGGGCTAACTTCAGAGCCATCTAGTCAACGCTTATTGCATCAAATTGTTTGTGTCATTCCTTAAGACACAGATTTTGTACTATAAAATAAAACAGACGCATATATACATTTTTTTTTTTAAATAAATTCAATAATATATTTCTACGTATAATATTGTACATATATAAAAAAAATGTGTGAACTTCAAATATTGTTCTATTTAATACAATCTTCAATGGCGCTTTTAAATGGTTACAACTTTTTCGCGAAATTATCAAAAAAGTGTTGTACAAAATATTGTATTGTTATAAAATTTGTAAATTTTATTTTATGAAAAATATATCGTGTTATATACGGCTTTATTTTAAAAGCAAAACTGACATTTTTCAATCGAAAAACATTTACAAACATCTTATTTCATAAATAAGTTTCACTAAACCCTATAAAAATATTTACGAAAAAAGTTGATCTTCGTGTAATTTTATACTATAAAACCACGATAAATATGAATCTTCGTTAATTTCACGAATTTTTTTCATTAAATAATTAATATTCAAACTACTACTAATCAACGAAATATATACTTAAAATGTAAACTATTATAATAATCCAAATCTTTTATTAACTGACACATATAATTATGGTGTGCAAATCTGATATTTATTTCTATAATTCATAAATATTGTGAATTTATAGTATTACGCCATTCCCTCATATGTAAAACCTCATTCAGTTTTTTTTTTTTTAATTTTCTTTTAAACTGAATTATGGTTTTAAGTTTTTAATTGAAAAATCTCCATTTTTCAGAATTTCAAGTTTTACATTTGCAAGATGGCCAAAAATTTGTAAAAACCAGTTTCCCTGACTTTTCCAGAATTTTTTTTATTTTTCCCTGACTTTTATTATTAAACAAATGTAAATTCCTAAGTAATGTGAATCACAAAATATTCATTAAAATAAAGATTACTAAGTATAGATGTGAAAAAAAATTGGTATAAGAATAATTTTAATATACTAAAAGTGAAATTCATAATTTTGGGCGATATTATAATAATACAAATAGAAATTTGCACTGTAAATTTGTTTGTAATTATGTGAATTCGCCGAACAAATTTCTTCCCCTGACTAGAAATGAAATTTTCCTGCCTTTTTTAGGTTATGGCCACACTGATTTGTCAAATATTTTTAAATTTATTAAAAAAAGGACAAATAATTATTGTTAATTTCGAAATCTGAATGAGGTTTGAAAACAAACAAATCATTATATAACGGCTCTCGTTAAATTTATAGTACATAAAACTGTGTATATAACTTTAAAGTAATAATAATTGTCTTATGAAGAATAGATATGAAAAAAAATAAACTACTATAGGTCTATATTGTTAAATATGATGCACTATAGTTAATACGAAAGAAATATACGCTGTGTAGTGTGTTGGAAAGCATATTTTTCTGTCAAGTGTGGGAATTTGTGATTTGCTAAAAACACGGATATAAGTATAGATTAAGGTTAAAAAGGTTTATTCTTGTAACCACGAAATAATTCGTTTTAAAATCGGTTTCTATGTAATATTTATACAATCATGAGGCACGCATTCAATCGAAAAAAATATATTTGCCATTAAATATACGAAATGCACAATCACTTAGACATAAAAGTCACCTCACAAAAAAAAAACGAAACCGATTTTAAAAATAAAATTGCCAATATTCAACAAATATTTTTAAAACAATAATAACATCGATTAATTTGTTTTTTATTGGTAGTTAGGATGATGAAAATGTAATGCATCATTTTATTCGAGTGAATTATTTCACTAAAATATTCAATATGATGTACAATGCATTCAAAATACGTAAAAATCAAAATCGCTGTCGATAAGTAAAAAGCCAAAAGTGTATTTGCTTGCTTTTGTGTTGCTTGGATACGGAAAAATCAGAAATGAAAATTATGTTAATACAAAAAATATTTTTTCCAATACACAAAATTATTGCCTTCAAACTTCTAACAAGAAATAGATACGCTGTTTTTTTTTTTAATATTTACGAAATATTAACCTAGGAATCAGTTGTAACTATGATGAAAATTTTATTTCCTACTTTTAATGGAATATTTTTCGATATAAAATTAAAAACTTGAATGTTCTATTTGTAACTGATTTCGGGTTATATATTTTTATTAAACGTTGTATCTGTTTATGTCAGGGTTCGTTAAAATAATTCAAATTCTACGAATGCTTACGACATTTACTGGCTATAATTATTAGAAGAAATAAAACAAGAGATGTATATTTTCACGATTTAAACGTATCTTTAAAATGTACATATAAAAAGTATATTACAAATTAATTTTTATTTTGTATTTGTTATTGTATATTTGGGTATTTTTGCTGTGCACGCTAAATTATAATTTTTAAGTGTGTCATGTATGTATGTGATTAGTAAAAATAAAATTATTTAATTGTTAATAAGAGTATTTATTATAAAATCTGTTTGACGATCACTGGAATGTTATCGAATAATTGAAACTATTGCCCCTGCTATTGCCATCTAGTGATGATTTTAAACAAGTCAATATATTTTTTCATATAAAATATAAAAATGTCTATTAAAAACCAATTAAAATCTTTGATTAAATCAATAGAAGAAATAATAGATTGTGCAAGTGTTATTAATAATGCTACTAAAATGACATATAACGAATGTTTAACAATACTAACTGATTCTAACCTAGAAGACAATGATGCATTAACTTTTAAAATAAATGTAATTATAGATTACTTACACGATGAATTAAACACAGGACACTGGAGTAATATCTCTGAAAAGACACGACAAACTTTTTCGGCAAGTAGTTTTTTAAAAGTAAGTATTTAATTTCAATTTTTCCAAGAACTTGTAGATGTAAACACTAGCGTGACTGCGCATCTGTCACGAATGAATCAGTTATAAATTTCAGCGGGTATATGAATTTCGTTTTTAGGCTTTAATAATACTTAATGAAGCAGAAACCGTCATAAAATTAGAAGAAGCTTTAAAATGTATTGATTTAGGTCTCTTATTAGGTGCCCCATTACATGATAATTCAGAATTATTGTTAAATTCAGCTTCGTATTTAACAGAACGAATTAATGTATTAACACAAACAAATATACAAGTAAATATGAATAAAAAACGAAAGTCTACTGATTATACTAAAAAATTTGAGATAATAAAAGCTAAAGAAATTAATTCGATAAGTTGTCCATCTTTAGAACAATTTAATACAGAATATTTTGAGCCACAATTTCCAGTTGTTCTAAAAGGTACTATAGCTTAGAAAATAATAAAATTGTACTAAATTACAAATTACATTTTTTTAAAAGATTGTATGGGCCATTGGCCAGCGATGAAAAAATGGGAAGACGTTAATTATTTATTAACTGTTGCTGGTAATAGAACTGTACCTATAGAAATCGGATCGCATTATGTTGATGAAAATTGGAGTCAAAAATTGATGACATTAAAAGATTTTATAAAAAATCATTTTTTAAGGGAAACAGAATCTGATAAACTTGGATATTTGGCGCAACATAATTTGTTCGATCAAGTATGTATAAATATTCATTTTGAATTTTACATTTTTTACCAAGTTTTTGTTTGTAATGTTGTTGTTTTAAATTGCCTCAAAAGTAATTTCATTATATATACTGTGAATAAATTACTTGTTTAGTTACTAATGGTAGGGTTCTGGAACAAAGCTTAATAGTCATTGCGAAATATATAGTTTCCTGTTTTTTTTTTATATATTTTATAGATTTTTTTTGGCACAGTCTATTGAAGCACACTGTTTAGTCAAAATTAGACAAAACACTATTAGACACATTTAGCCACAAAGTAACATATATTTTATAATATATGTATGCTTAATCGTGACTAAAAATAATGTGTTTCATTACATTAGCAAATATGTGTTACCTTTGCGACTAAATGTTTCTAATATTGTTGTCTAATTGTGACTAACCACTGTGTGTCCAAACTGTCCAGCCTTAGGTTGTAATCATTTAGATTACTTTTTAGATTACTGAATTAAGAAACGACATATGTATACCAGATTATTGTTGTTTGAGCAAGGATTATGAAAATAATGATGCAAGTGAACCTGATATTAATGCATGGTTAGGCCCCAAAAATACTGTGTCTCCATTACATTACGATCCAAAGAATAACTTTTTAGCGCAAGTAAGTCAATCTTAAAATACGTACAGATCAAAGTAAAATTTATATTTCATTCGGTTTTTAGGTATTTGGAACAAAACAAATAATTCTTTTTTCACCAAACGATTCGAAATATTTATACGCGCATGAAGACAAATTATTACATAATACCGCTCAAGTTAACCCTTTACAAGCGGACTACGATACTTATCCCTTATTTAAAAATGCCTGCATCTATAAATGTTTAATAAAACCGGGCGAAATGTTATTCATTCCAGAAAAATGGTGGCATCATGTGACTGCATTAGAAAAAAGTTTCTCTGTTAGTTTCTGGTGGAAATGATTATAATATGTAAATAAATAAAGCGATTTTTTTAATATAAATATATTTAATATTAATACACAATATACTTATATAACAAAAATTTATTATCAATCCACAAACCGATGTTATTACAAATGATTCAAACAAGACAAAAAAAATATACGTAATCTTAAAATCAATAATAAAACAAAAACAAGTGACTATTTCGATTGTGTATTCAAAATGGCTGGCTACTAATACAAATTAAGAACTATCTTATATATTACAACTATCTGATATAGTTTTTAACATCCCTAGAAATATATAACTTCTGATAACTATATTTTTGTTTCAAATTTTTATAAATTCTAGCAAATATGGAAGGAAATAACTTAGTGCCCTTGATGAAAGAAAATTAAAATTAAATAATATTAAAGTACAAAAAATCTTAATATAAATAAAGTTAATATAAAAAGCAATTATAACCTTTCCGAAAAGATTAATATTAATATATTTTTTGTCGAATTTTTTTTTCAATAAATTTTTTATATCAAACATTCTAAATCGCTTTTTAAACTTCTTTATCAATTTTATATTATAACGAACTAAAATAAACTTGTAACAAGAGTTTTTCAAATAACAAGTTACGATTATTAACACTAATTTAAAGATATTAGAATTGTCAGTCAAAAATTACATACAGATGTAATGAAAAAAATGCATGTGTATTTTTGATGTTTTCTATAAATTTATTCATCTTTTTTGGCTTCACCACCGGCTGTAATCTGCTTCTGTAGTTTACTATATTCATCGGTTAATCTATCGTATTCTTTATGTAAGTTCTCTGATTGGTTCTTTAAGGCTAGTTTATCTTTGATTTCATGCGCCAGTTTCAATTCCAAATCTTTCACTTGAACTTTCAGATCAGTTACCTAAACAAACCAAAAAATGTTTTTATAATTAGTTATACAGGAAATTGAAGACTTTAATGAATGTTGTTGACAAAATCTTCTGTAGCCTATTTTAAAATTGTTTTTGTCTTGGGCATAAAATACGTAGAAATGTCGTTGATAAAGAATATATTTATTTATTATATGATTTCTTTAAAAAATAAATTATTATACAATACAGGGTGTTAGATAAATCGATGCAAACTTTTTATAAAATGGTAGAAGGAGAATCAATTTGCAATCACAGCTTTTTATTGAATTTCGAATATTTAAAATAAGTATAACCCAGTTGAAAAATAATAACAAATAGTCCACCTACCTCTTTATCATGGGCTTCGTTACTGTTATTTTGGGCCACTTCACCAGCTCCACGTTGAGCTAAGAGGCTTTTTGCAGCCGAAGAAGCACTCTGAGCCTGACGCATTGCAGCTTCAGATTGGGCCAATAAATTTGCTTGATCGGATATCAGGATTACAAGACGACGAATCACCTAGAAAATAAAATATTGCATCATGTCATTACATTGAAATATTATTTTGTTTATTTCAAATATAATGAAGTGATTTAATATAAGAAAAGTTTTAGGTTTAAATTCTAGAAAATAAAATATTGCATCATCTCATTACATTGAAATATTATTTTGTTTATTTCAAATATAATGAAGTGATTTAATATAAGAAAAGTTTTTAGGTTTAAATTCTGTTAATTATTTTTATTAAACGACATTTAGCTTTCGTCAAAACATTGTTTAATAAAAATAATTAAGAGAATTTAAACCTAAAATTGTTTTTATATAAATATTATGAGTTTTGAAAAATATTTTACTATGTTATGAAGTGATTTGTTTACAAATTTATAAATAACTCATTATCATTTTTAATCATACGTAATTATAGCTTCCTTTCTAATATGACATTAAACAGATACCGACCTTGTATTTTTACATTTTTTTAAATATTTTTTTTTTAATAGTTTTTGTTCAAATTTATATGTTATAACTAATTTAAATAAAAATTTTGAAAAAAATAATAATCATTTTGTTAATAAGAGGTTAAGAAAAGACTATATTTACATTCTAATTTAGTAATATTTTAAATAAAATACGGAATGTTTAAGAGATCATGTTTGGACCCTTAACAATTAAAAAGTAATAATGACAAACAAAAGATTTAGGTACAACAATAAATATGAAGGCTTAATAAACTTACCAGAGACAAAAACAGGGCAAATCCAGAAATGTAAAAGTTCCTTTGTGCACGGAACAATCGCATATTACCTTGCATTTCAGTATTGAGATGAACATGATCACCATGTTCTAAAAAATTGGAGAATGTAAAATTTGTACAAATAAATACGGGATCTAAACTTACCCATATGCGAGTATTTTCTCATTTCCCTGATAGCATCAAGTAGGAAAAGTACAAGAATTGCTAGTAAAATGAGAAAATAAATACCAGCTTGATGATTTAATCCTTGTAAAAACCTCGACTTGAAAAACTGACTCCATCTTCGTGGACTAGCAACTGGTAAAACTAGAAGTAATACTATTGCGATTTCTATATAAAGAAAGCCGGCAATAAGTGTCCACTGTAAACTCATTTTAGGACTATTTAACTATTCGATTCGTCCAAATTAAATACTAATCTAAAAATATAAAACATTTATTTTATACTAAAATTATAATAAGTACAGTAATTTTTAAGAAATATGATAATTATAAATAATTACGTCAGGATTTTCGTAGGATGATGTGGTACAATCTAAATATACGCACATCAGCTTACAAAGTACAACTAACATGAGTCATGACTTTTTATTTTCAAATATTTCAGATACTACTTATAAGGTCATAAAATAAATATTTACCAGAATATACCGCGAACTTCAACACTGTTATAAGATTATTGTTATTAAAATGAATATGCACAAAAATAATAATTAGACCTTCTAAAATTTTCTGTCAAAAATTACAATGAAGCAAATTATGACTACCTTAATAATCACTAGATGGCAGAAGAGTAAAATATTGAAGTAATGCAAATCGTATAGATAATTTATTAAAAATGTTTAATATTTACATTACGAAAAATATTAATATTTTAAGATTAGAAAATTTACTACAATGTATCCAGTTAACTTTTTTTATTATTCCACTTACCGTTATACATGTACAAGTAAAAAAAGAAAAATTTAACACCAACTGAACATAAACATAAATTTGTTTAGAGCTATATATATTTAATATTATATAAATATTATAAATAAAATACTATTATTTTCACTCAAAAGTAATATATTTTTGTATTAATTTCGAAAAAATTGTAGAAGTATTACTAGTTACTTGTGTTGTTGTGTTAGCATATTAGTTTCATTGACTGTACCTGTCAATATGATCTGTCATTGATTTGTTAGTAGGTGTGTCAAAGAATTAAGCAAATAATAAATATAGTTTAATTTCGTTAAATAAGGTGGAACATATTAGTGTTTTATTAAAAAATGGCTACACTGGGAGAACCATTAACTTTATCTAGAGGTATTTATTCGATTAGTATTAACAATATGTTTACATTAACCTATTTTTTTTATCGAAAGATATTAAAAGATCAATCGAATTGTTGGAGAAACTACAAAAAAGCGGCGAAGTACCAGCAACCAAACTAGCTGCTTTGCAGAAAGTGCTTCAAAGTGATTTTTTCAATGCGGTAAAGGAAGTTTACGAACATGTTTACGAAACGGTTGATATGCAGGGCTCACAAGATATTCGTGCTTCGGCAACAGCAAAAGCTACCGTAGCTGCTTTTGCAGCGAGTGAAGGCCATGCTCATCCTCGTGTTGTCGAACTACCGAAAACGGAAGAAGGACTAGGTTTTAACGTTATGGGCGGCAAAGAACAAAATTCACCGATTTATATTTCGCGAATAATTCCCGGCGGAGTTGCAGACAGGCACGGGGGATTAAAACGGGGCGATCAGTTACTATCAGTTAATGGGGTTGTAAGTATTGTTAAACTATGATATCTCACGTTATATCGGTGTCACACTATACAACTTTGTTCAATGTAAAAACAAATATTTATTTCAAATTTATATTAATAGTATTTCGTTAGTCTGTTGAAGGTGAAAATCACGAGAAAGCTGTTGAGCTATTGAAGCAAGCGCACGGATCAGTAAAATTAGTTGTAAGATATACACCAAAAGTTCTAGAAGAAATGGAAATGCGATTTGACAAACAAAGAGCTAGAAGACGTCCACAGTATCAATAAACAATTGAATTTTTCTATTTATCATGTTTCTCATCTATTATTAGTATTGTAGTTATATCAGTTACATGTACTTAAATAATACAATTATAAATAAAACATCATGCCCATGTAATTATTAGTTTATATAATATGAAGGTTAATATATTTATTTGTTTCGTATTATATTTGTTATTCGTGTTTTTAGTATTAATTTTTGTGTATAAATTTTATAAATAATTTCTGGAGATTATAATTAAAATATGTTCAAACATTTTTATCTAGTTATTTATATTTAAAAACAAAACCTATAAAAAGCAAACAGTAAAATATTTTTCAGAACTAATAATATTATATAAAAACAGTTTTAGGTTTAAATTCTGTTAATTATTACGTTTCGACAAAAGCTAAACGTTCGTCTTCATCAAGTTCGAACATCATTTTATATGAATAATTAACAATTTAAACCTAAAACTGTTTTTATTATGTTTGTATTAAATTTATGAATTAATTTTTTAACAAGTTATATTACATAATAATTCAAAACAACAGAATTATAGAAATATCACCTTTTTATTATTTACAAAGTCGATTATATCGATATAATTTTTATTCCAATAAATATGATGCAATGAAAAATGCCTTTTTATATTACAATTTCATATTAAATATAATAACTAAAATAGTACAATAAAATTGAAAAAAAAAATCAATTTGCTCAGTCTTAACTTTGTGATATATTTTGGATAAAATAAATAACTTAGGGCCGGTTTCATAAAAGTAAAATTTAGTAACAAGTAAACTAAGGGCCGGTTTCTACTGATTTGATCATCATCAGACGTACAAGTCTGATGATAAATAAAGTTTAGTGATATAAAAATGAAACTAATTGATTTATTTTACAATAAAATTAAATTAAAAAATCATCAGGAACAATTTTGGACTACTATTGTACGGGTCACATATCACCGAAGTAAACTAAAATAAACATTTATATTAACAGTATTGTAGAAAAATGGCAGTTATTAACTTAATTACTTAATACATCATAGATTTATTCATATTATAACTTCATATTTTACACGATCATAAATAATACGCAATTCGAATTCTGTAAAACAGCTACATATTTTCTTAAGAACAAGATATGGTACATTATTCTTGAACATTGCTTGAACTATATCGCAAATAAAATTATGATATTTGATCCATTTGTAAGCGCGTTCGATCTTCCAATTTAGAACGTTGGCATAGGACGGATATTTAAATCTATAATTATCCGAATTTAAAAGAAATTGCGCTGTAATATCATTCATCATGTGTTTTCTTAATGTTACAGTATCACATTTTATTATATCGTAAAGTGTTACACAACCAATTGTCTCATTTTTCATTAAACTAACTTCAGAATGACATGTACCTTGCAAATCAGTATCGTAATCTTGTATTAAAAACTTAAGATGTTTCTCAAGTTTCACACCTAAATAATACAGCTTTATCAGATGCGCCTTTAGGAAATGCAATTCTAAATGATAATATATTTTGGGGACTTGATTCACATTTAACTCATATTTTAAAAGCATTTTAACAAAGTGCCAATTATCTGTTTCAACAGCAATAGCCAAAACGGATTTTTTCTTTTTATTTTCTCGATTAAAATCGGCGTGATATCTTAATAGAATATTAGCAATTTTTCTACTATTCCTTTTCAATCTTAGGGCTAGAAATAGTACAGTTTCGCAGTTTCGATTTTCCATATTAATATCAATACCTTTATGGAGAAAATAAAGGAGTAACTTATCGTTACCTCTACGAACAATCGGAAACAGTAAAGTTTCATGAAAATCATTTCTAACAAACACATCAGCGCCGTGTTTCAACAAATTTTTTACCATTTCCACACGATCATGTTGTAGAGCCTTATATAGTAACGAATTGCCATAAATATTTTTCCGATTTATATCAAAATCTTTATCTAAGAAATAGTTAAACATTGTTTCATTGTTGCCTTCAATTGCTGCATGCAACACATTGTTACCATCATTATTTCTGTGATAAATATCGGCCCCACGTTTTAATAAACTGTTAACAAATTTATTTTTCAGTGATAGTACAGCATTGTAAAGTGCAGTATTACCATCTTTATTTTCCAAATTAACATCAAAGTCTTTATTACTCATAAGTAATTCGAAAAAATCTTCATTATCAATCGTAACAGCTAGATGAAGAACGGTTTCATCTTTTTCATTTTTGCATGATAAATCAGCGCCGTATTCTAGCAGAAGTTGAGCAAAATTTTGATTACCGTCTAAAACAGCTGTATGCAGTAGCGTTTGATGCGTGTTAAATCGATGTGTTAAAGGTACATTTACGTCAGCACCTTTCTGCAAAAGATATTTCAATAATTTGTCATTTTTTTCGGTATACGCAATTGATAAAGCCGTTTCGCCATTATAATTACAAACGTTAATATCTGCGTTATTCTCCAAAAGCAGGTCGATAAAAGTTTCTTTGGATTTTTTTACAGCTAACAAAAAAACTGAATTACCAAACATATCTTTAATGTTTATATCGACACCTTTACCTAGAAATAATTTAGTAAGTTTTTCGTTTTGATTGGAAACTGCAGCATGAAGAATAGATTCGGATTTGCCGTTTTTCCCCGGAATTTCCGCCCCGTGTTTAATAAGAAAATCAACAAAGTTTTCACTATTATTTTTAACAGCTTTAAATAGTACAGATTCACCGAATTTATCGTTTACATTTATATTAATACCATTCTGTAAACACATTAAAATAAGTCTTTCGTACACTGCAAAATTTGCATCGTTGAATGTTTTATTATAAAAGATCACGTGCAATATTGTTTCACCATTTTTCGTTTTATAATCAGTGTCAATATTGTAATCTAACAAAACTGGAATAATATTTTCCAGACCGTGTTTAACAGCTTGATATAGAACCGTTTCGCCATTTTTATTCCTATCATTTAAATTATGTATAAGACCTCTATGCAAAAGCATTTTACAGATATTTTCATTATTCGAACGTACACCAGCAAAAAGTGCCGTTTCTAAATCTTTATTTTTGTAAAAAATATTTGCAGATTGGTCTAAAAGTAATCGAACAATTTCTTCAGTGCTATAAGTTACAGCAATAAAAAGCGGTGAATTACTGTTTCGGTCTGCACTATGTACTTTAACGCCTTTGTTTAAAAATAATTTAGTGAGAAAAAGACTTTTAGATTTAATGGTTTCGCGTAGAAGAATATTTCCATAAAATTGATAATCAAATTCCTTATGAAACTTTAAAAGAATATCGACAATTTTATCGCTACCATTTCGTATAGCAATTGTAAGTAAATTTATATCGATATAATACGTATTGAAATAATTTTTGATAAGTAATTCGCAAATTTTTTCTTGTTTGAATTGAACAGCAATATGCATTAGTGTTAGATTTGAATCCAGTTTATTAATATTTATATTATACTTGCAATCTAAAAGTTCTTCAACGATATCGATAAATCCTTTTTGTATTGCCAAAGAAAGAGCTTGGTAATCTTCAACACCTGCTCCATTTTGTAAAAGATTTTTAGCAAGATCTATATTATTTTGTTTTATGGCATCATAAAATGGTGTAGTTCTTTCGTCTTTATTATTCATATTTACTAAATGTTTAATTAATTTTAATTATTTATTTAATGGTTTCTTTATTTTATAGTTTTTGGTTAATTTGAACAATTCTGAAACATAAAAAAATAACACATTTTTATCACTAGCACATAATCATAATATAAAAAGTTTTTCATTTATATGTTGTTTAAAATTTCTCGAGATTCGAAACACTTTTGTAGAAATTTATCAATATTTTCTATCAAAGCAGCACAACTTGTACATATACCAACTGGCAATTTTTCATTGCAATTAACCTAAATAGTATTTATTTCAATATAAATGAAAATTATTAAAATAAAATATATAATTCTTACAATTTCTTTTGAAATCGTTTCTATTTTGTTATCCGAAGCAATCCGAAGTTAGGTTATATAGAATTAAAGATACATTTTCAGTTGTAATACAGGTTGAATTGCAGTATAAACTCCCATGATTTGCGCATGCGTGAACATTAGAATGCGCATGCGTGAACATTGGAATGCGCATGCCTGGTGTGCGTATAAACCGGTGAACCTCAAAATGTTTCATCCGTTAAGGGGAGGTACCACCCTGAATACTAAAAAAAAGAGGCTATTTTCACGAATTAATTTTGGACACAGGAATGTAAATAAATTACTACTTTTTTTTACATTGTATTTGGCACATATTCCTCTATATTTTCAAATAGTTCGAAGCCTTTTTGTAACCAATTGCGACCGCTACAACCTCCGAACCAAGACCATGTCCCAAAAAGACGGCTGCTGCGTTGACAGGCTGGAGCGCTCAATTCCCATTTGAAATAAATTTTCTTGTTTTTAAAATGTAAAGTAGATTGTAACTTAGGGATCAACTGGCCGGATTTCAAAAAAATACATTTTTCGCCAAGTTATACTCATTTGGAAAAAAAGTTTGAAAATTTCGTCCTTTTTTTGGGTCGCTAAAATCGAAAAAACTACATATCAAAAAAATGACCAGTTGATCCCTAAGTTGAAGTTTTGGCAACATTTTCCCCAAATTCCAAATTAATCGGACAAAAATTGCGACTTGTATGCTGTCAACGCAGTTTAAAAACATAGTTTCTAGAAAAACGCGTTTAAAGTTTCAAGTTTCAGGCAGAGCGCTGCTGAGCGCTCTCTATTAAATGCTTTGTTGCACATTTATTATTGCGATTTACGCTTCCATACTTTAAAACCTGGTTCTAAAGGGTTCAAAAAACACATTTAAGTAAAAAAAAAAAAAAAGATTTTTTGAAATTTTCAGAGTGGTACCTCCCCTTAAGACACATTTAAAATCACATTTTGTCATAATACATATTTTGAGAGTCACTGGTTTCTCAATATTTCTACCCAGGGAGGACCTGTTTCTACCACTAAAGTCAAAACAGCAACATCACGGACCCTGTTCTACAATTATACCGTAGTACATAGTCGACAAAGGTTAAAAAATATGACATTATTTACATAAAGAAAAATTTTAATAAAATGTATTTTATCAGTAGGTTATAATCACAAATGTTCAAGTTTAGCAAAATCCATTGACATTGACATGTAGTCGGCCAGTTAAGTTTTGTATTTGATAAAATACTACTTGCATATTAAATCAAAAGATGGTGCCACAATCGCCTAAATAAATAGAAATTGGTGAAGATAGAATATTGGGAAAATGGAAAAATAAATATTCTACAAGCAAATATAATAATAATAATAATACTTTATTAAATAGCTTTTTAGAAATTTTATAATTGAAACAAAATTGATACATAAATATTCTAAAATAAATAATTTTATGAATGACAAAAAAAAAGTATTAAAAATTGAATGGCACTCAATTTACCTACGTAAACAAATTCATAAAAATTGAAAAAAGGCAAATAATTTAACACGTTGAACGCCAATAGGATTTTTGCAAAATGTCTAAAAAACAATTTTGTGTTTTTAGGTTTTATTTGATAGATTATATGTAAATACAATTTTTTTATTTGTTTTGAGGTAATATTGAGGGAATTTATCGAGCTTTCCCATAAAAGAGTTTTATTCAGTAAATTTTCACATATACCACCATATATTTTGGACTATGAAGATAAACTCAGGCCAAACTGCAGGTACGTAGAGAAGGGACACGTCGGCCACGCTGAATAGCAATTTATATGGAACGCGTGGCTGACAGCCCAAAAAATAGAGTCAAAGCTAGGTATGTCATGTCGGCCACCGGTGGCCGACGCGGCCCATTCGACATGAGTCGGTGTCGGCCACCGGTGGCCGACACGGCGTTCAACGTGTTAATATAGAAAAATGAAATTACGTTGCACTTTGCTATGTTTACATTTTCTTGTAGAATAATTGGCTGGAGTAAGAAATAGAATCCCGAGATGTTGCTGTATTCACGAATATTAAAAAAACAGATTTGCGCATGCGTGAGCATCGGAACGCCTATATTTGGTGTATAAAAACCAGTGAACCTCAAAATGTTTCATTAGTAATTTTCCTTTTGTTAAGAAGTCCGGTAGGTTAGGGTAGGTTTGGTAGGTAGGTTTCAGGTAGGAGTTTGTTTTTTAAAAACCGTTAAGAAGTCCGGTAGGTTAGGGTAGGTAGGTTTCAGGTAGGAGTTTGTTTTTTAAAGACCGTTAAGACACATTTAAAATCACATTTTGTCATAATACACATTTTGAGAGTCACTGGTTTTTCAACTAACGTGAACACAGCAACATCTCGGGATTCTATTTCTTACTTATACCGAACTTTGTTGTACGAAATGAATAGACTCTATTTCATGAAAATTGAAACGCCGCTATTTCGGTAAAGCTATGCTGTATGAAACGCGTATTACCCATTTAGAACATTTAACATATTTATTACTTATTTTACAATAATATATTCGTAATAGAAAAATAAAAAAGACTTATTTTTATATCGAACAAAGTTTCATGATGAAGAAAGTTGTATAGTGTGATACCGGTATTATATTAATGATGATTGTAAAATTACTGATTAAACTGTTTAATTTACAATATTGGAAATAAATTTTATAAAGATTTTTATAATTGTTATACAATTTATGTAAAATTAGATATTAAATATTACAAATAAAAAGAAAAATAAGAAGATACAAGCATAGTAATATTATTATTTCTAATGTTATTAAATTTCCTATCAGGTTCGTTATTGTCTTTTAGCAATGACGCGTTTCGACTTTTCAGTCATCTTCAGATTTTGTGAGTTTGAAAAGTCGAAACGCGTCATTGCTAAAAACAATAACGAACCTGATAGGGAATTAAATAACATTAGAATTCATAATGCAGGTTTAGGAGTCAAGAACAGAAGTTCATCTTTTGACATTAACATAGTAATATTAGCTCAAATACATGATTGAATTGATGAAATACATTATACCATTATATCTTCATATTAGACACATCTTTGTTATAAATTCGAAAAGATATATTAGAATATGTTTCAGTAAATTTTCACGAATCTTTTGTTGTTGTACCTTGTGTTTTGTTCAACTTTTTTATGCACCTTAAAATGTGCACCTTTAAGTTTGAGTTAGTGTGAAATGCCTTTTTACATATATCGCATACATATGGGCGTTGTTTTGTATGAATACGCATATGCACATTTAAAGCGCCCTTTCGAGCAAAAGATACACCACATTTCTGACATTTAAAAGGCCGTTCCTGTGTATGACTGGGCATATGACCTTTTAGGGTTGAGCTTTGGGTAAAAGCTTTTCCACAAATCTCACATTTATAAGCTCGTTCGTTTGAATGTGTACGTAGATGTTCGTTTAAATGCGAACTTCGAACAAAACCTTTGTCACAAATTTCGCATTTGTAAGGTTTTATCCCTGCATGACGAAAGCTGTGCATTTTAAGATATTGCTTTAGATAGAAAGCTTCTCCACATACTTCACATTTAAAGTTGCGTTCCTTTGTATGAATGCGTATAATATGATGTTTTAATTCTCTTTTTAGTGTATATTCTTTATCGCACATGTCGCATTTATGTTTTTTATGTACTTGAATATGATTTTGTAAATTTTCTTTGTCTGGAAATACCTTTTTACATATATTGCATTTATAAGGTTCTTCGTTCGTATGAATATGTCTATGTACTTCTAAATGTGTAAGATATTTAAAAGCTTTTCCGCAAGTTTCGCAATTATAATATCTTTTTTCTGTAATATTTTCCGATATTTCTTCAACATTATTTTTCTGGATTATATCGACATTACAATCAAAATATTCAGAATTTAAATTGTCCTCTGTTTGGATTTTATTATCCACATAGTCGTCACGTCCATCAAAACAATTATTTTTATCAATATTTACTAATTTAATATCATTACTTGCTTCAAAACTATTATTTTCATCAGTTAATTCCTCTTTAACCTCGTTTGTTTCATAATTAAAACTTTCTTCACTTAAATTCTCCTCTATTTCTACTTTAACAAAACAATTATTTTTATCAATATTTACTAATTTAATATCATTACTTGCTTCAAAACTATTATTTTCATCAGTTAATTCCTCTTTAACCTCGTTTGTTTCATAATTAAAACTTTCTTCACTTAAATTCTCCTCTATTTCTACTTTAACAGAAACAAATTCAAAATTTACGTTTTGTTCTTCTTCGTTTGAATCATTTTGTACAATTTCCTTTTTTACCACTGACATATTTTAAATAATATCTAACAAATGTATTTTTGAGGTTGGATTAGAAATCTTTAAAGTATACTTGTCAAAATACACCAGATATTCTCAAACTTTTCGCAAAATGTATTTTGTGAATAAAAATATATCGAATAATACACATGATAATCTTAAAAATATAGCGAAACATATTTTAAAGCATAATAAATTTTATTTTTTATAATAGAATTAACATAAAGTAATACAAATAAAGTCGTTTATGATTACATTAATTTTATAATTGGAGATAGTTATCTTAATTTCTTATATAAAATTGTTATATAAAACTTAAAAATATAAATTTACAGTTATCAATGTAAAAAAATTTAATGAACTTACAATAAAAATCAACATAATGTATTATTATTTAACAAATGTCCCATTTAAACTGATAAAGACTGAGTGGCCAAAACTCTGTGAAAATCAGTTTTCTTGACTTTTCCCGGTTTTCCGGAATTTTTATTTCATTTTTCCGTGACTTTTATTATTAAACAAATGTAAATTCCTAAGTAATGTAAATCGCAAAATATTCATTAAAATAAAGATTTCTAAGTATAGGTGTGAAAAAAAAAGATTGATATAAGAATAATGTTTTATTGCGATTCTTCGAGAAGAAATATTTTATATACGGCATCAGTTAACATAATGTGCAGAAATTTTAACAACTATTTAACTGATTTTGATATTTTTCACAAAAATTTATATTCATTAATTACTTAAATTTGTATATATATTTGACTTTTCCAGAATAAACAAAATTTTGAACACCCTGCAAGATTGTAAACTGCACATCTCTGATCATACGTTTGTTTTTATTTAAAACTAGTTATTTTTTTTGTACGATTAATTCGGTTTACTAGTGTTTTTATTAGCTAACGGAGTAACAGGAATATTTAAGATATGAGCTGGTTGTTTCTCCTTGACATGAGACCGCGAATGTCTTTTCAAATTCGCATAAACAGTATAAGTTTTTTCGCACTGATTGCATTTAAACGGTCGTAATTTCGTATGTATAACGCTATGCTGTTTTACGTGCGTACTTTCAGCAAAAGCTTTTCCACATACATCACAACTGAAAGGTTTCTCCTTTGTGTGAGTTCGAACGTGTCGTTTTAGATTAGAACTATCCGAAAATGTTTTCTCACATAGCTTGCATTTAAACGGTTTCACAATTAAGTGTGTAGCGCTGTGCTGCTTCACATGATGTCTATAGGTAAAAGTTTTTCCACATACTTCACATTTAAACGGCTTGTCTTCGGAATGTATGCGTTTATGTCGTTTTAAAAGTGTATTTTGTGGAAAAACTTTATCGCATATGTCGCATTTGAAATCGGTTTTCTTTGTATGCGTAACCATATGCTGTTTGAGATGTGGTTTATAGACAAAGGTTTTCCCGCATATCTCGCATTTGAATGATTTTTCTTTCGGATGCATATCACGTACGTGGCTCTCCAATAACGATTTGTAGTCGAATGATTTTTTACAAATTTCACATTCGTAGTTCGAATTTTTTGTCTGAATCTCATCTTTCATATCAGTTTCATCTAATTCAGAGCTAATATTTTCTTCTTTAATATAAACCGATTCAAAATTTATGTTTTGTTCATTTTCATCAGTTTCTTTTTTTATTAATGTTTCATTTTGTAATATTGTTGTATCGTTTTTAAGAATTTCTTGCGATTTAAAACATTTATCGATAAATTTATAAGTTTCGTTCAAATGAAGAGAACAAGTTGAGCAAACAATGTCTGATAATTTTTCATTACATTCCAACTAAAATTATATTTAAAATCAAAATAAAATTAAAGTTAAATTTCTTTTACTTACAATCTCCGGTGCAATAGTTTCCAATTTATATGATATTGATACACCATCTTCATCTAAATTATCTAAAGTTAATAATGTATTTTCATCACTAGCACATAATCTACAAAGTTCTTCACTTAACAATTCTTTTAAAATCTCTTGTGCTTCGAAGCATTTTTTTAGAAATTTATAGGCATCGTCTAATTGAGCAGCGCAATTTGTGCATATACCATTTGGTAATTTTTCATTGCAATCTACCTAAATATGTAATCAAATAAAAAAAAAGTCAAAATATAACATATAATACTTACAATTTCCACTGCAATCATTTCCAATTTATCCATAAATAATACGTTGTCCGAATCTACACTAAGTACAGTTAGAGATACATTTTCATTGCCAGTGCATAACCGGCAAAGTTGTGCCGAACAAGACATATTTCAAAAACAATTTACTAAATAATAGCTTTCAGAAAAGTAATAATACATGTATTTTATAAAAGTAGAATATTATTTTGGAGGTTAAATGTCATATGTCTGTTCAGTCGTCCAACTAAATTGTGTTATAATTTATTTATCGCTATTTAATTGAAAATATTTGTAAATTTTATAATATATTAAAAAAATATGATAAAAAATGATTAAATATCATAATTAGATTATATAAAATCAATTTGAATAACTATAAAAATATTTGATGTTACAATCACGAGAACCGCTAATTTTAAAAATGTTTTGTTGAAATAATTGAGTTAAATTTGTTGTTAAAACTGATTAAAACTTCAAAATAAATACAAATAATTAGTATAATTAACAGAATTCCATGTGAGTAAATAATCTCAAATGGTAGAGATACAGAGGAATTAGTATGAAAGGTATTCTTTGGGAATATGATACGATTATATGTAATAAAAGAATTATATTTGTTTCATATTATTAATGGTTTTTATTTTATTTATATATTATGAATAAAATATAAATATCACTTTAAGTTTACTATATGGTTTAGCTATCTTGAACGAATGTCTAATAAACGTTTTGTTAAAAGAATATATGAATAATAAATGAGACGTGTCATGAATGGAAATTAAGGTGTTACATGTTTGGTGGAAACTGATTTCTGCTTGAATATTATTTTATCTATGGTTTGAATGGAAAGAGTTTGTGCTACACTCTTGACTCTTATTATAGGTACATGGAATGCATGTGTATGTAATCAAAGATCAATACTACCAATTCATGTCAAAGGACCTGTTCCTGAGGATAATATTATCCTTAGAATAAGGAATACTAAGAGAGTGCAATTCGTCTAAATTATTGAAGAAATAAAAGAATTTTTCGGTGCTAGATAGCAGAAATTGGGCTTGTCTATACAATAATGACAAAAATGGATTTACGAGAAACCATTTTTTTAATCTTCAGCTTTATTAATTTGCTTATGTAGTTGTGTAATGAACCACATAGTTAGGGTGTCTAGCAGGTTTTCTAAACAAAATTCCCGTACATTTTAAATAAATTCTCGTACATTAATTTAAAGAAATAATAAACTAGAATGCCCACTGGCACATTTTTATGCCACATAAAATTATGACATAATTACAAATGGTAATCTTGTGTATTTGTGTAAATTATTAAAGTTTATAATGTTTTTTTTTTACATAAATGGTTTTCGGTGCTTTGCCGGTCAACCAGCCAATTTTAATTTTAACAAAGACAACACAAACATCCATGCCCCAAGCGGGATTCGAACCCGGGCCCGCACAGGTACGAGCGGTGTCAGACACACGTCTTAAACCGCTCGGCTATGTTTTGTAAATTACCTAATTCGATTAGAAACCATTATATAAATTTTGTATAAATATCCTATTTAATCATCAAGCGTTTTACAGTTAAAGCGAATGCTTTAAATGTAAAGAAACACTTCAAAATCCAAACTTGCCTGCTCTAAACGTGAAGGAACAAGTTCTACCTGTTTGATATGATTCCGGAACTACGATACTATGTATATTCACACCGTGCTGGCTTTGTTAGGTTGGTACCGATGCTATGTCGGTTAAACTAATTCTATATGAATGTAGATGGGGCGACACGTCCTTAAATCGAGGAATCCGAAAATCCAAAAATATTTCCCGTACAGCTCGCTAGACACCCTGTATATATATATATATATATATATATATATATATATATATATATATATATATGAGACTTATCCCCTACTTATTGCATCCTCTTTCTTTTTCATTATGGAATCTTGGCTACCGCAGTTTTTTTATTTACATAATCTGTTCAAGATTAGCTACATGCACATTCTGTTTATGTTGTTTTAGAGTCTGTTTCTGCGCGTATTTATTGCCGCAAATATCACATTGATAACGCTTAACACCCGTATGTGTATACAAATGATTCTTCAATGTACTTTTCATATAGAAACTTTTACCACATATCTCACATTTGAACGGTCGTTCACCGCTGTGTATTCGCAAATGTATCGTTAATTCAGTTTTGCCGAAAAATTTCCTACCGCAAACTTCACAGTGATATTTCCAACTTCGCTGATCGTGCCGTTTCATATGATACGTGTAGCAATAATTTTTCGTCGTGACAGTTTTCGAACAGATCGGACAAACTTTCATCTGATAGGTTTTCTCTTGGGCATTTTTCACGTCGCCGTGTTTGATGCGCATATGTTTCGATAATTTCGATGCAGTATTACCAACCCAACCGCAAATATAACACACGGTAGCGCAGTCCTTGTTCTCGTTTTTCAGATGTGTTAGTTTGTGAACTTGTAGGCCGTGATAAGTTGTAACGATTTTCGCACAAATATCGCAACGATATTCGACTTTTAATTTAACCCCGTGTTTCTTCAAAGTATGTTTGCCTAATATGTTTCTTCTTGTGCATTTATAATCGCAATGTTCGCATTGATAGATTACAGTTTCTTTGCTTTTTGTGACTGACGACTGTTCGCCTTTATGTGACTTCCTATGCTCCTTAATTTCGTAATGAAATCGAAACATTTTCGGGCATTGGTTGCATTTAAATTTGTGTTCTTGCGATAGATGTGCGTCTAAAAGATTTTGTTTATTGCATTTGTAATCGCAATGTGTGCATTTAAAAACGGACGATGGAATTAAAATTTTGCTACAGGTCGATTGTAAAATATTTCGTTCTAAATTGTCTAGAATCGATTCTTCGCCGCAAGCAAAATGTTTACGATTTAAATGCGTGTACAATGTGGGAAATTTGCGAAAAAGTTTATTACAAGATTTACAATAAAATACATTCGAAGTAAAATCTTTAATAAAATACACTTTTTTACTCGGATTAGCTGGATCATAAGCTTTATGTTCGGTATAATTTTGTGGATTGGGAACTGTACGCCAAATTCGAACATTCCGTTTTTTCTCCGACGGTTTTGCATTTTCATTTTCTTTAAGATTTTCTAATTTTTTATAATTTTTAATTTCTGGCTCGATACTAACTACATTTTCACAATCTGTTGACTCGTTATTACTAATTTTATTATCAAAATTAACAGATTCATTTTGATCTACTAAATTTAAAATTTGACTTTGTACACTAGAATCTAAAATAATTTGTATACCTTTCGAAGCACTCGGACAAAATATTTTATTAACATTTGCGTCAGGCTTTATAGTATTTTGATCAACTAATTGTAAAATATGTTTTTGCATATTGGCATCTAAAATTATTTGTGTATTATCGCTGTTTATATTGTTTTTAAAACGTTTATATGCATCTAAACAATTCTTTCTAAATAAATACGATCTTTCTAAATCGGTATAGCACGTAGTACAAATTTCATTTGACATAATGCAGTCATCATTAATCTAGAAAAAAAAGAATATTCTAATTATAATATGGTTAAAATTCATATTAATACACTACTTACAATTTCTGGTAATACGTATTTTAACTTATCAATTAGTTGAATGTTATTCAAATCTCTTGAATTTAAAGAAAATGTTGTTATTGCGTTTTTTATACACAGTCGACAAATTTTAAAAGTAGATACACTCATTTTTATAATTAAATTAAATTTAAATATATTTTCAAGAGGAACACAAATAATTCAAAATAATTTTGACAGATAGTTTTGATTTCAATTGACAGTCACTGCTTGCAACTTAATAAAAAAAAATTAAATGTTTTATTATAGTTCATTCGCGTTAAGAAATAAGTAACTAAAAGACAGATTCACATTGCCAAAAAACAGTAACGGATTTTTATATCCATTTGATGTAGATGGGATCTCGTTATCACTCATTTTACACGGTTTTGGCTTGAAAATTTTTTTGAATAAAATATTTGAATACACACACACACTGATATTGTACCGTAAACTGCCGTACTTGTACAAAGTGCACGAACGAATGTATAAGAAATAATTCAGATAGATAATTATATTTCGTGTGTCTAATCTTGTCTGTGTTTTCAGCCAATCACATTCAAGGTCACTTTGGCTTCTATCTTTCTTTAACTAATTTCTTAACGCGAATGAACTATAGTATCATCTTAATATATTAATTGTATAAAAATTATGTTTAAATAAACAACTTTTATAATATTGATGATTAAATAATTTAAAATAGACACACATGAACTAGTACGCTGTTTTTACTAAGTTTGTCACACTGACACTTTCAAATTTTAGGATCTTAATATTTGAAAATTATTTCAGAACAAACCAAATAATATCAGTATTGTGATTGAAATGTAAATGATGAATTTATTTTTATAGATTATTTTCATATATTTAACTTTTTTAAATGGAAAATGAACAGTCAGTAAAAAAATAAGTAATGAAGTTTTTAGAAATAATATATGAAATATCTGTTTTTATTTAACTAAATTGAATTATTTTACAATATATAAACATAATAAAAAAGAAAAAAATCAATTAATAAGTAGAAATATAATAAATTTTAATGGTGAGATTCCTCCGGACCGTCTAATTCATTAAATACCGTTCTCCGAAAATCGGTATTTTTTCGTAGTCTCTTAATCTTGTGCACCTTTATTTTATGTTTAAATAGTGTTGAATTATGCGTATATTGATTACCGCATATATCACATTTGTAGGGTTTTATTTTAAGATGTTTTATATTGATATGTTTCACTAGATGACATCTCATATAAAATGCTTGATCGCATTTATCACAAGGATACGGTTTTTCTCCGGTGTGGGTTCGTAAATGAATTTTCAATTCGGACGAATGGAAAAACTTTTTATCGCAATAATCACAGACTTGTTTCCAATTTTTTATGTCATGCTGTTTGATGTGTAAATTTAACGCTTGCCTTCCGTATTTACTACTAAGAATTCGATTACATATCGGACATTGTAACTTAGTATTGCCTGCTTTAGTGTGTCGTATCATATGTGAGTTTAGATTTCTCACTAATGCTCCGCAAATTTCACATTGTAGCACATCATTCCTTTCCAGATGACGTATCTGTTTGTGTTTCATTAAATTAAAGTGAGTCGTTAAGAGTTTCGGGCACATATCACATTTATAAATCTCCTCTTCCTTTTTTACATATTCTGTGAGTTTGCTAATTATCGTATTTGCTTTAGTAATGTGTCCTTGTTTATGACATTTTTCCAGGTGTCGCAATAATTTGCCTTTAGTTGGTAATTCGTCCAAACAAAATTCACATTTGTATATTTTTGCGTTAGTAGTTTCTTGTATAACTTTTGTGAGTGCATCAAGTGATGGCGGTTTTTCTGTTTTTTTCGGTTCTGGTTTTTTCGGTTCTGGTTTTGTTTTATATTTGATTTTATGTGGTAAATAACTTAATATATCACTGATTTCCTTATAATCATCTAAATTAAAATTATTCGAATCATCAATTATTATCATTTTTACTTTACTTGGTGTATCTGTAAAATAAATAATACAAAGATATTTATTGCGTAAAACGTAACATTTTGATATTGTGCAATAATTATATTTTTAATTTAATAAACAAACACATTTATTTTAAATGTGTATCAATTTTAAAATTTACAATTAAATTTTCTCTTAATTTGCGAATCCATTGTTAATTATTATTTTATATCTACAGTGGTAATCAATAAATTCCCCCGAATGTAATTGCTCGAATGTGACCTTACTCGAATTTAGGTATGCTGTTATTACTAGCAGTCGAGTTACAGGTTTTTACAAAAATTTCTATCCGAGAGTTATTTATAAAATCTAAGCTTAAGAAATTCAAATTTCTTGACATTTTAATATTCTAAAATTTAGTTACTAATTTTCGAAATGAGACAAGATTTTTATGTAAATTAAACTAATAATAATTTAATAAAAATTTTACGTGGCGTATATGATGTAAATAGGAGAAATTGGGTGCGAAATAGATTAGTGTATGATGAGTATGAATTTGAAAAAATGTTGTAACAAAAGTTGCCGTGTTAGAGTCAGTTAAGATGTTTCGCACATCTTGAGCGATTGTCTAATGAACGTTTGGTTCAAAAAAGATTTATATGAATGATTTTGAAGCTATACGTTTGTGTGGATGTCCGATGAGTAGTTGAAGTGGTAAAATTTTTGGTTGCAAAAGCATAAACGGAAAATGACTGCTGTGGAAATGAGATTCTTACGTGAGGTACGTGGTGTAAATAGGAGAGATCGGGTACGAAATAGATTAGTGTATGATGAGTGTGAAATTGAAAAAAATGTAGCAAAAGTTGCCGTGCTAGAGTCAGTTAAGATGGTTCGGACATGTAGAGCGAATGTCTAATGAACGTTTGGTTAAAAAGATTTATTTGAATGATTTTTGATGGTATACGTTTGTATGGATGTCCGATGAGTAGTTGAAGTGGTATGATTGAAAGTGTTTTGCGTGAGCGGAAGTTTCCAAGTAGTAGGAATAGAAGAGCATGTAGGAGAGAAATTATGAATGTGAATGAAGCTAAAGTTGCTTGTCTGGATAGAAATATTTGGAGGAGACTGATTTCAGGATAATGAAAAAAGTTTGTGCCACACCCTTTTGTGTAAATGGCGTGATTGTGTATGTATTTTTTGTTTTTTCAAGCAATTTACATTCGAGTAACTGGTTCTTTTAAGAAACTTGTAATTCGAGTATATTTTACCTAGAGTAGCTTTTATAGTATTTTGGGCGAAATTAATTCGTTGCTTAAAATTGTTCCGCGAAAGTTAGTATTCTTTCGGTCGACTTTAATTTGATGGGCCGCAAATAAATGTTTATGTAACGATTCACGATAACCAAATCCCTTGGCGCACACGTCACACGTATAGTGTTTGATTTTACAGTGTTTCACACTAATATGTGTGTTCATATGACTTTTTGTATAAAATTTCAATTCGCAATAGTTGCAAGCGAATGGTTTGTCCGAAGTATGCGTCATAATATGTCGTTTTAATTCGCTTCGCATGTAGAACTTCTTGCCGCAATAATCACAGATATGTTTCCAATTGTTCAAATCGTGCTGCTTAATATGATTATTAAGCACCATCGGACCGAATTTACTCGAGATTTGTTTACCGCAGATTGGACATTGTAATATACTGGTTTCGTTCTCTTCTTTGTATTTATGATACAACAGATGAGTCGGTAAATTTCTCACTAAAGCACCGCAGAACTCGCACTGTTTTCTATCGGTGTCTTTTTCGGTGTGACAGTAATATTTGTGCCGCAATAAATTGTGTTTGTATTTCAGTTTTTGGAAACAGATGTCGCATTCGTATGTCTCTTGTTCTTTATTTAGAAATTCTGCGATTGTTTCAATTGCAACCGGTTGCTTATTAATCGGTTTGATCATAGATGTATGCAATTTATTTATATGTGATACATCACTAATTTCTTTATAACCTTTTAAATCATAGATTTGTGTTTCTTCAAGTATTACTAATTTAATCTTATCTGATGATACATTACTATTATCTGTTGATGAATCTGTAAAGTATAAGAAATTAAATGTGAGCTAAATTTAGTACTGAAATTTTGTTTCATCTTTCAATAAAAAGTTGATGGCAATTACAATATTTTTCGCCAACTATGTAAAATGATTTTGAGTGTAAATACCATAAAAAAAATAATTTGAAACTATCAGAAAACAATACTTTAATATATAAGATTAGAAAATGATCTACTGTGACGAAATTGAAATAAAAATAATATAAAAAATCCCAAAACCACACTTAAATTAAAATGAAGCTAAATACGTATTTCGGAAGCTAAGCTTCCATCTTCAGTAGCTAAATAAAATTTACGAAAAATCTTACCTGTGATCCGAAGTACATAAACACTTAAGCATTTGTCAAAAAAAAAGTTCTTAAGTGTTCATGTACTTCGGATCACAGGTAAATTTTTTTGTAAATTTTATTTAGCTACGGAAGATGGAAGCTTAGCTTCCGAAATACGTATTTAGCTTTATTTTAATTTAAGTGTGGTTTTGAGATTTTTTACAATATTATTTTTATTTAATACTTTAATATAGTAAAATATTTTTCAGAACTCATAATATTAATATAAAAATAGTTTCAGGTTTAAATTCTGTTAATTATTTTTATTAAACGACCTGATCTAGCACTTGTTATTTACAATTATGCCATTGATAAATTTTTGACTTGATGAAGACGAGCGTTTAGCTTTCGTCGAAAGACATTTAATAAAAATAATTAACAGACTTTAAATCTAAAACTGTTTTTATATTAATAGTTTAGTATGTCTAACACGAAAAAGTAAGCAAGTGAAAACACTATCTATGATTTAAATAAGTCGAATTTTTACAGACAAAAGAATTTTTTTTATTAAATTCTTTATCCATTATTCGTAGCCCATTGTAGAAGTACTTATAGTTAAAAGTACGGTAAGAGATCAGTATTCGGTCCTTTTTGCAAAAAGATCATTAGCTGTGTTTTTTTTACCGAAAAAACTCAGCCAGATCAGCAAATATCAGTAACCTTGAAATAATAACTGTTTTATTTATCTTCTCGTAACTGAGTTCGAAGTGAGTGAATTGCTTCCCCCCTTACCGATACTGAGTTGCATATTTAGCTAGTGCTTAGTGAGCTGAGCAAGTGAGCGCACACGCGCAATTCAAATTTTCCTAGTTACAAATTTGATAACGTGTTTGATACTGGTTGACATTTCTATTTGAATATTTTGTTTTGAAATCAAACAATAGATATCCGGCGAGTTGCAATAAATTATCAACGCAAACAATCCAAATACATCTAATATTTTAGGTTATATATCATATGTGGAACTTAGATTTTAAACGTCACTTTCAAATAAACTGTTTTATTTATCAATACAACTCACTCAGCTCATTTAAAAGATTTACTGATCTGAGTTGAATGTAAAAAAAACAGCTAATATTGTTGAGGTAGTTATCTGATTAAAATTAAATTCCGATATCTACTTCAGTTAGTCGTGTTAACTTTTTTTAGAAGGACCCTATACTAAACTCTAGCTAATAGCTTCGACAAACGACAAAATTTAATTATCACTAAGCTACATCCACACTACGACTTTAGCAGTAGCGTTAAATTTTGTCGTATATCGAAGGTATAAAAGTATTTTCTTGTATGTTTATTTCAAATTATCTTTTTTCTTTTGTTCTTTTATCGTATGTAATTATTTTCATTTTATTTCTGTTAAATAAAACTATGTTAGCAACAAAACATTGTCCCTTTTTAGGTTAAAACACTACTTCTTGTATACATCAAATCGTTTTTCCTATTTTCTTTCAACAAATATAACTAATATTTTATTATATTTTTCTTAAAAATAATAATAAATAATTTGAAATATACATGAAATGGTACTTCTATTTAAAAAGGGCCTATACATAGGGTCCTCATTATTATTTGTAACAATGGATTCGGAAATCGGATTTTGAAAAAGTAAAACTATACAAATATCTTTATGATAATTGAACGTAAACAGATTTATTATATGTTATAATTTTGATTTACTTTTTCAATTGTATTTTATAAATTTTTTAATTAAATTAAAAAAAAAATACCTGTAGCGGTTTTATTGCTATTCGATTCCACATCGGAAATATTCATTTGTTTAATTTGTATTTCGTCTTGTATTTTAGCATTATTATCTGATATAGGAATTGTGTCATTAGGTATTTGTGAATTGATAGCTGTCAAATAAAATAACATTAATCGATAGATTAACAGTAGGTGAACTTCTTATATAAATTATCAATAACTTAATAATCGAATTTTGAAAAAGTAAAACTATCAAGCATTAATGATATTGAACGTAAACAGATTTATAATATGTTATAATTTTGATTTACTTTTCAATTGTATTTGATTATTTTTTTTAATTAAATTTTTAAAAAGTTACCTGTAGCGCATTTATTCGTATTCGATTCCATATCGGAAATTTTTTTAATTTGCATTTTGGCGTGTATTTTAGCTGATATAGGAATTTTATCATTCGGTATTTGTGCATTGATAGCTGTTAAATAAAATAAAATAAATCTCTAGATTAACAGTAGATGAACGAAAATTAATACCTGCAATTTTTTTACTAAAACTTGATTTATAATTAAGTATATTTAAATTAACTTTTTCATTATTTTCATTTTGTACTAATAAAAACTGTATTGGTTCACTTGGATTGTTAGAAATTGGCTGTTTTATAGCTAAACATAAAAATGATTAAATATTATTAGAAATTTTGTAGAATAAAAATAAATAAAATAATATTGTATTACTTGCAGCAGTTTTTATTATTTTTGATGCATTTTTGGTAGTAGTAGAATTATCCCTTTTCCTTTTCAATTGGTTTTGTTTTTTCGTAGCTGTAACAGCTGAATGCAGATTGAATAATTGCATTTTACTGTTAATTTAAAATAAATAATAAACAGAAAAAACTATACCTGTTTTATTATGATTCGTATCTTCATTTTCTTTTGTAGAATTGGAATTTACGGGTAATGTAGGCATCTCAACATCAGAATTGTGTGTACTTATAGCTGCAACACATTGTAATTATTTATGAAATAATTGTAATTACTGACTGAGTAAATAAAATACTAATTACCTTTAGTAATTTTAGTATACAATGATTCATATCCCGGAACAGTAACATCTAGTTTTTCATTCCGATCAACATTTAATAAAATAATCGGACTACCAGGCACATTTACTTCAGTTTGTTTTAAGGAATTTCTGTTTACAGCAAAAATCTGTTTATTAGATACTTGTGAATTAGCTGTAAAAGAAATTGATTAAGCTATTATAATAATTATTGTGTTATTTTATAACTTACTTTGCGTATCGTTTGTAGAACTAGAATTTTTTGATTTCATAACACATGATAATTGCTTACGTCTGTATTCAAATGCGTCAAGACACTTTTTTCGAAAATCGTAAGCATTATTTAAGTTTATCTTACAAAGATTACAAATATGAGCTTCGGAACTAAGCTCGTCATCTTTCTATAATAAATAAATAAATTACTAAACCGAATAGATTTGTATAATAAAATTATTTTCGCTTACAATTTCTGGTACAAGGTTTTTGATTTTTTCATACAATTGTATATTATATACATCTGTAGTTGTAAGAGGTATCGAACGTCGTACACGAGCCACACATATTATACATTTTCCAAAATAATCAGGCCTCATTATATATATTACAAAAACTAAAACAATATTTGTATAATTTTTTTGCACAACACAAACAAGTTTTGACAGTTCTGTAAAGTATGGTTAAGTTAATCATAAGTTAATGCCGCGTTGCTGCGTTTTTTGATGATTATTTAGTATTTTTATTTGGGCTTAATTTGAGGTTCTATACTTAAAGATACTTATGTATAAAATCATATATAATAAATTAAACTATCTAATTATTACTATATAATAATTGTAATCGAAAAATCACTAAATATTTTTAAATAAAAATTTGAAGGAAAGCATAAAATTTTTTTTAACAAAAATGTTAAAAGTCACTAGATATTTTGAAGATTGCCGCTATGTCAATTTTCATGTGATGTTTCGTTTATAACTGTCAAAATATTTAAAAATTGTTAAAATGACTGAAGGTATTTACATCTATAACTATTTTATTCAAGTTATTAAATATATAATTAACTAAATTGTTTTATTTTTCACGAATTTATATAGGAAAAACAGAAGACATGTGGACTCCCTACAAGGAGCTGTTAAAGACAATAGAATTTAATTTAACAAGAGAAATACAAGTTCCAAGTTCGGAATTTGAATTAATTTTACGGAAATATAAGCAAAACTTTTTTAATCTTCTGCAAAACCGGGTACGTAAAAACTTTTTACAGGTTATGTTTGTTTTTTATATTGACCGGCTGAAATTGCAAATAATAATAGTATATTCATTTAACTTGGTAAATTTAATATTTATGAATTGTTTGTAAAATCAAATTTAATTATAAAGATCTATTATCAAGTTTATGCAGCAAAAATTTTGCCTCGCATTCTTGTCAGTTAATATAATCAAATAAATGAAACTTTCTGCCGTTTTATTCCGATTTTATTCTTGTCGTTTTCTTATAATTATAAATATTAGTTTAATTTGTATTAATAAAATGACAGTTGATGTCCAAAAATGTCAAATTAATCCACTTTCACATAGCCAAGTACAGTCAAATGAGAAACAATTTATAATTTTAATAAATTATTACTTTTATTATTGCTTATTGAATGAGTAAAATATTATTAGGCCTAGTATATTAAATAAGTTATTCAATAGATAACAATTTATCTTACGATGTAATTTATGTATTAATAATTAGCTAAAACTTTCTTTTTAATATCAGTTTTATACATTTGGCCGTGTTCTCACCAAAAGCAACCGGCGACCGCAACGCAATTGCAACGCAGCAGCAACGCAACTCGGCGCTAATATTTAAATACTCGTGTTCCCACCTACTAAAAGGCAACTCGACTGCAACGCAACCAGTTGCTAATTGGTTGCCGGCAGCGCTGCGTACCGCGTCGCCGTCGCCAGTTGCTGTCGACAGTTGCCAAGAACTGCTGTGTTATGGCGGACGAGACAGTAAAATCTTTGCATTTTGTTCACGACTACCGAACAAGAGACTTCAAAACAGTTGATTTCAGTAAGAACACAAGAGCAACTCAACTGAAGTTGCGGTCGCATTGTAATTGCGTTGCGTTGCCAGTTGCTTTTGGTGAGAACGCGGCCTTTTGCGATCTTGAATCCAAAACTACTCTATCGAATGATTTTACTTTATGAACGGTGTGACAGATCAGAATTACGCTTGTTTTATTGTTAAATTTATAAAACGGAACGAATATTTTGTATTTATAATAAACAGCAAGAGACGATTCGAAATTTTAAACCAAATATCGTAATTGCAGCAGATACTTTAGTAATTAATTATAATTGATTATGTAAAAATAATACATAATCATAAGTTTATATATGATGTTTTACATACAAGAATAATTATCACTCAAGGACAAATAATTTTTATCGTTTTGAATAAATTGTGATTTTTAGCCAAGAAATGCAAAAAGCCGTGAAGATTTAAAAAAAGGCATGACAGAGGGGATATCAGTTCGAGGTATCGGGCATCAAGTTCTGTCTAAAGAACTATATCAGGAGGTCGTTATTATTTCCGATATGTACGATTTAAGCGAGTACATGGCATTAGATCTACTTTGTACCGCTCAAATCCAGTTATCGTATCATCCGGGTTTAACACGCGGTTTAGTCGCCATTTTATTATACTACGATGGTCGTAAAGCCCTAGTTAGTTCGTTAAGACTTTTAGTTCAAGCACGCAGAGGCCTACTTTGGCGTTTAGGCATTTCGGATGCGATTTCGAAATATGTTACCGAATACATCGATCACCTGATGAACAATGGCGTTTTTAATCGTATTTTAGATCTGTTGAAAACGCTGGATTTGAGCAAAGAAATCGAATTGTTGCAAAAGAATCGTGCCTTAGGTAATCCGAGACACCATCGACAAGTACTGGATTTGTTTGAGGATATTCGTCAGCAATTGGCCGATATTGTTTTTATGTGGTCCGCACAATCTGGACTACCGAAAGAACCCGCAGTTACTTTAATTAGTCATTTACGGACTTGTAAAATGGAAGAGGATTCTGCTGGTGGTGTCGATAATATAATATTGACGCTACAAATGGCGTTATTATACGCGCTAGATTTGAGCGTGTTACATGTTAGAGAAGACGGCGAAGAAGTAGTTCAAAGTCTGCCGTTGTTGAGTGAAAATGGCCTAATCGAAGCGTTAATCACAGAACTATCGCCCAATAAAGGTAAATGGATTAGTGAAGGATTACATTCACTAGCTTTATTTGCTATGGGCATTTGTCTAGCTAGTTTACGTCTTTTATCGCAAAATCAAACTTTACAATTAGCTATTGAACAAGAAGACGTATTTATCGGTACAGCTATTGATTATAAAGTATTCAGTTTTCTCAATAACGTGTTCTTAAAAAGCGAATTGATATTCAAGGAACGATTCTATTACAATCGCATGCATAATATGCTTACCGATTTCATAGTTTTGTCGCAAACGAAAGTGAAGGAGCTGAGAATTCGGGCCGATGAAGCAGCCAGAACTTTGCAGGCTTATTCGCAAGAAGGTCTTGAAGCACCATCTAGTTTGCCACGTCATTTCGAACAGTTTTTATTCTGCATTGCGACATTATACGCTAAAGATAAAATGAAAATGCATCTAATGCTTGAATATTGGTGTCCCGGTGAAATAACACCTTCTCAAGCTTACTCTTATCGAACACCACCTCGATCGGTGTCTTTGTTTAAATTTGTACGACTCGCCGGCGATATGATGCCGCCATCTTTATTCATACCTTATCTAACAATGCTAGCTGGACTTGCATCGCATTCGCAATCAGCACGATATTGTTTTAATATGCTGAAACAAAATGGCTCGGGACCGGTTAGTACTCTATCATGGGATCACTTTTTCGGTACGTTCACACGATATCTAAGCAATTTACGACAAGAAGCACCACCAACTACCGATACAGTATATCGACATAGAAATTTCCCGCGAGGCATAACCGTGCAGGAGATTCAAGGCTTGCATGCTGTTCTGCATTTAATTCGAACGGTTGCTGAATACGATGATTTTTCCCGTATTGCATTGTGCGAACATCCCGCTTGGGCCCCGTTAAGTGTCCTATTAGGATTGATTAGTTGTTCCGTTCCGATTCCATTGAAAGCGGCTTTATTATCAACCTTAGCGGCACTTTCGCACAGTCCCGAAACAGCTGCACAAATGTGGAATAATTTAGAAGCGTCTCAAATACTTGTAACGATACCATCAACGTCTAGTTATCAACCGAGAGGGATACAAACTGAACTAGAAGAAATTGAATCGCGAATGGAAGAATATCCGATGACTAGAGGTTTATTGGAGCTGCTCGATGTATTAACTGATTCGGGAATACCGCGTACTTTGGGTGCTGGACCTAGAAAGCCCGGATTTGATCCGTATCTGACATTTATTGTCAATTCCGTCTTTATTAAATTCCATACGAGAGCTTATAAGAATCCCGAGGAAAAATGGCAAGTTGCTAAAATAAGTTTGAAGCTATTAGAAAAGTTTCTTTTCCAGTACGATCCGTCACCGAGTGATTTTCCTTCGGGAAGTCAAGTGTCCGAGTTTAATCCTCCACCAGGTTTTCATTTAATGGTGCAGCTAAATACGAAATCTCAATTCCTAGATTTGATTTTATTGATCATAGATGAAGGATGCGCGATGTTTGACTTGTACACAAATTTCCCGGGTAAATCATATTTGGAAGATAGCACTTTGAGCTGTTTAAATATTTTAAATCGCGCTCTGATTTTACAACAAAAATTCTTTAGCATGGCAGCCAGCAGTTCATGTAATATATTATTGACTAATTTAAATAAACTGCTTTTGAATATTAATCAACGAACTTCCAAACCTGATTATGTTTTAAAAATATGCAAATATGTTGGCTATCAATCGTTTATTCCTAAACATGCATTAGTGGCAACTCGAGTACTGATTCATATCACTAAACAACCGCCAATTCATAGTCAAATTATGAGCGTATTGTTATCGTATTCAGAGCTGGATTTAGACCTAAGATATGGATTTGTACTCTGCTTAGATGCAGATGATGACTGGAAAGAAAAGGCACCAGATGAAGACGATATTGTGACAACTACAAAGGAAACTATTATTAAACTGCTGAAACAATGTCTATCACATACAGCACCAAACTTATCGCATTATTTATTCGGTTTTGATGTTAAACGTGACGTATCGAAAACTTTGTTTCAATTCCCAGGTGTTTTAGGATTTCCTCGAACCTGCTTGCATTCATTATTCAGCGTTATGAATTCGGTTTTATCGAATAGAACAATAATAAAGCCCAGTTTAATTGAAGCAGCTTATAGTATGTTATACGTGCTTTGTGCTAATCCCAAAACATCTGGACCTGTTTTGAGATTCGTGCGTCAGACTCAGAACTTTTTCCAAAATCATATTCACACAATACCGGACACTGATAAACTATCCACTTCAGAAATGAATCAATTATCCTGGTTACTAAAAACAATTGCTATCGAACAGAAGATATGCTCAAATAGTAATCAGATTTTCTACTTGAAACATTTAACGAAATTAATTGTTGGATTTCCGGTTGTAATTGAGAAGAAAGATAATGAAACAGAAGATATGGATATGATACATTTATCCGGGGATGCTCTCAATATTGGGCGAATAAATTTGTTGAATAAGCTGATTAAAAAATTTGATTTTAATTCGGAAATAATTGAAAGTCCTCAATGGGATTATTTCGATAATAATTTAATGGAGAAACTAATAGAGAATTGTGAAATGGGTCAGAATCCAAAATTGATTGATGTTAAAAAACTGCATCAAGTTTTAATCGATGAATTAAGTACATTGCAAGGAACTGCAGCTGCAAGTCAACGACAGTTAATCGTTCAAGAAATTCAAAAGGTTTTAACGTACGCTATTAAAATTAACGGAGTTCGTCAACATGCCGCAGCAACTATCCGTTTTATGGATGCATGGAGACAATTAACACAAGTTGTTTTTGTTACCTTACCACCGGAAGTAATGACAATTGAAGAGGAGCAAATTTTATTGATTGAACTTTTGGAAACGCTATTAAATAAAATGCTAGGATGTGAGGCGTTACCAGAAATAGCAAATTTAGCTTCGGGCGCCATTTTACTTTTAATGGAAAGCCTTAGAAAAACTCACGTTAATGCTCTTAAGAGGAAAAAAGTTATGACTATTGAAACCTCGGATAGATTATTTTCACAAAACGTTCTCTATACAAATACATCGTCATTGAAGTTTATTTTGCATAGCGTTCTAGAATGGATTTTAATTTCTAGCGTATCTTCTCAAAGATTAAGAGTGAATTTATACGGATCATTGTTAGCATTTTTGCATATGATCAGTGTTGGATACGAAGATAAACGTCTTCCAAATCAAGGTGGTTTTTATGTAAGCCGCTTGGACAAACCTACCGATGAATTATCAGATGACAGAATTCTAATATCCGCTAATGTTCTATCTAGTTTTGGTGACAAATTAATTGAAGTTCTATGCCATGATTGTATCGGTGGTCATGACATTTGCAAAATGTTGACAATGTCCAGTTTTAATATGTTGATCATGTTAAATTTACAAGCAAATTGGGTGACATTTCTATCGGGCAAAGGATATTTAAAGCATTTGATCGATAGTATTCTAAATAGTGATGCCGAATTGAAATTACTTTTGGAAATTGTTCCCGATACATTAAGACCAATCTATTTGTACGAAACGAAAATGTCTTTAATTGCGCGTATTGCTAGTACGAGAATTGGCGCCGAAATGCTTCTAGAACAGAGGATATTGGCTTGTTTAGCTAGTATGCGTGTGTTTGATGATCATCCAAAAATTGAGAAGCAGACAACGAATGTTATAGAAGATTTTATACCATCGGTTGAAAATCGTTATCTTCAAATTTTATTCCCGGCACTAGATTTATGTGACGCGCTGTTAACTAGTTTAGGGACTGATAATAGAGCTGTTGTTGGACAAGTTATCAACTTTTTACTGAGTCATTTGGAAGTTATCGAAACTATATTGCAACAAGGTTGTCCATCTTTGTCTACAATGTTTTTGAAGGAATTAGCTATTATTACAGGTAAGTGACTGTTTATCAATTTATCATAATAAACTCCTGGATAAAATTAACGAACCATTTGAATTTCAATATTGCACTTGTAATTGCATTCTTTAAAAAGCAATTACATATTTTAAAATTATTAAGTAATATATAGATGTAACTAATTAAGATAATAATCATTTTATTTTTTTAATATATTTTAAATTGCTGAAAGAATTAATGAATTTAATATTAAATTTTCTACTGTATATTATGTCCTCTTTGGAATAAAATTTAAAAACTAATAGAAACTCAATTTTCTCAATTATAAGCAATATCATTTCAAACAAAATACAAGATGGTGCGTCAATTTTGTTCAGGAGTATATTTTTAATAATCAATTCAGTATTATATCGGAAATGTAGATAATTTTTATATTACTAAAAAGATTAAAACTACTGCCACCAATAATATATTTCACAAGAGATTACTGCATTATAATAAATTGCCGACATATACTTATTAAAGAATTAAAAAAATTTAAAAATATTTAAATTTGAAATTAAAAATGTTTACCACAATAAGTTTGATACAAATTAATAATTATGTTAATATGTTGATAATTAAGTAAATAGTACGCTATTAGTAGTAAATTTCCTGTAATTCGTAAATGTTAAAATGTATTACAATGTAATTAACTAGCCTAAAGCTAAATAAAGTATGATTTGATTGTATATGTAGAGATTTATTTTTACAGGTCTCGTTGCTCGCACATCAAACAATTCGCTTTGCTCAATACTAGAAACAACCGATGCCACGCCCACTGATCGAGCTTATCTATCACGCCTACAAAAACTTATGCTAGCTCTTCTGCCCCGATTTATTCTCACCGAATCGACGGTGAAAGATTTAAGTACGGGTGGTACACTGATCGATAATCTCGAGACAAAATGTTCGGATCGTTTAATTTATTCGATGCAAGTCGCATCGAATTTAATGCTATACGCACGCAACTTGATCGCTAATCACGGCGTCGATCATGGCAGTGTGGGCGTAGTATTTCAACCGATACTGACCGATGTGGGCGGAGTTGCTGGTGGCCGGGGTAAATATAGTTATTGTAGCGAGGCCACGCCCTGTATTGGAGTTGTTGTGCAACAACTGGTGCAGTGTGTTCAGTATTATCATAAAGAAAAGGTTTGATTATTTTTGTATTATTTGATCATTTCATATTTTTCCCTAACCTTTTTCTGTTTTCATTGTACCATTGAACAAAATCCTATTCAGACCTTTTTCATTAGTAGTTAATTTAATAAATATTTGAATGTGTTTGTGTCATCAGGTGAGCCTCGATTTTCTTCGAACAAAAGTAGCAGCCGTACCAACAATGAACAGTATCGACTTGAAAGAATTTGTTCCTGCACCGAAACGAACATTTAACATCTTCGTAATACGCGAAGGTGCATTAGAAAAACTCTCCGAACGTTTCAAATATAAACAACAAGAAATGGACTACACTGCATTTTTAATTGAATCTTGCATGTATTTAATATGGGCTCATCTAGATTATTATATGCTGAAAGCGATACCGAAAAGTAAAAACTATGGATTTGGTACTACTGACGATAATTTAAATGGTACGACTTTTCCAAATTTATTTATATAGGTTTATAAATTTGATATTTTGATAATTAATTTTACAGCAAGCTTAATATCTCCAACTGAAGCCGCGTGGCGAGTTACAGCCGATGATATAAGTAATTTAAAACAAGGTTTAGTTTCCATATTTAATGATACATTTAGTCGACAGTTAATAGAAACTACACAGGTAATAATAAAAATATAGGCCGATATTACAAGCTCGGTTTTTAGGTGTTTTAGTTTATTTATTTAGTCCAGCTCTTATGTCAGTTACGTTAAAACCAATTTTAAAACAGAGCTTGTAATTACGGCCATAGTGTTTTATTTTCAAGTCTCATTCACATTACTCTACTTATCTTGAAATTAGCTTTATGTTTTAATTATAGTGCTAATGGTTTTTTTGAACTAGTTACTTGTAAAAACAATAAAAATTTTAATTTTTCGTTGCAATGAAACCAACAACAACTGATAAAACTAAAACCACTAGTTCTGCGGTAGAACATATTATTATTTTCGTGATAAGTAGAATAGTCTGATAGAGCCTTCACAATTACTAACACTATTTCTGTTTTGTTTAGGATCGTTCTGAATTAGATAAAGGATTTTTGGAAGCATTATTACGTCGAATAAAAAGACTTATTCAATTTGTACCAGTAAAATGATTTTATTAATATTTAATATTTTGTAAACATATAATAAAAGTTTCTTGTTAATTTTCTAAACTATGTCTTTGTACAATAATTACTTATAAATAAATTTTTACAAAAAAATTCACCTAGAAATTTTTCAATTGTTTAACATTTTCTAAATCTTCAACAATCGCCTCATCCCATGGTCCGTAAATATTATTTTTATATTTTTGCCATCTTAAATAAGTTAAAGGACAAACAAAATTAATAAAAACCAGAATAACGGCTAATATTAATGTCATTGTAAATGAAACAGTGTATAACAAATATAACGTTGTAATTGTTAACAGCAATGCAGGTGTTGGTGTAGAATTAAATTTTGCTCTTAAAACCGGGAACAGTACAAAACCTTCGATAGCAACGGTCATTAGAACAAAAGCGTGGAAGGGTGATGCTAAACGCGACGCTAAACAAATCGATCCGAACATAGCTGCACTTAACGATAGAGAATTCGAAACAATCGCAACGACAAAACCATAATCGAAAAATACTAAATGCGTAAATAACATTAAAGCAGTCATTGTGTAAATCGTGTCCGTACTAACGGTGTCCGTTAATGTATGCAAAACTGGCGAAAAAATTTGACCGAATACGAGAAAAATTAATAATGTTCTTATATCTTGTCGCACAGTTGTTTTTAAATTATGCTCGGAAGATAGTCTATAGTAGAGGAATCCGATTAATGTTAGAAAACTAGTACAAATAAACACTAAATTTGGTTGAATCCACTCGTTAAGTAAGTATATAAACACTAGAACAAATAAAATAACGACGCAGAATTCTTGCACTAAAACTGTTGCTCCTGTTATGCAATTTAATAAGGTATTTTCTTGAATTTGAGCATTAATTTTTAGATCTTTTAAGAATGTTTCGTCGGTGTAGTTGTCCGGAAAACCAGTGTTTTCGTATAAATTTTTCTTCCATTTTTTCGTCACGGTCATTATTATAAATTCTGAAAATTGCAGTAATTCATTTAGAAAATACATTAAAGATTTACTAATAAGTACATAGATAATTTTATTCTAATTATTTACAATATAAAAATAACTGGGATTACATTATGTAATTACCCAAAAATAAATTAATTTGGTGGGTATGGCCTTAGTTTAAAAAATATTATTTATATCTGAATTATGTTTGGATAATTTTGTGGTAAAAATGTTTCTATAATTATTGGAAACAGTAATATAAATATTTAGTACGTAATAAATAAGTTCATTTATAAATAAATGTTATTTATTCCAATTTTTAATTATAGATTATAAACTAATTATAATGACATGAAATATTTTAATTTTATAGTAAATAATATATTACAACGATTACAACTTTAACCTGTGATAAAATATTTATGTCGAGACATTTCTTAGATAAAAAAAGTAATTTGAATAATAAACAAATATTTATTCTTCATTGATCATTATAACATTTACTTTTAGGTAGGTAATTAATTTTCTATTTATTATTATATGAAATATGGAATACACACCTGATGAATCTTCTGACAAAGTAATTAGCAATTTATCTTATCGTTTTGTGTACATATTTTTTTGTTTACATTATTGAAATGTAATTTGATATTTGATCTAGAAGACCTGTCATTCAGCTGTCAGTTATGCAGAATGAAACATATTTTCTATCAAAATTACATCGTAAAAACCATTTATTTAAATTATATATCATGTTTAACATAACAATGAACTTTTTTACAATAATTGCAACGTTGCACGTATTGTGTAATTTATCTAACGGTGTTAAAAGTAGATCATGACACTACGTAAATAAGTGAGGTTAGGTATCGAAATTTATTGATTATTTTTGACCTGTTGCTTTGCCCAGATGAGTGAAGAGGAGAGCCAGGAAGAAACTTCACAACTTTTGGAGCAACACAGGTATGTTTCCATATGTTACATGTTTATATTGTGATTAGACGTCGAAACTAGAACAGTTAATTTGGGCTGGTTCTTAAAAGTCTATTGCGTTTTTCACGCTTGCTTAATTGCAGTGAAAGGCGGCGCATAACTGTATTGTATTATTTTAATAAGTAAAGAATTTAATTTACGGTCTTTTTTTCTGCAATTAGTTTGATTTTTGCAGCATTCAAGCTGACAGTATGGAAGCCCGGCACGATCATATTTTAGCGAAAAGATTTCGGCTTTTCCATAGTATTACTGTTATTTTGGGGTTAACACTAATTGTACTTCTAATGGTATGGATATTTAATTATCTCGGTGGTTTAACTTGGACTTCAAATCCGAAAATACAATTTAACTGGCATCCATTGTTAATGACAATTGGAATGGTATTTTTATATTCACAGTGTAAGTATAGATTTTGTTATATTGCAACTAATAAATATACATAAATCTTAAAAAATGTACCAGATTTTTTTAGGTAGATTAAATATAAATAACATTTTTTATTTAATACATAAAGAAATGTTACAGTTACAATTTCTATTACATTTTTTTGCATTGCATGCTTTAGTTAATTATTGTAGCGTAAATTAATCTGGCTTTAATATTTTTGGAAGCTTCTTTAATTTAATTGTAGTAACAATGCAATAAAATCGCAATAAATAATGTAGATATTACTTAGGTAGTATACCATATTAATATTAATTTGTTTTGAAATTTCAATTTTTGTTGTAAAATTTGTATTTTAAAAATAAAAATTTATTTTTTTGGAATGTCACATGGTAGTCATTATGATAATTTTTGAAATTATTGTTGTATTTTATAAAATATTGTTATTTTTTAAATGTTAAAAACTATATTTAAAATAAATAGGAAAATACTTGTATTATTAAATTGTCAATCTTAATAACAATTCAGTATTTCTTTGAAAATTTTATAAGTAATTGTATAAAATGTATTTAGGACAAAATAAAACAATAAAAATGATTTCAAAATTATATTATATACTTTCATATTTATTTTAAAAAATATATAACTATTATATTAAGTTTACTAAATTCATTATATGTTTATTATCTCATATAATTATGTAGTTTGTTTTGTCCTAAACATATAAAAATATATGATTGGATACTATATTTATCGATTAATTTTTGTATTTTGTGGTTCAGTTGTATAGAGCATTGTTAAACATGTTGTTATTTAACACTAGTTTAATGTCACATTTTAGTCGTAGTGTGCGATTTAAGTTTGGTAGGTTGTTATTGGTTTTTACTCCAGTTAAATAAATAAAAACAAACAATTACTTTGTAAATATCAGTTTCGACCGCGATTTTATCATCAGACTAAATACTTTTCGAAACTGCAGTAACAAATTGTTTTAATAAATGTGTGATATTTATAAGGTAATTGTTTGTTTTTATTTAAAATACTTATCATGTATCACAAAGTAAAGGCCGATCAAATTAAACTGCAGTTAAAGTTTGAGATTGTCAATGTATTATGCATCTGACCTCTTTGTAGGTTTAATATGTTTGTGTATTTTTCGTAAAATTAGCTATAACACGCTTCTTTGAATAATTATTTACAGCGATGCTGGTATATAGATTTGCTAGAGGTGCTCGCAAGAAACCATTAAAATTATGGCACGCTTCCATACATTTTCTGATATTTATTCTTGCTGTAATTGCGCTACAAGCTGTATTTGATTCGCATAATTTGAATAAACCTAATCCGATTCCAAATATGTATTCGTTACATTCATGGATCGGATTAGCTACAGTTATTCTATTCACTTGTCAAGTAAGTATTATGGCGATATTTATCAAAACATATATGTATTTGTAGAACAATCCTCAAGTATATGCGCAGTTTGTTTTAAGTGTTCATGAAGGCTCAAAATTGAACTCCGTATACACCTGACGATTGCTAATAATTTCAAACTGTTCTACGAACAAAGCTATTAATGATTGTAAAAAAACTACTACTCGAATATCAGACCTTTATTGTATTCCAAAAGTATTAATGAGATGTTTCCGAGGTTGTGTTTCGTTAATACTGAACAATTCATTAAATAAATTGAAAACTAAAAAGATTGATATTCGAATATTTGCTTTTTAAACCTATTTATGCTTCTAAAAAAGTAATTTTTTTACAGTTTGTAGCTGGTTTCATATCATTTCTATTTCCTGGTTTACCGATGGATTTACGTGGTGCATATATGCACGTCCATACCCATTTCGGTACAATTGGTTTTACTTTAGCGTTGATAACAGCCTTGATGGGTATTTATGAAAAAACTTTCTTCAAATTACAGTGAGTATAAACATAGATGTTTTTTTTTTGTATTCTCGTATAATAAATGTGAAAACTTCATTTTTACAATTACGAGAATATATTTATTTATTCGGACATTTTATGTTATTATTTTCTATTTTCACATCAAAATAGCTAACATATATTGTTAGTAAAACAAAATAAACCTAGTTATACAATAATTTATGTTATTTCAAAGTTTAAGCATTGAATTTAGATTTTTATATATCTAAAACTTTTTCTTTTCGTACAGGTTTTCCTATGCTGATCTGAGTACTGAAGCAGTATTAATCAATAGTATTGGTACCGTTTTGGTAATTTTTGGAATGTTGGTGCTATATTTAGTCAATGAACCATCATACAAACGTATAGCGCTTCCCGAGGATGACATGTTACTTTCGCCAACTCAACCAGAAACCGCCGAGTAACTTTCTTCCCGATATTTGCTTATGCTCTCTGGCAAATTGAAATATTAAAAAAAAAGAGTCGCTTAATTTCATTGGTGCTTTTATTGTGACCTTGTTTTTTTTTTAAATATAAATGTTTTATTTTATAGATTTTAAAATATTTTCTCCAGTCTGACTGATAACATATATACATGTTTATTTTATATATGCCGACATTAATTATTTTTTTAAATATATGTACGAATATCATGTATGTATTGTGATTTTATTAATGTTATTGTAATGAAATAAATTATTTTATTGTGATCTATTTTTTAACACGTTTTTATTAACTCGCTTCCCTTCCTGTCTGTTCGGTACAAATTTTGCAATCGATTTTAAACTAACTTCCCGATAAGCTAGAAACTTTAAACATAGCTCAAAACTGGATGACAATGCAAACTCTTTCTACTATTCTGCAATTAGTTTTCTCCAAACATTCCTATCCAGACAAACAACTCATACAGAAAATACAGAACATACGCACAAGAGTAAAAAGCAGAAAATAATTATATGAAAAATAAATTTTAATATACTACGTTTTTAAAACGGATTAAAAAGTATAAAATAATTTCTCCTAGAAAAATTTTATAATTTTTAATCCGTTTTAAAAATGTGCTATATTAAATTTTTTTTATTTAAATAATTTTGTATTTATACAAATAAAAATGAACAAAAATTATTAAAAATTAATATTCTTTTTGCATATTTATTTGGAATTATAGTGTATTTCTGCAAATTTTATTAGCATTATAATATATTATTAAAAAAACACTAGCGCTATCCGTATCTAAACATTATACTAAATTATAATTTCAAATGTTTTAACAAGCATCAACAAGCATTTTAATCAGGTTTTAATTTCAAAAGTTAAAGTTTTTTAAATTATAAATATTTGTAAAAACATAATAAAACTAAAAGGTAATTTATTTATTATTTATTTCGTTATTTTTATGAATATACATTTATACCTTTAATATTTTTGATAAATTATTTGTTAATTCATATTAGTTTATATTGAGGTTAAATAATGTCCATTATATAGAAAATATGATAAAATTTTAATAAAAAATTGTAATTATATATATATAATTATAGTATGATAATTATAGTGAAAATTATTAATTATTTTTAGGTTATAACTAATTCGTAATGACAGAAGAACGCAATAAAAATACCAAAGATGAGAAGAATGACTTTAGTATTGATTATTATAAAAATATGGATCAAGAAGAATTTAAAATATTTTTGGATCGTTTAGCTATCTTTCATACTACTGGTTGTTATCTACCGCCACCGAAAAAAACGGAATGCTGCCGAAAAAAGAAGCGGGTCAAAAATAAGCCTCGAGACTATATTCCGCAGGATAAAACAAAATGTAGCACAAAATTTGGCAGTGGAAAAATTGGCGTTGCTCACGATAAATATGGCGTTAGAAGATGTACGTGCTGTAATTCTCCAGAATTGAATTTAGGTAAATTGGTATCTATATTAAAATAAAAACTGTTTTAGAATTAGATTCTCTTTAATTATTTTATAAAAACGACCTCTCAACGAAACTGAACGTTCGTTTTCATCAAGTCAAAATTTTTCATTAAATTAAAGTAAATAACAGTACGTAGCAAGGCCCGTATTCTCACCTCATTTATAAAAGTGATTTTTGCCAAAAGTGCTTTTGACGTTTACTTAAAATTATTTATTAAGCACTTTTTAATAGTTTATTTAAATTTTATAATACCGAATATAGTAAAAATGATCAAACAGAAAAATTATTTATATTTGATCAAAAACAGAAGCAAAAAATTATTTTGAAATTAATGATAAAAGCACTTTTTCATGAAAAAGTGAGGTGAGAATACGGGTTATGTTATTTCAATTTTTTGTATCTATATGTTTAGTCAAACAGTTATTGACGAAAAATTTCTAACTTACTAAAAATTTATTTGCCCAATTAAACAAATTTATTATTTATTTTTTAAATAATTATAACAATTCTTATCGTTAATATATAACAAATATTTTGATATATCAATATAAAACATATAAGTGGCAACTTTTAGATTTACTAAGCTATAAAAAAATACGTTATATTATCTAAGTACATACACACACAACCACACCGTATACCTATAAGGGTACAAACTCTTTCCATTGAAGCAACAAATTAGTTTTCACCATGCATTCTTATCCACGTTCATATATACTTTTTTATTCTTACCACTTGGAAACATTCGCTCACGCAAAATACTTTCAATCATGTCATATATTCATCGGATGCACATCTATATATTCTTTTAACCAAACGTTCATTAGACATTCGCTTAAGATGGCCGAACCATTTTTATTTACTGACACCAACTTGTGTAACAACATTTTTTTCCAATTTTACACTCTTTATACACCAATTAATTTCGTACCCGAGATCCTTTCCAATGCGAAAATTTCGTTTCCACAACAATCATTTTTGTTTTATGCTTCTGCAGCCAATCCCAACACTCACTATCATACATCAATGTAGATGCTAAATATCATGTTTTTATACAGATGAAATTTTGCAATCCGATCTGGACAAATACAATGAAATACCATCGGAAAAGATTAATTTAATGGATAGTTTTGGTCCAAGCACATCAAAAAAATCGCAGCGTTTAAATAACACTATCATAAATCTGACGGATTCTATTTCTGAAAATGCATCTTTGTCACCTGGAATAATCAATTTAAGCGATGATTCTAGTTTCAGTAGATTATCAATCGACCAAAATACGTTTAAAGACAGCGAAATACTTGTTCTACCGGAAGAAACGGTTAAAATGGAATTAGATGTCGACGAAGAAGTTCAGAAAATAATGCAGACAATGGAGAAATATAGAAACAGATATGACAATAAAACTGAAGATTTGGTAAATGTTAAAAAAATTGATGATCCAGCTGCGAAAATAAAACTGGAGAATATAATCGATCAAGAAATAGATGATTATCAACCACTTGATTCACAAAAAGATATTATGGACTATGTAGAATCTTTAAAACATACTTTCGAAGAAGAATTGGAAAAAAGAAAGAATCTTCTACGAAATTTTCCAGTTACTACAAACACTAGTGAAGTCCGTAACGAAATAAAATCGAATATAGTAACTAACGGAGCATCTACATCACAGTCGCAACAATCGAATATTATGGACTATGTAGAAGCTATAACGAAACATATTGATTTCGAAGAGGAATTGAAACAAAGAAAGAATCTACTACGAAATTTTCCAGTTAGTACAAACACTATTGAAGTCCGTAACGAAATAAAATCGAATATAGTAACTAACGGAGCATCTACATCACAGTCGCAACAATCGAATCGAAATCATTTAACCAAGTCACCTGAAGTTATAAGTTTGCTTGATGACGATGATGTCATTATACAATCGGAAATAATAACAATCTGTGATGATAGTTTAGTTGCGGATGATACAAGCGTTGTTGTAAATGATGATAATAAAGAAAATCGAAATGGAAAAACAGGTTTATCGTTAGAATGTCCGATTTGTTTTCAATTTTTGCGAAACGTGGAAGTTATGACAACGATTTGTGGTCATTTATTTTGTACATCATGCATTAAACAAGCGATTAAAACTACCAAAAAATGCCCGATTTGCAGGAAGTCATTAACATTGAAAGGCATACATCCGATTTATTTCTAATTTGTAATACGTTATTCGTTTATAAAAATAATAATTTTCGTACGTTTCTTTAAACAAAACAAAAAATTTAATTGTAGTATATTTAAGTATTTCCTATTCAATTATATTTGTTATTTAATATGTTAATATGTTTTTACAGTCATATAGAATAGATTTAAGCTGGAAATACACTGGTTAGTCACTATTAGACAAAACGCTGATATATTTAGTCACGAAATAACCTATTTTTGAGAAAAATAAAATCTCAAAATTTTGAGTATTATTATATTAATTTCACAGGTACACTTTATGAACATTTATTTGTTCAATGTTAAAATATATGTGTCTTAACAGTGTTTAACAGTGACTAACTGGTGTGTTTCCAGTCGAATTGGTCCGTATTTATAGGTTATTTAGATTATTTGACATGTATTTTAAATGGTTAATTATAATATTATTAAATTCCCTATCAGGTTCGTTATTGTTTTTAACAATGACGCGTTTCGACTTTTCAGTCATCTTCAGATTATTCTGATCTTGGTTCGTGTTGTGGTTCAAGTGAACTTGTTCACTGTTTACAGGTTCACTTGAACCACAACACGGACCAAGATCAGAATAATCTGAAGATGACTGAAAAGTCGAAACGCGTCATTGTTGAAAACAATAACGAACCTGATAGGGAATTTAATAATATTATAATTAATCATAACTCAGGTTCAGGACCCAAGAACAAAAGTTTATCTTTTGACATTAATATTTTAAATGGTTTATTTCTAAATGTACAGACAGAGCTCTTGAAAATAAAATGAAAATTATATCTCAAATAATATCGTTAAACGTGCTTTTAAAGCGGCGATAAATATGGGCCATATATTTTTATAATACAGTTTAAAATAATATATCTGTAATAATAATTTATTCTATATAGTAGTATAGTTGTAAGTTCGGTAATGTTACTATTGTTATTTGTCCAAATACATTTTTTATGATTATTTTTTTTTGTACTTTCACAGATGAAATGTTTTTTTTATTATTTTTTGTATTTTTATGTAAAACTGTTTCAGGATAATAAATAAATAATAAAAAAAATATTACAGTAAGTTTTGTTGTAAAGAATGCAAATCAGTTAATAAAAGTTTTAAGTGAAGTATGCAAAAAAGTTTACGATCGAATGTTTCGCGCAGGGCTTTGAACCCAAATTCCAAGAAATGTTTTAATTTCAGTTCGAATCGGAGTTATTTTACGGTGATGCCGCCAAAAGAGAACATCGGAAGGTCTTTCAGGTGTGACAGGTAGCGTGTGACAATTGTAGTACACGCACATTTAAAATTCATATTGCACATAATACACCTTCGACTTTCGGACTAGCTGAGATGGAAAACGATTGAAGCAATCACAAGGATTTTATTTGTATCCCGGTTAAGGAACAACACAAATTCTTGTCAAATTTGTTTAATATTCTTTAAAAAATTGTTAGAAAACCAAATTTGTTATTAAATAAATCATTTATAAGTTAATTTTCTTCCTAAATGAAGCACAAAAAATGAAGTAACCTCTTGCTGGAAAAGCCTATAGGTAACCAGTTTAACATCGATGCATTGCGGAATTGTATAAGCTAAGGGGTTTTCAACGAAATTTGTATCAGGAAAGCGAGAAATGCAAAATTTGTGTCAAGAAAGCAAGAAATGAAACATTTAAACGAAATTGTATCAGGAAAACATGACAAAATAGAGATTTTTTTAATATTTTTATCACAGTTTTGGGGGTTGACTTAATTAATAAGGGGGTGTCGTAGGGGGTTGATTTTTGGATATGTTGTAGTACGTACCTAGTTTATTGGAGGTAGGTAAGGGGACGGCAAATTTTGTTATTTTTGCGAAATTCCCAGCCGTTTTCGAGATATTTGCAATTAAAGTTTTTTTTTTGTAAATTATAATAATTAATAGCGAAGGGTTGTATGGGGTTGGGATTGAAATATGTTATAGCAACACAAGTGTTGCGAAGCAGATTTCGTTATTTTTGCGAAATTTGCAGCCGTTTGCATACTCGCAATTTTAGTTTTTGAATTTCTATACACAAATTTGTTAACTTTTTATCACAGTTTTAGGGGTTGGCTTAATTAATAAGGGGTGTCGTAGGGGATTGATTTTTGGATATGTTGTAGTACGGCCATAATTGACTAGTATTTGTGAAACGCGGAAAATTTTGTTACTTTTGCGAAATTTCCAGCCGTTTCCGAGATATTTGCAATTAAAGATTTTTTTTGCAAACAATAATAATTAATAGCGAAGGGTCGTATGGCGTTGGGATTGAAATATGTTATAGCAACACAAGTGTTGCGGAGCAGATTTCGTTATTTTTGCGAAATTTGCAGCCGTTTGCAAAATACTCGCAATTTTAGTTTTTGAATTTTTATATACAAATTTGTTACCTTTTTATCACAGTTTTGCGGGTTGACTTAATTAATAAGGGGGTGTCGCAGGGGGTTTATTTTTGGATACGTTGTAGTACATATCTGGTTTATCTATGTGTTTGTAAGGGGACGGCAAATTTTGTTATTTTTGCGAAATTCCCAACTGTTTTCGAGATATTTGCGATTAAAGATTTTAAGATTTATTACAGTTTAAGTAATTAATAATAATAATTAATTATTAATAATTGATAATAATTAATAGTAATTGATAATAATTAATAGTAATTAAATAAAAATTAGTTCACCCCCAAACTGCTAGAGAGGCGCCACAAGTCGGTTCTAGGGATGAACTAATTTTGGGGGGAACGAAAAAAAAATACGACAGCATCTGTTTTTAAGAACTTTATTGAAACAATAAAAAATACATTTCTAAAATCAATTCCTTGCAATACAATTTAATAAACAAATTAATACAAATTTAATAACTTGATCACATGGTTAACTATGTGATTAAGTTTGCAAAACGCATTTAATTATCTTATTAACTTAATCATGTGTTTAATTAAGTTATTAAATTGTTAAAACATTGATTAAACAAATAAAAACATAAAAAAGTTAATTAAAATTTCTGATAAAAATATAAATTTAGTTAACTTAATCACATGGTTAACTATACGAATATACGATTAAATTGTACAAACACACGTGTAATTATCTTGTTAACTTTATTACGTGATTAGATGAATCAAAAACACATTTTTATCGATTAAACAATTAAAACGCAAACAAAGTGAATTAAAATTTCATATTAAATACAAATTTATTAACTTAATCGCACGATTAACTATGTGACTGAGTTCGCAAAACACACATAATTATCTTGTTAACTTAACAATGTAATTAACTATGTAATTAGATTATTAAAACACACTGTAAAAATTACATAATGAAAACGCAAAAACAAGTGCATTAAAATTTCATAAAAATACAATTTTTTTTGTCTTAATCACATGGTTAACTAGGTGTTTAAGTTGTCAACTTAAATGTGTGATTAACTATTTAATTAGATTGTTAAAACACACTTTAATAATTACATAATTAGTAAAGTAAAAATTGTACTCAAAATTTCTAAAAAATAAAATATAAAAGTACAAATTAAGTAACTTAATCGCATGGTTAACCTTGTGATTAAGTTTGCAAAACACACTTAATTAACTTGTTAGCTTAACAATGTAATTAACTATGTGATTAGATTGTTAAAATACAATTTAATAATTACATAATTAACAACGTAAAGTGAATGAAAATTTCTTAAAAATAAATTATAATATACAAATTTAGTAACTTAATCGCATACTCAAATATGTGATTAAGTTCGCAAAACACACATAATTAACTTATTAATTTAACAATGTAATTAACTATGTGATTAGATTTTTAAAACACACTTTAATAATTAAAAATTAAAACGCAAAAATTTTTATAAAAATAAAATATAAAATACAAATTTAGTAACTTAATCGCATGCTTAACTATGTAATTAAGTTGTCAACTTAAGTGTGAGATTAGATTATCAACTCACAATTTAATAATTAACAACGGAAAAAGTGAATTAAAATTTCTTAAAAATAAATTATAAAATACAAATTTACTAACTTAATCGCATGTTTAACTATGTGATTAAATTATCAAAACACACTTAATTATCTTAATAATATAATTAACTATATAATTATATGAGCATTTAATTACTAAATTCTTTCATTTCTTTTTTCTCTCTTCTTTTCTTTCTTTCTTTCTCTTTTCTTCTTTATTTTTCTTTCTCATTTCTTCTTTTTTCATTTTTTCTCTCTCTTCATTATTTCATCTCTCCATCTCCAAACTAATTTTCTGTAACAAAAGAAAAAAATACCTCATTAATCATTTCTCTATAACTCAAATAAATATTTACTTAAATATGCAATTAATTAATTTAATCCAAGTGTTAGATAACTCTTGAATTAACTTATGGGGCGGAGGGGTGAAATGTAGGCAACCAATTCTACTTACAATCATTGCTGGTTGCCTAAAATAAGTTTTAGCAATGTTGCTAAGCACAACTGTAACCCAATAGCAACAGGGCTTGACTTTAACAAATTTGAAAATATCTTGAAAACTGGAAGTTTTAGCGGAAAATATGTAGAATAGTTTTCGATAGACAACAAAAAGCTACATGAGATAATGTTTTGTTTAAGTTTCTAGGAAAAATTTAAAGAAACTATATTTTATTTTCATTCGTTTCAAACTGTCATTTTAAATTTTTATTTAGTTATCAGCGCTAATATTTATTCGGCTAATGTTTGTTAACAACGTTGTTAAAACTTAGCAACTTCGTTACAGAATTAGGATTCTTATCAGGTTAATTTGATTAAAATTGTTTTAGTAAATCCATAAATTGGGCATGGATAAAAGTCCTAATTAAGATTTAGTTTTTTACGCGCGCACAAGCACACAAGAAAATATTAAATAGAAAAAAACCAATGGAGTACTAGAGTTTGAAATATAAATTATAATTTGTGTTAAGAAAGGGCCGAGATATATTTTTATTTAAAAGAAAATAGAATAAAATAGAAAAATTTCGAGCAGTTTGAAAAAATTCTTATGTGATAAGTTATAAAATATTATAATAGTTTATAATTATTTTGTATTATAATAATAATAATAATAACTTGTTAATATTAATGTCAACAAATGGCTGTTATTGATTCACAAATAACAGCCAATCAGAATCAAGCATGTTCCACCCAAATAGTTTAAAAGCGGAACACAAAATCGAAACACACACATGGAAATTTAATAACATTAAAATTAATCGTAACTTTATTTATCTCAAACTTGTTTGTTGATAGCGTAAGCCGTACGAATTAAATTAATAAATAACCATATACATTTCTTGCTTATGTTTTTTTAGCTTCTTGTAAAAAGATCTCTTCTAATTCTTCATTATCTCCTCCTGGGCCTTCCACAACCCGGAAGGAACCATTCATTCTGCTTCGAACATGTTCCTCCTTAACTGGGACACGAATAAAATCCATGTGATTCTTCAATCGTTTTAGATATAATTAGTTCACTTTTTGGGCGGCTATGTTCGGTAATGTTTTTAGAAATCAAAAGAGGGAGAGCGGCAAATTGGGGGGCATTGAATTGCCCCCCCCCCTGTACCACAATTTCGCTGTAACACTTGAAGGACCTATGTTCTCTTGGGCATTACCGCAAAATTACTCCGAACTGAAATTAAAACATTTTTGGAATTAATAAAAAATGTAATAACATACTGAATAACATAGTAATATATATATGTGCGCTACTAGATTAAAATGTTAGTGTGCTTTTTGATAGGGAAAGAAATGAATTTTTAAGAAAAACAAAATACTATCGTAAAAAGAAAGTTTTTAGGATCTCAAAAATAAAAAAAAAATTATGGCATCCCATTTAAAAAAAAAAGTTGAACGTCGCCATTTTGAAATGATTCGTCCAATTGAAAATCTAATATCACCATCGTGTAGAGAATGTCCTGAAACACATTACTGCCAAATATTTTGAAAGTAGTATCCATAGTGTGGCTAAAAAAAAATAAGGCGCTTACTCTGAAACAGGCTGTATATATATATATATATATATATATATATATATATATATATATATATATATATATATATATATATATACAGTGTGTCCCAGGATTGATGTTACAAGAGGTGTAATGGACTAAAATTTTTTGAATTTCATTTCAAGATTCTGGAATTAAGCCCTGCTTGGCGTGAAACAAATTTTAAGAATTTTTTCGTTTTTTGAAAAACAAAATGGCCGTGACGGTCAAGCAAGAACTATTTTCTTTTCAGGTAAAGTACCCTTTTTGTTTAGGATACGACAAAATTTTATTAAGAAAAGTTGTTTATAATGACAAATCATGGCCGTATACCAAACTTCAGGACGATCTACCTACTTTCATTAAACTGTCTGTTTTAGATTGAACAAAATAAATTGTAGGTATCTATTAATTTATTAAAATTTAAAATGGTCTACAAATAAAAATTTTAATAAATTAATAGATACCTACAATTTAAAATGGTCTACAAATAAAAATTTTAATAAATTAATAGATACCTACAATTTATTTTGTTCAATCTAAAACAGACAGTTTAATGAAAGTAGGTAGATCGTCCTGAAGTTTGGTATACGGCCATGATTTGTCATTATAAACAACTTTTCTTAATAAAATTTTGTCGTATCCTAAACAAAAAGGGTACTTTACCTGAAAAGAAAATAGTTCTTGCTTCACCGTCACGGCCATTTTGTTTTTCAAAAAACGAAAAAATTCTTAAAATTCGTTTCACGCCAAGCAAGGCTTAATTCCAGAATCTTGAAATGAAATTCAAAAAATTATAGTCCATTACACCTCTTGTAACATCAATCCTGGGACACACTGTATATATATATATAATTATTTATTCTAAATATTATCATTGTTCTTATGAAATTTGAGTTTTATTGTCAATATTTCTAGTTAGATTAATGTATAATTATATATACAAGTAACGTATAAAGTAATTAAAATTAAATTAAAGAATTCTATGTACAATGGTTTTGCAATTATTACAGTATTTTGGAATTTTACATCATGAAGATTTTTTAAAGCATGTTGTACAATAGCAGATTTATCTGGATGGTTTAGATGTATTTACCAGTTATGTTGTGTTAATCTAGTAGAAATAGTTATATCTGTCTGTCCAACATAAACCTTACTAGATTAGCACGGAATTCTAGATATACCCGAAGATTGAAGCGAATAATAATATAATAATAATAGTACATAATTTTCTAAAACACATCATATACAGGGTGATCCAGAATTATGTACCGTAATTGCAAGAGCTGATAGTACGTTCAAAAATAAGGGTACCTTTTTATATAGACTTTTTTCCAAAACTCAATAATAAGAGAAATACAACCCTGTAAAGGGGTGCAACACTTAACACTTTAATTAAACTTAATGAAAACTTACAACTTTCAAAAGAATCATATAATACTAATATTAATTAGTTACCAAAATAATGTTTTACAGCAGATGTTCAAAATGTCCTCCATTTTGTTGTATACACAATCTAATTCTTTTATTTAGTAAACGCATTATTCCATTTAATGTTACTGCATTGTTTTGTAAGTTTGTAAATTCTTGCTCTTACAGGGTTGAATCTCCCTTATTATTGTGTTTTGGAAAAAGTCTATGTAAAAAGGTACCCATATTTTTTGAACGTACTATCAGCTCTAGCAATTACGGTACATAATTCTGGACCACCCTGTATAATTGCCTCGTATATTGTGTATCTAGTTGGTATTATAGACGATTATATGAGTCATCACAAAAATATACGTGATTTTTTACAGTCAAAATATAAAAATAATTTTTAATTTACATAAACAAAATTTATTCGTTTTTTTTTTTTTTATTAATTAATTTGTAAATGAATTCCTTACAATGTGCACTTTGACATAAATATTGCATTATAGATGTTTATTTATTTATAACTTAGTCTGCATATTTTGATAGATTTAGACCATTTTTATCAAAATTGCAAAATTGTAAATAAATATTTTAATTAAATTTATTAACTAACATATACATATATGTTTATTATACACACCCAAAATTGTGAATACATATGGAAATTTTTATATATGTATGTTTTTAATTCGGAAATAATGAATAAATTAAATTTTATTTTGTAAAGTAAATTGTGTTTTTTTAGAATTATACATACATACATACACAATCACGCCATGTACCCAAAAAGGGTGTGGCACAAATCCTTTTTTAACCAAAAGTTCATTGGACATTCGCTCAAGATGTTCGAACCATCTTAACACGGCAACTTTTGCTACAAATTTTTTTCAATTTCACACTAATCTATTTCGTACCCGATTTCTCCTATTTATACCATATACCCACATGTAAAAATCTCATTTCCCCATCAGTCATTTTGCTTTTTATATATGTATTTATATTTCGGAAATAATGAATTATGAATATATCAAATTTTATTTTTTAAAGTAAATTGTGTCCAATTTATTTATCTGTGTATCTTAGGAGGAATCTGGTACGAAATAGATAGTGTGTGTGATGAGTGTGAAATTGAAAAAATGTTGTAGCAAAATGTTAGTCAGTTGAGATGATTCGGTCATCTTAAGCAAATGTCTAATGAACGTTTGGTTAAAAGAATATATATGAATAATTTGGAAAGTATACGTTTGCCAGTGGACGTCCGATAAGCAGGTGGAGTAGTATGATTGAGTTTCCAAGTTTTATTATGTAAATTATTTCATATTTGTTGAATAATATATTAGCAAAGTTTGTATGTACTTAAGTAATATGACCTAGTATTGTAGAAAATAATTATGTATTATAAAGTTCAATGTTTCAACTATAATAAAACAATTAAGCGATAAATGAAAAATGCAAACACTAATTGTTTAAAATCTTAATTAATTTATAAACAAATATTTTTCACTAATTATTGATATAAATTGAAAAATATGCAAGTTCAATGGTCGTTATTCTAAATGTTTATATTTCGATTGTAATTGTAATGGAAAATTTAATCATTATTTTTTTTTATTATTTATTGTCCCATTGATAATGATTAATTAAAATTTTAATTTGTAAATTACTTAAAACGCATACATTTTTTTGTTACCAAGTCACAATTTCACGATACAAGAACTATGATAAAAAAACTATAAGTAATTTTCTAATATTAATTGTAAATGTTAGAAGAGATTAAGTGACAGTAGTTTGTTAATTAGTAAAAATATGATAAGTTTAAATTACGTTAAAAATAAAAAAATCTTTAAAGTTATTATTTAAAAATAACCTTTTTACCCGGATTCAAATATTGTAAACCATAAATTCTCAAACTTATTTAAGCTATTGCCCAATTGTAGAAATCTAAATAAACTCCAAGCTAAATAAAAAAACTATTTTTATTCAATGACCCCCCCCCCCCCAAGTAGATACGAGTCACTCTGGATACTCCGGACACTGCAAAAAATACCGGGAAAGCCTTACATTTAATTTGAGCCAATCAGTACATATATATTTGGTGCTTAAACTACATATTTGCAACGCTAAAAATACGATGTGTTCCTTCCTCTGTCTTTTTATTCAATGGTTGATACCGATATTTTTTTCGATAGAGATAACTATCAGCCATCAAACAGAGTAAATTTGTTAATAAATTTTTTGAAGAAATCTGGGCAAAAATATTCATTGTATTTAAGATTGTAATGGTGGCAGATAAAGGCGAAAATACACGATTTCATTTAGTTGAGCAATTTGATTAATTCATCTAATTTGAACCGGGTATTTTTAACATTCAATGAAAATGTTCAACCAAATTGAACATTGAAAGAAGTGTACGTACTTTTAATAATAATAATAATAATTTATTAATAGCTTTGGGAGCTTTAAAGAAAACAAATACATAAAATATTTTACATTATAAAATACATAAATATGAATACAAATATATGCGACACTAAATAACTAACTTGTTTTGTTCAAATAATGTTGTTTGATTTTAATTTTGAAAAGATGTAGTGAAGAGCATATTTTTATAAATTCTGGTAGTTCATTATATTCTTGTAACCCTTTGTGAAAAATATTATTCGCTGTTGTACTTTTATTAGTTTTTTCAATATAGAAATTACTTGCATTTCTAGTATTATGAGTGTGAATATCACTATTTAATTGTAGTTTACTTTTTAGATACTTACGTAATAATTCATGTTCCATTTTATATACGAATATCATTGCATTAACTGTTAATAAATCATTTATATTTAACCACCCCAATTTATACAACATGCTCTTTTGTTCAATTTTCTTGAACAATCTAGATGGTTCAACCAAATTGACATGTGTATATCTACGCAATATATGCTGAAAGGCTATGTTATGAAATTTGTTTGTGATTTTAATCAAATTTTAATAATTAATATTAATTATGAATGTGGATAAAGCTAAAGTTGCTTGTTTGGATAGGAATGTTTGAAGGAGGCTGATTTCGGGATAATGGAAAGAGTTTGTGTCACATCCTTTTAGGTATATGGCATGATTATGCATCTATGTATTAATCATTAACTAATAATTTTTAAATTAAACAGCTGTTTTCAATTTCATTGTAACATGTATTCAAGTTTCTTTCAATTTCATTGCTTCAAATGTGATTGAATCAACCACAAATTGGTCAACCAAATTGAAACGTAAAGTTTTGTCTTAAAATTGAAACCTATAGTATTTATAAATAACATTGTACAGTTCAATGGCAATACAATAAATATTATGTTAAATGTAATAAATAGATATTTGGCATATAATGTTTGGCAAATATTACTACAATAAGGAAACACAATAATATTAAAACGCACCAGTTTTAACCACGTTCTATTTGACATTTTTGATCTCTATGACCTCATTGGTATTTGTTTACTAACCTTTCGACGCCACGACAAGAAGTTCAAGAAGAGCAGGGAGCTAATTTATGCAGTGGCGTAGTATTCTCGAATTTGTTTATACATTAAATTATATAATATTAACGTTAGATACATTTTTAAACCGTAAAATAAGAAAATGGTAAGCAGCCAAAACGCGACACTTAAAACACAAAATAAAGTTTTTCAAGCTTAAGGAAACATACAGTGTTAACATATTTATTAAAATAAAATGGCTTTAGGTTTAAGTTCTGTATTAATATTTATTGATAATCGACGTTTCGACCAACTCAACGTTTGTCTTCATCAGGAAAACTGATGTTATTTTTAACCTTATTTACAGTTCTTATTTCTGTCTGTTTTTGCTTTAGTTTTAAGGATTTGTTTTAATGCAATACAATAAACGACCATTCACAACATTTCAAGAACTGATAATTTAATGATAATTCTTGAATTACACTTGTAAAGTTTCACACTAACTATTTTAGCGTTACGTTTTAGCTGTAGTGCTAATAGTTCTGAATCAAATTTCATGCTAGTTTATAAAAACAAAACATAAGCAGATGTTATTGGTTTCATTGCAGTTAAAGTTTGAAATTATCAATGTATTTTTAATAAATGTTGATTATTAAATTTTCGTATATTAAAGTAATTTAGATAATCAAGTAACTGAGATAGATAGATAAGTCTGATTCGAGTTAATTTGATTTATTTTTTAAATTTTGTAAATGACAGCAAATGTAATTCGAATAAAATAATTTTGACGAGTCGCTAATTTGCAATAATCATATTGTTTTATGTTTTCCTGAAGAAATCTTTTTATGACTCATTGCTAAGCACGAGGCATGGCCATTGTAATTTGATTTCAGATATTGTCAGATTAATTTCTTGTTATTGAAAGTACAAAAATAATACTTGCAACATTGTTATGTTCGTTAAAAAACTGTTTGTTTAAAAATAGAAAAAAGCAACCAGCAACCAATATGTATTTACATTTTTACTTTGATTTAATTAACAACAAAACTGATAAATTTAAATGATGTAATTAATCATTTTTTTATTATTCAAGAAGTATTATTGTTTTTTCTGAATGTTGCTTTTATTTTAGTAATTAAGCTTTATTTACAGAACTGATTTCTCACATTTTTAGACGCTCTTCGGATGATTAACTGCGAAAACATAAATATTTGGGGTATATTAATTTCTGCTTGTATGAAAAAAGGCTGTCACAAATCTTACCTATAAATCTACTAAAGAAACATTGAGAAACTTTCTGGTCTCTCTTACTTTTATTCTGATTCATTTTAATAACTCATATTTTGTATAAACCGAAAAATTCTTTAGATTAAAATTCAACATTACTTTTCTAACAGAAAGTTACTTATTTATGAAATAATAAATTGATAAAAGATTTAGTATTTGTTTTTTTTTTGTATTATATTAATCAATACGATAAAATATTTTTCTATTTATTATTATGTAAATTATACAACATGACGCGTGACTTTAATCTTTCTAACAAAAAAGAATTATGTCATTATATTCATTTTTTGTTTTTTTCTTTTCAAAAATTTGTAGGTCACAACATATTATTTAAACTAGTTCAAATTTCAAAAAAAAATATTGATATCATCAATTTGATGTAATACTAAGTAGATAGATTTCTGTAATAATGTGTATATATAGATAGGAAAAATTTTATGTACATATATAATCATATAATCATTCAATCATATCAGTCCAACTGTACTGAAAATTTAACAAAGAGATACTTCAATCAAACAGGCAGACGATAAATACACATATCTACATTGTACAAAAAAATTCGGTAATTTTATATAAAAACCAGGGGCAATTGATTTACACCTGTTAGGAATATGGGTTTTGATTTAATTAAATAAAACACAACACAAGTATAGTAGAGATATTTTATTCTTATTAAGCAGTGATTACTTTAACAGTTATCTGAAGAGTGAGACTATTGAACTTACGAAAAATATATGTCTACCTAATAGTTTACATTATAGAACGTGACTAGTAGTGGTATTTACGTTATGGGGTGTTTATATTATATAGTCTCTTGAGTTATTGGTTTATTTTATATTTGGTTTTGTAAACATTCATTTTTGTAGATTAGAATAAATGAAAACTCAACAACACCATTTTGATATGTAAGTTTGCAGATGTCACAGGAAAATTTATACATAATATATTTATAAAATACGTATATTTTATGTACGTTTACTTACTTTTTCGGTAAAAAGACATATATAATTTGGTAAATTAATTATTTTACTTAAAATTACAAAATTATATTATTTTCCCAGAAAATTTATGTAAACTATCTGTTTTGCTGAAAGAATATGTAATATTTTTACTATAGTTTATATGTAAAATGACAACTTTTTTTACAATGTACACGTTTCTAAACTAAGTTGGGATTTGTTATCTGGAATTGTCTGAGAAATTTTTATATAATTCTTATTTGACAATGTTATAGACTCTATATTATTTCTTTTTTTTTTGTCAAAGTAGTAAAATTAACAAGATTAGAAGTATATGAGTAAACCCATATATAGACCACTTTGACATTTCTCGGAAAGTTGGCAATACTGTATTTTAATAATATTATAATTTATGTGGGCACTGGGAGAAACTTTTCTGAAAATTTGATCAAAATCGAATAAATAATGTAGCCACAATGAATTTTTAAAAAATGTTGCAATTTTTTTTCTCGATAAGTTGGCAACACTGTATTTTGTTAAAATTGCATAATTTATTTAGGTACTAAGAGAAACTTTTATGAAAATTTGATTAAAATCGGTTAAATAAAATGGTCATAATAAATTTTTAAAAATTTTAGTAATTTTTTCTCGGAAAGTTGGCATCACTGGAAAAAACCAAAACCATATGACCATCTTGGGTACTAGACAAATTTATCCTGAAAATTTCATTAAAATCGGTTGAACCGTCTAGGAGGACTTGCGGCCACAAAATGTCGACTTACGACCGAGCGAGCGAGCGCGCGAGCGAGCTGACGACGCACATCCATACACCCACATAAACTAAGTTCAGATTCGTCATCTAGAGGCTATATGAAGGATTTCTATACAATTTATTTTTTTTTGAAAATGTTACAGACACCTTGGTACGGTGTCTGTAACATTTTCACTAACACTATACCACTTTTTCCTTACAGTCAAAGTGGTAAAAAAGTACAAAGTTATTTTTTCTTTTAATATCAAAATAATCTACGAAATGACTAAAACTCTTAGAAAAACGATAAATAAGATTCAAAAGTCCTAAACTATTACATGGGTCAGAGAAAATTTGTAATTTCTGTCAAACAAAAATGATAAAATATTTTCAAAATCATTCTCGTTACATGCACTCTCCATCTGTTTCTGAAATTGCAAATTCCGTTTCGTATAACTTATCATCTACGAAATGATGAATGTATATATCTGACGTGACTGTTTCAAAAAACTAGTAAATTTTTTTCGGGGACATCGCGACAAAAAGAAATGCTCAGTTTCGTATATATAGATTAGCTTTTATCAATTCGTATTTCTTGTGTCTATGATTATGAAATATGAAAACAGGAATTAAGTTAGAAGTAAAATGTTTTTTTTTTCGGCCTTGTATGAGTAAGTCGCGTGTATTATATCTCAGAAAAGATTTTATTGTTTATCATTGATCAGAGATGGATTTAGAACAAATTTACAAGAATATATTAAAATCAAAACTGTTAGAATATTTTCATGATGTAAAATTTAAAGATAAAATAATAATTGCTAGACCAATCAATATTAGCAACAGATTAATAAAAGAAGTAATAGAGAATTATAAAAGTAAGAATAACATGAATCACTGTGAAGTGGCACTGTGTTAAATAAAATTTGGCTTCCATTAATTAAAAAACTTTAATTCTTCTGCTCTTGTTACTTATATGTTACCTAGTAACTTGTTGCTACGTACTGTTATTTACTTTAATGTCATTGATAAATTTTGACCTGATGAAGACGATCGTTCAGTTTTGTCGAAATGTCGTTTTTATAAAATAATTAAACAAAATCTAATCCTAAAACAGATTTTATTTAATACAATGAGCTCTGAAAAATATTTTACTATGTTAAGAATATATTTACGTCATTATTTCAATATGCAAAAGTTATAAGACATATTATTTAAATAATACGCAGGTTGTCAAGTAGACTGCATCTATGGCATCTATACAGACTTTCAAAAATCAGATATTTCTCACACTATGCGCATAAAAAAGTTCTATTCGCTAAAGTTGTATCTTTTATAAGTGTTTAAGATCACAATGGCAATAAGTAAAATTTGAACATAGATTAGAAATGATGGTTGAATTGCACTTTAGCATCCCACACTGAAAATGAACGATTTTCGGTCATGCGCACACACTACTTAACTGAATAATCTGCAGTTATTTGGTTATTTAGGGTAGGTTAGGTTATTTAAAGTAGGTTAGGTTAGAAGGTTGGTTTAGGTTTTTTTTTGCAGTATAAGTAGTATGTGCGCGTGAACGAAAATCGTCCATTTTCAGTGTGGGATGCGAAAGTGCAATTTTACCGAAATGATGATACTTTACTGAAATTATTAAATAGAACATAAGGCACAATATACATATTATAAATAAAAATTCAATATATGAAACTAACTAAATTGATTAACTTCCCAAATATGAATAATAATCTTCGTTGATCTTTAACCTTTGATTTTATACAGACAATATTGTAATCTTAGGCTGAAAACAATTTTCTAATATGAACGAAACTATATAAAAACTTTGTAACATTCTTTAAAAAAAATGATATTGAAAGAAGCTACAAAGTCCGAATTCGTAATTCAATGAGCTAATATTTTTTTTTTTTTTCGAGTACTACGTAGGTTCGATCACGTAGTAAAAAAATACTTTGAGAAATTTCGCATGATTCAAACTTATTGATTATATATTTAAAGATGTTTATAAAATGTTGTTATGTCTAAAGTTAGCAAGAGTTTTCTGACCTTTTGCTAATTATTTAAGCACTCATCGGTAATACTAGGATATACATTTTGTTTTGCGCTCTTTTCATGAAAATTTTTCAATCCGGTTTTAACAATTTAACAATTCAATTATCTAAACTAAAGGATAGTTCTAAACTGATTTGATGGTAGAAATAAATTCATTCACAAAAAATTACTGGTTTTAGTAATCTATTGGTAAATAAGACAATTTATTAACCTTTAAAAAGCATGAAATTTTTTAGCAGTTATCATAACAAAATGCAAAAGTCTACTGTATATTGGCAAAATAAAATTACGTTAATACTGGGAGTGAATCATGCGCGTGATCTAAGGTATCACTCTTTACGGTCTCGTATAAAACTTATATGTGAATAAAATGACAAACTTTGTTATTGTTGCCCTGGTAACTAAAAAATTTCTAATATTTTGAATAACAGAGAAAGTAAAAGGTATATCTGGTATACAGGGTATGCCCATTATGTATGGAATATAGTGAATATCGACTTTATAAAAAAAAATTGTATATAAAAGTTGTTTAACATTTTATTTTCCATAACAAGACCATTCATTTTTTTTTATTTCAGTAAATAAATGAGTGACGAATAACACTTTAATTTTTTTAATTAGCAATGTACTCTTTCATTAGGCTCATTTGATAGAGATTTTCTTTCTCTTTTCGATGAGTAAAATCTTAGTACCCTTATACCAGAAAATTTTTGAAAAAAATGTAAAAACTGTTATAAAGTTAATTTCACCAATAACATGAATCTAGTTATCCGAGATCTCTTTTATTTGTCTTAACTATTGAATGTAGGCCATAAATGTGACAGAATCTTGTTTATTTAAATAAGTTGGTACCTACATCGAAAAATAAAAATGGTTCATTTAACAGAAACTGAAAGCATTGAAATTTTAATTGTGGTCGGTTATGGGGTTCGCAAATGAACACAATTAGCAGTATGTGAAATTTTTAATGAGCGTTATCCAAATAGAGAACTAATTATCCAGTGAGTAGTTAGCAAAACTTTGAAACGGTTTAGGGAAACTGGTAATGTTAAAGAACTGCCGAAGACTGGTCCGCAGAGATCTGCGACAAATGAAGATAAAAAGCTCGATGTTTTACTAGAAATCGAAGAAAATCCAAACACTTCAACTCGTCAGTTATATTTAAACCATGCCGTAAGTAAAGGTTCAATACACAAAATATTACATTCAGAAAAATTACATCCGTACAAACCGACTTTATTGCAAGAATTATCCGAAGATGACTACGATCGAAGTGTTGAGTTTTGTAAATTTATGATGGAGCGAATCAACAACAATCCAAATTTTCTCAATAATATTGTTTTTTCTGACGAGCCTACGTTTTGTTTAAATGGAAATGTAAATAGGCATAATTGTCGATATTGGGCCGCTGAAAATCCCCACTGGATGATCCAAAATCATACCCAAACACCATAAAAATTAAACGTAGATAGGCAGAAGAGGGTCTGTGGAGTGGCCTCCCCGATCTCCGGATCTTACACCTTGCGATTTCTTCTTCTGGGGATATTTAAAATCAAACGTGTATACAAACAGACCTCAGAATCTGGCCGAATTAGAACAACGAATACAAGCTGAAGCTGCAGCAATTTCTCCTAGATCGCTCAGAAATTCTTTTCAAGCTTTTCGTGATAGGTTGGGCCACTGCCTTTCAGTTAATAGCGAACATTTTGAACACTTACTACCATAAAAACCATTTTATTGCTAATTTCGTTTTATCTTCAAGCTTTATAATTAGTTAAGAGACATAATTTTTTGTTCATTTGTTTTATTTCGTTTTTTCGTTCATTTGTTTTATTTTGTTTTTGTTCATTTGTTTTATTTTGTACAATGTAGATGCGTGAGATACTTGACGATCTCGGATATCTAGATTCATGTTATTGGTGAAATTAACTTTATAACAGTTTTTACATTTTTTTCAAAAATTTTCTGGTATAAGGGTACTAAGATTTTATGTCATCAAAAAGAGAAAAAAAATCTCTATCAAATGAGCCTAATGAAAGGGTACATTGCTATTTTAAAAAAAATAAAGTGTTATTTGTTACTCATTTGTTTTCTGAAATACAAAAAATTGAATGCTGTCTTATTATAGAAAATAAAATGTTAAACAACTTTTATATACAATTTTTTTTAATAAAGTCGATATTTACCGAGATATATACTATATTCCATACATAATGGGCACCCTGTATTATATTATATTGTTTTTTTATTTTTAAAATATAAACTCACAGTAATTGAGCAATGTCGGATATTGCATCTAGTTTGAAAAAAAATCTTGTAAGTAAGCTATGGAAACTACAATAAATAATATATATTTAACTATGTTTATCTTGAAAGAACATTAAAAATCTTCATAATGTTACATAAAATTTAACCTCAAAAGATATGTATTTTTATTACAATGAAAAAATTAAAGATAACAAAAATAATGACGATTTTATTATATTACAAATTATTTTTTTTTGTTTTCATTTTTCTATTCCGAGTAAATTCAATTTTGAATATTTTTAAAAAGAACTATATATATATATCGGGTGTTCGTTCGTCAAGTTCGTATGGGCGTTTAACATGCAATTTCGATAATTTGCGATATACTTCTTTCTCGAGTTAAATTCGGAGAAATACTTAGAATACTTTTTGATAAATCATAAAAAGTTATATAATTTAGTTTTAATTTGCTAGCATGTGCCGTTTGGGCACTAAAATTTTTTTTTTTTTTTTTTTGGTTTTTTTCGATAAGGTGTAGGAAAATGAGCATGTTATGGAAAAATGCGGAATATTGAGTACTATAATTGAGTAAAAAAACCATTATTCTAAAATGCATCGTTTAGAAAAAAATTAAAAACTGAATTTTTGAAAATTTGTCAAGGGGGTATGTATACCCTTGAAATTTTTTTCAAAATAAAACATTTTTCAAAATTTGTTCAAAAAAATCTGAAAAAATTCAGTAAAATAGAGAAAAAAAATAGCTACATAATAGCTAAGTAACTTTTTTCTCTAACTCCGAATTAAACTCGAGAAAGTATATCGCAAATTATCGGAAATGCATGTTAAACGCCCATCCGAACTTAACGAACGAACACCCGGTATATATATATATATACTTTTTATATCATCTATGTAAATACTGTTTAATAAGAAGATTTGTGCACTGTAAAAATATATATTTTAAATTTATGTAATAGTACATAGGTTTTAACAGTAAAAATAACAACATTTGTAATTTTACTGTGATAATTTACGCAATATTATACTTTTTATGAAAAATTATATTTACAAATCATGAAAAATTACATACATTTTTTACAGTGTAGACGAAAATTAATGAAATTTTATAATTACTTTTATTATGAACAAATCTTTTTTGTAATAAAATCGAGAAATCAAAATAATTTTCCAAATCTTCATTTAATTTAATTATTTTTAATCTGTCCTAGTACTAAAAATGATAAATAAAATTTTCAAAATAACTATAAAATAAGTCACAGGTAGGAAAAATTATAACTATAATATTATATTTGTAGTAAGTATATATAAACAACTATTGATCAATTCCAGAAATCAATTTATGTTTTCGATATTATTATTATTATTATGAATTTTAGTTTGACGTAAATCATGGCCTACTTTTAATATGAAAACATTTCATTCATATATTGCTTTTATTTTATGTAAACACAAAATATAGTTTCAATTTTAGAGCAATGCAATGTAAATTAATATACAGTGTGTTGACCGCGACCCCGGAACATAGTACTTTTAACATGTAATTTCGATAAATTGCGATATACTACTTTCTCGAGTAAAATTCGAAGAAATACTTAGAATACTTTTCGATAGGGCATAAAAAGTTCTATAATTTGGTTTTAGTTTTAATTTGCTAGTATGTGCCGTGTGGGCTCTAGAATTTTTTTTTGATTTTTTGGTTTTTATTTTTTTTCTCAAAAACTATGAGGTGTAGGAAAATAAGCATGACATGGAAAAATGCGGAATGATGAGTACTATAATTTGGTGAACAAACTATTATTCTAGGATGCATTGTTTAATATAAAAAAAAATTAAAAACTGAATTTTTGAAAATCTCTCAAGGGGATTACATTTTAGAATTTTCAATAATTTTTCGTGCCAAACCAGAATGAGGTAGAGAAAAAAAATACTTAGATATTACGTAGCTCATTTTTTTCTCTATGTTACTGAATTTTTTCAGATTGTTTTCAGCAAATTTTGAAAAAAGTCTTATTTTGAAAAAATCGCAAGGGTACCCTTAAGAGATTTTCAAAAATTCAGTTTTAAATTTTTTTTTTCTACTAAACGATGCATCCTAGAATAATGGTTTGTTCACCAAATTATAGTACTCATTATTCCGCATTTTTCCATGTCATGCTTATTTTCCTACACCTCATAGTTTTTGAAAAAAAATAAAAACCAAAAAATCAAAAAAAAATTCTAAAGCCCACACGGCACATGCTAGGAAATTAAAACTAAAACCAAATTATAGAACTTATTATGTCCTATCGAAAAGTATTCTAAGTATTTCTTTGAATTTTACTCGAGAAAGTAGTATATCGCAATTTATCGAAATTATATGTTAAAGTCCTATGTTCCGGGGTCGCAGTCAACACACTGTATATATAGGGTGTTTACGGTCTTATCTGTATCCTTTTACGGGGAGATAACATTTCTCAAAAGGTGTCGATAAACTTGAAAACGTCTTAGTAAAAGTGGTCCCATAAGCGAGATAATAATTCTTTTAGTTTTGTTTCAAAACTCTAGTAATCTACTACTTAATCAGCATATATATATATATATATATATATATATATATATATATATATATATATACATAAAATCTTAAAAATAATGGGTAGTAAATTATTGTATATCTTAGAATAAAAATTTTATTTGAAATAAAGTAGAACAAATAAGTTTTAAAATACGAAACGTAAATGATTATATTTTATTGCAAACTCAATTTTTATTGTAAGAAAAATTGTTATATATAAGTGCTGAAGTAAATTATTATCACACAAATTCGTTATATTTTGTTTTGCTATGTACGTAATTACTTAATACTTCTAAAATCATGAAGTTGATATTTTTCATATTTTTTATTTTCATATTTATTGTAGGTAAGTTCATAAATAACTGCATGTATTTTTAAACATTTATTGGACGAATGAATTAATTTTAATTTAATCTTTAGAAAATATCTTTAAAAATAATAAATTATTACAAATAATAAATTGTTACATAATGAAGTAATATCAATATTTCAATATGATTGAAGCAATAATACTAATGAAACACTAATTTATAAACAAAAATTTATATTATTTTTTTAGTCTCTTTTACAATCGGATAAAAATGATTTAATAAAAAAAAGTTCACTTACATTTTGTCTTTGAATTTAGCTGGAGAAGCAATTGGTGTCAATGTGCAAGAAATTGACAATACTGTGGCTATTCAACAAGTTGACGGTTTGAAATCCACTACAACAATCCGTGAGCTGAAACAAAAGATCGCTATTATGAAAGGAATACCATTAATGGAATTTCATCTTTTATTTAATAATTCGCTATTACAAGAAGATTTACAAACATTGGAGAATGTCAATATAAATGAAGGGGATACAATTCTTATCTTATTAAAAAATTTCATATCGAGATTAAGTAATTAATTGTAGTAATATTAAATATTATTTATAATTTATATATTTGCATATTTTTATTTCATTATTTTAAGTATCCAGTAAGGATGACTATTATTTATGAAGTACAGCATAGGATATATTTGTCAACAATTTTCTTTATATAAATCTTTAGCTCAATATTACTAGTAATTTCTATAATAATTTTCTATATTTTTATAACAAAGCTGTAAAATTTACCATGTTAGTATAATAAAAATTTAAAACAAGCGTCTTAAAATAGTCAATTATTTTTTTCTTTATTATTTTCATTTATATGTATACCCTAATTTCACTTTATTTAATACTGAAATTCTGTTTGCATGAAGAGTAACTGTAAAGGATAAATGATAGAATTAATGTTTATAGGTTAAAACATGAAACTTGTGTTGAATGTTGATAAGTGCAAAGTATTAGATTTTGAGAAGGATGACTTAATAACGGAATGTAATGTATCTGTTGATGGTGCACGTTTAAAGCAGGTAGATGACTAGATGTTTATTTAGATAATTTATTGTAAAGATAATGCTGGTTGTAAGGTTTTGGGTGCTATGGATACTTTTGCTAGAAACGCAAATATTTCCTAAAATTTATATAATGCTATTTTGGTGCCTGCGTTGATGTACGATAGTAACTGTTGGGTTTGGCTGCAAAACATGAAAGGAAAATGACTGCAATTAATCAATTTCAAACTTATTCCTACTCCAGCTCCATGCGCAGATCTCGGAACCGGAGTCTTTCCTAAAAATCTCCATTCAACCCATTGCCCCGAATGAAATTTATACTCGAACAAATCATTTTTATTTGTTAAATTCGAGTTGGAATGAATATCACCCGTATATCCCCCAAACACAAACATTGAAGAACCGTGAACAACTGCGGAATGGTGATATCTAGACGCCGGTGGGCATCCTGTTGTAAATGCTCTACCCCAAGACTTCTCTTTCACATCAAATCGTAGTAAATCATTTAACATACTCTTTCCATTGTCACCGCCGAATACATAAATAGCTTCTTTATAAGCAACTACAGTGTGTTTACTACGTCGTGCACCTACGAATACATCACATTCTGGCATTCGTTTCCATCTGTGTACGGTTTCAAAAGGACCAAAATGAAGTCTCAAACCATTATCGAATACTTGACTAGCATTCGAACAACTAGCATCCACTTGTAACAAAAATATTTTACGTCAGAAACGAAATACTGATAGTAAATACTGTGCATGTTCAAATTACTTATTTTTCCATAGAACAAGATTAGAAGTATATGGGTAAACCCATATATAGACTACTTTGACATTTCTCGGAAAGTTGGCAACACTGTATTTTAATAATATTATAATTTATGTGGGCAATAGGAGATACTTTTCTGAATAAATAATGTAGCCACAATGAATTTTTTAAAAATTTTGTGTTTTTTTTTTCTCGATAAGTTGGCAACACTGTATTTTGTTAAAATTGCATAATATATTTAGGCTCTAGGAAAAACTTTTATAAATATTTGATTAAAATCGGTTAAATAAAATGGTCAAAATAAATTTTTTTAAATTTTACTAATTTTTTTCTCGGAAAGTTGGCAACACTGTATTTTGTTAAAATTACATAAATTATATGAATACTAGGAGAATCTTTTGTAAAAATTTGAGTAAAATCGGTTGAAAAACATGGCCAGAATAAAATTTTTAAAACTTTAGTAATTTTTTTCTCGGAAAGTTGGCAACACTGAATATTAATAAAATTATGTAATTAATGGGAGCATTAGGGAAATCTTTTCTGAAAATTTGATCAAAATCGGATAAATAACGTAGCCAATATGAATTTTTAAAAACTTTAGTAATTTTTTTCTCGGAAAGTTGGCATCACTGGAAAAAAACAAAACCACATGACCATCTTGGGTACTAGACAAATTTATCCTGAAAATTTCATTAAAATCGGTTGAACCGTCTAGGAGGAGTTGCGGCCACAAAATTTTGACTTACGACCGAGCGAGCGAGCGAGCGAGCGAGCGAGCGAGTGAGCGAGCGAGCTGACGACGCACACACATACACCCACATAAACTAAGTTCAGATTCGTCATCTACAGGCTATATGAAGGATTTCTATACAATTTTTTTTTTTTTTTGAAAATGTTACAGACACCGTACCAAACGCTTAACTACTTTTCCTTGCAGTCAAAGTAGTAATAAAAGTAGTTTATAACATTTCATATTTTTTAAATATCTGACATATTAAACACCAAACTGTCAAAACACAATATGGCCACTACATAATCTATGAAACAAAAAATTCTCTATTTTGATTCTGCTGACTTGAAATAAATTATAACAACATTTCGAATAAAGTTCTTTATTTATATTATATGTACAACTATATAGTAAGTATTTCTAATAAAATTACTTAATCCCACATATAAACATTTCCGGGCGTTACTAATTTTTTGGTGGCTGCTCCAGCTCTAAACGAATAATTTGAATTATAACTCTACATTGTAATTACCAACTTTATTATTCACACTTACTCTTCGCTCTCAAGAACAGCTCCTGGAGCAGCAACTACAGCTGGTGGTTTAACTTCACGTCTGACATCTCTCGCAAAATAATAATTTTGGTTTATGTTGTGACACGGACCATCTGGAATAGTTGGTGGAGGCGGTGATCGAGTTGCTACAAAATCTTCAAATCTTAATGCAGTTGTATGTTTTCTCTAAAAATTTCGATAACTATGAAAGTTTGGTTACAATTACATAATATAAATGAATTGCAGTCATGTACCCCTAACAAAAATTCACGAATTTTTTGTAAAATAGGTGAAATGTCTCTTGGTTGCACTTTACTTGCCATTACTTATTTTATTTTTTAATTATTTTCTTCAGTTTCACTTAAATTTAGTTGTTAAATTTACGAAAAAAGTTTATTTAGGGTTTATTTCTGACAGAAAGTTATATTCAGAATTACCAATACACAAACAACAACTAAAAAAACTTATATGATCACTATATGTATTTCTATGGGTTTTTTTTAAAAGAATATAAGTAAAGCTTATATTCATATTTTTTATAATTGCCAAATAATCTAAATTTAAATATTAAACAATATTAAATGTTATTATATATTACTAAAAGCTTGGGTAAATTTGTAAATTAAAAAAATTAATTTTTAATATCTGCTAATCTTGCAATTATATATTTTTCTCTCATATGCAAATATGCAAAATAAAATTGCAAAAATGCTTATAAGTTTTCAAAGCTATTAGTTATTATTGGTTGAATATTTCAATTAAACTATCAACTATGATAATTATAGTCACACCCATTAAATGAAAATTGCATTTATTTGTAAATAAATGACCAATAAAAACGCATAAATATTTTAGTATACTCTTATTGGATAATAAATTTTATATTCAAAGGTTGAGATAAAACTTAGCTCTAGTAGTGTAAAAATTATTTTTAATTTTATTTTCAAATTTATGAAAATAAAAAAAATTAATTTAACAAAATCATATATACTACTATTTGATTTTTTACGTTTTTGTTTTTAATTTTTTCTGTCATTTATGACATTTGTATGAAATATTTTACCTGTAATATTATAAAAATTGTTTTTATTGTAATGTCTAGAATGAAAATATTTGTCACAGTTCTTGTATCGTTAATATTTGGTGTAATAGGTAAGTAAAATGTCTAATTGCATAATAGTTAAGTAATAATTTTTGTAATACTATCGATACACGACAAAATTTAATGGTCATTATACTGTAATATATATATTTATGTAATTTTATATATTTTGTAAATGTAATTTTTCATAAAAAAAGTAAAAAATTTCGTTCTGTAATATTATTATTGGTGTAATTACATACATTTCTAAATTTGCATAAAGGATGTATTTTGAAATGAATGAATTACATTGAAAATATTTTATTAGTATTATTACACAAAATATGTACTAAGTCTCATTATTTTGATGAATTATTACAAATATTAATATTGCAAGTTGTAATATTACATAATATAAGAAGTTATACCAGAAATATGTAATTGTACAATAAGTATGTGATGCAAATTTGCAGAAAGTAAGCAATTTTACATACTTATTTGGTTATTTTTACTTATGTTATGTGATTATTATAAATTATATAATTATATTATATAGTGTGTAAAGTGATGAGGTTTCCTATAGGGAAAAAATTTTAATATGAGTTTTAGGAGAAAAACTTATTCTTTATAAAAAAAATTTGCTTCTATCAAAACCCCTAATAGTCAAAGAAAAATCCAGTAATCACTTAAGATAAGATCAAAAACTTGATATTATGTCGAGTTGTTGATTTTAAATATGACTAAGTCCGAATATTACATCGCAGTATCGTGTGAAAAATGTTAAAAATATTTGTCATACAAGAGACTTACTATTTAATTATTATTATTATTAATTTGCCAAAATATAATTATTATTATTATTAACAAGTAATCCATGGGTAACACGATACTGATGTAACATTCGGACTTAGTCATATTTAAAATCAACAACTAGACATAATATCAAGTTTTTGATCTTATCTTAAGTGATTACTGGATTTTTCTTTGACTATATAAGGGGTTTTGATAAAAGCAAATTTTTTTATAAAAAATAAGTTTTTCTCATAAAACTCATATTATAATTTTTTTCCCTATAGGAAACCTCATCACTTTACACACTGTATAATATAATTATATAATTCATAATAATCACATAACATAAGTAAAAATAACCTAATAAGTATGTAAAATTGCTTACTTTCTGCAAATTTGCATCACATACTTATTGTAGAATTACATATTGGTAGTATAACTTCTAAAATTATGTAATATTACAGCTTGCAATATTAATATTTGTAATAATTCATCAAAATTAGTACAAAATTAGTACTTAGTACATATTTTGTGTAATAATTCTAATAAAATATTTTCAGTGTAATTCATTCATTTCAAAATACATCCTTTATGCAAATTTAGAAATGTATGTAATTACACCAATAATAATATTACAGAACGAAATTTTTTACATTTTTTATATTATATAATTATATTATATTTCTGGTAAAATGAAATTACAGATTATTATAGTAAAATTTGACTACTATTTTTCTGTAATTTCACAAATGTTTTTTTACAGTTTATACAATATTCTCTATACAAGTTTTATAATATTTTCAGTGGAAATATGTACAATCAACGTGCAAATCTATCCTGTGAACACAGATCAACAAAATATCTCATGTATCAATGTAACATCAAATATTACAGTAGAAGAGTTTCGTTTGAAAGCAGCGAAAAAATATAATCTAACGCCGAGAGATATATTACTTATATTTGAACATAATTTGCTAAACGATTCGAAAAATCTTAGCAACTACAATATATCTAATAATTGTATGGTTTTATTGGTTCACATAAAAGAAAGATATCTATTTTATAATGGATAAATTTTTAAATCAAGAATTTAGAGATAACTGTGTTTGTAAAATTATAAATATTTAAATTTTATGTAGATATATTAAAAAATAAAATATAATTTAAAAAGATTTTGTACTAAAATAAAAAAAGCTTTAGGATTTAATTCTGTATTAATTTTAATGAGTATATACATATTAATTATATATTAATTATATTATGATGGAAAATTCGATACTATAATAATTGCAGGACCTATCACTATTAACAGTAGATTGATAAGAGAAAAAATAGAAATTTATAAAGAAAAAGATAATATCAATCAGTGTAAAGTGATATTGCTATAATAAAATTTGGCTTCCTTTAATTAAAAATTTATAAATTTTATTGTAGTTACTTATTTTGTTACCTAGTAACTTGTTCCTATGTTCTGTTTATTTATTGTATATATGGTATATATTATTTATATAATTTTTTTCTGGATGATGTACGTATAAGTCAAAGTGTCGCTTGATAATTAAAATTAATACAGAACTAAATCCTAAAGCCTTCTTAGTTTACTGTTACTGATACTGTTAAGATATTGGTCCGTATTCTCACCTCATTTATAAAAGTGATTTTTGTCAAAAGTACTTTTGACGTTTACTTAAAATTATTTATTAAGCACTTTATAACAGTTTATATAAATTTTATAATACCAAATATAATAAAAATGATCAAAAATAGAAAAATATTTATATTTGATCAAAAACAGAAGCAAAAACTTATTTTGAAATTAATGATAAAAGCACTTTTTCATGAAAAAGTGAAGTGAGAATACGGGGCATTGTATTTTACTGGTAGATAAGGACTCATTTAGACTACCGTACTTATCACACAATTAGAGTGTTGTTTTAGCGTAAAGTTAGCGGTCAAAATATTTACGTACTGGTCAACTGTAGTTTACAATAAAAACTCCGCTTTTTTTCTACAATTTTGCTCATCTTTCGGATGGCATTATTCCTTGTCTTCTTAATAAATTATATAAACGAGTAATCTTTTTTTAAAAGATTACACTTAAAAGATTTGATATTTAATAAAAAAAAAACGGGTTGGACATATCAAAAGGGAAAAGAAATCTAGTTTATTGGACATGTGGTTTTGCTCATGGATGCAGACACAACACTTAATTTGTTCCACGGTGTTATAACTAAAACAGTAATAAAACAAATGCTAAAACTGTGAGAAACATAAAGCTGTGAATGCGACATTTTCTTATATTTAATACAACCTGATCTGTTATCGTATAAAATGAGGTTATTGGGTAATAGTTTTTTTTTAGATCTGTAACACTGATAACAAACAACATAAACACTTATACATAAACGCTAAGCTGTTATTTATAGAAGAATTATGTCAGAGACAAAATGGAAATTCACATGTTTTTTTAAAATAAATCGATATTAAAAAAAATATTTGATAAAACGTTTATTTCCGATAAATAAAAAAATATTTTTTTAAAGTAGAAAGTTCTTTCTGGGAAAAAAATATTATTCAATTAAAACATGTTGTTTACATAAAGAAAGACATAATATTTGCAAACTAATATATATAGCCAGATTTTATAAACATGATGATAAGAAATCTAATTATGAATGTTTTAAAGCTGTTTCCCTAAATATATGACAATGATAACATTAATTAAATAAGATATATAATATTTTATAATGGGTTTTGGTATGTAAGTAATAATTATTCGGTTTTTTGTTTCAAAAAATTTATTTATTTTGGTGTCTATAGTTTTGCTATACAATAGCATCGTCAGACCAATATAACTTAAACAACATTTATAGTTATATATTTAAATATAAATGTAAAATATAAATAATAAAATAAAATATAAAATAAATAATGTTTTGAAACAAAAAACCGAGTAATTATTACTTACATACCAAAATGGATTTAAAGTTTCAACAAGAGCGGTAATCATAGATTCTTCAGTAATTTATATTTGAAAAATGTGATATTTTCATTATTTTATTTTGAAAAAGAATTATAGTAAAGTTATGTACGTATGGTATCATATTTTATATAAAAATACCTTATACGGGTTTCTTTATAACGCGATTTAAAAAAAAAAATTTAAATAAATAAAAAAATAATATACCAGGATTTTAAAACGGACTAAAAAGTATAAAATAATTTCTCCTAGCCCCATACAGATTTATAACCCCGTACAGATTCCTGACCCCCATACAGATTGTCCAGAAAATTTGTGATTGTAAATCTTTAAATTGCTATGACAGTACTTGTAAGATTTAAAATGAAAAACATGGGGCGCAACAACAACTACTCCCTACACTCCTTACTATTATCTATTGCATGCGCTCCACGTTTTTCGTTAATAAAAACGTGTTAAAATTTATAATTGATGAATTATCAATGTTGAATGCTAATGTAAATAAAATATGTGAATTGATAATGACACAAGATCTAAACATCGAACAAGATATAGAACGTGAAAGTTGCAAAATGATATTTAATGTTTTAAAACAAAATTAAAAGCATATGGGTAAACCCATATACAGGTGTTTACGATCTTTTAGAGAGCAATAGTACACCTCAAAAGGAGTCAAAAAACCTTAAAACGCCTTAGGTCTTATAAGCCTTTTAGTTTTTACATTAAACGATTACTTTGTTTGTAACTCTAGTAATCTACTATCAAATATAATTATGTTATGATAGAATGAATCATAAATTTATATAAATAAAATATAATTACTAAATTGCAATGTATTAGAAAATATATAATATGTTAATAAAATTAAGAAAGATTATTATAATTATGTTTTTCATATTAAATACTGTTTACTATTGCGTTCGTAAACATGCTATTATTTTATTTATAAAATAAGCGATACGATTTTGTTAATTAAATAAAGACATTTTGGATTACTGAAATTTCACTGCAATTTAGAAAAAAAATCTACTATGGCCGCACCGCAGAACCGACCGTCATCGTATTAAATAAATTTATGGAATAGAAAACAACTACTGTAGTCATGCTATCTAAAAACAAAACTGTCTTGATATATAGGTATCCCACCTATTTACAGAATTATATACATACATATGTATAAAAAATTATAAAAAAATTATTCAGTCGTACCGAAAAATGTTCCAAATAAAAGTTGTTAGGTCAGTTATAACTTATTTAGCAACTTTAATTATTATTTTTTTTTTTGAATATAACTATTGCGAAATATTCGTAAAACTCATAAAAGTGACATCAGTAAATTACCACTTCCTGTTGGCAGATCTTTACCAAAAATTGATCAAACTGAAATATTCACCGCCGAAACTTAAATATGAAATAATTACAACAATCCGTTCAGCCGAATTAGCTCTACAGTCCATAGGTTCTCAACGTGGGCGATAACGCCCCCTTGTGGGCGTTTGAGACTTTCAGGGGGGCGGTAGAAGACCCAGCACAGTGAAAAAAATATAGTGTAATTACATGTTTAAATATATCGTGGCAATAGCTGTTTCAGATTCGCGACAGATGGTAAGTAAACAAAATTGGGGGGCGCTAGAAAAAAAAATATTCTCAAAGTGGGCGGTGGGCAAAATAAGGTTGAGAACCTATGCGTCTACACGGACAGAGAGAGAGACGTATATCACGCTAAAAACAGTTAATTCGTGTTACTATAAGCCTAATTCGTGCATATATGTAAAAATCTCGATATGTTCAATTTGGTATGATTGCAATAGCACCCTTATCATATGAGATATGACGGTCAGTAATATATCACATTTTAGAAATAAATATTTTATCTAAAAATGTTTTTCTAAATTGTTATTTAATAAATTTTAATAAATAAAGTTAAATTTAAACTATTTGTTATTTATGAGTCATCATAAATAATAAATATTTATAAAAAATATAAATGTATCTCCGTACATGATTCTTATTGTTCAATTTTCTATTATATAGTTATAGAAAAAAATGTAATATTCTACTTGCATGTAGATTGAACATGTATATTGTTATTGTAGCGGAACGAAAACCAGAACGAAAAATATATAGGTTCGAAGTCCTGGTTTTCTAAATAAAGTTTATAAACAAATATACAAGATTTGCATGTATAAACAAATTTCGTAAACAACTCTTGTGGGTAGTAACAAATATAAGGACAAAATTGAAATTTAATACACACGTGTTAATATAAAAGCTTATTATAAATTTATATGAATATTATCGTATTAATAGTTTCGTTTTAATTAATAATTAAAATTTTTGGTGTCTGTTTTGTCATCAATGACTTAATTATTTCCTTTTTTACAAACTTACGAGAGCGCCATATTGATTTTTATAATTACATTCAGCTATGCATTTTTCTTCAATTTATTGATATGTATATATATTTACAAAATAAAATTGTGTTATGTCGTAATATGAATAAATAAATAAATGAATAATATTTGTGTTTAAATAAATGTTGTTATAAAAATAGGGTTTTGTTAAATTGTTCCAAAATAATGAACTTATAGAAACTTAAAGAATATTTATTTTCAAATTCACATAAATAATCAAGTTTACTTGTATTATTCTTTAATTTATTATTTAATCTGTTATGTTTCTGCAAATACTAAATATATATATTGTAAAAATGTTTGACAACTATTTTATATTATTGTTTATAGCCATAGCGTGGTAGTATTTACAAAAATAAATATTGCTTATATACCGTTGTTGTAGACTTTCTGATTTTGTGCTAAAATTCTATTCAGCTAGTTTAAGTGCAAAAATAAAGAGAATTTGTAATTAAATAATCTGCTGTGGCCATCACTAAACCGACCGTCATTGTAGGAGTACATATTAAATAAATTTATGGAATAGAAAAATTTATATAACAACTACTGTAGTCACGGTAACTAAAACCAAAACTGTCGACATAAATATGCCACCTATTTACAGAATTAAATATATCATAAAAATATGAAAAATTAGAAAAAAATTTATTTAGCCGTATCAAAAAAAATGTTACAAATAAAAGTCGTTAATTATTTCTTGTTTAGTAACTTTTGTTAAATAAATTTTATCGAAATATGCCTCGGCTGTTGCGAAATATACGTAAAACATATAAAAGTAAATTAGCACTTCTGGTTGGTAGATCTTTACCAAAAGTTGATCAAATTGAGAAATTCACCACCGAAGCTTAAAAATGAAATTTTTTAATAATCCGCTCAGCCAAATTTGCTCTACATTTCTTCACAGACAGACCGACAGACGGACAACACGCTAAAATAGTTGATTCGTGTTATTATAAGTTTTATTCGCGTATATCTGTAAAAATCTTGATATGTCAAATTTGGTATAATTACAATACCTTTCTTATCATATGTGATATGACGGTCGGTAAAAATGCTACTTTATGTGCTGCAATGTGCCGATTTTCTTCAGCTATATTCAATAACAAAATCAAAGAATTTTTAATTTTAAAGTCTGAGTAAAAAAATTAGAATGTCTTCAAAAAATATTTTTGATTTATTTATATCTAAATTTTTAATTAATCAATAAATTAAAACGTTCCCATTAAATTTCTTTATACTGAAGAAAAATAGCCTTTCACGTAAATAACTTAATAAAAAATAATTATCCTAGATTTATAAATTTTCAGAATAATTTTTATTATCATTCATTGTTTTAATGTTCTCATTAATTGTTATAATATATGTACAAGAAAACAAATACGTATAATTTCTTAGAAATTTATATCAATAACAAGCAATTTGAAATGTTTTTCTTATAATTAATAGCATTGAACAGCATTTTTATAATTAACAAAAACTATACACAAATACGCAAAAAATAATCAAACGCGATGATACACAATATATATAAATTTTGTTTATTTGTTAATTAAAAATTTTAAATTTTTGTAGCATTCATCTGATGTAATTTATCTAACATATTTTACAAACTTTTTGCAGGATACATTTTCACCACTTTGACTGCAAGAAAAAAGTGGTATAGTGATCATTTTCAAAAATTAAAAAAAATATATATAGAAATCCTTCATATAGCATCTACTCGTACATGACGAATTTGAACTTAGCTTATGAAGGTGTATGGATGTGCGTCGTTCGCTCGCTTGCCCAAGATGGCCATGTGAGTTAATTTTTTTCCGATGTTGCCAACTTTTCGAGAAAAGAAAAAGTTTAAAAAAAAAATATTATGGCTATTATTTTTAATCTTGTAATATTTATTTCATATTTTTTTAAACATCTACATTAAAAAAAATGAAACAAAAAATCACAGCAAACTTTTCCCGTTACTTAAAACTTTTTTAAATAATTATAATTAATAATTAATGAGTAATAGTTTGTAAACATAAATGTATGTATAAAACGTAATTAATAAAAAAGTAAAAAAGTATTATTGACAATAATGAATATGGCAACTGTCTGAGAATGTGGGTAAACAGATAGATTTATCAGTAACATTTTTAACAATTCTACTTGGAGAAGAAGTAGCATAGTGATCAATACGGTGTCTGTAACAGTTTTTAGAAAAACGTTGGAGCTGGTACGGGAGCACGGAGCAGTGAAGTAGCATAATTTTATTCGGAGCACAAATGAAGTCGAAGCTGTGAAAATATTGGCTGCTCATCAATTTTTTGAATAATTTTGAAAATATTAAAAAATGTTATATTTTTTTATGACTAGTAATATTTTTTAAAAAGATATATTTTTAATATGTAACGCACAAAAATTAAACAAAATAATAGTAATAAAAATAGGTTAATTAAACTATAATAGTTGTTCCCAGTTAGTAATTAATAGAGTAATTATGACAAAAACTATTAAATATTATAATAAATAATGTTAATTAAATTATACTGGGTATCCGCAAATTAATATTATATATATTGTCCACTGAATAAAAAATAAACAGAGGAAGGAACACATCGTATTTTTAGCATTAGTGCGACGAAAGTGGGCCATTTGAATCACCAAATATATATGATCTGATTGGTTAAAATTAAATTTAAAGCTTTCTCGGTATTTTGCAGTGTCCGGAGCATCCAGAGTGACTTGTGTCTGGTTGGGGTCATTGAATAAAAAGACAATCCTTAGACAATAAACTACGCAAATACACAAATTCATCTACCTGGTTTAAACGTGTACTATCAACAGATACTTCAAACAGATACATCTCAAAAAGTAATACTTTGCACTTATCAACATTCAACACAAGATTCATATCCATTTTTGAATAAACAAAAATATTATAAAAAAAAAATGTTTTATTTTCAAAATATAACTATCTGAAAAACCTGTATTGTTTTTTATTTATTTAAACTAATCAGAGCGCAGATGTTATCATAAGATGATTCTCAAGCGATATATTTTGTTTCTATTCCTAGTTCAAAATATAAGTGACAAGGTTTAAAAAGTGAGAATAAAGTACGAAACGGATGATACATCTGATGTGTCGTTGAGTAGTATCGATAGTATCAATGAGATTGAAAAATTATAAATTCAAGTGGTCGTAAGTCTGTTAAACACCCAGTAAAATTAATATTAATAAAAAATAAATAAAAAATAATAAAAAAAATTTTCAAAAACTCTTCTTTACAATAGCTTGAAAAATACTAAAATAATTTAACTATGTGTATTAAACTATCATAGCTTCTGAAATAAGTATATAAATCTTTTTTTTGTGTCCTAGAAAAACAAATTGAAAAAAAAAGAGTTGAATAATAAATAATAACGGAACGATGAGACTTACAACGATATGTTTTTTCATTGTCATTATTTGTTGTGTAAGTTTCTGTTTAATTGAAGCAAACCCTGTACCTACACATGAAGGTAAGTAATTTTTACCTTAATAAAATAAAATAATTTCCCTTAAATCTTGTGGTGTAAAGCGGGTTTTACACGATCATTCGGAATGACGTTCAAACCGAAGATTGACATTCTGATTAAAAGTGTAAAGTCGAGACAAGTGTCAAAGTCAATATAAGTGTAGGGTCGTGATTAAAGTCAGGAATGATTTTTCAGTCAAATTGTCATTCCTGATTGATCGAGTAGGGCTTACGGGAAATTATTTTATTTTATTTACTTTTCGACACAGTAAATCATATTTTAATTTATTTTCTCTTAATAACAAGTAATATTAATCATAATTAATACAAAAACTATTTTTTTTTTTAGTTTATAAGAGACAAAGTATTCATGAGAGATTTGTTGCCAATCTTCAAAATTCGAAAGGCATGAGAAGCGGATAGAGTTTCTGAAAATTGTATCAGATGAAACCAAAAGCTATATATATACTACTTTTTCTATTTTGTCCTTTTTCAGTAGAAATTTATTTACAATATAAATTTTAAATTGTAATAGTAACTCTGTCTATTAGTGTATACAACACAAAATAACACGGCTTTAAGTTTAAGTTCTGTATTAATATTTATTAATAATCGATGTTTCGACGAACTCGACGTACATCTTCATCAGAAAAACTGATACAAATGACATTTGCAGTAAATAACAGAATATAGAAACAACTAATAAATTCGTTGTTTCTATGTTTTCAGAACTTAAACCTAAAGCCGTTTTATTTTATATAATGAGTTCTCAAAAAATTTTAAAACGGCTTTAAGTTTAAGTTCTGTATTAATATTTATTAATAATCGATGTTTCGACAAACTCAACGTTCGTTTTCATCAGGAAAAATGATAAAAATCAAAAATGACATTGACAGTAAATAACAGAACATAGAAACAAGTTACTAAGGTAATAAATAAGTAACTAGATCATACAAATATTATAAATTTTTAATTAATAGAAGCTAAATTTTATTTAAATCAGTGACTTCCATTAATTAAAAATTTATAAAAATTTTATGATCTAATTACTTATTTGTTACCTAGTAACTTGTTTCTATGTTTTTGTTATTTACTGTAAATGTCATTTGTATCAGTTTTCATGAACGTCAATTATCAATAAATATTAATACAAAACTTAAACCTAAAGCTATTTTATTTTATATAATAAGTTCTGAAATTTGTTTACTATGTATAGATGTTAACAATACTTTTAAAATATTTCCATAAATTTTGATTTTAACTGTCAGTTATCACATGAAAATTTATGTAATATTAATTTGTGTAATATTCATATGGTAAAACAAATGAATCATCGCACTATTAATTAAAAAATAATAATAATTAATATGTTTTAATTGAATACAAATTATTATTATCATATCCAGACAGTCCAATTAGTCCAATAAATAAAAATACTAAAAAATTATATGCATTTTATATCCTGATTACATTTCTTAAATTCCAATACTTTTTTTTTAGAAATAGATACGTATTTGAATATATCATATGAATCATATTAGCAGCTTAGTAACGAAACAATATCGATACAATAATATTTATAATTAACAAAATTAATGGTGGCATTCTGAACAGAACTGGACCTCAATTTTATAACTTAATATCAAGATTTCAATTTCTAGCAGAATATAGATTTCTCCCCCATTGTTCTCGAAGGGTAGATTTCAAATTCTACTATTTAACAGCTGTAGAATTCGTGATCTTGAATTTCTGTCGCTGTCACATGTATATGTTTTCGTTTAGCTCAAAAAGTGTTGTTAAAGCGATACATATGAGTGTATCGCTATGTTTTGATAAACATAAACGGACTTGAAATTTATTTCGTAAATTTATGTTACCTGCTGTAGTTGGAGTGGTATAATTGAGAGTGTGTTGCGTAAGCGAAAGATTTCTAGAGGAATAGAAGAGCATCTATGATGGAGCGTCAGTATGAATGTGGATGAAGCTAAAGTTGCTTGCCTGGATAGGGATGTTTGGAGGAAACTGATATCGGGATAGTGGAAAGAGTCTATGCCACACCCTGTTGGGTATATGGCGTGATTGTGTATTTATGCTTTATATATTAAACAATTTATATTTATGAACCTTGAACAAATAAATGTTCATATTGTCATTGTGAAATTTAATATAATAATACTCAAAAATATTGAGATTTTATATTTTTCCCAAAATTTCACAAGTTACTCAGTCATAGCCTAACAAGCCGATTCAATGACTGAGTAACTTGTGAAATTTTGGGAAAAATATAAAATCTCAATATTTTTGAGTATTATTTAATTTATATTTGCATAATATATACATAATAATCTTTCAAAATTCATTATATTATTTATAAAATCACAAAGAATTCTTCTCTTTCTCCATAATTTAATGATACGATTCGAAATTCATCTTCAATTACGACAATTATTTTAATACCACAATAAAAAATAGCCCATATCTTGAAATAGTTTAATAAACAATGTATCATTTTTCCTGATGAAGATGTACGTCGATATATATTAATACAGAACTACAACCTAAAGCCGTTTTATTTTAATGTTTAACAAATATTAAATAAAAGTCGATATCTGAAGGTATTACAGGGATGAGCATTAACGCGTAAAAAAAGTATTTTTTACGTTTATGTGCAAAAAAAATGTAAAATATGTAAAAAACGTAAATTTTTTTTTATTTCGTCACTAAGTAGCTTTTTGCTTGCATTTGTCAAAATTGTTATGATAAGTGATATTATCACGTGATATATATCACGTGATATATATATCACGTTTTTTTTTTATAATTAATTAATTTTTTATAAATTAGTAAAAATTGTGAAAAATATTCCTCGTTTTTTCTAGAAATGATATTATAAATAGATATTATTAATATTATATAGGATATTCTTATTTTTCCTTTTATACAATAATTTTGTACTTGATTTTATGATATTTTTTATAATTTTGAGCAGAAGTAAATGTGATTCAAACATTAATATCCATTTTTACATATTATACATTCTTTACGTAAATTTGTTTAATGTAAAAAGTAGTTTTTTACGCGTGAAAAATGATTATAATACATAACGTATTAGGTACTATTATTAAAATAAAATGCTTTTTAAAAGAATTAAGATTATATTTATAAATTCATACAGTATTTGTAATGAAATTGTTGTAACAAAGCAAATATGATTATGTTTTAAGTTTGTTTTAAATTATAAAAAAAATTCTTCATACAAAAACTTGGTACATGCAGAAAAATCTTGGTAAAATGTTTAAAACGTCCATTTTTGTTGTTTTTGTAAATATACTATATAGAAGTTGAATCATTGAGTTTAATAAGTAATATATATATATATATATATATATATATATATATATATATATATATATATATATATATATATAAATAATATATAATATACTTCTTTAGTCATAAGTTAAATAATAATCGGCATCTGAAAATTAATTAGAAAAAATATATTTTATGTTCTTTTTTTGTATAATTTTTTCCTGATGATGAATGATGAATGATGATGAATGATATACATAGAATAAGTCGTATCATCAATTTTTAATCAAAAGGAGGTAGCAGGATAAGCATAGGGAATCGGCCCCAGACGAATTTTGACTTGTCGTAGCTTTTGACCGCTTAAAAACTAGTAAAAAACAAGATTCGGATGGTTTTTAAATTTCTAATCCGTAACGGTAATTTCAAAACGGTAAAAATCGTTTTTTTTTGCTATAATTGTAAAAAAAATTTTTTTTTATGTAGTTAATTTGTTTTAACCGAATTATTAGTAACAGTATAATATTCTACAGACTTTAGAGTATACATACAATTTTTTTCAAGAGTTTTTTTACCGGTTTTGACCGTTACAGAATTTTTTAAAACGAAAAAAAACTTTTAAAATACCATATTTTTCGTATAAATGTCGTGTTTTCTAAGGTTGTATTTGATGTAGAAAAAAGTCGCAAATACAAAATGTAGCCCTTTTCTTGGGGAACACGATTGTCTAAACCGCGGTTAAATATCTTGATCCTATAAGGCGATAAATGAATTTTAGTAAAAGATTGCATATACAGAATGAACCAAGAGTCCTGGAACGGTCAAATATCTCTAAAAATGTATTTCCGATCAACAAAATAAAAAACACGTGTTTAATCTTTTTCAAAAAGCTATCCACTGATATCCCACCTGACCCCCTACACCCACCCCTAGGCGGTGGGGGGGTGGTCAACTTTGAAATTTTAAATATGAACCCCTATTTTTTATTACAGATTTGGATTCTATGGCTAAAAATACGTATTATTTGTTTAAAACATTTTTTTCTATTTACGATAGATAGCGCTGTAATTAATAGAAATATAGAAATATAGAAAATATAGAAATAGAAATATACAACTGTTGACCGCGACCCCAGATCATAGGACTTTAACATGTAATTCCGATAAATTGCGAAATACTACTTTCTCGAGTAAAATTCGAAGAAATACTTAGAATACTTTTCGATAGGGCATAATAAGTTCTATAATTTGGTTTTAGTTTTAATTTGCTAGCATGTGCCGTGTGGGCTCTAGAATTTTCTTTTGATTTTTTTGTTTTTATTTTTTTTATCAAAAACTATGAAGTGTAGGAAAATAAGCATGATATGGAAAAATGCGGAATAATGAGTACTATAATTTGGTAAATAAACCATTATTCTAGAATGCATTTTTGAAAATCTCTAAAGGGGGGTACCACTGGGATTTTTTCAAAATAAGACTTTTTTCAAAATTTGCTGAAAACAATCTGAAAAAATTCAGTAAAATAGAGAAAAAAATTAGCTACATAATAGCTAAGTAACTTTTTTCTCAAACTCATGCTGGTTTGGCAGGAAAAATTATTAAAAATTCTAAAGAAAATTTCAAAGTTGACCACCCCGCCACCGCCTGGGGGTGGGTGTAGGGGGTCAGGTGGGATATCAGTGGATAGCTTTTTGAAAAAGATTAAACACGTGTTTTTTATTTTGTTGATCGGAAATATATTTTTAGAGATATTTGACCGATCCAGGACTCTTGGTTCATTCTGTATATGCAATCCTTTACTAAAATTCATTTATCGCCTTATAGGATCAAGATATTTAACCGCGGTTTAGACAATCGTGTTCCCCAAGAAAAGGGCTACATTTTGTATTTGCGACTTTTTTCTACATCAAATACAACCTTAGAAAACACGACATTTATACGAAAAATATGGTATTTTAAAAGTTTTTTTTCGTTTTAAAAAATTCTGTAACGGTCAAAACCGGTAAAAAAACTCTTGAAAAAAATTGTATGTATACTCTAAAGTCTGTAGAATATTATACTGTTACTAATAATTCGGTTAAAACAAATTAACTACATAAAAAAAAATTTTTTTACAATTATAGCAAAAAAAAACGATTTTTGCCGTTTTGAAATTACCGTTTCGGATTAGAAATTTAAAAACCATCCGAATCTTGTTTTTTTACTAGTTTTTAAGCGGTCAAAAGCTACGACAAGTCAAAATTCGTCTGGGGCCGATTCCCTATGCTTATCCTGCTACCTCCTTTATACAGAACTTAATCCTAAAACATTTTTATTTTAATATAATGTGTTCTGAAAGATTCTTTATTATATATAAAGTGATTTATAATAAGTACAAATCACTTTGACAAAAATACAGATTACGTAACAAATCCGAAATGGATCTCTTGTGTGAAGAAATACACATTATTGTTAGTCAATTTTTAAAATGTTTTTTTAAAGAATGTTTCGGCACACGACCTTTATTATCTGAATTTTGTTGTGTTAGAAATTCCAATATGTAGACTTGTAAACAAATTTTTGATATTTTAGACTAAACATGTATTTTTATTATTAATTAGCATCTAAAAATAATTACTAAATCTAACATACAAATAAACATAATCATTTCAATTTAGTGAACAAACTAAAACAGAATTATATGTACCAGCAAACAGTAAAAAAATCTATTGGATTTAAATAATACAGATTTCTTTGTAAAAAAAATGACATTAATTTTATATACAAATTACACTTTACAATGGTTAAAAAATGTTGGTGTTTAAATAAATATCCTTTTTAGTAACAATAGCAAGTGTATTTTTTGACATTTTTTCTAGTATATTTAACATTATTTTTGGTGGGTTTCAAAGTGAAACCGAATACTGTAAAATATTTTTTACTGAGCAAATGTATAAGTAATTTTTTGTTTATGTAAAATGTAAAATAATTTTACACTATTTTTTTTGCGGAGAGTGGAGAATGTGCATTTTGGGTACTAAAAACGTTGGATAAGCGCAGAAAATCAGCATTGAATAAGCGCAACTAAAAACATTAAATAGTTTAGTTATGTTATTCAATATAATCATGATGCGTTTATTCAACATATTTTAATGCGCTTATGCAATGTACACAAAAAAAGGTTGTATGCGCTTCCTCAACACGTTCTTTTTTTTGGTGTAAAAATTATGTAATTTCACATGTTTTGTAAATGTAATATTTCATAAAAAAATTTAATATTATGTTAACTATCACAGTAAAATTGGAAAATGTTGTTATTTTTACTGTTACAACCTATATAAAATTACATAAATTTATGATATGTTTTTTATACTATAAAAAATATACTATAAATAAAAAATTTATACAATTTTATAAGTTTTGTAAATGCTATTTTTCATAAAAAAAATGTAATATTACGTTAACAGTAAAATTGCAAAAATGTTGTTAGTTTTAAAGTTAAAACCTATGTAAAATTACAAAAATTTAAAATATATTTCTTACACCGTACGTAAGGCACCGAATAGTATCAAATAATTTACAATTGTGTAAGAATTTCTTTGGTGCTTTGAAAATAAATAAATACTTACTCTTAGGTTGATTTTCTGGTCCGTCTAATGGTATTGGACTAGCCAAAGAAATATTATTAAATGCCATTATTAAATATATAGCAACTATAAAAATAATAGTTGAAGTTAGTTTCATTTTAATTTCGGTAAATATTTTACTTTAGAAATTCTTAGGCTATGTTCCCATTTTTATATAAATTTTTATCATGTTAATTAACAAATAATTTTTATTATTATTTTAGTGTGTGTATATTTTAAAAATATTATCTAAATTACCAAAAAAAAATATACTTGTTAGATTATCTAGGTAAATTTTATTACACTTTACTTAAAATTAATTTTAGTCACATATCAGTTTCTTTGTTAAACTATATAATAAACTCTAAATATATTAAATTATATAATAAACTGTACAATGTATAATTAATTACCTATATTAAGATAGTAAAACTTAATTATCAATTAGGTACATGTATAATAGTACTCATTATATAAAATAAAACTGTTTTAGGTTAAAGTTCTGTATTGAACGTTTCGACGAAACTCGACGCTCGTCTACATCAGGAAAACTGTCAACAGTTTTGTCAATTAGATTAAAGTTAAAGTTATACAAGACTAAAAATTTGAAATTAATTATTTAAATAAAAAAAAATTTTTAATATATGTACCACGTTTTTAACACGAACTGAAAACTATAAAATAATTTCTCCTAGCCTCCCTCATCTACAGATTTATAACCCCATATAGAAAAATGTGGGGCGCATGCAATAGATAATAATAAGGAGTGTAAAGAGTAGCTGTTGTTACCCCACGTTTTTTTTGTATAAATCTGTAGATGGGGCTAGGAGAAATTATTTTATACTTTTTAGTCCGTGTTAAAAACGTGCTATATATTTGTTTTTCTTATTTAAATAATTATTCTTACTAATAATAGATCTATAATTATATGTCATACAATTACAAAAAATATTTTAAATTTTTCTTGAAGAAAGTTATTCGTTTTGGCAAAAAAAATATGTGTTCATTGCTGAGACAATTTCTAACGATTCTTGAATCATTCACAGACAAAAACAATAAAAAAAATCCCATTACGGATCTGTATTCCAAAAACTAAGAAACCCCATATTTACATTACAGCATCATGCCAACAAAATTCAATCGGGCCCCCTCCAAAAATTTTAAATATAGAAAAATCTCGAGTGAGACACGGTTATAAAGTGTGATAGCTGATAAGAGCTTCCTTCTTTACATGTATATAAATACACACATATATCCATCGACATAAGAGTAATAATAAAAAAGTATTTCAACCGCGGACTTTATTCTCAAAAATTGATTACAGTCTTGTCATCAATATAAAATAATTGTGAAGCATTTGAAAATGTTCATTCATTGATTGAATTTGGTTTCATTTAAATGTAACAGAAAAAGTTTGTGTTTACTTTTGTTTACTGTTGTGTCCTGTGAACGGAGTGCTCTTTTGTATTTTTTTTTGATTGATTACAAATTCAACAAAAGCTCAATTGCTGAATTTTTTTATCGGACATTGTTTGTTTACATTTGTTGTGGACTTTTGTTTTACTCTTGAACTAAATACTATAAAGGATTTTACAGTGATTATAATCATGAAGAATTTAAGGGTAAGTTTTAGTTATTATATATTAATTATTTTGTATTTCTGTTCTGGTTAGCATTTAAAAATATATTCTTAGAACACAAGATTAAAAATTACGTGAATATTTTTGTAAAAAACTTCACATAATAATAATAATAATAATAATAATAGAAAACTTTATTTAGCAAAAAAGTGCTATATAAACAAAAACATTTAATATATTCAAAATACACATAGTGTATAGTAAACTACATTTTCTAAATAATTTTTTCTTAATCCTAAACGTACACTACGTAATTTTGTACTTTTAATTTCAACAGATCACTTATTATAAACTAGTAACTTATTTTAGACTATTATTTCTTAAGAACTATACAAAATTTAAACCAATGCATTTAATTTAATTAAACTATATTTTCCAAATAATCTTGCTTAATTTTAAACTTAAAACTATGTTAAAAAAAATTGTTTCGTACAATTTAATTATTGTGCTTTTGAAAGATTGCAGTATTATTTAATCTTAAAATATTAAAATTATAAATGTAAACATTTAAAGGCTATATGCTGATTTCACTAGATTTTATTGAGAAAGTCTTTGGAAGTTTTTTTTTCAAAAAAGTAATCTTAAATTATTATTATTTAAAGTGGTAATTTTTAAAACATGTTTTTAGTAATTGATATAAAATTAAAATCTTTATGTGTAGTATATTACTATCAAAATTATTTCTTCCTTTTCAAAATTATAAAATACTTTTGAATACATTTTTAAAATCAGTAATGTACATTATAACAGAGTCATGCATATGCATTTCTTGAATTACTTCTAAAAGATCATAAAAATAAATATGTATTATATTTAATTCTTCAACAAACGTTAATCATAAAATTGTAATCTTAAAATATGAAAAAAATCATTTATGTCGATTAAATTTTAGTTTTTTTTGTTTATGAAAAAGTGCTTTTATTTTTTAGTTTAAAATAAATTTTTACTTCTACCTCTTATCAAATATGAGTGGTATTTCTATTTTTAATATTTAATATTATAAAATTGAAATAAACTGATTATAATTGCTTAATAAGTAATTTTAAGTAAACGTTAGAAGTAATTTTAACAAAAATCACTTTTAAAAGTGATGTGAGAATACGGGCAAAAGAATTTTAATTTAAAATTAAAAAATTATAATTTGTGAATATCAAAACATTTTAATCTTTCAATGGATTAAAAATTTCGTAATTTTTTCGATAAACTTTGAATAAAAATAATTATTACAAAGTAAAAAATCTTTCAGAACTCATTATATTAAAATAAAATAAATTTAGGTTGTAGTTCTGTATTAATATTTATTAAATATCTATACGTACTCAACGTATATCTTCGTCAGGAAGATGTTACAAATGACATTTACAGTAACTTAACAGAACATTGAAACAAGTTACTAGGTAACAAAATAAGTAACTAGATCAAAAAATGTATTTAATTAAAGGAAGCAGTATTATTTTAAAAATAATTATAATTGAGCTAAATTGGAATAAAAATAAAAGTACTTTATTCACAATTAAAATTTATTAATTTTGTGTTCTACGAGTATATTAGGTGACAAAATACATTATATATAGCTAGTAATTATATAGAAATTTCAATAACCAATTTCTGATTGCAATATAAAACTGATTAATACCAAAAAATATATATGATCCAGGCATACATAATTTCTGATGTAAATATTTGCAGTATTACACTAGTATTAATTATTTTGTGTTTTTAAATTTTAATTAATGACGCATCAAAACTAATTTTGGCCGAAAGCTAGACATATTAAACATGTTTTAGTTAAAATAAAACGGCTTTAGGTTATAGGTCTGTATTAATATTTATTAATAATCGACATACGTCTTCATCTTGTTTCCTAATGAAGATGTACGTTGAGTTCGTCGAAACATCGATTATTAATAAATATTAATACAGAACTATAAACTAAAGCCGTTTTATTTTAATATAATGAGTTCTGAAAGATTTTTTACTATGTGATGTCTTATTTAGTTTTGATACATTAGTATTTTTAACAATTTATTGTTTTTAATTAAAAAAAACAAACCATTTTTATGTAGCGTGGTTAAGTTTAAAAACATTCAATTAATTTGTGATTAATATTTTTGTTGTATATTATAATATATTATACAAGAAGCAATATTGCTTCTATATTAATAATAGTTGAAATTGTGCAAAATTTACTTGATATATCAGATGTGTTATGTAAAATTAACTTTCATGTACCAAATGCCAGTTTAAGAAGTAGACAAATGTTATTTGTAACTAATTATCGGTGTATATTGTAATGTGTCAGTTGTAAATAAATCTTATTATTATTATTATATTTGAATTGGAATATGCAGAATGTTTGAATTAAAATATTTGTATTTTTCCAGTTCATATTAATTAATAATTGTTTTAAAATTCAGCAAAAATAAAAAAATAAGTTCAGTAAACAGAAATGTGTTTGTTAAATAAAGTTTAGTCATAAATAAATAGGAATTAAAATAAAATAAATTCGAATATAGATTAAATAATTTTTGATGACCTGTAGCGATAGGTTTTAGATTTATTATGACGAATTTTGTAACATAAAATAAATTTTTGGTTACACATCCTTATTTCGCATTTGTTTAATTAATACTTTTTTTTTGGTCTATTTACCAACTATAATCGTGTTTCTACCAACAAACTTTTCGAAAGAAAGTGATAATTTTAATTATAATTTTTATGGACTTGTATATTAAAAGATAATCGCGAAATTCTTGAGTTATTTTTCACGATTTAATTATATCCACTAATAAGAAAAATAATAACTAGTAATTAACGCGTATTTTCAATTAACGATTGATATTAATTAATTAAACAATTTTGTTTTAATTAGCGCAGACATGCAAAAAGAAATGGAATGTGTATGATTACTTGTAATTTTTTTGCTGCTAATTATTTTGCATATCATATACGATTGTTATTAACTTGAATTGATTGATTATTTTTGTATAACTATTAGTGCCTATTTTACATAATAATAATTTTGTATCCGCAAATTAAATATTTAAAGAAACTTCTTGACAAACGACTTACATAACAAGATCTGAAAATTAAATCAGAAAACGGTAACAATAAATTCTATTGAGTACGTCGAATATTAATAAATATTAATACAGAACTACAGAACTATTTACTGAAATATTTATTATTAATAATCAATGTTTCGACGAACTCAATGTACGTCTTCATCAGGGGAAAAAAAAACTATTTGATGACTAATTTAAATCTATTTTTTGTTACAGGTGGCTACACTATTACTTGTGGTAACATATTGTACAGTACAAAATGTATTATCGATACCATTTGAAAGAAATATGTTCACAAATCATGATAATTTGAGCAGGTGTGAGAGAAATGTAAGTACTACATCCTATTTTTTGAAAGTTAATATTTAAATAATATAACATAGTAATAAATCTTTCAGAACTCATTATATTAAAATAAAACGGCTTTCGGTTATAGTTCTGTGTTATTATTTATTAATAATCGACGTTTTGACGAACTCAACGTCCATCTTTATCAAGAAAAAAAAATGATACAAATGACATTTACGTACAGTAAATAAAAGAACACAGAAACAAGTTACTAGGTAACAAAATAAGTAACTACATCATAAAATTTATAAATTTTGAATTAATAGAAACCAAATTTTATTTAAGTTAGTGCCTTCACTGTAATTATAGTTAATAGCATCAATCACTTTGAAGGCTAAGACTTAAATAAAATTTAGTTTCTATTTATAAATTTTATGATCTAGTTTCTTATTTTGTTACCTAGGAATTTGTTTCCATGTTCCATTTACTATAAATGTCATTTATATCTTTTTTCCTGATGAAGACGTAAGCTTAGTTTGTCGAAATGTCGTTTATTAATAAATATTAATACAGAACTATAATGTAAAACCGTTTTATTTCAATTTTACTTTAAATCCTTAAAATATATCATTTACGAGTCAAAATACATTTTTTAATCAAAAAGTTATTATTATTCGTAAATGAAAAATGTATTTTTATTTTGTGATAAAATTATATGTTTCGGCTAGCTATGACTTTATTACATGGTTTACTGTTATTCTCTTTTTTTATAATAGATATTATATACAGGTATTCCTTGATTAACGCGAGTAATTAATCCCTCAATGTCACTGCGATAATCAAATATATAAAGTAATGGTATAAATTCTAATTGATTTCCAGAACTATGTAATTTTTTTTAAATCAAATCATACCTTAATATAAAGACTGAGACTGAGAATAATCATGAAAAAAAAAAAAGAAAAAACTTTCAGTGTTTATTTAAGATTTATTTTCAACAATATTATATTGTCTTGAAAAAATTATCTAGCGTTGTTTGAAGAATTTTTGATTGTTTCAATTTATTTTCGCGCGATAATTAAAATCGCGCTAACTAAAACCGCGTTAATCAAGGGATATCTGTATAAAAAAAGATAATAACCACTGAATAACTGAAGCTTAAAAAGTATTTTGTTTAAAAGCTGAGAAAATATTTAAGATAGAATATCGTTCAGTATTTTATAAATTTTTATTATTTGCTTACAGCCTGACGTTGATTCTATATGCCAAAGATGTGCGAAGATTACCAAATCACAATTGGCTTATCCGATGTGCTGTACCGATAAAGAAGAGGCCTATCGATGGTGTTACAAATACATCAATTTCGGAATACAAAAACGATCGTTTCCGTTCTCGCATAAAGATTTAGGAAAACTAGACAAATATCATAATCCTGATCAAACGCATGACGACATCTTAACGAATCAAATATAAACGTTAATTTAGAGAAAAAAACAAAATGCGTTTTTTGTTTTTTTATAAAATATTTATTATATTAATATTACAACGATTAATACCAAATATTTTGTGATATTAGCTTAATATAATGAATTCAGTTTAAAATTAAGAAAAATATTTTAATTTTTTGTGTAAATGCAATTTTTTACTGTTGGTATGCATGACAAGAGATTTCTCATAGAGGAAACATAACTACTAAATTTATTACAATAACTAAAGTTGTTATTTTTGCAGCTAAGTTAAAACTCTTTTAAATATTGAATAATACAAAATTGATTGTCGTTATTTTGATATTATCAATATATGCAAAAGTACGTAAGAATTTTTAAAAATTTTCACATTATTAAAGCCAGAATATAGAATTTTATAATATGTTTGATAATAAGCAAACATATTTTTAAAATTTTAATATACTCAAACTTTTAACAACAATTCTATTTTATTATCTAATTATTTGACAGATAACTGTTCAATAAACAAAATTAAACTTTTAGAATAGTTTTTATAGTTACATATTTGGTAACTTTTGCGTTATAAAGTTGTATTATTAATGTTAATAGTTTTAACAATTTACAAAATAGAATTGCCAGAAATTATATAATATCAAATTATTATAATATTTTTACACATTAATCTGTACTTTGTAATGTAAACTGCAGTATTTTTAGAATATTTCAATGCACATTTTCTAATTTGATTATTTTTAACATAATTCTTATGTACTAGGTGAAAATGATGAATATTAATTTAAAACATATTTATAATCTATATGTGAATAAAACCTAAGTATAATTATTTATTTTGTAATAAAATAAGTAAACAATTTTTGCAAAAAATATTATCAGAAGCTCGCACATATTCAATATTTTTTGCAAAAATGTTCAATGTGTGATACGCAATTAACATAAACGAATGCTTTGCAATTATCAATGCAAAAATTATATATTTTTTATTTGCAAATTGGTGTAAAATTTAAAATAAAGTGTGTAATTTTATGTTTGTGAAACCATTTTGTGTATTGCAGTAATTTATTTTGTAAATTGCAATTAACAGAAGAAATTACTGTACTGTATAATTGGGCTGTGAAATAATTTAATAATTGTAATATTAGTGTAATTTTTATATAATTAATTATAATATTAATTTTGTACGCTATATATATAAAAAAAAAAACTAACAATAAAAATACATAATTATTAAAAACTTTGTAGTTATTTGTTGTTATATAATTCATTTTATTTACATATAAATGATTCATCTTGAAATTATAAATCATTTATTTTTTTTAGAAAATTTATGGTTTTTATGTAATACTGATAATTTATAAATAAAATTGTCTGACAAGTAAGTTGTTATCGGTATCTAGATTAAAGTCCAACGATTATAAATAAATATAATTCTCAGAAATTGATAACGTGCAATAGAAATACCGAAAATATTTTCAAATAAAATACGTAACATACCTTTTTAAAAATTTGAAACTGTAGGTAACTGAATTTATATAATATATATTATTTTTATAAATATTTAGAAATACACAATAAATTTTATTTTTTATTTACAAAGTTGCAATAAATATACGGCATGCATTTCTTTTTCTGAATAAAGGAAGTATGTAAGTTAAATTATTTAATATCTAATCAGTATAAATACAAACAATTTTGATCTATATAGTTCAAAGGTTGCTGCAAATATTGTATTAGTTATTTTAGACACGAAATCAGACATATTTTGTCAATATAAATGTAATATATTTTATTACTAATACCACGTTTATTATGTATTATGTAAAATGCAAATATTATCTTTAATGATAAATTTCTGTTAAAGAGAATTAATGTAATATTGTAGATATAAAATTTTGTTTAAAATTAGAGTATATATTTTTGTATATTATTTTTAAATAAAAATATTTCTTAAGGGCACCTTGAGCGCTCTGAAAATAGGTAAAGTTTGGGAATTTTTTTCGGGTAGATAAAATAAAGCACATGTTTCGTGGTTTTTATATGTTTTAGAGCTTTATTTGGTCTATAATTTAGAAAAGTTTCAACTAAATTGGTTGCAGTGGTGAGCTGTAATTCACTCATTTGTGGACTCATGTTTAAAAAAACATTGGTCCGTTGTCCGGACTACAAAACTAGGATGCAGAGTAGAATTTTTTTTAAAATTTATAAAATTAATAAAATGGCAGCATTTTGAAAAAACAGTGTTTTTTTCCATATAAAAAATCAACTTTAAAAGCACATAAAAAAATCGAAAAAAGTAGATATCAAAAATATCCTCCACTCTACATCATAGAGAATTCAATTATCTTTTTTTTTTAGAGAGAAAATCAAGTCAATTGAACCAATAGTTTCCAAGACATCTTCTGGATAAGTTATAAAAACATGGTTTCGAGAAACACGCTTTTAAAGTTTGAGATACCCTATCTACCTGCCCTGGATACAACTTTGTGAAAATAGCTGTAACTCCCCGTAACAAGTTCTAATTTCGGAACACCAATTTAGCCAAATATTCTTCTATACAGTGTAAGCATTCAAAAAATGTATTAAAATAATTTTTTTTTTAGTGGTATACCCCCCTTAAAGATAATAATACTGTACCTCAAAAAATAATAATAGTATAAATTTTTTTACATATTTCATAGCACTTACCCTAAAAATTAAAATAAATTTCTTCTCTAAAGGTGCTTAAATAAATCTATACACTGGATTCTAAGCCCGAGAACAAAAAAATAAAAGAAAATAATAATAATAATAATTTATTTAGACTGCAAACAAACGGGTCAAATAGATCCAAATTACAAATTTTTAGTTAGTTTATTTATATTACAATTTATATTTATTGTCTCCAAAAACAAAATAAAAATATATAAAATGCATAAATATTAATATTGACAAAACTTAATTGTATTTATCTTCTTCTTGCCTTTATTTAATTATCGTAAAAAAAAAATATAATAAAAGAATAATCTTTAGTTGTATAAATTTTAACATCAGTATATAATTTATTCGTAAAATATAACAATAAATATATATAAAATTAAATACAATAATATAATTACTTCCGTTTCTTAACTTTTTTCTCAGTATTTTCGTCATTACCCTGTTGAAGTGTTTCAAAATATTTCATATCTTCATTGCTTAAAGATGGCTTCAAATCTTTGACAGCATTTTGAAAATCATTCATATTTACATTTACCATTTTCGAGGATAAATTTTCGTTAGGTATTTTACCTACAAGATAAACAAAACAAAATAGCTCATTACATACATAGATATGTAATTTGATTTGTTGTGACATTAACAAACAAATATCTAACAAACCTTCTTCGATATTTTTGATAGTATTTCGAACGGCCGTAAACCAGGAATTTGCACAAACAGAATACAAGTCTGCGCCAGTTACATACGGTGGACATAATTTAGCAATTTCTTCTAAATTTACATCGTTCGATAAAGTAAATCTAAAATTTATTCATGCATTTTTAAGAAAATAATTACTGTATTATGATTAATAAAACCAAGACAACTCAAAAAGCAAACTTACTTTCTCGTTAAAGCTTCTAAAACACCAAATTTCGATTTGACATCGCTACAAGGTCCAACATACAATAATTTATCAAATCGTCCTGGCCTTAATAAGGCTTGATCTAAAAGATCAGGCCGATTTGTTGCCCCTAAGTACAAACAGATAATATATTTGTTACATTAGATTACATAGATGTTAAATTTTTTTCTACAAATGATTTTTATATTTAAAATACAACATGGCTTACTTTCTAAATATTTGAGTAACAATATAAAATTTAATAGTAGCATAATTATTATATCAGAAATGCAGATTATTTTTATGTTACTAAAAAAACTAAAACTAGTGCCACCAATAATATATTTCACAAGGGATAATAAATTGCCGACATACATATATTGAAGGGTCAAAGAATTTAGAAAAATTTAAATATGAAATTAAATTTGTTTACCACAATAAAGTTGATGCAAATTAATAATTATTGTACGGCAATGTAGTTCCTGAACAGGGCCGGATTTACAGCTTGCGGGGCCCCCAAGCACGAGGTAGGGATGGGGCCTCTATCTCTACTTTAAAAAAATGTATCAAGCAAAAAAAAAGTCTTTCATAGTTTACTATCATGATTATAAAAAAATAAAAATAAAAAAAAAGTTGACCGGGGGCCCCCTTGGGTTGGGGGCCACAAGCACGTGCTTGTTCCGCTTGCACGTAAATCCGGCCCTGTTCCTGAATCTAAGAACTTTTGGGATTAGAAGGTTGAAGGTTGAGGCTTAGATCATATAGCCTTCTACAATGTAATTAACTAGCCTTTAAAGCTAAATAAAGTTTGTTTTGATTTGATTTGATTAATATTTTAGTACAAATATAATACCTATAACAAAGACTGTTCCGTTTTCATTCAATCCATCCATTTCCGATAATAATTGCGATACAACTCTATCCATTACGCCTCCAGAATCTCCTGATATACCTCGATTTGGTGCAAGGGAATCTAATTCGTCGAAGAATATTATACAGGGCGAGGCTTCTCTTGCACGCTCAAACACTTTAATATAATTTATCATTATTTTTTCTTTAAAAATATGTTAGAAAAATTTACCTTGTCTAACATTTTGTTCAGATTGACCAACATACATATTTAATAATTCGGGACCTTTTACTGATAGAAAACATAAACCACATTCGGTCGCAACTGCTTTTGCTATTAATGTTTTTCCTGTTCCTGGCGGACCAAATAATAATATACCTAGATAAAAAAAATATTGGTCTTAAAGTTACATATTTGTAAACGCAAAACTTTAAAATACCTGATCGTTTTAAACCGGTAATTTTTAACAAATTTGGATGCTGTAAAGGTAAGTTTATTGTACGTAAAATTTCGCGTTTTAATTCATGAAGCCCACCTACATCAGACCATTGAACTTTTGGCACTCTTGGCGCGCCTATACTGGACGTATAAGACTTTTGCATTAAATCTATAATTAGAAATTAAAGATATGTATTTGACTAACTAATAGTTATAATAAAATATTTAAAGTTACACCACTGCTTTGACTTTCCTAAATAAGCATCTACATTTAAAAACAGAATTCATACCTAGAGCCTTTTCGAAATCTTTTCGTCTCAGGCAAACCTTCGCACTAGTACTGTCAATATCCAAGTGATAATTTTTCACGGAATGATACAGCAATGCATCTAAATCGCCTAACATAAATCCGTGCGTTTTACCGCCAATTTCATCCAAATTGATTTCGCTACTCATATTTTTCGATCGTATTAGCCATCGCAATAAACTAGTACGTTGCGTCTGATTCGGTGCATCGATTGTAAATGTTTCTAGAAATGTTCTATATAAATCCGACGATATATCTTTGATATTTGAAAGACAGATCAGTATTATAGGATAGTTATTCTCCTCGAATAACATTTTCAGTTCGGATTGAAAGTAACTGATTAATCTAGCATCGTACTGGCCTTCGTTGTCCTTGCCGTATATCTAAAATTATAATTAGTGATTCATTAAATGCTACATATTCAACTGGCGAATTACGTTGAAATATTTCGCAATAAAGTAAAAAATATAAACAAAGTCATTTGTATTTAATTTAGTTTTCTAAAAATGAACTTTTATTACTTTTGGTTTCTGAAATACGTATGTAAATGTTTTAATGAACATTTAATTTTTATTGAGAATTCAAAATTAAATATTAATTTCAAAATATCTAAATTTGATTCACGTTCCAGTTTTAAAATTTTAAGACTCAAATTTTCAAGAAAAAAAATATTCATTTTTATAATCTTTAAAATAATATTTCAATTAAAATAAAAGTTTACTGTTTTTTGTTGTTGTAAACTTGAGCAAAACAGATTAATAATTTAAAATATGAATGTGTAATAAGTTCTTAAACCAAAAACAAAAATATTATATTATTAATTTTTATTAATATACAATTACTGTTCTATTGAATAATTCATTTTTATTAAAATAAAATACAGTTATTAATGAATTATTAAAGTTAAATTTCTTGAGTAAAAAATCCAATCAAATTTCACGATTGATTTATATTGAACTAAACGTGATTCACTAAAAATTATTATTTACGAACCTCAAAATTATTTAAAATAAGAAAACATGGCGCAGTCAGCTTTGATTTCATGAAAACGTTTTTCAATTTATTTTCAGTTTGTGCGTGAGTAGAAGTCTGTATATCAGAACATTCAACTTTATAAACATGTAGTCCTAATTTAGCAGCTAGAGCTTCAATTATTTCATTTTTACCAACACCTTTATTGCCTTGGACTAGAAACGCAGGATTTAACGTCAATTTATCTAAAATAGATTTGAAATATTGTTGAATATCTCGGTTTAGTATTATTTCGAGTGCAATCACTTACTTCTCGGCAAAAATGGCTGTACAGCTTTTTCAATATTTCTCATATAATCTTCTAAACCATGCGGACATTTCGATATAACACATTCTACGTATTTAATATCGTTTTGGGTAAAATCTTCAACACACAATTTGAAAATACTCGCCGGTAGATAACCTCTAATATTAGCGGTTTGTTTCAACGAAGATTGGCCCACAACGCAAAAATGACCGCTTACAGAATCATCTACAGTTGTAGAAGATACTTTCTTGCATTTAAAATAGATATTTTCAATATCATTTAGTTGAAAACTGGAGCAGACATATTCCGGAGCGTATTTTTCGATATTTATTTGAAACGTATCGTATTTGTATAAAATTCGAGGTGTTTTAAAATAACTTTTTAGTAAAATATCAATAATTCCGTTATTTATTTCGTGTTGAGTATTTATCTGTACAACTTCTACGTCTGATGCAAGTTTAATGTATTTTTGGTTAATCGGACCTAATCTAACTTTATTCACGTAGTTTAATTTATTTATATTGTAAAATAAAGTATCCGACATTAATATTTCGTTAGGATCTAAATCAGGTGCTTTAATCGCATGCACAATACGAAAATCTGTTTCACTATTAATGTCACTATTTTTCAAATTAATCCGAACTAAATTAAAACTGTTATTTATTAGTTTATTACTAAATTTATCGGATATAATTATACAATTATTGTCGTCAAATGCGTATTCTGTGTTTTTATTTAAATAAAATTCTATTAATTTATTCGGGCAAGGTATAATAGTGCAATAGGATTTTTGGTTCTTAATATGTAAATAAATAAAGTACATATAAGTAGGAAAACAATATGACGGATAATTTGGATGTAAAATATACGAAATGTACAATAGTGTCCTGAGAGAGAATTTCTGTGCTGTATCTGAAATCATTTTCGTGCTAGATTTTATTAATAGATTTTTAAAGTTCGTTTAGGTTGAAATTTTCATGGTCACCTAAAAATACAATTATGAATGAATATAATAAAATTTCTTTTAACATGAGTAATATTATTAATTAAATAATGATTTTTAATATTATTAAATTATAAGTTAACTTACTATATCATTAAAGAAATACACTAGCATCACTACTGTTTTTAAAGGTTATGTAACTGTCAATTTGCCATAGCTCGACTGAAATTTGACATTTCAAGCGTGAAATTTAAAACGGTATTAGTGTCGCCATCCATTGATAGTTAGGTGTAACTGTTGAATGAATGTATACTTCTATCATAGGTTATTTGATTGCAATTATAATAAAATAATTTATTAAAGTTGCTGTTTGTAATTAAATATAAATATATTTAATATTAATTTGTTTTAAAAGCTGTATTTTTTTTTCTATTGCTTTAATACCTACTTACAAACAATTTTTGTTATATATCAAAAATAAATATTATAAATAAAAATTAATGTAATATTTTCAATAATTATATAAGTTTAAATAAAAAAGCTTTAGGTTTTAGTTCTGTTAAATTGTTAATTAATAAATAAAGTGTGTTTATTTTAATATGAGTTCTGAAATTTTTTTATTATGTTAATTATATTTTTTATTCTGAATTAAAATAATAATAATAATTTGCCTGCTCTTATTTGACTGATTAAATTGTATTAAAATGCGTCTCAATAAAATAAAAATAATTTTTTTAAAGTGTTATTCAGTTGAAAACAAACTATAAAATAATAATATTCAAAATATTGAAATTTTATATTTTTCCCAAAATTTGTTCAAGATTTATTACAAACTATAAACACAAAAAAAAATTATTTTTTATTTGAAAAATTAATTATCCTTGCAATATGATATTTTGTCGAAATTTAAATGACTGCAAAATTTTGCTATAAAACTTTTATTAACAGTAATTATATTCAAATACATTTTTATTTTATTTGCTAAAAAAACATTGTATAAAATAATATTTAACCATTAAGCAAAAATTTAAAGTATGATAAAATTTTTAAACATTTTATTCTTATATCTTTCAAACCTAATTATATTTTAAAAAAATTAGGTAAAAGATCTGTTTAATTTTATATTGAAATTCGAAGTTTCGATATACTAAACGTAAATTATCATTAGAAAAAAATATAAGTAAATTTATAAATAAAATACAAATAACATAATTAAATTTTTAACTTCATTTTATTATTTTTAACAACATATTTTATTATAACAGATTCTACATAGTTTTTTGTTTCTAGGGAATCGTAAATAAAAATTTTAATTTATGAAATGTTAACATAGTACTTATTCAGCTGACTTTAATGGGACTAAAATTATTTTATCTGATTAATTTGCTAATGTATATGAATGTAGGACTAAATAACAAAGATTCCAAAGCTATTGTAACACTGTGTTGTCCTAGTTTTTCCATACAGAAATGTCATAAGTTCAATTAAACTCATATATACTACATACCGAGTACAATAGGTAGAGAAATCTTTACTTCAAATACTCATTAATTATATACGGGTATATATAGTGTCATTAAGTATTGATTAAAAACTGTATTTGGAAAAAAAAAGAAATGGGAACTCAAATACTGTTTTGAAAATGAACACATAATTTTGAATGGATATCGATAATATTGAAAAATATTTCAAAATTGCAACAAGCAGCACGATTGAGTCTATAAGTTGTTTTATAAAACTTTACCGAGCGTTTGATAAAATTTTAACCGGTAATCGACGGATTGTTGGCCGGCAAATTTTCTATCAGTCTCCTTACGTAAAAGTTTAAGAAATAATGCGAGTTTTACAATATACTTTTTCTACGACTATACAATACGAAATTCTAGCAACATCGCTGACTCATCAGATATTTTAAATGTAATATTTTTTGCTACGACTCATAATATATAAAAATAATTTATCAACTCAAAGCGATCTGCATCAATATAATACAAGAAATAAATCTAACTTCACTATCCCAATTACACATTTAAAAAAAACTAAATTTAACCCAAATCACATTGGTCTAATCGTTTATAATCATTTACCAAAGCATATTAGTAGCATAAAATTATTATTATTATTATTATTATATCTAGGGTTACCACCTTTCCGGTTTTTCAACTAAATCTCCGGTCTCCGGGTTATTTGTTGTAATCTCCGGATTAAACTAAATTTAGATGTAGTCATACAGTAAAAAAAAAAGTAAGTCATTACTATGGTCAGTGATAAATTTATAGTCAAATCAAAATATTATTTAGTTAAATGTATAAGCATTGAAACGAATTTCAAAATTTTATGATTGTATTCAAATTAAAATGTTTTTTTTTTTTAAATATTTAAAGATAGTAGTTTTAATGTATTGAATTTTCTACAGCTCCCCGCGATGATCAAAATCTCCGAGTCAGTTAAAATAAAAAAGTGGTATATCTATTATACAAACAAACAATTTGTAATTTTTATTTTATTTATTAACAATATTAAATTAAAGATTATTACATATTCATGCATAGCCCCTTTTATGCATTTTTATAAATTAAATACTCTTTATTATATTTAATATTTTAAAATAGAGATAATGCTAAAAACAGTTCTAATATTTTTTACATAAATACTTTAAAATATACGCAACTTTTATCTAAAAGTACTGTAACATGGAGGTATAAATATGGACCAACGTTTTAAAATTAAATTTTATTAAAACTAAACAATGTATGGTATATTGGTGTGTAAATATTTAGTTATTTTTGCCGATAAATTTTAATGACAAAAGCCATTTGAAAATACGGCACAAGCAAACAAAAAATTGTTGAATTCAGAAACGAGTATTTTGTTGGGAACACTTCAAATAAATTGGTTCCGTCAATCAAACATTCCTCTCGTGAATATTTTATTATTTTTTTGTGTTTTGTTTTGTTTTTTTTGCCGATGTGGTTTTGTTTAGTGCCAAAACAATTTATTAAATATTGTATTTAAAAAATCGTTTAACAAAAATTATTGTTTCTTTGCTACATATAGTAGTGTTAATGAAAGATCATATGCTATATGGTATTAAGTATATTACTTTTATTATTTAAATATTGAATAATATTGAATATTAAATAATAATATTAATATTGAATAATAAATTGAATAATATATATAATTAAATGTAATAGGTTTGAAATTTTTATAACGCACTTAGAATATTCAGATCATTAAATATAATTTCATATATATATATATATATATATATATATATATATATATATATATATATATATATATATATATATATATATGAAATTATATAGAAAAGCAAAAATTTGTGTAAAATATATAATAATAAATTACAAATAATTTGACACACGAAAAGTAAGTGTAAGTTTTCAAGTACATGTTTTTGATGTATAATAAATATTTTATTCGTTATCTTTGCCAAAAATCCTTGATATCTTTTTCATTTGGAGAAATGCCAGTGTTTTAATAAATAGACTATATATTATAGGTTTTTTTTATTGTATTTTTATTTTCCTTGCAAAAAAAAATAGTTTTCTAGATATACATATAAAAACGTTGTTCCAATTAATTGTAAATAAAGTTTGTGATAGTAGTGTAGGTGATAAATTTTAATGTTTAATAAACAAAATACTTTTGAAGCGATATCAGTACTTCCGGCTAGTGTACAAAAAATCCCGAAATAATAATTTTCAAAAAAACAAATAAAAATTATAACATATGTATGTAATATTCCAGTTTTTTTTAGTAAAGTCTCTTTTAGTAAATTTACAGCAGTAAATTTGTTGTCAGAAATTTTGTCATAAATAGGTAAAATTTGTTTAGTTTTGTAATATTATTGTTGGTATATTTACATACATTTTTAAATTTATATAAAGGATGTATTTTGAAATGAATGAATTACAATTAAAATATTTTATTAGTATTATTACACAAAATTATTTTGATGAATTATTACAGATATTATTATGCAAGCTGTAATTTTACATAATTTAAGAAGTTATACCACCAATATGTAATTCTACGTTAAGTATGTGATGTAATTTGCAGAAAGTAAGCAATTTTACATACTTATTAGGTTATTTTTACTTACTTTATGTGATTATTTTGAATTATGTAAAAAATACAGAATTTTGAGGTAGAAATACAGAATATTTATGATAAAATAAAATTACAGATTTTTATAGTAAAATATTACAAATATTTTTTTGTAATTTCGCTACTGTTTTTTTACAGTGTACAAGTACTGTCGAAGAGCTTGGTAAAATATATTGTATTGTAATAATAAAGAGAGGAAAAACAAAATTATGAGAAAAAGTTTCAAATTGAAAATGAGACTAAGAAACAAATGACATTTAAATCAATACGAATGATTAATAACATTTTTGAAATATAATCAATTATATGTCATGACAGTGGCTGTTGTTATCTAGAGCTTAACTCTCTTCTCTGGACAATTCAGTCGATTCTCAAATGTTTTCGTCACGTATTTGTTTCTCGGGTTTAGTGTTTTATTTGTTTATAATTATATATTATTTGTTATTTGATATTCTGTGTTTAATTTTGATTTAAATTTTTACATCTACCTCTTATAAAATATGTGTAGTATTTCAATTTTTGATATATATTTTTTTATATTATATAAACTGATTAAAATTGCTTAATAAGTAATTTTACGTAAACTTCAAAAGTAATTTTGACAAAAATCACTTTTATAAGTAAGGTGAGAATACGGGCTCATGTTTTTTTAACGAGATCTCGGAAACTATTCATCCAATTTACTTTACTAAAACGTAATCTAATATATAAAATTCTTATGTCACAGTTTTAGTGTTTATACTCCTCCGAAACGGCTTGACCGAATTTGATAAAATTTTATATGTATATTCAGTAGGTATGAGAATAGGTTTATAATTAATTTTTATACTCCTAAGTGTAAAGGGTGGCCCACCCTAAAAAAATTTTTTTCATTTTTTGGCCAAATTTTTTTTTGTTATTTTTTTATGGTGTGCCATTAAAAAACACATTTAGTCCTAAATTTTTACCCTCTTACTACCAACCCCTACTTTTTAATAGCATTTTATATTTTTTAACCCCGGTCGATAGCTGATCAAGTTTAGCCAAACTCAATAAAATAAAAATAAATAAATAAATAAATTTGTAACTTTGGGAAGTTGTTGAGTACACTCCCGCAAAGGATTCTAGGGCCCTGGGGGGACCCCAGGAAAAATATAGAAAAGTGTGAAAGAAATTGATTCCAAATAAATTGAAAATAATTATAATATGAGAAATGTAATTGATTTTTTTTGTAATACAAAAAAATTCATAAAAAATTTAATATACACATTAAAATAAAGGCAAGACAACGTTTGCCGGGCCAGCTACTTACTTATAAAAAATTAAATTCTCTAAAATGATATAGAATATCTCTTTTTTTTACGCTTTAAAAATTTATTTTTTACTCTAAAAAAAAAAAGAACACTTTTATTTAAACAGCGGCCATTTTCATAAATTTTTGTAATTCAAAAAATCTTAGTTGCCATAATAGATTTTTTACTTTAGTTTTAGAATATTCTAAGAAAATTTTGTTATGTTTCAGAACTTCTTGAGAGCCGGGTCAGAGTTTTTTGATAGGAGCTGACAAATCCATGCGTGACGTCTCAATTGGAAAATTTTTTTTGACATAGATAATTCAAAAACGTAGTTCAAATATACCATAATAACATATTAAAAACCCTGAAACATTTGTGTTATTATTTCTCTATGAAAAAAATCCCAAACTTTGTCTTAACGTTTGTATAAATACAAATAAAAGTAGAAATGATTAAAAATAGTTATATACAGCACTTTGTAATAAAATTTATATTTCAAAATCTATCTATGTGTTTAGGTATAATGTGAGAAAAGTTTATGTAATTATAAATTTATAGAGAAAAATTATGAATCGATATTTATGTATACAGTGCAATATAAAGTATAGACTCATAGAAAAATTGCAATAGATGACTCACATATTTTTAGATGCAACTCCATAAAATTTTCATCCGTAAAACTTTGAGTCATTTTTATTTCATAGTTTTTATTACGACTGAATCATATTGTTTTCAAATTAGAAAAGAAAATATTGATAGTAGGATTAATTTACAAGGTGTTTCAAATTTAAACATCTAAACATAACTTGTTTCTACGTTTTGTTTGTTTATTATTTATGCCATTTCTATATATTTTTTCCTGATGATGATATACGTACAGTATATCAAAACGTCAAAATTGAATTGAAAACCATACAGAACAAAAAAAGTAAAAAGTATTTTTATTTTTGTTAAATATTTTTTGTGTAACCTAAAAATGCAATTTTCTAAATTTTCTATTGTACTCGTATAGTACTCCTAGTAGCAAACGTAAATTGCTCCTTGAATTATAATATTATTATCGTAACAAATATTTTATTATTTTTTTAAAGATTAAACTTATTCTTAATAAAATAAACAGTAAAACAGCAAGAAAAATGTTTTCTTTAATTTCATAAACACATTAGATTTCAAATTTTTTATAATTTAACATAGTAAAAATCTTTCAGAACTCATTATATTAAAATAAAAAAGCTTTAAGATTAAATTCTGTATATATTTTATTTAAAAATTGACAAACGTATGTCATAAAACCTAGTTGATTCAGAATTTGCATACAAAATGTTATCTGCGACTCCAAATTACACAAACAAACAAAAATGTTTTTATGAATATGTTAAGTTTTCTAAACAAATGCAATTTACAATAACACAAAAATACTAATTACGATTATTAATCAGTGTTGTTAATAATTAAATTTACTGTAAAGTCCATTTGATTATTTTAATGATTTTGTTTACGAAAAATATCAACAAATAACAAACTACAAAAACACAAAAATACAACTCTCATTCGCTATTTATAGGTTGGAGTAAATTCTGATGATAATATATGAGTCGTATAGATGCAAAACTCACTATTTGCAAATTTTAAGTTCTGAGATATTTGCAAAAAACTGTTATAGCGTAGTGTAATTGTATTTTGATGATAAAATCTTGTTACTAGATTGCAATACTTATTTAAAATCGTGAATCATTGGTTTTATACAACATTAATTCATACAAAGTAACTGTTTGCTTTCCACCAATAAAAATTTTATTGGTGGAAAGCAAACAGTTACTTTTGCATCTAAACTATCAACGCAAGTAGTGAGTTTTACATCCAACACTAAACTTTAAACAGTGTTTCTCATATTAAATACTGAGTTTTTTTTCAACTAACCTAAATATCGTATTCCTTGTAAAATTCTACGTCCAAATCGCGCAAAAACTCATTTTTCACTTTTTGTCGAATAGTGAGTTTTGGATCTATACGCCTCATATGTAGAGTATATCGAAACGTCTTTTTTTTAAATAAAATATATACAAAACTCAATCCTATAGCTTTTTTATTTTTTATTTAATTATTAATTAAATTAATTTTATTTAAATCAGTGCCCCTGCTCACTAATTGATGTTATTTTTTTCTTTCTAAATTTCTATTGCTTCTCTTATCAATCTACAGTAAATATTGTTGGGTCTCGCAATTTTTTTTTTTTTTTGGAAAACAAAATAATTTTACAAAATAACATTACCTTAATAATCTCAATGGCTGGTACCACAAGTTTGGTTTGAAAATCGGATTTAACTACTACCGGTTTTTAAAACAACGTAACTATCATAAAAGCAGAACTAAACAAATAAATTAAAACACTTAAAAATCAAGCTTGTGATACGAGCATGCATAAATATCTTCCAAATTTATCGGTTCTCAATTCAATAAAAAAAAACAAGATTAGAAGTATATGGGTAAACCCATATAGAGACCACTTTGACATTTCTCGGAAAGTTGGCAACACTATATTTTAATAATATTATAATTTATGTGGGCACTAGGAGAAACTTTTCTGAAAATTTGATCAAAATCGAATAAATGATGTAGCCACAATAAATTTTAGTAATTTTTTTCTCGGAAAGTTGGCAACACTGTATTTTGTTAAAATTACATAAATTATATGAATACTAGGAGAATCTTTTGTGAAAATTTGAGTAAAATCGGTTAAATAACATGGCCATAATAAATTTTTAAAACTTTAGTAATTTTTTTTTCTGAAAGTTGGCAACACTGAATATTAATAAAATTATATAATTAATGGAAGCATTAGGGAAATCTTTTCTGAAAATTTGATCAAAATCGGATAAATAACGTAGCCAATATGAATTTTTAAAAACTTTAGTAATTTTTTTCTCGGAAAGTTGGCATTACATTACTGAAAAAAAAATAAAACCACATAACCATCTTGGATACTAGACAAATTTATCCTGAAAATTTCATTAAAATCGGTTGAACCGTCTAGGAGGAGTTGCGGCCACAAAATTTTGACTTACGACCGAGCGAGCTGACGACGCACATCCATACACCCACATAAACTAAGTTCAGATTCGTCATCTAAGGACTATATGAAGGATTTCTATACACAATTTTTTTTTTGAAAATGTTACAGACACCGTACCAAACGCTATACCACTTTTTCCTTGCAGTCAAAGTGGTAACAATAGATACGCTGTCGTAGGATCTGAGTGGTATTACCGATTGCATACGCACAAACATATACCAGTCATACCCGGTTCGCGACGTTCAACCGGTTGTGAAGTTCAAGACCGTGAGCGCGTGTCGTCAGTTCCGTTTCGGATTCGGTGGTGAACGGTTAACCGGTACACACGACAATAACGGGGCGTAACACGAGAAACTAGCATTTACGTCTGGAATACGGGGTACGTTGCACGGCTGAATGAGAAACTGATCTTCTGTAGTGAATTACGAATGAAGTTAGATTTTTGTTAAGTTTCCGTAGTAAGTGAATTTGTGCATTTCGCTGTGTTTATAGAAAATTGTGACGAGTAAATATTTTCCATTTTAATAAACTCGAGAAAAAAATAACATATTGTGATTTATAATATAGTTGTGACGTATGTTGATAATTAGGTAATTTATATTTATAAATACAATTATTGTAATAAATAAAAAACAGAACGGTTTTAGGTTGTAGTTTTGTATTAATTTTTATTAATAATCGACGTTTCGATTATTAATAAAAATTAATAGAGAACTACAACCTAAAGCCGTTTTATTTTAATATAAAGAGTTCTGAAATATTTCTTTTACTAATATGTTAAATAAAAAACCTTTTAGAAATCATATTTTGCTGGTATAATACTTAAGTTTTGTATAAAACATTTGATTAAAACGTTGATTTTAACAAAATATTTTGTGTAGAACTTAAACATGAAGTATTATTCCAATAAAACTATTGTAAATTGTTAAAAATTTTCAATATTTCTAAAAGAATTTTTAAAATAAACATAGTTATTCTGCTATGTAGAACAATTCATATTTTGGCTAAGTTAGACAAAATTTTCCCCAACATATAAATAATATAATAAATAGAATAAAATTCATAAAGGCTAGTTTCATAATAATGTCGATTTTAAAGCAACAAAAATAAATAATTTCGGCATTAAAAGCTTGGAAAGATGATAAAAAAGCATCGTTTTATTAACAGAATAATTATGCCGGTTGAATTTAAAATCGATGTTTTTTTGTCTGCTTATTGTCAACTTTAATTAAAGTTTTCATAATGAAAACCGCAAAAATTTTCAAAATTTATTTAAAAATAATAAAGCTAAACAAATATTTCGAAAGCTAAGCTACCATCATCAGTAGCAAATTTAGAATAAGTACAGAAGTACTCTACGTACTTTTAAATTGTTGATTAGAATTTTAATCTTATAAAAAATCAGTGTTAATTTACGTTATAATTATATTAATTTTACTATATTTTTCGTTATAATTTATAACTTTTCTGTTAATAACCTAATAATTAAAATAATAACGTTCAAAAATATAATAAAATTGCTAATTTACACTGATTTTATAGTATATTTACCTTTACTATTAATTAAATTTAGTTGTTTACGAAATTTATTGAAAATTTATTATATTGTTTACAAATTTTTGCCATAGATATATTTTAATACCATATATTATAATAAATCTGTATTAGCTAAAAAAATACATTTTTTCAAACTATTTCATTTGTAATTATAAATCATTGCGAGTAAAACTTTTTTATATAAAATTTAGTACTAAAACTTACCATTTTTTTAATTATTTATTGTAATCTATTTTAACCAATATTGTTGCTTTTATAGTTTCCAATATCTCAATGCATGCATACCTTATATAAAATATCAATTTCGTAAATCTTGATATTTAAACACATGTTTATTTTTAACTGTACAAATTAAAAAAAATATATTAATAACGAGTTCACTAGAATGGTTTATTAAAAATCATAAAATATAATTAATAAATATAATATTGAATTTCATATGTTTAATAATTACAGATAATATCAAAACCTTTATCACAATTTGATATTGAATGACACGTATTTAATTACAATATTATTATTAATAGTTAAATAATACAATACATTATTTATAAATGTTTCTAATAATACACCAAACATAATTTTACAAATAATATATACAGAATTTAGTTCATAAAGATCTCTGTCATTATTTTAAAATAAATATTTATTAAAATAAAACGGTCTTAGGTTTAAGTTCTGTATTAATATTTATTAATAATCGACGTTTCGACGAACTCGACGTACGTCTTCATCAGAAAGACTGATACAAATGACATTTACAGTAAATAACAGAATATAGAAACAACTAACAAATAAGTTTTTTCTATGTTTTCAAAACTTAAACCTAAAGCCATTTTATTTTATATAATGAGTTCTCAAATTTTTTTTACTATGTTAAGTATTTATTGTTTTGTTTTTAAATTTTTAATAAAAATTAACATAATTAATTTAAAATAATATATTTTAGCAATTTTTTTAAATAAAATAATATACAATTGAAACATTACTGAATACAGAAAATTTAAGAAATTATGATAAAATTAATCTTTATTGCAATTAAGGTGTACATTTCAAAATTCATTAGCAATAAAAAAAAAGGATAAAAATAGATTATAATATTAACAACATTTATACAAAATTTTGTATAAATGCAATAAATAGTTTTTGTAATATTAACACTTTTAAACTTTTGGCTACTTCAGTATAAATTTAAATTAAATGAACCTGTTTTACATCTATAATATTAATGTTTGAATGTTATACTAGAAGTTGCTAAAATGTCAAACGTACTTTGCATGAATATTTGATTTCAAAAAGTTTTTCAAATAAATTTTGAAACAGCAATATATTTCAATAAGTTTTTTTTCTCTATATTACTGCTAGTAACTATTTTATAACTCTGAAAACATTCCTAACTTTGTTTCTACTTATGTATATTTTTCATTTCATTTCAGGCATTGGAATACATAAATTTATATATTTATACATTTTGTAAGACAAATAGTGTTTTTTTTTTAAAATAATAAATAAGTAATACTATAAATATAATTGTGATATTAATAAAATTAATTAAACAAAATATAAGACAAAAGTGTGACAGAATAAAAATTTAAAAATGGGTTGCAATACCAGTAAGGAATCAGTTCAACCAGTTGAAGGTGAAGAGAAAATTGAAGATCAACCGCAAGAAGGGAATGAAGAAAATAAGGGTAAGTGTGTAAAGAATAATTTTGAAAATAAGTTTTTACTGGGTCATCCAAAGTTTGATGCTTTGTCTCTATTTTTACCTGTTTTAGTATTAAAATTAATTCAGACTCCCCTACTTATAACGAAATTAATATTATGTATATTTTATATATTTTTTCCTGAAGATGATATGATGATATAAAATATCGCATTATAAAAATATACAGGATGATTTATGACGTCAGGGAAAAATACACCGGATGATTCATATGAGTAATCTAAATAAAAAACTTCAAATAAACATATGTCCGAAAATGCTTTCGAACGGAACTGTAGCTATTAGAAGTTTATTACATGTAACATCAATCGCGTTAGCCTTATTTATTTTATCAGGAAAAAAAAAAAACAAGTCATAAACTTCTGAATAATTGTGAAATTACTGATGGATTTTCTAACATTTTGTTTAAACACTAGTAAACCAATTTACTAGTTATAATTTACTGCGTCCCGACAAAAATTGTCTTCGATTTTTAATTATTGTAAATTGTTTATTAAATATTTATTTATGTGTGTACAAAATTTTATAAACTAGTAAATTGGTTTACTAGTGTTTAATCAAAATGTTAGAAAATCAATCAGTAATTTTACAATTATTCAAAAGTTTATGACTTTTTTTTTTCCTGATATAATAAATAAGGCTAACGCGATTGATGTTACATGTAATAACGGCTACAGTTCCGTTAGAAAGCATTTTCGGACATATGTTTATTTGAAGTTTTTTATTTAGATTACTCGTAGGAATCATTCGGTGTAGTTTTTCCCCGACGTCATAAATAACCCTGTATATAAATAGTAGATAGCTTTGAAAAAATATTGAATTTCGTCTTTTGAAAAATGTCAAAATGATATGAAAATGATCAAAATACCTTTCGTACAGTATTCCCGCAGTAAAATGTATTTCTAAATTTTATATTCTAGTTACTTATTTTCTTACTTAGTAACTTGTTTCTATGCTTTGTTTATTTATTGTAAATCTCATTTATATCTTTTTTCCTAATGAAGACGTACGTTGGGTTCGTCGAAATGTCGATTATTAATAAATACAAAATTAGAACCTAAATCTGTTTTATTTTAAAATAAAGCAATTATTAAAAACTAGTAGACAAAACGCAAATTGTATCCTATAATTCGGTCGAGATAAAATAGAAAAATATTGAAGTGAATTTGATATGGATCAACTGTTAGGCTAAAATAAAATAAGGTTGTTGTGGGAGTGAGATAGAAACAAAGCTAGAGCGATTTATTTATAGTTGGCTGAAGGGAGAAACAAACGTGTTGTCATGTTTCGCGGGGGTGGAATATGATATACCTGATCGTACCTAGCACCGTACAATCGTACCTCTTTCAAACGCCATAGTTGCAGTAAAATGGTGTCAGAGATTGTGGATATGTTTTTGCTTTAACTCGTTTGATTAAACTTTATTCGCAACTTTGCAAGCTTATGTTTTTGCATACGGTTTCAGTTGAGATATGATATAGAAGTACACTCTAAAAAAACCAAATTCAAAAATTATAGCTTTACCATAACTTTCTATATAATCACAGTGAAATTGCCATTGCCAGTCAAAAATATAAATACGTTTTAAAAACTAATTATAGATGATTATTATCAATATTGATTTAAAAATTAATAAAAATCAATATTAGTAAATTGTAGTATAACTACTTTAAATAACATTGGCTCGTATTCCTACCTCTTTTGTTACTGAAAAAGTGCTTTAATTTTTTGCTTTAAAATACATTTTTACTTCTACCTCTTATCAAATATGAATAATATTTCTATTTTTGATATATATATATATATATATATATATATATATATATATATATATTTTATATCTAATATTATAAAATTCAAATAAACTAATTCAAATTGTTTAATAAATAATTTTAAGTAAACGTCAAAAGTACTTTTAACAAAAAATCACTTTTAAAAGTGAGATGAGAATACGGGCCAGTGCTTTCTGGAAGTGAAAAATGATTAATAATTTTTAATTCAAATATATATTTTGTTTCAAATTGAGTAGTAAGAAAATTTAAGGTTTTAAAATAGTTATACTATAAGTTACAGTATAACTATTTTTTAATAATAATAGTAAGTTATAGTTTAAAATAAAAAAAATAAAAATAGGATAAGTTCTGTACATATTTTATTTAAAAACATACTCTACCCTACGTATGTCTTCATCAGGAAAAAATATACAAATGACATAAATAATAAACAAACAAAACATAGAAAGAAGTTACTAGGTGCAAAAGTAATTTGATTAAAAAAAATTGTAAATTATTAAAAAATATAAAAACATCGATTTTTTAAATAAAATATATACAGAACTTTATCCTAAAGCTTTTATATTTTAATATAATGAGTTCTGAAAGATTTTTTACTATGTTAATTTATTACTATTAAAAATTATTTTGTTATAAAAACCCAATTTTACAGCTCAAAAGTATGATTAGTTTTGAATTAATAGTAAAAAATATTGGTTTTAAAGTAATATTTTTTCAGTAGTGAAATCATTAAAAAATTATTTCAATTTGTTGATTAATTTCGAAGACAAAATATATTAATTACTCTTCGAAGCATAGTTGTACAGCATAATAGCATAATTTGTCAGCGTCAATTTAACAAATATTTTATGTGTTTTCTAAAAGGTGCTGGCAATTTAACACTATCTTAAATTTCAGCGCCGAAGTTCATTTTCCTAAGTTCGCGCCGCGCCGCGCCGTGCCGACTAAATGTAAATAATTACCCATGAGCGTCTCGAGTAAAATTTAATTTTAGGAAGGAGCCCCCATTTAATAACGCAAATGGTGTGTTTTCTTTTGTAAATTATAGGGTTTACTGAACGTGCTAGCAATTTAATACCCGAACAACTTTAATACTGAATAAAATATTTGTTGCCTAACAAACGTACGATCGTCTATTTGTTAACACGTAACGATATCATAGGCGGAGCAGGCTTAATTTCGATTACAGTAAAAGGACATTAATTTAATGATTATTTTTTTTTGTAATTTGTTCTACTAAGATGATAAGAATTTGAACCTAATTCAATTATTTCACGGAGATGCAGTATATGAGTCAATATACGCTGTGTCTAAAAAAACTATTGTATACAATGTGTTTATCAAGAATTATATATATATATATATATATATATATATATATATATATATATACCGGGTGTTCGTTCGTTAAGTTCGTATAACCGTTTAATATGTAATTTCGATAAATTACGATATACTACTTTCTCGAGTAAAATTCGAAGAAATGAGCAAATTTTGAAAAAAGTCTTATTTTGAAAAAAATCCCAAGGGTACCCCCCTTGACAAATTTTCAAAAATTCAATTTTTTCTACTAAACGATACATCATAGAATAATGGTTTTTTCACTCAATTATCGTACTCATTATTCCGCATTTTTTCATGTCATGCTTATTTTCCTACACCTAATAGTTTTTGAGAAAAAAAAAATAAAACCAAAAAATCAAAAAAAAATTCTATCGCCCAAAGAGCACATGCTAGCAAATTAAAACTAAAACCAAATTCTAGAACCTTTTATGCCCTATCGAAAAGTATTCTAAGTATTTCTTCGAATTTTACTCGAGAAAGCAGTATATCACAATTTATCGAAATTACTTGTTAAACGCCCATACGAACTTGACGAACGAACACCCAGTATATATATATATATATATATATATATATATGCAACGTATCTAAAGAATTTTATATATGTACTATGTGTTTTTTTATATTGTGCTACATGCTCGAGAAATTGATCATAGTTTATTAAAAAAAATACTTACAATGTCAATAGTGCGGGTCGATAATCCACAGCCAAATAAGAAACTTACAGCTTATAGTGGGTTCTAAACTATTCAGATACAGCTGACATCAGCTCAGTGGTACAAATCAGAAAGAATATATTTATTTAAATTCTAGTGTAAGTCTAAACCAGAAACCTTTGGAGTCCAACACGCTACAACTGACCTACGGTTGCTTGTAAATTCCAATAATATTCGTTACTAAATATAACCTCAATTTTTTTTTTAATAAATTAATATTACACTCTAATTGTCTAAATATAATTACTACGTCATAATTTATAACTTCAACTACAAAAAAATTCTCCAGCACTCTTTTTTTCCCTTCTAACAAAATCAAGTTACCAAAACAGTTTAGATTTGTTTTCTTCATAAAATAGGAAAACAGTTGAAGTCCGTTGAAAACAAAAAAAAAATAACATAATAAAAACTTTTTAATATATTGTATATACTGAAAAACAAAACAGCACAAGTTCGAAGGATTTTTAAATTAAATTGAAACGAGTTACCCACATTTTAAAGGACATTGTTGTTCTACATAACATATAGTATTATTTTTTTCAAACTTCGTGCATTTACTAACAAAAACAATGCATGCAAACTTATTTTCAACAGAAAATCAACATGGTTTTCCGTTTTTATTTATTACTCATTTTATATACTTCACTATATTACATTGACTTGTTGCAGATTGCAAATAAATTTTATAAGTAAACAATTTTTTTTCTTTTTCTTACAAGAAGATATTTATTTGGCGATAAATTTCGATTGATAATTAAAAAATGTAGAAAAATGTCAATATTTACAAAATATAAGCGACCAAACTTAAAATACGAATGTTATTTCTCAAAATAAGTACTTTTTACTGATCGTCACATTGAAAGGAGAGTAAATGCTGGTTGTCAGGTTTTGGGTGCTTTGGAAACTTTTGCTAGGAATGTAAATGTTTCCAAAGAAGCCCGTTTAAGTATATACAATGCAGTTTTGGTGCCTACGTTGATGTATGGTAGTGAATGTTGGGTTTGGTTGCAAAAGCATAAACGGAAAATGACTGATGTGGAAATGAGATTTTTACGTGGGGTATCTGGTGTTAATAGGAGAGATCGGGTACAAAATAGATTAGTGTATGATGAATGTGAAATTGAAAGAAATGTTGTAGCAAAAGTTGCCGTGTTAGTCAGTTAAGATGGTTCGGACATGTTGAGCGAATGTCTAATAAACGTTTGGTTAAAAAGATTTATTTGAATGATTTTGATGGTATACGTTTGCGTGGACGTCCGATGAGTAGTTGGAGTAATATGATTGAGAGTGTTTTGCGTGAGCGAAAGTTTCCAAATAGTAGAAATAGAAGAGCATGTATGAGACTAATTATGAATGTGGATGAAGCGAAAGTTGCTTGTTTGGATAGTAGTGTTTGGAGGCGACTGATTTCGGGATGATGAAAAAAGTTTGTGCCACACCCTTTTGGGTACATGGCGTGATTGTGTATGTATGTATGTATGTATGTATGTATAAAATTTTATATTTAAGCTTCGGAGATGAATATCTCAGTTTGATATACTTTTGTTAAAAGATCTTCCAACCGGAATTTACTATTTTCACTATTATGTGTTTTACGAATATTTCGCAACAGATATATTTCGTAAAAAAATAAAAGATTTATAAAAAAATGTTTGCAGGATATCTGATGTACATAAAGTAAACTAAACAGGATAAGCAAGATTTGTTTATATATCCGTAGAATTGCAGGAGTGCTAAAGGTCATATTTGCAAGGCAAATAAATGCCACATTTACTTACAGACTTGTAGTAACTATAGTAACCAAAACAACGCATTACAAAACAACTATTTCAAGTGACAATTGGTAGCAGGTTGTCATTTGACATTTTGACAGTAACCGATTATATTTTGTTTAACTATGATTTTCTTTTGTTATTGACATTCATCTATTTGCGTTTTCAATAAAATTATAAGAATTTATAACAAAACTAAATCCAAGTTTACTTATGATTATAAGTTTATCAATAAAGTTGCGTGTTATCTTTCCGGGTTCCGGGAGTCCGGGGGTGCAGTAGAACGTGGCATAAAGGGGAGTCAGACAGACTGACGCCTAGCATCCCGACGACTAGTCGGGTTATTACTATAGAAAATACAGCGTCATTCGGTGCCTGTGTCCTAGTTGAACTATACGGTTTCTATTATATTATACTCGTATGTCCTTGTTTGCTAGACTGCTCATTATATTACATCTGTGTAAGCGATTTAGTTATGACTGTAATATCAAAATACTTTTCTCGAGATATTTACAATATTATAATTAATATTTTCAATGAAATTCACACATTATTTTTGTTATTAAAGCAAGAATAAGATAATCGCAAAACCTAATAATATTAGTAACAGATTAATTAAAGAAGCAATAGAAATCATTAAAGAAAAAAGTCAGCTGAAGGCTCTGAATTAAATAAAATCTGGCTACCTTTACTAATAATTCATAATAACTTTTTAAAATAAAACGGATTTGGGTTCTAGTAAATTATATTGTTGAAATAAAATCAAGGTCATACTTTTAGGTAAAATAATAAAAATAATGTTTAAATTACGATTAGGAAAACATAGAGATTAGTATCTCTTGTTTGCATTTGTTTATATATCACTTTTTATTTTATTGTACGAGTATTAATGTTCTATTTTTATATCGAAATATAAAAATATATTTTTTACTATATTATTTTTTACTCTATTAAATATGAAAAAGTTTATCCTTTTATAAAATTAAGAAAATGTAAAATTAATTTGAAATTATTATAAATTCTCTTGACAACCTTAAACTAATATCATAAATAATATAATAAAAATATAAAATATTAATTACATTATATAAAAAAGATAAAATTTCGATAAAATACTTTTTATGCATTTTAAACGTACTGGCATTTGCTTCACTTAAAAAGCCGTTAATATATAAATAAAATCTTAGAATCAATAAAAATGTAGACAATATTTATTTTCGATAAAAATTACTAAATAATTGTTTCATGAAAGTAATTTTTTCTTTGTGTATAGAAATACATTAACCCATATTTATAATACCTTTACAGACACTTTAAGTTAAAAGCAATATTTGATGTATACCAAAAATAGTATAATATAAACGGAGAGTAAAAGAATTTCTCTAAAAGCAACTGTGAATACAAAACCATTTTATCTAACTTATAGAAGTAGCAGAAAGTCTATACCGTGTATTTTTAACAAATAATGGGAAAATAACGTAACAAAAACACGCAATTTTGATTAAAGAATCACTTGGATCGGGTACTTGCAATCAGCCACACCCTTGCTTCGTTATTTCAATCCCTGATCACCGAGTTTTTCGGGTAAATTTATTGCTAGATGGAACTATTACAAACTGTAATATAAATAGCAGAAAATCTATAAATTCATTTCTATAATTTTGTTTGGTTCTTTGCATTGAATGTAAGGTAAGGGATACGAATCTTGTGTTAAATGTTGATATGTGTTAGTTTAACATAGTAAAAAATCTTTCAGATCTCATTATATAGAATAAAATTACTATAGGTTCAAGTTCTGTATTAAAATTTAAGATAACGCTATTTATACATACGGTATGTACACGCAATTGGCTATTTATACATACTAAAAAAAAAAAAAAACCTAAACCAACCTACTAACCTAACCTACCCTAAGTAGCCAATTACGTAAAAATACTGTATGTATAAATAGCCAATTGCGTATACATACCGTATGTATAAATAGCCACTTTCTTATTTATCTGATATCACTATCAGATTTTTCTGATGAAGATAAGTGTTTAGTTTCGTTAAAACGCTGATTATAAATAAATTTTAATACAGAACTTCAAGCCAGAAATACCTTCATATCTATTGCCAAAGTCAATGGCTCCCTCGATTCATGTCAACCATATATTCAGCCCATATTCGCAAAGGATTAATAATTGCTAGCATGACATGTCAGTATAGACATGCTACTTAATTAGTGGTCGGTCCATTAAGCAGACATTAGCTCTAAACCTACCCTTATTTCGCATCCCTACCCCGTCTAATTCGACCGAGTGATGTGTTTAAAATTCAACACAGTGTAATTATTGCTTTTATACGCTTGCCCGATGTTACGTCGTTGTTTTGTTTTCGATGAAAACTTTGCTGAGAAACAGAGAAGGAGTTATTGGAAATGATGGAAGAAGAAAACAGATAGACAAAGATAGGTATTGAATGTTTAAAATGAAATGTTTGTCTTGCAAAGATTGTTAGAAGTCAAGAATGGTTTTACAAGGATTCGTGACACAATTATGAAATGGTAATTAATGAAGGTTTTTCGTAAAGTTATTGGGTTGGTTCAAGTAATTGGTATTGCGGTTTTAAGTTTCGTATTTGATTAGAAAATTGAAGATATTTGAGAAGCATTGGTATAGATATTCTATACTTATCAAACGAGTAAATATCAGACGCGATCTTTGCTCGTTCAAAAGTAAATCTCTTAGTTAAGAATTGCTTATTTAATAATGTTAAAAGGATACATGCTTACTGGTCCCATTTAAATATGGAAAGTAACACTTAAAAATATATATAGAATATTTTATCATATTGCCATGAAAATAAACGTAATATTTCCATGGTTACTAAATATCAAAATATTGTGTAGTTGTGTCAAAAATAAAATTCAAAGTAAAATAAAAACCTTTAGGATTAAGTTTTGTGTAAATTTTAATAAAAATAACGTTTAGATATACGTAGGTATATAATCATCAGGAAAAAATTATACAAATGAAATATATAATAAATAAACAGAACATAGAAACAAGTTACTAAGTAACAAAATATGTAACTAGATTATAAAATTTACAAATTATTAATTACAGAAAACAAAATTTTATTTAAATCAATGCCATTTCATACTGCTAATAGAATATATAATATTTATCATAACCGTTCATTAGAAATATTTCTTCATACAGAACTTAATTCTAGAACCTTTTTATTTTAATATAATAAGTTCTGAAAGATTTTTTTACTATGTTAAATCAAAGTAATTTTTTTAATTGAAAATACGTTTATTTCAAAATTATGATTTAGCTAAATAATTTTTTCGCATCGAAAAACGTAGATTCACCAAATTTCATCAAAATTCGTCGTTTGTAAAATCAAATTTAGTCTGCTCACACAAATAAATAATTAAGATAATTTTTTTTTTTGTGTTAAGTATCAAATATTTATTAATGTAATTTATTGTATTATTTAATGTATTTATTATTTTCTTATAAAGTACAAATCACAGATAAACTATGATTTATGCAAACTAAAGCCTTATTCAGATGGCCGTTTTAGTTTTACGCACAAGCACACGAATTTGACCAATCCAAACACTTGGTGTAAAAACAAAAAATTGTAACAAGTGTCCCCAAATAGAGATCATGGTATGTAATGGGTTAAGTGCACAACTACTTGATGCATCCAGTCTCTCTGTTCGCTTTTACCCCGATATTTATATTTAATATCTGTAACGAATGACCAAAAATTGTAGAATTCAGGCTCCAACAAGTTGGATACAAGCCACAATACTACCGCTAAAACGAAAGCTGTATATGTCAAGTAATCTCTTTCTTGTCGGGTGTATCTGCGTAATAAACTCGTAAAATGTAAAATGGTTTGAGTTGCGGGACTCGGGACATTTAGTGACGTGTCGGTATTTTCCATTTTATGCTTGCCACGAAATTCCCGATGTGCTGCTGTGCCCGGCTACATTATATTACACGAGAGCATAGGACGGACACCCCCCCCCCGAACAGAAACAGCATCCCAAAGAGCGATGCCTGTGTTGGGGGGGTGGGTGGTTGTGTCATCGACCTTAAGGGCGCGCAAGAGAGAAAATTGCGTGTGCGCAACTCAGGGAATAAAGCGTTGCCCTTTACTGTTTGTGCGGATAGTGAATTTGCAATGTATACATGAGTATAGTTATAGTAGTGTTGATGTTAAATGTATGATAATTTTGCCCAAATATAATAGTATTAGTTCGAATAAAAAAAGCTTTATCATCAAGACAATAATTACAAATGATATAGGTAAATAATGCCCGTTTTAAACGACGCAACTTTCTGTGGGATTTTCTTGCGCAACAAAATTGTACAAGAAAATTGCTCATGTAATACAGAAATTGCACACGCAATTTTCTCGCGGCGACAAGTTGCACGGATTAGAACATGCTGTAATTTAATTGCATAGCCTTGCAATTTCTAGTTACTTTTTAGTAACTTTCAGTCTTACCAACTTTTATTATGAAAGGCACAATACCAGTATTTTTTTTATTTATATTTGATTTTCCTATGAGGTGTGTCATACATTAAAAAAATAAATAACAATAAAAATTACTCCTATTTATTTATTTTATATATTTCGTGTGTTTATTTTGAAGGTTATTATGATATAATATAGGGTTAGGTTAGGTTAGGGTTACAGTTCTGCATTAATTTTTATTAATAATCAACGTTTCCACGTACATTATCATCAGGAAAAAATTACACAAATTATATTACTGCAATGATATTTATGTAATTTTTTCCTGATGATGATGTACATTGAGTTCGACGAAATATCGATTATTAATGAATATTAATACAGAACTAGAATCTAGAGCCGTTTTATTTTAATATAATGATTTCTGAAAGATTTTTTACTATGTTAAATAACATTTCTCTTGCAATTTAACGAAAATGATTTTTTGCGAATTATGAAATTTTTAATAACAAAAAATTGAAAATAATAATTAAAAAAAATAGTTTTATTATTGAACATTTATGTAAAATTCTGTGATAGCAAAATAAATAATTTTTGAGATATTAAACAAAAAAATACGCTTACCTTGGTCCAGATTAATAAAGCAGATGTATTTAATCCATAGTTAGCTGTAATAAAAAAAATATTGTCACTAGACATTATTAACAAATAATTATTTAATTACACATTTAATACTAAAAAACACTGAACTATTATAGAAACACAAATAATATTAGTTTTACAGTCACTACACTTTCGGAATGAATAATTTATTGTAGTCAATAGTCAATATTAATATTAAATAATTAATTATAAATAAAAATAACCAAGAACATATTAAAATTATCAAAAAACGTCGTCACAGGAGAGTTCTTGTCTCGATATAAAAAGTAAAATTTATAATATAGACAACAACTCAAGCAAATAAACACTTGCAAGCAGATAATTTAATTAGGAATTTTTTAATTATCTTTCGTTTAGATTTATTCTTAATTAAATTAGTTTTCGCATTCCGATTTATTTACATTTTAAATAAAAAAAAATAAAGTAGTGTTTCTTAAAATGCAATTTAACTTTTTAAAAATCTTTAGATGCTTTCATTAGTATTTTAGTTTTCATCTGAAAAACATATGATTAAATAAAAAAAAAATATTTAGATGAAATATTTAATGGAAAAGTAGATAATTTCCTTTGGCATATTAATCTAATATAATTAAATATTTGTCTCTAGTTTTATTTTATTTATTCTACAGTTTTCGATTATGTGTTTAAATTACGATTTGAAATAATAATTTTGATTCGACTAATTTGTATGTAGATGAGAAAACTAATTAAATTAACAAATTATATAAAATTTTATCATCTAATGCGAATTAAATGTAATAGTTGTTTTATTTTTACCGTGAAATATTTTAAATCTAAATTTAACGCATAGATTATTTCTATAGGCTACTAATCCCCGTATTCTGAAACATTTTCGTTAAAAATAATGGTTCGTTAAAATGAAAAGTCTTGGATTCTGTAAGAAATCTTTCTATGTATATTGCAATGAAATTTTTTACGAGATCCGAGAATTTTCTCTTTAACGAACCATTATTTTTAATGAAAATGTTTCAGAATATGAAGGTTAGTCTCAATTTATTAATGTACAGATAAATAAATTATTTATTAGATAGCTATTTGTCTTTCTGACATTATAATTCCTGTAAATATTTATCTATTAGATAAGTGAACCTTATTCTCTTATCTTATCTTAGAGGTAGTACAATTCAAAATATATATATAATATCGCACATTAATTTTCCATTTTCATACATAATATTAGGAAAATGTTCCTCACTGATAATTTACCCAATTACAAATTCTTTTAGTATGCAAATTAGGTGAAAAACTTTCTGCTTCTGCTTATTGATTGGTCTCAATTGAGTTTCATTTGTGAAAATTACAAAATTTCACCCTTACTGCGTACCAAGAGGGTGAAATTGGGAAATTTATTTTTGGGGTCGCATAAGGACCCGTCACCTTTGTCAGTTGTTTTCAGAAAAGTTTGCAGATGATGACGATGTCTGGAATTTATAATGAGGAACTTCTGGGAGAAGTTTTTCTTTGTCTATGAAATGTATAATCAGAAGGAATATGTTTTTTCTTGTCTAGTGTGATCAGATTTATCATCCAGATAATGTAATATGTCAATTAATTTTTTATTTTCTGTCTTCAAAACTGTTTTATTTTAAGTTATATTTTTAAAACCTCAGACTTCAAAAATTAAGTTATTTTAAATTTGTTTTAATAATAATAAAGTAATTAAAAGAGTTTATTCTTAGAATGAAACGGCTTTAGGTTCTAGTTCTGTGATAAATTATTAATAAATCAATATTTTGACGAACTGAACTTCATCAGGAAAAAAAAATAGAAATGACATTTACAGTAAATAAACAGAACATGGAAACAAATTACTAGGTAACAAATAAGTAACTAGATAATTCTTCTATTGCACAGCATATGCGTTAGAAAATCTTCATGATGTAAAATTCAAAGACACTGTAATTATTGCAAGACCAATTAATATTAACAGCAGATTGATAAAAGAAGCAATAGAAATTATTTATAAAGAAAACGATAACAGCAATCAGTGTGAAGTGGCACTGATTTAAATAAAATTTGGTTTCCTTTAATTAAAAATTTATAAATTTTATGATCTAGTTCTTATTTTGTTACCTAGTAAATTGTTTCTATGTTTTGTTTATTTACTGTAAAAAGCATTTGCATTATTTTTCCTGATGATGATATACGTAGAGTATATCAAAATGTCGATTTTTAAATAAAATATATACAGAACTATATTAATTTTTATACAATATTCCAATATAAACCTATGTATTCACAGAAATTCTAATTTTTAAGGATATTTTATTTATATTTGTTAATTTTATATTATATATACATATACAATTTCGCCATGTACCCATGAGGGTGTGGCACAAACAATGTTACAAATAAAAACTACAAAATGTTGGTAAGTATAAAATATACATTCACTTATCTAGGGTATCAAAAAATGAGAACTTTTGAAATAAAAAAAAGAAAACGTTTATATTTATTTTTGCAGTGCTGTACTGTAATGCTGTTCTGTCAGTCGGTGTGTTTTACAAGTAAACGCACAAAATGAAATATTTGTTCATCATTTTTCAACTCTTGTGGGAAAAATTTTCCATTTTATGTATTTTTTTACCCGGGGATCAAGCTGCAAGCTTGAAGTTGTTTTATATAAACTTGGGGATCGTAATATATATTTATATTTGCTTTTGTTTTTTTTTTACTTTCAGATAAAAAGAAAAATGATGTTTATTTTTTTAACATTCATTAAAAGAACAAAATTTATAATGTGCTTCACTGTATATTAGAAAAGAAAAAGTTTTATTGCATATATATATATATTTAAAAGTTGATTTGTAAAGATAATAATAAGAAAACAGCTTTAAATAAATTTGTCGCTTTGGCTATAGCAGTATTCTGAAATTTTTTTTACATAATGTGAATAGGAGAGATCGGGTACGAAATAGATTAGTGTATGATGAGTGTGAAATTGAAAAAAATGTTGTAGCAAAAGTTGGTGTTAGTCAGTTAAGATGGTTCGGACATGTTGAGCGAATGTCTAATAAAAGTTTGGTTAAAAAGATTTATTTGAATAATTTTGATGGTATACGTTTGCGTGGACGTCCGATGAGTAGTTGGAGTGGTATGATTGAGAGTGTTTTGCGTGAGCGAAAGTTTCCAAGTAGTAGGAATAAACGAGCATGTATGAGAGGAATTATGAATGTGGATGAAGCGAAAGTTGCTTGTTTGGGTAAGAATGTTTGGAGGCGACTGATTTCGGAGTGATGAAAAGAGTTTGTGCCACACCCTTTTGGGTACATGGCGTGATTGTGTATGTATGTATGTCTGTATGTATAATGTGAATATTAAATACGTATATTTTATATAAGTTTATTAATTGTTTAGGCAAAAAACCTATATAATATAGTAAATTAATTATTTTAATTAAAATTATAAAATTATTTTATTTTTACAAAAAATTTATAAACTATCGGTTTTGCTGAAATAATAAGTAATTTTTTACTATAGTTTTTATGTAAAGTGGCAACTTTTTTATACTGTAACTACAAAAAAGAATTTTATTAATAATCTTTTTATATTAAAATAATATCAATCTTTTATATATTTTCATTAACTACGTTTCGGCAATCACTATTGCCTTCTTCAGGGCTCTATAATAAATACAAATATGTATACATACAAATATACATATAATAATAAATATAACAAGACAACAAAACATGTACAGCAGAATATTTTAGTTAATTTTATATGTAACGAAAATATACATTATTTGATCAGTAAATTAACAATATTAATAACAGTCGACTGTATTTCCAATTTAACCATATTTTATGTTAGGAACTATCACGGAAACACTTATTTGTCGAGTCCTAGACATTGAATCATTTTAGACGTTCGAGTTAAACGGCTTTAATGGTCTGGAAAATTACAGAAGAAGTGCGAGAAAATAAATGGATAAAAGTGATTGAAAAGTTAGGTTACGTTACATAAACATTTCGACACACCAAGTTGACATTCTTATATACTATATATATATATATATATATATATATATATATAGTAGGTATATAAGTATATTGATTGATTTCGTATCAGCTATTAGATTTTCCGGTCAGATTGAAATTGTTCTGACATTGATAAATGTATTTTCTGTAGTTATTATAGTTTTATATATAAATATATATGTAACCCATGATAATTAAATTAGTGGACTGTGTCATATTTATTATTAAGTTTGATACCAAATTCAGGTATTAGTGTCATATTAATTCATGTATACTAAGAAATTTACGAAAATACGAAAAAATTTCTGCTTAAATGGATAGTTTGTGATATATTTTTATGGATACATTGAGTGATTTTGTATTTTGAGTATGTAACATTTCAAATTTAAAAAAATCTAATTTTTTACATACATACACAATTACACCATATACCCAATAGGGTGTGGCACAAACTCTTTCCACTATCCCAAAATAAATTCTCTTCAAACATTTCTATCAGCTCTATAGCTTCATCCATATTCATATATATATATGCCCTTCTATTCCTACTATTTGGAAACTTTCGCTCACGTAAGTCACTCTCTGTATCATCATACCACTTTATCTACTCATAGGACATCCACACAAACGTATACCTTCAAAATCATTCATATATATTCTTTTAACCAAACGTTCACTAGACATTCGCTCACATAATGATCAAATAATCTGCAACCACAATGTTTATAATATACGAAATCTAGTATTCATAATTATATTTATTTAGATTTAAATTTGAAAACAAATTGAAAAAACTCGCCAACTTGTAGGAAAAAATACAATAGTAACGTCATTTTTGACAAAAAAGTTAATATTGAAAAGTACTAACTTAAACAGTATTGCAATTTCGGATAATCAAAAGTAAATATACAAATAATAATTCACATAAAAATATAAACGTTTTATTATTTTACCAATTATCTGCAGATATACATACTTTGATCTTTGTCTTACAAAGCTGGATAATTTATTGACAACTCAATTCAATTTCTTTTACTCAATATACTAATCACCTATTTATATCATATTCAACAGTACTGTCTCTAAAAATTAGACAATAGAAGGAATTGAACAGGGTTTGTTTCGACACACCAGCCTCGCTCTCTAGTGGTTAATATCAAACACACACACACACAAAGTCAAACAGACGGTATAGAAGAGGGAGAGAGAAAGGTTAGCGTCCCTCGTATCGATTGGGGTGTTGGAGCCGTCGTCTGCTATAGTCCTTGTCATCCCCGCGAGGGGTTTGGAATCACCTTCGGCTAGACACTTTCCCTTTCAGCTATAGCGGGGGTAGACTTTCACTCTCGTAGCAGCGCTTAGAAGACGTGAAACTGGATAGAAATTTTCAACGATTTGTTGCTGTTGATGATGTAATAAATATTTAGCAAAAAAAATATATTGAAATTTTGTTTTTACTAGACTACCAATTTTTCGAAATAAAGTCTGTGTGTAGCCAAAATGATCATAAGAGTTCTTTTTAAACAGTATTCTTAATTTTCGGAAAATAAAAATATAAAAATTTTATTTTTTGAATGATATGTTTGAACTGATGATGCAATAAACATTAAAAATTCTGCTGTAGTCATCACAAAACCGACAATCATCGTATTAAATAAATTTATGGAATGAAAAAATTTGTATAACCACAACTATTGTAGTTAAAGTAACTAAAAATAAAACTGTATTGACATAAATATGGCATCTATTTAAAGAAATTATGTATCATAAAAATATAAAAATTATTAAAAAAATTATTTAGCCGTATCAAAAAAAATGTTCAAAATAAAAGTTGTTACTTATAACTTATTTAGCAACTTTTGTTAAATAATTTTTTTTGAAATATGCCTTGACTGTTGCAAAATATTTGTAAAACACATAAAACTGACATCAGTAAATTACCGCTTCCGGTTGACAAATCTTTACCAAAAATAAAGATATATATAATATATATATATATATATATATATATATATATATATATATATATATATATATAATTTAATAGTTGAATAAATACACACCGAAACTAAATTAAATTAATACTCTGCTGACAGGCAACAAAATACTCTTACTTATATATATATATATATATATATATATATATATATATATATATATGCACCAATATCTCAATTTTTACAGTTTTAGACTTGGTCCACTATAGTTCTGAACTAATGATAGTCAAATATTTTTCTGCACGCCTATGGTTCTATTAAACAACAAAGTGACCTTTTTCAGGCGAGTATCATGATAATTTTAACATCTTGTAAATATTTGAGGAGCTTTTTTAAGTAAATAAACAAGTGAACACAAGCCATTGAACGATCGTTTAAAAGCACAAAAGTCGTGTTTTCCCGGTCGTTATCGTTTTCCATCTAAAGCTTTTTCACTTTATTATTAAAAGCCCAACTTAAATTTCAGCCGTTTTGTCATCGCATTATTAAAAAGAAAGAAAATATTTTTCTTTCAGTTTTTTTTTTTCTTGTTATATTTGTTATTGAACTAGATAAAAAATGTCAGGTTTGTTTATTTTGTTTTGTTTAATTTGTTGTGAATCAACAAACGAGGGAAATATATCGTATCAATTAGAACAAGTGGAATTCCGGGATATTTACATAGCAAACTTCTTTTTAAACAGTTTAAATTATCCCTTACGTAACAGGAATTTATATAATTTGACTATAAAATGTTTTACCTGAAAACTACGTGCACTTCTATATGTACCACTTGGATATTTTCGTAAAAATCGTCGTTTAGTACATCATTGACACTCTACATTCATCATCAGCAGGAAAAATGATGATAATGTAAATATTTGTAATAATATTGTCTGATCCTTATATTTTATGTTTGTAATGAAGGGACAGGCAGTAATGGATCTTGTATATACAAATTTTTTGAATAATTTTGAATTAATTTTCATATATTTTACAAAGATAATGTAAATAGAGTATTTTGAAACGTTATTATTTAATTTAAATTAATAAAAAACTAAATCCTAAGGCATTTTTATTTTAATAATAATATAATTTGATATTTGGTTAGTTTTCTATTAGTTGGCATCTCGAAATGAAATAACTAAAATCGCAGTGCAATTTTGTTGCTTCGTGTAAAACATACATATATTTATGCTATTTCGTTGCGCAATTTTCCTATGTAATTTTGTTACTCAACAAAATCTCAAGAAAAATGTACGGTGTCACACAGGCATAAACTATCCATCAGAAGATGGTAAGATGGATTGACTAACTACAGTTAACTGGACGTTAGATTATGAAGTCATGAATAACAAATAACTACAATTAACGTACGTTCATGGAAAAAATGCTTTTAATACAATAGGGTCTTACCATGTAAAATAAAAAAAAAGTATTACTACTTGATTTATTGTCTCAAAAAAACAAATATTTGAATAAAAAAATATTTTTAAGCTTTTTTATTAATTGTCAAAATAAATATTTTATTAATTTTTACATGACGTCGAAGTGTTATTTAGAAAATGCCTTCTTTCTCAAAAATTATTGCTAATAACCAAGAATTTCAATATAATAGTGATACATTTTGTTCAAAATTATAAATTGTCATAATATTACTAATCCTCTGACGAATATATAACATAAAAATTCAAATTTTAGAAACTAAAGCAGAGCCGTATTAATCTCTTTCGAGGCCCCAGGCGCAATTAAAATATGAGGCCTCCTTGTAGATATTTTTCAACTGAAAAGGAATTGTCAGTGGAAAAAAATTTAGTTTTAGTCCTATTATTATTATATGAAAATGTTTTTAATAAACGTATCAACAATATAATCATAATTGATGTTGATTTTTGTAACTCTGTTTCAATAAACAATAAGCTTAAATTACACAATTTTGATGTAAACTATTTCTCAAATAATTTTCCACTCGTTTTAAAACTAAAAACAAACGTTCTCCAGATGCATTAGTCACTGATTTATAAATTTGTACATTTCGAAAGGATTCGTAAGATTTTCTTGTTTCGCAAATTTTTAACATTGCATTACAATAGCCAGATAGCCACCCTACTTAATATGCAGATTTTTATTATCTTATTGACAATGACAACACCAGTACTTCAACATTAGAAACGTATTGAAATATAATTAACTCGTAAATTAAAACTAGAAACTAGAAATTAAAATATAATTTTCAAATTGATCTCAGTGACTGATATCTGATTTGAAATCTGAGGCCCTCTAGCTACGAGGCCCCAGCTTGCGCCTCATGCGCCTGTGCATAAATACGGCTCTGAACTAAAGTATTTTTCTAAAGCATATATAACACATTTCGAAGAAAAAAATAAACTTTTCTTTTTGTAGCATAACTTATCAAAAAATTAAGTGCCTATTACGAAATATTTTCAAATAGGCAATACAAACTTAAGCACTATTAAATACAAACGAAAAGCAATATGGCCGCGCGAGGCGGTTAGTTAAAAGCATTTGTTTGCAAATTGATGGGGGACAAACGCGATACGAAAGGGTTGAACAAACGAGCATCGGCGTCCTCTCTCATAGTGGAGACAGACCCACCTCCGACACTTGATCTATGAACCCTACACGGGTACACTGGCACTCGACCATTTATTACAGGGACCTGTGTTTGTAATCGGCAGTGGCGTGTGAGATTATTTTTACACGAGGGGGTATTTGATTTGTCATTTATGTTTGGGAAAAAGTAATGACAAATATGCAACAGTATTTTTCATGGCTGTCTGTTTGTAATCATTGCGATAATATTTCTATGTGAATTATTACATAAGATTGAAAAAACTTTTATACTGTACTGAAAAATATTAAATTGTTTTATTTATTTCGAATTTGATGACGAAATTTTAAATAAAATGTCTATTTAATTAGATAATATTTTCTATAACATTACAGTGTTGCTTTGATATACGTCTGCTTTAGAATACGTCCAATTTGGAATACGTTCTGTTTGGGCGAAACAAATTTTGTTTGGTATACGACTTTTGTCCGGTATACGACTTATATATCAATGAACAAGTAGCACTATAATATCTATACTATTCACGAATTTATATTGACTTCAATTGGTTTGAAACTATGTAATTTCTGGTTGGAAGAGTCGTTGGTTAGTGTATGTACTGCTTTTTCGGTGTACTAGACACTAGACCAGACTAGACCTTCGCGGTGCCACGGTCTATAACTTTGCTATATACCATATCAAAAGAGTTTTTCTTTTACATGAGAACGGATTAATCATTTTTACATTACTTCTTATGAGAAAAATTGGTTTGGTATACGTCCTATTCGGTATACGTTCAAACATCAGGAACGAATTAAGGTCGTATACCGAGGTTCCATTGTATTTTTCACTGATTGATGTTATCTTTTTCTTTATAAATTTCTATAGCTTCTCTTATCAATCTACTGTTAAAATTAATAGGCAAAAGCCTTTTTTTATTTTAATATAATGAATTTTAAAAGATGTTTTACTATATTCAATAATATATATTTGATAAAAAATAAAATTTTGAAGGACTGTCTGAGGTCAAATAACTTATTAGAAAATTATAAAGTAAATATGATAAATATATATATTAATTTTTCAAACTCCCCATAAAAATTGATAAATTATAGGTTTTTAATAACATAGAATAATATTTTACAATAAAATAAATAATTTACAAACTTTATACACACATATGACATTTTCACTATGTTATTACTTTGTATTACACAGATAAAAAATAAAACTTTTACCTGGTAACATAAAATATATGTTTCAGTATTTTAACATATGTACATACATAAGTTATAAAGTCGAAACTTTGAAAACTTATTAAATAAAATATTTACTAAGTTCATGGCCACACACACACTTGACATTCCGGTATTAATATTTTATTATATTATAATGAGGTGTGAAATAAAAAATAATTGATTTTAATTGACTAATTAAAAAAAATTATTTTTAATGTAAAGTTGTTTTTGTTTCGATTTCAATTAAATTAAATTAAATCGATTTCAAGATTCTAAAAACTATATCAATATTTTCCAAAACATAATATATATATATATATACAGTGCGATATTTTTATCTCTGAACATATGAACTAACTACATACAAATTCCCTATGTTCAATTTAAAAAAAAACACATCAGACGCATGGAGACATCCCTGACAGTTATGCAACCAATCATACGTAATATGATGTTTATTTGAATAAAAAATAAAATATTTAACAGAATATGGTCATTTATTGTAAATTGCTGAACACTTAAATTTATAAATAATAATAATAACAAATAATACTATACATTTTTAAACAGATTTCTTGAAATAATGCGAATAGTTTAATGCTTTCTAAATATTTTGTTGAAAGTAATTCATTTTTTTTTCAAATAACTGTCACATTATGTAAGATTGGTTGCATAACTATCAGGGATGTCTCCATGCGTCTGATGTGTTTTTTTAAAAATTGAACATAGGAAATTTACATGTAATTCAGTTCATATGTTCAGAGATAAAAATATCGCACTGTATATATATATATATATATATATATATATATATATAAATTCCAGTAAGGCTAAAATCGATAATTTTACATCGAAAAAACACCAGAAATAATATTTTTTGCTTGTTTTTACGAAAGTAACAGGTTTTTCTACACAACTGAAATTTTCGGAAAACGCATGTTAATACATACACGATATAAACAATATATGTATTTACACGCGTTTTTCGAAAATTTTATAATTTTTCTTTAGAGTGTAGCTACTATATTAGTTAAGAGAAAAATGCTGTCTTACGCCGTTTCTAAGCTTTTAGTAGATGTGAGACACTTGTTGACTCACGTTGTATTTAACGTGTTAATATATTTTCATTTTATATTTATTTCTAGCGAATTTTTAGCAATCTAAGATATATTTTGAAGTTCAGAACGTAATGAGTGTTCGCATCTTTAAATTTCAGTTTAAATGAGACATTAAATCGGAGACGTTACTTTTGATCAATCCTCGTATAATCAAACATGCTTGTCACATATTTAAAAATATTTCTTTTTATAGAAACCAATAAAAATAAATAAGTGTCGTGTAAAAAAGGATTTCGTATTTCTTTTTTTTTTCAGTAATAGCATATATGGGGGTATAAATATATTTCTACTTTGGAAATGTCACAAGATAAGCTGTATATCTAGTGCCCTTTTTTCTGTCATCGGCACGTACGCAATAACACATGCACATGCGCAAAATTTTAGCCTAACCTAACCTTCCCATTTACATATTTACTATGTAAAATGCGGTCTCTGTTGGTAGAAATATTTTAAATCAATGTTCGTATTTTGAGAATATCCAGAGAAAATATTTATATAGCAAGATTTTTTCTAGTAAACACTGTTTATACACACTTTTTGTATGTAATTTTACATGTTTTGTAATTGTAATGTTTATAGAAATGTAATATTACGTAAATTATCACAGTAAAATTACAAAATATTGATATTTTTACTGTTAAAACCTATGTAAAACAAGATTAGAAGTATATCGGTAAACCCATATAGAAACCACTTTGACATTTCTCGGAAAGTTGGTAACACTGTATTTTAATAATATTATAATTTATGTGGGCACTAGGAGAAACTTTTCTGAAAATTTGATCAAAATCGAATAAATGATGTAGCCACAATGAATTTTGGTAATTTTTTTCTTGGAAAGTTGGCAACACTGTATTTTGTTAGAATTACACAAATTATATGAATACTAGGAGAATCTTTTGTGAAAATTTGAGTAAAATCGGTTACATAACATGGCCATAATAAATTTTTTAAAACTTTAGTATTTTTTTTCTTGGAAAGTTGGCAACACTGGACACTAATAAAATTATATAATTAATGGGAGTATTAGGGAAAACTTTTCTGAAAACTTGATCAAAATCGGATAAATAACGTAGCCAATATGAATTTTTAAAAACTTTAGTAATTTTTTTCTCGGAAAGTTGGCATCACTAGAAAAAAATAAAATCACATGACCATCTTGGGCACTAGACAAATTTATCCTGAAAATTTCATTAAAATCGGTTGAACCGTCTAGGAGGAGTTGCGGCCACAAAATTTTGACTTACGACCGAGCAAGCGAGTGAGCGAGCGAGCTGACGACGCACATCCATACACCCACATAAACTAAGTTCAGATTCGTCATCTAGAGGCTATATTAAGAATTTCTATACAATTTTTTTTTTTTGAAAATGTTACAGACACCGTACCAAACGCTATACCACTTTTTCCTTGCAGTCAAAGTGGTAATTAGATAAATTTTAGATATATTTTAAAAGCCTAATTTCATTTTAAATGACATTTTCACGTCTTTCGCACTATTAGTGAAATAAAGAACAGTTTCTATAACAGTCGTAGAAAAATTTTGGTTTTTGTTGTTTAGTCGTAGAAAAAGTATTTGTAATGATTATTACTCATTTGGATGAATTACAATTTCGTACTCATGTTAAAAGCACTATATAGCAAAACTAAAAACAAATATATAGTAGTATTTTTTAATGTTTATTTTTGTTCACGCTTGCTTTTCATGTTTTATATAGCAAAAAGAAACCCAAACGGTATTAAATTTGTCGTTTTCCAGACAGAACTATCTTATTCTTTGTTCCTCTGGGATCATTGCGGCTAGTCACCTTGCTTATGACCGTGAACTTTGACATTCCCTTGTCTTGTCTGGGATGTGTTCAAATATTTCATACATAAAATTTTATGTATAAAAATAATTTACTAGAACTTATTAACAAAGACTTAAATTGAACATTAGTAAAACTAAAATAATGTTTTTATCCTTACAACCAGTGAGATGCAATAATTCTACGACCAATGTGATTATATAATAAATTGTGAGAAAATAGAGTTATCTAAAAAATTTAAATACCTGGGCATTATAATAAATAATAAATTAAACATGTGCAATTTTTCTGTAAAAAATTTCGAAGAAAATTAAATATTTAGCAAGAATTTCCAAGTATTTGACAACTTGGAGTACTATCGTTGTATATAATACTATTATATTATTAAATTTATTTACTATGTGCAATACATACATACATGCATACATACATACACAATCACGCCATGTACCCAAAAGGGTGTGGCACAAACTCTTTTCATCATCCCGAAATCAGTCGCCTCCAAACATTCCTATCCAAACAAGCAACTTTAGCTTCATCCACATTCATAATTATTATTATTCATTCATTATGTGCAATGATAGTGAAATCGATATAAATTACAAAAACTTCAAAATAGAGCGATGCGAGTAGTATTGAAGTGTTTCAAATATATTAGTATTAAAGATAGGTACTTTGCACTGGCTAAATATCAAAAAATTTATTGAATATAATGTATTGATGTTTATATTTAAAATATTAACAAATAAATTATCTAATTATTTGTTCAAAAATATAAAACATGCTAGTGAAATTCACACATATAATAATAATAATACTCGTTAATAGACTAATTTGTATATTTCACGAACAAATCAAAGAAAAACATGTTTGTCTATTTATAATAAAGGTCTGATTGCTTTCAATAATTTACCCAATAATATTAAATGTTCTGTTTCTGCTCGGGAGTTTACATATAAATTAAGCAACTTTCTCCACAATTTTCATTCTTCTCGCTCCGAGAGTGGAATTTTATTATATTTTTGTATTGTATAATTGTAATTTACACTAAAAAATCCTACAAAACTCATTTTCCACTAGAGATAATATACCATCGCACGCGCTGCTTTTAAAATTAGCTCTGTGCAAAAACGCCAAACTTTTGCTCTCTTTCATGCGTTTTGACCCCTTCACGCAGATCGGTCGCGAAGGGCATTTCACACTTGGTTTTCTACTGTCATCAGAATTCATTACGCGTTGTCAAACCGCGGCTAACCACTCGTGAACGTAGATGTCAACGGCATCTGCTGTCGCGAGTAATAAAGACAACACGATTGCCACAGGAAAGTGTGAGTGTATGCGAGACACAAAGCTATCAAAATGGAAGTGGGAAGTGACATTCAGCGAAGAAGAAAATGAATTCTTCAACGTTTTCAGCATTCGAAGCATGTCTTAAGATAGGCGGACGCGGTTTTTTCGATTTTCGCTTTCTCCAAATGAAATTGAAATGAGAAATAGTTGAGGATTTATTTAGAAATTACCTTTTGCCCTTGAACAAAGATGTCAACTCATAAATAATGATAAAATTGTGCATTTATACATATATAAATATTATTATTATCTATACATTAAAAAAATAATATAAATATGTCTGTATATATGTTTGCCGGTTTTATTTTATATAATGAATCCTGGAAGAATTTTTACTATGAGTTATAAAGTTGAAATTTAACAAAGATAATGTTTTGCGTGTCTGGAAGTTTCCAAGTAGTAGAAATAGAAGAGCATGCTATGAATTATGAATGTGGATGAAGCTAAAGTTGCTTGTCTGAATAGGAATGTTTGGAGGAAACTGATTTCGGGATAGTGGAAAGAGTTTATGCCACACTCTTTTGGGTATATGGCGTGATTGTGTATGTATGTAGTAGTAATTATTAAGAAGCATGTATATTTAATAAATGTATAATTTTTTTTGTAATATATTTCAAATTATACATAATTATTTTATTTGTAAAGTACATTGCATTATTTATCACATTATATCAATATTGCTCAAAATGCATAGCTTATCAATATTTATTTGTTTTTTAAAATAATTTTATCTTATATAAACAACACACAAAACATTTAATATAGGTGTGTGAAACACTTCAGTTATAAAATAGTTTAAAATTGCTCTCAAATTATTAATAAACAATGAAATTAAGCGTAAAAATTTTAGAAAAATTGAAATGTGATCAGTGTGACGGGTATTTATCATGTAGTCCCGTTTACGTATCCAAAGACAAAATAAGTGTTTGTGGTAATTGTAAAATTCCCAAAAATAATAACGAAACTGAAGGAAATAAGAAAGAATTTATTCGTGAAACTCATTACGAAACCATTGCGAAATTATTCAAATTTCCTTGTCGTTATAAGAAAGAAAAAAATCTGAAAAAATTATATATGTATATATATATATATATATATATATATATATATATATATATATATATATATATAATAACTATTATTATAAAATGTACTAAAAGATTTTTAATAAAATTTTGAGATTTATAAGTTACAAAATATTTTGCTTTTGTGTCACAAACTCTTTTCATTCAATAACACATCATTCTATACCAAGCAATTTTGAGACGCAATTTTTGCTTCGTTACATTTAAAATATTTCTCGTACAATACAAAAATGAACTATAGTACTATAGTAAGAGCGATAACTCGCCAGACATTTCAAATACAATTTTGTGTTTAGTCACAAACTGTTATGTAATAAATGTACAAAATTTTGATTGGATTAAAGTCATTACTATTTCTTAAATTATAGTTATTTTAATTTTAAGTTCTTTATAATTATTTATTATCAATATTGTTTAAAATATGTAACTTATCAATTATCAATAATCACTTGTTTATCATAATTTTATCTTATCTAAATAACGTAAAAAACATTTAATATAGGTGTGAAATACTTCAACTATAAAATAGTTTAAAACAGCCTTCAAATTAACAACAAATAATGGAGTTAAGTGAAGAAATTTTAGAAAAATTGAAATGTGATCAGTGTGACGGGTATTTATCATGAAGTCCCGTTTACGTATCCAAAGACAAAATAAGTGTTTGTGGTAATTGTAAAATTCCCAAAGATAATGACGAAACTGAAGGAAATAAGAAAGAATTTATTCGTGAAACTCTTTACGAAACCATTGCGGAATTATTCAAATTTCCTTGTCGTTATAAGGAAGAAGGTTGTCTCATAACATTTAAATATAACGAAAAACCTTTGGACCATGAGAAAACCTGCAAATTTCGTCGAATTATTTGTCCCGTTGTAGAATCAGGTTGTTGTGAATGGATTGGTCGAAGACAAAATTTATTAGAGCATTGTCGTTCTAAACATCCTGAAAAGATTTTGGAGAATCCATGCACACTGCAACATGATATCAGTAAATCCAGTCAGAATACATTCTTATTTCTGGCTTTTGAAGTTATGTTCCTACTGCATACAAAAGTCTGTATTGCTGCAAAGAAAATTTATCATTCCATTAGATTTTTGGGAGATCCCAAAGATATATCTAATTATGAATACACTTTAGATATTAAAAGAGAAAAATTTAATGTTGCAATGCCAGGCACTGTAGCACCAGAAGGTTATCGAACTATTCAAGAAAACACATCAGTTGTAACAGATATCAATAGTTTGATTTCGATGATAAAAAAATATGAAGGAACTGTTTTTAATATAACATTAAGCAAAGTTAATGACAGTGACAGTAAAAATGATAAAGAAATAGTAATAACTAAACGATGTATAGAATGTAATACTATGACAATTGTGTTATATCGTGACCAACTTGGATGGATATGTAAGAAATGTGCGCCAAAATTTTTATTATGCGAAAATAATTCTAAAAGTTGTACTTATAATGATATAGAGATAAAATGTAAGAAACATATGCTATATTACTGTCCATATAAAAAAAATTGCTATATATGCTTTCAAGAATATAATACCGCAAATTCTACGTTGTTAGACCATTATAATTTGGAACATGTTACTCACATATCTAGTTTAGATTGGCTGATAAATTTTGAATTTCTTGTATCAAAATATGAAATTGTTAAAGATGATATTGGTACAGTAATATTAAATTATACAAAAAGTTTTAGTTATAATTTCTATTTAATTACACCGTTAAACAGTACAGAAATATATAAATATCAGTGTGTCTTGCATTTAAGAAATCCAAATACTAATAAAAATTTTACAAAAAAATTTGATATTTCTAGTAATTCTCTGTATGATTATAAAATTGAAATGAATAAGGAGGTGTTTCCAGATATGTCTGATAAAGTTTTTATTAAAATATCTTTTGTTAAATTATTTGGTATTTAATTTGGTATTTATGTACAAAATAAGTTTTTTTTTTTAATATTTTATTTGTAAAACTGAATTTTAAGTGCAGGTAAAAACCAAGTATCGTTTATATCTTTTTGTTACCAATTTAAAAGTGTAAACTGTAAAAAAAATTTTAATTATTTTTTATTGTGAAATTTAAAAAGATACATAGATATCTGATAGGTACGAGTATTTTAAATATATAACACAAAATTACCAATATAAACTTACTTGCTTGAAATCGAATATATTTGACAAATAACAAAAACATTTAATTCTATATACAGGATGTTCGTTTGCCAGGTTGATATAGAGCAATAACATGGGATACGGATAATACGCAGAATACTTCTTTCTGAAGTAAAATTCGGAAAAATTTTTAGAATATTTTTCGATAGGGAATAAAAAGTTATATAATTTGGTTTTAGTTTTAATTTGCTAGCATGTACTGTTTGGGTGCTAGAATTTTTTTTAAAATGTTTTTTAGAATTTTCAATATTTTTTCCTGCTAAATCAGTATGAGTTATAGAAAAAAGTTACTTAGCTATTATGTAGCTAATTTTTTTCTCTATTTTACTGAATTATTTCAAAATTTGCTCAAAAAAATCTGAAAAAATTATATATAAAATGTACTAAGAGATTTTTAATAAAATTTTGAGATTTATAGGTTACAAAATATTTTGCTTTTGTATGTCACAAACTCTTTTCATTCAATAACAGATCATTCTATACCAAGCAATTTTGGAACGCAATTTTTGCTTCGTTACATTTAAAATATTTCTCGTGCAATACAAAAATGAACTATAGTACTATAGTAATAGCGATAACTCACCAGACATTTCAAATACAATTTTGTGTTTAGTCACAAATTGTTATGTAATAAATGTACAAAATTTTGATTGAATTAAAATCATTACTATTTCTTAAATTATACTTTTTTTTTAATTTTAAGTTCTTTATAATTATTTATTATCAATATTGTTTAAAATATATAACTTATCAATTATCAATAATCACTTGTTTATCATAATTTTATCTTATCTAAATAACGTAAAAAACATTTAATATAGGTGTGAAATACTTCAACTATAAAATAGTTTAAAACAGCCTTCAAATTAACAACAAATAATGGAGTTAAGTGAAGAAATTTTAGAAAAATTGAAATGTGATCAGTGTGACGGGTATTTATCATGCAGTCCTGTTTATGTATCGGAAGACAAAACAAGTGTTTGTGGTAATTGTAAAATTCCCAAAAATGAAGATGAAACTGAGGAAAATAAGAAAGAATTTATTCGTGAAACTCATTACGAAACCATTGCGGAATTATTCAAATTTCCTTGTCGTTATAAAGAAGAAGGTTGTTCTCTAACATTTAAATATAACGAAAAACCTTTAGACCATGAAAAATTCTGCGAATTTCGTGAAATTATCTGTCCCATTGGAGAATCAAGTAGTTGTGAATGGATAGGTCGAAGAGAAGATTTACTAGAGCATTGTCGTACCAATCATCCTAAGAAGATTTTGGAGAATCCATGCACATTACAACATGACATTAATAAATCTAGTCAGAATACATTCTTATTTCTGGCTTTTAAAGTTATGTTCCTTCTGCACACAAAAGTCTGTGTTGCTGCAAAAAAAATTTATCATTCCATTCGATATTTGGGAAATCCCAGTGATATATCTAATTACGAATACACTTTAGATATTAAAAGGGAAAAATTTAATGTTGCAATGCCAGGCACTGTAGCACCAGAAGGCTGTCGAACTATTCAAGAAGATACATCAGTTGTAACAGATATCAATAGTTTGATTTCGATGATAAAAAAATATGAAGGAACTATTTTTAATATAACACTACACAAAATTAAGGATAATGATAGTGATAGTGATGGTGGTAGTGGTAGTGGTAGTGGTAGTGGTAGTGGTAGTGATAGTGGTAGTGATAATACGAATGACAGTAAAAATGATACAAGAATAACAATAAATAAACAATGTATAGAATGTAACACTATTGTGACAACGATGGAATATAGTAATGCAGTTGATTGGAAATGTCAGAATTGCATATCAAAATATAAAACTTGCAGAAATAAATTTAAAGGCTGTACTTATATTGATATAGACGGAAAGTGTAAGAAACATGAGTTATACTATTGTAAATTTAGTATTTACTGTTATATATGTAAAAAACAATATAATACGAGTACCACAAATTTTGGATTGCTGCAACATTATTATGATTCACATAGTGTTGAAGGACCTAGTTCACTGTGGAACATACATTTTGATTATACCGCAAAATATTCAATTATTCAGGATGGTATTGGAACGGTCATAATACTATATAAAAAAATTATAAACGGTTATTATTTATATGTAATAACGCCATTAAAAAAAAATAAATTAATTAAATACCAATGTCTTTTGTATTTACAATGCCGAGTTACTAGTAAAACATGTACTAAATTTATGGATTATAATTATACTTCTCCGTATGATTATAGTATTAAAATAAATAAAGAAATATTTCCATGTATGTCTGATAACTTGTATATCCGAATAACTTTTGCAAAATTCAGTTTATAATTCTTAATAATACTGTTATTTAAATATGTATATACATATACATACATAAAGATGTAATCAAAATATATTGCATCTATATAGCAAAACAATATTTTGTTTTCATTTTCACATAAAATTATTTTGAAATACATAATTTGCTTTCTATTGTTTCTTCTACGACAATATAATATATATATATATATATATATATATATATATATATATATATATATATATATATATAATTATTTTACATTTACAATTCTGAGAAAACATAAATAAATATAAAAATTCTGCTTTTGTATTAAATAAATAATTATATTCAGCAAAAAAAGACAATAATTTTCTGTAACATTATGGCCCGGTTGTACAAAGCATTGTTAACTTTAAGTTAACTAGGCAACTAGATTGCCAACTGTCTTTGAAGCGCCTCATTAATTGGTCAATTGGAAAGATAACGAAAGAGTTAACATACAAAGCGAATAACAATGCTTTATGCAATCGGATCTACAAGTCTTATATGTTATATGTTATATGTATATCTTATCAATAATTTTATCTTTAATAAACAACACACAAAACATTTAATATAGGTGTGTAAAACACTTCAATTATAAAACAGTTTAAAACAGCATTCAAATTAACAACTAATAATGGAGTTAAGTGAAGAAATTTTAGAAAAACTGAAATGTGATCAGTGTGACGGGTATTTATCATGTAGTCCCGTTTACGTATCCAAAGACAAAATAAGTGTTTGTGGTAATTGTAAAATTCCCAAAGATAATGACGAAACTGAAGAAAATAAGAAAGAATTTATTCGTGAAACACATTACGAAACCATTGCGAAATTATTCAAATTTCCTTGTCGTTATAAAGAAGAAGGTTGTCTCATAACATTTAAATATAACGAAAAACCTTTGGACCATGAGAAAACCTGCAAATTTCATGAGAGTGAATCTAGCAGCCGATTCGTAGCAGCCGATTCGCGAGCGTACCACTGTAAACGTGGTGACTCACCGCAAGCGCTATAGCAGTTATATATTGTATTTAACATAAAACTCGTTATAATTATTAAAAATAATGTAAATACAGTGATAATATTAACAATTTTTAAAAATCAATCTAATATTATTAAATAAAAGTAAATTTACAGTAAAACGGAACACAAGAAAAGTTGCAATACATGTTATCAGAAAAAATTAAAAAAAATATATTTCTAAGAGGTGTCTCACTTTAATTTTTTTACAGTGGATATCTACCCTCTTATAGAACATTTTCACCATATCATCGATATAGTAGCACCCGTACGAAACTCGGGAAATCAAAAAGAATTCAAAGTTGTAATTTAACGTAATAGAGAAAAAAATTCAAAAAAAATATTTCTAAGAGGTGTCTCACTTTAATTTTTTTATAGTGGATATCTACCCTCTTATAGAACATTTTCACCATATCCATGATATAGCAGCACCCGTACGAAACTCGGGATATCGAAAAGAATTCAAAGTTGTAATATGCGAATATTATAAAAAAAATTCAAAAAAAATATTTCTAAGAGGTGTCTCACTTTAATTTTTTTATAGTGGATATCTACCCTCTTATAGAACATTTTCACCATATCGTTGATATAGCAGCACCCGTACGAAACTCGGGAAATCGAAAAGAATTCAAAGTTGTAATATAACGTAATAGAGAAAAAAATTCAAAAAAAATATTTCTAAGAGGTGTCTCACTTTAATTTTTTTATAGTGGATATCTACCCTCTTATAGAACATTTTCACTATATCCATGATATAGCAGCACCCGTACGAAACTCGGGATATCGAAAAGAATTCAAAGTTGTAATATGCAAATATTAGGAAAAAAATTCAAAAAAAATATTTCTAAGAGGTGTCTCACTTTAATTTTTTTATAGTGGATATCTACCCTCTTATAGAACATTTTCACCATATCCATGATATAGCAGCACCCGTACGAAACTCGGGATATCGAAAAGAATTCAAAGTTGTAATAGGCGAATATTAGGAAAAAAATTCAAAAAAAATATTTCTAAGAGGTGTCTCACTTTAATTTTTTTATAGTGGATATCTACTCTCTTATAGAACATTTTCACCATATCGTTGATATAGCAGCACCCGTACGAAACTCGGGAAATCGAAAAGAATTCAAAGTTGTAATATAACGTAATAGAGAAAAAAATTCAAAAAAAATATTTCTAAGAGGTGTCTCACTTTAATTTTTTTATAGTGGATATCTACCCTCTTATAGAACATTTTTACCATATCGTTGATATAGCAGCACCCGTACGAAACTCGGGATATCGAAAAGAATTCAAAGTTGTAATATGCAAATATTAGAAAAAAAATTGAAAAAAATATTTCTAAGAGGTGTCTCACCTTAATTTTTTTACAGTGGATATCTACCCTCTTATAGAATATTTTCACCATATCGTCGATATAGCAGCACCCGTACGAAACTCGGGAAATCGAAAAGAATTCAAAGTTGTATTATAACGTAATAGAGAAAAAAATTCAAAAAAAATATTTCTAAGAGGTGTCTCACTTTAATTTTTTTATAGTGGATATCTACCCTCTTATAGAACATTTTCACCATATCCATGATATAGCAGCACCCGTACGAAACTCGGGATATCGAAAAGAATTCAAAGTTGTAATATGCGAATATTATAAAAAAAATTCAAAAAAAATATTTCTAAGAGGTGTCTCACTTTAATTTTTTTATAGTGGATATCTACCCTCTTATAGAACATTTTCACCATATCCATGATATAGCAGCACCCGTACGAAACTCGGGATATCGAAAAGATTTCAAAGTGGTAATATGCGAATACTAGGCAAAAAATTAAAAAAAATATTTCTAAGAGGTGTCTCAATTTAATTTTTTTATAGTGGATATCTACCCTCTTGTAGATCATTTTCACCATATCGTTGATATAGCAGCATCCGTACGAAAATCGGGAAATCGAAAAAAATTTAAAATTTTAATATGCAAATACTAGGAAAAAAATTCAAAAAAAAATATTTCTAAAAGGTGTCTCACTTTAATTTTTTTACAGTGGATATCTATTCTCCTATAGAACATTTTTACCATGTCACTGATATAGCAGCTCCCGTACGAAACTTGGGATATCGAAAAGAATTGAAAGTTGTATTATAGGATAATAAAGAAAAAATTGGAAAAAAGTTTAATAAGAGGTGTCTCATATTAATTTTTTTATAGTGGATATCTACCCTCATATAAAACATTTTTACCATATCGTAGATATAGCAGGACCCGTACGATTCCAGAGTATCGTACGGGCGCTGCTATATCAACGATATGGTGAAAATGTTCTACAAGAGGGTAGATATCCACTATAAAAAAATTAAAGTGAGACACCTCTTAGAAATATTTTTTTTTAATTTTTTTTTCTATTACCTTTTGTTACAACTTTGAATTCTTTTCAATTTCCCGAGTTTCGTACGGGTGCTGCTATATCAACGATATGGTGAAAATGTTCTATAAGAGAGTAGATATCCACTATAAAAAAATTAAAGTGAGACACCTCTTAGAAATATTTTTTTTGAATTTTTTTCCTAATATTCGCCTATTACAACTTTGAATTCTTTTCGATATCCCGAGTTTCGTACGGGTGCTGCTATATCATGGATATGGTGAAAATGTTCTATAAGAGGGTAGATATCCACTATAAAAAAAATAAAGTGAGACACCTCTTAGAAATATTTTTTTTGAATTTTTTTCCTAATATTTGCATATTACAACTTTGAATTCTTTTCGATATCCCGAGTTTCGTACGGGTGCTGCTATATCATGGATATGGTGAAAATGTTCTATAAGAGGGTAGATATCCACTATAAAAAAATTAAAGTGAGACACCTCTTAGAAATATTTTTTTTGAATTTTTTTCTCTATTACGTTATAATACAACTTTGAATTCTTTTCGATTTCCCGAGTTTCGTACGGGTGCTGCTATATCGACGATATGGTGAAAATATTCTATAAGAGGGTAGATATCCACTGTAAAAAAATTAAGGTGAGACACCTCTTAGAAATATTTTTTTAAATTTTTTTTGTAATATTTGCATATTACAACTTTGAATTCTTTTCGATATCCCGAGTTTCGTACGGGTGCTGCTATATCAACGATATGGTAAAAATGTTCTATAAGAGGGTAGATATCCACTATAAAAAAATTAAAGTGAGACACCTCTTAGAAATATTTTTTTTGAATTTTTTTCTCTATTACGTTATATTACAACTTTGAATTCTTTTCGATTTCCCGAGTTTCGTACGGGTGCTGCTATATCAACGATATGGTGAAAATGTTCTATAAGAGAGTAGATATCCACTATAAAAAAATTAAAGTGAGACACCTCTTAGAAATATTTTTTTTGAATTTTTTTCCTAATATTCGCCTATTACAACTTTGAATTCTTTTCGATATCCCGAGTTTCGTACGGGTGCTGCTATATCATGGATATGGCGAAAATGTTCTATAAGAGGGTAGATATCCACTATAAAAAAATTAAAGTGAGACACCTCTTAGAAATATTTTTTTTGAATTTTTTTCTCTATTACGTTATATTACAACTTTGAATTCTTTTCGATTTCCCGAGTTTCGTACGGGTGCTACTATATCGATGATATGGTGAAAATGTTCTATAAGAGGGTAGATATCCACTGTAAAAAAATTAAAGTGAGACACCTCTTAGAAATATATTTTTTTTAATTTTTTCTGATAACATGTATTGCAACTTTTCTTGTGTTCCGTTTTACTGTAAATTTACTTTTATTTAATAATATTAGATTGATTTTTAAAAATTGTTAATATTATCACTGTATTTACATTATTTTTAATAATTATAACGAGTTTTATGTTAAATACAATATATAACTGCTATAGCGCTAGCGGTGAGTCACCACGTTTACAGTGGTACGCTCGCGAATCGGCTGCTACGAATCGGCTGCTAGATTCACTCTCATCAAATTTCGTCGAATTATTTGTCCCGTTGTAGAATCAGGTTGTTGTGAATGGATTGGTCGAAGACAAAATTTATTAGAGCATTGTCGTTCTAAACATCCTGAGAAGATTTTGGAGAATCCATGCACACTGCAACATGATATCAGTAAATCCAGTCAGAATACATTTTTATTTCTGGCTTTTGAAGTTATGTTCCTACTGCATACAAAAGTCTGTATTGCTGCAAAGAAAATTTATCATTCCATTAGATTTTTGGGAGATCCCAAAGATATATCTAATTATGAATACACTTTAGATATTAAAAGAGAAAAATTTAATGTTGCAATGCCAGGCACTGTAGCACCAGAAGGTTGTCGAACTATTCAAGAAGATACATCAGTTGTAACAGATATCAATAGTTTGATTTCGATGATAGAAAAATATGAAGGAACTGTTTTTAATATAACATTAAGCAAAGTTAATGGCAGTGACAGTAAAAATGGTAAAGAAATAGTAATAACTAAACGATGTATAGAATGTAATACTATGACAATTGTGGTATACCGTGACCAACTTGGATGGATATGTAAGAAATGTGCGCCAAAATTTTTATTATGCGAAAATAATTCTAAAAGTTGTACTTATAATGATATAGAGATAAAATGTAAGAAACATATGCTATATTACTGTCCATATAAAGGAAATTGCTATATATGCTTACAAGAATATAATACCGCGAATTCTACGTTGTTAGACCATTATAATTTGGAACATGGTACTCACAGATCTAGTTTAGATTGGCTGATAAATTTTGAAATTTTTGTATCAAAATATGAAATTGTTAAACTTGATATTGGTACAGTCATATTAAATTATACAAAAAATTTAAGTTATAATTTCTATTTAATTACACCGTTAACAAGTAAAGAAACATATAAATATCAGTGTGTCTTGTATTTAAGAAATCCAAATACTAATAAAAAAATTTCAAAACTTTTTGATATTTCTAGTAATTCTCTGTATGATTATAAAATTGTAATGAATAAGGAGGTGTTTCCAGATATGTCTGATGAAGTTTTTATTAAAATATCTTTTGTCAAATTAATTATTTAATTGGTATTTATGTACAAAATAAGTGTTTTTTTAATATTTTATTTGTAAAACTGAATTTTAAGTGAAGGTAAAAACCAAGTATCGTTGGTATCTTTTTGTTACCAATTTAAAAGTGTAAACTGTAAAAAAAATTTTAATTATTTTTTATTATAAAATTTAAAAAGATACATAGATATCTGATAGATATTTTAAATATATAACACAAAATTACTAATATAAACTGACTTACTTGAAATCGAATATATTTGACAAATAACAAAGACATTTAATTCTATATACAGGATGTTCGTTTGCCAAGTTGATATAGGGCAATAACATGGGATACGGATAATATGCAGAATACTTCTTTCTGAAGTAAAATTCGGAAAAAATACTCAGAATACTTTTCGATAGGGAATAAAAAGTTCTATAATTTGGTTTTAGTTTTAATTTGCTAGCATGTGCCGTTTGGGTGCTAGAATTTTTTTTAAAATGTTTTTTAGAATTTTCAATATTTTATCCTGCTAAATCAGTATGAGTTACAGAAAAAAGTTACTTAGCTATTATGTAGCAAATTTTTTTCTCTATTTTACTGAAATTTTTCAAAATTTGCTCAAAAAAATCTGAAAAAATTATATATACTTATAATAATAATAATAACTATTATTATAAAATGTACTAAAAAATTTTTAATACAATTTTGAGATTTATAGGTTACAAAATATTTTGCTTTTGTATGTCACAAACTCTTTTCATTCAATAACACATCATTCTATACCAAGCAATTTTGGAACGCAATTTTTGCTTCGTTACATTTAAAATATTTCTCGTGCAAAACAAAAATGAACTATAGTACTATAGTAATAGCGATAAGTCACCAGACATTTCAAATACAATTTTGTGTTTAGTCACAAATTGTTATGTAATAAATGTACAAAATTTTGATTGGATTAAAGTCATTACTATTTCTTAAATTATACTCCTAGTTATTTTAATTTTAAGTTCTTTATAATTATTTATTATCAATATTGTTTACAATATATAACTTATCAATTATCAATAATAACTTGTTTATCATAATTTTATCTTATCTAAATAAGGTAAAAAAACATTTAATATAGGTCTGAAACACTTCAATTATAAAATAGTTTAAAACAGCATTCAAATTAACAACAAATAATGGAGTTAAGTGAAGAAATTTTAGAAAAATTAAAATGTGATCAGTGTGACGGGTATTTATCATGCAGTCCTGTTTATGTATCGGAAGACAAAACAAGTGTTTGTGGTAATTGTAAAATTCCCAAAAATGAAGATGAAACTGAGGAAAATAAGAAAGAATTTATTCGTGAAACACATTACGAAACCATTGCGGAATTATTCAAATTTCCTTGTCGTTATAAAGAAGAAGGTTGTCTCATAACATTTAAATATAACGAAAAACCTTTGGACCATGAAAAATTCTGCGAATTTCGTGAAATTATCTGTCCCATTGAAGAATCAGGTAGTTGTGAATGGATAGGTCGAAGAGATGATTTACTAGAGCATTGTCGTACCAATCATCCTAAGAAGATTTTGGAGAATCCATGCACATTACAACATGACATTAATAAATCCAGTCAGAATACATTCTTGTTTCTGGCTTTTGAAGTTATGTTCCTTCTGCACACAAAAGTCTGTATTGCTGCAAAGAAAATTTATCATTCCATTCGATATTTGGGAGATCCCAGAGATATATCTAATTACGAATACATTTTAGATATTAAAAGGGAAAAATTTAATGTTGCAATGCCAGGCACTGTAGCACCAGAAGGCTGTAGAACTATTCAAGAAGATACATCAGTTGTAACAGATATCAATAATTTGATTTCGATGATAAAAATATATGAAGGAACTGTTTTTAATATAAAACTACACAAAATTAAGGATAATGGTAGTGATAGTGGTAGTGGTAGTGGTAGTGGTAGTGATAGTGGTAGTGATAATACGAATGACAGTAAAAATGATACAAGAATAGCAATAAATAAACGATGTATAGAATGTAACACTATTGTGACAACGATGGAATATCGTAATGAAGTTGATTGGAAATGTCAGAATTGCATATCAAAATATAAAACTTGCAGAAATAAATTTAAAGGCTGTATTTATACTGATGTAGACGAAAAGTGTAAAAAACATGAGTTATACTATTGCAAATTTAGAATTTACTGTTATATATGTAAAAAACAATATAATACGAGTACCACAAATTTTGGATTGCTGCAACATTATTATGATTCACATAGTGTTGAAGGACCTAGTTCACTGTGGAACATAGATTTTGATTATACCGCAAAATATTCAATTATTCAGGATGGTATTGGAACGGTCATAATACATTATGCAAAAATTGTAAACGGTTATCATTTATGTGTAATAACGCCATTAGGAAAAAATGAATTAATTAAATACCAATGTCTTTTGTATTTAAATTGGCAAGGTTTAACATGTACTAAAGTTTTGGATTATAATTATACTTCTCCGTATGATTATAGTATTAAAATAAATAAAGAAATATTTCCATATATGTCTGATAACTTGTATATCCGAATCACTTTTGCAAAATTTAGTTTATAATTCTTAATAATATTGTTATTTAAATATGTATACACATACATAAAGATGTAATCAAAATATATTGCATCTATATAGCAAAACAATTTTTGTTTTCATTTTCACATAAAATTATTTTGAAATACATAATTTGCTTTCTATTGTTTCTTCTACCTTCTACGACAATATATATATATATATATATAATATATATATATATATATATATATATATATATATATATATATATATATATATAATTATTTTACATTTACAATTCTGAGAAAACATAAATATAAGAATTATGCTTTTGTATTAAATAAATAATTATATTCAGCAAAAAAAACATAATAATTTTCTGTAACATTATGGCCCGGTTGCACAAAGCATTGTTAACTTTAAGTTAATTGTCAACTATCTTTGAAGCGCCTCAATAATTGGTCAATTGGAAAGTTAACGAAAGAGTTAAGTTACAAAGCGTATAACAATACTTTATGCAATCGGATCTACAAGTCTTATAAATTTACTTAGAATTCTATTATCAGATAAGTTAGTTTAATTTTAAAAAAAAATTGTAAACATTTTATTTTTTTATTATATTTGTTTAATTGATTTTTGTAAAATAATTAATTATTACAATACTTGCTAAAAATAAACATATTTTTATAGTTATATTTTAAACAGTTTTATTTGTATATTTTTATTCATTTGAGAGCTAACTCTTTTAAATTGACGCCAAACTTATTATCGATTCCATAAAAGCTACAGGCGCCATCTAATGTAAACTCGTAAGACCTTTATTGATTAGAAGGTTCATGATGTTCTCGCTAGTACTACACAGATGTCGACACAAATTACATATCTAAAGTTTATTTTCTTAAAAATGTTTAATTATAAATTAATATTTTTACTACGATATAATTATTTCTTGATATTTTCATTACATATTATCTGTTTCAAAATAATCATAGGTAAATAATATTATATATTATATAAAAATTATAAAGATAAAAAATACGTAATTTTATTTTTTTACTAATCTACGAATTTTTGTAAAAAATTAATAAAACATCATTACATGTTCTAAGTAATAGAATAGAATTTAATATAGTGTGAATTTATGACGCATTTTACCATATTAAATTAAGAAAGTGGCTATTTTTACCTACGGTATGTATACGCAATTGGCTATTTATACATACAGTATGTTTACGCAATTGGCTATTTAAGGTAGGTTAGGTTAGTAGGTTGGTTTAAGTGTTTTTTTTTCAGTATGTATAAATAGCCAATTGCATATACATACCGTATGTATAAATAGCTTCATCCTTAAATTAATTGTTATTTTTTCCAAATTTTGTTTTAAATATATAAAATAATATAAAAATAAATTAAAAGTTAATAAAAAAAAAATATACATATTTTAATATTTATCTTATCACAATTAACAAAAAAAATTATAAAATCTAAATAAAGTTTTGAGCAAATTAGTTTAGTTTTGAATTGTTTGAGTTTCTTTAGTGTTTTTTCGCGTTGTTTTAAGTTGGCACTAAGTGCGTGTACTTCATACAGAAACTGTACGTGTACTTCTATTGTCTCATTTCCTGTCGGATACTTCTGCAAACTTAATTAAGACGCTTGTACATCCGGTTTTTCTTGACAAAATATAGAGATTGTTTAATATAGTTCGTTAATATAATAATGTCACAAACTCTAATAAATAGTTTACAGCAAGAACTATATTTAAAGACTTTGATATGATACGAACTTTAGAAGACAGAAGTTTATAAATTTTTAAAAAAAAATTGATGTCCGATGTATCAGATACGAAACTAATTGAATATCACAAAATATTTAAACAAATAGATAAATGCACACTAATCAAAACGATTTAACAAAAACAAAAACAGTTTTTGATTGACTGTTATTTGAAAAATATATCTTGTATCTAAAATAAACTGCTGTAGGTTCAAGTACTGTATTAAAATTATACGTTTCGACGAAACTCAACATTCAGTTTTATCAGTTTGTCCTGATGAAGACAAACGTTGAGTTTCGTTGAAACGTCGATTAAAAAAATTAATTTTAATACAGAACTTGAACCTAAAGCAGTTTATTTTATATATTGAATTCTGAAAGATTTCTTATTATGTTATATCTTGTATCTATTCAACTAACTGAAAACTTTTTACAATTTTTTTTTGGAATATTTAATAATTTCACATAAAAAATTGTTTACATTTGCAATAAATTAACATGTTTAGCGCCTCGAGACATCAATATTGTATTTATTGAATAAAGCCGTGAAGCATAAACCTGATGTCTCTTCAAAAATTTACAAAAAAATTAAATGTTTGAGTTAAAAAACAAATAAAATAAAATTTTGGTCGAATAGATTTTTCATTAACACTCCGGAGCTGAACGTGTTAAAATTTTTCATTGTACAAGAATATTGTGTTAAATAAAATGAAATTATGATAAGCATTTGCAAAACTTTTTCATATATAGTTTTTAGGTTAATTAAAATGGCTGACAAATGACGATTTTTATCAGCGTATGAATCGATTGTATTTGAGTAGTTTTATGCCCTTTAACGAAGGTCCTGTACTGTTATTTTTAGTTGTTAGGTAGGTGTACATTGAACAAAATTTTAATCTATGAAAATGTATGTGTAACGCATAATATCCAATAAAATTTTATTTATAGATGCTAAAAGAATTATCGTTTGTTCTAAAAATATTTATTAAAAATATTTATAATCATTTTATATTCTTGACATGAAATATATTTATATGTTTGCAAATTAAAAAATATATATATATTTATTATTCTTGTTAAATAATACATTCGTTATAAATGCGTTTCTTGAGTGTAAATGTTATTCATTACTCACACCAATAAGTAAGTTAGTTATTAGTCAACATTTTTTGATTAATTAAGTTCATTACTCAATATTTTATGACTAATTACAAATTGGACTGATATATTTTTCTAGTTATCGTTGTTACTGTGTTACAATTGTAATTTTTATTTTGTAATTATTGTGCTATTTTTTTGTATAGTCATAGAAAAAGTATAGTATTCTACTCTCATTAATAATTATTATTTTGTCCTCAAGAGTAATAACCATCATTACATGTTTATTGAATAATATAGATACTATTATTATAATTTTATTTATTCTTAATACTTGAAATTTATATATGTTTTTATTCTGTGAATTTTACATACATACATACATATACAATCACGCCATCACGTATTCAGCAAAGTGTAGCAAAAACTCTTTCCATTATCCCGAAATTAGTTTCTTCTAAACATTCCTATCCAAACAAGTAACTTTTTTCTTCATCCACATGCATAATACCTTTCAAATATGGCAAATTAATTGATATACACAGATTAGCATGGGGCATCTATGTACCCAGCGGACTCATGCGTTAAGACAAAAAACTCAAATATTTTTACTAAATTGCGTGTTAGTAACAAGAATACATTAATATTAACATAAATTATTAGTTGAACGATTATAATATTGTTACTTCAAGAACTTGCCAACTTTTCTTGATAATGTAATAAGTGTTTCAACAACATATTATTTACATAAACGATTAATGCCACATTTATAAATTCTAGATCAGATTAATTATTTATTGACTAATAATATAAGCGCAAATCCTTTGTTTTTAAAACAATACAAACAACGCGAGCAAACATCTTTAAAATTAAAACCGCAATTGAAATCCAACCGAATAATTTAATAATGTAAGGTTTAATTATCGTTCAAACCTACAGATTACACCGATATCTCTGGCATATGAAATATTAATATGGATCAATAGAACCAATTTTCATTGGTTTGTTGGTATTTAAATTATTACGGCATTGTTAAATAATTTATTTCTCAATCCTATTAGTTATATATCAGTTGCGATAATTTTTATAGTGAAAGTAATTTTTAGAAGCGTTCGAAGGTTATGCGTTGGTTTATTCTAATAGTGAAAAAATTACATAAATCGTTTGTGTAAAATAAAGTTTTTCCAGAAAAAAATTGATTTACACAAACAATCTATGTATTTTTTACAAAGACGATTTATGTAATATTACACGATTTTTCTTTCAGTGTAGTAAAATACTTTGTCTGTACAAATATTGAACAGCAGTAGAATTTTTCAGGCTTTTACGGCCGGTATCCATGGAATTTTTAAAATTTTCTGGACTGGTATGCCGTGGTTGATCTATCTTTGTCGCAGACGTTTCGCTATACATGGTAGGTGGTATCCTCAGTGGTTGATGACTTAATGACAGTTTCTGCTAAGCAATCTGGTATATATAGCAGTACCCCCACCACCGTTCTATAGAAGTATCGTTACGCCATTGAATAATATTTATTTGAAATTTTTTTTTAAAATTTATTGTCAAAGTAAAGGTCTTTTACATTTTTATGTAACGTCCAGTGGCGTAGCCAGAAACTTGTCCTGAGGGGGGGGGGTTACTAATATTAATCAATAAATATAATACTATAATTTGTATAAAAAATAAAAAGCAATGATAATTATTTTTATAAAAATGAAAGTAAAATAACATATTTCATATTTCACATACGTATGTTTTTGGTCGTTCAGATTCTTGGGGAGGGGAGGGGGGTTTCAACCCCCTAACACGCCCTGGCTACGCCACTGGTAACGTCATCAGTGTTATTTGGAAAATGCCTGCTTTCTCATAGATTATTGTCAAGAGCCAAAGTTTTTCAGTATAATAGTAATATATGTTGTTTAAAAGATATTCAGATCAAAGGTTAAGAATTTCGTTAGTTTTCAAGCTAAGGTGAAAAAGAGTATGGACAGAGGAAAGAAAAAAGCAACAGAATGAAAGATTGCTGGAGAGTAAGAACGAGGGAGAAGAAGAAATCATGAAGAGTTATTTTACGAGGTCCATAGTTGGCTAAATTCGAAAGAAAAAAAATGTTAATGTTAATGACAGTGGAAAGAGTTTGTGCCACACCCTTCTGGGTATACGGCGTGATTGTGTATGTATATATATATATATATGTTATAATATCTCTAGCCCCCTGACAAAAATAACAACGATGATGACGTCAAATTCAAATATTACAAATAAAATACTTTTTCTAAGCTAAATATTTCGAAGAAGAGAAAAAATATTTATCATTTTTTTATATATAGAATAACAGAAAAAAAATCAAAAATTGTGTTAAGTCCGCATTATTCTTATAAATTAGTGTCGACAATAATTAACAACCTAAACAGTCAAATACAGATTTTCAAAAGACACGAAGACAAATTCGCTGAAACGTTTCCACATGAAATAAAAACAGTCAGGTGCTGTTTCCGGTGACCCAGATAGATTATTAGTAAAACATTTTGTATAGATGTAGTTCAGTGTCTGTGTATGTATGGGTATGTATGTGAGCGCGTTTACCGACATCAGAATCAATAGCAATTTTATAATTTTGCACTTATTATCGGGCCTGCAATTTCGATATCACACCTGAGCTATGAGCGATTGTTGTCAGATAATCAAAACGTGGAGAATGTAACGCAAAAAAATGATGGATAAAATGAAAAAAAATTGAGGATTTTGGAATGTAATTGGATTTGGGTTTGAGATAAAAAAAGTAAAGTAAAAAAAAACTAGTTAAAAACAAAAGTTGATAAAAAATACATTTAAAATTTATATTTGTATGCTTCTTTTAATATTAAAAAAAATAATATAGAATTATTCATTTTCCTTAAATACTTTTTTCTTCAAAAAGATAAATTTTAACACATAACTAATAATAAAATAATAATACATTTGATCTAGTTTCAACGACATCACTAATATTGGCAACACTGATTACTTTACACATCGCATTATAACATCGTTTAATAATCGTCAATTTTTCACTGTGTGTATAAAGTATAAACTTTAGAGGTGGTCGTAAATAAAAATATTTATTTAACTTTTTGTTACGTTTAAATATAATATATTCAAATAAAACTCAACTGCATTGTAAATTATAATTTTAATTTTCAATTTCGCTTATAACGCGTTTATCTTTTGCCTCGCTCAAAATGCAAATACATTTTTAACTCTTTCTTTTTCCCGTTTATATTATCATTGGAAAATAAAACTGTATGAATTTAAAATTCTATTTCATTTGTTTATTTGCTTCCAGCGATGCACATAAATATTTGTTTTTACATTATATCGAAAACAAAAGAATTAAAAATAATGACAAATAATTATTTCAGCAAAAAAAACTTTTATTTCCAAGCCTAGTATTTTCAGGATATTTAAAGCTAATTAAATGCTGTTTTTTCCCCGCAAAAATCAGCTTTTTTCATCAATTTAGAAAAAAGTTATGAATTTTTGAAGATAACCATAAAAATAGCCGATTTTTGACATTTCATAATTATGTCTTTTGAACGAATTATTTATTGAAATCTTTGCAGATAATTTAAAGCGATTGTAGGGACTATTTTTCCTGCAAATATTAGCATTTTTCATCAACCTAGAAAAAACTATAAATTTCTAAATATAAGATTTTTTCTCAAAAATTGACAATTTTGAACAATTTGTAATTATGACCACTAAAATGAAATCGTATTCAGATATTCTCCCTACAAAACTTTAAAGAATGAAGAAGTAAATATTTTAAAAAATGTACGTATTTTTGGGCCGTTTGACACAACGATGTAGTTCGGCTATTTTTAAGGATAATGGTTATCTTCAAAAATTAATAACTTTCTTCTAGGTTGATAAAAAAAGCTGATTTCTGTGAAGAAACAAAAACAGCATTTAATTAGCTTTAAATATCCTGAAAATATTAAATTTGGGAATTTTTTGATCCAAAAAAAATTTGTTGAAAAATAACGGAAAAGCTCATATATAATCGTGATATATCCTATTTAAGTTTCTATGTAAAGAAAACTCTTACGGTTTCCAATATCCTTATTAGTTTAAATCTTAAGTAGAACTTCCGGTATAAAGCTCTAAAGCTTAAACAACACCAAATAAAAACAAATACAATAAAAAAATTCAATCTTATCCTGCTGAAATCAAAAGCAAAACACTCTAAACATCAAATACAAAATATTCTAATTAGAATCTCCACTTAAATTACTTCTTAAGACATTCCACTTTACCAACTCACCCCCCACCCCCCCGCCATCAAACCCCCTTACGTCACCGTTTACGTCACAGCCACCAACATCATGCACCCCTTTGATGAAGATTTAACAAGCCGACGAACACATCGGGTACGATCGTTGCCCCTCGATTCTAGGCCCAAACGGTGGCGAATGGAACTACAAATATTGCTTGCCGGGCTGCGAACTACGGCGCGAGCTTTCCCGTTATGGATTTTTCAGCGCGTGAAAAAGCTCTACTGGTGCGACGTAAGTCGATGATTGCATCGGATGCGATAGGTTTCGTTACGTATATAGAGCGAGACGCGGCTGAAATTCCCGCTTGTTATCAGCGAAATTTGCTTGTGAACGCGCCATTTATTGAATTCGATTTTTTCCGTTATTTGGTTAATCAAAGTTTTGGGATAAATCGGTAAGTTTTTTAATAAGCTTTATGGATAAGGTTTTTTTTTTATTGTGCAATCTGTGAAGTAGTATATCAATAATAAAAATTTATTTATTTTTATTAATAACAATTTTTGATTAAAATACCTAAGTATTATAATGAAATGGAATACTAATGAGTACTTTTTTTGAATATTTTCTGTACGAAATTCTATCATCATTATTAAGAATCGACAAAAAATATTTAGGTCCTTTTATGCTATTTTTGTTAAAGATAAGTTTAATAATATAAATAATTAATATAGTAAAAAATTGATTGTATATGTGTATAATTTTTCCTGATAATGATGTACGTAGAGTACGTCGAAACGTCGACTTTTAATTAAAATTTATACAGAACTTAATCCAAAAGCATTTTTGTTTTAACGGTTTTTAACTTTTTTTTAACAATTAAATAGATATCGATGTTTATTTTGCAGTATAAAATTGTTATACAAAATTTTAAGAAATAGATTATTTAAATATATTTCAGAAAAGATTTTATTTTATATAAAATTTAGATATATGTTTTGGTGTCGTAATTCTAAAATTCTAAACTATATAACAAAATTGTTTATGCTAATAAAATACTTTAAAAATAATGTTAATAATAAAATAAAACGACTTTAGATTTAAGTTCTGTATTAATAATCAACGTTTCGACGAACTCATCGTCCATCTTCATCAGAAAAATGATTATTTTTCCTGATGAAGACGGACGATGTCAAAATTTTGATTATTAATAAATATTAATACAGAACTATAATCTAAAGCCGTTTTATTTTGATATAATGAGTTCTCAAAGATTTTTTTTAGTATGTTAATATTAATAATATTTCTATCTATTTATGTTAATAACAAATTTATAAACAAAAAAAAAACAAAAAATTGACCAATTTTCAATTTTTGCAAATTAGTCAAAAAGAGCTGAAACACTCAAAATCGGTTTGCTTTATTAAAGATCTGTGAAAAGCACGAACGATTTGTTCAAGCACATAATAATAATTATATAAAAAAAAAGTATTTCATAAAGAGACAAAGAAAATGAGTCACCTTATACAAATAAGTTCATGTCATTTCTTTCGAAACCAGAAGTTGAATACAAAATAAGATATTTACATAATAGATTAATCTCTGGTGATATTTTTTTTTTATTTCAACTTTTTTTATATTACTTTAAACATTTCAAATAAAATATATAATTCACTTGGAACAGCGATATATATTTTGTTTTACAAAAAAAAATTCGACAGTTAAATATTAAGAAATTTGGTCAAAAACAAATATTCAATAAAAATAATCAATTCTATGTTCAAATTATGTACATTGCAAAATTTTATAATATGTAGTTGTTTTTGAAATATTAGATCAGAATTCTATAACAAGAAACTTGTGTTTATAATATTTTTTAACGTATCAATAAATTATGTCATAATAGAATATTTGTTTTAATTTCTCCTATAATAGTTATATGATTCTAAAATAAAAAAGCTTCAGGATTAAGTTCCGTATACATTTTAATTAAAGATCGACGTTTCGACATACTCTACATATATCATTATCAGAAAAAAATATATAAATATAATAAGTTCTGAAAGATTTTTTACTATGTTACATGATTTTGTTTATTGTCAAATAAGTTTTATTTATCTAATAATGCAAACTTAAATATAATAAAACATATTTCAGAACTCATTATATTAAAATAAAACAGCTTTATGTTAAAGTTCTGTATTGATATTTATTTAAAATCGACGTTTCGACAAACTCAATGTCAGTTTTCATTAGAATAAATGATATAAATTATATTATTTATCCTGATAAAGATGGATGTTGAGATTCGTCGAAACGTCGATTTTAAATAAATATTAATACAGAACTTTAACCTATAGCAGTTTTATTCTAATGCAGACTTTTTTCAAGCTCATTGTATTATAAAATAAAAAAGCTTTAGGATTAAGTTCTGTAAGTATATATTTTATTTAAAAATTAACGTTTTGATTTATTCCACATATATCTTCATTAAATATACGTAGAGTATAGAAACGTCGATATTTATATAAAATATATACAGAACTTCATCCTAAAGCTTTTTTATTTTGTTATACAATGAGTTTTGAAAGATTTTTAACTATGTTATTTTATTGTATAATATTTTTTTAACGCAATAATAAATATTTTGAATGTATTTTCAAACTGATATTTTATATATTAAAAAAATATAAATTAAAGATCTTTTTCATGGCTACAAGATACACAAAAAATTCACACCTACCTTCATGCTATTTATAAAGAAATCAATATATTTCTTTATTTGAGAAGCTACAATATCTTTTTTTTTACTTATCAGTTGATTCTTTGCAGGACAAAATTTATATATCACATATAAAAATACTTATTTCTTACTTGTCAAGTAAAGTATTATTTTTTTCCAAACTTTTTAAATAATTATTTATTATAGTTTTTACTAAACATCTATTGACGAATCAAAATTTTTCTAAATTCTATTGTTTTCAACTAATTACAAAATTGCATTTAAAAATTTGACGAGTTATTATTTTACTGATGTACGTGAAGTATGTCAAAACGTCATTTTTTTATTAATATCTAAACAGAACTTAATCCTAAAGCCTTTTTATTTTATTATTATTATGTTAATATTTTGAAACATTAACGAACAATACTGTAAAAAATATTATCAAACATAACCTAAAAATTTTAATAATAGAAACAATTTATAACGATTAAAAGTTATGAAAACAAATACGCATTTTCTTTTTAAAATGCTTGATAAATATGCACGGAAAAAAGAGAAACTGGAAAAAAAAACATTAATTTTCTAATTAAGCGATGTTAATAACTTTTCTCTATATTTCATTTAATTGTTGGGCTTCAGAATTGTCAGTTTATTAAAGATGAAAAATGCATTATAAATTACGAATTTTTTTTACTGACATCTCAGTTTTTTTTAAATTATATTCTAAAATGTATTTTTTCTTATTTGTTTTATTTTAAATTAAAGGTAAATAGAATATTTGAAGTACAAAAACGAAATATTGTAACTTGGTTTAATATTTATTATAATTTTTAAATTATGTATGTCAAATAAAATTGATAAATTTCTAACGGTAAAAATAACATTTAGATAGAGTAATTACGATAAAAAATATAATATTTTTCATAAGTTATGCATGACAAAGATGTATTATTTGTTCATTGTTCCACTTTTATTATAATAACGTACATGTAAGAATAACTTATGTAATTAAAATATAACTTAAAAAACAATTAGAATATAAAAAAGTTTCAATATATAAATATAAGTACTATGTCAATATTTTTTCTTTTGAAAAAGAGTTTGAAATTTTCAATAAATTTAGAAAGATCTTTAGATAATTTTTCTAATATTATAGTTGATTTACCTAGACAGATAGATAATTTTTAGTATTCTAATCACATTAGATGAAACATCTTAATGCAAAAGTAGTATATGATTTAATCCACTTAGATATTTGTCTCTAGAGTATTGTATATTTCTATATTCTTGTTCGATGATTAATTCTGCAGTTTTACAATATTTGTCTAAATCTTATTTGTGATAACAACTTTATTTCAATTAGTTTGTATTTATATGAAAGAACTGATTATAATAATAGTATATTATGTTACGAGGAGTAAAAACAGGTGACGAAAATATGACGAATAATATTTCAAAATAATTAAAATATAAAAATTGATAAATTGTCAGATATATCAAATAAAATTTTGTGATTATATTCACAAATAGTTGAGTAATACAATTACAAAATTTTGATTGGTCAAAAAGTATTGAGTAATAATTCAAAAACTCACTAATGTTAGTAATGAATAATATTATTTTTTAAGAAACAAATATATTATTTAACAGGAGTAGAAGTGCTTTAATTTTCTCAACCGTGTGTGTTTTTAAATCGTGTTTATTTTCTTTAAATATTTATAGGAAAAAAAAAGTTAACATCAATCAGTGTGAAGTGGCACTGATTTAAATAAAATTTAGGTCCTTTAATTAATTTAACAATGTATTGTATTGCAGTTGTAGTGTGATTACATTGCCTATAACCGTTGTATCGTTTGTGTTTTACGCAGTATGTATTCGTCTGACGATGGCCTAACAGGTCGAAACTGCAGTAACGAAATTAAAGTTTTTGTAGTGATATAACAAAGTTATTTTTATTTATTTATCTTTAATTAATAATTTATAAATTTTATAATCTAGTTATCTATTTTTGTTACCTAGTAGCTTGTTTTTATGTTCTGTTTATTTACTGTAAATGTTATTTGTATAACTTTTTTCCGAATGGTGATGTACGAAGAGTACACCGATTTTCAATTAAAATTTATACAGTACTAAATCCTAAAGCCTTCTATTTTAAATCCGCTAAAATTTAGTCATTTAATTCGAATTAAATGAAACAGCTATTATTATTTTTGTATAAAAATAATCCTCGACAATTATTTAAATTTAAATATTTGTTAAAAATTTAAATAATATAATAACAATAACAATAAACAACCATTAATTAACAATGTTAGTTTCCTGGAGCTGTTAACAAACTGAATATATTAAGTTACGTTATAAGGTAATTAACAAGTAAACATAACGTTACTTAACGTGCAATGTGCATGTTGAGAAAATAAAATTACATTACTAATAACTTCTATAATTACATATGGGTATAGTAAAAAATACTGTCCGTGAAACTTTAGTTTCCAACCTAACCTAATGCAATACAATTTTTATTTGTAAGGTTTCACTTACTACAATTGTATATAAGCGGATTCTATTTGAACTTGTACGATAAATTTAACGATTTAAAAAAAAAAATTTATAAAATAAATCAATTGTTCTATTTCAGTGAGAAATTGCAAATAGTAATAAAAACTAAAATAAAAACTGTTTTAGGATTAAATTCTGTTTAAATGACGTTTTGACGAAACTGAACGCTCGTCTTTATCAGGTCAAAATTTATCAATGACACTAAAAGTAAATAACAGAGCAGAATAATTAAAATAAACTGGCTTTAGGTTTAAGTTTTGTATTAATATATATTGATAATCAACGTTTCGACGAAACTCAACGATCATCTTCATTAAGAAAACTGATACAAATGGCATTTAGAGTAAATATCAGAACATAGAAACAAGTTAGTAGATAACAAATAAGTAACTAGTTCATAAAGAAAAATTATGGTCTAGTTATATATTTGTTACCTATAGTCGCAACAAGTTAAAAAGATAGGTACGTCATAATCACGTGATAAAACTTAACAACATGAAACTCACTAATGAACAAAATTAATTTTATTCTATTTTACAAATAATGAACTAAATCTTCTTGAAACTATTTACATATGTTATTTTAATCAAATTAAAATGTAATATTTATACAAATATATCGTATATTATTGGATCTTTTATCGAAATCAACTTATTTATATTAGTTCATTTGACGTTATATTTTGAATGTGTATTTTTGTAATATTTTATTGCACAAAGATGATCTAGGCGATGTCAACAGTTAGTTGGCAATTTAATTTCATATTTTGAACAAGAAAAGGAAAATAATGGGCTATTATTAATGCCCCTGTCCCCTGTACGCGAGAAGCTCATATAAACATAGTAGTGAGTGACGTTTTTTGCCTAGTGACAAAAATTGATGACCTCCCTATCTTTTTATCTTGTCGCCACTATAGTAACTTTTTTCTATGTTTTGTTTATTTACTGTAAATGTCATTTGTATCCGTTTTCCTGATGAAGACAGACGTTGAGTTCATCGAAACGTCGATTATCAATAAATATTAATACTTTATAATCTATTAATTAAAATTAAACGAAGGTTATAGTAAAAATATGTAAATATTTATTTCTTATATCAATAAATCAGATTAGTATAAAAACAATTCATTTTTATTTCACACGAAATATTCCCATTAGACTGAAACAATTCAGGTGTATATTGCAGGAAACTGTTGGCAATAAAAACAATACATTGAGGTTGCACTGTAATACAATGAGACACATTTCTTATAAAAGTTATAATAACTTTAAAACTGTATAATATAATAAAATTTCTTACCATATAAGCATAATTTCTTTAAATGTAAAAAAAAAGCTCTGAAGAACTTTTCTAATGACTCCCCTCGGAGTTTTTCTCGCAAAAGCTCCAGCAAGCACACACTTAATATCGCACGGTATGAATTACAGCTTGTAACAAGAATGAAACGTAATTTATTGTTTGCAAAAGCTCGTAATTCTTTATCAAAAAAAATATATAACTTTTTAAAATTTTGCCTGCTTCAATATGGAAGTTCCTCCTACACGTTGTAGAATTTTAAAACTTGATGTGGTTGTAGTGTTATGCGCTCCTTCGTAAAATTTTACCGCGAATATTCCGTTGTTATAATTTTTTTAAAGTGAAGTACTGTGTTTCGCCATAAATATAAATCTTTTTGATTTATATACTGTGCCTAGAAAGAAATTTAAATGTGATCGTATAATTTTTTGCATCAGTTGTATGAAACGTGGTTAACTTAATCAGTGAATTAACTAGTCAAGTAGATTGTCAACTGTTTTCAAAGTAGTGCATGTAACCGATAAAATATTGGTTAACGGTTAACCAGTATCGATAACTATATTTTAATATTGGTTATTGTTTTTTAACCGTTTTTTTTTATTTCAAACCAAGTTTTTAAAAATAAAACTATGTAAATAATGTATAGGTATATTTTTTTTGTCAAAGTGCAAGTTCATTTTTGTAGTTTTAAAAAATATTTATTATGTGACCAAATTGTAAAATTATTAACAATTATCATTATTGTTTGTTTATATTTTTGATTATATTTGACTCTTATAATTAATAATTTAAAACGATGCAGTTTAATTTTCCTAATAAGTCACACTTTTTATTTAAAATTTTCGACCAATCTTACTTATATTGTTCTAGTAAGTTGTTTCCATGTTTTGTTTATTTACTATAAATAACATTTTTATTTTCTTTTTTTTTCAAGTCCGTCGAAAATCAGACTTTGAAAATCAAGCTATTTTAAACTTGTTTTAATAATTTTCAAATTAAGTTAAGAGTATATTAATGGAGTTTATTATTGTTTACAAGACAGAAATTTATAATCAAATAGCGATGCTAAACTTTGTAATAATCAAATTATAATTGGAAATCTCCTTTATTTATCATTATAATGAAATTTTCGTTATTATGAAAAGCTTTTAAACATCAAAAATAAAACGAATCAATGTAAAATTTCTATCGAAATTGTGGTTTGTAAAGTTTTATCAATGTTAACATAGTAAAAAATCTTTCAAAACTCATTATTATAAAATAAAACTGCTATAGGTTTACGTTCTGTATTAATATTTATTAATAATCGACGTTTCGACGAACTCAACGTTCGTCTTCATCAGGAAAACTCATATACAAATAATATTTACAGTAAATAAACAAAACATAGAAACAAGTTACTTAGGTAACAAATAAGTAACTAGATGATAAAATTTATAGATTTTTAATTAATGGAAGGCAAATTTTATTAAACTCATTGCCTTCACAGTGCTTGATGTTATTTAATTCTTTGAATTTTACAATCATGAAGATACTGCAATAATTGCAAGACCCATCAAGATAACATCAATCGCTGTGAAGTGGCACTGATTTAAATAAAATTTTGCTTCCTTTATGTTCCTCTATGTTCTGTTATTTACTGAAAATGTCATTTGTATCATCTATCCTGATAAAGACGGACGTTGTTGTTTTAATAATTTTATCCACGTTTTATTTTGCTCGTATATAATAGTAAGTTTATAAATGTTTCTTTTGTTGCAATTCTGTTCACATAATAGAATTTTCAGATCATTACAACTATTTTTGTAACTGTGACGTGGTCATAAAATATAAATAGTAAATATGATTATAATTATAACATACAGTAACGATAAACACCATTATTATTGACATACTATTGTCAACTGGTATTGAACATAATAGAACCATATAATTTATTTACATATTTATCTATACAACAATTGAGTACCGCAGTAGAATAGTGACGAATACGCAATGTTAATTGAAATTTAGATATTTTGGTGTTGTTTTTCACTAAAGCCTGATGCATTATGGATTTAATTTACAAAGTTTAAAATTAATTAATTGAAAAATAGTCGACTGGTAAAATCTTATAAATAATAATTAATGATATTTAAATAATAAGGATAATTTTAAATGCATTTAATGTAACAATGATAATTTTAATTTTTTAATTTTCTCATCTAAATTATGTATATATTGCGTTGCATAATATTAAACACTAATTATGTTCCACACATGTAACTTCAGCTAATTATATTCTGCTGTAAGTGTGTTTTTGTTCAGTTATCATATATGTATATAATATATAGGTATGAATGCATTTTTATGTATACATATTTGTATCTATTTTAGAGTCCTGAAAAAAGCAATAGTGATTGCCGAAATGTTGGCATAGAAGATAATAAAAATATTTAATTGACTGAATTCCGTCTATTAATTATTATTTTTTTAAATTAATGATTTAAAATACATTTAATTTATAAAAAATAAAACAGTTTTAGGTGCTAGTTCTGTATTAATATTTATTAATAATCAACGTGTCGACGAACTCATCGTCATTTATAACTTTTTTCCTGATGAAGACGTACGTTGAGTTCGTCGAAACATTGATTATTAATAAATATTAATATAAAACTACAACCTAAAGCAGTTTTGTTTTAATATAATTAATTCTGAAAGATTTTTTTTACTATATTATTATTATCAGCTCAAAACTTAAAAAGTAAGATATTCGTCACTCTTCCAATGAGGTCCTCAATTGTACTATATGCATTTTCAATAACAGTTTGTATATATATATATATATATATATATATATATATATATATATATTGTGTTTTCGCTGAAGGTCACGTGGTAGGAAAAAGAATAACTATCGATTATCAATTACAAAGTGACATTCAAAATATTATCGGGCAAAATCTCCGAGATTTATAACTTTGTAATGTCGTAAATATGATTTATGTTCTGTTACGAAAGTGTATTGGAAGTGTATTAAACAGGAAACTTTTAACTAACTGGTATCTTCTACTATATTAATTATTTATTGTAATTAATTCACCGGGAACGCTTAATTGCGTTTAATTTTGGAAAACGATTGGTTACATTTTGGGTGCTTAAATCATACAGGCTTAGTAGTACACGTTATATACCAAAAATACTGTAATTTTACCTACAAACCATGAGGCACTATGATAAACAGTATTTCTAGGTATAATTACTCAACTGCTGTAATTTTAACCCTTCCTCCCCACACTGGGGTATATTTCTTCCTCAGCGCGTATTGAAAGCGAGGTAAAGGCAAATTTTTGAAAAAAAAAATTTCCAACAATTGAACTTTTGAACAATAAAATGTTAACAAATGTCGATGGAACCTACATGACCTTAAAGTATACACCTCAACGAAAATTTTGATATGCAATTGTTCAACTTTACGACAATTATTATTAGACATCTACCCCAGTGTGGGGAGCTTGATCGCCTTATACTAGTGAGGGGAGGAAGGGTTAACATAATTGTTCAAAAATACGTAATATCAGAACTATTACAAACATTATGTAATATGATATATTACCAACGGGATGGAAAAGTACACATACCTATATGTAATATTATATATTATATGTAAAGTCTCTTTTAGTAAATTTACAGAATTTCAATAAATTTGCTGTCAGGAATCTTCCATAAATAGCTTAAATTTGTTTAGTTCTGTAATATTATTACACTTAAAATATTTTATTAATACAGTGATACCTCGAGATACGAGTTTAATTCGTTCCGTAACCTTCCTCGTATGTCAATTTGCTCGTATCTCAAAGCAATTTTCCCCATTGAAATTAATTGAAATGCCATTAATCCGTTCCTGCCTCAAAAATGCTACCCCTAATTGTTTTTGTTATGTGTTTTTGAATAAAAAAAATGTATTTATAAATGACAAATATTGTATAAAAACATAATAAAAGAGAATGTAAAGCAAAAAAAAACTAGTTTTATAAAGTGTACATACATATTTGTATTTTGGTCACTTAAATGCAACTTACACACAACTTAAATGCTACTGTATGCTTAATTTTATTCACTGCTTTTCTCTTCACTGGTCTTTGCCTTTTTCGCCGGATTCAAAAAAAACTGTCCAAGGACGTTTGTTTCTTCCTCCCTCTTAGAATGCTGCGAAAATGAGTTAGACAAGTGTCATTAAATAGCTCGTATCTCAAATGTCGCTCGTATTTCAAAACAAAACTTCGCTCGCTCGACAGCTCGTATCTCAAATAACTCGTATTTTAGGGCACTCGTATCTCGAGGTACCACTGTATTATTACCCAAACTATGTATTAAGTCTCATTATTTTGATAAATTATTACAGATATTAATATGCAAGCTGTAATTCTATATACTTAATTTAAGAAATTGTACCAACAATATGTAATTCTACATTAAGTATGTGATGCAATTTTCTGAAAGAAAGCAATTTTACATACTTTATGTGTATATTATAAATTATGTAAAAATTACAAAATTTTAAAGTAGAAATACAGAATATTTATAGTAAAATAATATTACAGATTTTTTATAGTAAAATTTTACTACTATTTTTCTGTAATTTCGCTTTTTTTTTACAGTGTACATTTAGGTTTCCACCAATACTTTTCATAAAAAATATCAGTGTTTCTTCTTGCCATTCAATTACATTAATTAATTACCACTGTCAAGTATATTTTTTTTCTAAAACTACCAAACAAATTAATCACGTCTAACATCTCCAAAATAATAAATCCAAATTCAATTAAACGAGGCCATTAAAAAAAATCAAAACGATTCACAAAGTATGGTAAAGCAAAGCAAAAAAAAACACAAACTAAAGCAGGAGTAGATAGAGAAAAAAAGTGGCACGTATTTATTCGAGCAATTGACCTCCTCCCTCCATACCTTTTCCGAAAGCTCAATTTCAAATTACCGAATTACATTTTCGATTTTCTCGCCTCTATGTTCCCAACCAGCGCGGGCATCATTTATCACGAGACGGGCGGCCATTTTGGCACCTCGAGCTTTCGGTTCGGTAAAAATAAGCCGTGGCCACGGCTACACGTACGGCATTTAAAATTAAATAGAGAAGTGGAAAGCACAAGGAAAAAACGAGCAACGCGTTTTGGAAAAGCTCTCTCTTTATCATCGAAAAGATCCGGTCTGTCGACGAAGTTCAACAACTATAGATAATCCATTTGAAACCAGATGGTGCATTTTTTTTTTTTTTTGATATATATTTATACCGAATAATCATACGTAATTCTACATAAAAAAAAATCTAGGAAAATATATAATTGGGAAGTTTAGCGTGATTGAAGTTGCGTGTAAAATTATTTTTTCTCAAATATATATATAAAATAATAACAGAAACTGTCATTAAAATTTTTAATAATTGTTTCATTTATTTGTTATTAGCAATTTTTGTAAGAACATTACTGACGTCACAAACCTATTGTGCGCAAGCGCAGAAGAGTTGGTGAAATATAATTTTGAAAACGTATGTCTTAGTAAATGTTGATTTTTGTTGATTCGGTTACGCCCAGCCAATAGCTTGTATCTGTAACCATGGCAATACATGTGCGTCTGATTCAGCTGTCGACATATGTTTTGCGATGACATTACTGACGTCATCACGACATGTTTTTACATTTTTAGGAAATCTGGGCATCTTCGAGAAAAATGATAAATTAAACATCACTTTTTAAGCCAGGTCCAACCAAATAAAGAAATAAAAAAATACGCTAAACTTCCCCCATTGCACGACATGATAGCAAGCGACAAGTATAGCACGATGAAAATGGTAAAATTCACGACAAAATTTGGTATTTCAAACAACTAATATAGTACGATATTTCAAATGATGAAAATAGAAAATTTCACAATGAAATTAGTATAGTGAACGACAAATGTAGTATGAAATATTAATAAACTCTTATTTTATTTTAATAAAATTCCTTTAGGTTCAAGTTCTGTATTAAAATTTAATTATAATAGACGTTTCGACAAAACTCAACGCTCGTCTTTATCAGGAAAAATCTGATACAAATGACATTACAGTACATAACAGAACATAAAAACAAGTAGTAAAGTATCTTTCTTGTTACTATGTTCTGTTATTTATTTTATATAATGAGTTCTGAAAGAATTTTTAATATATTATTTTTTTTATTTAACATAGTAAAAAATAAAACGGTTGTAGTTCTGTATTAATATTTATTAATAATCGACATTTCAACGTACTTAACGTACATCTTAAAAATGCTACAAATGACATTTACAGAAAAAAATCCTTTAGAACTCATTGTATTAAAATAAAACGGCGTTTGAATTTAGTTCTGTATTAAATTTTATTAATAATCTATGTTCCGACGTATTCTATGTACATTATCAACAGGAAAAGTGATACAAATGACATATACATCAAATAAACAGAACACAGAAACAAGTTACTAGATAACAAAATAATAATACAGTACTAAATCCTAAAGCCGTTTTATTTTATTTTTTCATTTATTACATTATAGTATAACATAGTAAATAATCTTTCATAACTCATTATAGTAAAATAAAAAAGCTTTAAAATTAAGTTTTTGATAATTTTTAATTAAAAATCAACAATACGATATACTCTACGTATATCATCGTCAGGAAAAATATACAAATGATATAAATAATAAACAAAACTTAATCCTAAAGATTTCTTATTATTATTATAGTATAACATTGTATACAAAAAAAAAACTTTCATCCTAGACGATACTTAACTACAATCAAAAACAAAATCCAATATCTAATATCCTGTGCTTTCTCACAAAAAAAAGTCGTCACCATTATATACCAACACAGGTATATATTTCCTTCCGAGCTTCTACACAGCATATAGCCCGAGCTTTCCTATATATATATATATATATATATATATATATATATATATATATATATATATATATATATATATATATATATATATATATATATATATTTTTTCCTCTCAGCGTGAAACGTTACAGTAATGGATGTAACCACGCATTTCAGCTGGGAAACCGGGACAAATCAAGATTGATATGGAATGAAAATATATTTCGTTCTCTTTCCTACACGTTAACCGAGTTTGAAATTTTAGGTTACACTTTTATACGAAACCCCACACAGCGTCAAGGCTCTGTTTCATCATGATAGTTTCACGGAATAGATCTTCTTGTCCAGTTTGGGATAGAAGGATAACAAAAAAAAAGAAAACTTATTAGATTGTGTATTAGTGGTAGAAGTTGTAGACATCGAAACTAGAACATTTAAGCCTAGATTATATTAGTAGAATAAAACGGCTTTAGGCTGTAGTTCTGTATTAATATTTACTAATAATCGACGTTTCGGCATACTAAACATACATCTTCATCAGGAAAAATGATACAAATGACATTTATCATAAATACAAGTTATTAGTTAACAAAATAAGTGGCTAGATCAAAATTTTTATAAATTATTAATTAAAGAAAGCTAATTTTATTTAAATCAGTGCCATTTAAAACTGATTGATATAATTTTTTTCTTTATAAATTTCTATTGCTTCTCTTATCAATCTACTGTTAATATTGATGGGTCTTGCAATTCAAAATTTGAAGATCCCGTTATTACTATTGATTATTAACGATTATTATCAATTACAAATTTTGTTAACTTTTTTATTAAAAAAAATATAACAAAATCTAACATAACTTAATCTGATCTTTAGTTTGTTAGCTAATTGGCCTGTCAATATTTCAGCTGTCGGGAAGTTAATCGTTGGAAAATTGACTATTTGAATTTTATCCGACATCTATTTGTAGAAAAATAATAATCTTATGCATTAATAAAAAGCTGAAATTATTTGATTATTTGATTTTATTGTAAATCATTTTGTAATTTACATTACTGGATCACTTATTAGTTTTGCAGATTAAAAAATTATCGAAATGAAATATCTAGTCGCTACATAGTTAAAAGTCAAATAATGTATAATTTATTATTGCAATAATAATTATAAATAATAAAAATAATTTATCGTTTGAGCATACATTATTAACAGTATTTATTTTATCGCAATTTATAAACATTACACAAATTGTAACTATTATTTTCGTTTTTAAATTGTCAATATTACAAATAAAATGTAATTTATTTAATGTATCACGCTAGCAAATGTATTACAATGTACAATTATCTAAATTAAATCATATATATCGAACATTTGCTTGTATATAACAAAAACTAAATTAAATTTATTTTTGTAAAACGAAAAAAAAAACATTCATGTACAAGCATTTGTTTCTACAATATTCAATAAAACAGTGGACGTTTTTTCGATATTGGAAATATTAAAATTATCAGTATTCTGCACAAAGGCAAAAATTCCAAATAGACAATTCCTTCCATAGCAGACTAAAAAAAAAAAGACTAGAAAAACAACAGCGAATCGTTAAATTTCAAACGAGGAAATGAAAAGAAAACAATTGAACAAAAAAACTGCACGTTAAAGCACAGAATTTAATCAAGCAGGCCTTCGGTTTTGTGCCTGTTCAACTGTTTTTGATCATAGACAGTTTTAGAGAGAAGTCTGATAACCGAACTGGGCCGAACTTGTACGAAGGGGAGGGAGCTTTTCGCCCGGAACCGAGCAGAAATTAAATTTATAATAAGCATCTTTAATATAGGCAACCGTATCAAGTTAGGTTAGAATAATGCAAATGGCTGGCCAGTGTAACTCGTGTCTACTTAATTGAATTTTATCATTTTGGGAGTTGGTCCAATGTACATTTTCAGTTGTTCAAGCAACATATACGTAAAAAGGTTTTTCAAGGATTTTGAATAATATACTGAAATTAATTTATATTCGTATGGTAATGATATATTTTAATGTACACATGTTTAGAATTTGGGTTTTATAAAATGAAAATATGACAGAATGCAGCAATTTTATTTATAATTAAAAATATGTAATATTATTGACACACAAGATTTTTGCATTAAAACTGGAAATAAATACAGTTAAATGAGTGATCTTGAATGTATATGTCTGTGTGGACGTCCGATGAATAGATGGGGAGTATGATTGAGAGTATTTTACGTGAGCAAATGTGTCGAAGTAATAAGAATAAAAGAGCATGTATGAAAGGTATCATGAATGTTGATGAAGCTTGTCTCGATATAAATATTTGGTAGAAACTAATTTCTGCATAGTGGATCCTTTGTATGGCACATTTATATATTGAAAGTTAACGTAAATTATTGATTTGTTAAATTTATTAACTTGAATTACAAAAAATATGAATTTAGAAAATTCTCACAACCACAAAATTAATTGAAAGTAAAACTAAATAATCCTTCTTTCATGTTAATGCTTATATTATTAATTTTCTACTAATGATGAAAGCTTAACTTCCGGAATAAGTATATAGCTTTATTTTTATTTAATTTTGTGGTTTTGATGATATATAATTTTATAATTATTTATAATGAATTCTAAAAGATTTTTTATTTTTTTAAAGTTTAGATAAATTATCTACAACTTTAAATAAATTAATGAATAAATATATAATAATATAAAACAAACTAGATACTCTTGAAATAAAAAATTTTCCTCTACATTTTTTTTGATAAAAAACTAAAACATTGAAAAAAAATCATATAAAATTTTTATCAGTATTAGGAACAAAGTATATCCTATACAATTTTTTTTAAATTTAAGGTCATTTTCTTTTTAGCTTTAGCATTAGAATTATTTTTACTCCAGATTTATATAGAAACCCGCCTATAGAAAGCAAAGCAAATTATGTCTTATCACAACTTAATATGGCATAAAATTACAAAATTTCAACAAAATTTTACATGCCAATCTTAAATAAAAACTTAATTAAATGTTGTCGTTATTTACTCTAAACATGTAACACATATTAATAACATGTTTACGAACAAGAACTAGTGCATAATGCGTGAATAATAAAACTAGTTAAATAATAATGTATTAACGACGCTGTGACTGTACCCTGTATAATTTAGAAAAATATATTATATGTTATCCATGTAACACGTACTTTTTTCTGATGTATTTTGTTCGTGATGCTAGTAATTTTCTCGAGAAATGAACATTAGTTTCGAATTTTTCTATAGTTTTCATCGCGATACTATATTTATACAGACTAGATAATTATAATACTATTATATTAATATTTCATCCAATTATGTTAATCGCCTATTTTGAAAACTAAAAACAAAATATTCTTATCGTTAGATTACTTGCACTAAAATTGGAAAATAGGCGACGGGTAATATTTAATAAATAATTAGTAATAGACGGAATTTAGTCAGTTATATATTTGTTTTTGATCTTCTATTCCAATATTTCGGCAATCACTATTCATACTAGATTTCTAGTTCAATTTTCGTTCAAGTTTTGTTCAATTTTCATACTTTTTTCACAATCGGTCGTGTATTGTCGAGTTTCTTCGATTTTTTCCGATGTATTACCAGTACGCCAACTTAAAAATATAAAGTACTTAATTTGACAGATACTGAAAAACACATTTAAACAAAAATTGATACATATAAGGTTGGCACAATTGCGTGCGCATGCGTATAATGTGTATCTAGTATGAAACTTGAATAAGAAAATAGAGCATGTTGTATATTTCTATACTAGGAAACTTGAAAGAAACTTGGATGCAAAAATCTGATTTACATTGTACTAGAACTGACTATCTGTACTTGAACGAAACTTGAACTAGAAACCTAGTATGAATTTAGACGAAAAAAGTGTAATGTAATTCAAGCTTAATAATAAATTTAAACTTTTTTTAATTATAATGAGTTCTGAAAAATTGTTCAATATTTTAGAATATTATTCTTGTGACAACGAATGATTTGAAAATATTGGTGTACAAGACTGTAAATGGTAAAGTAGAATAAACCAAACGAAATATAGGATATATTTCAGCGCTGAATATGACATAAGAAACGCAAATATATTGACTTCTAATGCACACGAGGAATTTTAGCCTGAATACAACCAATCGTTTATTGGGAATGCTATTATTTGCTAGCTATGCGGGATCATTTGCATTTACCTAATTTATTGCCTTGGATTCGAATACTGAATCGATGTTTATGTATTAGATTATCTGGCGGTTTCAATTGCACTAAATTTATTGGATTTTAATTACAATTAATAGTAAAATAATAATAATATATAAAAGAAACAGTTTTTTTTTTAATGAATTACAAAAAATATGGTTGAGTTTATAATTTAAATTAAATTTATAATAGAATTTTATTTGTTTATTTCATAAAATTTATTTATTATTAAAACTTTAAAAAATAAAATATTTTTATTATCTAAATACAAATTACGTATATTTTATGTAAGTAATTACTTACTTTTTTAATAAAAAACATGTATAATGTGGGACATTAATTATTTTACTTAAAATTACAAAATTATAGTATTTGAGTAGAAAATTTATGTAAACCATCGGTTTTGCTGAAATAATATGTAACTTTTTTTACTATGGTTTTTATGTAATAAGTATGGCAACTTTTTTTTACAGTGTAGTTACTTTATAATTCACTTTGATATTTATAAAGTTGGGTCTTAAAAAATAGAAACAATAATGTAGATTTTTCTCAATATATTCAAATTTAATTTAGTAGTTTTGAAGACAAACAAAATTCCAAAAACAGATCACATTGAAAAGTTTGACTTTTACGGAAATCTGAGATTTAAGATAAAGAAAACTTGTAAAACTAATAATTTTTTTTTTATTTAAAAGTGCTCAAAATTTATTTTTCTAAGTCTACTAAGATACCTTGTCAGTTTTTAATATATAATTCGTAAAACTTAGTCTTGTATTGGTAGAAATACTATTGCGTATCGGATTATCACAAACACAGATATTTTATTTATTTAAAAATTTATTTAGACGACTTATATCTTTGATACATAATAAAATTTAATGGTGAATAAGCTACTAGTCACATTGAAATTTTAGCAGTAGCACTATAACTACTACTCTTTACTACTACTAAAATCCTGGTGGTAAATGTAGCTTAATAATAATTAAATTTTATTGTTTGTTAACAACAAATTAACTAACAAATATGAAATAATCATTTACATCTTCAACAGTTCCCGTAATTCCTAGGTGGAACATAGGGCTATATGCTCGAGAAGCTGGACATATAGTTTCTTAACAATTTTTACTCGCATTGTCAATGATTCGGGTCATCAGCCCACAGCCAAGCAAAAAACTTGGAGCTTACAATGGGTTCCGAACCACTCATATCCAACCGATATCAGTTCAGTAATACAAGGTTTTTTTTTTAATACTAGAAATAATATTTAATTTAATTCCTGGATGCTACCATTGGCCTACGATTGCTTGAAACCATTTATATAATACATAACAATTGTAAAGGTAAAAATTCTATAGATATTTCTAATACAATAGGAAAATTTTTGCGTTAACTGTTACGGTAATAAAAATGTAAAAATATTCCAACTGGTAACGACATATATTATTATTACAAATTAACCTTTCTGAAACTATGACAAGTTCCTGAATAATCTACATAACATTGGCTGGGAGTCTAGCTGGAACATAGTTTCCAATCGGAATGATTTAGTATAACCGAATGAAAAATGACAGCTTCACATTCGGACGAAAATCAATTCATCATTTTCATGAACACAATGTGTTTTATTTTTAGTCGGGGTTAACAATTAATTATTGATTCGTTTCTATAAAAATGTAGCAAGCAACTTGAATGTACGAATTGAAATATAAACTGTCTAAGAATATTCAATATTTTACATTATTACTAAACGAAAAATTGAAGAATCTTGTTTTTGATCCTATTTTTTTCACTTATATATACAGTGCGATATTTTTATCTACATATAAATTTCCTATGTTCAATTTTAAAAATAACACATCAATCGCATGGAGACATCCCTGATAGTTATGTAACCAATCTTACATAATATGACAGTTATTTAAAAAAATTGAACTACTTTCAACAAAATATTTAGAAAGCATTAAACTATTTGCATTATTTCAAGAAATTTGTTTAAAAATGTATACAAAAGAAGGAAGATTAGAAATTTTGCATTGGTATTTCGACAAGATTAGTTTGAGAAATGTGAGAGATTCATTTAGAGCTAAATATCCTGACATTTCGAACATCTTTTATAAATTAATAAATTTATTAATTAAAAATTATATTTTTCTCTACAAAATATAGAATGTCTTATTTTTATTTTTATAGTATTATTTATTAAATATTATTTATAAATTTAAGTGTTCAGTAATTTACAATAAATGACCATATTCTGTTAAATATTTCATTTCTTATTCAAATAAACATCATATTACGTAAGATTGGTTGCATAACTGTCAGGAATGTATCCATGCAATTGATGTGTTATTTTTAAAATTGAACATAGGAAATTTGTATGAAGTTCAGTTCATATGTTCAGACATAAAAATATCGCACTGTATATGAAACCGGTGATATAAACCGGTTAACCAATTGTAAATATTTTGCAAATGTTAAACCGTAACCTTAACCGATATTTTAAAATCATTAAAAAAACCATTGTTTCTGAATTTTGAAACACGTCAATATTTAAATATTTTGAGTAACAGATTTGACAAATCTTATATATAGGATCTTATAAATAGATACAGAGAAGACCGTAAACACCCCGTATAATTAATATATATATATATACATATATATGAATCTCAGCATATACATACTTACCTAATATAAAATTTTCTTACATAGATATAATAATTATAACTGTATTCAAATTATTAACTATAGTTAGAATACATATTTTGAAGAGTTCCAGAGTTTGCGTTTCGGTTTACGTTTCATTAAAATCACGTCACGTTTTTATCGTAGCTAGTTGGCGGTTTAGGGGGAAACAGATGTTTGTAATGGGGTTGAAAATATGAATATTTTCGGGGTTGGATTGTGCCAAATATTGTGTCAAATTGAGTTATAATACGGTTGTTATGAATGTAATTGATTTATCAAACAAAAAATCGGTTCTTTTCAAATTTGGTTTTCTAAAGCGTTGGGTAAAAAATATATTTTTTTTTCTAAAATTCTTTGAAATGCCGTCGTATATATTTGAGGAATAATAAGAAAATATAATTTTAGAAAATTAATGGAGTTTAATTGAAATAATGTTCTATATAATCTCTTATTAATCATTGCTGTCAAGTTTGATAAATTATTTTTGTTTGTCTTAAATCATAGTTTAATTCGTTTGATTTATAGAGTACGAACAAATTATTTTCTTAATTACCTATTTGCTTCCATTGTTTACTGAGCCATATTTCATACTGTAAATAATCATTTAGTATAAAAATTATTTGACATACGCAAACAAATTTATTTTATTCATTACTAAGTCTGCGTTTTAATACAATTGTTTAAGAATCACTCTATTAATTTTAGTATATTTTTATTGTAGTCTGCACAGAAATGATTCATTTTCCTTATAAAAGGGTATTTTAATAAAAATAATATGATGTTACAACAAAGCAAACTCACATCGCTTACGATAGTTCAACACAATCTTATAAGGATGTAAGGACAACTCTTTTTACAAAATACGGTAGGACTTTTGAAATGCCTAATTCTTGAGAACGACAAGAAACTGTTAAATTTGGATCTTCTGTAATACTAACTCTTATATAAAAATAAAAATCAGAAATGCACTGACTTTTTAAGAACAAGGGCCACATATATTTCCTATAACTTATAGTTTCAATAGTTAAAAATCTTTAATACAAGAAATACTTTTGAAATTTCACAGCTACCAGCTTTCCTGTCACATTTTTCCAAAAACTTCAGCCACAGAGCTTCAGCGGCAAAAGTTAAAATCCGAAGAAGTGCAGTAAAATAGGTTACCAATAGACTTTGCACTGGTGGTAACATTTTAAGTGGTTGGTGAAATTGCCAGACCGACCATAATTTAACTTTGACTTTTGACTTGGTTTGACTTGACTTTACATCTCGCCCCCCACCCTTCTCCTTTCGTCAAGATGATTAAAGAGTTTTTGCCTTTTGTGCAGTTTTTTTTCAAATTAGATACGCTCTGACGTTAAGTGTAAGCTTTTCACAGTTCGATAAAAATAGGTTTTATTCTGATATTTTTTTGGAGAAAATTTCATTTTTATTTTACTGATAAGTTATCGATAAGTGATAAATGGTCAGTTGTACTTTTTGCATGAATTTCAAAATGGACTATCTACAATTACTTTTTTAAATTTTTATTTAACATTTATGTTCTATATACTCACAATTGCGTGTTCAAATTTACATCATATTAGTGCTAAAATATTGTTCAATATAATATAGTAAAAAATCTTTCAGTAATCATTATATTAAAATAAAACAGCTTTAGGTTATAGTTCTGTTTCAATATTTATTAATAATCAATGTTTCAACAAACTCAACATATTTCTTCATCAGGAAAAAAATACAAAGCAATAGATATTTAAAAAGAAAAATATAATATCAATCTCTGTGAAGGCACTAATTTAAATAAAATTTGGCTTCCATTAATTAAAAATTTATAAATTTTATGAGCTAGTAACTTGTTTCTATATTCTGTTATTTACTGTAAATGCCATTTATATCTTTTTTCCTGATGAAGACGTACCTCGAGTTCGTCGAAATATCGATTATTAATAAATATTAATACAGAACTATATTGTTTTTTCTTTGAATCAATATAAATGAATAGTAAATAAAAAAAAAAACTTATCTCTAAGAAATAAATATCATAATAATGCATTGAATTTTCTTTAATGAAGAGATTGTAAATAGATTAGTGTATGATGAGTGTGAAATTGAAAAAATGTTGTAGCAAAAGTTGGTGTTGGTCAGTTAAGATGGTTCGGACATGTTGAGCGAATGCGTCTAATGAACGTTTGGTTAAAAAGATTTATTTGAATGATTTTGAGGGTATACGTTTGCGTGGACGTCCAATGAGTAGTTGGAGTGGTATGATTGAGAGTGTTTTGCGTGAGCGAAAGTTTCCAAGTAGTAGGAATAAAAGAGCATGTATGAGAGAAATTATGAATGTGGATGAAGCGAAAGTTGCTTGTTTGGATAGGAATGTTTAGAGGCGACTGATTTTGGGATGATAAAAAGAGTTTGTGCCACACCCTTTTGGGTACATGGCGTGATTGTGTATGTATGTATGTATGTAAATGTATCCTGTAGTCAAAAAGATATTAATCGTAGTTGAAAAAACAAACTGTAGAGAGATAAAATAACACACACTTGAATCTAAGTTATTTTAGGAAAAGACGACAGGAAAAGATAAACAAATAAATGTTTGCTTGATTGAATAAAAATAATTAAAAAAGTGCAAGTAACTCAACAACTAAAACATGAAGTTTCTACGAAAATAAGTAAATAAGTAATTATAATTGAAAAAAAAAAGAGTGGTGGGAAAAGTTTGTAAACTTTGCTTGTAAAAATCCAAATGTCAATAAATTTGAATACTTTATCTTTAATGTATTCTATTTCGGAGTTTATCTTTTACATTGAGTTGGACGAGAATTCCCTAAACTTATAAATATCGGATAAACTTTTTAATCCCGTTTTATTTTTTAATAATTTTTGGGTCGCCGGAAACATGCCAAAACAAAACACAAAAAGCAATTGAAATATTTGAAAAATTATACTTTAAAATTGTCTCTCATAGCTGATTGATTATTATTACCTTATTTGAAAAGTATTTGTAGCTGATGTTTATCTTGAAAAATATAACTAAATGCATTAGTAATATTAAATTATAAAAAATATTTTTATAATCAAGTAAGATTAATTAATGATTAATACAATTATAAATATTTGAAAAACAATGTAATATATAAAATTACACACTTACTAGGTGAATTTTTAAACTTAATTAAATTAATTTTTGTAATTTAATATATTACATTAAAAAAATATTTTTGTGATAGAATAAATTATAAAAACATATTTGTTAATATAAAAAAAATAATTTATATATATATGACGTCTGCGACGAGGATAGATCGACCACGGCATATCGACCCAAAACATTCTATAAATTCAATAAAATACATATTGTTTTGTTTTGGGAGCAGAATGTATCTGTAAATCTTCGGATATTGTCAAAAGTTACAGGAAACAAGAAAAACACAAATAAATTATTTGTCTTTGACATAAATAACCTCAACTAACGTTTTGTTAAAGTTGTTGTAATATATAACCTTGAACAGCAAAACCACTTTCGATGAAAAAAACTGTCAAAATTTATTTGACAGTCGCACAAAAAAAAATTAAATGATCCGTTAAATCTTCCCATCAAAATACATGCACGCATATATTCATATCTTCCCATAATATAAATAAAATTTAACATCGCCTCCATATTTTATTTATAAGGCGACAAAAAACTTCTACAGTCCAATTTCGTATAATATTAGCGAGTGAAAGAGAGATAGCGCTATATCGATTTTGTCGTAGACTATAAGATATCTGACCTATATCTTCTTAGTGCTTCGAATATCGAAGAAAATTCTCGTTGCAGGAAGTATATTTTTAGATTTTTAATGGAAATGTCATAATGTTATTAATAAAATAGTATTTGTAAAGATTTTTTTTTGCTCTGATCTGTTTGATATTTGATTCAGTCAATTGGCAAAGATTTCGGATAAATAAAATTTAATTTTTAATTTAAAATGACGACTGGTGATATTTTCAGTATTGTAGTGAAATGTCAGACATATATATATTTCTATTGAAATGTAGATTAATGGTAACTGTAAAATTTTTATTGTGTTATAAAAATATTCCGTATGCGCAGAAATTAAATTTGAAATTTTTTATTTATTTTTGATATGATTGTAAAATATGTTTGTGAAGTATTAAATTAAATTTCTGAATTCGTTCAGAATGATTCTTTTACCTTATCTGTTCATGAATTTTTAAAATTATTATTATAGATTTACAGATCTATTTTCAGAAGAGTATTTTGTAAAAATTGTAGGCCAGTGGTAGGGTGTTGAACTCGGACCTTAAAGATCCTTGGTTCGCGCCGCCGCGCTCACACCAGAAATTAAATATTATTTCTGCTAAATAATTAGTAATTGATGCAGCCATTTTCCTTTTTAGTTAATTAAATCCACCATATGTAATCACTACACTAACGCCAAACCAGCGACATTTCAGTCGCTAATAGTTGAAATAATATCGCAGTGTAATTGATTAGTCTATAAATTCATAATAGGGCAACGCTAGCAATGGGATTAATAGAAAGAGGGACCATCTAATCCCTTAAGGTACTTTAGATTAGCCAAGCCGAATTAGTATAGTGCTCCTTTTTGCTGTATGTAAAGGTCTGTATCGTATTTGGACAGGTCGTAGTAATATGGTAATTTTGTAATTTTGATTTGTTATTGTAAGAAAATTGAAGAAGATGATTCTGTAATTGGATTTAATGTATGTAAATATTTATTCTGTCGTTGAAGTTGTTGAATAAATGACATTTAAAAATATTTACATTTAACGCTTTGATTTTGTATAAAATATAAATTTAGTAAAATTTTGTTCACTGTTTCAAAAATATTTAGAAATCTCATTGGGTTTCCGATTTATATTAAAATTTAGAAACTTTAACAGCTATTGTGCCCTTATGGAAAAGACAGAACTGTGTATATTTGAGTTAATTAGAATGCATCTGTGCCTCGGAAGATAAATCTAAAAACAGTTAGGCCATAATATGACATGAAACTACATTTTCCCCATAGAGTATCTAGAGAATTTCTCTCCAGATACAAATAAGCGTATATTATAATATTCCACATATACACACATACATACATACATTATGGTAATTTCAGCAAATTAATCTCATAGTACTAAGTGGGGCGACTTCTACATACATATATGTTCCTTTACACTGTACGTGTGGCTATCATATTACAGAATCTACTACTTGTGTAAACGGATCTTTAACTAGACTGGATAAACCTAGTAGATGTTCAAGTTTATCTAGTTACTTTGCTGACAGATGGCTCTCAATGTTTATCGTATTAAATTGTGTTTTGTTTTCCTGCTGCAGAAACAAGTTTGCTTGGAGGCAACAGCAGTTTGTCAAAAAAATTTTTCGGAGAAAATGATATAGACATTTACCAAGTTTCTATAGAAAAGTTTTAGCTTATATTGGTTCTAAAGTTGATAATATTACCTCTTTGGGAATAGTAGTTATGGTGTTAGAACGATATGGAAATAAAACTTAGGAAATATATAATATTTGGCATTGAGTTTCAAAACAAATATTATAAAAAAGATAATACAAATATTAGAAGTTCTCAATGTTTTTAGTTTTTTGAAATTAGTAATAAAAGTTTGAAAATTGAAATAATTTTTTGGTCTGAACAAGGAACAAAACTAAAAAATTTTAACAATTTTAGAATTTTTTTTTTTTTTATATAATTATGTTTGATTAATAATATAATAGAGTACGTCGAAACGTCGAGTTTTAATTAAAATTAATACAGAACTAATTCCTAAACCTTTTTATTTTTTTCAAATCCAAAATTATACATATGTAAAATTAAATATATTATTATTAACTATTAACCTTCAGTCTGAATGTAATAATTTAAATAATTGTAATTATTATGCATTGACAAAATGTTTATTAATCATAAAGTTATATAAAAAAAGTTCAACTATTTTTATGTTGAGAAAATTAATGATAACAATTAGTTTTTTATTACATCTATGTGTCTCAAATTAAACCGTCTTTATTGCTATCTTTAATCATTTAAGCTACTAAATAATTAAATAGAACTTTTACTACTCATTTAGATGGATATTTTAGATGTTAGCTAAATTAAAACAATTTAACACTTTCATTATCAAGATCTTTAATAATCATTTTGTGTTATTAAGTCGTATAACAATTTATATTCAAATATTGCATTATGGCAAAGCATATTCAACAATATTGCAACTGCAATAGATATTTCAATTATAAAGCATGTATGAAAGGTAGCATTAATGCAGATGAAGTAAAAATTGCTTATCTGGATAGGAATGTTTGGCGGATATTAATTTTTATATAGCGGAAAGAATATTTACATTAGTTTCCTCGAAATATTTCTATCCAGACATGTAACTTTTGTTTCATAATAACATTAGTTATCAAAAAAAAAACATCTATAATAAATGTATTATTTAACTGGAGTAGAAAAAGATAATTACGCACTACAGTAAAACAATTACCTACATTTTCCCCGTAAAATAAAACTTAATTACCAAATAAGGCGATAAAAACTCCTACATCACAAGGAAAAAATTTTTGGACAGAAAACAGAACTTCTGATACGATCCAACATAAAATATATTATAGTATTTTGTTCTATATATGTTTTTCTTTTATCTTCAAATTCTTTTCAAATGGTCGCACAAAGGGATGAACAATCATAAGAAAAAAGAAAGAAAAATATCGTGCAATGAAATCAGTTTTTTTTTTCTCTTGGCAGACTTCACTAATAAAATCATTTGTTCGAAAATTAATTTTTGTCGTTCTTGCTTTACTTCCCTACCGAAAATTGTGTGCAATGTTATTTTTGCTGATAAATGAAAAAAAAAAAAAGATGAGGTAATAATGCCAAAGGAAAATACGGATTTATTATTGAAATTGATAATCTGTAAAGTCGTAGAAATGCTATTGAAGAAAGTTTCTACCAATTTGCATTATTAATTTATTCTGCCTTATTGATTTATTTTATCTCTTTTCAGAGATATTAATTTGAAAAAATAATTATAGGGAGTTTATAAAAACGTTGTATTATTTTCTTTCACAAACGGAATTCTCACGACTAATTAAAGAAGAGTAAATTTAGGATTTTTTTAAATAAAATATACTAGTAGTAATCTTCAGGCTTTCTCGGCAGGTATTCATTGATTTTATAGATGTTTCGCCATACATCGTAAATGGCATTCTCAGTGCTTGATGACCAAGCACTGAAGATGCCAACTACGATGTATGGTGAAACGTCTGCGACGAGAATAGATCGACAACGGCATACTAACCCAGAAAATTCTGTAACAGTAATGGATATTTGATATTTAGTATTTTTTGGAAGTGCGTCGACATATCCACGACTGTCAGTTTGTCATCATTTTTACCACTTTGACTGCAAGGAAAAGTGGTATAGCGTTTGGTACGGTGTCTGTAATATTTTCAAAAAAAAAAAAAAATGTATAGAAATCCTTCATATAGCCTCTAGATGACGAATCCGAACTTAGTTTATGTGGATGTATGAATGTGCGTCGTCAGCTCGCTCGGTCGTAAGACAAAATTTTGTGGCCGCAACTCCTCCTAGACGGTTCAATCGATTTTAATGAAATTTTCAGGATAAATTTGTCTAGCACCCAAGATGGTCATGTGGTTTTATTTTTTCCAGTGATGCAAACTTTCCGTGAAAATAATTACTAAAGTTTTTAAAAATTTATTATGGCCATGTTATTTAACCGATTTTACACAAATTTTCACAAAAGATTCTCCTAGTATTCATATAATTTATGTAATTTTAACAAAATACAGTGTTGCCAACTTTCCGAGAAAAAAATTACAAAAATTTTAAAAAAATTATTATGACCACTTTTTTTAACCGATTTTAATCAAATTTTCATAAAAGATTCTCCTAGTGCCTAAATAAATTATACAATTTTAACAAAATACAGTGTTGCCAAGTTATCGAGAAAAAAATCGCAAAATGTTTTAAAAATTCGTTGTGGCTACATTATTTATTCGATTTTGATCAAATTTTCAGAAAAGTTTTTCCTAGTGCCCACATAAATTATAATATTATTAAAATACAGTGTTGCCAACTTTCCGAGAAATGTCAAAGTGGTCTATATATAGGTTTACCCATATACTTCTAATCTTGTTATTCGTTGTTCAAAGTTCGATTGTACTAGATAAGCTGCATTTTTATATTTTTATGAAACTAACTTATTTTAATTTAGTTATGAATAGACTAATTGTAAGTAAAAGAATCGTTTTCTCATTTAAATTATAATAAAATTAATATTAATATGTTGATAAACAAATATTACTTTATGGCAATAAATATTAAACATATTGTTTAATTAATATTGCAAATAATTTACGTATATTTTGCTAACTTTAATAATAATTATGTACCACCATGGGGAGATAGTCAATTAATGCATATTTGCATAATAATTTAATTATGCAGGTAATAAACAAATTTTACACATACATCATCAAAATTATTTGTGTAAAATAATTATTAATAATATTGTGTACAGCAGAAATAAAGTGTATTTATTTATGACATTCGTTTTATATTTTTGTAGTAGGATAGTTATATCAATTTAAAAATAATTGTATATTTCATTTAAACACTTTTCAAGTATGCAAGTTGTACATTTAATTGGACAATATTGAATTTTTTTAGTCTCAATAAATATTCGGATATGTTAGGGTATTTTAAAAATAATAATATGTATTTTAAAATTAATTTTATGTTTGTATTGCAGTTTAAATAAATTAAAATAAAAGCAATTTAAAAGCCAATTTTATTTTAACCATTTATGCAGTTGCAGCAAATTTTGTAAAAATAAAATAAGCAAAATCTTTTACTAGTAACAAATGCATGTCCCACGCTATATTCTAGCATAAAAATATTTTAGCCAAAACTAAAATACAATGCATACAAAATGCACTAGGAAACCACACCGTGAAACAGACATCATAAAATCGTCTAGCTCACGGTCAGTGCATAGTCCCTAGACACCGTTACAATCTCTGTGAAACGCCAACGACAAAATTCCCCATCGACTTATTCCTGTTTTGAAATGCGTTCCACACTACCGTATTTCGACCAATATTGTAAAATTTCCGGGAGTGGGAAACACTATACTACAACCAATCAAATCAGTCGATTCTCGTTTGTTCAACACTAAAAACAACAAATATACCTTAACCTATCTAAACGCAATTTCAATTGTATAACCACGTTGCTGCCCCACTAAATTGAGAATAGATAGAGGGGATAAGGTGTTACAGCCAATCGGATTATTTGATTCGTGTTTATTGCACGGTAAACACAGTTGTAGGTTGTATGTTCGGGCAGCTGGTTTGATTCTCAAGATATTGTTTGCACGTTTAGTTAAAAGAATAAGGATTGTGAGAATGAAACAATATGTTCATGTTTGGAGGAGGATCTAGATCTTTTATTTGACCTTGTCTGGACATTTTGTGTTTGTGTTTAAGAAGGTTATGCTTTGCGTAAACTGAAACTTTCTTGTATTTGCTTTGGAAAAATTTCTGGATTCCACTAAAATCATTGAGAAAATATAGAATTTTATTTACACTAATTTAAGTATTATTATATTTTTTGAAGGACTGTGACAGGAACAGTTGAACAAAAAGTAAATAACAAATAACTTCCTTAATATTTGTATTTATTTTTTAAAAAAGTTTTTTTAAATTAAAAACCAGACGTTTCGGCTCCTAAAGAAAATGCTGCTACTGAAGATGGCTGCCCATTTAGGAGCCGAAACGTCTGGTTTTTAATTTAAAAAAACTTTTTTAAAAAATAAATTAACAAATACTAAGGAAGTTATTTGTTATTTACTTTTTGTTTAACAGTTCCTGTCACAGTCCTTCAAAAAATATATATTATTATATTTGAAAGAAGCCCGTTTGAGTATATTCAATGCTGTTTTGGTGTCTACGTTGATGTATGATAGTAAAATATTGGGTTTGGCTGCAAAAGTATAAAATAATATAGAATAATATATTTCAACACATAAATTTCGCAATCTTTCCATAATGACTGAAGTGTATGATATCAATTTAAAAAATTTATTGAAATTTACAAACAAACAAATGAATATAGATTTATTTCTCGTATATCCAGTATTTTACAGTATGCTAATTTATATCATATATGAGTCGTATAGATGCAAAACTCACTATTTGCAAATTTTAAGTTCTGAGATATTTGCAAAAAACTGTTATAGCTAAGTGTAATTGTATTTTGATGATAAAATCTTGTTACTAGATAGCAATACTTATTTAAAATCGTGAATCATTGGTTTTATACATCATTAATTCATACAAAGTAACTGTTTGCTTTCCACCAATAAAATTTTTATTGGTGGAAAGCAAACACTTACTTTTGCATCTAAACTATCAACGCAAGTAGTGAGTTTTGCATCCAACACTAAACTTTAAAGAGTGTTTCTCATATTAAATACTGAGTTTTTTTTCTAACTAACCTAAATATCATATTCCTTGTAAAATTCTACGTCCAAATCGCGCAAAATCTCATTTTTCACTTTTTGTCATATAGTGAGTTTTGCATCTATACGCCTCATATAAGCTCCCTTGTAATTAAACTTGCAAAAAAAGTAAAAAATAAAATAAATACCTTACCAAAGAAAAGTAAGTGTATCTATTCATAGGTAAGTTACAAAACAAACAAAAAAAATATCAAATTAAATTCTTTTCACTAAACATCATAACTTCTTTCTTTCATAATCACTTCATTCCGTCCATCCTACATTCCATAAAAGCCTTCTTTTTCTACAAAGCGGCTCAACAAAGGCAACAACACAACAACACACACAATGTACAAAACCTCGAAAAAAGAATAAAAAAAAGAAAAAAAAAAACTTAAAGAATAATTTCTCTGTGCCCGGCTGACGTCGCGAAAACAATAGCGCATCACCAAAACCGCCTAGTGCTCATTCGTCATGAGGGTACGCGCGACGTAATAGCATTTTTTCTCCATACGTCGACACACACACAAAGCCACGAATACGACGTCATTTATCGTACGACGCTAGGTAGCGTCGTCGTTCATATTTCGTAAACGGATGCCGTAGGTGGGAACGGAGACGTTATCTTGTCTGGCGACGATGTCAAAGTGAAAATAGGTACCTGGAGTAGACCTAGATGGCGATTTATCAAATTTTGTGCCGCCGATGACTTTTGTGGTTACTCGGTTTATTTATATTGCGATAATGCTGTGTGATGAATAAGGGAAATAACTGCGTAGGCAGTTTATCAACTTTTTATTGTTTTAGAAAATTTTATAAACTGCTTGAAAATAAATTTATTATCCTACTTATTTCAAATTTAGAAAAAATATCTGAATTATTAAAAAAATTATTGAAAATATAAGATGTTTCCTTAATTATTTAAATTTCTACTTCAATCTCTTTATAAAACAGAGTAATATTACATAAAATGTAGTAGTAATTTAAGTTAGTGTATTATTATATTGAAAATTCTTTTATTTTTAAATAAAAATATAAAATTTGTTACATACGAATATTAATAAGGTAGCATATGTAATTATACGCGAAGTTAATCTTTATTACGTCAAAAATATAATAATAAGTTTTTTGAGTATTTTTGCGTTATATTTTATGCAGTTTAATTTTATTAAAATATCTTTTTTTTGTAACCGGCGGGCATTTTAATCTTTATACAAAGGTTTATAAATTAAAGTTATTCAGAAAATTTTAATGTTTATCCGTGCTGCTAAAAATTTCATTATAGAATAATAATGTAAATAATGACATTTTTTAAATCACAAAATAATAAAAAAAATATGAAAACTGTAGCAGAATTTTTTAATAAAGTTTTATTTTAATTAAGAAAAATGATTATTTTTTAAGAAATAAAACTTGCGATATTTTATTTTTAAGTACTGAAATATTTCAGCTACTTTTATTTTTATAAAGAAAAGATAACTTTAATCGGTAATTTTAAAAAAAGATTGAGTTCCTTTAATTAAAAATTTATTAATTTTATGATCTAATTACTTATTTTTTACCTAGTAACTTATTTCTATGTCCTGTTTATTTACTATAAATGCCATTTGTATCTTTTTTCCTGAAAAAAACGTATGTTGAGTACGTCGAAAAGTCAATTATTAATAAATATTAATACAGAACTAGAATCTAAAACCGTTTTATTTTAATATAATGAGTTCTAAAAGATTTTTTTTATTATATCAGAATTACTTTACTTTACTGCAAAATATTAAAATTTATTTCGATAATTTTTCTTATCCAGTTAAATCAAAATCTCTTCTCAAACATCAAAATTGAAATCCCTCAAACAGTCTTCCAATATCTAAGCAAAAAAATAATCCCTTCTTTATGATATGAAAACAGGGACAAAGCCGTCTTTCCATACCAATTGAAAATAAATTCAATTCATCGTGTCTTTCACACGTCATTCCTTATCACAAAACAAAACTCCTTCCCGGCTACGAGGAGGCATTCTCCAAACAAGGGAAAGAGACAATCCTACCAACGATAACATTACTCTACAAGCTTTCCACAGCCAAGAATGTTTTCCAACTGCCTTCTCATATTGATTCTCAACTGGCAGTTCTGCTCACAGCAGCAACGAATCTCTGAGTCTGCCCCGTTTCGTTTGAATCTCGCACGCTGTTAAAAGTGGTAACCCCCCTTACAAATGATAGTATTTATCACACTGATAGCTTTAACTACAATTGTTCGGAATTGTTCTTGTACCTAGGTGCTGAGATGTATTCGTCGGGATTTCGAAAGTTCTGGCTCTGAGTAATTTTTAAATGAGGTGCTATCGTTCAAATGCATTGTCGTTCGATCGTACTAAATGAGTTTGTTGGAAGGAATTTAAGGATAGATGTTTGATTGGGTTATTTTGGGGCGATAGAAAGCCTTGTTATATTGTCAGTTTGGATTTTAAGACCTTGTGTTACTGAAGAGAAGGATATATTTTCTATTGGAGCTTTTAGTTTGTGGGTTGATTAGTGAACTTATTCGGTGAAATTTGATTTTCAATTGAGAAAGCAGTGTGGGAAAACACATTTGTTAGGCTAATAATAAAGTAAAGAATAAATAATGTAGTGAAATAATTTTTAGAACTCACTGTATTAATATAAAAACTGTTTTAGGATAAAAGTTTGATAATTATTTATATAAAAACGTCGTTTCGACGAAACTAAACGCTCATCTGATGAAGACGAGCTTTCAGTTTTGTCGAGACGTCGTTTTTATATAAATAATTAATAAGATTTTATCCTAAAACAGTTTTTATATTAATAAATTAATAATATCATAATATCTAGTTACTTATTTTGTTACCTAGTAACTTGTTTCATGTTCTGTTTACTTAATCTAAATGTTATTTGTATCTTTTTTCCCGATGAAGACGTACGTCGAGTTCGTCGAAACGATGATTATTAATAAATATTAATACAGAACTAAACCTACAGTCGTTTCATTTTAATATAATGTTCTGAAAGATTTTTTACTATGTTAAAGTAAAGAATCTTTCAGAAATCATTATATTAAAATAAAAAAGCTTTAGGTTTAAGTTGAGTTTCATTTTTGATTAAAATTCGATGTTTATTTTTTCCTGATGATGATATACATGCAGTATATCGAAACGTCCAATTTTAATTAAAAATGAAACAAAACTTAAACCTAAACTTTTAAAAATTTATTATTCTAGTCTTCTTGATTTTCATATTCTTTGTATTTTCAGTAATAATTAATTGAGTTTTATTTCAAAAATGTAAATGAGAATTAAATACCTACAAAATATTTACAAAATTATCTTATGAATATTAATCAGTTTTAGTCAAATTACCTCAAAAGTATTAACCAATCTAACTTTCTTATTAGCCAATAATTTACATACCAATAACTTTTAATCTAACGAACAAATCATGATGGAAAACTACACTTAATCCCGGTCTGTATTTAACAAACTAAATCCTTCCAAATACGTTCCATTGGAAAGTCAAACATTTAACTTTCAGCAACATACACACTCACACATAAGCACGCACGCACACACATTTTGTATTCTTCAAAGAGAATAAACAATAAAGGCTTGCATAGACTGTGTGTGGCGTTGACGATAAACTCACAACATTGGTATTCCTAGGGGTGTAGTGGGGGTAGGAAATTAAATATGGATGTTATAACGATGGGGAGAGGGTGTTGAAATAGACTGCTGTTTGCGATACATGTTCAAATAAGAGTCTGATTATGGTTTATGTATGTACGGGTTGGGTATTCAAAATTACTCTAAATTTTGGTTTTCTTAGAAATAGTAAGGGTGATACAAATTTAAGTTTTAAATATTTTTGGACATTTTTCTAGTGATGAAAGTGCATGTATTTCCAAGTTAGAAACATATTAAAAATTGATATTTGAGTTATTAATTAAGCTCGATTTACATTATACTAGATTCGGCTAGAAATTTTCATACTAGACGCACTTGTCAAAACTTGGATAATGTAAATCAGAAAAAATCCAGCCAAGTTTTCAAACTAGAATCGTCTAGAAGTTGATTTTCAAACTAGGTTCGGACCAATTTTTCATCCAAGTTTCTATACTAGATCTGCGCACTAGCGGTAATTTCAGTGCTACCAACTCTGTGCAAAGTGTAAATGCGTAACTAAGTAACTCAGAAAGCTTCAAAATCTTAGAAATTTTAACTAGTTTTTCTTGGTTACTTCTATGAAAATTCATTTTGTACTTAACCTCTTACTTTCACACAATAACAAACTGGTTTATAAACACTACGTATATTTTGGATGTTGGCAAACCTAACTCACATCCAATTCCGCGCCTGCGTAGAACTAAAAAGTATGAACATGCGCCTTAATAAAAAGTTTTAACTATACTTTAAAGACGATTCTAGTTTCAAATCTAGTATGTAAACTAGTCAAAGTTTCTAGCCGAATCTAGTATAATGTAAATCGAGCTTTAACCAGATTGCTTTTATTAAATTTTAGTAAATTTTTATTTATTCACATACATATACGTACCCATAAGGGTGTGACATAAACTCTTTCCATTATGCAGGAATTAGTTACCACCAAACATTCATATCCCAACAAGCAATTTTGCTTCATCCTCATTCATGATGCTTGCCATACATGCTCTTCCATTCCTACCACTTGAAAATATATATTAAGGTTTTAAAGCATTTAAAAATATATATTTTCCTATATTTTATTATTATATTTTAAGAATATTTCATCTTTAAACCTCATACAGAACTTTACGTAATTCTTCTAGGAGTTTATATGAAAAATAGTCTTAATTTTTGTCCAAAAATCACCTTATTTATTTTCCGTACGTATTTAGAAAACATTCTATATATTACTTATAAGTTTTAGTTATTGTTTTGGTAAATATGCAGAAAATGTTTTACATTACTGTTGTTTTAATGTTAATTATTGTAAGTTTTAAATAATTGATCAATTACAGGCTAGTAAATAAATATAACTAGAATATTTGAGAATATCTGTCCTTCAAAATTGTTTTTTATAAAATTTTAACGTAATAATTTTTAATATAGCCGTCAAAGATGTTAAATTTCACATTTGACGCAGTTTCTAACAAAAGTGGGCGGTATACATTATATTTTTTGCACTTCTTTACACATTTCCAATGATCAAATTCAAATTTAAGCGAAAATAAATAATGCAATTGTCAATTAACGTAACGTGACTTAATAATTTGTAATATGGCCGTTGGAGATGTCAGATTAAAAGCACTTGATCTTGTAGTTATGTTTGATGCTGTCACCAGTGATATATATATATATATATATATATATATATATATATATATATATATATAGTAACTAATTACTGTATAATAATATACATTATCGTACTAATAACACAATAATCTCGTTCTTTATATTCAATATAGTAACGTAATATTAAAATTACTATACGCTTGAAGAAAAATATAACTATAGAATATTTGAGTACACCTGTCTTTGAAAATTGTTTTTATTTCAGTATACCTATTTTTGTTGAGAGTAGAAAGTTTTTTTTTTCTTCAAATAATTAAATACTTGTAATTTGGAATAAACAACTTACCTTGTGTATGTTGAAGGATAAAGGTCTGGATTACTTCTGGTGTAGACCCGATACGTATGGCAGAATCTGGAAATGGAAAGACAATATAAATGAAATTTAATAGTTTATGTGATGTAAATATGAAATAGAGGTGAATTTTGGTTTCTCGGGTAAATCTCTGCCTCTTTGTTTTGTTGGGTTGTGTGTGCGGTATGGAATACTTAATAACATATATAGCGTAATTATATTATGGCAAATGGATATAATAAAAGTAGTAATGGTCTTTTCAAAAAAAAAAAAAAAAAAACATAAGATATATATTGGTTTCAAGTTATGGAATAGCTATTTCAAAGGCCAATTCTACAATCAGTATACATTAAACGAGTTGTGGATAATAAGAAAAATAAATTGATTTTGTATTTTTTATTGAAAAATATTTATTATATAAAACAAATTGATAAATATATGCCAGATAATTAATAGTAATTATATACTAAAGTTGAGAAAATATTTTTTAATAACTGAAATTGCATTATTTCACAACATGTGTGCGTAGAAAGTAATAAGAATGTAATGTAGGTTGTAGATCTGTATAATATTTATTAATAATCAACGTTTCAACAAACTCAACGTACGTCTTCATCAGAAAAAAAAAAGATACAAATGACATTTTGCAGTAAATAAACAGAACATAGAAACAAGTTACTAGGTAACAAAATAAGTAACTAGATTATAAAATTTAGCTTCATTTAATTAATAATTTATAAATTTTAAGATCTAGTTACTTATTTTGTTACCTAGTTGTTTCTATGTTCTGTTTATTTACTGTAAATGTCATTTGTATAATTTTTCCTTATGAAGATATACGTTGAGTTCGTCGAAACGTCGATTATTACATACATACACTATCACGCCATATACCCAAAATGGTATGTGGTTTGTCGATTATTAATAAATAATAATACAGAAGTACAAACTAAAGTCCTTTTATTTTAATATAATGAGTTCTGAAAGATTTTTTACTATGTTAAGATGAATAATGTTACGTTTTAAAGCTAGTAGTAAAAAAATAATTAAATTGTTTTTATATTTAATAAATTTATATACAGTACTAAATTTACAAAAAAAATTATTATGGCTCTAGGTAAAAAAACTAAAGTTTTCAGATTAAAAATATCATAAATAATGACAAGTTTTAAAGCTCGCAATAAGAAATTGAAATTAATTAACTTTTATATCTAATTATATTTTTGTATTCGGTACACTGTAAAAAAATTATGTAATTTTATATTTTATATATTTTGTACATATATACATACATACACAATCACGCCATGTACCCAAAAGGGTGTGGCACAAACTCTTTTCATCATCCCGAAATCAGTCGCCTCCAAACATTCCTATCCAAACAAGCAACTTTCGCTTCATCCACATTCATAATTCCTCTCATACATGTTCTTTTATTCCTACTACTTGAAAACTTTCGCTCACGTAAAACACTCTCAATCATACCACTCCAACTACTCATCGGACGTTCATTAGACATTCGCTCAACATGTCCGAACCATCTTAACTGACTCTAACACGGGGCAACTTTTGTTACAACATTTTTTTCAATTTCACACTCATCATACACTAATCGTATTTCGTACCCGATCTCTCCTATTTACACCACATACCCCACGTAAAAATCTCATTTCCACAGCAGTCATTTTCCGTTTATGCTTTTGCAACCAAATCCAACATTCACTACCATACATCAACGTAGGCAACAAATTTATATAAAATTACAAAAATAAAATATTCCACAATAATAATAAAATTTCATCGATAAAAACTAATAGATTACTTTTCTATATTTGACAGATCCATCGACTAAACCCTCATCAGCCGCCACTGATTCGACGGTAAAATCAGTAGCGTCTAGTGCAGCATCAACGCGCCTTAGCAACCATTTGGACGCATCGCCAACAACAGCCACACCTAAATCGCCAACGCCGACCGGTACACTCACCGTGTCCAGTGATCAGCAAGAAGACGCTGACGCCGGCTCCCAATCGAATCTACTAACCGAAGAGAACGGCGAGCTAAACGGGGACGAAGAAGAAGCAGCCGCACTTAAAATCCAAGCCGTATTCCGTGGACATCAGACGCGTCAAGCGATGAAGCAAGCCGAAAGACAGGTTGTTGAACCGGAACCCACTAAGGAACAGCTGGAGGCTGAATTCAAAGCGGATGATGCTGGTAAGTGCACGAAATTTACGTATTTATTTATTATTATTGACAACTACAAGATTCTTTCTACTTGCTCCTACAAAGTTAAAATCACAAAATGTTAATAATGAAGAAAAACTGTATAATATAAATAAATCAAGTAATATGTTTAACAAAAAAATTTAATATTCACGATAAAATTAGTTTACATACATTAAAAATGAAAAAATTAATTACACATGTGCTCGCAACAGAATAAAAACGTATGATGTTGTCATAATAAGTTTAAAAAGATTTTAATAAATGACTGAAGATGGTCGAATAATAGACCGAAACGTCTCCAATACAATATAATATGTACAATAAAATATATACAACAAACTTTTGAGTTGAATTATTTTATTATATGGGATCCTTATTGCCAACAATTAGTATTCAAAACTCAAACCTAGGATCAGCCAAAATTTAGTATTATTATTATTATTATTGAGTAAATCAACGGTCTAAACCAATTATAGATTTACAATAATTCATTACAATGGGGAAGTTTAGCGTATTTTTTTATTTCTTTATTTATTTGGAACTGGCTTAAAAAGTGATGTTTAATTTATCATTTTTCTCAAAGATTTTCCTAAAAAATGAAAAAGCATGTCGTGGTGACGTCAGTAATGTCTTCGCAAAACTTTTGTCAACTTTTGAATCAGACGCACATATATTGCCATGGTTACCGATGCAAGCTACTGGCTGGGCGTAACTGAATCAACAAAAATCAACATTTGCTACGAAAAACGTTTTCAAAATTATATTTCACCAACTCTTCTGCGCTTGCGCAGTGACGTCAGTAATGTCCTTACAAAAATTTGCTAATAACAAATAAATAAAACAATTATTAAAAATTTTAATGATAGTTTCTGTTATTATTATATATATATTTTAAAAAAAATAATTTTACACGCAACTTCAATCACGCTAAACTTCCCCATTATTACATATTATAAATATAGCAAAATAACATGGTATTGAAATAACAGGATACAAAAAAAACAGTAATTATTTATATAAAGTGCAAAATTTAGTATTATAAAGTTCAATAATAGCCTAGTTATTGTAATAGTTTGTTTAACAATAAATTCGTAATTTTTATTTTAAATGTACTAAATTTTATATTAAAAATATCTGTTTCACTAAAGTGTAAATTATACGTAAACATTAGTCTATTTAATGTAGGGATTCCATTCGTCCAGTTTTGACCGGGACAGTTCTGTTTTTATGATACTGTCCCAATGTCCCCACAGAATGCACCGGAACATAAAAATGTCCCGTTTTACGTAAAATACTAATATCGTCCGTGAATTAATCTAATATTTTAGTAAATTCATTTAGATTATGTCTTTCTATTATTTTCAGTGCAACAATAAGTTTGAAACTTCATTAATGTAAATGTGTTTTCAATGTTTAATTTATTTAAATGTTTTGTTTATGGATATTACTTTTTTTGTTAGAATTCAATGTAGGTATAATTTAAATTTTTTCTTAGAATTAAAATAGAAATACAAACCCAAGGAAAATTTTTTTTTAATAATATTTGAAGTGTCCCTTTTTTACATTTCATAATTATGGAATCCCTAATTTAATGTTGAGTTTTTACGGAAATTATTATGAAATGTATTAGGATAAAATAATTGATTAGTTCTTGATGTTTTTAACGGTACATTGATATTAATTAAATGTAGAAATTTAGATGAATCTGCATTGTAATTAAGAATTTTGAACAAGGTGTTAGCATATCAGTTAATACTCTTCTATCTGATAGATACATCCCAACACTAAGCATCAAATATGCCTATCATGTGGCGATCATGCAAAAATTCGCTGAAAAATTATTTGTTTTTATATTTATTTGATATATTTTCAAAAATCTACTTTTCCATATATTTTCTTCCCCTAATATTAATCACCATCCCCATTATCGGTAGATGGATTTAGTCTCGCAACCTTTGTATTTCAAACTCTTGTTTGCAACAAATTACCACTTCCGGCTACTACTCGATTATATATCACTAGGAAAAACATGTTAAATGAAAAACTGCAATGTCCAATTTTTAACGTCCATATAGACCAATCTATCCTAACATATTCACTTAATCAAGTTCTCACCTCCCTCCCCCACCTAACTGTGTCCATTTTTACTCTATTCATTCTTTCAACATGACTTGGCACAATTTCAAACCAGCAGCCATTTGTTTTTTTATTTTCTACCCATCCTGCGTCCAGAACTACATGCGGTGGGTTACAATTGGTAACACTGCTCGTTGAAGTATGAATAAAACACTAGGCGAAAAGTTATATGTACGAATGTTCGTATAGTGTCTAGATAAATGACGTATGTCGTTGCTTGTAGCAGGCGAAATAGCTTTCTTGATTGAAGTATTGTTCTATATAAATGTTTGAGTGGAGACTTTTTTCCCTCTTTTTTTTTTGGATGTTGAACTTATGTGTTATGAAAGATTAGTTTTCTATGCATCTTTTATTTTTAACTCTAGATTAACATATATAAAAATAATACAAAAATGCATAATACTTCTATTAATTTTGCTACCATCAAAAAGTATCTGGATAGGATTAAGTATATATTAAATGGAAGAGTTTGTGCCACACCTCTCAGGGCATACATAAAATAAAACAGAACTTTAACTTAAAGCTTTTTTATTTTATCTAAAATTGTCAGTCTCAACTACTACAAAAAATTTCTGCTTCATATCAAGGTTAAAGTTCAGAGTGCGCTACCATATTTCATCCATAAAAATGTACATATTTCCCGAAAAAAATTATGACCAATAAACTGTAACTTGTGTTTCGAGTTTTTTTTAATCCTATTTTTCTATTCCAACTTTTATATTATGCTACATAACATATACTACAAAAGTATATTGCATCCATCTTAGTGAACTTCCCTAGTATTTAGTTTCTTTCTTTTTCTTTTTATTTCCTTATTTTTATCATTTCATTTATTGCCTGTTTCCATAGTTCCATTGCTTGTTTATACTTTTGTGAAGAATCTAAACAATACTGTCTATCTGTTTATATATTTTTCTTTATATTGGGGAGATATTTTCTTTTAACGCGATTTATGTGTAGAAGCAAGATAAAACTTTTATGTTGTTTTGATTTTTCTGTTATGAAAATATTTTGGATTATTTTTATTTTATTTTTGATCGTAAAAGTTTTATACACACACACATACAAGACGCTTTCCTGGGGCAATAAAATTTGAAATGATATTAAAACGAACTGCTAAAAGGTGGTATAATTTTTCCTGGAAATATTAATTTTAGAAGGCTGATAAATATCAAATTTGATTTTAACACGTTTTTATTAACTCGCTTTCTTGTTGTCTGTTCGATGAGCTAGAGACTTGACACTTATAAATCTGTATGGGGGGCTAGGAAAAATTATTTTATACTTTTTAGTCTGTGTTAAAAACGTGGTATATTAATTTTTTTTTATTCACTCAGATAATCATCAAACTTATAATATTTTTTGTCAATGAAAAATTTCTTTAAATGAAATTTGAAATTACTTTTAGATTTTATACTACTAATATGCTTTGATGAATGACTGTAAAGATTAGGCCAATTCCAATTCTAGACTTACAAATAAATAAGCAAAATTGTTTATCTTCTAAAATTACAATAAAGTTTTTCCCCGTGCTGTGTCTATTTGGATAATCTGAAATGAAATTTCAATTGAATTGCGCTCGCTCCACAATTTAGTTGGTTTAAGTTTGATTTTCCAAATCAATTTTAAAGTTTAATTTAAACCTTGGAAAGATGCTTCTCTTTGCACTCGAGATATCGCTCCTCTTGTAATTTGTTTTTGTACACCGAGACTATTTAATTAAAAATTTAGTTCAATCTAAAGAAACCGAATCTTGTTAGAAGTTAAAATTTCTTTTTGCGATCTAATTATCGTTTTCTTAAATAATAAATTTTTAATTTCACATACATAATTAAGCTGCTATTTATAATTGTTGATTTCTGAATTTCGAACAATAAAAACTTGAAATCATGTTGCATTTTATTGTTATTGCATACATTTGCATACATACACAATCACGCCATGTACTGATAGGGATTTGGCACAAACTATCTCATTTAAACAGAAATTAGTTTTCGCCAAATATCCTTAACAAGATACATTTTCTATAAATATGACAATAAGTAGAGATAGTCTAGTTCTGTTGCAAGCTAACATATATGCATTGTGAAGTTAGTTATGTTTTATAATCATTAAATTTCGAATTATAATGTACATATGGCAACACTGTTTATATTTGCAATTGCAACAATGCAATGTTGGAATTTTAATTTTAAAATAATGATATATTAATTTTGATAAAATAAAAAATAAAAATGATTAGATACAGAAAAATAATACATAAACAATCACACCATGTACTCATAAAGGTATGGCACGAACTCTTACCAATACCTACTTTACATGTTTTGATAAAATATTTTCTTTAGAAATATTATTTTTATGAAACTTTGACTAAAAGATTACAAAATGTTAAAGGTAATATTGCAATTTTACAAATGCAACTTGTAACTTTTATTCGTTTCTATTAAATTTTCTCAAAACTGTGGAACAAATTTAGACAAAATGTGGTAAAACTTTTTAATCAATAATGTATTGACAGCATATTTGCATAAAACTAATACTGACACAAATTTGTTATGAAATTTTCAATTTTAATTACAGATTATAATGATACGATGTTCATAAAACTGATTTTATTAAAACAATCATTTAAATATTTGAATCCAGATGATATCAGAAAATAATAAAAGTGATCGATATTGAATTTAAAATTAGTTAGTTCTGTCACAGATCTCGAGACAGAATTTTGAGGTAGAAATACACTATATTTAATAAAATAAAATTTCAGATTTTTATAGTAAAATTTTACCACTATTTTTCGGTAATTTCGCTATTTTGTTTTACAGTGTAACCATAATAAACTTTATTTTTGTTTTGTTTTTCTCAAAGGAACTTGTAATGTCTACCCTTTTCCAGCTTTACTATTTATAATTCATTAAGTTTTGTTTTTCATTCCTCTATAAATATGCAGTATCATTCTAAATTTTCCTAACCTATTTTCTTAAGAATTTCTTTATGTTCTCGTGAAAATTTGCGATACAAAGATTGTTTATTCTAGTTTCTTTTCTTCTACAATATTGGTACACAGTAAATAGATACCCTTAAAGTTTTTTGCTTGTTCTCAACTTGTTTCATATAATCGTGAATCATTTTTTGCAGTTTTTTTTCTCTTGACAGCATTGATAGATGTTCTTTGAAAACTGTTATAGTTCTTTTTTTTTTCAGTTGTTTATAACTCGAACAATTGGTAGTTGTTTAGTGTTAAACTTAAATTATAAAAAATACCGTATAGATTGATAAGGTTGTGTCATATTTTAAGCTTGACAGGTCGCTATTAGTGTTACCATAAAATGTAATTAACCTAGAAAGAATTTTCCAATTTCTGACAGTTGATGATTCCGTAAATAAATTTAGATACAAGGATAAGCTTTTATATTTATTTTATATAGAATATTTTTATTATGTATCATGTTCATTTTACAATTCTTAACATAATATTTGTTCCAATCATACAAATTTGAAGGAAAAATTACTTGTCTTGATAGAGAAATGTTTGGCGGAAAATATTTTCAGCATAGTGTTCAGTATATTACATATTATGTGGAACACCCGGTATATTCCAAAAGATTACTCGGAAAGATACAAAATAATTTTTTATTTACTTTTAATGTAGATTAAAAAAGAATTTTTATTGCGAAATTTTATCTCTAAAAATATTCAAGATATGTATATGTTTTAAGTAGATACAATTATGAGAAATAAAAATTTAATATTGAAAAGAACGTTATCAAAGAATTTTTGATATACTTATTTGAAATTTCCTGTTATTCCGTAATAATTTTATTACATTTGTAAGAATTCTGTGATATTCGAAATTGTATGTAAAAGAATGAAGCGTGTTTGGAAAGAAAGCAATGTTGAGTAATTAAAAAATATATGTTGATAAAAAAAAATTAATACACGTAAAAATATGTTCAAGACTTGCTCTACTTTCTTGTTTAAAAATTCTATTGTATATTGAAAAAGTCCAATAGGTTGAAAATGCCTTATGGTTTTTACATGTTTGCGTCGATATGTTAGGGGAAAATTGCATAAAATGTTATTGACTTAATCTATGTATTAACTAGATATATATATATATATATATATATATATATATATATATATATATATATATATATAATAGATAGGTTATGCAGTTTAACCGTAGACACGTTTTTCGGTCTTTAGGACCTCATGATGCTACGTACTGATGAGGTCCTAAAGACCAAAACACGTGTCTACGGTTAAACTGGCCAGTCATTGATGCATAGCCTAACAAGCCGATTCAATGACTGAGTATCTTGTGAAATTTTGGGAAAAATATAAAATCTCAATATTTTTGAGTATTATTAGATATATATATATATATATATATATATATATAAAATATAGGCAACCGTGTTAAATAGACTCCTTTACCTTAAGCTCAAAATATGTTTTATTCATTTATAACACGAAACGAGATAGATACCTAATGTCATATTTTGGGGGGCGACAGAGAATGGGGGGGGGGGTATGAGATAAACGTGATAAATTCTATGACAGTAATTTTAAGCACATGACAGCTATAATACTATTTGTGTTGGAGTGCTTCTGAAAATACCCTATATACGTAACAGAAGAATAAATTGTATTCGCTCGGATAAAAAAATATATATAAATTAGCTGGAATTTTTTTTTGTGTGTAATATGACAAGAATGTTTTCCGCTTTTTAGGTTTTCGTGTAATTTAATTTCGTTTTTTTTATATAAGTTAAATAAAAACGAAATACAATTTGGGAAAATTTAATTTGTACTGGGAATATAAAAAAAATCATATTGTGTTGCTTTATATTAAGCAATAAATATATTTAAAATATTGGAAAATCTTTCAAAATTTATAATAAAACATTAAAACGTCAATTTTTTTATTAAATTATACACAGAACTTAATCCGAAAGCCTTTTTATTTTGAACAGAAGACAATCAAAGCATTTTAATTCAATTCATTGCTGGTTTCCAGTAATTATTCATAATTAAAATCAAGCGTACTTGAAATTATTCTGTGTTATAAATCTTAAATTTCAAATATTTCATTATAAATTAAAAAAAAAAAACAGCAATATACGATTATGAAAAACAATATAATTTCAAATTATATTTCCGGGCACAAAATTTACATTTTAAAATAAACCAATGCGAAAACATAACAAGATTGTAGAAACAAAAAAACAAGAAAAACCTTTATTCAATTTTTTTCGAAACTAGAACTTTTCTCGTTATTTTTAAGTACCAGCCACTGAACTTTGTTACAGAATCAATGTTGTAAAGTTTGTCCAATCTAATGTACATAATCAACTGTAAGTAGAATATTCATTGAATTGGAAAAATTTAGATAAACATATGTATACGTACATAACTGCAAATAAACGCTAAACAGATTGTGCGATTTGAAACTTTGCATAGCATTGTGAAGTTAGTTATGTTTCACGATCATTAAATTTCGAATTATAATGTACATTTGGCAACACTATTTATATTTGCAACATTGCAATGTTGAAATTTTGATTTTAAAATAACGTAGTATTAATTTTGATAAAATAAAAATTATTAGATAAAAAAATATAATACATACATCACGTTATGTACTCAAAAGAGTGTACTCTTTAGACTATCTTGAAATTAGTTTCCTACAAATAATGCAAAATATAGTAAAATTACTATAATTATCAATGTAAATGTACATTGACTTTTTACGGTGAGTATAATAAATAAAAAATGTTCAATGTACAAGAATTAAGTAGCTATATCATTTATGTAATTAAAATTAGATGGATAAATTTTAGAAGATTTGTCTATTTAATTAGATAATATTTTCTATAATATTAGTTCTTTATTTATATACCGTGTGTTGACTTGGACTGTCGTACATAGGGATTTAGCATGTAAAATCAGACATGTGCGATTTCCTGCTTCCCAAATTATTTTACAAAAAAACTTTGGGATAAATGTTTTAGGAAACATTTTTTACATGTAAATCAATCAACAAAATTTTCTTTGGAACCATCCCAACGTCAGAAATTAGCCCTAAAGTTGTCAAGAAATTGACTGAAAATGGCATTAGCCGTGAAATTGGAACAAAAATAAAACAAATGCTATATGCTATTTCACGGCTACTGCCATTTTCCAGTCAATTTCTTAACAATTTTAGACCTAATTCTTGACGTAGGTTCCAAAATTTTTTTTAGTAATTGATTTACATGCAGAAAATTATGCCCTAAAACATTTATCATAAGGTTTTTTTTGTAAAATAATTTGGGAAGCAGGAAATCGCACATGTCTGATTGTACATGCTAAATCCCTATGTACGACGGTCCAAGTCAACACACGGTATAAATTAGTTGAATAATACTATATTTTGCATATTATCCTATACTAAAACAAAAATATCTTTTAAAAATATATAGATGTATATTCGGTAACATTAAATAATAAAATCATCTGAAATAATTTAGTCCTTTTTTTGAGTGAAGCTGCTTATACCGAAAAACGGACATCGAAAAGGGATAAGAATGGTTGTGCAAAGGATAGGATCAAAAGACAAAAGGACAGTTTTAGGTCGTGCGGTATAGAATGCTTTATGGAATTTGTGTTTCTCTCACTCAAAAACGGTAAAATTGTTTATAAGGTACTTTAGCTACATTATAAAGTTTAGTTAGGTTTACACTAATCAGCAACTATATGCTAGGCTACATTTCGTCGGTTTAAAGATAAAACTAATTTACTTTAATTTTTTATTTGAAAGAAAACAATGAAACAATGACTTACTTGTGAATAACTCTTTCAAAAAAAAAAAGAGAAATACTGTACAGAATTTTGCTGTAAACAGAAATACTACTTCTTATTTATACATATTTCTAAGTAATTATCAAAAAAAAAACCAATAAAACATCAAAAAAATGTTACTTAGTTATGATAACTCAGATTACAAAAAACTGTATTTTAAGTACAAACCAATAAATTGATGATTTGTTCAAATTTTGAGCTTGAAATATTTTTAAAAATTTTGATCAATCAATGTCGTATGTATGCATTCAGCAGTCTTAATTTATAAATAAGATAAGAAAACACTGTAACAAATCTTTCACAACTCATTATATTAAAATAAAACGGCTCTGGGTTCTAGTTCTGTATTAATTTTTATTATTGTAATAATCGATATTTTGATGCACTCTACATACATCATCGTGGAGTCGATTATTACTAATTATTAATACAGAACTATATCCTAAAGTCGTTTTATTTTAAGATAAAAGTTAGTTCTAAAAAAGATATATTTAAGTATTGTGCGTTGTTTTCATAAAATATTTAAGTTGTGTGGTAATAATAATAAATTTATATTCAATTTGGTTAACCCAGATATTATAATAAAGAAGTATGTATTTTACATAAATAAGATGTCAGCTTTTTTTTCTTTACTATAGTATCTTCCAAGGATTTTACTGTCTTCAAAGATCAAATATGTTGTTTTATGCACATATATTTACATGTCAAATATTAGCTAGCTTTCATTTTTTTTTTGTTCATTCTTATGTTTGTCAAAAGAAAGTTTAGTCACTTTTGTAACCAAAAGTGTTAATGTGTTAAAACTTCGTTGTTGTAATACTGAGATAGATAGATAGATAGATTGAATTCAGTATTTACTATTTTTATTATCAATTCTGAATTTACTATAAAAATTAAGTGAAAATAATTTCGTGAGTATAAATAAATACTTTAAGGCAACATTTGCCAAAAGTCATATCATTACGGTAACATATTGCCATGATAGAAGGATTGGACTAGCACATCGGGGCACTGGGCTTTTGCCCGGTGGGTCGTCATTATTATAGACCGTGACTTATATGCTTGATGTTATCTTTTTCTTTGTAAATTTCTATTGCTTCTTATATCAAGCTACTGTTAATATTGTTGGGTCTTGCAAATATTTTAGTATCCTCGAATTTTACACCATGAAGATTTTCTAACACAAGTTGTGTAAGAGTAATTTGATAATTTAGTAGAAACAGTTCTACCTGTTTGTCCAACATAAACCTTACCGCATTTGCATGGAGTTCTATATATATATATATATATATATATATATATATATATATATATATATATATATACCGGGTGTCTACTTTTTTTTTGTTACATAGGGAATACAATGCTAAAATTTTCATTTGGTGATAAATTTTCCCCTAATTATTATAGAACAAAAGTACAAATACAAAAGTTGTTTAGAATTCAAAAATGCATCAAATGATGCCAAATTTATCAATATAGGATGTTCCGATCAAGAATTAGAAGCAAATTAAAATTTCCATTTTTGCGCTCTTTACATCAAAGTGCCATGGAAATTAAACAAATAATTTCATTTCTTCTGGAGTTTGAGTTTGACAGATCGTATTTATTTTATTGTTACGTTCTGTATTATTATCATTATTATTGAAAATAATGAATAAACTTAAGGTAAATGAAAAAGTTCAGTGCGTAAAATGGTATTTTACTGGAAATTCGATACGACGAGTAAGAGATTTATTCAGCGCTTTCTTTGAAAACCGTCCCATACCTTCCGCTATGACTATTCGTAGGATAATTAAACAATTCGAAGAAACTGGAAGTGTGTTAAAACGTTGTAAAAATTGTAGAAAAATCAACGCAGAAGATCAGGAGGAGAATTTAAATCAAAATGCAATTAAAGAAAATACATTGAATATACTTTTGTGTGTAACGGAAAACCCAAATGTTAGTGTGCGTCAACTTGGTGCTGAATTAAATTTGCATCCTTCAACAATACATAAGGTACTAAAAAATGAAAAATATCATTCTTATAAATATTCCACGCACCAAGAGATATTTGAAGCGGATAAAATGGCTAGAAGCGAATTTAGTAACATTATTATGGAAAAATCCAATTTAGACAGAAACTTCTTGAAATCTATTTGTTTTACTGACGAGTCTACGTTTACTTTACACGGCGAACCTAATACACAAAACTTTAGAATATGGAGCCAAACAAATCCTCATTTAATGGTAGCAACACGTACCCAATATCCAGAAAAAGTTAATGTATGGGCTGGAATTTTTGGCAGGTGTATAATTGGGCCATTTTTTATTGAAAATAATTTAAACAACGAAAAATATTTGGATATGTTGCAAAATCATATTGGTCCGCAGTTAGAAGAGTGTGCAACTCAAGATAATGTTGTCTGGTATCAACAAGACGGATGTCCGGCACATTACAGCTGCAACATTAAATTATATTTGGATCAATGTTTTCCAAATTCATGGATTGGTAGAGGTGGTCCAATTAATTGGCCAGCTAGATCGCCCGATTTAGCACCGTGCGATTTCTTTTACCTTAAGTTTATTCATTATTTTCAATAATAATGATAATAATACAGAACGTAACAATAAAATAAATACGATCTGTCAAACTCAAACTCCAGAAGAAATGAAATTATTTGTTTAATTTCCATGGCACTTTAATGTAAAGAGCGCAAAAATGGAAATTTTAATTTGCTTCTAATTCTTGATCGGAACATCCTATATTGATAAATTTGGCATCATTTGATGCATTTTTGAATTCTAAACAACTTTTGTATTTGTACTTTTGTTCTATAATAATTAGGGGAAAATTTATCACCAAATGAAAATTTTAGCATTGTATTCCCTATGTAACAAAAAAAAAGTAGACACCCGGTATATATATATATATATATATATATATATATATATCCCAAAGATTGAAGAGGAATAATAGCTTTGTTCGCGGAACATATCCCGAACTAGTTCCGAACAAGTACGCATGCGCAGTAACATTTTGCCGTACGATTTTGAGCCTTTGTGAACGCTCAAAATTAAAATGCGCATGCGTACTTGTTCGGAACTAGTTCTGGATGTGTTCCGCGAACAAAGCTATTGTCTTTTATCCTCTTCAACACGCGTTGTAATTTCATGTTTGGAAAGAAAAAACTTTAATTCTGCTTATTTTATCGGTAACATAATAACGTAATTACTTTGCTACCTAGTAACTTGTTTCTATGTTTTGTTTGTTTATTATTTATGACATTTGTATATTTTTTCTTGATGATGATAAACATAGAGTATATTGAAACGTCGATTTTTAAATAAAATATGTGCAAAACTTAATTCGAAAGCTTTTTTGCTTTTATTTTAACTATTTTAGAAGTTTAAAGTTGGAAAATCTTGTAAAAATCCTAGCATTACGAAATTTTCTGTGTTTTTTTAGAATTCTATTTATTAGAAAAAGATAAAAATATCTCATGATGTTACAAATCTTACATACATACATACATACATACATACACAATCACGCCATGTATCCAAAAGGGTGTGTCACAAACTCTTTTCATCATCCCGAAATCAGTCGCCTCCAAACACTCCTATCCAAACAAGCAACTTTCGCTTCATCCACATTCATAATTCCTCTCATACATGCTCTTTTATTCCTACTACTTGGAAACTTTCGCTCACGCAAAACACTCTCGATCGTATCACTCCAACTACTCATCGGACGTCCACGCAAACGTATACCATCAAAATCATTCAAATAAATCTTTTTAACCAAACGTTAATCTTAAGAAAAGTAAATCAAATTGCAGCGTAAGTTCATTTTTATCAAGCGATTTATTATTCTATGTCCATAAAAATTCCCTTTTAGTGAAACAATCTGTATCTACGGGCGTAAGAAATATGAATATAAGTCGGATTTATTTGAACGCAAAAGTTGGACAGTTTGGTATTTAGTATATGCGCTGGCTCGCCCCTCCCCCCTTGCCCTTCAAATATGAACGTGAAATATTTATTGATTAACGAGCCATCTACCGGTAAAATTTGGAAACTTTAGACACCTGTCCAAAGTTAAATTAGACGAACTGACGTATATATAAGATAATCTAGCAGTTCATTGGTGCATATCGAAAATTATATTGAGACTTTGACCAATAACAACAACGTTTCAATTAATCAATTTTCTGTTTCGCGCGCTATTTCTTTTATTAAACTAAGTTCAGTAATTTCTAAATGCCACTGATTATTTTAACTAATAGTTTTCGTAAAAGGTTATATTAAATTTAACTATTTATATTATCTTTTAAAATTAAATAAAATTCTTTAATATTTTTTAAAGTGTATGGTATTATATTCGATGAGAGCATAACTGTAAATTTAGTAAATTTACAGAACTTCAGTGAATTTGCTGTTAGGAATTTTCCATAAATAGGTAAAATTTTTTTAGCTGTAATATTATTATTGGTATAATTACATACATTTCTAAATTTACATAAAGGATGTATTTTGAAATGAATGAATGACATTTAAAATATTTTATTAGTATTATTACACAAAATATGTACTAAGTCTCATTATTTTGATGAATTATTACAGATATATACAAGCTATAATTTTACATAATTTAAGAAGATATACCAACAATACGTAATTTTACATTAAATATGTGATACAATTTACAGAAAGTAAACAATTTTACATACTTATTAGGTCATTTTTACTTATTTTATATGATTATTATAAATTATGTAAAAATTATATAATTTTGAGGTAGAAATATAGAATATCTATAAGTAGTAAAATAAAATTACAGACTTTTTATAGCAAAATTTTACTACCATGTAATTTCGCTATTTTTTTAATAGTGAAGTTAAAAAAACCAGTTCACAAACGCGGAAAATTCACATACACTATCAAAGTTTACACTTTCAGAGTAACATATCAACTTTAAACAACAGTTTTCGCTAGTAAGATTGACATTTTGTAACCAAATTTTGTATTCGCAACTGAAAACTAGAATAGTTAGTAATTTAGGGTTTTGTGCCAACTCCCAATGCCAGTGGGAATAAATCCCTTCGAAAAAGCTCTCAGTATAGTACTATTAAAAATTTAATGAGTTCTGGAGTTCTGTATCTTTAAGGATTTATTGCGTCCTTTTTTATAAAACTTCAACGAGCTAAACAGGATTCGTATCACATTGCAAATTTAATTTTGTTTATATAAATACGATAACAGTTCCAGCAAACCTTATTTGTCCCGTTAAATATCTTTCTATTAAAACAAAATTATTGGTTTGTGCAACAGAAATAAAAAGTGTTAAAGATCCTGATGACGTGATTGTTTTAGCTGAATCTGAAGAGCAACTAAAAAGGATGATTGATAGAATTAATGTTGGTTAGGTAAGGATATGAATCTTGTATTGAATGTTGATAAGTGCAAAGTTTTAGTTTTTGAGACTTGACGACTAAATATAATGTATTTGTTGATAGTACATACGTACATACACAATCACGCCATGTACCCAAAAGGGTGTGGCACAAACTCTTTTCATCATCCCGAAATCAGTCGCCTCCAAACATTCCTATCCAAACAAGCAACTTTCACTTCATCCACATTCACAATTCCTCTCATACATGTTCTTTTATTCCTACTACTTGGAAACTTTCGCTCACTCAAAACACTCTCAATCATACCACTCTAACTACTCATCGGATGTCCACGCAAACGTGTACCATCAAAATCATTCAAATAAATCTTTTTAACCAAACGTTCATTAGACATTCGCTCAACATGCCCGAACCATCTTAACTGACTCTAACACGGGGCAACTTTTGCTACAACATTTTTTTCAATTTCACACTCATCATACACTAATCGTATTTCGTACCCGATCTCTCCTATTTACACCACATACCCCAAGTAAAAATCTCATTTCCACAGCAGTCATTTTCCGTTTATGCTTTTGCAACCAAACCCAACATTCACTACCATACATCAACGTAGGCACCAAAACTGCATTGTATATACTCAAACGGGCTTCTTTGTTGATAGTGTATATATTATATTTATTAATAATCGACTTTTTGACGAACTCAACGTCCGTTTTCATCAGGAAAAATAATACAAACATAGAAACATAGAAATAAGTTACTAGGTAACAAATAAGTAACTAGATCATAAAATTTTTATAAATTTTTATTAATAGAAGCCAAAAATTTAAAAATTTATAAAAAAAATTAATTAGTTACTTATTTGTTACCTAGTAACTTGTTTCTATGTTCTGTTATTTCCTGTAAATGTCATTTTAAGATGTACGTTGAGTGCGTCGATTATTAATAAATATTAATACAGAACTTAAACCTAAAGCTTTTTAATTTTATATAATGAGTTCTGAAATTTTTTTATTATGTTAGTTATGTATAAGTTTTCAAAAAATAACAAAAAATAAAAAATTATTCCAATAGATGATCATAAATATAAATCAAATATATTTTAAAATCAAACATTATATTATTTTCTCAATTTAATAGAAACAATTTTTAACAATTTTAAAAATTGAACAGTTCTATATACGTTTTTTTTGTAATATTCAAATTATTTACATAAATTTATTATATATGTTCCTATGGCAACGTCAACGATAATATTTAACAAAAAAAAATGAATAGATATCTGTATAGAATTGGTTTAAATTTCACAAATGTATGAACTTTTTTGTCTCTATTTTTGTTCCAAAATAAACCCAGCTTACTTCCATGTGACATTTCAATTTCAACATTGAAATTTCGTTTCAAACAAAATAGAAATAAATAAAAAAAACTCGATTTATATTTACGGGAAACACTTTGTTACTATTACTATTGGATTCTAAAAATAGTTTAGTTCCCTTGGTCAATACAATACTAAATTTTTGTATTTCTTGTTGCTATTTTGATTAAATTTAACGTTTGCCAAAATATTTTAATATTGATTTAATATGTCTATAGCAGAACTCGTTTATTAAAATTAAAAAAGCTTTAGGATTAAGTTCTGTATAATTATTAAATAAAAATCGATGTTTCAATATACTGTACGTATACAGGGTGTAGCAGAATAACTATTCCTAATTTTCAGAAATGATAGAGTGCACTTAGAGAAACATTTTTTATTAATAAACTAGTGTCCGGAAATTTCTCGGTGTCAAGATACACTAGATATCGTTAAAAACAATCTTAATTATTACAACATCAAAGAGTAGTTAAGTTAAGGAATATTTTATTAGAAATAATAGTGCTATAAACTTTATAAAAATTGTTCGAAGTAACGTCCACCATTTTCGATACACAAGTTGTAACGATGTACAATCGACTGCCGAAAAAAAAAAGAAAAAAAATTTCCGGACATTAGTTTATTAATAAAAAATGTTTCTTTATGTGCCCTCTATCATTTCTGAAAATTAGGAATAGTTATTCTGCTACACCCTGTATAATAATCAGGAAATAAATATAAATGACATAAATAATAAACAAACTAAAACATAGAAACAAGTTACTAGGTAACAAAATACAAGTAAGTAGATTATAAAATTTGTAAATTATTTATTAAAGAGAGCCAAAGAAAAAAAAATGCAAATTTTTTGTCAAGACGTCAATTATAAATAAATTTTAATACAGAACTTGAACCTAAAGCAGTTTTATTTTAATATAATGAATTCTGAGAGATTTTTTAGTATGTTAGTTTTATTATGTACATAACACATTCAAAAATATAATTCACACATTTAATATGAATAGTCTAGCGAATATCTTCATATAGAAAGGTTTTTAACAATCCTTCTGGTAACCATGGTTACCTGCATTGATTTTATGCTCATCTTATGTTAGTTAAATAGATGAAATTAATTAAATTTCTGACAAATATTTGCATAAACAGCCTCTTTCTGTTTTAAACACGGTACACCCTATTTACATCATTTAAATATGAAAACGTTTATTTAACTCTTTCTTTGTGCATAAAATATATTCTTATGATAATAGTGAAATAAAATATATAAAAAAAACTTTTTAAAAACCACGCTTGTATTTAAATGCACTAAAAAGAGGAAAATTATTTTTCCTGGTTACTAAAATTTTTAGACAGAAATAAAAGCGTGGAGCGCCAGGAAACTATATATTTCGCAATGATGATTAAGCGCTCCACGTTTTTATTTCTTTCTAAAATTTTTGGATAACCAGAAAAAAATTTATTTTCCTCTTTTTACTGCATTTAAATATAAGCGTGGTTTTTAAAAAGTTTTATTTATATATTTTATTTTCTGCTTTTTTGTCTTGTCGTCTTGTCATATCTTGTAATCGCTTTTAAATGTCACTTCACTTTATATATTATATTATAATATACCAATACTAGATATAATTGACTCTTTGCAAAAAGATAGACTGCAGTCTATCTTTGGACCTTGCCTTACCTTTTAGAGTGCGATCCGAAAGCACTATGTCAATTTTTTGTTTGTTAAAATATTGTGTTGTCTCCTGGAATAAAACTACATGCAAAATTTCAGTGTGATCAGATGATAGGAAGTAGTCTAAAAATTGGTTACAAGATTTGACCGTGACAACAGAGTGAGCTAATATAACCGTGGTAAAAAGTAATAAGGGTTTAAAATAATGCCATAGCACCAAAAGAGTGCGTTCAAAAACAAATGTAAAAGTTTTGCGATTTTGGTATCAGAAAAGTCAAATTTTAATTTTGTATTTTGATAACATAACAAAAAATCTTTCAAAACTCATTATAATACTAAAAGTAAAAATTTATAAAAAAAAAAAAGACGACATCAATCACTGTGAAGGCATTGAGTTAAATAAAATTTGGCTTCCATTATTAAAAATCAATAAAAAATGTATGATCTAGTCACTTATTTGTTACCTAATAACTTGTTTCTATGATCTGTTATTTACTGTAATGTTATTTGAATCACTTTAAGTTCCAAGTACTAGGAATAGATGAGCATGTATGAGAAATATTATGAATGTGGATGAAGTTAAAATTACTTGTCTGGATAGAGATGTTTGGAGGAAACTGATTTCGGGATGATAAAAAGAGTTTGTGCCACACCCTTTTGGGTACATGGCGTGATTGAGTATGTATGTATATCCTATACTTACATTTTTTTTTTAAATTCTAAAGTCATTTTCTTTTTAACTTTAGCATTAGAATTATTTTTACTCCAGATTTATATAGAAAGCAGAACAAATTATGTCTTATCACAACTTAATATGGCATAAAATTACAAAATTTCAACAAAGTTTTACATGCCAATCCTTTTTGGGTGCATGGCGTGATTGTGTATGTATGTTCACATATACCACGTAAAATTCTCATTTCCACACAAATATATAAAAGTTACATTATAGCACTAGTATTATAACGGAGTTTTTTACATTCACAATTTTTGTTTTGTAAAATTGACATAAAATAAAATTATAGATAAAAATGTATTTAAAAAAAAATATCATAAGAAGGAAAATATTGCTTATAAATTTCACATTATAATTTAAGATGAATATCATATTTTCCTTTGAATATCGCTTCAAAGGAAAAATCTATTGGATAATGAAATATTGATGATGTAATTTATCTTCATTGTTGCCAACATTAAAACACGGAAAGGTGCTAGACATTAATAATCGTTAAACTGTAAAAGTGAACCCAGATTTTTTTTTGGCAAATTTAAAAAATATTTTTCAGGGCAAATTTAATTTCATTCGCTTTTATGTATAATATAATATTATCATGTAAAATTTAATATAATTTGAATATTATTATAATATTAATAAATTTATAAACTATAAAATATTATCGAATTTGTTTGTCAATGTTTATATTCTATAAAATATGTAATTAAATTTGAATTATATGTTTTCCTTTGTGATAATAAATATATATTACATACACATATATAATGATATAAATTTAATTATTTATAATATACTAAAAAGCAGGTTATTTATAATATTTAGTTCACAGTGTCATAAAAAAAATTAAATTAAGATATATCTAACTACGGAGTTAACTATAGATAACCACGACTGTAAAAAATCGACTAATATATTAGTTTTAAAATAACTTATAATAAATTATAAAAATCTACATACTGTGCAGAACTGAAAAATAACATGTTACGGTACCAGAAAGACGGCTGTTGAAACGAGTAAATTTTGATATGGCACGGTAAAGCGGAAATTGATATTACCGTATTTCCGGATTTAAGTGCAATGCATTATGGGATTAATATAAATAGATGATTAATCTAAAATGGTTCCAAATGCTTTTTATTTAATAAATATTTATTAGTTCGGTTATATTCACTCCCCCTTTCAAAACACAAAATTAAAATAATTAAATATGAAAAATTTTGATTGCACACTCTAAAAAAATTATGATGCCCAGTATTTCTAGGTATAATTACTCAGCTGCTGTAATTTTAACATAATTGATTAAAAATAGATAATATCAGAACTATTACAAGCATTATGTAATATGATATTACCAACGGAATAAAAAAGTACATATGTATGTAATATTACAGTTTTCTAGTAAAGTCTCTTTTAGTAAATTTGCTGAGAGAAATGTTCCATAAATAGCTAAAATTTGTTTAGTTCTGTAATATTATTGTTGGTATAATTATGTACATATCTAAATTTACATAAAGGATGTATTTTGAAATGAATGAATGACATTTAAAATATTTTATTAGTATTATTACACAAAATATGTACTAAGTTTCATTATTTTAATGAATTATTACAGATATTAATATGCAAGCTGTAATATTACATAATTTAAGAATTTATACCCCAATACGTAATTATATATTAAGTATGTGACGCAATTTTCAAAAAGTAAGCAATTTAACATACTTATTAGGTCATTTTTACTTACTTTATGTGATTATTATGAATTTTGAGGTAGAAATACAGAATATTTATAGTAAAATAAAATTAAAAATTTTTTATAGTAAAATTTTACTAGTATATTTTTATAATTCTGCTAAATTTTTTTTACAATATATAATATTGAAAATCTTCAACTTTACTCAATAAATTCTTCCATATTTAATAATATATTATGAATATAAAGATGGCAAAATGAAATCTGCTCATCTCCAATCAGTGCCCCCATTATCATTTTCTAAAACTCATTGACCCAAACTCGGTATAAACATCCCTTGAACTAGCCCTCATATAAACACAGTAATTCGGCCCCCATCATGTTTCCATAGAGGTGGAGAAGGGATATCCATTTCATAGACTGGCCCTTTATTTATAGTCCATAGCCAAAATGATGTCGTGCATGCGTGCGTGCGTGCGTGCGTGTGTGTGTGTGTCAATTTGTTTGATGGTCAGCAGGGCGGTCTCCCTTTGCTTTTTCACAATCGTGTTCGCCTGGCGATTTTGCCACACACCAGAAAGAGAAAGAATGGAGCCCTAGTCGCATAGAGCCATGGAAAAGTTGAATATTCCCACCTGGATATCCAGGTATTGATCGTGGAGCAGCGTGGATACGCAGAGATGGACTGCTTGTGGCATACAATAGACAGAGTTGTGTTGAACAAGAAAATAGTGAAAGTATATTATGAATCGGAGATTTTCAAGGAAAATGATAAAATATTGATAAATCTTTCAGATCTTATAATAAATAATTAAAATATTGAAATTACAAAATAATAGTAGTAAAATTAGACTACAAAAAATCTGTAATTTCATTTTACAATAAATATTCTCTATTTCTACATCAAAATTCTGTAATTTTGTACATAATTCATAATAATTACATAAAGTAAGTAAAAATAACCTAATAAGTATGTAAAATTGCTTACTTTCTGCAAATTGCATCAAATACTTAATGTAAAATTACGTATTATTGGTATAACTTCAAACTTCTTAAATTATATAAAATTACAGCTTGCATATTAATGTCTATAATAATAAATAAAATAATATGACTTAGTACATAGTTTATGTAATAATACTAATAAAATATTTTAAGTGTAATTTATTCATTTTAAAATTGCTTACTTTCTGCAAATTGCATCAAATACTTAATGTAAAATTACGTATTATTGGTATAACTTCAAACTTCTTAAATTATATAAAATTACAGCTTGCATATTCATGTCTGTAATAATAAATAAAATAATAAGACTTAGTACATAGTTTATGTAATAATACTAATAAAATATTTTAAGTGTAATTCATTCATTTTAAAATACATTCTTTATGTAAATTTAGAAATGTATAAACTTATACCAACAATAATATTACAGAACTAAACAAATTTTACCTATTTATGGAAAATTCCTGACATCAAATTTGCTAAATTTCTGTAAATTTTATAAAAGAAACTTTACTAAAAAAAAACTGCAATATTATATACATATGTACTTTTTCATCTCGTTAGTAATATAATATTATATAATGTCTCTAATACTTCTGATATATATTTTTAAACAATTATGAATAAAATTACAGCAGTTGAGTAATTATATCTAGAAATACTGGGTATCATAGTGTCTCAAGGTTTGTAGATAAAATTATATATTTTTTTTAGAGTGTAACCTACCTATTGTACTTGAATTTTTATTTCTTTACAAGCAATAATTTTTAATTTAATACTTTCGATAAACCACTCGTATATTTAAAGTATAAAAAAAACCAGTAAATCACAGCAAAATTTACCTGTCTCTAAAATAACACCTACGTTAAATAACCTTTTATTACAACAACCAAGCAGGACAGATAACATTCTCGTAACACGTTTGACAATTAAAAATTTTGTCCAAACACGGTAGTATATTACAGCAAATATACGTATACACACACTCACGAAAAGTTGGCGATGAAAAAACAAAAACGCATCTCAAAACCATTATGATATTCGCGAGTTCACTTCTCTAGTTAGTTGAACAGAGAAACAAACAATGTATGTTATCAGAGCAAGCAATGTATTATAACATGACATTCTATTTTATTATATATATATATATATATATATATATATATATATATATATATATATATATATATACAGGGTGTCCCCGGATGGGGTTGCGCACTCTTGTAAACTTTTTTATTTTGGAGTTTTCGGCAAAATGTTATTCTTTATAAAAAGTTTTGCTTGGCCTGAAACTTATTTTTAGCATACTTTCGATTTTTTAAAATCAAGTAGGCTTTTACAGTTGAGCAAAAACTCTTTTCATTTTAGGTAAAGTACCTTTTCTGTTCACAGTATGCCAAAATCTTGTTAAGAAAAGTTGTTCGAAATGAGAAGTTATGGCCATATGCAAATAAATAGAATAATAATAATTTAGAAGACGATTTGGAAAATTTAAAACAAAAAATCATAGAAGCTGTTGCTAGTGTGAATGAAGAAATGCTTTCATCGACCTACCTAGAATTTAGAACCCGAATAGAAGAATGTGTACTAAGAGGAGGATATTACGTGGAATAATTTCAATGTTCAGAATTTAATTTGTTTTTTGTTATGTTGTATTAAAGAATAAAATATCCTAGATATGATGTATGCAGTTACAGCAATTGTTTACTGCAGTTCGTTCTATTTTTCCATTACATCATGCGAAGTTTACGCAATTTTATAATATCGTTCAAATAGCAGTACTTGACCTACCGTACTTTGATAATAATCAATACGGCGTCGACAATAGCAAAAAGATCTTTATTATTAATTTTGCGACGAAAATTTACATAACTCAATAACTTTTTGAATTTTATCATATGGCCATAACTTCTCATTCCGAATAACTTTTCTTAACAAGATTTTGGCATATTGTGAACAGAAAAGGTACTTTACCTAAAATGAAAATAGTTTTTGCTCAACTGTAAAGGCCTACTTGATTTTAAAAAATCGAAAGTAAGCTAAAAATAAGTTTCAGGCCAAGCAAAACTTTTTATAAAGAATAACATTTTGCCGAAAACTCCAAAATAAAAAAGTTTACAAGAGTGCGCAACCCCATCCGGAGACACCCTGTATATATATATATATATATATATATATATATATATATATATATATATATATATATATATTAACATTTTGACTGGTGTAGAACAATACTTGTTAAATTGAACTATACATGACAGTAGAATTACAAATATTATATTACTGGTTACTCCAATTTTATCACGGTTTTTACATACATACACAATCACGCCATGTACTTAAAAGGGTGTGACCAAAAAACTCGTTCCACAATCCCGAAATCAGTTCCCTCCAAACACTCTTATCCAGACAAGCAACTTTAGCTTCATCCACATTCATCTGACCTATATCATACATGCTCTTCTATTTCCACTACTTGGAAACTTTCGCTCACGCAAAACACTCTGAATCATATCACTCTAAAATCGAAAATAAAACGGCTTTAGCTTATAGTTCTGTATTAATATTGATTAATAATCAACGTTTCGACGAACTCAGGAAAAATGATACAGAATGATAAACAGAATATAGAAACAAGTTACTAGGTAACAAAATAAGTAACAAAATCATAAAATTTACAAATTTATAAATTTATAATTAAAGGAAGGTAAAACAAAAAAATAAAAACAAATTACTTGCCTTTAGACATTTTTGAGTGATAAATTTCTTTTAGTTCACAATACATACACATACACAATCACGCCATGTACCCAAAAGGGTGTGGCACAAACTCATTTCATCATCCCGAAATCGGTCGCCTCCAAACATTCCTATCGAAACAAGCAACTTTCGCTTCATCCACATTCATAATTTCTCTCATACATGCTCTTTTATTCCTACTACTTGGAAACTTTCGCTCACGCAAAAAACTCTCAATCATACCACTCCAACTACTCATCGGACGTCCACGCAAACGTATACGTACCATCAAAATCATTCAAATGAATCTTTTTAACCAAACGTTCATTAGACATTCGCTCAACATGTCCGAACCATGTTAACTGACTTCAACACGGCAACTTTTGCTACAACATTTTTTTCAATTTCACACTCATCATACACTAATCGTATTTCGTACCCGATCTCTCCTATTTACACCACATACCCCACGTAAAAATCTCATTTCCACAGCAGTCAATAATTTTCTAAAATTGCAAGACATAATATAGATTTAAGTGATTCGTTTCCGTGTTTATTTTCAAAATTTTCTTTAATAAAATATTCAATAAATAATAAATAATAGACGGAATTCAGTCAGTTAAATATTTTTAGTATCTTCTATGCCAACGTCCATGTACCACGTTTAACAATTAAAAATTTTGTTCAACATTCAGTGTTTAAATATTTACAAAGATTTAATTTGACCTAGAAAGTGTTAACAAAAACATTGTGTGTTAATTTGATGAAAATGGATTTGATCACGTTTCTACGCTGGTAATGACAATGTATTGAATAGAACCTTTACGACTAGAAAGGGTGACTCAAAGAAAATCTTCAATATCCAACGCGATTTACCGTCTCACCTAATTACAAAACCTTAATTTAATTGCGTTTGCCACCTAAATGTATTCAAGGTTGTCAGTTTGACCGACGCGTGATCTAAATTCGATTATTTAGAATTTTAAGAAAATTCAACCACATTAAAATAAATGCGTATAATATTTTATCTACAACTGCTTTGTTATATGGTCATTATATATATAAAATCAGATAAATAATATTAGTCTTTATAGCCTAAGGGAAATAAAATACTAGTCTTTATTAACCAAGGTTAATAAAATATTAGTCATTATTAACCAAGGGAAATAAAGAAACGATCTTTATTAACTTGATTTCCGTACGCACGCTTCGCTGCTAGGCAACATCAATAAACTAAATATCTCTACGCCAGATGGCAGCAGTTATCAGTCAAAGTAATAAAATGACAGTTGTAGTTAGTTAGTTAGTTAGTTAGTTGTTGTTAACATCATAGATTTGAATAAGTAAGTACAATATTAAAAATATATAAGCAGTTGTAGATAAAGTATAGTATTTGACTTGCAAATAATGCCTACAATGTACTCGGATGTTTTATTCCCCTCGCTACGCTCATGGACTAAACAACATCCTCGTACATTATAGGTGCCATTATTTGCTCGTTAAATAATATACTATTAAAATTTGAACTTTAAGATATGACAAACAAAAATATCCTTGTCTCAAGAAAAAAATTATTAAAAACAATCTATTTTAATGTAACTATTCCTTAATATTTATTACGTTAATTTTTTCTTTTTTGCATAATGGGAAAAGTTTGAAAACCGCTGTTTGTCAGCTACATTAGACTACATTAACTCGACGTCACGTTAAATTATAACTGAAACGTGCCTTAATAGCGACTAAAGTTATTTTTGCTGTATTTATTCTCTTTTTTTTGCCTGTTCTTCCTTCATTTTTTCAAGCCGTTCTTTTTTCTTTGTTTTGCTTTATATTTGCAGAATGTTAAAACAAATGAACAACGTTAATTTTTGCATACGCTTTATGTTTGTTTGCTTTTCATATTCAACCGAACAAACTCCGTTTTTATATTGTCAATAATTTATACGAAGAATTTTATAAATGTTTAATTAAAAATAAACGTTGCACTAGCAATATTGTTTTTAAACATTAGATATTGATACGAAATGCATATTTATTTATAACAAGTGTTATACAGGGTGTAACAGAATAACTATTCCTAAGTTTCAGAAATAATAGAGTGCACTTAGAGAAACATTTTTTATTAATAAACTAGTGTCCGGAAATTTCTCGGTGCCAAGATACACTAGATATCGTTAAAAACAATCTTAATCAAAACATCAAAGAGTAGTTAAGTTAAGGAACATTTTATTAGAAATAATAGCGCATTAAACTTTATAAAAATTGTTCGAAGTTACGACCAACATTTTCGATACACAAGTTGTAACGATGTACAATCGACTGCCGAAAAAAAAAAAGAAAAAAAAATTTTCCGGACGCTAGTTTATTAATAAAAAATGTTTCTTTATGTGCACTCTATCATTTCTGAAAATTAGGAATAGTTATTCTGTTACACCCTGTATAATATTATCTATAAAGGCTTATTTAGATTATTCTACTTATCACTAAATTAGTGTTTTGTTTTTGCACACAGCTAGTGATTTTGAATCCAAAACTATTTATTAGCTTATAAAAACTAAATGATTTTAAGTTTGATCAGTTGTTGTTGGTTTTATTCCAAAAATTGAAAATATTAATGTCTTTTAACAAATTTTTATTGTACTTTAACAGGCTACAATTTAGAACCAAGATCATTACCGAATATAATATAAAACTAATTTCGAGATAAGTAGAATTTAGAATTTTTCTAGTGTGTAGATCTTTTTGAATATCAGATCCTTTTAGAGAATCTATTAGGGATGTCAGTATCGGTATTACCGTTACCGCTTATACCGGTAATCGAGGAAAAAAAACCTTAGGAAATAACCGATAAATTGGGAAATATTTACCGATAAATATGTTGAAAAAAGAAACTGGTAAAATAATTTTCAAGAAAAGATGTTCTTTCGACGTAGGTTTTACATTTTATAGCTTTATTTTTAGTTCATTCACCATTTTAGCAACTAGTCTAAAATTGGAATTAGCCGAGAATGAAAGAAAGAAAATCTTGATTTAATGATCAATAAAAAAAGTTTCATCTCAATCAAATGATGTCAAACAATTATGCCAATTATCGACATTTAAAACCATAATTAAAGCAGAATTAAAGTTAAAATAAAAAAAGTAAAACCTGTTTTAATATAAAATTTTGTTAAATTATTGTATAAAAACGACGTTTCGACGAAAATGAACGCTCGTCTTCATCCGGTCAATAATTTATTAATGACATAAAAGTAAATAACAGTACATAGCAACAAGTTTCTAGGTAATATAAGTAACTAGATGAGGAGAATTATAGATTTTTAATTAATGAAACCAAATTTTATTTAACTCAGTGCCACTTCACAGTGATTCATGTTATTATTTTCTTTATAAATCTCTATTGCTTCTCTTATTAATCTGCTGCTAATATTGATTAGTCTGGCAATTATTACTGTATCTTCAAATTTTACATCATGAAAATATTCTAAAGCATGTTCAGCAATAGCAGATTTATTCAACAAGAGTTGATTCTGAAAAAGCATTTTCTGCAGCAGGACTCTTCTGCACTCAAATCTAATCACGCTTAAATAATTATTGGATGTATTATGTTTTTTAAAAGCATATGTTCTTAATAATGGTAAAAACAATTAAAAAATGCACATATATTGAAGCGAATTTTAGAATTTGTATTCATAGATTCTAAAAGTGTAATAAAAAATTAAAATTGTGCAAATTTATAATTTTTAGATATAATTGTTCCTTTTACTTTTAATTACCGGTAATATCTATAAACAAAAAATTAATTTACCGTTTATAGGTAAATGTAATTTGGTACTTTTCTGACAACTCTAGAATCTATACGCAAGCAAAGCGTAAACATACAATATATTTATATATTTAATTTCAACATGAACAAAAAATATATATTGCTGTCAGTGAATATAAAGAAAATAACTGTCATACTTTTTCACGTATTGAAGTAGCAAAAATGTCAAAAGAAACTTTTTTTTGATTAAATATTCAGGTATATCTTATTGGAAAAAGTCATATATAACAGAAATAGAAATAAAGAAATATATATATATATATATATATATATATATATATATATATATATATATATATGGTTTTAAGACAAAATAAAAATGGAAAAATTATATATCTGTAATAACCCTACTTATTATTTAATAACTTTATTAAGTATGTATTTAAAATTAAAAAAATTACACAATTGTGTAAAAAAATTATATAACATAGTTTTCCATTTTTGAAAAAAAAAGTTTTGTTTAATCCCTAAGACAGTACTGTTTTACGTCACCTACCGAATCCAATGACGTCACAACTCTCCCTCCTCAATTAATTGACGTAATAAGCCGTCAATAAAAAATTCACCAAAGCAACTTTACCAGAAATAGTTTGGATCATCACAACATTAATCCGTAAACAAGGGAAGTAAAACGATGGTATATGCTCAATGAGACATGAACCGTTGACAGCGTGCGGGATAGGGTTAAAGAACGGTCGGTGGTTTCCCGGACCCCGTATATAAATGTGTGTGTGTGTGTGAAAGCAAGCCGGATGACCTTTTGACCTGAATATAATAATTATTAGGCGGCTTGGCTGCAAATGCATCCTGTTAAATAGAATCATATAACTGTGTGAACTAAATTCATCTCATACACACACACACACACACAATAATGTATTGAATGTTTATTTGAATCCAGTGAACTATGGATTGATACGCATTTGTCTATTGGTATTAATGAGGTCTAGTGTAAATTCAGGATTTATTATAACGCTTATAATTGTCCGGTATAATTTGACTTTACGATTCTAATTATGTTGGAATCAGTTCAATGTAATTGTTTAATAATTGGGACATTTTTTCTGTTATTCTACACAGAATCGGCTCTAGGATGAAATCACAGTGGGGCCCTTTGGGAGAATAATAAAACAAAATGAAAAAAACTTTTAGAATTCATATTAAAATAAAACTGCTTTAAGTTAAAGTTCTGTATTAATATTTATTTATAAATCAACTCAACGTCCGTCTTTATCAGGAAAAATAATACAAATAAAATTTACAATAAATAACAAAACATAGAAACAATTTACTAGGTAACAAATAAGTAACTATATCATAAAATTTATAGATTTTCAATTAATGAAAGTCAAATTTTATATAACTCAGTGTCTTCACAGTGACAAATCTTATCTTTTTCTTTATAAAATTCTATTGCCTCTCTTATCTATCTGCTGTTAATATTAATGAGTCTTGCAATTATTATAGTATCTTCGAATTTTACATCATGAAGATATTCTAAAAACACGTTTAAAAGTAAAAACCTCGGATCTAAAGTAAAAATTTTCTCAGTATGTAATCATCTCCATTTCATATAATGCCGATTCTTCATATCTTCTTACAATCTACTTTTAATGGTGTACAGTCTCAAAAAACATATTTTTTTACAATTTTTCTCTTTTACTCCCCCATAAACAAGCCACTAACCAAATTCTACTGTAGATAAATGAATTGACATGACAAATATTCCACATTACATAATTTCTCTTACGGTACTATTCGTAGTCTGAAAATTTTATTTTCAGCAAAATCGCACCCCTTCTGTTCATGTAATGGACTGAACTATCATCATACATACACCCACATATATAGAGAGATTTACACCCACATACACAACACATACAAGCACACGAGGGTCATGTTTGCCAGAGATAGAGCAACAGCCAACCAAGGCAATTGTTTCGTTACCTAGGCAACGAGATGCGGCTTCATTTCCGCTTATTTCTCCGTCTTATTGCTTTATTTTCGGATGTTCGCATAGTATTCGGTTTTCTTTATTATCTATCTATATATGACGGAACATTCTCACAAGATGTACACACACGTGTTCCAATAATAATAATACTCCTAATAATTTTCATCGGTGAACATTTTCACTAACAATATAATAAAAATTTGAAAAGCATTTATATATATATATATATATATATATATATATATATATATATATATATATGAGTTCAGGATAACGGATATGCGGTATATATTGAATAAAAATCTGATTACATTTATTCAATTTATTGTAATTTCCAATATTTCACCTCCAAAATTGTTGGCTTCATCAGGGAGAACACTAAATAATAATATTAAGCATGTAAACATTTAAATAATAAATACATAATGAAAAAAAAAACAGTTGATGAGAACTTACATGTATGAATAAATTTATGTATGTATCATTTGAGGAGCAGACTTTCAAAATGCGTTTTGTCCAAATTCCATAATTTTCAGAAAGAGGCAAAACGTTTTTGACTAAATCTGAAAGTACATTACGTGCCCATTGGACAAAACGCGTTTTGAATGTCCAAGTAACTTTCAATATTTATTTCAGACGGAACAATATGAGTTTTAAATGTCGAATTTGTCTTAAAAGATGCGTGTTTGCGCATAGAACCGTAATACCATCACTAACTAAAAATTTTACATTTTAGACAAAATGCATTTTGAAAGTCTGCTCCTCATTTATTCATACATGTAAGTTCTCATCAACTGTTTTTTTCATTATATATTTATTATTTAAATGTTTACATGCTTAATATTATTATTTAGTGTTCTCCCTGATGAAGCCAACAATTTTGGAGGTGAAATATTGGAAATTACAATAAATTGAATAAATGTAATCAGATTTTTATTCAATATATACCGCATATCCGTTATCCTGAACTCATATATATTATTACGGTAGTGAAAAATTTAAAACTATATATATATATATATATATATATATATATATATATAAAGCATCATATTTAATAAAATATACACAATGTTTGACAAATTATTAACAGATATAAAATATTATTAAAATGCATATAAGTAAATTCTTTGGAAAATGTAATAATTTTCTTTTTCAGTACAAAAATTTGAAAAGCACTTACAAAATGCTGTTTTTATCATCATATGCGTAAATAATGTGTTTAATGAAATATACACAATGGTTGATAAATTATTAACAGATATAAAATATTATTAAGATGCATATAAGTAAATTCTTTGGAAGATGTAATAATTTTCTTTTTCAGTATAATATAATAAAAATTTGAAAAACATTTATAAAATGCTGTTTTTATCATCATAGACGTAAGTTATGTATCTAATGAAATATACACAATATTTGATAAATTATTAACAGATATAAAACATTATTAAAATGCATTTGAGTAAATTCTTTGAAAGATGTAATAATTTTCTTTATATATCACCTATAAAATTAAACATACCTATATCAGTCAGTAAGCAAGAATTAGTTGTGAATCTGTTTATTTTGATAATAAAGCCTCAATTATACTTTCCTACTTATTTTAAAAAATGCAAAAAACATTAATAACTTTAAATGTTGACTGCAATATAAATAACAACATCTGATAAAACTAAAATAGTAAATTTGCGTTATTTGTCTATGTAAGTAAATATTTTGGTTCAGAAATACTTTTTTTTTTTACTAAAATATTAATTTTGAGAAAAATGAAATAGTTTGCCTGAGCCCTTATGATTCTTAAGATCCACAATTGAAGCTGCTTAAACACAACACAGTGTATGAACATGTCAATTTAAAAATACACTATCACGCTCTGATCTAGAAGGGTGCAGTACAAACTTTTACCGTTATACAGAAACTAATTTCCGTCAAAAACTCAGCGTTAAAAGACATTTGAATATTTAGTTTGTCCACAAGTTAAATATTCGATTTTCAATCATTTATCCGAATAAACATTGGAAACTTTATCCTTCAAAATAAAATCAATTTGAAGAAGTAATATGTTTTCGCAATCCTAAAATAATAAAAATACAGTTTTAAAATTGTTACAAATAACAAAAGCTTTCAAAACTTCTCTTACGTAAGTTTACCGAACATTTATTTTAAAATGGCGGTAAAAAAAAAACACCTAACCTAAGCTAACCTAACAATTTGTTTTCCCTAGCGAAACTCTTTTCCAAATGCAAACATTTCTAAAACAAACAGTCGCGAGTTTCGAAAACAGCCAAATCCGTTGTTGTTCGTTTTCTTTGACACATTGATAAAGTAAAACGCATTAACAAAATATAATTAATTACCTCCCCACTAGAATGTAAGACTTTAAAACAATGCAATCAGCCATTTGGAAACTATTTAACAGTTTTACGTTTGTATAGGCGACGTTGTCAAATGTACACCAATTAATCAAACTAGCAAATACGTTCGTCTCTACTTTGGCAACATTGTAACTGTTCTTGTTACGTAATAAATGTTTGTTTTGACGCGAAATACGCTTTTATGATATCGTTTTTGACTAATTTCACGTAAAAAATATTTTATTTTATCTTAGTGTTTGCGTAATTTATTTAAAAAGTTTCTACGAGTCGTTCTAATTAAAATACGATTAAATCTTTCACTTAGGTACATATTAAGTTTGAAAATTTGTATTACATCTCATACAACAAACTTATTTAATAAGTTTCAATTACAAAAAATATATAATATTTTAGAAAAAACTTAATTTGAAAATCGTTTTTGACACAATGATACTGATACTGTATCAGTTTTACTAATGAAGACGGACGTTGAGTTTGTCGAAACATCGTTTATAAATAAATATTAATACAGAACTTTAATCTAAAGCAGTTTTATTTAATATAATTAGTTCTGAAATATTTTTGTACTATGCTCTCATATAGTTTAATCTCCATTGCCATACTTATCTTTGGGAAATACATAATGGCTCGCCAAGATTGGTATTTCAAACGATAAATATAGCCCCAGTAATTCACGTTAAAATTATTATTTCAAATGATAAAGTATGCTTAAACTTAAACTGAAATAAATGTTTGTAAAAACTAGCTAATATAGCCATCACATTATACAACTGCAATTATTTCATTAAACAAAAAATGCAGGATTTGTGAAAAATGTATAAAAACATTTTATTTAGAAACGAAAAAAAAAAAATTCGAAGAGGAGCAAAAAAACAAGGGAATAATTTATTTTGTTTTTGTTATCGTTTCAGAGCTTTGCAAGGCGGCCACTACGATTCAGCATTCCTTCCGTAATCATCTTAAGCAAAAACAGGAACCAGGCAAGGAGTGCGGCAGTGCCAGCAGTAAAAAGGTAAATAGTTTTTTTCGGTTGTTGAAAAGTTATAGCCCACGATTAAAATTACTAAAATTATTGTTAGTTAAAGATTAAAATATCGGAAATAATGCAATTTTATATGTAATATATAGTATACAAGTAAGAAAAATGTCAATTTTGAATAGAATTTATAATCCTGAAATCTAGACAATTACATTATTTTAAAAAGATTTAAAGCGCTCTTTCTACACGAGATGTGAAAGTTAATGCATGAGATAAAATCGAATGCTGAAATAGACATATTTTAGTAGTTGAGAAAAATAATATTTTTATCTTTTAAGCCTAGGTTGCATAAGTGGAGTTAGTACTAGAGTATGTTGGTATAGTATGTACATATACGGGGTGTAACAGAATAACTATTCCTAATTTTCAGAAATGATAGAGGGCACATAAAGAAACATTTTTATTAATAAACTAGTGTCCGGAAATTTTTGTTTTTTTTTTCGGCAGTCGATTGTACATCGTTACAACTTGTGTATCGAAAATAGTGGTCGTAACTTCGAACAATTTTTATAAAGTTTAATGCACTATTATTTCTAATAAAATGTTCCTTAACTTAACTACTCTTTGATGTTGTAATAATTAAGATTGTTTTTAACGATATCTAGTGTATCTTGACACCGAGAAATCTCCGGACACTAGTTTATTAATAAAAAATGTTTCTCTAAGTGCACTCTATCATTTCTGAAAATTAGGAATAGTTATTCTGTTACACCCTGTATAATATACCCATTTCCAAATCGTGAAAGACAAATTTTTAGACTCGTTTCTCACTATTCCAAAAAGTTTCAATATGCTAATAATGTGATGCTCACCATAAAAACATTAGCAAATTTATTGGCAATATGACAAAATATATTTTTTAAAGTAACATTTGTAGAACAAATTATGCGATAATTTGTATAGTTTGTGTTAATTTTGTTTTTAATTCTTCGAATAACCATAATAAAATTATTTAAATATAGGTTTAAATTTGAGATCAAATCAAATAAATGATGTAAGAAAGCCAAAACTAGAATGGGTCAAAATATTTTTCCATATTATTAAACGAGCAATTCTTAAATATTAAAGAAATTTAGTTTCTCTTGCACGACTAATGCTAGGTCTCTCTGATATTTTTATTTAAACCAGACATATTTTCTCGTATAAAAAATATAAGAGAACATACATATATGCGAAAATTACGCCATATTTTAGAAGAGCACACTTAAATATTCATGTGTTTACAAAGAAAGATAATTTTACACATACACATAACTTTTTATTAATATTACATGTTTGTAAAGATGTAACGTATTTCTTTGTATAGTATATATAATATACATACATGATACATAACTTGTATCTATGTACAAACCGTTTTACATAATTATGTAGCATCAATGAAAATATTTGCTAAATTATTTTTGTTTAATTAAAATGTCCTTTGAAGAAAACAACGTTAAAATGAAACAGCTTTAGAATTAAGTTCTGTATAATTTTAATTGAAATTCGACGTTTCGTTATACTCTACGTATATCATCTTCAGGAAAATGACATAAATAATAAACGAACAAAATATAGAAACAAGTTACATACATACATACACACATACACAATCACGCCATGTACCCAAAAGGGTGTGACACAAACTCTTTTCATCATCAAGCAACTTTCGCTTTATCCACATTCATAATTCCTCTCATACATGCTCTTTTATTCCTACTACTTGGAAACTTTCGCTCACGCAAAACACTCTCAATCATACCACTCCAACTACTCATCGGACGTCCAGGCAAACGTATACCATCAAAATCATTCAAATAAATCTTTTTAACCAAACGTTTATTAGACATTCGCTCAACATGTACGAACTATCTTAACTAACTAACACCAATTTTTGCTACAACATTTTTTACAATTTCACACTCATCATACACTAATCTATTTCGTACCCGATCTCTCCTATTTACACCACATACTCCACGTAAAAATCTCATTTCCACAGCAGTCATTTTCCGTTTATGCTTTTGTAACAAAATACTAGTAACTAAATTATGATTTTATAAATAATAATAATTAATAAATTTATAAATTATTAAAATAGAACTCCGTACAAATGCGGTAAAGTTTATATTGGACAGACAGGTAGATTTTATGATTTAGTTAGTTATTTTGTTACCTAGTAACTTGTTTCTACGTTCTGTTTATTTAATATATATGTTATTTGTATAATTTTTCCTGATGATATATGTAGAGTATATCGAAATATAATCTTAAAGCCTTTATATTTTTATAAATTATAAATTAAAGAAAGCCAAATTTTATTTCAGTCACTGTCTTCACACTGATTGATGTTAAGCTTGATTTACATTATACTAGATTCGGCTAGAAACTTTGACTAGTTTACATACTAGATGCACTTGTCAAAACTTGGATAATGTAAATCAGAAAAAATCTAGCCAAGTTTTCAAACTAGAATCGTCTAGAAGTTGATTTTCAAACTAGGTTTGGACCAATTTTTCATCCCAGTTTCTATACTAGACCTGCGTACTAGCGGTAATTTCATTCGGTAAACATTGTAAAGCTCGGTTTACATTATACTAGATTCGGCTAGAAACTTTGACTAGTTTACATATTAGATTGGAAACTAGAATCGTCTTTATAGTAGTTAAAACTTTTTATTTAAGGCGCATGTTCATACTTTTTAGTTGTGAGTAGGTTTGCCAACATCCAAAATGTACGTAGTGTTTATATACCAGTTTGTTATTGTATGAAAGTAAGAGGTTAAGTACAAAATGAATTTCATAGACGTAAACAAGAAAAACTAGTTAAAATTTCGAAGATTTTGAAGCTTTCTGAGTTACTTAGTTACGCATTTACACTTTGCACAGAGTTGGTAGCACTGAAATTACCGCTAGTGCGCAGATCTAGTATAGAAACTTGGATGAAAAATTGGCTAGTTTGAAAATCAACTTCTAGACGATTCTAGTTTGAAAACTTGGCTGGATTTTTTCTGATTTACATTTTACATTATCCAAGTTTTGACAAGTGCGTCTAGTATGTAATCTAGTCAAAGTTTCTAGCCAAATCTAGTATAATGTAAATCAAGCTTTATAAAATTAATTTTAAAATAAATCTGAATGAGTCTTTAGTCAAAAAATAAAATTACGTCACTAAATATTAGCGACAATTTAAATTATATGCGTAATTTAATTTTATAACTGTTTTTGTTAATAATTCATTCTGGATAATTTCACTTACAAGTAGCTGGTTATATGAAAAAATATTACGCAACGCAGGTGTTATTTTACGTGGATATCGGTTTCACGTCGTGATCAATAAAATATACGGTATCACGAATATATTTTGTAGCATATACTTGCCCATTATTCATATCACGTTTACATACCATGGATGAAAAGATATTTCTGAAAGTTTCAAATATTTGTTTTTCTATGGAATGTTAAAAATACTGGCTGGTACTACAAACTCGATTTTTAAAATCGGTTTTAACTAATATCGGTATTAAAACAATGTAACTGTCATAAGAGTAGGAATAAATAAATGTACTAATACAAACAAAAACTGAGATTGCAGTAACAGTCATTGAGTTTAAAATCAGTTATTAAAAAGTTAGTAGTTTTTAATATTATTTTTCTTTTGAATCTACTGTTAATATTGTTGGGTCCTGCAATAGAAATTTATTAAAAAAACAAAGATAACATCAATCACTGTGAAGACAGTGAGTTAAATAAAATTTAGCTTCCATTAATTAAAAATCTCTAAATTTTATGATCTAGTTACTTATTTGTTAGCTAGTAACTAGTTTCTATGTTCTGTTATTGACTGTAAATGTCATTTGTATCATTTATTCTGATGAAGACGGACATTGATTTCGTGGAAACGTTGATTATAAATAAATATTAATACAGAACTTTAACCTAAACCAGTTTTATTTTAATATTGTGAGTTCTGAAAGATTTTTACTATGTAAAATTATTAATAATATTTAATTCAAATGTTTTATTTTTAAACAAAATATCAACTAATTTCATACAAAGCTTTAAAAGTAGTTATACTGTTATTTACTATTATTAATACGTTTACTTTTTAGTTAAAAGTAAAAACCTAGGCCCGTATTCTCACCTCACTTTTTTGTGAAAAAGTGCTTTTATCATTAATTTCAAAACAACTTTTTGCTTCTGTTTGTCATCAAATATAAATAATTTTGCTATATTTGATCATTTTTATTATATTTGGTATTATAAAATTTAAATAACCTATTTTAAAATGCTTAATAAATGATTTTAAGTGAACGTCAAAAGTACTTTTGGCAAAAATCACTTTTATAACTAAGGTGAGAATACCTAGAATCTAAAGCAAAATTTTTCTTAGTGTACTTTTGACATTTATTTACAATTACTTATAGTTATAACTCGATGTTGTAAATAATATATCATGCTACACGGTTGATAAGTGCACTATAACAGAATTGAAAAAGCAAAATTCTGTTATTAGCAGATTAGAAATGTAATAATATTTGTATTTAGTATATTTCTGAAAATCTCACAGTCATAAAGCCCCTAAAGTTCGTGCCATTATCACCCGAGAAGTAAGCTCTAAAGTCTAAATTATGAGAATTTGGAACATTTAAATCTAGGATTTTCTAAAATAATTATTTGCCAATTTCTAGACTCATTTGTATTATTAAAGTTATGAGTAACTGAAAATACGTGAAAACTTTTTGGGTCAGTCTGTATTTGTGTTACATAAATCAACATGCAAATACAAATGTACGTATATTCGGAAAAGGTAACGCTTTGAAAATATATTTTGTAAATAGAAAATCGGTTTTCTGTCGCGAAAATACTGACATATATTTCATATCAAGCAAAAAAAATATATATTGAAATTTCATTTTAAAAACAAATTTGTATTTCTGCACACGTATATAGGTGATGACAAAATTTTTAGAAATGATAAAAAAAATCATTAATTTTAAAATGTTGATTATAAATTGAAATAATTATAAACAAATTAATAATCTCGTTGTCAATTAATACTATTAATTTGTTTTTACCTTTTTGCAAGTTGCAAATACGTTATGTTTAATATATTTCGTTCTTGTGATCAAGTTAACAGCAGAAACTGTTCATTAACAATTGCACTTTGTTATTAACAAGATACAGCAACAAAAACTATACATTGTCACTGCACTTTTTCAATAATCTCTGACTGTTTTTATAACCTTAAAATTTATATTAAAAATCACAAATTTAGTTTATAATTACAGTTTATGTTACTTTTAATATCACTACACTTGAAAATAAATAGTTAATATCGATAAATAATAATCAATAATTAATAAATAACAATAATATTGTATAAAAATATAGCAGAAGATACTGTAGTACGTACAGTACGAAAAGTACACGCGTAAACTAAATATTTCAAACGAAAACTCAGTCAAAGAGACAAGTTTATACCAATAATTGAATAAAGAATTTTTCAATTAGTGGTCATTATAAGCAGATTTAAAAATGTTTTTAATATAATTTATTGAAGTATTTAAATTTTTGTTTATTTTATTTAAAATAAACATTTAAATTATATAAAAATAATATGTTCTATATATTTACTGTAAATATCATTTGTATTTTTTTTTTCCTTATGAAGACGTACGTTGAGTTCGTCGAAACATCGATTATTAATAAATATTAATACAGAACTAGACCCTAAAGCCGTTTGACTTAATTAACTTAATTATTATTCGAATTTTTATCTAATTATAACCTTGGAATATAAATATTACAACCAGAGACTTGAACCGAAATTAATTTCGTTCCGGTTTATGGTTACGTTCCAAGTAAATGTTTTTCGTTCCGGTTCCGGTTTCAGTTCGTCTAAAAATTTCGGTTCAGTTACGGTTCGGTTCCGGTTCAGTTCCGGTTAAAATTAAAATTTAAAATAAAAAAATTGAATTACTTAAATAAACTTAATTAAAAATCGAGGCGAACATCAAATATCTACCGGTATAAATTTTGTTTTAATTTTATTGACCAAATTCTTTTCTTATTCTTGTGTTCAATTATAAAATTTAAATACAGAAGAAATAAAACTTACTGAAATAATAATTGATTATTTTATTGTCAAAAACGAATACAAAATATAATTTAAGAACAGCACACATAAAGGGACAGCATAAGAACGTTAGAAATAAAAAACTTTGCACATAAATAAAATAAAACAGCAAAATACAAAAATAATTAATAAGACACAGTGCAGGTAGACCCCGACTTACGAACGCCCGACTTACAAACTCCAGGACTTACGAACAAAATTGGCAGATGAAATTTTGTGGCGGCGCCGGCGATACACGAAAAGAAAGCGGTAGATGGAGGATGAAGCATGATATTTTTAGATTTTTACATGGTGCATAAATGAAAGAAAACGATTAATAAATTATTTTAATGAAAAAAAATTTTTTTGAACCGAAATTAACCGTTATTTATTTTTTTCGTTCTAACCGAAATTAACCGTTATTAAAATTTCGTTCCGGTTCCGGTTTCGGTTTTTAAATTTAGCAATTTTACGTTCCGGTTACGGTTACGGTTCTGTTAAAAATTCCGGTTAATTTCGGTTTTCGGTTTACGGTTCGGTTCCGGTTCAAGTCTCTGATTACAACTGTTAAAAAAATCAGTAAAAACTATAATATGATTAAAAATTCTTTCAATTTCTCGATTATAATATGTTTCGCAAAAATAATTTTATTGATAATTCTATGTAAGTCCAGCAATTTATTTAGTGCGCAAAATTCAATTTAAAAAAATGACTATCGACTTTTATTACGTCATTGTCAATCATTTGAAAAATGAAGAAAATGTAACTTGAAATTGATTAAATTTCAAATATATTTAATTTATTTTGACATTTAACAAATCTGAATTTTTCATTTTCCAATATTTTTAAATAAATAAACACAAACGTTACTTAAAAATTCAATAAAATATTTTGATAGCAATTAAAACGAAAATTAAATCACTCGCAAATTTAAAATAAAACAAAAATTATGTTACAAATCAAAAAAATAAGTATTAACACAGTAAAAAAATCTTTTAGAACTCATTATGTTAAAATAAAACCGCTCAAAGGTGTAGTTCTGTATTAATATTTATTAATAATCGACGATTCGACAAACTCAATGAATATAGAAACAAGTTACTAAGTAACAAAATAAGTAACTAGATCGTAAAATTTGTAAGTTTTTAATTAAACAAAGCCAATTTTTTTTTAAATCAGCGTACGTCTTCATCAGGAAAAAAGATACACACACAAAAGAAGACGTACGTTGAGTTTGTCAAAACGTCGATTATTAATAAATTTTAATACACAACTACAACCTAAAGCCGTTTTATTTTAAATAAGTATTAATTTTTGGGGGATGCATTTCAACAAAGTGTAAAATTTATTAGATATTTGTAAATTTTATTTTTCTTGCCTAATTCAGTTTATGTAAATGTTCTAAAATAAATTGATTTAGTTCTGCATTATTTATGAGTTGAACTTTCAAATTTCTTGTTATTTTATGTAACAGCGGTCACATATACTCTTTAGTCCTTATTTATTAATAAATTACTAAGTTTATTTTTGGTCATATTTATTATTTAAATGGAAATAAATTAAATATGTATTTTCAATCAATATATTTGATATATATATTTTTGAGTAAAAAGTGTAAAAATAAATAGCAATTATGTTTGCAAATGTTTAATAATTTTTAATGAATTTTTAATTAGAAAATTATATGAATTATGGAAAGCAGCAAATTCTCAATTTTTTCCCATATTTTAAAAACGCATTACGCTATATTATTTCACATGCAAAATAATTTAAATTTAATCTAAATTTACAAATTGATTTCATTATTTGCACCTGTTGCATACAGTGGTGTAACTTAAAAAATTTAACTCTCAAAATATTTAAAATAGTCTTTCCTCTCCAAAAATGTAAATATGTCTTTAAAGGACATTTATAGTAAAAAAATGACTAAAATATTTTATATAGTCTACGCCACGAGAAAGTGGCAATTGCGCATGCGAAATTTTATTAATTTCGCCAAGTAACACTCATAAACAATTTTGTTCGATATTATTTTTTGTTTATTTGGGTTTTATCATTATTTTAATAGAAAATTAACGCTTATTTTGACATCAATATGAAATATATTTTTGGTTAGATATTAAGTACACGTTTTCGTACGACATACGTAACTAATCTTTACTTCTATTTAACACTAAACTGACAAACTCATATGTAATAAAGTATTAAACCTTGAACAAATAAATGTTCATACATACGCAAGTAAAAATCTCATATTCAATTAACATAGTAACAAAATCTTTCAGAAATTATTATATAAAATAAAAGGGCTATAGGTTTATTTGTATAAATATTTATTAATAATCGACATTTCGACGAACTCAACGTCAGTCTTCATCAGGAAAACTGACACAAATAACATTCACAGTAAATAACAAAACATAGAAACAAGTTACTAGGTAACAGATAAGTAACTAGATCACAAAAATTTCAAAATTTTATAAATTTTTAATTAATGGAAGCAAAATTTTATTTAAAAGAGTGCCTTATAGAGAAAAAAATAACATCAATCACTGCAAAGGCACTGTTTTAAATAAAATGTGTTTCTATGTTCTGTTTAATTTATATCAATTTTCCTGATGAAGACGGACGTCGAGTTCGTCGAAACGTAGATTATTAATAAATATTTATACAGAACTTAAACCTAAAATCGTTTTCTTTTATAATCAATTCTTTTATATCCAGTATTTAAGTTACTTCAGCTTCATAAGTCAATCTTGTTTATTTAGAGAATTTACCTGAATTTGAAGTAGCTTGAAATTTAAATCCTAATTATTTATTATCAAGAATAGAATAGGATTTACTAATTTCAAGCTACTCCAACAACAGTCAATGCCTCAGTATATATCACAAATTTACTCTAGCTTGAATACAATATAATTTCATTGTTTCGCATTAATTTTTAATTTAGCACATAATGAAAAGACGATACTTCCAAAAAACGGCATCAAAAACTCATTCAAAATTTAAACGGGAACAGCAAACGAATAAAATAACAGTTTCAAAAGGCATTTCATATTCGGTGGGTGGGGGGGGGGAGTTTGTTTTCAACGCAGTTGGAACAGAACCATTTCATTAAAATTTCTAATACGGAAACAATGTTTTAGCCGGTATATTATGATTATATTTTAAACGCAAACAGACAAGGTAAGGGCTGTGATGGCGTTTGTTTTCAAGTTTTAAACATATCACAACGGGAATATGACTTATGTATGTGTACTGAGAAAATGAACAGTTGAAATGCGTTCTGTTTATTCATGGCAGTCTAGATCAATATGATTTTGTTAATTAAATGTTCCCTCATTTCTCGTACAGATTTTGTTTTGTTTTGTTTTTTTTGTTATGAGCTATTTCTTTTGTTTTTGGTTTTTTTTTTAAATAAAGCTTTATTCACAGTTTTGTTCACTATAAATGAATTTTATTATTTCAATTAATTTATCGTATTCTATTACCTAAAATAGAAATCTAAAAATGAATATTTATTGTGATAGATCAATCTGAATAAATGTTTCAAAAATCATACTTTTTGTCAGGGTTGGACTGGATAAAAAATTAGGCCCGGGCAAGTTACAGGATAGGCCCACTTTATAAATGTTCATCAAAAATGTTCAAATAAGATATGTTTTTATATTGATTCTAATTAACATGAAAATGAAATTACAGAAACATAAAAATGAATTGTAAAAATTACACACATAAAATTAAATATAATTTTTTTATTTAAATCTAAGTTAAAAGACGATTTAATAAATGATTCCTTTCACAACTAATATTTTTAGAATAATCAATTCTTAAATTTTAGCAAAACTCGGAAATCAGTTTTCATTTTTTGACTATTAACGGTCACGGTGACGGCCTTCCGGGGATAATTTCGAGGCTTTCATGCTCATGTCATGCGAGAAGAATATTTTGGAAAAATTAGATCATTAAAAAAAATTCCGAAAAGAGTCATTTAACTTAAATTTAAATAAAGAATTATATTTAATTTTATATGTGTCATTTTTACAATTGATCTTTATTTTTCTGTAATGTCATTTCCATGTTTATTAGAATAAAAAAATTATAAAAAGATAACGTATTTGAACAATTTTGGGGCTATTCTGCAACTTTCCCCGGGCCTAATTTTTTATCCAATCCAACCCTCGGTACAATAAAAATAATAACGAAAATGTTGGAAATGAGAAATCAAATCAACGTTTCTATTTTTTCCTATAACTTACGGCTATCTCATCCACCTTGGCAATCCCCCATTAACAAAACAAACTAATTACCAACTAATTATTTCCAGGAAGAAGAAGAAGAGGAATTAGACATTGATTTAAGCGACCCCGATTTGAACAAGGCGGCCACAAAAATTCAAGCTTCGTTCCGTGGCCATAAGGTGCGCAAGGAACATGAGGATCAGGATCAGCACTGAAACTAAAAAAGGATGAGGGAGGGGGAGTACTGCACTACTCCATCTGTCGACAGAACTACTTACCAGACTGGCATCACAAGACGCCATCTTTGATTTATAACCCTCAATAGATTTGCGAAAGAATTTTTCACATTCCGGATTTTATTTTGAAAAACTGTTTTATACTCTGGTCCACATTTAGATTTAACTCGTTAATATTTTATTTGTTGCAAGTTTACACAAGTAATTTTTTTGACATGTCAATTCAAACTCATCGGATGAGAACAGATATAGAATCAAGCATAAATGCAATTTTATTTTATTATATCTTTTTGACTAATGCTGTTAAAGAATTTGAATCAATTGCAATAAGCAAAATAAACAAGTAAATAATTTATAGTTTGAACTTGCAGTAGGTATAGAGGTAGGTATATACTAAAACGTTGAAAGAAATTGTCGAAAGATCTATAATAGTTAAGGTTCAAAATCGCTTGCATCGATCAGCTGATTTTGGAACAATAATGTTCCTTATAGTTACTGTTTATTTAATGTAGATTGTAAAAATTTATGAAAAACATACATTTTTTGTTTTACTTGATTATATTATTTAATATACATATACGTCATAAGATAAAAATAATATTATATATAAAATACCTAAATAATATTATTGAAGTAAGTTAATATTTATAAAGTTAATAATATGTAATATTGTAACATAATAGTATATTATTTAACGAGCAAATAATGGCACCTATAATGTACGAGGATGTTATTTAGTCCACGAGCGTAGCGAGGGGAATAAAACATCCGAGTACATTGTAGGCATTATTTGCAAGTCAAATACTATACTTTATCTACAACTGCTTATATATTTTTAATATTGTACTTACTTATTCAAATCTATGATGTTAACAACAACTAACTAACTAACTAACTAACTACAACTGTCATTTTATTACTTTGACTGATAACTGCTGCCATCTGGCGTAGAGATATTTAGTTTGTTGATGTTGCCTAGCAACGAAGCGTGCGTACGGAAATCAAGTTAATAAAGATCGTTTCTTTATTTCCCTTGGTTAATAAAGACTAGTATTTTATTTCCCTTGGGCTATAAAGGCTAATATTATTTATCTGATTTTATATATATAATGACCATATAACAAAGCAGTTGTAGATAAACATTATTTTACTAATACCTTATTTGTGTTTCTATTGATATCTGTTTATAAGTATTACTACAAACAGATGTTAAGCATTTAGAAAAATACATTTTAAAACATTTTCAACGGGTAATATACTATTAATTCATACATATTAATTAAATTATAAATTTAATTTAATTAAAATTACACATAAAAACATATTATACTCTCTCTGTAGATATGTTACCCGTTCGAAATAATTTAAAAATTATATTTTAAAAGATTGTTATCATTAATAAATTTTTATAAATTAAAAATATAAACAATACATGTCTGACCAACTATGTTAGATGGTTGATTTCCCAAAAACACATGATTTTGATGTTAAATACTATGGCTATTTTGAACCTTATGTACCATAACATCTTTCGACAATTTGTCAACGCTTAGAACCAAACTATACCTAGTCTATGAGTATATCTATAATTTTTTTTGCGCTTTTTTCAATGTGCAAGCTTGGTTACTGTCAAGTTAAATCTAAAATCAAGACAGAGGAAACGTATATATAAATATAATACACTTCAGTATAAAAAGGTGAATGTATTTTAAGTAACTATTTATAAATTTATAAATATAAGCCAAAGTAATTAAAGGCTTTAAACAATTATATATAAATAAGGTGAATAAATTTAATAATTAATTTTAAAGTAAATTTGATGATTTAAAATATTTTCCTTTCAAATTTAGATTATTAATTAAATTTATTATATTCTTTGTAATGTTTCTTAAATTTTTAAATATTTATTTAAAATAATACATAATTTCTAGTAAAATACTTTGAATATATTATTATAGTTTTTGAATAATTATAGATTAAGTAAACATTAAATTATTACTCCTACAATTTATATTCAGTTGTTTCGTTAGGATTATTTCCCAATACAGTTTTCTGGAAACTTATTGTTGGAAAATAATATTGTGTAAAATAACTTGTGACATAACCTAAACGAAATAACAGAATAATACTTTTAATGACCATAATTATATTAAAAAAATATTGTATACTTCATAAACTACAGTAGATTAACATTTCCGAGGTAAAAGATGATGACAGGTAAATTAAAATATTTTTCCTAATGAAAAATAAATTGATAATTAATTAAAGATAATTATTTCTTTACTTTTTTAATAAGCAATTTAATTGCAATAAATATTTAATGAATTGATTCTAATATGTATACAATTAAGGATGTGTTAAAAAAAATAATTGTAGCGATAATATTTTAGATAAAAAAAAGTTGCCCCCACCCCCTTCCTTTCTTACCCCGCCTATGGATTTATACTAATAGTATTATAAATTTATTATCATCCAGTTACATTAATAATTCAATATATTAATAACAATTTTCAATATTTCAATTTCCAATAAATTGTAATATAAAAAAATTAAACTCTGCAAACTTATGCTAGAAATATTCAAAATTTAATAGATTATACGTCATAATATAGCGTTTTGTTCAGATTTTTAGCTTACAATATTACATTATCATTTAAATATTTTCAAACTGATATTTTACAATTAATATGTTTAATTTTGTAACTGGATCTTAAATATAAACTGCCCATATAAATATAATCATTTTCAAAATACCACAAGCTAATTTTGGGAGCTTTTAATGTTTATATTAATTATTTGAATACGTAAAAATACGCTTTTAAACTTAAATAATTTGCTAAAAAGAAAAATTAAAATAATCTAACAATTGTATTATATTCATGTATTATTTCTAATAATAACTATTTTAAAGTTGTTAAAACCAAAAAAATCTTTAATTTAACAAGTAGTTAAGTAGTTGATTTTAAATGTACAGGTAAAAAAGTACATACAAAAAATTTCTAAACAAAAAAATGTATTATATACATTTGTTGAAAGATTTTTCGTAAAATTGATATATAATATTTAAAAGTGGTTTCAAGATGTCACTCCTATTATTTGACTTAAACTAATAGGACCTACATTGTCGCTATAGTAATCAAAGATAAAGAAAATAAATATTATATCAATTTTATCGAAATAAATCTCGAAATATATGTGGAAATATGATAACGTATATATACTAAAAAAAATTATATACACTTATTATTAATACTGCACATCATATTCTATATCTTATGTAAACTAATATAATATTATATATATATATCCTAAAACAAAATATTATATACTTTATACACTTATACCAAAAAATGAAATATTGTCAAATATTTTCATCATGCAAGTTATTCTGTTTTAAAAAAACCAAGAAACCGTTATTTGAATATTGGTAGCGACATCTAGTCAAATCAAAAATGAACTAAAAATCTAAGTGACATCTATTATCGACACAGTAAAACAGAATAAGAGACATCTTGTATGATTAAAACAAAAAAATTATATTCAGTACCGTGAACACTATAACCACACTATGATTTTTTTAAAAGAATTTTAAAATATTTTTACAAATGCATATTAATGGAAATAAATTTTTAGTTGTTCATTTTTAAAGGCATGTGCACTTATTACCAGTTAGTTACAAATAAATACGGTACTAGAATATAAACATAAAATATGAAATCCTTAACATCGCCAAATTATAAGAAAATTAATAAAAAAGTAATAAGAAAGCTGTATAGAAAAATAATAAAATAAAAACGTTAACAAAACAAATGTTTGCTTTTTTCTTAATCTTAGTTAGATAGTGCTGCCATCTAAAGTTACACATTTATCATTTGCTACTGATGATAAAAGCTTAGCTTTCGAAATATGTATATAGTTTTTAAAAATTATTGTTTGTGATTTAAAGGAAATTATTTTATTTTATTAACTTTTAACCACAATAAGATCATATTTTCATTTATTACCCTATTGGGTACATGGCGTTATTGTGCTTATCCTGTAGTTATCCTGTGTGTGTGTTCCTGTAGTTAATATATAGTGTGTATGTATGTATGTATGTATTAAAACAACTTTTAAACGATAGCCAAATTAATTCGTTTAAAAAAAATTTCAAAAAATCATAACTTCGCGTCAAAGCATCCTAAGTCTTCGAAATTAAGCGAAATTTAAGTAGAAATGTTTGAATTTTTATGCTTGCTTAGTAAATTGAGTCAAATTTTTTTTTTGTAAACTATATATGTTGTCAAAGTTTGCCAATTTTTTAAGTCATAACATGTTTTTTCTACGGGGTGTGGTGGGAAGCGGAATGGTTCAAATAGTACATATTTTAAATGACCTTAAAGACGAGATTTTTAATTTTTTCGGACGCAAAATTTCATTCAATTTCATTCAAAATTGGCCGAGTTATACCTATTTGAAAATCGGTAATTTTTCTGACTTTCCGAGTGTATATTATAGACAGAAAAAAATTGTTTTAATTAGTATATAATATCTCCAAAACTTTGTACAAATAAAAACACTGTAAGAGATTATTTATGTAAAAAATTAATAAATTACAAAAAAAATATAGGGTCCATATTAGTAAGTATGTTTCCTAACTGATAAATATCGACTTTCATCAACAGATGTCAGCAGGAGTGTAGTGAGATATGTATGTATATTTGATAAAAATTAAAAAAATAGAAAATATTTTATAGCATTTTTTTAAACTTATATATATATATATATATAATCGATACTAATATTTTTGTTAAGAGGAGTAGCATTCCAGTACTTTAGCACTACACCACCTGGATGTCAGTTCGGAAATAAAACTACGTTTTTAGTATGAATAATACTACCGCTAGCTGTCAAATTAGTTTTAAAATCTATAAACAGTGTCAAACAGTGTTCAAAAATTGTATATAATATTTCAATAAGTTAATATATAAATGGGTAGGAGATATTATTGCGATTATTGTGATAAAACATTTATAGATGACATCGAAGCAAGAAAAAAACATCTAAATAGCGCTTTACATCAAAAAATAAGAAAGGAGCATTATCAAGCTTGTAGAGGTTAGATTTTTTTATTTTTTTTGATAATTTTTTATATTTCATTTTAAATATATTGAAATTCTTCAGATCCAAAAACAATTTTAAATGAAGAAATCGTTAAACAACCATGTAAACGCTATTTGCAATCAGGATCTTGTCAATTTATGGGAAATTGCAAATACACGCATTACACTCAGGAAGAACTTTGGCAATTAAAAGTTGAAGGTAAATGTTTTAAACAGACTGTATTAAACAATGATTTTTACGAATTTTTTTTCAGTGGATTATCTGGAATTGGAGAGAAATCAAGAAGTCGAGAAACCTATTGCGATTCCAACATTGGAATCATGGTTAGAAAAATACAATCAGAAAAAGTCGAATAGTACGGCGAAAAAGAATACTGTGGCGAGTGTCTGGTGGAATTATCCGGAAATTTTAGAAATGCGATCAGAATTACCGCCATCTTTAGCTAAATTCAAACCGGAACATTTTAAAGATGATAATTTTGAAACTTGGGGTTGAATGAATGTATCATCAATGTATTTTTGCCAAATTTCTAATAAATAAAAGAATAATTACAAATTTATTAGTTCATTTTATTAATACAGCTCCTTTAGACTACCTTATTTAGTATGAAATTAATGTTATTTTTATCGTAATAAGATTAATTCTGATTAATTAATTAATTAATCTATTACTGTTTGAAAATACAACAAAATACAAACAAAAATTTGTTAAATATATTTTTATTATTTATTTATATTAATATATATATATATATATATATATATATATATATATATATATATATATAATACATTGTATATAATCTACATTAGTACATAATATTTTATTATAAAAAAAAAATTATTTTAAAATTGCAAATATTATTCATCGCCATTTTGTTGTTACTTTTGGCCAGAACTAAATGTAAAATGTTTATTTATGATTATAAAATACAAACATTTAAATATTATTGTATTACTTATGTAAATTAATAGTTAAATAATTATAGTTATTATCATAAGAAAATGTATACTATAGTTTCATATATTTCAATGAATACTAATAAACAAATAATAAAAGATACTTACCTATTTGCAATTTCATATTGTTTCATTTTATTTAATGTTTAACTAAACGATATACATTTAATTTATTCAGTTCAAAGTTATAAACAATTCAATAACCAATGTTTACACTTTCACTTGCAACATACTTAGCTCAAACTACAATAAATTATTTAACAATAATTAGATTTTACGTTTCATTCATGCAACTGCACACTTTAATAAAGTTTTCTTTTATCACACACGAAGTTTTTGAACAGTTTAACAAAAACACTAACTTTTTAAAAGTTTTATAAAACAATTTGACATTTCATAACACCGCTAGTTCACTCACTCACCTCTGATGGCAGCACCTTACACACATTCAACTACCGAACTCGTACCGAACTCGTGCCGAACTCATAGACGACATTGAACAGAGATAGACTATACCTATAGTTAATGCAATAAAATGAATAAGGATTATACTAAGTATGCTGGGATAATATGTTATGGCGAAGCATCTAAAATGCATGTGTGTTTATATTTTGTCCAGTTTCAGTTGTGTTTCGGTTTCGTTTGTGTTAAAATTGATTCCTAGTGCGTTCTTTTTGGTGTGAATTATAAGTTAATCAGTTTTTTCTAAATGCATTTAGTATGTAATAATGAATGTTTAGTACAGTTTTATTGTGTTGGTTTTATACGTAAAACTTGGTGAATTTGCTATAATAGTATAATAGAAATGTGGACATGATTTTTTTGTGTTTATGACTGGATGATCCACAGTGCCTCTCCACACTGATAGTTTTAAGAGTAAGTACCTTTCTGTCTTTTCAACAGTTTTATAAGTATTGATCGCGATAAAGTTATAATTTATTACCACGGAAATGAATTTTGAGAAGTTATCAACTATTGTTTAGATAAGTTTATTGTTTATTTATGCTCTTTAATTTAATAATTGAACATTGAACAAAAATATGCATAAGTGTATTTAGTGAAATTAGTATAATAATATTCTACAGTTAAGATTTCCCTCAAACTAGAAAAGTTGTAAAATTATGTTTTATTATATTAAGTAGTTTGAAAGATAAAGAAAAGATTTATTTTATAATTAAGGTGAATAAAATTTTTGATAATAAAATAATTTAAAAAAAATGGAATTTTTATGATAAGACTGAACTTGTTTTTGTATCTGAAACCTGTTTAATGTTACGTTAATTGTATAAAAAATATTTTTAAATTTCAAAATACAACTGCAATGTTGGTGATTTTTTTTTAAATTTTGTTAATTTGCGAATAAACAAAGAAATAATTTAGATTTATTTGTTTGTTTGTACAAGAGATAATTTTTACAACTTGTTTTGATCTAGAATTAAATTTTATTTTCTCACTAAAATTTTTGTAATGTTTAATGAGAAACTATTAAAAATTTAATAGTAAATAATTCTCGATATTAATTATTAAAGACTGCAATTTAGAATTTATTAATATAATAATTGGTAAAACTTTATTTTACAGTCATCAAATGTATTTATTTCAAACTTTACAGACTGATACTTTAGCACATTCTATGAATATAAGTCACAAAATTTTAGTGTGGAAATATTTACATAACTACTAGCAGATACTGTTATTTTTAATTTTTTACGTTAAGAACAACTAAAAATGCTTCCCGTTGCTTTAATTTTTTTAAACGTTAACAAATTAATCTCTTTATCTAACCAATCCTGCAACGAGCGCCACCATATATGTCACCTACAACCAATTCGTCTAACGTATAATCTACCTATGTTAAAAACGAGTTTACAAATTAAGTTTTAGTATTGTAAATATCATTTCCGAACTAAAATTTTGTGATTTATATACATAAAACGTGCAAAGGTAACAGTATGTAAAGTTTTAAGTAAATACATTTGATAACTGTAAAATTTAGCGTAATAATTTATCATTTCAATATTTGTTTATAAACAACTAGCTTTCCCGTCGCGCGTTGCTGCGAAACTGTGCAAAAATTCAGTTTTCGAAAGATTATGAGGGGCCCCCAGGGCCCTCGCGGGAATGTATTCATTACTCAACAACTTCCCAAAGTTTCATGGCGATCGGATAAATGGTGTAGTAATGCATAAAGGACAAGCAAACAAACAGACATACACTCGTTTTTATATATAGATAAAGATTAATAAAGTGCCTTGACGTTGCTTAGATGTTCAAAATTTAATTATTTTACAAAACATTTTAAAATATAGTAAAATCTTGATGTATCATTTTTTGTATTTATTCTTTTTTTTTTCGTTTAATTTGCATGGCTTCGAATATAATCATATATAAAACTTTTATTTATTTATTTTTATTCTAAATATTAAACAAAATTTATTGTCTATAACAATAATTTTTAAAGAATACTAAAGAACTAAACCAAATGAATCCGATTTAAATATTTAGGGACAGCAGAAAAAAATTTACTAACTTTATGGCAAATATTCATATGATATACATATTTATAATGTTCAGTATAAATTTTGTTATAAATTTATCCTATAAAAAAAATGATTAATTTTAACTCTTTCAATAAATAATGTATGTAGGCAAATTTTTTTGCAAATTCCAATATCAGCAATATATATAAAATGCAAGTTCAATCAGAAATTAATATTAAAACCAATAATTGCATTATTTGATATATATTATATTTGCGTTAAATTTAGCGAATTATAAATTGTGTTTTGTATAATTGCAACTAATAAATATATTTTTTAGTTAGTTTTAATTTAAAAATATATTAAACAAAAAGTTATGTGACAAGATTAATTTATACATACCAATCTTTTTTTTGTATATACATTTTTGAAATATCCCTGAACAACGTGCGCTACTGTAAAATCATCAGCATAAGTTTCAGCACAAAAAAAAAACACATTCATAAAACATAAACGCTATAAAAAAATAAACAAATGAATAAATACATAAATAAATAAATTATGTCACGAACTATAAATTACAAAATAACGTCATACCTTCCGCATTTCAAGAATTTTACTAATGAATTCAGTCAGCACATTAAATAATTAATTATTATTGTACTACTACTATTTAAGTTATGTTTACGATTGCGTAACCCAACTTAACATTTTGTTTCGAAGTTTATATTATCCTACAAAGTGAAATGAGTGACAGAATGTGAAAGTTTTGACGTACGATATTAATTGAAATCAATGTAAAAACAATTGATGAATAATTCACGAATAATTGATATTGGTAATTGTTTTGTCATCCATTATTATTGTTTTGCCAATTATTCTCAAGATATTGAATTTATAATGGAGAAATTGTCATGTTGTTTATAAGTATAACGAATTATCATACAATAGTAGTAGATAACCCAGATTTTAGTCAGAATTTATTTTAAACTTTTACCTATAAAATTCATATTTGATTTTGACATAATATATATATTTCTTTTGGTATAAATGTACTTGAGGAAACATTTATAAAATGTAAGATTATGGATGTCAATAAAGTTGTCCAAAATTGAAAATTTTTGGTCTATAATTTTAGATTAATTTTAGACAACTTTATACCATCAATATCAAATTTAACTCGATTTAGGACTAATATTTCTAGATAAGTAAAAAATCATACGTGATTGGCTAAGAATGTATATCCTCAGAATAAATGATAATATTTCATTGAATAATTTTAAAATTATTCCAAGGATAGATTTATACCAAAATTTGGATATATTGAGTCTGAAAATAAAATTAGAAATGTCACTTTATTCAAGCTTAAATTTTAACTTTTTCTTTATATGGATGTGTTACTTAACTCCGTATGTAACTTGAAGCTTAATTTATCTCTTTATTGTGAAACAAATTTTCAAATTTAATCTCGAATTAATCACAATTAACCAGAGTTAAATTGGAACTCGCATTTATACATGCGGGCATAATAAAATTTCTTTACGAATCTATACAATCTAATGTATCGAATAAATTTTTATAAACTTACATTAATAAATATACAATTTAAGACAAAATAACACGACCAAAATTTTTGCTACTACTGTTTTAATTTATAATAAGCATATCATTATATATTACACCAATTTTTAATACTTATCTTTTTTATCTATTGGCAAGCTCTGTAATTAACTCTCTGTTAAATAAATAATTAAAAAAAACACACACGATATTCTTAACTTTAATGATATCTATATAAATATCAAAGTGACATCTTATAATATCGTGCGACTTTGTATATACCGGTTTTTGCAAAATAAATTATGCATCGTGAGTCGAATGAGACAGACGTAGGGGCGGGTAAATAAATGGAAAACGGAGAGATTTTGCAACACTGGATAATGCGAAACCAATGTTGAATGTCGTCTTGCATTAATAATTCATAAATTTATCGTGAATCGTATATGAATTTATGGTAATTGAACATATGATATGTTCAAATATGAATTATTTGTTTTAGTTTTTCAAATTTGGTAATGGATGACAATGAAATAAAGTTTTTATTCGATATGACGATGATGTATTTATAATTTTCTAATTCGAAGTTTATTTTTTGTTAATTTATAATTAATTCTGTGTATATTAGTATAGACATCGTTTGCTTGGAACAGCTTATCTTCATTTTTTGTCATATTGAGATATTTACATAAAAAGTAGTATTTTAATTTCGATTTAACCCGGCAGTGATTGTGAAAATGTTTTTCATATAGACATTAACAAAAAGAAAACTTTAAACTTTAAACCTCTGTAACTCGAAACTCAAAGACAAGACTAGTTTTGTTTCAAGCTGACGAGATATTATTTACAAATTGCAATTTTACGAATTTGGGTATTTCCCTTCAAAGATATATTTAAAAGTTAATTAACAAGATTAGAAGTATATGTAGCAGTGGCGTAGCCAGGAACTTGTCACGGGAGGGGTTACTAAAGAAATGATAAAATAATAATACTACAAATTTTGTAATATAACCTAACTTCTTCTTTTAATCTGTGTTCTATTCAAATGTGAAACAGTATTACAATCTCTAATGGTGATTTCGGTTTACTGATTCGGTGATTTGGAGAAACTGCACGTAGTTTAATTTTATATATCAACGTAGTTTAATTATATTACTAATTTTGATTTTGGATCGTTCAGGTTCTTGAGGGGGGGGGGGTTTAACCGTCCGTAACCCCCCTCCTTAAATATGCCACTGATATGTAGACTTTGACATTATCACATAAAAACTATGAAATAGAAATAAAAATTTTATATTTTTTCTCCAAAAGTTGGCAACACTATATAATTTTTGGGGGTATACTAAAAGTATCTTTTGTAAAATTTTTATTAATCTTGGATAAACAATAAAACATATTTTTTCTTAGAAAGTTTGCTACATTGTAAGACACTAAAATTATATAATTTATGTAGGCATTAATAGAATCATTTGTAAATATTTGATTAATCCAGGATAAATAGTAACAGAATTAAATTTTAAAAATTTCAGTAATTTTTTTTCTCGAAAAGTTGGCAACACTGTATATTAGTAAAATTATATAATTTATGTGGGTACTAGAAAAATATTTTGTAAAAATTTGATTAAAATCTGATAAACAATGTAGCAATAACAAAATTTTAAAAACTTTAGTAATGTTTTGTTGGAAAGTTGACCATTTTGGGCACTAAATAAATCTATTCTGAAAATTTCATTAAAACCGGTTGAACCGACGATTACAAAATTTTGACTGACGACTGAGCGAGCGAGTTGACGCTCATACACTAAAACTAATTGTAAGTTTGAATTCGTCATCTAGAGGTATATGAAGGATTAATATATATAATTTTTTTAAAATTTTGGAAAATGTTACAAACATTGCACTGAACACATTAAACGGTAAAATATTTGAGATTATGGAACGGATTCTTATTTTAAAAAGGCTTTTCATGATTCTATTTACGCAATTTCGTTTAAGCGCTGTTTTTGTAAAACTAATTACTCATGTAAATGGAGGCCTATCGACTCAGAACCCCGACAATAAAAAAAAATATTTTTTTTATCACTAAAATTAAGTGTATATTAAGTGTAATTTATGTGTAGGTTTCATAAATTAAGTGTAACAATATTTACCAGGCATCCGCAACAATTAAAATCGGGGTTCTAGGTCTATTTCGACTAGGCATCAGCATATTCATTTTTTCATGCAACGTTAGAAAAAACTATAAACAAATTATATATAAATTAAGTGTAAATTAAGTGTAATTGAATAACACACTTTACAATTTATTTCATCAACCCCTAACTGTCTAAATCATCCTTATCAGAAGATGTAGATACATCAAAATACGACATACAAAAAAAAATCTAGCAATCCAAACAAATTACATTTGATAAATTAAGTGTAAATTAGGTGTAATCGTATTGTACTTTGCATTTTAAAATTACCAACCTCAATTTGCCAAAACACCCCTATCTCAATTTGGTGATAACTCTAATTAAGACTATTCGAAAAAATATTATTATCCATCAAATATTGGGGAAGGAATTAGGTGTAATAAACTTACACTCACCTCGATTAAATTCATCAACCTCCAACTGGACCACCCTTATCGCTAAATAATGATATCTCGTAATACATGAAATTAAAAAGTTATATATTCTCAAGTAAATTTCGGGACAGGAATTAAGTGTTAATTAAGTGTAATCAAATCACACTCGCCTCCATTATATTTATCAATCCCCCAACTGGCCCACACCCTTATCACTAAACATTGATATCTCGTAATACGTAAAATTTTTTTTGTATGTCGTATTTTGATGTATCTACATCTTCTGATAAGGATGGTTTAGACAGTTAGGGGTTGATGAAATAAATTGTAAAGTGTGTTATTCAATTACATTTAATTTACACTTAATTTATACATAATTTGTTTATAGTTTTTTTCTAACATTGCATGAAAAAATGAATATGCTGATGCCTAGTCGATATAGACCTAGAACCCCGATTTTAATTGTTGCGGATGACTGATAAATATTGTTACACTTAATTTATAAAACCTACACATAAATTACACTTAATATACACTTAATTTTAGTGATTAAAAAAATTTTTATTTTTTATTATCGGGGTTCTGACTCGATGGGCCTTGTATATGGTGGAACTATTGTATATGAAAATAAGACGATGTACTTGAAACATTAAATGTTATTTTATCATAATTGTTTAAGCAAAACATAACATATCATTAAATTGTTTTAAAAAAATTAACACTTATTTATGACGTCAACAGTTAAATTCAACTAAATTGTGATAATAAAAAATTAAATAACAAACACATTTAAATGGCCACTATGTCGCTAGTCTAAATTGACAAATATTACATGATAAATTAGAACAAGATTTGTATTTATTAGAAGAGAATTATTGGCGCCCATTATATAAATAATAATAAATTTAATATTTACTTTTTCAATATTGACTTGTTACACTTACATTTATAAATATTGACAAGCATTTATATAATATATATAGTTTAGAAATCTTGTAGGTATGTTTATCGATTTCCAAATATAGACAAATATTGCCTTTCTTAATAGATATTGGGTTAGTTAAGTGTTGTTTTTATATAAATAATTTAAATGACAATTGTAAATTATAATTTTAACATAATTAAAAGCATGTAATTGAACTCCATACAGGATTACAAACTTTTTATATAAAGAATATCTATTATTGAAATTAATATAAGTAATATTATATTAAATTACATACATATACAATCACGCCATGTACCCAGAAAGGTGTGGCACAAATTTTTTCTTTTCACTATCTCGAAATCAGTTTCCTGCAAACATCCATATCCAGACAAGCAACTTTTGTTTACAAAATTTGACAAACGAAATTGATAATAGGTTTGTTTCATGTGCCCATCAAAGAAGTGTGGGATAAGTTTGCAGCTGTCAAAGGCATGCGCAATACGGAATTATCTTGTAATTTACCATACTGCGCATGCTTCATACTGTTGCAAACTTATTCCAAACTTGTTTGATTACCTGTAACAAACCTAATATGACAGACTTCATACCGAGCAATATACTAATACTTATGGTAATACAGTAAAAACATTTATATATATATATATATATATATATATATATATATATATATATATAAAACCGCCATTATATTTACGTCTCTAAGAATTCATCTAATAGTTAATTTTGTTTTTTCTACTTTTACGACTGTAGCTAAAATGTAAAACATCAATAATAAATTCAACTAATGAGTATAATTAGTGAGTTGTAAATGCTGCTAGTGATTATACTATCATCAAACCGACGTTCGTACACAAATGCATGTTTTATAAAATTAATTACGCAAAAAGTGAAAATTAATGTCAATGCGAAATATGCACGTATAAGATATTAAGATATTTCAAATGAATTGTATGTAATTTGAAATACGGAACATGGGATTTTAGAATATTGTAAGTTTAAAAGTTAAATATAAATATTCTAAAATTAAATGTTTATAAACAGTAAATACCACTGTATAATTTTTACTGATTAAAACAAAAAAAAAGCAAAAAATAGTTAAGAGTATTCATTTAAATGTTTAATACATTCATAACGAAAAATTAATAACATTTGAAAACGAAGTTGTACTTATCTTGAAAGAGAGACACATATTGCAAAAACTTATTTAGAAATGACTATAAAATTTAAATATGCAAATACAAAATCATATATGGTAAATATTTTTCAACAAAACAACATAAATTTACTAAAAGAAAAACATGTTTGACAACTCAAATATTATACCATATTATACATACGTTAATTTTAAAATAAACGTAAAAAAATTGATTCCAAATCAGTTCTATGAATTTTTAAGGACAAATTGATTAATAAAAACCAAAATTATCGGCAAGGACGTTTGTAAGTTTTCATTTATAGTACATAATATATGCAGCTCTATATCTATAGCAAATACAGTTTTTATTAATGTTTTTTAGTGTTTTTTTTTTCGCTTTGTACAAGTTATGTTGGCAATAACCGGTTTGTAGCTATCTTCATTTCGAGTCAAACTACATTTTTATTGTTACATTTATATTTTTCTATTATATTTAATTAGAAGACTGAAGTCGGAAAGTTGCTAAAGTTTGCGCTAAAAACTACTATGTTGCAAAGATATTAATTATTTGACTTGTTTTTTTATTTACATATTGAGAATAAATGTAATACGAAAAATAAATATTTAAAGATCAATAATTTAGATAAACAACAAAAGTTTTGAAACCACTGGTGTAGGTCACTTTCTACATGGACGTCCTTGAAGTTTTCTATTTACTTATTTAATTCACATAAAAATCAGCATACGTCATCTTGAAGAGTATTATAAATAAATTTAACAATAATTTTAAAATTACATAATGCATATTTTTAAATTAATTTTCAAGAAATGTTTAAAATTGTATAATATTTAAAAGGTTACCCCAATTACTTTGTTAAGTTTGTTTTAAAATAGTTTTTAGTGTATTTATTATTTTCATTTTTATTTAATTTTTACAAGTGCAAACAGTAATTATATACTTTATTTCTATTGAATTTATAAATAAATGTTGTTTAACTTATTTTAAGACTGTCTATTTATAAATAATTCTAGTTGTTTGTTTTAAACTTTATATTATTTATTCTCAACTAACAGTTGTTTTTTTTTTTTATAATTGAACATTATCTGTTCCTGAATATAATTTCTGTATTCTGATTGGTCAATTTGATGTGCGGGCATTTGTTATTTAGCAACTTTGATCACGTTTAATAAAAATGCTTACATTACAGTTAGAAAGACGTTTTGAAAATCATATTAATCAGTTTTATTTCCGTAAAGATAAACGGATCTTATTTAAATTGTACAGCAAATCGTTCGTATTCTTTTGTTTAAGAAAATGAAGCAAAAGTTGCTTGTTTAAATAGGAATATTTGAAGGAAACTAATTTCGGCATAGTGGAAAGAGTTTGTGCCACATCCTTTTGGGTGCATAGCGTGATTGTGTATGTATGTATATATAAATTGAGATGCTTACTAAACAGAAAATAAACAAGATTAAAAGTATATGGGTAAACCCATATATAGACTACTTTGACATTATCACATAATAAATAATAAATTTTTAAAAATTTTAGTAATTTTTTTCTCAGAAAGTTGGCAACATTGTACTTTGTTGAAATTATCTAATTTATATGGATACCAGAAAAATCTTTTGTGAAAATTTTAACAAAATCGGTTAAACAACATGGCCGTAATAAATTTTTAAAAACTTTAGTAATTTTTTTCTCGAAAGTTGGCAACACTGTATTATATTAAAATTACGTAATATATGTGGGTACTAGGGGAATCTTTCCTGAAAATTTGATCAAAATCGGATAAATAATGTAGCCACAATGAATTTTTAAAAATTTTAGTAATTTTTTTCTCGGAAAGTTGGCATCACTGGAAAAAACCAAAACCACATGACCATCTTGGGCACTAGACAAATTTATCCTGAAAATTTCATTAAAATCTGTTGAACCGTCTAGGAGGAGTTGCGATCACAAAATTTTGTCTGAGGACCGAGCGAGCTAGCGAGCGAGTGAGTGAGCGAGCGAGCTGACGACGCACATCCATACACCCACATAAACTAAGTTCAGATTCGTCATCTACAGGCTATATGAAGGATTTCTATACAATTTTTTTTTTTTTTTTGAAAATGTTACAGACACCGTACCAAACGCTATACTACTTTTTCCTTGCAGTCAAAGTAGTAAAAATGTGTTTCCAAAAACTTATTTTAAATCCTGAAGTTAACATATGAATAATAAACGTACACTGTAAATTTTTTTATATAATTATATATGTTATGCGAATGTAATTTTTCATAAAAAAATATAATATTATGTAAATTATTGCAGTAAAATTATAAAATGTTGTAATTTTTACAGTCAAAAATTTTATAAAAAACATAAATTTAAGATATATGTTTTATAGTGTGGTAAAAAAATCTTTCAGAACTCATTATATTAAAATAAAATGGCTTTAGGTTGTAGTTTTGTATTAATTTTCATTAATAATCGACGTTTCGATGTAATCAACGTACATCTACGAAAAATAATACAACCTAAAGCCGTTTTATTTTAATATGTATTTTATACTTTTACAAAATGATTAACGAAACAAAAATTAAAATTATATTATTGTAAATCCATCTAGCCATATGTTAAAATAATTATAGTCCAAATATAGTTTCGATGTATACATCTGACGTCATGTAATAAATTTATGAATTTGTTTCTCTTATTTTTAAAATGATTAACAGTTCAAATTAAGTGGTATATAGTTAAATTAGGTAGGGTGAAAGGTCATTACAAATGCAGCTGTTTTCGAGTTGAACTAAGGATCACGAACTATAAATGTGTGTATATGAGAGTTAAATGCACTGTTCAATCATTTGTTTTGTTCGTCTCTGTGGACAGATGTCTTGCATATGTTTTCACAATAATTATTAGACGCAGTGCTTCAACTGTTTGATACAAAATTTAGAAAGTGGCTATTAATACATACGGTATGTATACGCAATTGGCTATTTACATACAGTATTTTTACGAAATTGGCTATTTAGGGTAGGTTAGGTTAGTAGGTTGGTTTAGGTTTTTTTTTTAGTATATGTATAAATAGCCAATTGCATATACATACCGTATGTATAAATAGCCTCATCCCAAAATTTATGTCATTTTTTGGAGAAAACCGATAAATATTATTTTTATTATTTGCTACATTGTTACGTAAATTAGACAATCAACAACTAACAGCAGATTGATAAGAGAAGCAATAGAAATTTATAAAGAAAAAGATAACATCAATCAGTGTGACTAGTAATTGATTTAAATAAAATTTGGCTTCCTTTAATTCATAAATTGTAAATTTTATAATCTAGTTACTTATTTTGTTACCTAGTAACTTGTTTTTATACTCTAAATGTAATTTTTATTTTTTTTACTAATGAAGACGAACGTTGAGTTTGTCGAAACGTCAATTGACACCAATTATATATCATGGACACTATCTGCATGAATATAATGGATTTGTGCACTAGATCAGCGGTTCTTAACCTTTTATTAGTCGCGGCCCCCTTAAAATCCGAAATTATATTCGCGGCCCCCTTAAAATCCGAAATTATATTCGCGGCCCCCTTAAAATCCTAAAATACTAAATACAATATTTTTATGTGCAGTGTTCAGCAATATCATAGTAACATTTTTGAATAAAGTGTGTCCGCAAACAGTTTTTGAAGATTTTGAAATTATCTATGTCTTTAATTGATTGAGGAAGCGAAGTAAAAGCAGGCAGAAAATTCATGCGAAATGCAAAGAACAAAAAATGCTTTATCAGATTGTCAGTAATAACATATTTCTTGAAAAATAGGTATATTTGCAAATGAAAGTATACTTGCTATACTATAAAAATTGTAAACCTAGACTTTAGTTTAACCATGTTTACGAATATTGAGATGTCATTAAATTCATCTATCACTTACATATGTATCACTTATAAAAACTAGTAACATTTTTTTTTATTTGTAAAGATATAAAAACTTGAAAAATTCTAATATTTTTGCGGCCCCCCTATATACTGTCCGCGGCACCCTGGGGGGCCGCGGACCCCCTGTTAAGAATCCCTGCACTAGATGGTAGACAAACTGTAAAATGTATTTACGTAGAAATTTTGACTAAAATCTAAAAAATATAGAGTTGCAGGACCTAGAGTAGCAAGTTATTATTAAATATTACACGTATAAAATTATATGTTCCATTTATATTCATGAGTGCATAAAAATAATTAATAAACTTTTATTTTCGAAAATCATAAAAAATCACCGACAGCCCAACTCTGATTTCAACTACTTTTTGTGTGCGAGTTCTAAAACAAGTACGTGAAACGTTATTTTTCCAAATTCAAAAATAACTCATTTATAAACACACAAAATATCTGCACGTGCACTTTAATGTGCTAAGGGTGCTGTTACAGTGTTACTCACGTCAATCGGTAACATATAACACCTGCATTACCAACACATCTCTCCAGTTTGATCCAACCAGTTATATCCTACCTATTCACTTTTCAATGTCACATACAATCACTTGCACAGATATTTTTGAATTACATAGTAGGAAAAAAAACGCATAACGGACCATTCGGAATTTAATCAATTACTTTATTTAACTTTAATGATTTGTTTATATATCTGTCCGTTAACGTATGTGTGTGTGTGTGACGTTTAAACGATTAACGTTAAGCATTTACGCGATAAGCTAATTGGTTAGAAGTACGTGAACGGTTATTGGAGGTTGGTTGATACGTTGGTTGAATATTAAATACGGTTGCAGAATGTATTACCAAGTTAGTGGTTATAATATTGAATATTTTAGTAAGAGAAAATTTAGTACACGGTATTCGATTTTTGATGGGAACATATTTATAAATTTTTAATAATATTTTCAATTTTTTTCAAATAAATTAAATCAGTTATTTGAAATATATATTTAACTTTTCAGTACACGCAAAATATTTTAAATTTTTATTAGATATAATTGGTCTGTGGGACCATGTAATTTTTAATGAGAATGTTAAATACAAAATACAAATTTATTTAATTTTTGAATAAAATATTTTTTAGTATTTTGTTTCTGAGTCAAATGTATAAGATTATATAAACTGCTAAAACTGAAGATTGGTCAATATTTGTTTTGTGTTTATATATCTATTATTTATAAAATTAGAAAAAACAAATGTTATTAAGATATCTGTTACATAACATTTAAAAATCTTTCAGAACTCATATATTAAAATAAAACGGTTTTAGGATTTAGTTCTGTATTAATTTTTATTAATAATAATCGATATTTTAATGTACTCTATATATATATATATATATATATATACATTATTATCAGGAAAAAATGATACAAATGACATATACAGTAAATAAACAAAACATAGAAACAAGTTATTAGGCAACAAAATAAGTAACTTATAAAATGTATAAATTTTTAATTAAAGGAAGCAAAATTTTATTTAAAACAGTACCTTCACACTGATTGATGTTATTTTTTTTATAAAATTCTATTGCTTCTGTTATAAATCTGCGATTAACATTGATGAGTCTTGCAATTATTATAGTATTTTCAAATTTTATATCATGTTTTGTAATAGCAGATTTATCAGAATGGTTTAGTCGTATTAATATTTTATTTAATTTAAATTTACACATTTCTACAGGTTCGCACCCAATTACAGAACTGGAAAATACTATAAAATACATTTTAAAACTAATCGTCATAATATAATACATTAAAATTTAATATTACAAGTTAGTTCAGTGAGAAACAAGAGTGGAAAATGAGCATTACAAGAAATTAGCTGTGTTGGTGACGTAATCATAAAATTTTGACTGAGGTTCTGATCTGATGTTCTGTCAAGAAGATTGAAGAGGAATAATATTTTTTGCACTTTTCAATATGCGTTGCAATTTCGTGTGTACAAAAATATTATATAGTAACAACGAAAATGAAAATTACTTGTAGTATTTAATATGAGTTAAAGATATCAAAATTTTATATATTTTTTTGTCAACTTTATATAAGATAAAATATATTTAAATAATTTTATTGTTATGTATGTTCTAAAAATAACTACTTATCAGTGTACAAAATAAATACTATATAAACTTTAAAAAATAGATAATACAATTATCTAAGATTATACAATTCGTAAGAATTTAATAAATCTACAGCCAAAATTAATTATTACCAACTATAGTACAGGATGTTAAAACAAAGAATACAATTATTAGATGTCTAAATTTGATTTCAAACATTCAGTCATACATCTGTACAGATTAATATTAATGTTTGTCACGTCCAGCATTTTCTGTGTAAAAAAGAAGTAGGGTTAGAGGTGCACGAACTCTTATGGCACTGCTATTGTCGACGCGTTCTACAAGACGAAAAAAAGTTTGACATTCATAATGGTATATTAATTTATTTCCTACACATGTTATTTAAATAATCATATTTTGCACGTAGAAATCTATATAGGAAATGTCCCACGTACGGGAATTATTAATTACTCGATGTAATATCTTGAAAGTTATAAGAAATGTAATTTGAATTTTTTGTTGAAAACATAATAAAGAATTTTCCAATAAACGTACTTTTGAAGTAGGAGTGCATAAATATGTGTTATATTTTATTTATTTTATCGTTTGAAGTTTTTGTTCTTTGATATTTATCAAAGTAAGATCCAAAAGTTTCACAAAATTTTGGTGATATTCTTTGAATATCTTATAGAAACTTTATTGGTGCAATTATTTATTAGGTCTATTCTGATCACATCTATAAGACGTGTTACAGAATATTTTGTCATTTTCTAGTTAAATGGAATGTTTCTTTTGATAAAAAAATAATTTGTAGAACTTTATATCGAGAGTATTATTAATTTTTTACATTCTTGTAGAATATTTCGTAAGTATTACGAGATTCAAACAGAATTACAGCATAAATCAAAAATACCATATTTTCTATACGAAATAGCAAATAGATTAGCTCTGAGAAACACTATTAAATCAAAACATTCTTTCAAAAAAAATAATTAAAATTTAAAACACACCAGACTAGCAAAACAGATCATGTTTATTTGAACAGGCAATGTAAATTTACAAACTATCAATACTGATACTACTTGTCTGGTTAGCAAAAACTGCGTGCAGAAGCCACATGTGTAACCATGGTGACAAGAAAACAACCAACAATGGACAGCAGATGCATCCTTCCTTCTTTTTTCCACCTCGTTTCCTGTCTTCGTTCAACGAACAAAGCAAAAAGAACAACAAAGAGATTTTTTTTCTTCTTTCTCTTCCTTTCATACCCATTCGTTGGTTCCATGCTTCAGCAATGAATGTAATTCATTTTATATTTCAATGGACTCTAACTGGTTTTGCTAGGAAAAAAATTCATTCAAAAGAAACACCGAGAAATATGTAAGTCTTTTTTTTTTCGTAAATAAATTATTATTGTTGAATAAATATTGCAATTGTAGGCGTCGTCGCTGTTATTATTAATATATCATTCAGATTTTAAAAACAATGGGCATGTCTATTATTCTTTTATTACTAGGATAGAATCTACTATAATTTATATATATATATATATATATATAAATGTTAATTTTAATCGACTGCGATGTATTCTATTCAAAATTCTTTATATCGGGATAACAGTCTATTTTGCGAGAAAAGGAATTAAATAATACACATAATCTCGATTATAACTTGTTAAGTTCGTTTATTGTTTCTTTTCCAATATTTCGAACGAAAATTTTGGTTCTTCTTCAGGGAGTTTCACAACTACAAGAACAATATACACTAATATAATACATGAAAATTTAAAAAAACATGTACAAATCCACCAAACTTTTATAAATAACGTAGAATAACAGGAAAAAATCAGAACTGTGTAATAAACTCTGAACAAAAACATTTCAATGAATATCATAGATGTTAGTTACAATTGGTATTTCGAATTGCTTTCATTCACTAAACTACTACACGATTACCATTATACAAATAATAGTTCAAAGTAAGTAGATTTGGTGGATTTGTACATGTTTTTTTAAATTTTCATGTATTATATTAGTGTATATTGTTATTGTAGTTGTGAAACTCCCTGAAGAAGAACCAAAATTTGGGTTCGAAGTATTGGAAAAGAAACAATAAACGAACTTAACAAGTTATAATCGAGATTATGTGTATTATTTAATTCCTTTTCTCGCAAAATATACTGTTATCCCGACATAAAGAATTTTGAATATATATATATATATATATATATATATATATATATATATATATATATACTTTTTTTTAATATTCTAATGTTGGGATTTTTCTCAAAAAATTTCATAAGTTACTAAATCATTGAATCGGGCAGTTATTAATAATAACTGTCCGAAGTAAAAAATCTGTTATTTTAGCTACAGATTACACTCAGGCCAAATTTTTGTCCTAAACATCATTCCGGTTTCCACACACACACACACACACTAACGAAATAACTGAGCAATTTCGTCCTGCGCAGTTAAAACTGTGCAATAAACTGAACGTATATGGTTCGCCTTAGGATTTAGCAGAACCAAATATGATATAATCGCACAGTTCAACAACACGAACAACAAGCCTTGTAAAATTCAAAACACCCTAGCAAAAGAACAAATCTATTGTCAATTGTTTGGATATATAATTCTACACCTATCGTAAGGAAACCGTTACAGCCTGTAACTAGTCGTTGACTTAGAAATGCATCCAAGTTCGGATCAAAGACAGCCATGGGCGGTATGTGTGTGCATTGCATACCTATTTGTATTCTGGTATAATTTATTTGTTAAATCACATAGAAACTATCACCCGCGTATATACGATTGTTAGAAGAAAATAACTGTTCAAACAAAGTGTCGATTTCAACTTCCTTATATTGTTTCGTGTTATGAAGCTATGAGCTTCGACACCCACGCGATTTTTTTTTCCTAGTTGAATTCGTGGAATTTGAAATGAATTGAATAATTGAAGGCTGCATTTGATTTCTAGAGTTTTAAAAGAATAATAATATATAAAAATAAATGGAGCACAAACACAGACGACTAGAAATAATTTTCTTAAATTTTGTACACCAGACCAGGGTCGTCAAGAAGAAACTGAAATAGTGCCAGTTGCGTACGTGCCAGTTGCGTACAGTCATTAAATAGTGCCATTTACGTACAAATAAGGGTCGGGTCAAACCCAGGTAGTGAAGCTAGTTAGGCCGAGTGCCAGATGCGTACAGCTGTTTGGGAAGGGTCGAGTTGTGCTTATGGTCAAAATATAATATTTATAATACGCTATAATATCATCGCACATAATTTTTACAAATAATCAAGTCAGTAAGTATTTAACTTTAAAATTGATTAAGTTTATATTTATTGGTTTATATTTGATTTGTGTAGATTAATATTTAATAAATTCATATCGTTTACCAACTTCCTTTTTTGTACGCAAATGGCACTATTTAATGACTGTACGCAACTGGCACGACACCGAAGAAACTATTACATTAGGTTTGTGTTTGCAACGACGGGAAACCACTTCCTCAAATTGTGTATTACATCAGATTGTACAAATTTTAAGTATGATTTTTGACACTGTATTGATTTTTCGTTAATGTTACTGATTTTATACGAAATTTCTAAGAGTTTAGAGGATTTTACATGATTTTAAGAAAATCTTTATTAGAAAATTAATTTTTGGGTAGTGGAAAAAGTTTGTACCAAATCTTTTTGGGTACTTGGCGTGATTGTATATGTATGTATTTTATTATTGCAATAGTAAATTTACCAGCAGTGATATTTTTTACAAGACAAGTTTATTTAATTTTTTCATAATGTGTCTGAAAGGTAAAACATTTAAAAAGACATGTTTATGCTCCGGCAACTTTTTGACTGTAACTCATATAAACAAACCGTATACATAGTGTTTATATTATTTATACATGTGTACGCATTTAAGAAAATATTCGCTTCGGGGTTGTGCAAAATATCAATGTTAATCATTCATTCCAACACGTTTTGTAGGTTTGCAAAACACATACTTCTCACACACACACATTGCAACTATGTGCAGATAAACAAAAAAAGACGATGCCTCGAGCTATTGTAGCGCCATCACTAGAAAGCGTCAATTCCTGTAATTATATGTGGGTGGTCCTGTAATTTATATTGCAATCTTTATCTTCTATAGTGATTTTGCACTTTTACACCGTGTTAAATTTTTCTCATGTTGAGATATTGCAGGATTTTCTAAAGAAATTTTTCAAATAACGTAATTATAAAAATAAAAAAGCTTTAGCATTAAGTTCTCTATATTATATTTTATTTAAATATCGATGTTCTGATATATGTACTCTATCAGGAAAAATAATACAAATAATATAAATAATAAACAAACAGAACATAGAAACAAGTTAATTTATGTAACTAGATTAAAAAATTTATAAATTATAAAGATATACGTAGAGTATATCGAAACGTTGATATATACATAAAATATGTACAGAACTTAATCCCAAATTTTTTTTATTTTAATATTATGAATTTTGAAAGATATTTTACTATGTTGAAGTAATAATAAGCATATTGTTTATAATTTTCTTGAAAGCTTGAGGATTACAAGTTGTATAATAAATAAAAATGCACATAAAGTTCATTCAAATGTCAAACTACATTTTTGATTTAAAGCAAATGATATTTGACTATGATATGTCATTTTTATTTTATTATATTTATAATATATATTGCTAAAATTAAAAAAATATATATATTTGAAACGTTAAGCAATGTTTTCTACAATTAAACTAAGAATTTTACAAATATTTAAATATCCTTTTAATCGCAGTACTAATATATACTTAGTTGGTTTAATAAATTTAGAAAAATTTAATTACATTTTACATTTTTTCCAAATTTATTAAATCAACTAATTTATAGATTAAATGGATATTAAAACGGAAAATTAGAAATAAAAATTACAATATACTTAAGGCATAAGTAACTGTATTATGAGTTAAGTTTCGCATCTGAACAACTCATGACCGTCTCAGGTTATGCATATATGTACACATACTTAAGCCATACATTTTTTTCCTTTCATAACATCTTCGTTCGACTATGTAGATTTTGTCCACGTCTTTATGGGAGTATATATACACCCGGCACTTCGCTATATAGAAGCCGTTTGCCGAGGAGGGAATCTGAGGTAATACCTTAACCGAGCCGATGTGCACTTTGAGGTTGCCTCAAGAACGTTCCTTCACACCGAGCAGCCGTTCTCAAACGATGGGGCATTTTGAGAATATAACTAATTTTATATGTAAAATGCAATTGGACATAAAACGTGCAGTAGGAATTCTACATTTTCAATTAGAAACTATGAAATAGGATCACTTGCGTACGTGTCCGATGCGTACAAACATTATTTAGTATCACTTGCGTACAAATAAGGGTCGGCTCAAGCCCAGGTAGTGAAGGTACTTAGGCCAAGTGTCAGATGCGTACAGTGATTTTACAAATAATCAAGTTAGTTATCAATTTTAATATTGAGCAAGTTTATATTTAGCGGTTTAAATTTAATTTGTGTAGATTAATGGGCAGGGCCGAGTTGTTTCCCAAAATTTGAAATTATACCTGAGACAAAAGAAGGTCATGACCGAGTTGTCTTCTGCGCATGGTCTCCCAAGATTAAAAGGTAACCTAACCTAACCTAGCCAATCATTTGCGCCAGTCGTCATTTGCGCCGATGAGATAAGCGCCTATATTGAATAATAACATAACTAAACCTTAAACCTGAACCTAACCTACCCTAAGCCAACAGTGGCGCAGACGATAGGGTTTCGTGGCGCAAATGATATACCACTATTGACGCAAATGACAACTCGACATTTTCCAAACCTCTGTACGCATCTGACACTCGGCCTAAGTATACCTTCACTACCTGGGCTTGAGCCGACCCTTATTTGTACACAAGTGATACTAAATAATGTTTGTACGCAAGTGACACGACACCGAAACTATGGCCCGTATTCTCACCTCACTTTTAAAAGTGATTTTAAAGGATTTTACCAAGATCTTAAAAGAGTGGAGAAAAAAGTTAGAATAAAGTCTGTAGTATGAGCTGAAATGTTAGTTTTTTTATTATTATTTATTAATTGGTTATGTAAAACGTGCTTAATCTCCAAGATTTTTTATGTCGCTTACCGTGTGACTGATAAACCATTAGCAACTCGTGTTACTGGGGGCTGACGCTATTGATAATTAATTTCATGGAAGTTAAAGGTGATAATATGTATATCTTAAATTCAGCAAAACTTCTAAGAGAATTAAGTTAGCAACAACTGTAAATAGGGTTCCTGGAAAAAAATATAAATACATATATATATATATATATATATATATATATATATATATATATATATATATGTATAACATTTTTGTACATTAATTTTATAAATAAATCGAAAAATAGCGGTTGAACACGCTATTACTCAAGCTTTGTTATTAAATCATTTTGTTTTATTAAAAAGAAAAATTGTTCCACATTTGATTGTTAAATAAATTACTATAAATTATACTAGTAATAGTATAATATTAGCCTATTTTTTTTCTATACATTATATTGATTTTTCAGATAAATTTATTATTGATTTTTAAGATAATAATATGTATTTTGCATTCATGCTTGTATAATTATTATTGAAATAGATAACACACATACATACATACAGCGAATATATCTAAACTATTTATATAGGGTGATTTATAACAAATGTTGAAAAGAAAAAACTTTAATTAATTTGTTGAATAATATTTTAAGTAAAAATTATATAAACTGAACTAGTTTATACTTTAATCGCATTTATTTTTTTAATCTTAAAAATTAAACACAAATTTATAAAACATTTTTACTTAAAATATTCGTTACAAACTGTCTAATTTTTTTTATACTCATTATAAATCAGCCTGTATCTAAACTATAAACGAAGAAAGTTGTTCTAAAAATGCAAATTTATAAATATTTATAATTTACAATGTGACCAAAATTAGTTTTTGGACATGCATTATATAATAATGCAAACTATTTTACCAAAAAAAATACAAAGTTGTTTATCTACAAAATTACTCAACCTGTTGCCTCAAATTTCGGGTATATTTTCTCTTCATACCTGTCCGAAAACTAATTCTATATCTGCTGCAACAACTGTAATATTGTAATACAGAATATACAGATCGTCCGATAAGCAAATAAAAAAAAATAGGGGCAATGTGGACATTTCATTCAAATAAACGAGTTTGAAATATTTTGAATATATTATCATACGAAATACATAAAGTACGTGGATATGTGTTTCGTGTGTAATAATCGTTCTCGAGCCAGCGGCGACTCGTCTACTGGGGACCGAGTAAAAATGTATTCTAAGTTCGCTTCCTGTATGACATTTATGGAATATAAAATTGACATTCCTCTAGTTGGATATATATACCGGGTGTATACTTGGTTTATGCAATATAGGAAAAACAATGTTATTTTTTTAACATCGCAATTCCTGCTTCCCCGTTAGTTTTAGAGAAAAAAATATAAGAAACAAAAATTGTTTACAATTAAAAACTACATTATTTACGCTTAAAATAATTGCGATATTGCGTCTCAGTAATTAATTATTAATTAAATAAATATTAACAGTTTTCGGCAATATCAGGCAGCCATGGACGAAACGCGAATGTATTTTGTTTATAACTACATTTAAATGACAATACACTGACATTTGTGAACAAAATACATTCGCGTTTTGTCCATGGCTGTCTGATATTGCTGAAAACTGATAATATTTATTTAATTAATAATTAATTACTGAGACGTAATATCACAATTATTTTAAGCGTAAATAATGTAGTTTTTAATTCTAAATAATTTTTGTCTCTTATAATTTTTCTCTAAAACTAACGGGGAGGCAGGAATTACGATGTTAAAAAAATAACATTGTTTTTCCTATATTGCATAAACCAAGTATACACCCGGTATATATATATATATACAGGGTGTTTCACAACTTAGAGCAAAAAATTAAAAGGTATATTCTGTACGACGTGCTGATCATGAAACAAAAAGAATTTTTTTAAAATTTGCAAAAAAAATTGCATCGTATTTCAAGCAAACATTTTTTTTGCCACTGGTCGATAGTTATTTTTAATAATTGTTTTCAAATCGTCTACAATGAAAGTAATTGTTTACGTAATATCTAATACTAATAAAATGTGTAATAGTTTAATTAATAATTTAATTTAATTTGATAGGTAGTGGGTAGGTAGTCTTTCGTCGACATTGCTGTTAATTATTATTATCTTTGCTGGTGCACTGTTCTCATTTTACAGTGAATAGCAGTGTAGTGTAGTTTTTGTTAAAATGAATGCATTTAGTAACAGTGAATTAGTGGACATGATGTTAATTTATGGCGAAGCACGGCAAAATTCGTTATTGGCACGACGTCTGTATGCTGAACGTTATCCTTTACGCCGATTACCCACTCCCCGTTCGTTTGTGAGGATAGTCCAGCGCCTTCGAGACACAGGATATGTGCAACCTAATCGTGGGAGAGGTGGTGGCCGCCAGCATCAACACGACAATATGGTTAATGATATCTTAGATGCTGTACATGCTGAACCAACTATTAGTACCCGAAGAGCGTCTCAACAATTAGGAGTATCACATAGTTCAGTATGGCAAATTTTAAGAGATCAAAACTACCACCCATTCCATTTTCAACGGGAACAGGGGCTAACAGAACCTGACTATCAGTTTAGAGTACGATTTTGCAACTGGCTTTTACAAAAACACACTGAAAATCCGAATTTCCCCTCGTACATCATATTTTCTGATGAGGCTACTTTTACGAGGGAGGGAGTTCATAACTATCATAACTCTCATTATTGGAGTCAAGTAAATCCACACGTTGTTGTACGGGGCAGTTTTCAGCATCGTTTTTCGATAAATGTTTGGGCAGGTATTGTTAATGGAATATTACTTGGGCCGTACATTCTACCAAATAGGATGACTGGAGCTAATTATTTATTGTTTTTACAAAATACTTTGCCAGAACTTCTTGAAAATGTGCCTTTAAATGTGCGTCAGCAGACATGGTTTCAGCACGATGGTGCGCCATCACACTATGCTCTAAATGTAAGAGAACATTTAAACCAAGTGTTTGAGGACAGGTGGATTGGTCGCGCTGGACCTGTAGCTTGGCCTGCTAGATCCCCTGACCTAAATCCGCTGGATTTTTATTTTTGGGGTCATTTTAAATCCTTTGTCTACGACAGCCAAAATGCGCCGGAAAACGAAGAAGAACTTAGGCAGAGAATAGAAAATTCAGCAGAAATAATACGAGAACAAAATTCGTGTCAAGACTGTACTAGGTCATTAATTCAACGTGCTGCAATGTGTGTAGGGATGAATGGTGCAAATTTTGAACAGTATTTGTAGTTTTGCGCTTCAGGTATGTTATTTCCCAAATTATCTTGATATTAAATAATACAATGCATTAATATTATAAATTATTTTGTATTCAAAACAATTATTGTCTCTAAATAAAACTAACATTACATAATGTTTCTTTGATAATTAATTTCATTTAATATTTCTTTCTATGACGTATGCTACTCCAGTGGTTCAAAAAATGTCTATTTCAAGTAAACTACCCTTAACTTTGCGAATTTTAAAAAAATTCTTTTTGTTTCATGATCAGCACGTCGTACAGAATATACCCTTTAATTTTTTGCTCTAAGTTGTGAAACACCCTGTATATATATATATATATATATATATATATATATATATATATATATATAGTATGATTACGTAAAGATGTTTTGTGAAGGTTATTTCATGATTAAATTATGCATATTTCTGTAGTAAATTTAGCGATTTTTATATTATATTGTAATTTATAGTGACTGAATATGTAAATGATTTTATTTGAATTATTAACATGTTTCTGAATTATCTGTTAAAATTTTACTTATGAAGTAAATGCGGTAGCCGAGCGTGTTTAAGTGCTTAATATAATTCTAGTTTCGATGGTTCGAATTCGCAGGTCGGCGTTGTTTCTGTTTCGCCATAAAATAATAATAAAAAAACAATATACCACGTTTTTAACACGGACTAAAAAGTAGAAAATAATTTCTCCTAGCCCCATACAGAACAACGACAGCTACTCCCTACACTCCTTACTATTATCTATTGTATGCGCCGCAAGTTTTTCTGTATGGGGTTATAAATCTTATGGGACAAAGAGAAATTATTTTATACTTTTTAATCCGTGTTAAAAACGTGGTATATATTTTTTAATTTATTTTAATAATTATTTTCTGCTTTTAAGTTTTGTTTAACTTTAATTGTAACCTAATTAACTAATTATAATTAATAAATAATATTATAATTAATTAGTTAATTAATTAATGAATTAGTTAATATTGCATTGTCATCCAGTTCTATATCTAGCTCATCGGGAAGTTAGTTTAGAATCAATTGCAAAATTTGTATCGAACATACAAACAGGAAAGAAAACGAGTTAATAAAAACGTGTTAAAAAATGCCACAAAGTCAGGTATTAATTAAACAGAATCGGAGATAGTAGTTTGATCAACTGCTTGTCTTACAATATCAGTAGTTTAAGTTACTGGCCGGAACTCGTCCCTGCCTATACACGACTTGCAGTTTTGAAAAGTATCTAAATGAATAATCACGGAACAAGTACTTTGTACATACGGTCAAAGCTCTCTTAGGGCTGCCGTACCAAATACGATAAAAATAATTCTTTGTACGCCAATGCACTAGTATTGTCATTAAAATAGTTGAAGTTGTCGTCTATATGTCTAGCGTGACGTTAGTGCGCATGACTGCTTACTACATCGGACAAACGCATGCGCATTGGAAGCTTACAAAAAAAAGAAGAGTAAAATAACATTTCGAACACTGTACATGTTGAATGCTTTGTAAGATGAAAGATATTGTAGAAAACTTACATACGTATATTCTGATATAAGATTGATCCGGCCTGATAAGGCCTTAAAACAATCTGATGCCTGTTCTGGTGTTAACCATATTAGATGGTGTCAGTGATTGGCTTTTTAAGACTGTGTATTTTTTGGGTGCACCCTGATTTAATACCAGATTTAAATTGTTTATTTTTATGGATGGTGTTATCTAGTATCTTGACTTTAGATTACGTATTTTTTTTATAATTGTTTTGAAATTATAAACTAGAGAGAAACTGAAGAACTGAAGTTGTTACGGTCCTGGCAACGGATTACAGATTTTATTGTTTTTTTCAGTTGTTTGCTGGTAATTGATAATTTTATAATAGTTATATAATTAAAAAAAAAAGAAAATAGAACATTTTAGCACAATTAAATAATGTACATTCTATATACAGTGTGTCCCACGACCCACGACGAATTTCCGCTATCTGTATTTTAAAACTATATAATATTATGTTTACGAAATTTGGTATATCGGTGTATTCCGATATTCTCAATCGAAGTAAAATATTCTCAATAAGCTCTTCCTTCCGGTTTAACTGGAAGTTGACTCTAACTTTTTTATTTTAAATAGAATACCACATTTTCTTATTCTACCATCAAATTTAGAAGTAATTTTTGCATACATTAAAAACATTTTACTTTAATTCAACTGTTTTCGACGTATTTAAAATTGCACGGTATCTTAGCAACACCACTGACTTTTTAGATATTTCAAATTATTTTGTTATACCATAAAGTAAAAATAGTTATGATGACAGATTGCTTCTTTCAAATGCAAAACTATGATTAGAAACAAACCACGTGTTACCATAGCAACGGATAAACCGACTATAATATACATATTACAGTTCAGTTTATTAGTGGGCGTGTACAATGTACTACATTTACTAACCAAAAATAAATTCATAAGTAACACATTTTATTATAGCTGTAAAAAAAATTATTATTTTATTTTATCATTATTTTATATTATGTACTTACTCATTTTGAATATATTACTATAATTTAATACGCTTAAAATAATATTATCAACTTGATATTAAATTTGTTATGAGTATAAAAGGAAATAATTACAAATATAAACAACTTATCTTTTGAATATAAAAATATCTAATCAGTACAGTTTTTATTGCATTAAGAAAATAATAATATTTTTATGAAATGTCATAAAGGTTAATAATAAATTTTATTATTTTTGCTGAATAAATCTACATATTATTAACCAGTTATTTGATTATAAAAATATTTTTCTTAGAAATTAGAAATGTATTAATTTTTATTGTTGATTCGTATGTTATTTACATATTTTGTTTATATATGAAACAATAAATAATTTTATTTTACATATTTTTTCGTTTTTTGAAAACAATTTTGTTAATATTTATTTCTGCTTGTGTTAAAGGAGGATGCATGTTTTAGCAATTTATTATTATAAATTTTATGTATTTTCGAAATAAATGTGACGTAAGTATAGAAAATAAAATTTAGAATTTTGTATGAAATTTATAAATGCGAAATTCACAACGACCTTTGTTAGTTGTTGTAAACAATCTTATCTATAATTATAATTGTAAAATAGATGCATTTTTTATGTACCAAATGGTGTATTATTAATATTTCACTGTCTATCTGTCTCTGGATTTGAACAAACGGAAATGATATTTTAAATTTAACATTGAACATGTTATTTTAAAAATAACTATTTAAATTGATCTACATATATCTCGGATATTTCAATACCTAAATCTATATTTTAATTTTCTAATATGATATACCTATAATTAAAACGATATGATTAGTAACATTTAGATTTATTTATTTTTTCAATTGGAAATTATTTTATAAACTATTAAATTGTATAACTCTTTAGTATGTCATCTAATTTCTGTAATTTTTTGTGGGCATGTAAATGGAATTCTTCTGTAACGCTACGGAGTTTACAGACCCATTAAGCTTCAGGTAATGTAACAAAATTAATAGTATGTTTATAAAAAAACAAAAAACTAAATGAGAAAACCAGGAAAGTGTTACAAAACAATGAAGCATCGTACGAAAACACATGCATACATGTCTTACCTGTCTGGTATAATCTCGTTCTTTTTAATAAAGAATAAAAACCGTTATCTTAAATACACCTACCAGGTACTTTATAAATAAGAAAACCGGGCCTATCTCATTCCCTATATAAACACAAGTAAATATTTAAAGAGTTACAACAAAAAACAGAGAGACAGCACGTGAGTGTAGAAAACGGCATTTGATTTTGATCATGTAGTTGATCTTCTTGTAATGCCTGTAAGGAGATGTGATGTGACCTAAATTTTGAAGTGTTCCTAAATGTTATTTTCAATTTAATCTAATATGGTGCGATGGAAATTTATTGTAGGCGGAATTAAATACATATGGTGTTTTGCTTACTCGGATGACTATGATGAGTTTTTTTTTTTTTTTTTTGTTTGTTTACATTGTCGTCTCAAGTGGGAAAGCATTTCAAATTGTGGGTTCATGTACAGTTAAGTGGACAGAAATTTGGCAATGTTAGATATTCTTTGTGGATGTTTTAGTAATCAGTTCGTTTGTATTAAAACATGATGCCTTTTATAAGTTATAAACAATTTCTACATCTTCTGCGAGGTTTCTCCAATATTTATTTTGCGAATTGGAATTATGTTTCTTATTAGAAATTAAGGAATATTATTTACATATGGTTGGGCCTAGTTAACTTATTGGTAAATTTTTAAGACTATAATACTATATGGATTTTATATGATTCTTCGGAAATATAAGATAATACAATAAAACGGCTTTAGGTTGTAGTTTTGTAATAATATTTATTAATAATCGACGTTTCGACGTACTCAACGTACATCTTCATCAGAAAAAAGATAGAAATGATATTTACAGTAAATAAACAGAACATAGAAACAAGTAACTAGGTAACAAAATAAATAAATAGAATTTTGCTCGGTTAATATTATAGGAAAAAAATATTTTTACGGTTTCGCAATGGTAATAAATTTGGCAATGTTTTCATGGTGATTGAATTACGAGTATATGACAGCAATAATTTACAAAATAAATTTTTCTAGAAGGTTGTTGTATTTAATGTTTTATAATTTAAATTTATGCGCCAAGCAAATTTAATATAATTTTAAACTATTATTTTTTTCTGACCCTAGCTCTGTTAATATATTTAAATTTGTATTATAATTACTTTAAGTAATATCAAGCCAAGATAGTTTTATAAATCTATAGTACAAGTCGTATTTAGGATAATGCAAAAAAATGTTTTATATTATGTCGATGTGAAGTTGTTCAAGCCCACACTAAATCTGTAGAAAAAGAAGATAATGTCTTGGTCAGTAGGTTAACGTATTCTGTAGGCATCGGAATAACACTTCATTATTTATGTATTTTACATATGTTTCTGTTCCATTCAAATTACACTAATTTATCTAACAAGCACTTTCTGTTTACTAAATCTATATGATTTGTTTTATTACTCGATATTTTTTATACTTTCATTTATATTTATGTATATGATATAGCGTTACAGATCAATAAAAGTATTCCATTACAAAAAATATAGATCTTGCTATGAACCGAATAGACCTATAAATTTACATCCTACTGTTAAAAAATATTTAAATTTTTTCTATGAATATATTGACAGGATGGCTACATTTTAAAATTGAATATAATGTTTATTTTAGCTGAATATCTTAGTAACTTTATTTAGATGTGTCTGCTAGTTAAACAGTACTATATAATTGAAGCGTTAAAAAACTGGTTAATGTAACTCTGTGTTTATTTACGTTTTTTTTTTATAATCTTAGAGTAATTTTAGCTTAACATTCTAATGTATAATATTTTTTTTAAACACTGTTACCTAGACATCAGCTAAGAGTTATCCAGTGTGGAGATTATTTTTAGGTTTATAATTATTTTAAGGTATTATTAAAATTATTTTAGTTAACAAAAATTAATCTTCTTTTAATTGGTAAAATAAATACAGATGAACTGAAGAGATTTTTGTTCACGTAGTTTCATATTTGTTAATTTTTTGATTTAACGAAAAAAGTTGGAGTAGGAGTTGCAAGAATAAAAATCGACTCCGATTCCGGCAAAAATTCTTTGACTTCATGACTCTGGCTCCACACCCCTGGTCTAAACTGTTCAATATAAATTTTCTTTGCATGTAGTCAGAGCCGTATTTATCTCTTTCGAGGCCCCAGGCGCAATTGAAATATAAGGCCCCCCCTGCAGATATTCTTCAACTGAAAAGGAATTGTCAGTGGAAAAAAATTAGTTTTAGTCCTATTATTATTATATGAAAATGTTTTTAATTTGTTTAAATTGTTTATACATTGGTATTAGATCAAAAAATCAGCAAATTCAAAACAAAATAATGCATAGGGAAAAAGGAAAATACACACATGGCTATAATATTATAATAATAATCTTAAATAAACTTTTTACGCGCTTTTACCTTAGCAAACGTATCAACGTAACTCTGTTTCAATAAACAATAAGCTTAAATTACACAATTTTGATGTAAACTATTTTTCAAATAATTTTTCACTCGTTTTAAAACTGAAAACGAACGTTCTCCAGATGCATTCGTCACTGGTTTATAAATTTGTACATTTCGAGAGGATTCGTAAGATTTTCTTGTTTCGCAAATTTTCAACAGAAAATAGTCCCTTTTGTTACAATAGCCAGATAGCCACCCTACTTAATATGCAGGTTTTTATTATCTTATTGACAATGACAACACCAGTACTTCAACATTAGAAACGTATTGAAATATAATTTTCTCGTAAATTAAAACTAGAAACTAGAAATTAAAATAATTTTCAAATTGATCTCAGTGACTAATATCTGATTTAAAATCTGAGGCCCCTTAGCTACGAGGCCCCAGCTTGCGCCTCATGCGCCTGTGCATAAATACGGCTCTGCATGTAGTGTACTATACAAGTACTGTGGTACTTATGCTTATACTATACAACATTATGGGGATAATATGACGGGAATATGTCTGGTATATTTGATGAACGATACAGCGAAACATAATACATACATATGTTATATGAGATATATTATGACGTCAGTACCAATAAGCACATCCCACAAACATGTGTCATTCAATCGGCCGTAATCAAATTTAATATGATGGCATATGAGTTGCGTGAGTATGTGTACACTTTTTTGGTACAGTATGTGACAAAAAAATTCTGTTGCAATTCATTTTGTTTTTTAGTATTTTTATTGTGTTTTAGAAGAATGTTACAGTTTTAAAAGAAGTTAAATAAATATAAACTGTTTTAGGATTACACTGAGAAAAATAGATATTTAACAAATTGTATAATAATAAGTAGATATTTATTTGAAATATACGAGTATGTTTACTATATTCACAAATTTATACATTTTTAAAATCTACTCACATGTATATTTTAATACTATATTAAGAATTAAGACTGTAATACTATATACAAATTGATGGTATTAAATTTTTGTTTTTATTATATTTATAGTTAATTTTTAAATATACTTATTTTGTTATTTTTAATATCTTGTGTTTGTGTCACCTTTTTAAATATAAATAGCGTTACGGTAACTATCCATTTTGCTCAGTGTACATTTTCTTTAAAAATAACGCTTCTTGAATTCTTAAATTCCGTAAGAAATCTTCCTATGTATATTGCAACGCAATTTCTTACGGCGTCCAAGAATTTTTATTTTAACGAACTGTTGTTTTCAACGAAAAGGATTGAGAATACGGAGGTTAGAACTTTATATCATCCTGTACAAAACAGTAAGAGTTTCAGTACCACTGTCATTTAAGACACACTAATCTAATCCAAAAATAAGTCCCCCTGCTTTTTGATGTACGCACAGGAAGAACAAGAAAAAGACAATTTGACAGGAAACGGTTATTCTGGATTGCTTCCAGTAACACATATAAAAATATACACATATCCTGCTTATCGTCTGTCTCTCTCTATTCAATTGATACAAATAAATCCTGCGCGCTTTCAATGTTTTACTTATTTTTACAAACATTTATTTTCCTTTTTTTTTAAAATCGCAATTTCCTGTTTATGCACAGGAAAAAGGGAAAAGATGAATTGGACACATCAAAGGAACTTAAATCGAAAAAAATTTCAGACTGCCGCAATTAGAAATTAGGTTAATTAAAACAGTTAAATATGTGGCGCTAATGATATAAAAAATACGTAATACATCTTATTATTTATTATGTACGTTCATTTGTTATAGTCAGTGAATCTGTTTGATTTTGTAATTAATTTTAATGAAATTATTTTTAATTAATTAGTGATATATCGAGTAAAAATAATTTATTATTGAATAAACTTTATTTATAAATAAACCTACAACCAGTTTTTACAATAAATACTTTTAAATAAAGTTGTCTTTAAGCCGATAAATAAACACCGATTTTAAATTTTATAATGCAAAATATTTAGGTAAGTTTATAAAATTTATGTAATTTTACGTATGTTGTGAATGTAATTTTTCATAAAAATGTAAATTGTCACAGTAAAATTGCAAAATGTTGTTATTTTTACAGTTAAGATGGTTCGGACATGTTGAGCGAATGTCTAATGAACGTTTGATTAAAAAGATTTATTTGAATGATTTTGATGGTATACGTTTGCGTGGACGTCCGATGAGTAGTTGGAGTGGTATGATTGAGAGTGTTTCGCGCGAGCGAAAGTTTCCAAGTACTAGGAATAAAAGAGCATGTATGAGAGGAATTATGAATGTGGATGAAGCGAAAGTTGCTTGTTTGGATAGGAATGTTTGGAGGCGACTGATTTCGGAATGATGGAAAGAGTTTGTGCCACACCCTTTTGGGTACATGGCGTGATTGTGTATGTATGTATGTATGTAAAACCTATGTAAAATTACATAAATTTAAAATATGTTTTTTTACAGTGTAGTAACATAATTATTATTGCTGTCAATAAAATAATACTTTTTTGAAGTACAGCTGCTTTAGAATTTAATTCTGTATTAATTTTTATTAATAATTCACATTTCATCATCAGGAAAAATTATACAAATGACATATACTGTAAATAAACAGAACATAGAAACAAGTTACTAGGTAACAAAATAAGTAACTGGATTTTAAAATTTATAAATTATTAATAAAGAAGCTAAATTTTATTTAAATCAATGCTACTTCATATTGATTGATATTATTTTTTTCCAAAGATGTATAAATAAATTTGTAACTCTCTTGCTAATAGATTTTCTGTTAGCTACAGATATACCAAAAATTTTCTTATTAGTTAGGTAATAAATATATTTTGCAAAATTTTAAAAGAATTATATAACAAACTATACACTAACCTAAATAAACAAATATTTATTTTTTTCTCTTATATTCTATATTTATTTTTCAAATACGCGAATGTTTGTAATTTGTACTTGTGCCAAAATAAAAATAAAACACAAATGTATAAAAATATAACTGTAGTACTAATACAAACAGAGAAACATAAAGTATAGATTTTAATGAGAAAATAATAAAAGTAATACGAGTTTGCAAAACGGAAAACAAATATACAAAATTTTAACCGATTTTTACGGTTTTGTGACTTTGGAGTTTGTTAACCTTTGGAGACAAGCCAAATAGAAATGAGACAGTACTGTAGTCTCTCCTACAATGTTCAAGAAAAACAATACAAAACCATAAATCATTTTAATGACGCATTTACAGATATACAAATTATATTTATTCGTTTTTTTAAATCTCTTATCTAAATTGTAAGTTCATTACTGCATGCTTATCACATTTGTTTTACAATTTTCCAATAGGACAATAATTATCCCCAATTACAAGTCTTTAATTCAAATACTTTACGAGCATGCGTGTTATGCATCAAAAGCAAATAACAATAAATCTTGTTTTAGTTTAAACTTCAATACGAGTTAAGACAAAATAGATGTTTATTAGTTAGACATTAACAATAATTAATATAAAAATTGTGAACCTAGTGCATAAAATGTGTATATGTGTATTTTTAAACTGAATAATATTACAACTTACATACATACTTACACAATCACGCCATGTACCCAAAAGGATGTGGCACAAACTCTTTTCAATATCCCGAAATTAGATTTCTCCAAATATTCACTGTAAAAGAAAAATAGCGAAATTACAGTAAAATAGTGGTAAAATTTTACTATAAAAAAAATCTCTTATTTTTTTTACCATAAATATTCTGTATTTCTGTCTCAAAGTTCTGTAATTTTTATATAATTCATAATAATCACATAAAGTAAGTGAAAATGACCTAATAAGTATGTAAAAGTGCTGAAATTATGTAAAATTACAGCTTGCATATTAATATCTGTAATAATTCATCAAAATAATCACTTAGTACATATTTTGTGTAATAATACTAATAAAATATTTTAAGTGTAATTCATTTATTTCGAAATACACATCCATTATGCAAATTTAAAAATGTGTGTAGTTATACCAAACTAATACTACAGAACTAAACAAATTTTAGTTATTTATGGAAAATTCCTGACAGTAAATTTACTAAAAGAGACTTAACTAAAAAAACTGTAATATTTCGTACATATGTACTTTTCCATCCCGTTGGTAATATATCATATTACCTAATGTTTGTAATAGTTCTGATATTACATATTTTTAAACAATCATATTAAAATTACAGCAGTTTAGTAATTATACCTAGAAATACAGGGCATCATAGTGTCTCAATATTTGTAGGTAAAATTATATAAGTTTTTTTTAGATTGTTTCTAACAAAACAAGAATCTCTAGCTTCATCCACATTCATAATATCTCTCATACCCACTAATAACTATAAAAGAATAAGATGCAACCTAAAAAATGGTACATTAAATTTAAAAAATATTATTTTATTTTTAACGACTCATTAATAATTTAAAAAAAATGATAAAATCAATCAACCTACACGAATATTTAGTAAATATGTTTAATATTTCCGGAATAGCCGACCGAAAACCTAGATTAAAATCAAACTCAATTAATAAATTTTAAAACAAAACCACAAATCAGAGAGAATTTAAAATCAACCATACATGCATTTAACAACACATTTCTGTTTAGCTGTTTATATGTTTTGAAAACATTAACTAGTAAATACGATTTCGTAATGTTTTTTTGTTATTTGTTTAATTCATTGGTTAGAGACTTAAATATGTTCGGAACGTTTCAATGTTTTTCCTCTGACATCACATATACTTGGAATTGTGACATCACAATATCAAGGCTTATATGTTATATATTTTCATGAGTTACTTGTGGCTTTGTGGGTGGACATGATAAAAATCTAATAAGGATTGGTTCTGACTTTTGACCCAATAATACGAAAATTTATTGGGAAAATTATCGACTACTTAGTAGGTAATTTGTGGAAAAGATTAAAATTACATACATACATACATAAATCATGCCATGTATACATAAGGATGTGGCACAAACTCTTTTTATTTATGAATGTTGATAAGTGCAAAGTTTTAGTTTTTGAGAAGGGTGACTTGATGACTGAATGTAATGTATATATTGACGGTGCACGTTTAGAGCAGGTAGATGAATTTGTGTATTTGGATAGTTTGCTGTCTAGAGATGGTCGTTTTGATCGTGAAATTGAAATTAGAGTAAATGCTGGTTGTAAGGTTTTGGGTCCTTTGGGAACTTTTGCTAGGAATGTAAATGTTTCCAAAGAAGCCCGTTTAAGTATATAAAATGCAGTTTTGGTGCCTACGTTGATGTATGGTAGTGAATGTTGGGTTTGGTTGCAAAAGCATAAACGGATAATGACTCCTGTGAAAATGAGATTTTTACGTGGGGTTTGTGGTGTAAATAGGAGAGATCGGGTACGAAATAGATTAGTGTATGATGAGTGTGAAATTGAAAGAAATGTTGTAGCAAAAGTTGGTGTTAGTCAGTTAAGATGGTTTGGACATGTTGAGCGAATGTCTAATGAACATTTGGTTAAAAAGGTTTTTTTGAATGATTTTGATGGTATACGTTTGCGTGGACATCCGATGAGTAGTTGGAGTGATATGATTGAGAGTGTTTTGCGTGAGCGAAAGTTTCCAAGTAGAAGGAATAAAAGAGCATGTATGAGAGGAATTATGAATGTGGATGAAGCGAAAGTTGCTTGTTTGGATACGAATGTTTGGAGGCGACTGATTTCGGGATGATGAAAAGAGTTTGTGCCACACCCTTTTGGGTACATGGCGTGATTGTATATGTATGTATGTATGTATATATGTATATAGAAACAGATTTTTATTATATTTTTACAAGTTAGTATATAGTCAAAATCAATAGCACTATAATTTCAAGTAGGGTTCATTTTAGTAAAGTTAAATTTGGTTATGGGTTTTGATTTTGAAAGGAATTAAGTACCAAGATGTATTGAAACAGTTGAGCATTCTGCTCCCTTCATATTAAAACTTTTTTACTCTTTGTTGCATACCCTTGACCTAAGAGGTTAACTTGTTTAAAGCTTATTAAATCATATTTATAGCTTGGTTAGATTTCCAGACTAGAGGGGAGATATTTTAAAAAAAATTATTACTTGTTTTGTAAAAGCAAATACAGTCTCTGAGTAAAAGAATACATATTATATTTCTTTACTCTGTACTCTATAAAAATTTTGAAATTTTATTTATTTATTTAATTAATATATTCAAAAAAAACATAATTACATATTGAAAGAATACAATATAAAAACATGTAAACAGTGTAAAAAAAAAATGAATTCATATTAAATAAATATATTTATCTAAAATGATTAATTGTACTGAAAAACATTTAAAAGATAATTTGAACTTACATTCCAATCTGTGATTAAATAATTGCTTTAATTACTAGGTAGATATGTGACTTATTTGTAAGAAAACACCGACGTTTATTTTATTATCAAAACTAGTTTCTACTAATGTTTGAAATATTTTGTATATTTTTTTCTATACACACAAATACATAAATATAAGCTTACTTATTAGGAAATCTTAATTTTTACCAAACAAATAATTAATTACATTTTCTTCGATTGTAAGATAGGAGTCGATTGAAAAAGAAATGAAAATATAGTCTGTCTGGGAATTAGTTTTAACTCATGTGAATGAAATAGGATGAATATTTCGAAGTTAGATTATATATTGTGTAACACGGAATGCAAAATTATTACACTGAGAAAATTTTTGCATTAGATTCAAGGTTTCTTTCGTTTATCTCAAAAGTAAATATGTTTTTGAACTGTAAACTTATGTTTTTCTAATAGAAATAAAAAAATTAATAGTAAAAAAATAATAGTAAGTAACAGTTTAACTATTTTAAAAGATTTGCTATATAGTTTAGAAACATAGGCCCGGCCTGTATTCTCACCTCACTTTTAAAAGTGATTTTTGTCAAAATTATTTTTGACGTTTATTAAAAATTACTTATTAAGCAATTTTAATTAGTTTATTTAAATTTTATAATATTAAATAAAAAAATTATATCAAAAATGGAAATACTACTTAATTTGATAAAAGGCAGAGGTAAAAATTTATTGTAAAGCAAAAATTAAAAGCACTTTTTCAAAAACAAAAGAGGTGGGAATATGGACCTATGTTTCTAAACTTAATAATATAAAATTTTATACAAATCTTTTGAAATAGTTATACTATTACTTACTATTATTTACTAATTTTTTTTCAATTTCTAAATAAGAAAATAGTTGACTAGTATAATTTTTATAAATAATAAGTAATATAATAAGTAAATAATTCAGTCGGTTATACAGGGTGATTTATGACGTCGGCGAAAAACTACACCGGATGATTCCTATGAGTAATCTAAATAAAAAACTTCAAATAAACATATGTCCGAAAATGCTTTCTAACGGAACTGCAGTCGTTAGAAGTTTATTACATATAACATCAATCGCGTTAGCCTTATTTATTTTATCAGGAAAAAACAAAAACAATAATTAAGGTATTAATTTAAAGCAATAATTTAATAATAATAATAATTAATAATTTAATAATTTTCTTTGACATCAACATTAAGCATGCACTTTAGGTTCTTTAAAGCAAGAACTTCCTGGTATAATAAATAAGGCTAACGCGATTGATGTTACATGTAATAAACTTCTACCGGCTACAGTTCCGTTAGAAAGCATTTTAGGACATACGTTTATTTGAAGTTTTTTATTTAGATTACTCATAGGAATCATCCGGTGTAGTTTTTCCCCGACGTCATAAATCACCTTATATATGCCAACATTTCGGCAATCACTATTGCCTTTTCAGGGCTAGCAGAATATATTTAGTTGATGTTACGTGTGTGGAACATAATTAGTATTTAATATTTTGTAACGCAATATACATTACTTAGTCAGAAAATTAAAATTATCGTAGTTACATTAAATTATCTTTTAAATAATGAATTATTTTATTTCGATTAGAAAAACATAAGTTTACACTTCAAAAACACGTTTATTTTTGAGTTGAAAGTAAAAACCTTGGGCTCTAAAGCAAAATTTTTCTCATTGTAGACTTTCTGGTCATTCTGTAGATTATAGTGGTCATATTTACGTACTTAAAACTTCTTTTACAGTGAGAGAATATTGTATATTTGTATTTTCTACTGCGCCACATTTTCAAGTAAAAATGTATTTCTTGTTATCGCCAGGTAATAAGAGTATTTCAAATTTTAAGTTGTTTGTTCATGGGTATTGTGATTTTCGTAGAAAAATGAAATTTAGAATTTTCAGTACATTTTTGAAATGAGCCGACTTTAAACTGTTTATAGCTGCAATTAGGAAATTGGATCTTTTTTGCGAATTTTTCAAATATTTTAGTGCAATTTATAAATAACTTTTACTGTCTTTTTTTTTTGTAAATATTGTACAAGTTTATAGGATATTTGTCTCAAAAATAAGGGCGGTTTTGTTTTTTTATTTTGCCGCTTTTGAGTATATAAGTATTGAAGCTCAAATTATATGGCGAAATTCCATAATATAATCGTCATCGTTATGTAATTATAACTAAATAGAAAAATACGACAACCAAAAAATATGAATACGAGTAGTATAAAATAGTAAAAAATATTTTAGAACTCTTTATATTGAAACAAAAAAGCTTTTGGATTAAGTTCTGTATAAATTTAAATTAAAAATCGCCGTTTTGACGTACATTATCAGGAAAAATTATACAAATAATATATACAGTAAATAAACAGAATATAGACACAAGTTACTAGGTAACAAAATAAGTAACTAGATTATAAAATTTATTAATTATTAATGTAAAGGAAGCTAAATTTTTTTTTTTTTTTTTGATTATTGCCTTTGGATGCGAGTCCATTAGCCAGCTACTTTGTTATGATTTTTATATTTTACATGTTCAAATGACACTTATTTAAATATTCTGCTATAAGGTTATATATATTATCTTTTTGACTATGAAGTAGAAGTGATATTTTTGTAGGAAATTCAATATGAATATTATGTAGTTTGTCCATCAAATATTTTTGTTAAATTTTATTTAAATTAGTGCCACTTCACACTGATTGATATTATCTTTTTCTTTACAAATTTCTATTATTTCTCTTCTAAATATATTGTTAATTAAATTAAATTAAATAATTTTTCTCTTAATAAATTTTAACCTCTAAATTAAATTAATTTAAAATTAAATTAAAAATACAAACAAAACGATTGATATAAAGAACATATTTCATTATGTGAGTTTGTTAGAATATTTGTAAAGTTACTGAAGCTTTAGTAAACGTAATTTCGTATCTTAATAACTGTAGTATATTATTGTACACTCTATACATATATATATATATATATATATATATATATATATATATATATATATATAAGTATACATACAGTGACCTACAGAGGCCGTATAAATGTTTATAAAAACTATTTTTATTATCGATAATTACGTTTGACTTAATTTGAAAACAATTGCATTCGTTATTAGTGCAAAAATTAAACACGATTTAATTACGGTATTTAATAAATTTGTGATAACCTAAAAAAACATTATAAGTTCATTGGCATTTTATAATCAAATAAAATAAAATATTAACCAATCTCATTACTATTCTTGTAACCAGGTTATAAAAATGCACCTGTAACCAATAACAGTAATAATTTTTTAATTGTGTTTTTGTTATAAATATTTCTGTATTTATAGTAAATTATTATAATGAGCACATGCAAGTACAAGATGCAACCTATTGCAGCAAGATTGCAAGGATTGTAGTACAGAAATTGCATGTGCAATGCAATGCAACAAACTCTTGCATAGATTAGAATATGTTCTACTCTGTGCAAGTCTTGCAAGGTCAAGTCAGTTTTATCTTAGTATTTTTTTATTTTTGTACACAAATTACGAGTAGGAATATATAGTACAAAGATACAACAATTTTATATAAAATAGTACAACTTATTTAATTTATTTTCATTGTTTACATGAAAAAGTATGCAATATTACACATTTCTCAGTATTGGAAATGTTATTATTGTAATATTTTACATTTTTCAATAAAATTTGTAAAATAATTGTACTTGTAATTGTTAAATAAATGACGTCTGTAAAATTACAGATAAAATATGAGCAACATTGGTGCCCGTATTTTGTCTGTAAAGTAATATTTTTTTTATGACTGAATGTAATGTATATATTGATGGTGCACGTTTAGACTAGGTAGATGAATTTGTGTATTTGGGTAGTTTGCTGTCTAGAGATGGCCGTTTTGATCGTGAAATTGAAAGGAGAATAAATGCTGGTTGTAAGGTGCTTTGGGTGCTTTGGGAACTTTTGCTAGGAATGTAAATGTTTCCAAAGAAGCCAGTTTGAGTATATATAAATGCAGTTTTGGTGCCTACATTGATGGTAGTGAATGTTGGGTTTGGTTGCAAAATCATAAACGGAAAATGACTGCTGTGGAAATGAGATTTTTACGTGGGATATGTGGTGTAAATAGGTGAGATCGGGTACGAAATACGATTAGTGTATGGTGAGAGTGAAATTGAAAAAAATGTTGTAGCAAAAGTTGCCCCGTGTTAGAGTCAGTTAAGATGGTTCGGACATGTTGAGCGAATGTCTAATGAACGTTTGGTTAAAAAGATTTATTTGAATGATTTTGATGGTATACGTTTGCGTGGACGTTCGATGAGTAGTTGGAGTGGTATGATTGAGGGGGTGGCTTGCGTGAGCGAAAGTTTCCAAGTAGTAGGAATGAAAGAGCATGTATAAGAGGAATTATAAATGTGGATGAAGCGAAAGTTGCTTGTTTGGATAGGAATGTTTGGATGCGACTGATTTCGGGATGATGAAAAGAGTTTGTGCCACACCCTTTTGGGTACAAACAAGAACGCACCACTTGCAAACTCAAAAACTATCTAAATAATAAACGCAAATACCTTGTAATTGGAACACAAGAATTTTGTAAACAATAAATCTAACTTTTACAGCAATTTTTATAATATTCAAAAGGTCAAAAATATGATTTGTTTTATTATCATCAATAATTTTCAGTCTTATAAACTGGGACAATAATTCCAGACAATAATATATTATGTAACTATACAGTAGTACCACCATATATGCATTGAATTCCCCTATATAAGGTATTACATACCAATACCCGTTTTATATTAAAAGATTTATTCTGGTTAAGTAAAGTGGCGCTCTGTATTGGCAAATTATTGTACTATACTGGCCACCCGTCGGGATACAGATCGCGATTATTAATACCATATTAGTAAGATATTATTAATTGGTTTTCAAATTGTCAGTGTGATTTATGGCATTTATACAATTATTACATTTATAGCAATAAATTTATAGTTGGATTATTTCAAGAAGTCACTGCAATAATATTAGTAGAATTTAATTTAAGGAGACGAAATATATAGTCAAAATTTTAATTTTTAGTTTTACATTTTTTGTCAATAACGAAACTAAAATTGTAACACTCAAAAATATTGAGATTTTAAATTTTTATTTGATGCATAGCCTAACAGCCGATTCAATAACTGATTATCATGTGAAATTTTGGGGATAAAAATTTAAAATCTCAATATTTTTGAGTGTTATTATATTAAATTTCACAAGACAATACGAACATTTATTTGTTCAATGTCCTATATTAGAAACTAAAATTGTTCAAATCGTAATGTTTCAAATTTTATAATAATTGCAACGATAATATATAAGTCAGAAATTTCAAATACAAACGACATTTTACGAGGCTGTTATAAGTCTTTAATATACAAAGCCCGAATGCAATAAACCAGGCTTTAACTATTAAACGTTATAAACATGTTAATTGGTGTCGTGAAAGTTGCATAATATACAATTTTAATAATATATCTTTGTGTGCACATAAGTTATATTAGTATAGTATATATTTAAATAGACCTTTACTTTAATATAGCAATAGTTAAATGTTGAATATGTGCCCCTATTCTGGTCATGAACTTTAGCTTAAATCTTTAAATTTAAAGAACTTTAAGTAAATTTCAATTCTGGTCACAACTTTAGCTTAAATCTTCAGCTTAAAGTCCTTTAAATTTAAATGTATATGGGAGGTGCTTTAACAGTTAAATTTGAGGTTACTTTAAGTAGTTGTCAGAAAAGGTTGAAATTTATATTGGTGTGAAAAATATTTGCATAAAAATGAATATAGAAATGTTTGCAGTTTTCCTATATCTAGATGATTTTGAAAAGAAAGTAATTAAATAATATATATGTTTCGTTAAATGTAGGCTTAATAAAATAAAATTATTTTTATAGGAACAATACAAGAATAGAAAGAAAAATATTACGAGACAATTTAAATACATTCGAAATAACTAACAACAAATTTTTAATTGATTTTTGCTTAAAAAAATTAGTAGTAATTAACATTATTAATAAATTGAAGCCATATATATATCCGCATCTGAACGATCCGATTCCATACCATTCCACCTAAAAGTGTTAATAGCAATTTACTATTATGCAAATGGACAGGTTTTGACGTTTTGACAGTTTTCCACTTAAAGATAACATACTGCGCATGTGCACAGCATTGCCAACTTAGGAATAAAATTCTTTAAATTGCTAAGCTTAAAGATGCTTGACCAGAATTGCTTTATTTAAATTTCTTTAAGTCGTTAAGTTAAAGTTTGCTTTAAGCTAAAGATCTTTAAATTTAAATGTGATGACCAGAATAGCGGCAATGGTCCTCATAAACTATATGTTCAGTATATTTTATGATGTATATAAATATATAAATGATTTGATTGTATATATTCATTGGCTATTGTCGTAAATTATATTATATTATATATATATATATATATATATATATATATATATATATATATATATATAAAGTGATGGGTCCATTGTGTTTAAAATGAAGATGTCACAGGTTTAAAAAATATTTAAATTTATTTGGTTGTTAACTGTCAAAAGCTATCAAAACTTCTAAGCTAATAAAAATCACGAAAAATATGTGAACTAAATTTATAAATTTTAAGCGAAGTCGATTTAAACCAATCAGAAACGATCGTACAATCTTTTTTTTTTTATTTAATTTATTTATTTTTATTAAATTTAATTTAATTTATTTTATTTTATGTATTTACAGTCTTTATTTACTTAATTATTAATTTGCATTAACCCTCGCCGTTTAAGATTAATTTAGGCATTTATTAAGGTAGAAAGTGGCAAATATTATATGTTGGCACACATTAAACTGTAGCTAAGCATATCCCCTAACGGCTGAATAAATAGATTTTAGTGCGGGAATGCTGTGTGAGAGGTATTTTGACATTTTTCAGAAGACAAAATTCAATATTTCAACGAAAAAAAATTATTTATTTTTTTTTCAAAGCTATCTATTTTTGATATTGTTTTTAATGCGATATTTTTACACCATTATAGTATACAAGTAATGTATTTTTCTCCTCTCTCTCTCTCTCTCTCTCTCTCTCTCTCTCTCTCTCTCTCTCTCTCTCTCTTTCTCCACCTAAACTGTATTATTTCACGGATATATTATACGATGTGTCTAAGAGAATTATTATGCAATGAGTTTTTTAAGAATTATATATATGCAATGTCAGTGGCTTAGCCAGGAGGGTGTTAGGGGGGTTGAAACCCCCCTCCCCAAGAACCTGAACGACCATAAACATACGTATGTGAAATATGAAATATGTTATTTTACTTTCATTTTTATAAAAATAATTTTTATTGCTCTTTATTTTTTAAACAAATTATAGTATTATCTTTATTGATTAATATTAGTAACCTCCCATGACAAGTTTCTGGCTACGCCACTGTGCAATGTATCTAAAAAAAAATTATATACAATGTGTTTTTTATATATGAATATGCAGTGTCAAAATCATTATATTCAATCCTTGGTAATAATAAACAGAAATTAACTACTAACTCTAGAATAAATTCGGAATAAGTTACTCCATCAATGTTAATAGCATAGGGTTAACTCTAGAATAACTAATCGAAAAATATGAATGTATCTATTATTACCATGGAATGTGTCTAAAAAAAATTTTTAAATTTCAAACTTAAAAGTTTTTAAATTTTTTTGTATCTTTAATATATTTCGGTAATATATTATATTCAAGTTAACTTACAAAACATTCAACAACGCTTTGTGCAATAGGGTCTTATATAAAACTAATTTTGATATTAAAAAAGTTCAAACAATATTTACGAAAAAACAAATGAACTAAAACGATGCATCGAGATTTACATTTTTATTTCAGTCATTTCCACATAATAACTTTAAATAACAAACCATAATAAAATACCTCCCTCGCAGACATTAGTAATTATAATAAGTTTCCAAGCATAATAATAACATCCGTTTTTGTTTTTTCTGTCTATTTATTAGAATGTCCGGTGTAACACTGACCAGTGGCAGCAGTGGTGTGGTACAAGCTGGGGCAATGGGAGCAGTCGAGCTATGTGAAACGGGTGGCAGGTCCCTTAAACTGCAAACCGATACGCCGCACCTGGTTAGTTTCGGTGGAGGACGACTGAGCACGGCTGTTACCCTGCATCCCATACCGCAAGGTAAGATTTTTTTATATTTGTATTAAAAAAAAAAAATTCAAATTTTCAATTTATATTCTTGTATATACTTATTTAGTTTTAATTCAGTTGTAGCTATGATACATTTAGGAAAAGTGCTTTAATTTTTTAGAAAAATATGTGTCAATTTGGTAAATATTTGTAAAAATTGGATCTGGATATCCGAATTCAATATCCGATTCTCCGATAACTTGAGATCCGGATACGAGATTCAGATGCAAAATCCGGGTTAGCAGTTCGGATTCGAGATCCAAATCTAAGATCTGGTTTCGAGATAAATTTTGAAAGACGTAATCTAAACGTCTATGGAATAAAAACAGAATATTATTCTATAATCATGTTAATAGCAGTATTCAATTTAAAACTAACTATAAAAATAATGATATGATATTTAAACAAACTAATCTCTGAATAATGGAAAGAGTTTGTGCCATACCCATAGGTACTTGGTGTGATTGTGTATGTATGTATTATTTTACTAGCAATGCAATTCTAACTAATATAATTTTAACCTGTCAAACATTTATAAAAACTATCCATTTTTAACAAAAATTGTCAAATTTAGAACAAAACTATTAATGTTTAATCAAATATGTTAATTATAAAAAAAACTGTCGACTTTTTATGAAAATGTCAACTTTTAACAAACATTGTCAAATCACAAAAACTAAATCATTAATTCTTGAATTAATTCTTGAAATAATTAATCTTTGAAGTTCAGTTTGGGTAGTTCGAAAAAAAGTATGTTACTATTTTTGTGTTTTGCTCAGATTGCATAGCCTCAGCTTATCCCTCAAAAAGATCACTTTCTATTCCTAGTAACATAATATTTTTTAATATAAAGCAAATGATAAGATATATTTTATTTGAAATCAGTAAAAGTATTCCACAATTTTTGAACAATTTTCTTGTAATGGCAATTTAAATATAAAATATATATATTTGAAATGAACGCATTATATTTATTTGACTTTTAAATAAAGATGCTGAAATAATATAATTAACTACTTGCTAATTTATAAATAAGCTCTTTGATTAGGCAAACTAACAGTTTGTATATACGATTCCAAAAATATAAAACTGTGCGATATAATTATATCTGTGTTTTGAAGTCCAGCTAATAGCAATCTATTTCTGTTTAGAACTCTATTTGAAAGACAGAAATTACGGCAGGTGCATTTTCATTTCACCGTCATTTTACTGACGAATCATATTGTACTTATTATTCCTATTAACAGCTGCATCAAAATTACAAACAAAATAAAAATTTACCTTTCAAAAAAAAAAGTTCGTATTTCTCATGTTTTACAAATTGGAATATCATGATTTACTCGCAATATTAATTGAAAAGTTTATTTTCTAACTCTGCTAAGTAATACATTTATTATATAAGCTTTATTCAACAATATTTAAGCTCAAATAAAAACAAAAGAAAAAGTTCATTGCAATTTTAATTTAGATAAATTTCTCTGTTAGATAAGATGGTTTGCCTTCCACTTAAATGAAACCGAATAAGTTCGTTTAGAACTTATATCAATATTATTATTAAACGTACTCCTGCGTATTTACTATTTGCTCAAGAGGAAGAACAGAGAACAAAGCCAAATGAATTAATTAAAACGGATGCGTGTGACAGAGATGGAAAAAACATTGCTAGAGAGAAAAGTGGATGTAAATTGAATGTGAAGACATCTAAGTTTATTTTATGTTTGTGCAGTTTTCAAACAGAGCCGTAATCATAATTTTTATAGTCGGGAAGCTTTATATGAAAATAAAATAAATTATAATAGTTCATGTACAAATTTGTTTTGGCTTTTATTTTAATTTATTATTTGTGGTTTATGGGAAATTATTTTATTTTATTAACTTTGGACACAAGTAAGATCATATTTCAATTTATTATATGTAGATGTGTTAGATAGAATATGACGTATATTCGCCCTGCAATTCAAACTATAGAAACTAAATTATTATTTTTTTCTAAATATATATTAACCATTACAAAAAAGAAAAATATATGTGTCACTTGTTTTTATGTGAATTAATTCAATAAAACTAAAAAATTGAGAAATGTCTATATATCGTTAAAATTTTCCACAAATCAATAAAAAAAAACTTATGACTCATTTTTTTAATAGTTGCAGGACAAAATCATTTTTTGATAACAATGAATGAATAATATCGATGACGTAACTTCATTCATAAATTGAAAATTTCAATAATAATTCTAAATATAAATGTTTATGGGAATAAAACATAAATATTTTTTATTTGTTTGCTCTTCATCGTAATATGTTTATTTAAAAAAAGTGTTGAAATATATTTTGTTATTATTATTATTACGTTATTTATAACAATAATAATAAAGTAATATTTAATATTAGATTCATTGTCAAGATTAATGACGCTATTCTCGTCATTAAATTTAGCTTAAATCTTTAAATTTAATAAACTTTAGGTTAAGTTGGTAGAATTAGTATGGAAAATATTTGGATGAATATGAATAATATAGAAATGTTTAGAAATTTTTATATTTAGATGATTTTAGAAGATAAGATTAAATATATACAATGCTAATAGAGAAATAAAATCTTTTAAATAGTTATGCTTGAAGATAAATGTTCAGAATTGTTTTATCTAACAGTCGGTTTTAATTAAAGTCGTCTTTAAGCCAGCAAAAAAGCATCGTTTTTAAATTCTACCGACATAATTATTATTGCTGTCAATAAAACGATGTTTGTTTGTCAACTTTTCAAACTTCAACAAGTAAAATTATTTGTTAATAAAAGAATCCTTTTTGGTTAGCTTAAAGTCGACTTTAAAGTTCAAGTAGTGTTCATTATGAAACTGGCCGTACATTTCTTTAAGCTAAAGATCTTTAAATTTAATTGTGATGGCCAGAATAGCAGAATAAAAATGATCCTTCGACAAGAAATACATATTTGAATCTATCGCTGTGTCCAAAAACAAAATAAGATCAGAATTTCGAATAAACGGTAATCTCCCCACGCTACTATAGCATGGTCGGTAATATTTTTAGCTTTTATACCGGCTGAGAAAAGCGTTGAGGAACTATTAAAGTTAGTACAACTGTATCGCACCGAAAAAAAAATCGTAAAATACGTTCGTACAAACAAAAACTTTAGCTCTGATGCACTGATTCACACATTGGTCGTTGGGTGATTCACTTTTTCTAAAAATAATCTCCGATTTTTGTTCTTTTTGTTTATGCTTTTACGTTTATTGCATTTTAGAGCTCTTTAACACTTTACCGCCAAAATGTTTTTTTTTTGTTAACGTGGGAATTCGAAAGAGGACAGTAGATGTACTGTATAGTTAATTTATATAAAGAGGAAATAACAAATATGAATATGTTTTTTATTTGAAATGCAACTCTAAATTGAGTTATTTCCGCAATAAATAATGGAATTAAAATGGATCATATAGTTTTAACAGTGCTTCTAAAACTATGGCGTCATCTTTTTAAGTGAAAATTTAACTTTTTCGAAAAAGTAAATACTGCTAAAAACTTTAATAAATACACTTTTCAACGATATCATTGCTATTAATGTATTTTTTGTTAAAGTTTCCAACAAAAATGTGCAAAAACATTTAAAAAAAAACAATGCTACAAACGCGAATAAACTAAAATATTTTACATTAATACATCTTTCATTTGTTATCTTTCATTTGTTATACGAATATATTCTAAATTCTAAGCATGAATATATAATAATACATTTCCATTTTCAACAAAACAAAAACGACGTCAATCATCCGCCATGTTTAACGTCGCGTCACATCCTGTCGTCAAGACGCCAACATCCAGGCACCGACGACAGTATCCAACACATTATCTGATGGATAACCGTCCAGATAATTACGACAGGAGAGTCTGTCATCATTTGGAAAACCGTAGACAATAAGATACGATTCATGTGTATATGTTTATTTATATGTTTCGCATTATGTGAGATGATAATTGAAATTTATTCTTGTATACATGGTAAAAATAACTATAGGTAAGTTATACACGGGATGCATCTTCCGTAATGAGTTTCTAAGAAAATTATCGGTTTTATTTACGATTGGGTTATGGTGTTATTTTTAATATTTCGTAGTGTAGAAGTGCAGCGATAAAAATAACTAGTTGTTGACAGAAATAAATAGAAGCTTAATTGTTTTATGTAATTTTTATCTTCTTTTACTGATAGGGTAATGGGTGTACAGTCTGTGGTAAAAAATTTGTAGGTCATTTCATTGAATGAGTATTATGAACTGGAAATAAGAAAGAAAAAAATGTATCTCGTATCAAATAAAAATATGATTAAAAAATAGGTGAGATTTGGTGAAAACTGAGAAATGGAGGAAAATTTATAAACTTTTATAATAAATTAAATATTAATGTAATATAATATTTGTAAAAATTTGTATTTCATTTAGTATTTAATCAGAAAATACATGAAAATGTAATAGAGAAAACAGATAAAGCAATTGTTTTGTACTATATTATTTTTTTACAATTGTTAAAAAAAACTGTACTTTATTTCACTTATTTTATTGTGCTGTAATGTATCATTATTTTACTCTAACGTTATATAAACGTTATATAAAAAGAGTGCATAGAAATGTCAAATTAATTTTGATGTTTGTATAAATATCTCTTATTTAAAATAGTAGAAAATATATTGCAAATATCATGCATAAAGTGTTTGTTTTTTCACATAATGGTCAAATTTTCTAGATCTTTTTTCAATATTCTTTACATTTTAACATGTTAGTTATATTAAAAAAAAATGTATTTAATTTTTGAAAATATAAATATTAAAATAAAACGGCTTTAGGTTTTAGTTCTGTATTAATATTTATTAATTATCGACGTTACGACGAATTCAACGTCCGTCTTAATCAGGAAGAAAGATAAAAATGATATTTATAGTAAATAAACAGAACATAGAAACAAGTTATTGGGTAACAAAATAAGTAACTAGATCATAAAAATTTTAATTAAAGAAAGCTAAATTATATTTAAATCAGTGCCCCTTTACAGTAATTGATTAATTACAAATTTATAAATTTTATGATCTAGTAACTTGTTTCTATGTTCTGTTTATTTACTATAAATATTATTTGTATCATTTTTTCCTTATGAAAACGGACGTTGAGTTCGTTGAAACGTCTATTATTAATAAATATTAATACAGAACTACAACCTAAACCAGTCTTATTTTCATATAATGAGTTCTGAAAGATTTTTGACCATGTTAAATATAAATATCTTTAATAAAAATTATTTTTATTCAAAAATATCCTTATTATCTAGAAAAAATTATCTAGATAAAAAACAAAACTTTATAAGTCAGTTGCATAAAATATAAGTAATTAAACACATTGTTAACTGACATATAGATGTCTGTAGCATAATATGTTGTCAACTGATATAATCCTGAATCAATATTTTATGCAACTGGCTCTATATTTCTCCGTATATTTTGTCAATGATGCAAAAATGTCTTTTGGTAGCAGCTTATATGTATAGAAACGTTTTCTAAAATAACTAATAATTAAATATCTGTTTGTAAATTCTAGGTCGTGTAACACTGGGTAGTGGAACAGGCGTGGATATACACGTTCAAGGGACCGGAGTCCAGACGATGCATTGTCACATAGAGAATAACGCGGGTATTGTAACATTATACCCAATTGCTGAGCATACATCGGTCGATGGTGTCAAAGTTACTGCTCCAACTAGACTTACACAAGGTAATACAAAAAAGTTGGCGCCTTACCGTTAAGCAATGTGCAATACACCAAAATAATGTAATGCGTAGAGATATTGCCCCCTGTAGCATAAGCAATAAAAATACACAGAAATAGTGTTGGTTGTATTTAAATATTAAAACAGTACATGTAGTTTCGATGTATCCGTTTTCAACGAGGATGAAAATCAATAAGAGTGGATACGAGTTATTATTTATTTATCTGAATTTCAGATCAAACAAAGTAAATTAAATTTGTGGAAAAATATAATACTGAGAATATTATATCACAATTTTACTATAAATATTACATATTCTTAGAGCATTTTGTATTGAGCAAAATATAGAATAATTAAAAACAAAAATTAAATTTGTCTTAAACAAGACAGTATTAAGAAATTGAATTAATATTTTTGATTCTAGAAAATGTTTTTATTGGTAATAACGAATATTCAACCAAATTTTAAACAAATATTCGGCTAAATACCGAATAATGAAAACATAGTCGAATATTCAATAATTATTGAGTTTCGATTGCATCTATAGTTTTTATTAATGAATCTAGTACGCTTTGAAAATAATATTTTTCTTCTTTTTCAGGAATAATGTTAACAATAGGCCGCTCAAACTACATGCGTTTTAATCATCCAGCCGAAGCCAAACTCATGAAATCAGTGTTACCAAATTCACGAATCTCAATGGCACCCATCAAATTCGAGCCCCAGGACGCAGATTATCCACCCAAATTCAATAAGAAACCACCGATAGCACCACGTAGAAGTCCACGCGAATCATACTCCGATCCAGTTTTCGAAGAATCCAACTGTATTATGAGCAAAGTCTCAAAATTTGAATATCTAGCTGCCCAAAATGCCTTAAAATCAGTATCACCAAAAGTGTTCTCCGCTAATTCAGTAACTGTTAATACTCCAGCGAAAGATGTACTAGGCAAGGCACCGCCTAACCTACAAAATTTCGCTAAAAATCTACCACAAAGCGCGATAAATTACTCGGAAAGTGTTAACTTCAATGATAAAAACCAGTTAACTAAGAGTAAAACACCCGAACGACAAATATTCGGCAAAAAATCACCACAATACACAAATATAACCGTTAATGATACATCGAAGAATAATATGCGAGTAGTAATACACGAGAATGGCTGTATACCGAAATGTCAGAACGCTTACGTTAACGTTACCATGGATGCGGACAAGATGGCCGATAGACAAATGCAGGCGGCAGAAATGAATAATTTAAACCATAAAAACTTAAGTGGTTCGAATCAGAGTTTAAAGAATATCGGTGTGAATAATTTCGGGCAACGTATTGCTACACCTTCGCCATGTTTTAACCGGAATCCGTCGCCCTATTACCGAAGTGTGACGCCAAGTCCTGTTCCGGTTACAGTGAAAACAATTGATCATCGTAGTGGTTCGATGGGCGAATTGAATAAGTCGCATTTACGCGGAGTTTCCCGAAGTATTGAAGATTTAACGCATCGAAAGAATGAAGCTGAACTACGAAGGAATCAGGTGAGGATAACAAAAAAAAATTGTGTTTAAACGCTATTTAAGTCGAATCAAAAAAATCCTCTTTTGTTTATGAAAAAGTATTTTTATTTTTTTGTTTTAAAATAAATTTTTACTTCTACCTCTTATCAAATATGAATAATATTTCTATTTTTTTTATATTTAATATTATAAAATTTATATAAACTAATTAAATTTGCTTAATAAGTAATTTTAAGTAAACGTCAAAAGTAATTTTGACAAAGATCACTTTTAAAAGTGAGGTGATTTTAAATTCTACTGGCATAATTATTATTTCTATCAATAAATAATGCCTTTTTCATCAATTTTTCAAACTTCTAATGGCAAAATTATTTATTGTTGCTAATAAAAGAATATTTTTGTCGACTTCTAGTAAAGTGTGTATTACGATAATGAACATAAATATTTAATTTTTTTTATTCAACTTTCTTTTATGAAATAAATGAATAATAATAATCAGTTTTTAAAACTTTTATTTAAATAAAATTTCGAAGGTTATAGCATTTTGTTTTTGCTTAAATCACCATTAATTTATTTTGATAAACTAATTAAATCATTAATTAATTTTTCTTTATTTAAAAATTAACTAATGATTTAATTAGTTCATCAAAATAAATTAATGGCGATTTAAGCAAAAAACAAAATACTATAACATAGTATATATTACGCCATGTGTAATTAAGAATATAAAAAATTTCCAAGTTTTGGTGTCCAAATACAAAATTATATTTCTATTAAAAAACACAGCTTGTATATGCTTCTATGATATTTGTAATATTCTATTCTATTAATAACTTAAAATTTATGGAACGATTATTTTAAATATCACTTTAAAAATATTTAAAATTACTATAGTAAAATATTATTAAATCTATATCATTTTCATTTTAAATACCTCATTATGTTTCATTCATTCATACCTAAATATAATAAAAAAAAACATACACTATTATCTATTCTTATCTCGGTTTATATTTACATAACACAGGAATAAGTATGTAATCATATAAACATTTAATTTCTAGTTAAGTATTCGATGTACAGCACGTAATCTAGACTGCGTGTTATTCAAACAAAAAATTTATAACATATGTGACGAATTTCAAACGTATATAACGTTTACAATAAACTTTCAGGCTTATGTTGAACGCGTCAAAGAGCAAGAAGATGAAGTTGCCGAACAGCAACGATTAGAAGAAATATTAAATATGTGCGCAGAATATGAGAAACAAGTGCAGTGGGAAAAGAATAATAAACCTATGCCTAATAGGTGAGTTACAAGTATTATTTTACTGGAATAATTGCCAAGTCAATATGAAATCCTCTAACATTCAATATTAATTTTGCTCGCACTAACTTATATAAGTATTCTTCAATTATTTTTAGATGCAAACTTTATAATTATTATCAACTTAGCCTAGATCTGTTTCATATGTCATGTATACACAATTTCAAAATTGTGTTTTGATAATTAATTTTAACTTTGTATATTACCTATAACTGGCTAAATATCACAATTGTATTTATTCTTTTTTGTTATGTATTATGTATCTATGATGATTTATATATATATATATATATATATATATATATATATATATATATATATATATATATATATACTAACAATAAGTACAAAAATGTACTTTAAAATGTAATTAGTAAAAAAGTACTGCCCATCTCTAAGTAAAACAATGTGTTGTTTCCCTAAAAAGTTTTAAATGATCAGAAACTTTGTTTATTAATTAACCCTTTTTTACAATCAATAAATAAATCTTGCTTTCAAACAGAATAAAAACAAACGGCTCTTTACCACGGGATAAACGTCAATGTGCCTCCCCATCACATTCTACCGACGACCCCGTATTCCAATTCGATTCACCGGACCGACCCATGGACAATCTAACCAAAAATTGGCCACCAAAGAACAATATAACACAGTATGAAAACGTTATCATAACACAATTGCAAAATATCACTGTTAATTCGTCTGCATCGTCGCCCCGACAAATTGAACATATAAAAGTACATCAATATGAAAATGTCGAATTGCCAACGACGAATTTCGATTGCGGCAGTCCCTACGAGAATGTGGTGATAATGGGACATATGAGTGGAAGTACTAACATGAATGGAGCGTATCCGCAAAGTCCTAGAACGAAAATCAAGACGTGTATATCGTCCAGTAAACAAAGGTTAGTGTTTTGGTTAAATTTAAAGTTAAATATATTAAATTTACGTCTGATTTAAAATCGACTATAAGCCAATAAAAAACATTGGCCCGTATTCTCACCTCACTTTTTCGTGAAAAAGTACTTTTATCATAAAAGTACTTTTTCACGAAAAAGTGAGGTGAGGTTTTATCATTAATTTCAAAATAACTTTTTGCTTCTGTTTTCTATCAAATGTAAATAGTTTTTCTATTTTTGATTATTTTTATTATAATTGGTATTATAAAATTTACATAAACTATTATAAAGAACTTAATAAATAATTTTAAGTAAACGTCAAAATACTTTTGACAAAAATCGCTTTTATAAATGAGATGAGAATACCATTGATTTTAAATTCTATTGACATAATTATTATTAATATTTTAGTTAAAGTTGTTATTATGAAACCGGCAGTAAATTTGATATTATAACATCCATTTTATTCAACAATAAAGAAGCAATTTAACTATTCTTATAAAAGAAATAAAGTTTCTGTAATAATTAAATTTAGAAGACGAATGTCCAGTTACATAGAACGTTAATTGATTATGTGTTTATATTTCAATTGTTTTTGGCACGCCTGATTGATTAATCAATCGACAATATAACCATGTTCACTAATAGCATATTTACATGTTTTTGTGCTACTGAATCTATATATTATGTTAGATATCTTCTTTTTGTTTCAGTACACCCAAAGACTTCAACGACACACAAGAAAGTAAATTCACATTTAATCTCAATACAGATTTACAATCTTCCGAACCTAATTCACCTAAAGAAATTTCGCACGGGAGAAGAGATGTATTAGAGACACCGAAACGTAAAGTCACACCGCAGAAATTCATTTTACCAATTGATTTAGAAAGTAAGACAGCGCTAGAAAATAATGTTACCAAAGAGAAGATTAATGCGGAAGTAAAAGAAATTAACGATAGGAACGAACGGATTAAAACGGAAAAGTTAAAAGTCGAGAAAAGGGAAATTATGACTTTAATGGTGGAAATTAAAAGAAAAATCTCCGATATTGAAACGCAAGAAGAGGAACTGTTACGAGAAGTAAGTGTGTTATCTTTTATTATGAAAGTTTTTGAAATATATTTGTTTTTCTTTTGTTTTAGTTGGAATTAGAAAAAGCGTTATTAAATGGTGAACACGATGCAAAATTAACTGAATTACAAGAAGATGAAAAAATAAAAGACGAACTATTAGCAAGAGCGAAACAAATTGAAATCAAAATGGAAGAATGTCGAATAACTCAACAGCAGCATCAAGAAGATTGTAAAAGGAAATTAGAAAACGCAATGCTTGCTGTTAATAGGTAAATATTTTACAAAACTATATAAATAAAATGAACAAAACAAATATAATAATATAAAATTTTTAAATATAATTTTAAATTTGCAGGCTAGAATTGGAGTTCTCAAAAATGGCAAAAACTTCATCAACTTACCCGGATTTAATCGAAGAATTAACATTCGCTCGCGAACAACTCGATAACGAGAAAAAAGCGTTCGAAGACTTAGAATTCCATCATTTAGAAGAGGAAGCAGATTGGCTAGCGAATCGTGAAGAAATCCAACGCGAAATTTTAGATCTAACACAAAAAATCGAAGCACGTAAAGCGCACCTTCTCGAATTAGACGCACAGAAAATGGAAACGCTAAACAATACAACACAAGAATCACGTAATTTAGAACGTCAACTGTTACAACATCTACGTAAACTCGAAGACTGTCGAACAAAGCTCAGTTTAATCGACTCGGAATTACACAATCTTTCTGATCGAGAATCAGAAAATGAAGTATCTAGCGATAGCGAGAACGAAAAACAGAAGAAACTGATTAATACGTTCGATAATATTTTACGTAATACGAAGAATCATAATGATCAGATGACGCAGTCGTTTAACGAAAAATTACGCTCGCCGAAAAAAGTCGATGAAGTTTATAATATGTCGCAGTCGTTCAATGAGAAATTGTTGCAGGAGAAATCGATATTGGATTTCGATGATACGATATCGACGAAATGTCCATCGCAAGATGATATCGATCGAATTAGTAAGGTTACTTCGAATGCTCCGATTAATATCGAAGATGGAAGAGGTTCGTTAGGAAGAAAAACCATCGAGTCGTTGAAAGAGATTGAAAGAAATCGACAGTTACATTTAGTTCAACAAGGTAAATATTTTTTTTTAAGCTTGAATTACATTATACTTTTTTCGTCTAGATTCATACTAGATTTCTAGTTCAATTTTCGTTCAAGTTTTGTTCAATTTTCATACTATTTTTACAATCGGTCGTGTATTGTCGAGTTTCTTCGATTTTTTTCGATGTATTGCCAGTACGCCAACTTAAAAATATAAAGTACTTAATTTGACAGATACTGAAAAACACATTTAAATAAAAATGGATACATATAAGGTTGGTACAATTGCGTGCGCATGCGTATAATGTATCTAGTATGAAACTTGAGTAGGAAAATAGAGCATGTTGTATATTTCTACACTAGGATACTTGAAAGAAACTTGGATGCAAAAATCTGATTTACATTATACTGGAACTGACTATCTGTACTTGAACGAAACTTGAACTAGAAACCTAGTATGAATCTAGACGAAAAAAGTATAATGTAATTCAAGCTTTATATTACACGAAAAACATTTATTAATAATTTGTACACCAAGCGACAATTTCCACATTATTTATGTTTTTTTATGACTTTTATATAAATTTATGTATTTAATTTTTGTTTCAGGATCTCAAGTCATTGAACAAGAACGTAGACGTGTATTAGCATTGAAGCAACGTGCACAAGATGAAGTTAGAAATCAGTGGGCACAAAATAGGCATAAAGATTGTACTTCATTAAATTCGACGGGATCAGAAGAAACGCAGCTTGATAGGTAAGTTTATTTTTTTTTTTTTTTTCTATTTATTAGTTCAGTAAAATATTTCGATATATTTAAATCTTTCACGCCGGGCTATTTTTCTATTAGCAATGCCCATACGACAAGCTGTTTTTGATGTTTTCAGAATCGTACAATCTTCGTCGTTATAGCATATATAGCACATATTTAATTATTATTATTTTGATCGAATTATTTAAAAATATTTATAAACCTATAGCAGATTTAAATTTCCTGAAAAAAACAAGTGAAATTTCACTTGTAATATCCAATAATATTACAATTATTTTTGTGTAATTGAATATGTCTGTTATCTAATCTAAAGTTATTAAATTACAAGCGGTTGGTTATTGTGACGTCATTTTATGTCTATAAATGTTTAGTTTCATGCTTAGCCTGTTCTAATAAACATGGAAAATACTTTCTAATCGATAATATGATGTGTTCAAATCTATTTAATCGTACTACTAAACAAACTGATGATACATATATGCAAAGGTAGGAAATTAAATATTTTCTTTTTTTTTTTTTTTAGTATTTTTATTTTTCTTATTATGTAAAATTAGAAATATACTTAATTGTTATTAAATAAAAATGCTGATAAAAGTACTGGTAATTGTAAACAACAGTATTACACTTATTTATTATTGCTAACAAAATGTCAGTTAAAAAAAATTACAGTAATACAATTTATACTTTTTGACATTTTTAATATTTATACAAATGGTTATTTTATTATGTTAAAATAAAACTATTTTAAATTTGTTTTTCTAATTAATTTTTGTACTACGTAAAGCTGGGCCCAGACGCACAGTTTTATTTGCAACATTTTGTGTGCACAGTTTGGACGTTGGTAAAAATGTTACAGTTTGATCTGTGTTCAGATTTATGTAACAAATTTGTTGTTAGTTTATAATAAACATACATTTTTAATTTGTTTATTAAGTTTATGTTATGTTGATATTAAAATAAATTTTTTAATAAGAGCTTTGTAGTGAATATTAAATTTTATAAATTGTCTGTTGTTTACGTAACTGTAAAATTATTAAAAAAAAATCAAAATTTCAATGTCTGTAATCAAATAAATAACTGTTTGTTTTGGCTACAAAACACATATTTAAGCACTTTAAATGCCATTAAAACGAAATAACAAGACCGTATTTTATTTGTTAAACTATGCTTTGCGAATTTGGCTCACAAGATTTTTCAACAATTTTTTTTGTTCTTTTTATTATAGACAGTTGTTAAAGTTTACTTGTTTTGTGATAAAAATGTCAGCGTATTTGTAAAAAATGTGAATTATGATCATTTTTATTTTAGAAATGACACATTTATTTGTTGTTTGAAGTTTGATTGGATGTAAATAATGAAATTATATAGTTTTGCTTGTAAATAATGCTTCTAAATTTGCTAATTTTCTCAATTTTTGAGTAAACATATAATTTTAAATACTTGTATTTTGAGAAATACAGTCTTTTAAGCTCAAAGTATTGTTATTTATATTTAGTGTTGTTTAAATTCTAGTAATATATTTTGGAAAATTTATGCCGGAGATATTACCAAAACCTTACCGTAATTTTGCCCAAAAAATTAAAAAAGAAAAATATACTGCATATTTAAATAAATTGTAATAGGCGTTTCTTTTGATATCAAATACACAAAAAAATTAAAAATAAGAATAAATTTAAAGGTTATAATAATTTATCTTGTATTTATATTTATTCCGTAAGAAATATTTCTATGTGTATTGCAACGAAATTTCTTACGAGATCCAAGAATTTTCATTTTAACGAACCGTTATTTTTACTGAAAATGTTTAAGCATACGGGCATTAGTATTTAAAATATTGTAAAAATAAATGTTTGCGTACATTTATTAATAATTGTAGGGCGATTTTTAAACGAACAAAGGTAATATTACTAGTAAATTACTATTTAGATCTTACCGCAGTAATTTACCGGGCCTACATCAACAGTTATAATTACCTATTAATAAATATTTGATAAATGAAATAAGAAAACATCCATACTGGGATTCAAACTAGAGTCCACACAGACGACAAGTGACATTTGGTTATTAGAATATTAGAATGTTTTGCAAGAATTTTTTCGTATTTCTCGTTATATTTTTGAGCTGTGTGAATGAAATAAATTTGACTCGTTTGTTTTGGCATGTTTAATAAAATTTTGAAATCTGTAAATAACGACATTGATGAATCGAAGTTATGATGACGCATTAAAATGACAGAGAAAACAATGTCCGCAACTACAATTTCGTCAATAATAAAATTTTTCGCATTCCATTTTGTTTTAAGCAAAACTTCTCTATTTATTGTTTTGGACGTTTCTTATTATTAACTGTGATTCATATGTATAAATCCTACAATATTGTATTCGCAGACAGTTTTTTGTTTGACGCAAAACTGTTTTTTTTTTGTTTCTCTTCTACATTGGCGTAGAAATTATTTTTTACTTCGTTAAACAGATTTTTTTACAATTTATTTATTTTTACGAATATTTAAAATATTTTTTTTGTATATTCCGTGTAAGAATTATTGTAGGGTTTGAAAGTACTCGTATATTAGGTTGGCAAATACTTTACAGTCAATCTTATGATAATTTCTGACATGATTGGAATTCTTGGACATATTTTATTCTATTAAACTACAAAAATATGTTCTATTTTTTTTTGTTATTTATAAATTGAAACGTAAATAGTGTAAGTATTACGTAACTTATACTTTACTGGACATATGTATTTTTTTCTATCTCTAACTGTTTGTAAAATATTAACATTTAAAGTTGTAAATTTACAATAATTTGACAGTTATATTAGCTGATATAAAAGTTTGTGCAAAAACTAAGCTTCAATGATAAATTTACCGGTTATTTTCGTAATCAGCGAGTTGGAAACTATATGTTACGATGTAAAATTTATTTCTTTTAATTTTGTCCGATGTAGATTTCGAGATATTTTGATGTCTTAAGATAAAAAAAAAAACTCACATAGCATATAATATTTGTTGCGCTGAATTCAATGCCGCTAGAAGAAATTGCCTATTTTTATTAGTAAAAATTGAAGGTTTTGATAAAAAATGAAATCTCTATTAATACAAAATTCTATACTGAAATATATAATTTTCGATGCGCTGAATTAAAAATCGTAAGAAAAAGAATACATACTTCTAACCATTTCTAAGATATTGTATTTGAAATTTGTAAATTTACAATACTTTGATTATTAATACAGTAGATTCTCTGCCACTGGTTGCAATTTTTCAAAAAACCTAAACTACTCGAAAAATTTGCCAAGAAATTTTAGCAAATGTGAAAAGAAAGAAAAAAGATGAAGCTATTAATGCCACCTGCTAAATAATATTATAAAACAGGTGTCATCCATTGACAGCGATCATTTTTTCCGTGTCATTTCACATATAATTTAAAAGCGAACTCATATACAAACGCCCAGATGTTCGGAATGTAAATTTAATGCTCGCTGATATTTAAAATAAACCTGTAATTTATTTCAACGAAATGTATACGGCTGCAAACATCGTTAGATAAATTTTTGACAAATTCACTCATACGCGCTTTGGCACGCCACAAATTAAACATCGTTTTTAATGGCTCGTGATGAAAAACTAATTAGTCAAATTTTATCATTGTTTATCTTTTAATAATAATGAAATAATTTATGTAATAGTTTATAAATTTTTTAATCCAGTTATTTTGTTTTGTTTGTTTATTATTTATATCATTTGTATTATTTTTTTTATGAAGGTATACGTAGAGTATATCGAAATGTCGACATTTAAATAAAATATATACAGAACTTACTCCTAAAGATTTTTTATTATAATATAATGAGTTCTGAAATTTTTTTTTACTATATTAACCTTAATGAATAACATTAAAAACGCATACTTAATAAATATTACTTAATAGAAATAAAAAAAAAAGTATATTTATCGAAAAAACAAAAGTTACATTATGATTTATTAATGAAATTATGAAGACATTCTGTTTTATTAAATTATTTTTGTTTATTTATAAAATATCTTTTCACACTATAACAAATGCCAAAAACTAATTTAGTTATTTATAACTGACAACATAATAAAATTTGCACAAATTCTTATTTAAATTAAATTCAAAATACTCAAATTTTGGCATTTAATAATTACATTTAAATTCATATTTATGTTTGCTTTCAACTACATAATATGTAATATTTGATTTTATATATATAAACATTACAAATTTACAAGGAATAATATTATATTTCATTAACATTTATCGGAAATTGTAGTTCAGTGGTAGCGTGTTTAATTAGGCACTGAAAGATTGTCAATCATAAAATAGAAATATTTTGTATCATTGAATTAATTACTGACTGTCTTATGCAATTTGAATCTCATTATAAATTGTGAATACATTGTTAAGCTAATATATCAATATTTAATATTTTATATTTTTTTTTTAGTTTGAAAATTTATTGAATTTTTATTTTTAGTTAAGCATGTAAATTATTTGTTTTTAATGTAAAAGTTTTGACATTATATTTATGTATATTTCTTTTAAAAATTTAAAAGTTATATTTTACAGATTTTATATGTATCTGTCATTTTATTTATTTCTCTTATTTTTTTCCGTTTTGTATTTGTACTTTTTATCTCAAATTTGATTAATATTGTTGTTTTCTTTGAAAGAAAAAAATTTACATACACTGAGTAGAGTTTAAAGTCAAAATGTATAATATGCTATTTATTTATAATTTTTTATAAAGTGTATTAACACTAAAAGATACTCAAAAATATTACTGAAGTTTTTAAAAGATTTATAAGTTTCAGAATATTTTATATGTGTAATAGAGACTTTGTCTCTGTGGTCTTTGACCAACCCTCAAAATATTAGCAAATGCTTTTTTACGTCAGATATGAAACTAAAATATATACTTTTCATAGCAATTTATTCTTCTTTGTAAGAAAATCTTTAAAAATCGGTGCAATATATGTTAGAAAGTGGCTATTTATACATACGGTATGTATACGCAATTGGCTATTTATACATACAGTATTTTTACGTAATTGGCTATTTAGGGTAGGTGAGGTTAGTAGGTTGGATTAGGTTTTTTTTTAGTATGTATAAATAGCCAATTGCGTATACATACCGTATGTATAATTAGCCTCATCCTATATTTTAAGCGTATTAACATATTTATTGTACATAGAAGTAACAATATACATGGCCTATAAAAAGATTGTTTAACACATTATAATTAAATTGTGTTTTGGAATCCCTTTTCGTTTCTTTCAATTTAATTTGTCGATACATTAAGCAATAAATTTTGTCCAGACGGTAAGTACGATACTTGACGCGATCGCGAAAGCTGATACGCAATGTCTTCAGCGGCTTCGATTCTTCGCAACTCAACTAAACCATCGCCGACATCTCCGAAAGATTTAGCTAGAAGTAGAGCAGCCTGCGCGTCACCTTCCGCGGATATAACGGTTGCTTTTTTTGTTTGCTCGGCTTTTTCTACTAAGAATCTCGCCTTTTCGGCTTCTTGTTGCGCGACTTGTTTCAATTCAACGGCCTGTGTGAATTCCTTACCGAATGCTAAATGTGTAATAGAAATATCATCGAGGATAACACCGAATTGTGAAGCACGTTCTGTTAAATCTTCCGAAACTTTTTGCGACACTAAATCTCTCTGTGTGATTAATTCGCCGGCATCAAATTGCGCAACTACCGCTTTTAACACTTCCGTTGTAATTGAGGGCAAAACCCTTTCTTCGTAATCTTGACCAAGAATTGTGTAAATTTTTGGTAATTGATTTGGTTTCGGTCTAAATAAAATACGTAATGTAATATTGACGTTCTGAAGATCTTTACTGCCCGTTATAACAGGAACATTACGTGGTCTAGAGCGTATATCGTAGATAATTGGTCTTTGTACCCATGGAATAAAGAAATGTGTTCCTTCGCCTACCACTAATTTTTTGACACCAGCAAATCTGTCAAAAATTACAGCTCGATGTCCACCATCCACATTGTAAAGAGCTGAATTTACTACGTCGCCGACAAGTGCAACACCTAACCCTAGTTGTCCAATTCGGTTAAAGAAATTGGCAGCCATCGTTCACTAAACAAAAAAAAAATACAAATAAACAAATACACACATTAATTGTGCTTTATATTTTGCAAGATAAATAATATTACAAATTAAAATTGTTGTCGCAGTAAAACAATATTAATTTAATTGGACAGAAATTATATTTTTGAAACTCTAATATAGCTTATCATTAATATTATAGATAGACTTATCTATGTTTTAATTTTAGGAACGTAATTTTTTAATATATAGTTCAATAAAACTGAAAAGAGACTGATAAAATGTCACTCACTTTAAGTTTCTTTGATAATGCAACAATTTTACAATAGAAAAGATAATTTTTATGTGTCATAATTTATCATTTTTTTTATGTATTTTTCTTTTGTTTTAGTGTAAGCGGAAGCGATGAAACAGATAAAAGAAACAGTGCTGCCACTACAAGTGGCAACGAACAGAACCAACAAGATGTTCTTAAGGTAAGAATTATTATTTTTAATTTTTTTTTTAATATAAAATTGAAAATACATACATACATACATAATTACGTATGTTTCTTGTACCCATCACAAAATATTGGAATATTCTCTTAACATTATTACATTCAAGCAGAAATTAGTTTTCGTCAAACTGGGTTTTAATAAGATAAATAAATAAAAATAACTTTGATATATCACTACAAAAACTTTAATTTCGTTACTGCAGTTTCGACCAACTTAGGTCATCATCAGACGAATACGAATATGTATTCGTCTGATGATGACCTAAGTTGGTCGAAACTGCAGTAACGAAATTAAAGTTTTTGTAGTGATAATATCAAAGTTATTTTTATTTATTTATCTTATCCAAAATGTATCACAAAGTTACGGCTAATCAAGTTAAATATTTGGGTTTTAATATTTGAATTTAAATGGAAACAACTAATTATATATGTATCTTAACTTAAAATAATGTAAGCTTGAATTTTTTTTTTTTAAATCTAAAATTTAGGTCAGTATATCAGATTTATCCTACCTTAATATAAAGCAGTTATATATAAAAATAAAAAATATTTTTGCTGATCCAAAAATACGATAATCCAGTTTATTTTCGTATAGCAGACGTGATCAGGACGTGATTAAAAAAATAACAAAAGCAAAACATGTGATACTAATGACATTTTTATGTATTTTTATTTGCTTACACAAAATTTAGAAACTGATGAAAACAATGCTATTAACTATTGTGTTTTCATATTTTTTTACTTATATTTTAAAATATTTTACTGTTGTTATTTGTCGATTAACATCAAATTTATTATCTTCACACAAATATAAAAATATTATAACTTCATTTTTTAAAAATTAGGTAAAAATTTATGATGTTTATAAACTTGATTAATTTTGCTGTCAGTTATCTAAATATCTTAGATATGATTCATATTTCAATTTCAGACTTTTTGTATTAAAATTAATACAATGAAATTATTTTCAGACGAAATATGAAACGTACTAACAGATGTTTTTTTCTGATGATTTAATAGTTTTACGAAAATTTAAAAATAAATACGAAATTTCTCCGTTACATGTTTTATGATTTTACGTTTTTCATTCATAAAAATTGAAACCACATAAACTTGTATGAGGTTTAATAAAATATATAGTTGTATATTTAGCATGAAAATAATGACGTAAATAATACAATATATAAATAGTCACTTGTTTTATATTTCCTGTCATCATTTGATTATAGTCTGTTATATACAAATTATTTTCAAATTTGTAGTAAATAAATTTAAAATAATCTGACACAAAAGTAATTTTAGAGTTTTTGTTTTACTACAACTGGTCTTCTATTATATTTTTGTCTACAGTTTTTAAAAAAAATTGTAATTTATTTTACTTTATATAAAAAAAATATAAGTATACAGTTTAAAAACACGTTTAATTTTTAGATAAAAGTAAAAACCTTTGATTTAAAGCAAAAATTTTCGCAGTGTACTAATCTCCAACTTGTAGGAAACTAGTAATCTTCAGGCTTTCATGGTTTTTCTGAGCTAGTATGCCATGGTCGATCTAGCCTTGTTGCAGATGTTTTACCATTTACGTTGTATGCTGAAACGTCTGCGACGAGGATATATCGACCACGGCATACCAGCCATAGAAAATTTTATAAATTCTATTGTAGTAAACTAATTTAGCGATACTAAACCAGTTTCAAACTTTTGCCCAACCTGTAATAAACATGTTTTGAGATAAAGAGCCAATTCTAACTTTAGGTTTAAAAGGTTTAAAATATGAAAGTGGCTATTGATACATACGGTATGTATACGCAATTGGCTATTTATACATTCAGTATTTTTACGCAATTGGCTATTTAGGGTAGGTTAGGTTAGTAGGTTGGTTTAGGATTATTTTTTTTAGTATGTATAAATAGCCAATTGCGTATACATACCGTATGTATAAATAGCCTCATCCTTAAAATATTATACCGGTTCCAAATTTCTGCCCAACTTATATAAAACAATATCATTACAACAAAAAATGAATCACACTCATTAAAATTTTTTTGTTTTGTTATATAAACTGAAAATATTTTATTTATACAACTGGATTTGTATGGTCAATATAATTTTGTAAATTACGGTTATTTTAAATCTGGCATGTCTCGCTAATTTTACGTAAACGCATTAGTTTTTTCGTTTCTTTTCTTTTGTTTTTTGTTCTCTAAAAGATATTTTACATGTTGGAGAACAATAACAATGTCTTGACATTTGCTAGATATTTAAGAAAGATCGGATATATTTAGAAACATTTTCTGTTTTAACTAATCTGTGCTTATGCACAACATCTGTCTTAATTATAATATTTAAAAATTTACTAATATTTACGTCAAATTTGTGTTTAAAATATCTGAGAATAATTTAAGAAATATAATATTAATTCAATGTTTATATGTAAATAAACTACGAGAACTGATTGAAAAGTAATGGCTCGTATTTAAGTATAGTTTCTTTTAGAAATATTTTCCGATCAAAATACATATATATGACTATGATTAGATTGATTGAATTTGTGTATTTGGGTAGTTTGCTGTCTAGCGATGGCCGTTTTGATCGTGAAATTGAAAGGAGAATAAATGCTGGTTGTAAGGTGCTTTGGGTGCTTTGGGAACTTTTGCTAGGAATCTTTCCAAAGAAGCCACCCCGTTTGAGTATATAAAATGCAGTTTTGGTGTAGTGAATGTTGGGTTAGGTTGCAAAAGCATAAACGGAAATGACTGCTGTGGAAATGAGATTTTACATGGGGTATGTGGTGTAAATAGGAGAGATCGGGTACGAAATAGATTAGTGTATGATGAGTGTGAAATGGAAAAAAATATTGTAGCAAAAGTTGCCGTGCTAGAGTCAGTTAAGGTGGTTCGGACATGTTGAGCGAATGTCTAATGAACGTTTGGTTAAAAAGATTTATTTGAATGATTTTGATGGTATACGTTTGCGTGGACGTCCGATGAGTAGTTGAAGTGGTATGATTGAGAGTGTTTTGCGTGAGCGAAAGATTCCAGGTAGTAGGAATAAAAGAGCATGTATGATAGGAATTATGAAAGTGGATGAAGCGAAAGTTGCTTGTTTGGATAGGAATGTTTGGAGGCGACTGATTTCGGAATGATGGGTACATGGCGTGATTGTGTATGTATGTATGTATGTATGTATGTATGTATGTAACGCCAACATATAGAATGAATTAAACTTTTTCAATTATAATAAAGTTAATTATAATTTGATAAAAATAAACTCTGCTTTTTATCTTGAAAACCAATTATAATAAAAATTGAAATTCATTATCACAGTAAATTGTTTTTCAAATATCAAATCAGTTTCAAATTTTCGTTTGCTAAACGCTGGCTTTTGAAATTTAATTCGATAACATTAATTTTTTTTTTTATTGTTTTGAACAAAATTTAAAATACAAATTATACATGCATTAGAAAAACTGCGCATTTCGTGCAGCTATGATAAAACGGGAAATTACTTTTAATTTTTATACAAATCATGTATTTTATAATACTACAATGAAATAATTTTATGTGGATTTTCTTGTTTCAGTTTATTTTATTCGTAAGAGTCTTGTATAAAATAAATACATTTGCTGCTATTCTAATCATCACATTTAAATTTAAACGTCTTTAGCTTAAATGTGACGTTAACTTAAATAAATTTTAATAGTGCAATTCTAAACATGCATGCCATTTAAATTTAAACGAATTCCAGCTACAGATTTCACAGTTAAAGTAGTGACCGAAATTGAAGTTTACTTAAAGTTTTTTTTTTTTAATTTAATTAAAGATTTAACGACGGTTTCATAAAAAATAGTTTAACTAAAGTCAACTTTAAACTGATCAAAAATCATCTATTTTAAATTCTACTATAATAATAATTATTGTTGTCAATAAAACGATCTTTTTTTTTTGTCAATTTTTCATATTTCTAATCGTAAAATTATTTGTTGTTGTCAATAAAACATAGCCTTTTTGAAAGTTTAAAGTTTTATTACGAAACTGGCTGTTAAGCTAAATTTAATGATCATAATAGCGCCATAAAGCTATACGGAGAAAAACATTTCTTTGATATTAATAAGTAAATTTCAGTAACATACATTTCTTTATGTTAAATAAACATCACAGATTTGAATAAGTAAGTACAATATTAAAAATATATAAGCAGTTGTAGATAAAGTATAGTATTTGACTTGCAAATAATGCCTACAATGTACGAGGATGTTTTATTCCCCTCGCTAAGCTCGTGGACTAAACAACATCCTCGTACATTATAGGTGCCATTATTTGTTCGTTAAATAATATACTATTACAGTAGATATACATCTCTTTAATTTTAAAACTACTATTGAAAAAATATTTATTTGATTGTAAATAATTTTCTTTACTCGAAACAATCATTTTTCTGCGTTGATAATGTTTGTTTTATCATCAAATTTAGAAATTTAGATTTTTGTTAATAACTATCAGAACTATGGAACTACTATATTGACAGAACATACGTTTAAAATTTCTAGATCAATCTGCCATTGTACAACATGCGTTAGAAAATCTTTATGATATAAAATTCGAAGATACCATAGTAATTGCAACACCCAACAATATTAACAGTAGATTGATAAGAGATGCAAATGAAATTTATAAAGAAAAAGATAACATCAATCAGTGTGAAGTGGCACTAATTTAAATAAAATTTTGCTTGCTTTGATTAATAATTTATAAATTTTATAATCTAGTTACTTGTATTTTGTTACCTAGTAACTTGTTTCTATGTTCTGTTTATTTATTATATATGTCATTTCATGTCATTGAAAAAAATGTTGTAGAAAAAGTTGGTGTTAGTCAGTTAAGATGATTCGGACATGTTGAGCGAATGTCTAATGAACGTCTGGTTAAAAAGATTTATTTGAATGATTTTGATGGTATACGTTTGCGTGGACGTCCGATGAGTAGTTGGAGTGATATGATTGAGAGGGTGGCTTGCGTGATCGAAAGTTTCCAAGTAGTAGGAATAAAAAAGCATGTATGAGAGAGGAATTATGAATATGGATGAAGCGAAAGTTGCTTGTTTGGATAGGAATGTTTGGAGGCGACCGATTTCGGAATGATGAAAAGAGTTTGTACCATACCCTTTTGGGTACATGGCGTGATTGTGTATGTATGTATGTATTTCTACAATTTTTCTTGATGATGGTATACGTCGATTTTTAATTAAAATTTATACGGAACTTAATTTTAAAGCCTTTTTATTTTAACTATTAAAATATTTATTACAACATGAATATAGAGCATTAAATGTAAATAAATATATGAACATAATTATAATTTTATTTTCAGTTTAATTTGGAATTAAAAATCTATTGAAACGTATCAAAATTAAAAACGAAAAATTGTATTTGTAAAATTAAAATGACACATAATATGAAATGAAAATTTTTACTTATATAATAATATCAACAGTAAAAACAAAGTAAGATTTAAATTAAATAATAACATAATCAGAATGTGCGTCATTTTAGTAGACTTCTAAACGTTCCACTAAAACCTCTACTAAATCTAACAATAAGTAGTTACTATCAACTATACCTAGTATTAGATTCAGTCTCTTCGTGGCCGTTTTAGAATTAGGATCGAATTTTATATACGAATTTAAATAATTAATTTTGTCGATTTAAATATTTCTTTGCGTAATATTTATTTCAAAAATTAAATTAGTGCCCGTTTTTAGTTGGATGATATAATATTTAAAATGTAAATTGAAGGATAGATTAAGTGATATTTAAAAAAAAAGTTTGTTTTAATTTAATGTGATTTGAAGATAGTGGTTTATTTAGTATTAGAAATTGTGTATTGTGATTTCAAATATTTGAAAAATTTATTACAAAATGTCGTTAATGTGGATGAACTATATAAGAGATGGAGTTAGAAGACGAAATAAGAAGAAAAATAATGAACGTAAAAAACGAGAATCTATTACGCATTCCGTATGTATTATTAATTATTATTGTTATGTTATAGTGTTTTGTTTTTGCTTAAATCGCCATTAATTTATTTTAAATTTAAGCAAAAGCAAAATACTATAACCTAATATAATATGCCATGTGTAATTAACAATATAAAAATATTATTATTATATTTTGTTTTATAATACAAGAGTGGACAAAAGTTTATAGTTCTGTATTAAAATTTATTAATAATTAACAAACTCAACGTACATCTTCCTTTAATTAAAAATTTATAAATTTTAAGATCTAGTTACTTATTTTGTCACCTAGTAACTGTATGGTCTGTTTATTTACTGTAAATGTCATTTGTATCTTTTTTCCTAATGTAGACGTATGTTGAGTTCGTCGAAACGCTGATTTTAATAAATATTAATACAGAATTACAACTTAAAGCCGTTTTATTTTAGTCAAATTGTTTTGCTTTTATACAGACTGTGTATTTTATAATGCTAGAATAAAATAGAACAAAACATATAAACTTGAAATTTATTCTAAGTTTGTATTAATAATTCAATAATCCAACAATATTATTTATTTGATATACAGTACTTTATACTAATATATTTGCTACTGATGATGGAAGACTAGCTTCCAAAATACGTATTTAGTTATACTTTAAATTAATTTTGTTTTGGAAAATTTTTAAACACTTTTTGTTCAAATTTTTACTACAGTAGATTATATTCAAATATAATAGACTAATTTATTATATTAAATATATTTAATCTAACATAATTCATCGAAAATTATATTAGATTTATTAGTATATTATTATTTTTTTTTTAATAATTATAATATGAATATTACATCATATCATCAATTGATTACTCGTTAAATATTTCAAATGCAATTTTGTAATAAATCACAAACTGTTGAATAATGAACTTACAAAGTTTTAATTGGTCAAAAAATATTTAGTAATGATTCAAAAACATACTGATATGATCAGTTAATGTCATTAATTATCAAGAAACGCATATATAATGAATATATTATTTATAGATGTAAAAATAATAATATATGTTTAGATTTGTTTAAAAGTTTTTGAAGTATTTATAAATTTGTATACAGTATTTATTATAGGTCCGGGCAATAATTATATTAGTAATATTGTATTTTTTCTTATCAGCTTATCAATATTTCATAAGTACTTTAGATATATTTCAAATATTAGTTACTTGTAGGCTTTTAAAATAATGATAAAAATAAATTTATTGTATATTTGATAAAAAAAATGAAAAAACGATAAATTTAGATTGGACTTATTGTATTAATAAAAATATATAAAATATTTTACAATATTTTCTAATAAATAATTTATAATCTAGTATATATTGTTACCTTGATGCAGAACTAGCCTATCTCTATTTTTGAATTTAAGTTAATTTAATTTAAGTTAAGATCTTGAGCGAATGTTTGGTTAAAAAATTTATATGAATAATTTTGAAGGTATACTTTTGCGTGGACGTTCGATGAGTATTTGGAGTGGTATGACTGAGAATGTTTTGCGTGAGCGGAAGTTTCCAAGTAGTAGGAATAGAAGAGCATGTATGAGAGAAATTATGAATGTGGATGAAGCTAAAGTTGCTTGTGCTGGATAGGAATGTTTGGAGGAGGCTGATTTCGGGATAATGGAAAAAGTTTGTGCCACATTCTTTTGGGTATATGGCGTGATTGTGTATGTATGTATGTTAAAAAACAATAAAACAATGGAAATAACTGCTTTAAATGAAGCTCAATATATAAAATTTTCACTTAATAATGTTATTTTTTATTAATGTTAAAATTATACTTATACTTTATTTTTTCAATGCATGTTTCTCTGATCTAATAAAACAAATTAGTTTACTACAGAAGAAGGATTGTAATTAAATTAAGACTAGAATACTAGAAAAGTTCCCGCTTGTTTTCAAACAACTTTACCGACGAAAAAACAAAATAAAAATGCACTTTCCAGCGGCCGTCTAGATTTAGATGCAAGGTTTTTTAGTTTTGGCATAGATTTCGAGTTATTAAAGTATCATTTTATTACTACCAAAATGTCGTCAGTTTCCTACAGATTATTCTGTGATATTTATCATAATTTATTAAGAATGTTTTATTCAAAAAGGAAGAAATATCATCAACAATGTCGATATTATGATTATTGTTATAGACTCAGAGTAAGTTCAAAGAGTTTGGCTATTTTTATCTTGTAATTTCGTTGTCCTAAATTTGCTTAAACTGTCAAGGCTTTCCGATTAGTGCTTTCAAAATTTTATCATTTATTTTTCGAATTTTATATTTTACTTGACGCTGTAAAAATTGATTTTATATAAAATTTAATTTAGTAATAATGTATTTGTCGATATTATAATTTTGTAATAATTTATATAAATTAGTGGATAATACATACATACATACACAATCACGCCATGTATCCATATGGGTGTGGCACAAACTCTTTTCATCATCCCGAAATCAGTCGCCTCCAAACATTCCTATCCAAACAAGCAACTTTCGCTTCATCCACATTCATAATTCCACTCTCGCAGCATGTTTTTTTATTCCTACTAGTTGGAAACTTTCGCTCACGCAAGCCACCCTCTCAATCATACCACTCCAACTACTCATCGGATGTCCACTCAAACGTATACCATCAAAATCATTCAAATAAATCTTTTCAACCAAACGTTCATTAGACATTCGCTCAACATGTCCGAACCATCTTAACTGACTAACACCAAGTTTTGCTACAATATTTTTTTCAATTTCACACTCATCATACACTAATCGTATTTCGTACCCGATCTCTCCTATTTACACCACATACCCCACGTAAAAATCTCATTTCCAAAGCAATCATTTTCCGTTTATGCTTTTGCAACCAAACCACTACTACCATACATCAACGTAGGCACCAAAACTGCATTGTATATACTCAAACGGGCGACTTTTGAAACATTTACATTCCTAGCAAAAGTTCCCAAAGCACCCAAAGCACCTTACAACCAGCATTTATTCTCCTTTCAATTTCACGATCAAAACGGCCATCGCTAGACAACAAACTACCCAAATACACAAATTCATCTACATTACATTCAGTCATGAAGTCACCCTTCTCAAAAACTAAATAATGGATAATTATATTTGTTATTACATTTCAGAAGATAAACATAATGTATTGATTCTTTTTAGAATTTATTTTAAAAGGAACATTCAACTTATTTCAAAATTTGTTTTCTGTTTTTGTCGTAAAGCTATTGCTTCTGAACTGTACTATCTAATTATTTTGTAAAACTGCAATAAAAATGTGTTAAAAGATATTGGTAATCTAAATTTTTGGTTGTAATATAATCAGTAACTGATAAAACTATAATCGTATAGTTGCGTTGTTTTTTTTTTTTTTTTCATAAGTTAGTAAGTAGTTTGGGTTCAGAATCACTAACTTTGCACTAAAACATAATACTAATTTCCTGATAAGTAAGGTAGTTTGAATGAGCCATAACCAGGAAATAATATAGTAAATAATACAAAAATAGTTTCAGTTAAGATTAGGTTAGGTTCTTTTTAATTAATAGTTAAACAGTATATATCATAATTTTTTTGATTAAAAAAATTTATAAGAATAATTTTGGAAGGTATACGTTTGCGTAAATGTCCGATGAATAGTTGGAGTATGAAAGTGTTTTGCGTAAGCGAAAGTTTCCAAATAGTAAGAATAGAAGAGCTTGTATGAGAGAAATTATGAACGTGGATGAAACTAAAGTTGCTTGTCTGGATAGGGATGTTTGGAGGAAACATGATAATAGAAAGAGTTTTTGCCACACCCTTTTAGGTACATGGCTTGATTGTGTATGTATGTATGTATAAATTTTCAATTTTTATTTGATCATAAAAAATTTTTCATAAAAAAAATTTAATATTACGTAAATTATTACAGTAAAATTATAAAATGTTAAAATCTGTATAAAATTACCGATTACGAATACAAAATAGGTTACGACTGAGTTATGAAATCTCTTTACGGGTTTTATGAAAATCATGAACAAAAAATTTAAATGTTTATATACATACATATACTTCAAATTAATTATATTATACATATATACATATACATCATGCCATGTACTCAAAAGTATGTGGCATAAACTCTTTCTACTTATTATTATTATTTTATATAACATTTGTTTTTGCAAATTCCTTCTTGTCCAACAAAACTATTATTTCAAATAACTTAGAGATCTGCTTCATGATCATATCATCATTTAAACTGCCGGAACGACACTCAATCATGCAATTGGGACAAATGTCCTGGTGAGAAGATTGTCAAATAAATATTGTATAATAAAAATGCCGCTTCTGATTTCAGATGCGTTCCGAGTCTGAATCGCCCGATTCACCGCGACCAATGTCAGAATCATCCGAGCTGAGTTGTGACACAGGTATATCAACAGATGGTGCTCTTATATCCGGCGGAACTCCAACAGGAGGCGTTAGTACTCTCACAAGAAGACCGCATAAATATGTTGATAAAACGCGACCGCTTACAAGATATCTACCGATTCGAAGTGCTGAATTAGATCTACGGAAACATATTGAATCTGCAGGTTTGTAGTTTAATAAATTTATTTAAATATAGAGTATGTATTATCTCAGTTTATTTATTATATATAAAATCACTATGAAGCTATATTCACAACCTCCAAATTAGCAGTAGCTATAATTAACCGTAAAGGTTTGGCATATGCAAGCGCATGAAGTCGTTCACACTGACCGAAATTAGTACTTAACGCAGACTTGCAACTAGTAAGCAACGCAGAACCTTACAAACTCCAAGCTTTAACGTTAATTTATGTACTAATTCTGCGCTACGGTCAAACTGCGCATACTCCGAGGTTATGCAAGTATAAAATAATTAAGTAGTAAATATATTAGGTTATGTTAACCACAAGTCAAACGTCACTTTTCAAATTACAGATATTTATGTCATTATCCGACTTCTTACGTTTCAAGCTTTGCTTCCTAGGTGGATTCATGCATTTTTGCCGTAAATTAGTTGGCAAAGTAATACATTGTGAATGCTGCGTGGGGGTTAATTTACCTTATGTTTTATGTATAATTATATCCACAAATTCTACTGCTAATTTGGAGGTTGTGAATGTAGCTTAAACAATGAGATTAGGTGATTTATTTGTAATTATTTTATGAGTAAAAATATAATTTAGTAACAGTATTGTGTGAAGGTTTACGTAGTCGTTTAATGAGTAAATGAGACATGTTATTGAGTGTGTTTTAAAATCTACTTAGCCATATTTAATTGCAAAATAGAGGAACTTGAGGACATATAAATTCTTAATTCTGGCTGAGTAGAAATCAATGACATTTTGTCTGAAGTACATACTGCAAACTGCAAACCAAATCAAATTTTGGATTATACTAAAACCCATTATTATATGAAAAATATTGTTTGTTCTAGGACATCAAGTGGAACTCTGTCCTCATGTATCGATAACAGCAACGACATGCAAAGGATTTTTACATAAAATGGGTTCCAAACTACACGGCTGGCGGAGACGTTGGTTTGTCTTCGATCGTAGCAAGCGTACATTAGTCTATTACTCCGATAAAAACGAAAAAAAAGTTAGGGGTGGCGCATATTTTCAAGTAAGTTCTTTTCAATTTTATAAAAAATAGAAACATATTTAAAAAGTATTTATATATTTGTTTATAAATACCTAAATACAAATAAGAGAAGCAATAGAGATTTATAAAAAAAAAGAATAACATGAATCACTGTGAATGGGCAATGAGTTAAATAAAATTTGGCTTCCATTAATTAAAAATCTATAATTCTTCTGATCTAGTTACTTATATGTGACCTAGTAACTTGTTTTTACGTACTGTTATTTACTTTAATGTCATTGACAAATTTTGACCTGATGAAGACGAGCGTTCAGTTTCGTCGAAACGTCGTTTTATAGTAGATTTTAAATAGCTAATAAATAATAATTAGTGAGCAGATCCATTAACTTTATATGTTTTTATCTTACTTCCATAGGCAATCGAAGAAGTTTATCTCGACCATCAAAATTCTATTAAATCACCGAATCCGCATTTAACATTTATAATAAAAACGCACGAACGAAGTTACCATCTAATGGCACCATCTCCAGAAGCAATGCGTATCTGGGTGGATGTCGTTTTCACAGGTGCAGAAGGTTATGCAGAATTTGAGCCAGGTACTTGAGAAGCAATCATCAATCACTACCGTAGCGTTTACATAACGATTCACTTTAATCTGACAAAAACATTTTATGATTGAGTATCCGGATACCTGAAGGTCGTCTTTAGAGAGTTTAGTCAACTGGAGATCTTCTGAATATTTTTGTTGATATTGTATATAGATGTATAGTAACGTATTTTGTTTTTTAAACAAGTTGTTGCAAGGATTATTATTGAAGGAGATTTTTGCATTGAAATTTGTAAATTGAAATTTTAATATAGGATGTTATGTAATGAATAATTTATATTTATTTCGTTGCATATTTCTCAGAAATTGTAAAAAAATAAATAGTATTTTTAATGTAAGTAACATCCAATAATTTTTTTTATCTATATTTATTAAATGGATCATTATTTTAAATATTGAAATAGTCAATGCTGCAAACCACTAAATAAATAAATCAGTTTATTTTGCAGTTTTCAATTTGTATTTTGGATTAACATGCAAGAAAATTGGAAGTTCTTGGACACCATTTTACAAATTTCTTATCTTTTGATTCAAATAATTCAATTATATTACATAATTGTTTTACAAAATAATCTTGGAAAATAAATATTTATTTTTTTTTGATAATTTGACTGCAAATATTCGTAATTGAAATATAAATTTATAGTTTTTCTTAAAACAAAAATGTGTTTATAAAAAACGGTCTATTTTGTAAATTCGATTTGCAGATTTGCGAAAAACTAAACAGATCAAATATTTGTAATTTTCACTTATAAAATATTAGTCTATAAAAATTTGTGTAAAGTTATTTTAAAATTTGTATGAAAGTAATATATTTTATTAAGCCTAATATATAAATATTAAAATTGTGAACAATCATTTTTATATAAAGCACAAAAAATTAAGAACAAATATTAATTAATTATACACTTGTTCTTGTTACACAAATATTCAATAATTATTTATTCAATTTTTTTTACTGGTAATGACAATAACCATAATTTTCTTTAACAGTTTTTTTTTTATTTTTCCACTTCAGATATAGCTAGAATTAAAAGAAGAAAGATATTTGAGAAGAATTTATATCAATTACTTTGTATTAATCAAGAGTTTTGACAAAATTATGTCGAAATATTAAATTAGTTCACAACTGTTTATAATAATTTTTTGCACAATGCTAAACTGATTTATACCATGTACATTTATGAAGAAAAATTTAGAATATGTTTTTAAACATAAATATTGAATTAATTTTTATTATTAAAACCTATATAAAAATGTAATGTAATATATTTATTACCCAATATCAATACTTCTGAAGTATCTTTTTTTTTTAAAACAAAGTACGCACAATTAATTATCTTTAAAATTCTTATTTTTAATTTTTAGTTTAATCATATCATCATTTTAGCGAAAACATAACATAAATTTTGACGAGATGTTTATGCAAAGTAAATTGTTTAATATTTAAACAATGTCTATGTTGTTATTGTTTTATTAAATTTGGTTGATGATATGAATAAATTGAAAATTTATAAATTTATATTTAGTACATTAAATATATGTTAAAGAAATTATTGTATACATTTTTATAAATATAAAAAAAAAAATAATTAAGTTATAAATGCACTTGTAGTCAAAATAATTATAATATTTTTAAATAAAATAAGTAATTTAATATATACGTTGTTTGTGACAGAAAAAAAGTCAATTATATTTAATTTAAATAAAATATTTTCAATTTGGTTTTTAAATTAAAAATAATTGAATATTGTTTCGTTATAATATATAAGTAATTATTTTTTACACAGTCTTATACTTATTTGTTAGTTTAGCAATTAGCAAATGTGTGCCACTATTTTAGTATTTAGCTAAAATGAAATATTGAAAAAAAAAAAACAATCTACTTATGTGTCTGTGAATATTATTGCTGATAAAAAAAATAATTTTTATAATATCAGTGCCTTTTGTAAAAGAGACTGACTCAATTATATATTTCATTGAAAAATATTGTAGTTTTGTTTTTAATTTTCTCCTACAGTTCTTGAGATCTTAAATGAAACATCTGGTAGGTATATACAAAACTTATAAAATATGAATAAATGAATGAAAATAAATGTTATAAATATATTTCTGTTTTTTATTATTATTTCTTGTGTTTAAACATAATACGTTATTATAGTTTTTTTTTTATTTATTTAAATAATAAAATGAATTATATATTTATCAATACGTAAGATAATCAAATTTATTTTTTATGCTTAGCGCCTTGCTATTATGCAAAGATAATTTTGAATTTTTTTTATTGAATCTTATTAATTTTAATGCGCTGAATCATTTGTTATATTACTAACAGTGCACAAATATTATTTGAGGAGTAGATTTTCAAAATGCGTTTTGTCCGAATTCCATAATTTTCAGAAAAAGGCAAAATTCATTGACAGAAAGTTTGATAAAATCTGAAAGTGCATTATGTCACATGGACAAAAAGCGTATTGAATATTTAAGTAACATTCAATATTTATTTCAGACAAAACAATATGCGTTTTGAATTTGAATGTCGAATTTGTTATAAAAACCGCGTCTTTGAACAAAAAATATAATACCATCACTAATTAAATTTTTTTGGACAAAATGCATTTTGAATGTCTGCTCCTCATTATGTTTTTAAATCAATTTCTAAATTTAGATCCAAAAATCGATCTACACAAACGCAATTTAAAACAACATATAAATTTAAATTTTTAAATTTTTATCCTTTAAAAGATAGAAGCATAATTTTTTGTTTTCATATATACAATTTTATCGCACTGGTGTATGCATATTTTTAAAGAATTGGCTATAAGTTAATTGATATTTTGTATTTTCTTACTAAAGAAGAATTATTTAATATAAATTTTAATACTCGCGCTCAAGAACTATTTCTTTTGCCGGTACTTCCTTACTTTATTTAACATATTTATTATAATACAAATATTTTTTATATGAGATTGTTAATATGTATACATATATATGTATATATAAAATATGCTGTAAAACCTTTTAGAGAAAATAAGTATTTATTTACTTCATTTATTTTATATATAAATTTTTGTTTTCATATGTACAATTTTATCGCACTGGTGTATGCATATTTTCAAAGAATTGGCTATAAGTTCATTGATATTTTGTTTTCGTAGACGTGTTTTACATTATTTCATAAAAATGAATAAAAAATATCTTGGTGACACGAAAGTTGTACGTATAAATTTGTACATTAGTGTTTTAATTCATATACAATTAATTAGTTAACTAATGCCATTTCATTTATCATATGAATAATTAAAATATTAGACAAATATGTGATCTGCCACATGAAAATGAACCATATCTCAATATTGAGTTATTAGTTATTGCCATAGATAATACAATACAATATTGCTGAAAAGAGCACAAAATTCTGAATAGTTTGATATAAAATTTGTTAAAATATTCCGAAAACTATTAAAATTATGGCGCTTTAAATTCACAAGTTTGAAAACGTGTGTTTTGAGAAAACATCAGTTAAAATTTTACGGTTTGTAGTAACGCATTTCTACATCATACAAAAAGGTGTAAAAAAACCAAGTAGCGTTGAAAAAATATAATTAAAATAGGTTTTAGTTGTATAGAAATAGTGTATGTGATATTTAATACAATGTGAAATTACTTGAATTGGCTTTTTCGAAAAATTTGCTTCGTAAAGTCAAGGTTTCATTTCCTGTAGCAGGTCATATATAATGTTAAAGATAAATTTATAACTTTATGTAAAAGTAACTCTTTAGTAATTTGATGCTAATAGCACAGAGAATATTATTATATTCATTTTACTAATAGTAACAAAAACACAATCAAATTTATATATTAATTGACTTATATTTCTTAAGAATAATATTTTCATAATTATTGAAAAACAATATGTTTGATTTAATTATTTTTTTTATTTGTAGCATATGTATAATAAGGACGTAATAAATAAATTAAATCATTCCATTCGTAGTGGAAAGTTGCAAACCGTAAGAAAAGTGCTTGACTCAATTGATTTATCAAAAACAACAATATTTTCCGAAAACTGTGAACTGCTTTGCAATGCTGTACGTTTTAATAACATAAAAATAACAAAATTACTTTTAATAAAAGGAGCAAATATAAATAGTAGATTAACTGAAACTGGTGATACACCAGTAAACCTTGCAATTTGGAATGGTAATTTGGAAATAGTCAAAATACTTTTACGTAAAGGTGCTTCTTTAAACATAAAAAACAATAAAGGTTTGTTGCCTTTAAATATAGCTGTTAAATTTTGCACAGCCGAAATTGTCGCTTTACTTTTAAGTAAAATTAAGAAAGATGATAATAATTTTGTTATTAATGTCAGAGATGATAAGGGCAGAACATTAATTAAAGACGCTTTGGATTATCGCCAGGCAGACATTGCAAAGCTTCTGGTGGAAAATGATGCTGAATTTAAAGATTACAATGCATTTTATTTAGCTGTTGCTATGGGTGACGATGAACTTGTTAAAGAATTTTTGACTCGTCCACTGAACATAGACGTTAACAGGCAGATTATTGAAGATTCTACAGTTTTGCATACTGCCGTAGAAATAGATCATAAAAATATGGTTCATATTCTTTTACAACACGGTGCTAATGTAAAACTAAAAGACAGATTTGGAGAGTCAATTTTACATAACGCCATCGATTCGAGAAACAAAGAGATTTTTCAGTTACTTGTAGATAACGGTGCCGATCTTAACACAAAAAATATCTCTAATGAAACTGTCTTTCATAAAGCTGTGAGACGGGAAGATAAAAGTATAATTAACATGTTGTTAGCACATGATATTGATAGTTACAAGAATGACAATAACGAAACGATAATATTTGGTGCTATTATTGTTGGGAATGAAGATATTTGCAAGTTAATTTTAAGTCGAAAGATTGATATGAAAGCTAGGAATGATTTTGGTGAGACGTTACTTTATGTAGCTGTTAGATATCAGCATGATGATATCGTTATCATGTTGTTAAATTATGGAGCAGATATTCACGAACGCAATATAAATATAGACACTGTTCTGCATTTAGCTGTTGAAGTAGGAAATGCAAATCTCTGCGAATTGTTTTTAGAACGGGGCGCTGATTTTAACACAGAGTACTTTGATGATGTCAGGGTACAGGTTCGACGTAATAATGCAAGAAAAGTTTTTAAAGTTCTTTTAAAATACGACGTTGATAATAATTCACTTTCCGATTACTTTTCCGAATGCATGCGTTATATAACATTATATGATTTAATAAAATTAAAAGCCGCAGGTCGATATCTTCAGAAGAATAATCTAAGTCTTACTTATGCATTAAGATTCCAAATTGCTTGTTGTGACGAAATTGATAAAATGAAAGACGAACAAATTGATAACATAACTTATTATGATATACTAACGCACGATATTAAAAAAGTAACAAATTATTTGAGAAATGAAAATATTGTTAAAAGTTTGGAAGCTCCTGATAATTTCGAAAACAAATTTCCAATATATTCCGATATGTTAGAATGGAAACTGGAAAGAGCAGTCAAAAGAAAATGTATTCTTGATTTTGGTGTTCAGTTTTTATGCTCGTTGTTTAATTGTGAATTGCCACATATTGTTACAGATAATATATTGAAATATATTAAAATAAGTGAACTGTATTACTTGCAAAATGCTGAGAATTAATTTTTATATAATGCTGCAATTCTGTTAGTAGCGTCATGTAATATTTTGTTGTTTTTTTCCCCTGATTATCTTAGCTTTACAAGTTTTATATTATTATTAACATAAATAATATTTCATTTACTAATAAATATATGTCTGTATTTTCATATTGAATAAATCTTAATTATATATAGATTTTGATTTTATTTCACTTTGATGTTGCACATTTTATGTAAAAAAAAGAAATGATATACATGAACATAAAACACAATTTAGATACAAAATAATAAACATTCTAATGAAATGACATTTTTGTTTCTTATTAAAAATTAGATTAATATGTATATAAATTAATTTTATTAAAAACAAATTTTTTGGACTGAGCGGTTCAGGTTTTGCATCCATTGGATTTTGTAATATATTAAAAATTCCAAAACATTTGATTGATAAAAATAAATCAAATCTTTTGGTTTTGTTTCACAATGTATTCATAACACACGTTTTCAAATTTTAATAGAATGTCCATTTTGCCTTAAATGATATTAATTTTTTTTGTTTGTTTTTAAGTGGGAGGCGGGCAGTGTTGCGTAACTTTTGCAACTTTTGCCGAACCCTTTACCAGGGGGTGGAATCTGACATAGGACGAAATTTACCGCTATATTATTTTGCCTGGGCAATAATAGATGGCATGAGAATGTACTTTCTGAAGATATTGTTTTCTTTTCGTGTTACTAGATGTCGTTCATGGCTGCAGTGGCTTTGTAAAAAGTTCTTTTATTTATTTTTTATTTAAATTATAAATATAAACATTGATATTTTAGAACATTATTATTAATTTGGAATTTTTTTTTGAAAAAACAGGCGACCATTTGCTTCGTAGTGCTTTGTGCGCGAACATTTTCATTAATAAAATATTAAAATTGCACTATATCCTTCTATATATTATATAAAAACAAAATAGACTACATTTATTTTTATTTAAGTTATTTGTGAGCTATTAAACAGATAATTTCTTAAGATAAATATATTAACATTAAATATATGTATTTTAAAGATGTTTTTTGGATTTATATAACATATGTTTAAAGAAATACAAACGATATATAAAAAAAATATATTTTAATTGTATTTTGTTCTACAAAATATTTAGTTGTTATTTAATTTTTATTATATTTCTATAAATAAGTAGTATTTTCTGATAACATGATTGTTGAAATGTCTATAAAGTAAATTCGCTTACTTTATAGATATTTTCTAATCATGTTATCAGAAAATAATTTAGCTTGAAAATTTAAATAAAAGCAAAGACCCGAACCCGAAGAAAACAAAGTCCATACTAGTGACATCTATTATTGCCCAAGCATAATAACAACTGTGTCATAAAAATTAACATGGGAGATTCCCATCTTGAGCGTAAGCGATATAGTTAATCTATGCCCTTTACCATGCAATGGGGTCGTTGCGCTCATTTTTTTTTTTAATTTTTTTAATAAAAAATATATTTAGACAATTACATATATATATATATATATTAATGTTAAATTATTTGTATATAATAAGAAAAAATTTGTTGAAGTCGAAGGTCAAATTCAAATTTGTAATTTGTGACGTCAAACATTCCACAGTACCACCTTGTGGCTAAATCAAGAACTAGTCGATTCTATTTAGCAATGTCAAAAACATATACATAGGCTAACGCCTCAGATACCAGTAATAATAATATATATAATAATAATAAAATATATAATTATAATAATAAAATATATAATTATAATAATAACAATAAAATATATAATAATAATAAAATTTATATAATGTGTATTATATTATTCATTTCAAGTGCACTTTTATATATTACTCAAAAGCAACACTCTACCAGTAGTTGTCATTTGACATTTCTATAAGTAGTGTGCGATAGATAGAGATAAATACAGATATCTGACAATAGGTTATTCTTGTCTAATTTGAAAAAGTTTGACGTCATAAGCGTTGGGAAGATATATATTTATATTTATAATTAAATTTTTAATAAGATTCGTTCTTTCGCTATTGATATCAGCTGATTCCATTATTATGAGTATTAAAATAAAAAATAATTTTATATAAGTTATTATCCTTTATTACTCCAAAATGGGTTTTACAAAAATAATGTGCAACGGCCTGTAGTTAAGTATATACACTAAATAAATAATGTTAAACTTAAAAAAAAAAATAAACAAAATAATTTACAAAAATAAATTACACATCAACTATAAATATATGATACAATTTTGGTTTCAACATTCTTTGTCGAAGTGATGATGGTTTGCCCAATGTTTTTCCTTACACTTTCAATCAGAATGTCAATCTTCGGTCTGAATTTGTCATTCCGAATAATCGTGAAAGGTACGTTTGAAAAAATATTATTGTTATCATTTCAAAACTAATAATTTTATTATATCTCAACATTCTTTATATTAATAAGTAATAGAAAATTTCAGTATTATTTTTTTTGAAATTTTGCATGAAAATAACTATTCCAAATATCTTGTAAAATGGTGAATATCATAATCCCAGTGATACCAATAATAAAGACGAAAATTGCACAATGTACTTGTTTTATATCTGCACTTGAACTTGAGAACCAAAACGTCGAGATTCCGGGCTAATTGTTGTCTGCTGTTTTATATTTAATAACCAAAAAAGAATTACGATTAAATATTCGATTAGTACCAAAAGTTTGTCAGTTTAAATTGCAATGAATTTGGTAATTAAAATTAAAAATATTGGCTGGTATTATAAGCTCGTTTTTTGGGTGTTTTAGTTCTACTTTCATGTGTCTTAAAAGCCGTATTATACTGTAAATATATGTATATATATAATTTTACATACAAACCATGAGACACTATGATGCCCAGTATTTCTAGGTATAATTACTCAACTGCTGTAATTTTACATAATTGTATAAAAATATAGAATGTCAGAACATTATGTAATATGATATTGCCAAGGGTATGGAAAAGTACATATATGTATATATATATATATATATATATATATATATATATATATATATAATATTACAGTTTTTTAGTCAAGTCTCTCTTAGTAAATTGATAGAGCTTCAGTAAATTTGCTGTCAGGAATTTTCCAATAAATAGGTAAAATTTGTCTAGTTCTGTAATATTATTATTGGTATAATTACATACATTTCTAAATTTATGTTTTGATATGAATGAATTACACGTAAAATATTTTATTAGTATTATTACAGAAAATATGTACTCTCATTATTTTGATGAATTATTACAGATATTAATAATATGCAAGCTGTAATTTTACATAATTTAATAAGTTATATACCAACAATACGTAATTCTACATTAAGTATGTGGAGCAATTTGCAGAAAGTAAGCAATTTTATATACTTGTTAAGTTGGCAACACTGCATTTTATTAAAATTACGAAATTTATGTGGGCACTAGGGAAATCTTTCCTGAAAATTTGATCAAAATCGGATAAATAATGTAGCCACAATGAATTTATCGTATTTTCTGTACACGGCTGGCTGGCCGGCCGTGTACAGACCGCCAGCCAGCCAGCCGTACTGACGATTTTATAAGCTAGTCTTTTCGACTAGCTAAAATAACATATCAATCGCATAGATACATCCCTGATAGTTATGCAACCAATCTTACATAATGCGACAGTTATTTGAAAAATTGAATTTCTTCAACAAAATATTTAATGCATACATACATACATACATACATACATATATACACAATCACGCCATGTACCCAAAAGGGTGTGGCACAAACTCTTTTCATCATTCCGAAATCAGTCGCCTCCAAACACTTCTATCCAAATAAGCAACTTTCGCTTCATCCACATTCATAATTCCTCTCACACATGCTCTTCTATTCTATGTATAAAAATAAAAATAGAACATTTTATATTTTATAAAGAAAAATATAATTTTTAATTAATAATTTTAATTTTAAGTAACCCCCAAAGAAAAAAATCGTTTGGAGATAAATCAGCTGATCGAGATGGCCAACATATTGTAACGTGAATTTGAATTCGTGTCGGGGCAGTCTGAACAGTATTGGAAATGTATTAAAATAATTACCACCATATTTGCGATTGTATTTTGACTAGCATTTATTTACAACAATACTTAAACCTAAATAACAATAACTGTACAACAACAATGGTTAGCCGAGCGGAGCTACACAAACAATTACACTATTTACATTACTTATAATTAATCTTACACCTATCGGACTGACATTAACACAACTTATGAACTAACACCACATTCACTTATACTTGCACACATTTATATCTACATATTTATATCACTATTTATATCACACTATTATTTATTTCAACGAGCTATCACCGCTTGACCCAATAATACTATCAGACCGATTGCTACGACCTAATCAGATCGTAGCAATCGGTCTGATAGTATTATTGGGTCAAGCGGTGATAGCTCGTTGAAATAAATAATAGTGTGATATAAATAGTGATATAAATATGTAGATATAAATGTGTGCAAGTATAAGTGAATGTGGTGTTAGTTCATAAGTTGTGTTAATGTCAGTCCGATAGGTGTAAGATTAATTATAAGTAATGTAAATAGTGTAATTGTTTGTGTAGCTCCGCTCGGCTAACCATTGTTGTTGTACAGTTATTGTTATTTAGGTTTAAGTATTGTTGTAAATAAATGCTAGTCAAAATACAATCGCAAATATGGTGGTAATTATTTTAATACATTTCCAATACTGTTCAGACTGCCCCGACACGAATTCAAATTCACGTTACACTGGTGTCAGGTGTGGGGTATGTTTTGAGCAGTGTTGGAATGAAGGCGAGTATTTGCGATTGTTGAACAATGTAAGCTCGATTTACTGATGGGATCTGATTGTTGTAAATGATTTTTGTTAGTAAGTCGAGTATTTTGTTATATGTGTATATAGTTTTAAGTTAGTATCTATCTACACTGTGATAGGAATGATCGGACTGGCATTGTTGTGTGTGTGCTTGCAACTGGTATTGTTGCAAAAGTGTTAGTGACAGTGATAATTATGCCAAGAAAGATGAAGAATGAAAACATCAGAAAGACAGTGCTACGGTTGAAACAAGTTCCAATGATGGCTGAGTGCAGTGGTTCCACAACTTGGAATGAAGTGGGGCTGATGGGCAACGAGGCGATGACATGGTCGTTCATGGAACACAACAGACTGGATGGATCGGAGTGGAGGATGGTCGATGTATGCTTGGGGCATGCGGTGTAGACATCATCACTCAAATTCTTCGATCTATACACAACGAAAGTGTTCTGGTTGTTCGAGGTTTGATGGGTCATCGGTCGTTGAAGAACTGGATGCTGATCAGATAGCTGTGAAAAATTGTGGAAACAATTGGCGCTGCAGTCATTGGAAGCAAGTAGATGTTTCGGTTGAAATATCTGAAGCAGCAGCTGTGATTTCTTGGGCAAGATGCTGTAACTACGCGATCAGAATGTTATGATCGCGGCGTATGGATGAAGATAGTATTCTGGGTTCTTGCCGGCATCTAACATCACGCCGGTCGGCAAGTGGATGTCCGTGGTTGGCTGTCACTAGCCAACGAAGAACTTGGCGGTGAAGATTGCATGCAGTAGAAGATGAGCACTATGAGAGTAGTCAGGACGGATTCTCGAGAAAGGATTGTGTCATGATGCGGCGGGGTCCGAGGCAGGTTACGGGCTGAGAGGACTGAAGTGGAGCAGGTTGAGGGTATGCTGGGCGCATTCCGGGTGTAGATCTGCTCAGGAAAATTCTTCAGTCAGTAATAATTCGTAACGGAAAGGCCAGGGAGTACCACTCTCGATAAAGGACGGCATCATGGTACTGATAGTCCGAGGCAAGGTTGCGGATCGGATTGGTCAACTGGAGAACGTCAAATACATGCTGGGGCATGTCGGGATTGGCGAGTTGAAATCCGACCGCACGGTTGAAGCCAGAGAAGCCGCTGGACTGGTGGCTGGTCCTGAAGATAGTGCTGCAGGAGAACCAGCATGCGGAGATTTTCGCGGACACCCAAAATACCTTCCTATGGTGGAGCAAGCGTGTTCCGGGACGGAACACTCTTAAGAAGGAGGCAGTGTAACAAAACTGAGATTGCATAAGTAATTATGTTTGCGTGTGTGTATGCGTGCTTACATGTGTGTGTGTGCATGCGGTGAGTCACGCGTATAGAATGTGTTTACGCATTGTGTTTACGTGATGACGTAATGTCGGTGTGCGCTCTGTGTGTATGTATGTGTCGAAGATTCTACGGAGACTCTAGATTGTTGTAGAAGGATTGGTTAAGGGGTATATTAAGCGCTACGGGCCACAAACAGGCCAGTCATCGTCAGACAAGCGAACTGTTTGTGGCCCGTAGCGCTTAATATACCCCTTAACCAATCCTTCTACAACAATCTAGAGTCTCCGTAGAATCTTCGACACATACATACACACAGAGCGCACACCGACATTACGTCATCACGTAAACACAATGCGTAAACACATTCTATACGCGTGACTCACCGCATGCACACACACACATGTAAGCACGCATACACACACGCAAACATAATTACTTATGCAATCTCAGTTTTGTTACAATATTGTACCGTATCTTTCTTCTTTAGTATAAATTTTTCAACAAATTTCTTGAAATAATGCGAATAGTTTAATGCTTTCTAAATATTTTGTTGAAAGAAGTTCAATTTTTTCAAATAACTGACACATTATGTAAGATTGGTTGCATAACTCTCAGGGATGTATCTACGCATTTGATGTGTTATTTTTAAAATTGAACATAGAAAATTTATATGTAGTTCAGTTCATATGTTCAGCGATAAAAATATCGCACAGTATAAAAATGTAATATAATATATTTATTACCCAATATCAATACTTCTGAAGTATCTTTTTTTTTTAAACAAAGTCGCACAATTAATTATCTTTAAAATTCTTATTTTTAATTTTTAGTTTAATCATATCATTTTAGCGAAAACATAACATAAATTTTGACGAGATGTTTAAGCGCAGTAAATTGTTTAATATTTAAACAATGTCTATGTTGTTATTGTTTTATTAAATTTGGTTGATGATATGAATAAATTGAAAATTTATAAATTTATATTTAATACATTAAATATATGTCAAAGAAATTATTGTATACATTTTTATAAATATAAAAAAGCAAATAATTAAGTTATAAATGCACTTGTAGTCAAAATAATTATAACATTTTTAAATAAAATAAGTAATTTAATATATACATTGTTTGTGACAGAAAAAAAGTCAATTATATTTAATTTAAATAAAATATTTTCCATTTGATTTTTAAATTAAAAATAATTGAATATTGTTTCGTTATAATATATAAGTAATTATTTTTTACACAGTCTTATACTTATTTGTTAGTTTAGCAATTAGCAAATGTGTGCCACTATTTTAGTATTTAGCTAAAATGAAATATTGAAAAAAAAAAAAACAATCTACTTATGTGTCTGTGAATATTATTGCCGACAAAAAAAATTTTTTTTGTAATATCAGTGCCTTTTGTAAAAGAGACTGACTCAATTATATATTTCATTGAAAAATATTGTAGTTTTGTTGTTTAATTTTCTCCTACAGTTCTTGAGATCTTAAATGAAACATCTGGTAGGTATATACATACATACACAATCACGCCATTTACCCAAAAGTGTGTGGCACAAACTCTTTTCATCATCCCGAAATCAGTCGCCTCCAAACATTCCTATCCAAACAAACAACTTTCGCTTCATCCACATTCATAATTCCTCTCATACATGCTCTTTTATTCCTACTACTTGGAAACTTTTGCTCACGCAAGCCACTCTCTCAATCATACCACTCCAACTACTCATCGGTATATACAAAACTTATAAAATATGAATAAATAAATGAAAATAAATCTTATAAATATATTTCTGTTTTTTATTATTATTTCTGTATTTAGACATAATACGTTATTATAGTGTTTTTTTTTTTTATTATTTAAATAATAAAATGAATTATATATTTATCAATAAGTAAGATAATCAAATATATTTTTTATGCTTAGCGCCTTACTATTATGCAAAGATAATTTTGAATTTTTTTTTATTGAATCTTATCGATTTTGATGCCCTGAATTATTTGTTATATAACACTAACAGTGCACAAATATTATTTGAGGAGTAGATTTTCAAAATGCGTTTTGTCCAAATTCCATAATTTTCAGAACGAAACAAAATTCATTGACAGAAAGTGATACATTTTTTTATTAAATCTGAAAGTGCATTATGTCACATGGGCAACAAGCGTATTGAATGTTCAAGTAACATTAAATATTTATTTCAGACAAATACCATCACTAACTAAAAATTTTACATTTTGGACAAAATGCATTTTGAATGTCTGCTACTCATTTATGTTTTTAAATCAATTTTTAAATTTAGATCCAAAAATCGATCTACACAAACGCAATTTAAAACAACATATCAATTAAAACATTTTGTAATTTTTTATTGCATTTTTTACATTTCATGTCATAATACACATTTTGAGAGTCACTGGTTTTTCAATATTTCTGCCACTACAGTGAAAACAGCAACATCACGGTACCCTGTATCCACTGTATCGCACTGGTGTTAGTGGTGTATGCATATTTTTAAAGAATTGGCTATAAGTTCATTGGTATTTTGTATTCGTAGACGTGTTTTACTTTATTTTATTATTAAAAAATATATTAATATGGTAGATGTACGTATAAATTTGTACATTAATGTTTTAATGAATATACAATTAATTATTATTTTTTATTAGAAATAACTAATGTCATTGATAAAAATTTAACCTAGAAAATTGAATTAATTTCTAGAAAATAGAAAAATAATATTAAAAGAGATTATTAGAGTATTGTGTAGAAATTGTTTATTTTATTATAATGGTAAATAATCATTTGTGGAATTGAAATTAAATTAAGAATTCCCAAAAGTGCTAGGACCTATATTTTATCATATAAATAATTAAAATATTTGACAAATATGTGACCTGCCATATGAAAATAATGTTTTATGTTTTTTAGTAACACATTTTCACATTATACAAAACGGTGTAAAAAACCAAGTAGAAATAGTGTATGTGGTATTTAATACAATATGAAATTACATGAATTGGCTTTTTCGAAAAATTTGCTTTGTAACGACAAGGTTTCTTTTCGTGTAGCAGTTTACATATATTATTGAAAGATAAATTTATAACTTTATGTAAAAGTAACTCTTTAGTAATTTGATGCTAATAGTACAGAGAATATATTATATTCATTTTACTAATAGTAAGAAAAACACAATCAAATTTATATATTAATTGACTTGTATTTCTTAAGAATAATATTTTCATAATTATTGAAAAACAATATTTTTGATTAATTTTTTTTTTATTTGTAGCATATGTGCCATGAGAAATTAATAAATAAATTAGATCTTTGCATTATTTATAAAAATTTTCAACCCGTAAGAAAAGTGCTTGACTCAATTGATTTCTCCGAAAACTGTGAACTGCTGTGCAATGCTGTACGTTTAAATAACATGACAATAGCAAGATTATTTTTAAAAAGAGGAGCAAATATAAACAGTAGATTAACTGAAACTGGTGATACACCAGTAAACCTTGCAATTTTGAATCGTAATTTGAGAATAGTCCAAATACTTTTACATAAAGGCGCTTCTTTAAATATAAAAAACAATAAAGGTTTGTTGCCTTTAAATATAGCTGTTAAATTTGGCACAACCGAAATTGTCGCTTTACTTTTAAGTAAAATTAAGAAAGATGATAATAATTTTGTTATTAATGTCAGAGATGATGAGGGCAAAACATTAATTTATGACGCTTTGGATTATGGCCATACAGGCATTGCAAAGCTTCTGTTGGAAAATGATGCTGGATTTGAAGATTACAATGCATTTAATTTAGCTGTTACTAAAGGTGCCGATGAAATTGTTAAAGAATTTTTGACTCGTCCACTGAACATAGACGTTAACAGGCAGATTATTGAAGAATCTACAGTTTTGCATACTGCCGTAAAAAGAAAACACAAAAACATTGTTAATATTCTTTTACAACACGGTGCTAATGTAAAACTAAAAGACAGATTTGGCGAGTCAATTTTACATAACGCCATCGAGCCGAAAAACGAAAAGATTTTTCAGTTACTTGTAGATAACGGTGCCGATCTTAACACAAAAAATAGCTCCAATGAAACTGTCTTTCATAAAGCTGTGAAACTGCGTCATGAAAATATAATTGACATGTTTTTAAAATATTATATTGACAGTTACAAGAATGACAATAACGAAACGATCTTATTTGGTGCTATTATTGTTGGAAATAAAAATATTTGTAAGTTAATTTTAAGTCGAAAGATTGATATGAAAGCTAGGAATGCTGGTGAGACGTTACTTCATGCAGCTATTAGTGGTTATCAACGTGATGATATCGTTATCATGTTGTTAAATTACGGAGCAGATATTCACGAACGCAATTGTCGTGGAGAGACTGTTTTTCATTTAGCTGTTGAAGTAGGAAAGGTAAATCTCTGCGATATGTTTTTAGAACGAGGCGCTGATTTAAACACAGAGCACATATTTGGTGACATGTCAGGATTTTTGTTTCGATTTTATGTAGGAGATGTTCTTAAAGTTGTTTTAAAATACGACGCTGATATTAATTCAATTTCCGATTACGCTTTCGAATCGCGTTATATACCACTAAAACATTTAATAAAATTAAAAGCCGCAGGTCGATATCTTCAGAAGAAAAAGCTAAGTCTTATAGAGACTGATGAATTGAGTTTCGAAAATGCTTGCTGTGAGGAAATTGATAAGATGAAAGACGAACAAATTGATAACATAACTTATTATGATATACTAACGCACGATATTAAAAAAGTAACAAATTATTTGAGAAATGAAAATATTGTTAAAAGTTTGGAAGCTCCTGATAATTTCAAAAACAAATTTCCAATATATTCCGATATGTTAGAATGGAAACTGGAAAGAGCTGTCAAAAGAAAATGTATTCTTGATTTTGGTGTTCGGTTTTTATGCTGGTTGTTTAATTGTGAATTGCCACATATTGTTACAGATAATATATTGAAATATATCAAAATAAGTGAACTGTATTACTTGCAAAATGCTGAGAATTAAGTTTTATATAATGCTGCAATTCTGTTAGTAGCGTCATCTAATATTGTGTTGTTTTTTTTCCCCCCTGGTAAATACAACTCATATTATCTTAGCTTTACAAGTTTTATATTATTATTAACATAAATAATATTTCATTTACTAATAAATATACTCTGTATTTTTATATTGAATAAATCTTAATTATATATAGATTTTGATTTTTATTTCACTTTGATGTTGCACATTTTACGTAAAAAAAAGAAATGATATACATGAACATAAAAAACAATTTAGATACAAAATAATAAACATTCTAATTAAATAATATTTTTGTTTCTTATTAAAAATTAGATTAATATGTATATAAATTAATTTGATTAAAAACACAAATTTTTTACAAAAAAATCATCTTAATTTTCAATCGGAATTATTGTAAGTATTGCAAGTATTGTAAGTAATTTTGGACTGAGCGGTTTAGGTTTTGCATCCATTGGATTCTGTAATATATTAAAAATTCCAAAACATTTGATTGATAAAAATTAATCAAATCTTTTAGTTTTGTTTCAAAATGTATCCATAACATACGTTTTCAAATTTTAATAGAATGTTCATTTTGCCTTAAATGATATTAATCTTTTTTGTTTGTTTTTTAAGGGGGGGGGGGGGCAGTGCTGCGTAACTTTTGCCGAACCCTTTATTTACAATCTAATTGTGTTTTGGTTTGATATCAGTTATTTTTGTTGAAATAATTAAGTTGACTACCAGTGATTGTAATAATTATATGTGAATATATATATATCAATTTTTTTTAACCATACGTACTTTTTCATGAGTGAGTTGATGGTGAGGAGAAAGCGTCGTATGGTGCTGCCCTCTGTGATAGATGGTGAGTGTGTTTTGGTGTGGATATACCAGTGTGATAAAATTGCGTTGTCAAAAAACGAAACGCACGATTGAAATCGTTTCGCGCTGCAAAATAGTGAAAAAACTTATGTAAGTCCTTAAAAAATAAGTTTCCAATTGCTGAAACGTTCGCAATATATACGGAATACCGAATAACTTATAGAATTAGAAAATGTTTGAGATAGGGTGTAATAGACGCCGTCGTCATGGCTACCGAATGACTTGATCCGAAAAATACATTTTTGGGAAAAAATCAAACGAAAACAGTTAGGAATTTATCTTGCAAACATCATATTATGGTTCGTTCCATAACATGTGTAAAATTCAGCCTTCTAGGACCATCCTTTATTTATAAAGTCCGGAACTATTGTAAAAATGTCAAAATTTATCAAATTTGTGGGTAAAAATTAAAAAAACTAAAATTGCGAATACCTCGCAAACGGCTGAAAATTTCGCAAAAATAACAAAACTTGTTTTTGTAATTCGTGCCCTTCATAACATATTTTAATCACAACCCCATACGAAACCTCTCGCTTTTAATTAGTAAAATACCCCGTATATAATTGGTAATAGCGGAAATTTTGATTAAATCCGATAGATTTTTACGTGATAAATTCAAATCTGTTAATTAAATCTTGCTAAAGTTAATGGTTTGCAAATTAATTACAGTTATTTGCAATAAGTACCCCTCCAATATTTTAATTTAGTTTTAATATACAATGTTATATATGTAAATTTATACCAAATTTATTTTAAAATAATTAGAAATGTTTTGAAAACGATTTTGCTTTGACAATAGTTTCTTGTTAAATGAATTAATTATAGTCTTAATTAGAATGGAATGTAAAATTAATTTTTATTATTTTCAAATAGTTTAGCTATAAATATATAGATGGCAATAGTTGTATTGATTTTTAAATATTAATAAGTTTCGACTTAAAATTTAAATATATGTATTTTTTAATAACATGAGTGTCATAATTAAATATAAAGCGGGCCTTATACGATTATTCAGGAATGACAGACAATAAAAATTAGTACCGTATGGACGAAAATCTTTTTTAATACGTTGATCATCACGTTGACACCATATTTAATCAGAATAAAGACAGTTATAAGAGATTCAATATCAGTTTGTAAAAGAGATTAGCGGTTAGTTTTAAGATTCCTTGCGATTAGGATAAGCATTCAGACTGTCAGTCTCTCCTCCACTTCCCGTGGATTGAATCTCGAGTTTCAAAATATTTGGAAATACGTCAATCCATCAGTCTTGACCTTACACTTTCAATCAGAATGTCAATCTTCGGTCTGAATTTGTAATTCCGAATAATCGTGAAAGGTACGTTTGAAAAATTTTTATTGTTATCATTTCAAAACTAATAATTTTATTATATCTTAACTTTCTTTATATTAATAAATAATAGAAAATTTCAGTATTATTTTTTTCGAAAGTTGGCATGAAAATAACTATTCCAAATATCTTGTAAAATGGTGAATATCATAATCCCAGTGATACCAATAATAAAGACGAAAATTACACAATGTACTTGTTTTATATCTGCACTTGAACCAAAGGCATAGACATATCTACATTTTTTTGTTGTTATTCTTTCGTATTGAGAACCAAAACGTCGAGATTCCGGGCTAATTGTTGTCTCATGTCTGATATTTAATAACCTAAAAGGAATTACGATTAAATATTCGATTAGTAACAAAAGCTTGTCAGTTTAAATTGCAAGAATTTGGTAATTAAATTTAAAAATATTGGCTGATATTATAAGCTCGTTTTTTGGGTGTTTTAGTTCTACTTTCATGTGTCTTAAAAGCCGTATTATACTGTAAATATACATACATACATACATACACAATCACTCCATGTACCCAAAAGGGTGTGGCACAAACTCTTTTCATCATCCCGAAATCAGTCACCTCCAAACATTCCTATCCAGCACAAGCAACTTTCGCTTCATCCACATTCATAATTCCACTCTCACAGCATGCTCTTTTATTCCTACTACTTGGAAACTTTCGCTCACGCAAGCCACCCTCTCAATCATACCATCTCCAACTACTCATCGTACGTCCACGCAAACGTATACCATCAAAATCATTTAAATAAATCTTTTTAACCAAACGTTCATTGGACATTCGCTCAACATGTCCGAACCATCTTACAATTTTACATAAAAACCATGAGACACTATGATGCCCAGTATTTCTAGGTATAATTACTCAACTGCTGTAATTTTACATAATTGTTTAAAAATACATAATGTCAGAACATTACCTATGTAATATGATATTGCCAAGGGGATGGAAAAGTACATATATATGTAATATTACAGTTTTTTAGTAAAGTCTCTCTTAGTAAATTTGCTGTCAGGAATTTTCCAATAAATAGGTAAAATTTGTTTAGTTCTGTAATATTATTATTGGTATAATTACATACATTTCTAAATTTACATAAAGGATGTGTTTTGATATGAATGAATTACACTTAAAATATTTCATTAGTATTATTACAGAAAATATGTACTCTCATTATTTTGATGAATTATTACAGATATTAATATGCTAGCTGTAATTTTACATAATTTAAGAAGTTATACCACCTATATGTAATTCTACATTAAGTATGTGGTGCAATTTGCAGAAAGTAAGCAATTTTATATACGTGTTAGGTTATTTTTACTTACTTTATGTGATTATTATGAATTATGTAAAAATTACAAAATTTTACGGTAGATATACAGAATATCTATGGCAAAATGAAATTACAAATTTTTTATAGTAAAATTTTACTACTATTTTTTTTTGTAATTTCCCAAAATTTTTTTACAGTTTAGTTAAAACCAATTTTAAAACAGTACTTGTAATATTTAGCAATAAACTATTTTATATAGTTTAGTAAAAAATTATTGAATATTATTTTATTAAAAAATTACCCTTCCATGGATTGTTAATTTAAAGAAAACCACCAAATTTCTAACATATGACAAATATTATATTCTAAATGTCATAATTGTGACATCTGTCATAAATTTATATTGTTTTAGAAACAGATGTATTTGTTTTCAAAAATATATTAAGATCTTTATAGTAAAAATAAAAACTTTATAATTTGATTGACAAATATTAATTTTAAATGTTAATTAGAATGTTGAGTATTACATTTCAAAGTTTAATTATTGATTTTATTAAATAAAACAAAATTCTGTTACCTGATAGAAAAGGAACCTGTAGTTTTTCAATTTTCGTTGGATATTTGTCTATTTAGATTAAAGATAATTAAATTTATTAAAAAAAATAAATAATTATAAACATATTTGTTTGGTTATTTAAAAAAAACATGTAATAGGAAAATAATGTTTATAATATTTTAATAAATTAATATATTTATTATTTGCTTTAGCCCAAAACAAAAAATGCTAGTGTCAAATGTATCTACATAAGATTTAAAATCCTAAAAAATTTTACAGTATATTTAATATTCGCGAATTCTTCTATGTGCAGATTTCATATGAAGATATCCATTCCATATGCATTCTATTATGGCGAAAATTATACTGATACTTATACCAACAAATAGAACAAAAATTGCACTGTATACTTGTTCAATGCTTGCATTTGAATAAAACGAAGAAATATATTTACATTTTTGCGTAGCTTCCTTTAGTGGACTCCGGGTATTTGGTCCACGTGGCTTAAGTTTCAGTAACCTGTTAGAAAAATTAGTATTGTAATAAAATTTTGATGTCATATGTTGTTTTATTTATACGTGTATGTAATATTAGTGTTATAAATAGATTTAGCAACTTAATTGTGTTGAATGTTGATAAGTGCAAAGTTTTAGTTTTTGAGAAGGGTGACTTGATGACAGAATTTAATGTATATATTGATACGGTGCACGTTTAGAGCAGGTAGATGAATTTGTGTATTTGGGTAGTTTGCTGTCTAGAGATGGCCGTTTTGATCGTGAAATTGAAAGGAGAGTAAATGCTGGTTGTAAGGTGCTTTGGGTGCTTTGGGAACTTTTACTAGGAATGTAAATGTTTTCAAAGAAGTCCGTTTGAGTATATACAATGCAGTTTTGGTGCCTACGTTGATGTATAGGGTAGTGAATGTTGGGTTTGGTTGCAAAAGCATAAACGGAAAATGACTGCTGTGGAAATGAGATTTTTACGTGGGGTATGTGGTGTAACTATAGGAGAGATCGGGTATGAAATAGATTAGTGTATGATGAGTGTGAAATTGAAAGAAATGTTGTAGCAAAAGTTGGTGTTAGTCAGTTAAGATGGTTCGGACATGTTGAGCGAATGTCCAATGAACATTTGGTTAAAAAGATTTATTTAAATGATTTTGATGGTATACGTTTGCGTAGACGTCCGATGAGTAGTTGGAGTGGTATGATTGAGAGGGTGGCTTGCGTGAGCGAAAGTTTCCAAGTAATAGGAATAAAAAAGCATGTATAAAAGGAATTATAAATGTGGATAAAGCGAAAGTTGCTTGTTAGGATAGGAATGTTTGGATGCGACTGATTTCAAGATGATGAAAAGAGTTTGTACCACACCCTTTTGGGTACATGGCGTGATTGTGTATGTATGTATGTATTATAGTCTGATTATCGTAAGTTTCGTTGCACGTCATTACGTACGTTTACATTAAAAAAACAATCATAATTTCTGTGTGTTATCAATTTTGCTTCATGTTTGCAAATAAATATTTATTATGACTTCATATAAACGTACTCAGTGATGATGGCATAGATTTAGTTACTTTTTGGATGATGTACAACAGTTACAAATTAAAACATGATGTTTTCAATGAATTAGTCATTATTGTAGTACTTACCAGAAATTAAACACTTTTTTCAAATTTGAATCCTTTGGTACTAAATTTGACAAGATATGTTTCGAATCTTTTATTATAGAAATATAATATGAACAAATATCAGAATTTCTATAATGTTTGGTAAAATATTGATCTAGATATAGTTCTAGTGTTACACCAATCCAATGTTTTTTATCTAAATATTCGAAAAATGTTTCTAAATTATCAATATTTTGCGCAGATTTTCTCTAAAAAAATATGATAATTAAACTAAAAAGACTTTAGGTTTTAGTTCTGTATTAATTTTAATTATAAATCGACGTTTTAACATTATCAACAAGAAAAATGATACAAATAATATATACAATAAATGAATAGAACATAGAAACAAGTTACTAGGTAACAAAATACAAGTATAACTAGATTATAAAATTTATAAATTATTAATTAAAGGAAACCAAATTTTATTTAAATTAATACCACTTTACAATGATTGATAAATTTATAAATTTCTATTGCTTCTCTTATAAATCTACTATTAATATAGATGGCTTAATATAATGAGTTCTGAAAGATTTTTTACTTTTTAAATTATGACAATACTTATACAAAAAAAAAAACATTTTAATATAACTAAAAATTACTAATTATCAAATAGATTTTACAATAAAAGTAAAATATATATAATAAACATACCAAATAGTTGTATTGAACTGGTAAACTATTTAAATTGCCGTAGGAAACGACATTAAGTTTCATTGTTTCAATATCGGAAATTGAAACTTTAATATTATAATTTTGAACAGCTACAAGCGAAGTAATTCCTGCTGTAAATCCAGTGTATAACAGAAAAGCTGTTATTGCTCCTAGGAATATTATTAGCCTACTTGCAAAGCCACGAGGTATTGCACTTAGACCTTAAAAATATATAATTAACACGTTTTTATTAACTCGCTTTCTTGTCTCGCCGTTTGTCTGTTCGATACAAATTTTGCAAATCGATTTTAAACTAACTGCTCCGATGAGCTAGAGACTTGAAACTTTAAGCATAGCTCAGAAGTAAATGACAATGTAATATTTACTAATTAATTAATTAATAATATTAGAAATATGAATTAATACATTAATTCCGTACATTCGCGTATTTAGTAATTTTTTTCTTCAAAATACAGAAACTACAGAACACTCATACATAAGACTAAAAAGCAGAAAATAATTATTTAAATATACCACGTTTTCAAAACGGACTAAAAGTATAAAATAATTTCTCCTAGCACCCATACAGATTTATAACAGATATAATTTTAACAGTTATGACAATACTTGTAAGATTTAAACGAAAAACGTGGGGCGCAACGACAGCTACTCCCTACACTCCTTACTATTATCTATTGCATGCTCCTCACGTTTTTGATTTTAAATCTTACAAATATTGTCATAGCTACTATAAATTCACAATCACAAATTGTCAGGTTAGGTTTCAAAATATTTTGATAGTTTATTTTTATAATAAAAAATTATCAACATAGACTTCATATTTATAATGCAAAATTTACCTTGTTGGCAAGCTGTAGCAATAGCCCAGAATATTATATCAACTGTACTCCATTCTGGATAACCATATATTTGATTATATTGTTTTGTTGCAACTTTTAACGAAATTGCCAAAAGTATTAAAATGATTATGAAACATAACCACAAAGTACCAGCAAAAGTTAAAATAAATATGTCAGTTGTAAATGACAGATTACTCGGTTTGTATAATAAAACGTATCTGCAAAAATAGTTGAAGATATTTTTATATTCTTTGAATTTTATCCAATTTAGGCCTGTTTTCACAATAAATACTTTAAAGTTCAATCTGAGCGAAACACAAAAGAGCTTTCTATTCCAAGTGACATATACGATTTTTTCTTCGAGCGTTCTAAACGAAACTAAATTAAAAATAAATAGAAATACATGTTACGTATCCTTAATCTTACTTTCAGTTCTAGAATAGCATGTATTATTTATATTTGTTACGTGATTTGTGAGAATTAATCTTTCTTTGGTAGAACATATAATTTCTGACCACCCTATATGGTATATATTCCATTTCTTACACTTTTTCGCACATTTATCCTAATCAAATTTAAATTTAAGCGAAAATAAACAACGCAATTGTCAAATAATTTAACTTCACTTAATAATTTTTAATATAGCCGTCGTAGATGCCAAATTAAATATACTTGACCGTGTTTTTTTGATCGAATAATGCATTGTTTTATTAATAACAATAATAAATGTGTCATTAGAAGTATAAAATCAATGTTCATTTGTTGATTTAAAGCGTTTATTATAAAAACAGTTTTTAACGTTACCTGCTTTTGGATGCAAAACTTGTGTTAATGTTATATTAATATCGGAATGACATAGAATTAAATTAGATAAATTGTTATTTAAAAGTTGTTCTTCTACCGTTAAATTAATATTGTTTTGATCAATATTTATAACACTGTAATTCACTCTAAAATCATATTATTATATAGTAGAATTTGTATATAGCTTTCAAAACGTAACAAATGAAAAAAATAAAGTGAAAAAAAGGCTCTTACAGAAGAGAAGTGTGTACTTAATTTATTTTGGCAAACAATAAAGTGAAAACAGCTCAGCAAATTAAAACGGTAAGTATATTTTGTTTTAAAATTTGTTGTTGTAAAACCGAGATATTTTGTTTACATTCTATTATTTTAAAATAAAAATATTAATATTGGTAATATACAAACTTACAGTACCATGATCGATTAAATTTTAGCAGTCATAGAACTCACCTGAAACAAAACAAAAACTTAATTAGTAATTTATATTTGTGCTATTTAAAAAAATATTATTATTATTATACATTAATATTATGTAGTTATAAGTCAAAAAAATAATTTTTTAATTAAAGATTAATAATATATTAAATTTGTTCGATTGACACTTTTGCGTTTTACTGCAAAACATCGCCGTAAATGATGCAGCGGTTTGTCATTTATATAACATGTAACAGTAACAGAAAGAAAAAAATATACCTGAAATTAAATATATCTTGTAAGTCGTTTAAAATATCAATACTATATCCTTTTATTACAGTTTTATTATCGACATCCTTCTTGATATTGCAATCAAAATCATGATATTCTTTACAAAACACTGTAACATTTAATATTTTATCTTTCAGATAATTTTTATCAGATAAAGATATCGAATTTTTTAAATTCAAATATAAATGTTCTTCCATATAAGCTGAATAATTTTTCTCATAGTCCACCAGAGTTGTAATCGAATATTTCTGAATACGTCTCTGTAGATCAATATGATTTCTTATTGTTTTTGGTATTTCGCAATTGATTCTTGCAGTTAATATCACTGCGGAAAGAACTAATATGCAAGTATTCATGGGTTAAATTAAAAGTATTCATATGTCGAAATATTAAATTAGTTCACAACTGTTTATAATAATTTTTTGCACAATTGTAAACTGATTTATACCATGTACATTTATAAAGAAAAATTTAGAATGTTTAGAATGTTTTTAAACATAAATATTGAATTAATTTTTATTATTAAAACCTATACAGTGCGATATTTTTATCTCTGAACATATGAACTGAACTATATATAAATTTCCTATGTTCAATTTTAAAAATAACATATCAATCGCATAGATACATCCCTGTTATTTGAAAAAACTGAATTTCTTCCAACAAAATATTTAATAAGTATCGAAAATAATCTATGACAGTAAATAATTCTTATTAGATTTAATAGAATATGGTCACTTATTGTAAATTGCTGAACGCACACTAATTAATAAATAATAATTAATAAACAATACTATAAAAATAAAAAAAAAACATTTTAAATTTTATAAAGAAAAATATAATTTTTAATTAATAATTTTAATTTTAAGTAACCCCCGAAGAAAAAAATCGTTTGGACATAAATCAGCTGATCGAGGTGGCCAACATATTGTACCGTATCTTTCTTCTTTAGTATACATTTTTCAACAAATTTCTTGAAATAATGCGAATAGTTTAATGCTTTCTAAATATTTTGTTGAAAGAAGTTCAATTTTTTCAAATAACTGACACATTATGTAAGATTGGTTGCATAACTCTCAGGGATGTATCTAGGCATTCGATGTGTTATTTTTAAAATTGAACATAGGAAATTTATATGTTGTTCAGCGATAAAAATATCGCACTGTATTTATTACCCAATATCAATACTTCTGAAGTATCTTTTTTTTTAAACAAAGTACGCACAATTAATTATCTTTAAAATTCTTATTTTTAATTTTTAGTTTAATCATATCATCATTTTAGCGAAAACATAACATAAATTTTGACGAGATGTTTACGCAAAGTAAATTGTTTAATATTTAAACAATGTCTATGTTGTTATTGTTTTATTAAATTTGGTTGATGATATGAATAAATTGAAAATTTATAAATTTATATTTAGTACATTAAATATATGTTAAAGAAATTATTGTATACATTTTTATAAATATAAAAAAAAAATAATTAAGTTATAAATGCACTTGTAGTCAAAATAATTATAATATTTTTAAATAAAATAAGTAATTTAATATATACGTTGTTTGTGACAGACAAAAAGTCAATTATTTTTAATTTAAATAAAATATTTTCCATTTGGTTTTTAAATTAAAAATAATTGAATATTGTTTCGTTATAATATATATAATTATTTTTTACACAGTCTTATACTTATTTATTAGTTTAGCAATTAGCAAATGTGTGCCACTATTTTAGTATTTAGCTAAAATAAAATATTGAAAAAAAAAAAACAATCTACTTATGTGTCTGAGAATATTATTGCGGATAAAAAAAAATTTTTTTGTAATATCAGTGCCTTTTGTAAAAGAGACTGACTCAATTATATATTTCATTGAAAAATATTGTAGTTTTGTTGTTTAATTTTCTCCTACAGTTCTTGAGATCTTAAATGAAACATCTGGTAGGTATATACATACATACACAATCACGCCATTTACCCAAAAGTGTGTGGCACAAACTCTTTTCATCATCCCGAAATCAGTCGCCTCCAAACATTCCTATCCAAACAAACAACTTTCGCTTCATCCACATTCATAATTCCTCTCATACATGCTCTTTTATTCCTACTACTTGGAAACTTTTGCTCACGCAAGCCACTCTCTCAATCATACCACTCCAACTATTCATCGGTATATACAAAACTTATAAAATATGAATAAATGAATGAAAATAAATCTTATAAATATATTTCTGTTTTTTATTATTATTTCTGTATTTAGACATAATATCTTATTATAGTTTTTTTTTTATTTAAATAATAAAATGAATTATATATTTATCTATTATGCAAAGAAAATTTTGATTTTTTTTTATTGAATCTTATCGATTTTGATGCGCTGAATCATTTGTTATATAACACTAACAGTGCACAAATATTATTTGAGGAGTAGATTTTCAAAATGCGTTTTGTCCAAATTCCATAATTTTCAGAACGAAGCAAAATTCATTGACAGAAAGTGATACATTTTTTATTAAATCTGAAAGTGCATTATGACACATGCGTATTGAATGTTCAAGTAACATTAAATATTTATTTCACACAAATACCATCACTAACTAAAAATTTTACATTTTGGACAAAATGCATTTTGAATGTCTGCTACTCATTTATGTTTTTAAATCAATTTTTAAATTTAGACCCAAAAATCGATCTACACAAACGCAATTTAAAACAACATATAAATTAAAACATTTTGTAATTTTTTATTGCATTTTTACATTTCATGTCATAATACACATTTTGAGAGTCACTGGTTCTTCAATATTGCTGCCACTACAGTGAAAACAGCAACATCACGGTTCTACATTTATACCCAGTTCTGTATTGTGAAAAATTTTTACCTTTAAAAGACACTGAACTATACATATATATATATATATATATATATATATATATATATATATATATATATATATATATATATATATATATATATATATATATATATATATATATATAGTTCAGTGTTAAAAGATTAAAGCATATATAAATTTTTGTTTTCATATATACAATTTTATCGCACTGGTGTATGCATATTTTTAAAGAATTGGCTATAAGTATGCTATAAGTTCATTGATATTTTGTTTTCGTAGACGTGTTTTACATTATTTCATAAAAATGAATAAAAGATATCTTAGTAACAGGAAAGTTGTACGTATAAATTTGTACTTTATTGTTTTAATGGATATACAATTAATTAGTTAACTAAAGTCATTACATTTATCATATGAATAATTAAAATATTAGACAAATATGTGATCTGCCACATGAAAATGAACCATATCTTAATATTGAGTTATTAGTTATTGCTGAAAAGAGCACAAAATTCTGAATAGTTGATATAAAATTTGTTAAAATATTCCGCACCCACACGGGTCCACTAACGTAACCTAACTTAAACCTAAAAGCCTAAACCTAACCCGTGAACCGTGGGTGCGGGTTCACGGGTTAGGTCAAGGTTAGGTTTAGGTTTAAGTTAAGTTACGTTAGTGAACCCGTGGCCTGTGGACCCGTGGTCCGTGGCCCGTGGACCCGTGTGGGTGCGACTAGCCTCGGCCTTAAAATTATAGCGCTTTGAATTCACAAGCTTGAAAACGTGTGTTTTGAGAAAACGTGAGATAAAGTTTTACGTTTTTTAGTAACACATTTCTAGATCAAACAAAAAGGTGTAAAAAACCAAGTAGCGTTGAAAAATTATAATTAAAGTAGGTTTTAGTTGTATAGAAATAGAGTATGTGGTATTTAATACAATGTGAAATTACTTGAATTGGCTTTTTCGAAAAATTTGCTTCGTAAAGACAAGGTTTCATTTCCTGTAGCAGGTCATATATATTGTTAAAGATAAATTTATAACTTTATGTAAAAGTAACTCTTTAGTAATTTGATGCTAATAGCACAGAGAATATTATTATATTCATTTTACTAATAGTAACAAAAACACAATCAAATTTATATGTTTTGCGGATGAACAAAAACAAATTTATATTAATTGACTTATATTTCTTAAGAATAATATTTTCATAATTATTGAAAAACAATATTTTTGATTTAATTATATTTTTTATTTGTAGCGTTCTTATAATGACTCGGTAATAAATACATTAAATGATGCCATTCGTACTGGAAAGTTACAAACCGTAAGAGAAAAGCTGGATTCAATTATTGATTTATCACTAGCAACAATATTTTCCAAAAACTGTCAACTGTACGTAAAAAACTATAAAGGTTTATTGCCTTTAAATATAGCTGTTAAATATGGCAAAGCCGAAATTGTCGCTTTACTTTTAAGTAAAATTAAGAAAGATGATAAAACTTTTATTATTAACGTCAGAGATAATAAGGGCAAAACATTAATTTATGACGCTTTGGATGATGGCCATATAGACATTGCAAAGCTTCTAGTGGAAAATGATGCTGGATTTGAAGATTACAATGCGTTTAATTTAGCTGTTACTAAAGGTGACGATGAACTTGTTAAAGAATTTTTGACTCGTCCACTGAACATAGATGTTAACAAGCAGATTGTAGGATCTACAGTTTTGCATACTGCCGTAAAAAGAAAACACAGAGACATTGTTCATATTCTTTTACAACACGGTGCTAATGTAAAACTAAAAGACATATTTGGAGAGTCAATTTTACATAACGCCATCGATTCGAGAAACGAAGAGATTTTTCAGTTACTTGTAGATAACGGTGCCGATCTTAACACAAAAAATAGCTCTAATGAAACTGTCTTTCGTAAAGCTGTGAGACGGGAAGATAAAAGTATAATTAACATGTTGTTAGCACATGATATTGATAGTTACAAGAATGACAATAACGAAACGATAATATTTGGTGCTATTATAGTTGGAAATGAAGATATTTGCAAGTTAATTTTAAGTCGAAAGATTGATATGAAAGCTATGAATGATTCTGGTGAGACGTTACTTCATGTAGCTGTTAAACATCGGCATGATGATATCGTTATCATGTTGTTAAATTACGGAGCAGATATTAACGAACGCAATTGTCGTGGAGACACTGTTTTTCATTCAGCTGTTGAAGCAGGAAATGCAAATCTCTGCGATATGTTTTTAGAACGAGGCGATGATTTAAACACAGAAAACATACTGAATGGTTGGATTCGACCTAATACAGAAGTTTTTCAAGTTTTTTTAAAACACGACGTGGATATTAATTCATTTAACGATCACGATGTATGGAAGTACGATATAATATTAGACCATTTAATAAAATTAAAAGCCGCAGGTCGATATCTTCAGAAGAAAAAGCTAAGTCTTATAGATGCTGATGAATTGATTTTCGAAAATGCTTGCTGTGAGGAAATTGATAAGATGAAAGACGAACAAATTGATAACATAACTTATTATGATATACTAACGCACGATATTAAAAAAGTAACAAATTATTTGAGAAATGAAAATATTGTTAAAAGTTTGGAAGCTCCCGATAATTTCAAAAACAAATTTCTAATATATTCCAATATGTTAGAATGGAAACTGGAAAGAGCTGCCAAAAGAAAATGTATTCTTGATTTTGGTGTTCGGTTTTTATGCTGGTTGTTTAATTGTGAATTGCCACATATTGTTACAGATAATATATTAAAGTATATTAAAATAAGTGAATTGTATTACTTGCAAAATGCTGAGAATTAATTTTTATATACGTAATGCTGCAATTCTGTTAGTAGCGTCATGTAATATTTTATTGTTTTTTTTTTCCCCTGATTATCTTAGTTTTACAAGTTTTATATTATTATTAACATAAATAATATTTCATTTACTAATAAATATATGTATTTCTGTATTTTTATATTGAATAAATCTTAATTATATATAGATTTTGATTTTTATTTCACTTTGATGTTTCACATTTTACGTAAAAAAAAGAAATGAAATACATGAACATAAAAAACAATTTAGATACAAAATAATAAACATTCTAATTAAATGATATTTTTGTTTCTTATTAAAAATTAGAGTAATATGTATATAAATTTATTTTATTAAAAACACAAATTTTTTACAAAAAAATCATCTTAATTTTCAATCGGAATCTTTCGTGGGATGACTTCTTTCTTTTTTTAATAACATCAGGCAAGTATTGTAGTTCTAGTAATTTTGGACTGAGCGGTTCAGGTTTTGCAACCATTGGATTCTGTAATATATTAAAAATTCCAAAACATTTGATTGATAAAAATTAATCAAATCTTTTGGTTTTGTTTCAAAATGAATCCATAGCACAAGTTTTCAAATTTTAATAGAATGTCCATTTTGCCTTAAATGATATTAATCTTTTTTGTTTGTTTTTTAAGGGAGGAGGGGGGGCAGTGCTGCGTAACTTTTGCCGAACCCTTTATTTACAATGTAATTGTGTTTTAGTTTGATATCAGTTATTTTTGTTGAAATAATTAAGTTGACTACCAGTGATTGTAATAATTATATGTGAATATATATATATATATATATATATATATATATATATATATATATATATATATATATATATAAATATATATCAATTTTTTTTAACCATACGTACTTTTTCATGAGTGAGTTGATGGTGAGGAGAAAGCGTCGTATGGTGCTGCCCTCCGTGATAGATGGTGAGTGTGTTTTGGTGTGGATATACCAGTGTGATAAAATTGCGTTGTCAAAAAACGAAAAGCACGATTGAAATCGTTCCGCGCCGCAAAATAGTGAAAAAACTTATGTAAGTCCTTAAAAAATAAGTTGAGATTAGAGTGTAATAGCCGCCGTCGTCATGGCTACGGAATGACTTGATCCGAAAAATGCATTTTTGGGAAAAAATCTAACGGAAACAGTTGGGAATTTCACAAAAATTACAAAATTTACTATCTATCTTGCAAACATCATGTTATGGTTCGTTCCATAACATGTGTAAAATTCAGCCTCCTAGGACCATCCTTTATTTATAAAGCCAGGAACTATTATAAAAATGTCAAAGTTATCAAATTTGTGGGTAAAAATTAAAAAAACTAAAATTGCGAATGCCTCGCAAACGGCTGAAAATTTCGCAAAAATAACAAAACTTGTTACCACTTTGACTGCAAAGAAAAAGTGGTATAGGGTTTGGTACGGTGTCTGTAACATTTTCAAAGAAATTTTTTTTTATAGAAATCCTTCATATAGCCTCTAGATGACGAATGGGCCTCGATTTTATAAGTTAAATTCTACAAAATTTTAAAATCTACAAGAATTCAGTTTTCCCGCACTCTTGTCGAGGTGTGGATTTTGAAATCTACTGGTCAGAGGCAAGTAGAATTGGTGACCTTGAATTTCTATCTGTTTACTAGTTTGACGTTTTGTACTTTCGTAAAAAGTGTGTTAGAATATTTCATAATTATTATAAATAATTAAATAGGTATGTAATTTATTTTTAGATGTATATTATTTGTTTTATTTATTAAATTATTGATAAATAGATGGGTTTTAATATTTTCGCGCACAAAATTTGAAATTTCTTATAGAATTTACAAAATCGCTTTAGTGAACAAACTTCCCCATGACATCTAAAGAAATGGAGGGGGAAAACTGAATTCTAGTAGATTTTGAAATCTTGTAGAGATTATAGTTATAAAATCGAGGCCCTGAACTTAGTTTATGCAGGTGTATGGATGTGCGTCGTCAGTTCGCTCGGTCGTCAGACAAAATTTTGTGACCGCAACTCCTTCTAGACGGTTCAACCGATTTTAATAAAATTTTCAGGATAAATTTATCTAGTGCCCAAGGTAATCATGTGGTTTTGGTTTTTTCCAGTAATGCCAACTTTCCGAGAAAAAATTACTAAAGTTTTTAAAAATACATTGAGGCTACATTATATATCCGATTTTGATCAAATTTTCAGAAAAGATTTTCCTAGTGCTCACAGAAATTTGTAATCTTAATAAAATACAGTGTTGCCAACTTTCCGAGAAAAAAATTACTAAAATTTTTAAAAATTTATTACGGCCATGTTGTTTAACCGATTTTGTTTAAATTTTCCTATTACATATTATTTATGTGATAATGTCAAAGTGGCCTATATATGGGTTTACCCATATACTTCTAATCTTGTTTTTGTAATTCTACGTCAGTGCCTTTTATAACATATTTTAATCACAACCCCATACGAAACCTCTCGCTTTTAATTAGTAAAATACCCCGTATATAATTGGTAACAGCGGAAATTTTGATTAAATCCGATAGATTTTTACGAAATTAATTCAAATCTGTTAATTAAATCTTGCTAAAGTTAATGGTTTGCAAATTAATTACAGTTATTTGCAATAAATATATCTAGGTCAAATATTTCGCGTATCAATGATAATTTCGGAAATTTTTCTATTGAATCTTATAGATTTTGCTGCACTGAATGCAATGGTACAAATCGGATCTATTTATTTGTTATAGTTCAGTCAGAATATGCAACCAAAAATATGCAAGTACCCCTCCAATATTTTAATTTAGTTTTAATATATATTGGCAATGTTATATATGTAAATATATTTTAAAATAATTTGAAATGTTTTGAAAACGTTTTTGCTTTGATAATAGTTTCTTGTTAAATAAATTAATTAGTCTTAATTAGAATGGTATGTAAAATTAATTTTTATTATTTTCAAATAGTTTAGCTATAAATATATAGATGGCAATAGTTGTACTGATTTTTAAATATTAATAAGTTTCGACTTAAAATTTAAATATATATATATATATATATATATATATATATATATATATATATATATTATAGCGCTAAACATTTAAATTTGAATTTACCGCGATGTTATAGTTGCGTGCTAGGTGGCATGATGGTGGTTCCTGGTCGGTAATACAGTGTGTGTGTCAGAGTGAAGCAAGCTGGCGAGGTGTGCGTTTAATGGCGCGACATGTTAAATTTCACTACAACAATAAATCAACTAATATCTTATGTCTAGTGTTTTATTTCTTGGCCATCACTTACTACAGCTTCAGAAGTGGGATTATAAGAATTCAATCACCACGTTTATTTGTGTGTATTAGGGGAAATAGTGAAATTAACTCGAACCTTAGAACTGTGGATTAAACACGTGGTAGAAAAGGATAGTGAGATATGAATACTAGTGAGTGCGAGAGAGCACGATAGTGACGCGCTGTTTTGCCAACGATTTTATAAGTTTTATTTCTGATTATTTATTATGGGGGATGAACAGAATACAGTAACATTGATCGATATACCCGAGATCGCGAATAATATTAAAACTTCTCCAGCATCGGTAATTAAAGCATTACATAAGTTTATATTCGGAGTGACTGGCGATCGTTTAAATCGAAGCCGGTTACGTAAGTTTTCGGGATTTGAATTCGCTTCGGATTCTGAAGAATTCACACAGAAGGTTGAGTGGACAGTTCAAAATTGCTCTGTCGGTGATTTAACAGCCAGTTGTAATCTTTTACGAATAGACTATACGGGTACTCCTAAGGAAATCGCGCAAAGATTGTGTGAACATCTGACCAATTTAGATTTATTACAAGGTCGCCCCAGTGACGAAGACGTCGACACTGAAGACCCCGATGACGAAATCGACGAGGATCAAGATGAAATACGAAGTTCCGTAAGTCAACAACTTGTCAATACTAATGCCACTATAAGTTTTAGAGATATTGAAGACACAATTCGATTGTTCGATGGTAATAACTATCCTGTTAAATTATGGGTGACCGAATTTGAGGATAATGCAATTTTGATGGGCTGGAATGAGCTACAGAAATTTATTTTTGCAAAGAAACGCCTAAGTGGATTAGCTAAACTATTTATTCAGAGTGAACGGGACATCCGATCGTGGAAACTCTTACAACAAAAACTTATTGAAGAATTCTCGTCAAAAACAACTAGCGCACAATTACATAAAATGTTACAAGATAGAAAAATGAAACGCGATGAGTCGGTGCAAGAATATTTCTTACATATGCGAGAATTAGCTTCAAGGGGAAGTATTGAAACGGATGCTGTTATACAATATGTTATTGACGGTATAACCGACGACCCGAATCGAAAAAGTATTTTGTATGGTGCACGTAACTTCAGAGAATTTAAGGACAAGTTAGAAATCTATACAAAGATTCGCGCATCATTCCATTCTTCATGGAAACGAACTTCGTCCGTTCCAAGCATTAGTCGATCGCAAGGAATTGATCGAAATGAAACAAGTAAGAAGCAGATGCCTGCCGAAGAAAAATCGAAGACCGACACTAACCATGTAAGATGTTTTAACTGTAATAATTTAGGTCATGTTGCAGCTTCTTGTCCCCGACCACGAAGGCCCAGAGGATCCTGTTATGGTTGTGGATCCACCGCACATTTGAAAAGAGACTGTAAACAAAATGGCAGAGAAGCACGTGGCTCCGCACCTGCTGACAATGATGGTCGTCAAACCGGTGAAACAAGTAATGCCTTCCATCTTATAGAATCTGCTCCAACTGTTGTGTTACCAGTTCCGAGTTATACGGTGTTACTTCAACTGGAACAAAGTGAGATATGTGCAACGCTAGATACAGGTAGCCCCATATCCCTTTTATTAGAAAGTAAGGTGCCCAAAAATGTGAATTTGAATACAAATGTAAAATCTCATAATTTTGAAGGTGTCAACAGTAGCAAAATTATTATATTAGGTCAATTAAAGTTAACTGTAATGATTAATGATATAGAATTATTAGTAAATTTCTATGTTGTACCAGATTGTACTATGAGTTGTTCCTGTCTATTAGGTAGAGATTTTATTATCCGAAACGACATTCAAATAAATTTTAGTAATACTGTTGAAATAATCAAAAAACCTGTTGTTAACATTATTGATAATTCGTGGGATAATGAGATTCTACATATTGCGACAGAAAATAATAACACAGTAAATTTAAACATTAATGAGAAAATTGATGTTCAATCAGGTGGTAAGGTTTGTGAGATAGTTAAAAAATATTATTTTGATGTTGAAAGACCAAACGAACCACAAACGAGTTTAGAAATGGAATTAATTTTAAAAAATAACTTCAAACCTTTTTATTTCAATCCTAGACGCTTGTCATATCAAGAAAAGGAAGCTCTTAAAGAAATTATAAATGATCTTTTAGCTAGGAAAATAATTCGACCGAGTAAATCACAGTTTGCTAGTCCGATTGTGTTGGTTTCTAAGAAATCAGGTGAATATAGAATGGCAGTCGATTACCGAGAACTAAATAAAATGACACAACGCGACATATTTCCGTTGCCAAGAATCGATGATCATATAGATAGATTAAAAGATAAAATATACTACACTCGTTTAGATTTGAAAGACGCGTTTTATCACGTTCGAATAAAAGAGAATTCAATACCTTTTACTTCTTTCTCCACGCATTTAGGACAATATGAATACGTAAGATTACCTTTCGGATTGTCTAACGGTCCTTCATTCTTCACTCGCTATATTTATGCTGCATTTCGTAAATTATTAGACGAAGAAAAAATATTAATTTATTTAGATGACATTTTAATAGCGACTGAAACTATAGATGATAATTTAAACATTTTAAAAGAAGTATTATTAACTTTGACGCGAAATCATTTAGAACTAAAATGGGTTAAATGTGCATTTCTGTTAACGCAAGTTGATTATTTGGGGTATCGTATTGATGCCAGCGGAATTCGTCCAAATCCAGAAAACATTGAAGCCGTGACACAGTATTCAATTCCTAGAAGTTTTCGCGAATTGCATAGTTTTTTAGGATTAATATCGTATTTCCGTAAATTTATAAAAAATTTCGCAACTTTAGCCAAACCGTTATATGATTTATTAAACTCTAAAACCGACTTTCAGTGGAATAATGAATGTTCAAATTGCTTTGAATATCTAAAACGCATTTTGATTAATGAGCCAGTTTTAGCTGTTTATTCTCATACGACCGATACCGAGTTACATTGTGACGCGAGTAAGCACGGTTATGGATCTGTTCTGATGCAAAAACAAACCGATGGTAAATTTCATCCTGTTTGTTATTTCAGTAAACGTACTTCAAAAGCTGAAGCAAACTATCATAGTTTTGAGCTAGAAACTTTAGCAATAATTTATTCTTTAGAACGTTTTAGAATTTATCTACAAGGAATTCCATTTAAAATCGTAACTGATTGTAATAGCCTTAAACTAACGTTAGAACGCAAGGAAATCAATCCGCGAATTTTACGTTGGTCGTTAATTTTGAGGAATTACAATTATACTTTGGAACATAGATCGGCGGAACGTATGCAGCATGCGGATGCGTTAAGTAGACAATTTGCAGTACTTGTTATTACGGAAAATAGCTTTGAGCGAAATTTAGCTATCTTACAAAATTTAGATCTTGATATTGTCAAAATTAAGAACGATTTAGAACATCGAGAAGATAAAAATTTTGAATTGCAAAACGGATTAGTTTATCGGAAAACAAAAAACAAATTATTATTTTATGTACCGAAATCAATGATAAATAATGTTATTAATGTTGCCCATGACGAGATCGCTCATCAAGGAACAAATAAAACCGTAGAATATCTCATGCGTGTTTATTGGTTCCCTGATATTAAGAGAAAAGTGCAAAATTATATTTCTCAATGTTTGAAATGCATTACTTATTCTACAATAGCTAATAAAGGTGAAGGTAGATTACATTGTCATGATAAAGGAAAACAACCATTTTATTGTCTTCATGTAGATCATTATGGTCCCTTAGAAAAAACGAATCATCGTTATAAATACATTTTTGAGGTTATAGATTCTTTTACTAAATTTGTTAAACTTTATGCCACAACTAGTACTAAAGTCGATGAAGTAATTACGCATTTAAAAAGTTATTTTAACCATTATAGTAAACCGAGGAAAATTATTTCGGATAGAGGTAGTTCGTTTATGTCCGACAAATTTAAAGAATTCTTAAACAATGAAAATATTCAGCATATTGCTATTGCTAGTGCAACCCCACATGCTAATGGTCAAATCGAAAGAATAAATCGAAGTCTGACGCCAATGTTAAGTAAATTATCTAACAGTTTATCCACATGGAATACCACTTTAAGCGATATAGAGTACGCGTTAAATAACACTATAAACCGTTCGATTGGAACAACCCCCGCACAACTCTTATTCGGAATAAACCAGATCGGTAAAATTAAAGATGATTTAAGCCAAGCTTTATTAGACCAACAAGACGTTGATCGTGATTTAATTCAAATGCGGGATGATGCTTCTAAACAAATACAATATACTGCTAATCGTAATAAAAATTATTATGATCAACATCACAAACAGCCGTATGAATATAAAATTGGAGATTATGTTATGATCAAAAATGTCGATGTTACTCCAGGAGTGAATAAAAAATTATTGCCGAAATACCGTGGTCCTTATGTAATTAGAAAAGTTCTAGACAATGATCGTTATGTAATTACGGATCCTGAAGAACATCAGTTGACTCAAAAACCATTCGAAGGAATATGTTCTCCGGAAAACATGAAACTTTGGAAGGAACATATTTAATCGAATTCAAATTGTTATGAATATATTTTACTTTAGTTATGTTACTTATTATCTTATGTATAACTTATGGTTAAGAAAATTATGTCAACCAATCTTATGTATAACTTATGGTTAAGAAAAAAAAATTATGACCAACCTTATGTATTTTAAGATTTTATGAATCATTTATGTACTTATGTCTTAACAACCGAATTCGTGTATTAGTTATGTGTGAACCATTTATGTTAAGTGTTCCAATGATATACGAATTTTGTTGTTAACCTACAGATGATTAGGGGCAATCATTGTGTCAGGAAGGCCGAACTATAGCGCTAAACATTTAAATTTGAATTTACCGCGATGTTATAGTTGCGTGCTAGGTGGCATGATGGTGGTTCCTGGTCGGTAATACAGTGTGTGTGTCAGAGTGAAGCAAGCTGGCGAGGTGTGCGTTTAATGGCGCGACATGTTAAATTTCACTACAACAATAAATCAACTAATATCTTATGTCTAGTGTTTTATTTCTTGGCCATCACTTACTACAATATATATATATATATATATATATATTAATAACATTAGGGATCCCATCCGTCCTGTTTTGACCGGGATAGTCCCGTTTTCATGAATACTGTTTCAGTGTCCCCACAGAATGCACCAGAACATAAAAATGTCCCGTTTTATATAAAATACTAATTATAAACCTAATATTTTAGTAAATTCATTTAAATTATATCTATTTATTATTTTCAGTGCAATAATCAGTTTGAAACTTTATTAACGTAAATGTATTTTCAATGTTTAATTTATTTAAATGTTTTGTTTATAAATACACTTTTTTTTATTAGAATTCAATGAATGATTTTAATTTTTTCTTAGAATTAAAATAGAAATACACACCCAAGAAAAAAAAATTATTTTTTTAAATAAAATTTGAAGTGTCCCATTTTTATATTTCATAATTATGGGATCCCTAAATAACATGAGTGTTATAACTAAATATAAAGCGGGTCTTACACGATCAATCAGGAATGACAGACAATAAAAATTAGTACCGTATGGACGAAAATCTTTTTTAATACGTTGATCATCACGTTGACACCATATTTAATCAGAATAAAGACAGTTATAGTTAGCGGTTAGTTTTAAGATTCCTTGCGATTAGGATAAGCATTCAGACTGTCAGTCTCCCCTCCACTTCCCGTGGATTAAATCTCGAATTTCTAAATATTTGGATATCCGTCAATCCATCAGTCTTGACCTTACACTTTCAATCAGAATGTCAATCTTTGTTCTCGAATTTGTCATTTCGAATAATCGTGAAAGGTACGTTTGAAAAAAATTTATTGTTATCATTTCAAAACTAATAATTTTATTATATCTTAACTTTCTTTATATTAATAAATAATAGAAAATTTCAGTATTATTTTTTTCGAAAGTTGGCATGAAAATAACTATTCCAAATATCTTGTAAAATGGTGAATATCATAATCCCAGTGATACCAATAATAAAGACAAAAATTACACAATGTACTTGTTTTATATCTGCACTTGAACCAAAAGCATAGACATATCTACATTTTTTTGTTGTTATTCTTTCGTATTGAGAACCAAAACGTCGAGATTCCGGGCTAATTGTTGTCTCATGTCTGATATTTAATAACCTAAAAGGAATTACGATTAAATATTCGATTAGTAACAAAAGCTTGTCAGTTTAAATTGCAATGAATTTGGTAATTAAATTTTAAAATATTGGCTGGTATTATAAGCTCGGTTTTTGGGTATTTTAGTTCTACTTTCATGTGTCTTAAAAGCCGTATTATACTGTAAATATACATACATACACACATACACAATCACTCCATGTACCCAAAAGGGTGTGGCACAAACTCTTTTCATCATCCCGAAATCAGTCACCTCCAAACATTCCTATCCAGCACAAGCAACTTTCGCTTCATCCACATTCATAATTCCACTCTCACAGCATGTTTTTTTATTCCTACTACTTGGAAACTTTCGCTCACGCAAGCCACCCTCTCAATCATACCATCTCCAACTACTCATCGTACGTCCACGCAAACGTATACCATCAAAATCATTCAAATAAATCTTTTTAACCAAACGTTCATTGGACATTCGCTCAACATGTCCGAACCATCTTACAATTTTACATACAAACCATGAGACACTATGATGCCCAGTATTTCTAGGTATAATTACTCAACTGCTGTAATTTTACGTAATTGTTTAAAAATACATAATGTCAGAACATTACCTATGTAATATGATATTGCCAAGGGGATGGAAAAGTACGTATATATGTAATATTACAGTTTTTTTAGTAAAGTCTTTCTTAGTAAATTTGCTGTCAGGAATTTTCCAATAAATAGGTAAAATTTGTTTAGTTCTGTAATATTATTATTGGTATAATTACATACATTTCTAAATTTACATAAAGGATGTGTTTTGATATGAATGAATTACACTTAAAATATTTTATTAGTATTATTACAGAAAATATGTACTCTCATTATTTTGATGAATTATTACAGATATTAATATGCAAGCTGTAATTTTACATAATTTAATAAGTTATATACCAACAATACGTAATTCTACATTAAGTATGTGGAGCAATTTGCAGAAAGTAAGCAATTTTACATACTTGTTAGGTCATTTTTACTTACTTTATGTGATTATTATGAATTATGTAAAAATTACAAAATTTTGAGGTGATATACAAAATATCTATGGCAAAATGAAATTACAAATTTTTTATAGTAAAATTTTACTACAATTTTTTTTTTGTAATTTCCCAAAAAAATTTTACAGTTTAGTTAAAACCAATTTTAAAACAGTACTTGTAATATTTAGCAATAACCTATTTTATATAGTTTAGTAAAAAATTATTGAATATTATTTTATTAAAAAATTACCCTTCCATGGATTGTTAATTTAAAGAAAACCACCAAATTTCTAATATATGACAAATATTATATTCTAAATGTCATAATTGTGACATCTGTCATAAATTTATATTGTTTTAGAAACAGATGTATTTGTTTTCAAAAATATATTAAAATCTTTATAGTAAAAATAAAAACTTTATAATTTGATTAACAAATATTAATTTTAAATGTTAATTAGAATGTTGAGTATTACATTTCAAAGTTTAATTATTGATTTTATTAAATAAAACAAAATTCTGTTACCTGATAGAAAAGGAACCTGTAGTTTTTCAATTTTCGTTGGATATTTGTCTATTTAGATTAAAGATAATTAAATTAATTAAAAAAAATAAATAATTATAAACATATTTGTTTGGTTATTTAAAAAAAACATGTAATAGGAAAATAATGTTTATAATATTTTAATAAATTAATATATTTATTATTTGCTTTAACCCAAAACAAAAAATGCTAGTGTCAAATGTATCTACATAAGATTTAAAATCCTAAAAAAAATTTACAGTATATTTAATATTCGCGAATTCTTCTATGTGCAGATTTCATATGAAGATATCCATTCCATATGCATTCTATTATGGCGAAAATAATACTGATACTTATACCAACAAATAGAACAAAAATTGCACTGTATACTTGTTCAATGCTTGCATTTGAATAAAACGAAGAAATATATTTACATTTTTGCGTAGCTTCCTTTAGTGGACTCCGGGTATTTGGTCCACGTGGCTTAAGTTTCAGTAACCTGTTAGGAAAATTAGTATTGTAATAAAATTTTGATGTCATATGTTGTTTTATTTATACGTGTTTTAGTTTTTGAGAAGGGTGACTTGATGACAGAATGTAATGTATATATTGATACGGTGCACGTTTAGAGCAGGTAGATGAATTTGTGTATTTGGGTAGTTTGCTGTCTAGAGATGGCCGTTTTGATCGTGAAATTGAAAGGAGAGTAAATGCTGGTTGTAAGGTGCTTTGGGTGCTTTGGGTGCTTTGGGAACTTTTACTAGGAATGTAAATGTTTTCAAAGAAGCCCATTTGAGTATATACAATGCAGTTTTGGTGCCTACGTTGATGTATAGGGTAGTGAATGTTGGGTTTGGTTGCAAAAGCATAAACGGAAAATGACTGCTGTGGATATGAGATTTTTACGTGGGGTATGTGGTGTAACTATAGGAGAGATCGGGTATGAAATAGATTGGTGTATGATGAGTGTGAAATTGAAAGAAATGTTGTAGCAAAAGTTGGTGTTAGTCAGTTAAGATGGTTCGGACATGTTGAGCGAATGTCTAATGCACATTTGGTTAAAAAGATTTATTTGAATGATTTTTGATGGTATACGTTTGCGTGGACGTCCGATGAGTAGTTGGAGTGGTATGATTGAGAGGGTGGTTTGCGTGAGCGAAAGTTTCCAAGTAATAGGAATAAAAAAGCATGTATGAAAGGAATTATGAATGTGGATGAAGCGAAAGTTGCTTGTTAGGATAGGAATGCTTGGATGCGACTGATTTCAAGATGATGAAAAGAGTTTGTACCACACCGTTTTGGGTACATGGCGTGATTGTGTATGTATGTATGTATTATAGTCTGATTATCGTAAGTTTCGTTGCACGTCATTACGTACGTTTACATTAAAAAAACAATCATAATTTCTGTGTGTTATCAATTTTGCTTCATGTTTGCAAATAAATATTTATTATGACTTCATATAAACGTACTAAGTGATGATGGCATAGATTTAGTTACTTTTTGGATGATGTACAACAGTTACAAATTAAAACATGATGTTTTCAATGAATTAGTCATTATTGTAGTACTTACCAGAAATTAAACACTTTTTTCAAATTTGAATCCTTTGGTACTAAATTTGACAAGATATGTTTCGAATCTTTTATTATAGAAATATAATATGAACAAATATCAGAATTTCTATAATGTTTGATAAAATATTGATCTAGATATAGTTCTAGTGTTACACCAATCCAATGTTTTTTATCTAAATATTCGAAAAATGTTTCTAAATTTTCAATATTTTGCGCAGATTTTCTCTAAAAAAATATGACAATTAAACTAAAAAGACTTTAGGTTTTAGTTCTATATTAATTTTAAATATAAATCGACGTTTTAACATCATCAACAAGAAAAATGATACAAATAATATATACAATAAATGAATAGAACAGAGAAACAAGTTACTAGGTAACAAAATACAAGTATAACTAGATTATAAAATTTATAAATTATTAATTAAAGGAAACCAAATTTTATTTAAATTAATACCACTTCACAATGATTGATAAATTTATAAATTGATGGGTTAATATAATGAATTCTGAAAGATTTTTTACTTTTTAAATTATGACAATGCTTATATATAAAAAAAAACATTTTAATATAACTAAAAATTACTAATTATCAAATAGATTTTAGAATAAAAGTATATAATAAACATACCAAATAGTTGTATTGAACTGGTAAACTATTTAAATTGCCGTAGGAAACGACATTTAGTTTCATTGTTTCAATATCGGAAATTGAAACTTTAATATTATAATTTTGAACAGCTACAAGCGAAGTAATTCCTGCTGTAAATCCAGTGTATAACAGAAAAGCTGTTATTGCTCCGAGGAATATTATTAGCCTACTTGCAAAGCCACGAGGTATTGCACTTAAACCTTAAAAATATATAATTAACACGTTTTTATTAACTCGCTTTCTTTCTTGTCTCGCCGTTTGTCTGTTCGATACAAATTTTGCAAATCGATTTTAAACTAACTGCTCCGATGTGCTAGAGACTTGAAACTTTAAACATAGCTCAGAAGTGAATGATAATGCAATATTAAATTAATTACATACATACACAATCGCCATGTACCCAAAAGGGTGTGGCACAAACTCTTTTTATCATCCCGAAATCAGTCGCCTCCAAACATTCCTATCCAAACAAGCAACTTTCGCTTCATCCACATTCATAATTCCACTCTCATACATGCTCTTTTATTCCTACTACTTGGAAACTTTCGCTCACGCAAGCCACCGTCTCAATCATACCCCAGTCCAACTACTCATCCGACGTCCACCTGCAAACGTATACCATCAAAATCATTCAAATAAATCTTTTTAACCAAACGTTCATTAGACTTATTCGCTCAACATGTCCGAACCATCTTAACTGACTCTAATATGGCAACTTTTCTACAACATTTTTTTCTGAATTTCACACTCATCATACACTAATCGTATTTCGTATCCGATCTCTCCTATTTACACCACATACCCCACGTAAAAATTTCATTTCCACAGCAGTTATTTTCCGTTTATGGTTTAGCAACCAAACCCAACATTCACTACCATACATCAACGTAGGCACCAAAACTGCATTGTATATTACATTTTTTTCAAAATACAGAAACTACAGAATATAACTATAGAAAATATACAAGACGCACAAGACTAAAAAGCAGAAAATATTTATTTAAATATACCACATTTTTTAAACGAACTAAAAAGTATAAAATATATTTATAACCCCATACAGATTGTCCTGAAAATTTGTAATTGTAAATTTTTACTAGTTATGACAATACTTGTAAGATTTAAAACGAAAAACGTGGGGCGCAACGACAGCTACTCCCTACACTCCTTACTATTATCTATTGCATGCGCCCCACGTTTCTCGTTTTAAATCTTACAAGTATTGTCTTAGCTATTATAGATTCACAATCACAAATTTTCAGTTTTACAGTTTATTTTTATAATAAAAAAATTATCAACATAGACTTAATCATTATAATGCAAAAGTTACCTTGTTGGCAAGCTGTAGCAATAGCCCAGAATATTATATCAACTGTACTCCATTCTTGATAACCATATATTTGATTATATTGTTTTGTTGCAACTTTTAACGAAATTGCCAAAAGTATTAAAATGATTATGAAACATAACCACAAAGTACCAGCAAAAGTTAAAATAAATATGTCAGTTGTAAATGACAGATTACTTGGTTTGTATATTAAAACGTATCTGCAAAAATAGTCGCTGAAGATATTTTTATATTCTTTGAATTTTATTCAATTTAGGCCTGTTTTCACAATAAATACTTTAAAGTTGTGATTTTTAGTTTTTTCTGAACATGATTTATATTTGAAAAAAAAAAGGCTTTAGGTTGTAGTTCTGTATTAATATTTATTAATATTTCGACTTACTCAACGTACATATTAATCAGGACATATACGACTTTTCTTCGAGCGTTCTAAACGAAACTAAATTAAAAATAAATAGAAATACATGTCACGTATCCTTAATCTAATTATCAGTTGTAGAATAGCATGTATTATTTATATTTGTTACGTGATTTGTGGTAGAACATATAATTTCTGACTACCCTAAGTGATATACATTCTATTTTTTGCACTTTTTCGCACATTTATCATAATCAAATTCAAATTTAAGCGAAAATAAACAACGCAATTGTCAATTAATTTAACTTCACTTAATAATTTTTAATATAGCCGTCGTAGATGCCAAATTAAATATACTTGACCGTGTTTTTTTGATCGAATAATGCATCGTTTTATTAATAACAATAATAAATGTGTCATTAGAAGTATAAAATCAATGTTCACTTGTTGATTTAAAGCGTTTATTATAAAAACAGTTTTTAACGTTACCTGCTTTTTAAAGTTGGATGCAAAACTTGTGTTAATGTTATATTAATATCGGGATGACACAGAATTAAATTCGATAAATTGTTATTTAAAAGTTGTTCTTCTATCGTTAAATTAATATTGTTTTGATCGATATTTATAACACTGTAATTCACTCTAAAATCATATTATTATATAGTAGAATTTGTATAGCTTTCAAAACGTGACAAATGAAAAAAATAAAGTGAAAAAAGGCTCTTACAGAAGAGAAGTAAGTGTGTACTTAATTTATTTTGGCAAACAATAAAGTGAAAACAGCTCAGCAAATTAAAACGGTAAGTATATTTTGTTTTAAAATTTGTTGTTGTAAAACCGAGATATTTTGTTTACATTCTATTATTTTAAAATAAAAATATTAATATTGGTAATATACAAACTTACAGTACCATGATCGATTAAATTTTAGCAGTCATAGAACTCACCTGAAACAAAACAAAAACTTAATTAGTAATTTATATTTGTGCTATTTAAACAAATATTATTATTATTATACATTAATATTATGTAGTTATAAGTCAAAAAATAATTTTTTAATTAAAGATTAATAATATATTAAATTTGTTCGATTGACACTTTTGCGTTTTACTGCAAAACATCGCCGTAAATGATGCAGCGGTTTGTCATTTATATAACATGTAACAGTAACAGAAAGAAAAAAATATACCTGAAATTAAATATATCTTGTAAGTCGTTTAAAATATCAATACTATATCCTTTTATTACAGTTTTATTATCGACATCCTTCTTGATATTGCAATCAAAATCATGATATTCTTTACAAAACACTGTAACATTTAATATTTTATCTTTCAGATAATTTTTATCAGATAAAGATATCGAATTTTTTAAATTCAAATATAAATGTTCTTCCATATAAGCTGAATAATTTTTCTCATAGTCCACCAGAGTTGTAATCGAATATTTCTGAATACGTCTCTGTAGATCAATATAATTTCTTATTGTTTTTGGTATTTCGCAATTGATTCTTGCAGTTAATATCACTGTGGAAAGAACTAATATGCAAGTATTCATGGGTTAAATTAAAAGTATTCATATGTCGAAATATTAAATTAGTTCACAACTGTTTATAATAATTTTTTGCACAATTGTAAACTGATTTATACCATGTACATTTATAAAGAAAAATTTAGAATGTTTAGAATGTTTTTAAACATAAATATTGAATTAATTTTTATTATTAAAACCTATACAGTGCGATATTTTTATCTCTGAACATATGAACTGAACTACATATAAATTTCCTATGTTCAATTTTAAAAATAACATATCAATCACATAGATACATCCCTGATAGTTATGCAACCAATCTTACATAATGTGACAGTTATTTAAAAAAACTGAATTTCTTCCAATAAAATATTTAATAAGTATCGAAAATAATCTATGACAGTAAATAATTCTTATTAGATTTAATAGAATATGGTCACTTATTGTAAATTGCTGAACGCACACTAATTAATAAATAATAATTAATAAACAATACTATAAAAATAAAAAAAGAACATTTTATATTTTATAAAGAAAAATATAATTTTTAATTAATAATTTTAATTTTAAGTAACCTGCAAAGAAAAAAAACGTTTGGAGATAAATCAGCTGATCGAGGTGGCCAACATATTGTACCGTATCTCTCTTCTTTAGTATACATTTTTCAACAAATTTCTTGAAATAATGCGAATAGTTTAAAGCTTTCTAAGTATTTTGTTGAAAGAAGTTCAATTTTTTCAAATAACTGTCACATTATGTAAGATTGGTTGCATAACTCTCAGGGATGTATCTACGCATTTGATGTGTTATTTTTAAAATTGAACATAGGAAATTTATATGTAGTTCAGTTCATATGTTCAGCGATAAAAATATCGCACTGTATAAAAATGTAATGTAATATATTTATTACCCAATATCAATACTTCTGAAGTATCTTTTTTTTTAAACAAAGTATACGCACAATTAATTATCTTTAAAATTCTTATTTTTAATTTTTAGTTTAATCATATCATCATTTTAGCGAAAACATATCATAAATTTTGACGAGATGTTTATGCAAAGTAAATTGTTTAATATTTAAACAATGTCTATGTTGTTATTGTTTTATTAAATTTGGTTGATGATATGAATAAATTGAAAATTTATATTTAATACATTAAATATATGTCAAAGAAATTATTGTATACATTTTTATAAATATAAAAAAGCAAATAATTAAGTTATAAATGCACTTGTAGTCAAAATAATTATAACATTTTTAAATAAAATAAGTAATTTAATATATACATTGTTTGTGACAGAAAAAAAGTCAATTATATTTAATTTAAATAAAATATTTTCCATTTGATTTTTAAATTAAAAATAATTGAATATTGTTTCGTTATAATATATAAGTAATTATTTTTTACACAGTCTTATACTTATTTGTTAGTTTAGCAATTAGCAAATGTGTGCCACTATTTTAGTATTTAGCTAAAATGAAATATTGAAAAAAAAAAACAATCTACTTATGTGTCTGTGAATATTATTGCTGATAAAAAAAATAATTTTTATAATATCAGTGCATTTTGTAAAAGAGACTGACTCAATTATATATTTCATTGAAAAATATTGTAGTTTTGTTTTTAATTTTCTCCTACAGTTCTTGAGATCTTAAATGAAACATCTGGTAGGTATATACAAAACTTATAAAATATGAATAAATGAATGAAAATAAATGTTATAAATATATTTCTGTTTTTTATTATTATTTTTGTGTTTAGACATAATACGTTATTATAGTTTTTTTTTTTTATTTATTTAAATAATAAAATGAATTATATATTTATCAATATGTAAGATAATCAAATTTATTTTTTATGCTTAGCGCCTTGCTATTATGCAAAGATAATTTTGAATTTTGTTATTGAATCTTATTGATTTTAATGCGCTGAAACATTTGTTATATCACTAACAGTGCACAAATATTATTTGAGGAGTAGATTTTCAAAATGCGTTTTGTCCGAATTCCATAATTTTCAGAAAAAAGCAAAATTAATTGACAGAAAGTTTGATAAAATCTGAAAGTGCATTATGTCACATGGACAAAAAGCGTATTGAATATCTAAGTAACATTCAATATTTATTTCAGACAAAACAATATGCGTTTTGAATGTCGAATTTGTTATTGTTGTTGAGCAAAAAATATAATACCATCACTAATTAAATTTTTTTGGACAAAATGCATTTTGAATGTCTGCTCCTCATTATGTTTTTAAATCAATTTCTAAATTTAGATCCAAAAATCGATCTACACAAACGCAATTTAAAACAACATATAAATTTAAATTTTTAAATTTTTTGCTTTTAAAAGATAGAAGCATATTTATAATTTTTTGGTTTCATATATACAATTTTATCGCACTGGTGTATGCATGTTTTTAAAGAATTGGCTATAAGTTAATTGATATTTTATATTTTCTTACTAAAGAAGAATTATTTAATATAAATTTTAATACTCGCGCTCAAGAACTATTTCTTTTGCCGGTACTTCCTTACTTTATTTAACATATTTATTATAATACAAATATTTTTTATATGAGATTGTTAATATGTATACATATATATGTATATATAAAATATGCTGTAAAACCTTTTAGAGAAAATAAGTATTTATTTACTTCATTTATTTTATATATAAATTTTTGTTTTCATATGTACAATTTTATCGCACTGGTGTATGCATATTTTCAAAGAATTGGCTATAAGTTCATTGATATTTTGTTTTCGTAGACATGTTTTACATTATTTCATAAAAATGAATAAAAAATATCTTGGTGACACGAAAGTTGTACGTATAAATTTGTACATTAGTGTTTTAATTCATATACAATTAATTAGTTAACTAATGCCATTTCATTTATCATATGAATAATTAAAATATTAGACAAATATGTGATCTGCCACATGAAAATGAACCATATCTCAATATTGAGTTATTAGTTATTGCCATAGATAATACAATACAATATTGCTGAAAAGAGCACAAAATTCTGAATAGTTTGATATAAAATTTGTTAAAATATTCCGAAAACTATTAAAATTATGGCGCTTTAAATTCACAAGTTTGAATACGTGTGTTTTGAGAAAACGTGAGTTAAAATTTTACGGTTTGTAATAACACATTTCTACATCATACAAAAAGGTGTAAAAAACCAAGTAGCGTTGAAAAAATATAATTAAAATAGGTTTTAGTTGTATAGAAATAGTGTATGTGGTATTTAATACAATGTGAAATTACTTGAATTGGCTTTTTCGAAAAATTTGCTTCGTAAAGTCAAGGTTTCATTTCCTGTAGCAGGTCATATATAATGTTAAAGATAAATTTATAACTTTATGTAAAAGTAACTCTTTAGTAATTTGATGCTAATAGCACAGAGAATATTATTATATTCATTTTACTAATAGTAACAAAAACACAATCAAATTTATATATTAATTGACTTATATTTCTTAAGAATAATATTTTCAAAATTATTGAAAAACAATATGTTTGATTTAATTATTTTTTTTATTTGTAGCATATGTATAATAACCACGTAATAAATAAATTAAATCATTCCATTCTTAGTGGAAAGTTGCAAACCGTAAGAAAAGTGCTTGACTCAATTGATTTATCAAAAACAACAATATTTTCCGAAAACTGTGAACTGCTTTGCAATGCAATACGTTTTAATAACATAAAAATAACAAAATTACTTTTAATAAAAGGAGCAAATATAAACAGTAGATTAACTGAAACTGGTGATACACCAGTAAACCTTGCAATTTCTAATCGTAATTTGGAAATAGTCGAAATACTTTTACGTAAAGGCGCTTCTTTAAATATAAAAAACAATAATGGTTTGTTGCCTTTAAATATAGCTGTTAAATTTGGCACAGCCGAAATTGTCGCTTTACTTTTAAGTAAAATTAAGAAAGATGATAATAATTTTGTTATTAATGTCAGAGATGATAAGGGCAGAACATTAATTAAAGACGCTTTGAATTATCGCCAGGCAGACATTGCAAAGCTTCTGGTGGAAAATGATGCTGAATTTAAAGATTACAATGCATTTTATTTAGCTGTTGCTATGGGTGACGATGAACTTGTTAAAGAATTTTTGACTCGTCCACTGAACATAGACGTTAACAGGCAGATTATTGAAGATTCTACAGTTTTGCATACTGCCGTAGAAATAGATCATAAAAATATGGTTCATATTCTTTTACAACACGGTGCTAATGTAAAACTAAAAGACAGATTTGGAGAGTCAATTTTACATAACGCCATCGATTCGAGAAACAAAGAGATTTTTCAGTTACTTGTAGATAACGGTGCCGATCTTAACACAAAAAATAGCTCCAATGAAACTGTCTTTCATAAAGCTGTGAGACGGGAAGATAAAAGTATAATTAACATGTTGTTAGCACATGATATTGATAGTTACAAGAATGACAATAACGAAACGATAATATTTGGTGCTATTATTGTTGGAAATGAAGATATTTGCAAGTTAATTTTAAGTCGAAAGATTGATATGAAAGCTAGGAATGATTTGGGTGAGACGTTACTTTATGTAGCTGTTAGATATCAGCATGATGATATCGTTATCATGTTGTTAAATTATGGAGCAGATATTCACGACTGCAATATAAATATAGACACTGTTCTGCATTTAGCTGTTGAAGTAGGAAATGCAAATCTCTGCGATATGTTTTTAGAACGAGGCGATGATTTAAACACAGAAAACATACTGAATGGTTGGATTCGACCTAATATAGAAGTTCTTAAAGTTTTTTTAAAACACGACGTGGATATTAATTCATTTAACGATCACGATGTATGGAAGTACGATATAATATTACAACATTTAATAAAATTAAAAGCCGCAGGTCGATATCTTCAGAAGAAAAAGCTAAGTCTTATAGAGGCTGATGAATTGATTTTCGAAAATGCTTGCTGTGAGGAAATTGATAAGATGAAAGACGAACAAATTGATAACATAACTTATTATGATATACTAACGCACGATATTAAAAAAGTAACAAATTATTTGAGAAATGAAAATATTGTTAAAAGTTTGGAAGCTCCCGATAATTTCAAAAACAAATTTCTAATATATTCCAATATGTTAGAATGGAAACTGGAAAGAGCTGCCAAAAGAAAATGTATTCTTGATTTTGGTGTTCGGTTTTTATGCTGGTTGTTTAATTGTGAATTGCCACATATTGTTACAGATAATATATTAAAGTATATTAAAATAAGTGAATTGTATTACTTGCAAAATGCTGAGAATTAATTTTTATATACGTAATGCTGCAATTCTGTTAGTAGCGTCATGTAATATTTTGTTGTTTTTTTTCCCCTGATTATCTTAGTTTTACAAGTTTTATATTATTATTAACATAAATAATATTTCATTTACTAATAAATATATGTCTGTATTTTCATATTGAATAAATCTTAATTATATATAGATTTTGATTTTATTTCACTTTGATGTTGCACATTTTATGTAAAAAAAAGAAATGATATACATGAACATAAAACACAATTTAGATACAAAATAATAAACATTCTAATGAAATGACATTTTTGTTTCTTATTAAAAATTAGATTAATATGTATATAAATTAATTTGATTAAAAACACAAATTTTTTACAAAAAAATCATCTTAATTTTCAATCGGAATTATTGTAAGTATTGCAAGTATTGTAAGTAATTTTGGACTGAGCGGTTTAGGTTTTGCATCTATTGGATTCTGTAATATATTAAAAATTCCAAAACATTTGATTGATAAAAATTAATCAAATCTTTTAGTTTTGTTTCAAAATGTATCCATAACATACGTTTTCAAATTTTAATAGAATGTTCATTTTGCCTTAAATGATATTAATCTTTTTTGTTTGTTTTTTAAGGGGGGGGGGGGGGCAGTGCTGCGTAACTTTTGCCGAACCCTTTATTTACATTGTAATTGTGTTTTGGTTTGATATCAGTTATTTTTGTTGAAATAATTAAGTTGACTACCAGTGATTGTAATAATTATATGTGAATATATATTACAATTTTTTTTAACCATACGTACTTTTTCATGAGTGAGTTGATGGTGAGGAGAAAGCGTCGTATGGTGCTGCCCTCCGTGATAGATGGTGAGAGTGTTTTGGTGTGGATATACCAGTGTGATAAAATTGCGTTGTCAAAAAACGAAACGCACGATTGAAATCGTTTCGCGCTGCAAAATAGTGAAAAAACGTATGTAAGTCCTTAAAAAATAAGTTTCCAATTGCTGAAACGTTCGCGATATATACGGAATACCGAATAACTTATAGAATTAGAAAATGTTTGAGATAGGGTGTAATAGGCGCCGTCGTCATGGCTACCGAATGACTTGATCCGAAAAATACATTTTTGGGAAAAAATCTAACGAAAACAGTTGGGAATTTATCTTGCAAACATCATATTATGGTTCGTTCCATAACATGTGTAAAATTCAGCCTCCTAGGACCATCCTTTATTTATAAAGTCCGGAACTATTATAAAAATGTCAAAATTTATCAAATTTGTGGGTAAAAATTAAAAAAAACTAAAATTGCGAATGACTCGCAAACGGCTGAAAATTTCGCAAAAATAACAAAACTTGTTTTTGTAATTCGATTAATTACAGTTATTTGCAATAAATATATCTAGGTCAAATATTTCGCGTATCAATGATAATTTCGGAAATTTTTCTATTGAATCTTATAGATTTTGCTGCACTGAATGCAATGGTACAAATCGGATCTATTTATTTGTTATAGTTCAGTCAGAATATGCAACCAAAAATATGCAAGTACCCCTCCAATATTTTAATTTAGTTTTAATATATATTGGCAATGTTATATATGTAAATATATTTTAAAATAATTTGAAATGTTTTGAAAACGTTTTTGCTTTGATAATAGTTTCTTGTTAAATAAATTAATTAGTCTTAATTAGAATGGTATGTAAAATTAATTTTTATTATTTTCAAATAGTTTAGCTATAAATATATAGATGGCAATAGTTGTACTGATTTTTAAATATTAATAAGTTTCGACTTAAAATTTAAATATATATATATATATATATATATATATATTTTAATAACATTAGGGATCCCATCCGTCCTGTTTCGACCGGGATAGTCCCGTTTTCATGGATACTGTCCCAGTGTCCCCACAGAATGCACCAGAATATAAGAATGTCCCGTTTTATATAAAATACTAATTATAAACCTAATATTTTAGTAAATTCATTTAAATTATATCTATCTATTATTTTCAGTGCAATAATCAGTTTGAAACTTTATTAACGTAAATGTATTTTCAATGTTTAATTTATTTAAATGTTTTGTGTATAAATATCACTTTTTTTATTAGAATTCAATGTATGATTTTAATTTTTTTTTAGAATTAAAATAGAAATACACACCCAAGAAAAAAAAATTATTTTTTTAAATAAAATTTGAAGTGTCCCATTTTTATATTTCATAATTATGGGATCCCTAAATAACATGAGTGTTATAATTAAATATAAAACGGGCCTTACGCGATCAATCAGGAATGACAGACAATAAAAATTAGTACCGTATGGACGAAAATCTTTTTTAATACGTTGATCATCACGTTGACACCATATTTAATCAGAATAAAGACAGTTATAGTTAGCGGTTAGTTTTAAGATTCCTTGCGATTAGGATAAGCATTCAGACTGTCAGTCTCCCCTCCACTTCCCGTGGATTAAATCTCGAATTTCTAAATATTTGGATATCCGTCAATCCATCAGTCTTGACCTTACACTTTCAATCAGAATGTCAATCTTTGTTCTCGAATTTGTCATTTCGAATAATCGTGAAAGGTACGTTTGAAAAAAATTTATTGTTATCATTTCAAAACTAATAATTTTATTATATCTTAACTTTCTTTATATTAATAAATAATAGAAAATTTCAGTATTATTTTTTTCGAAAGTTGGCATGAAAATAACTATTCCAAATATCTTGTAAAATGGTGAATATCATAATCCCAGTGATACCAATAATAAAGACAAAAATTACACAATGTACTTGTTTTATATCTGCACTTGAACCAAAAGCATAGACATATCTACATTTTTTTGTTGTTATTCTTTCGTATTGAGAACCAAAACGTCGAGATTCCGGGCTAATTGTTGTCTCATGTCTGATATTTAATAACCTAAAAGGAATTACGATTAAATATTCGATTAGTAACAAAAGCTTGTCAGTTTAAATTGCAATGAATTTGGTAATTAAATTTTAAAATATTGGCTGGTATTATAAGCTCGGTTTTTGGGTATTTTAGTTCTACTTTCATGTGTCTTAAAAGCCGTATTATACTGTAAATATACATACATACACACATACACAATCACTCCATGTACCCAAAAGGGTGTGGCACAAACTCTTTTCATCATCCCGAAATCAGTCACCTCCAAACATTCCTATCCAGCACAAGCAACTTTCGCTTCATCCACATTCATAATTCCACTCTCACAGCATGTTTTTTTATTCCTACTACTTGGAAACTTTCGCTCACGCAAGCCACCCTCTCAATCATACCATCTCCAACTACTCATCGTACGTCCACGCAAACGTATACCATCAAAATCATTCAAATAAATCTTTTTAACCAAACGTTCATTGGACATTCGCTCAACATGTCCGAACCATCTTACAATTTTACATACAAACCATGAGACACTATGATGCCCAGTATTTCTAGGTATAATTACTCAACTGCTGTAATTTTACATAATTGTTTAAAAATACATAATGTCAGAACATTATTACCTATGTAATATGATATTGCCAAGGGGATGGAAAAGTACGTATATATGTAATATTACAGTTTTTTAGTAAAGTCTCTCTTAGTAAATTTGCTGTCAGGAATTTGCCAATAAATAGGTAAAATTTGTTTAGTTCTGTAATATTATTATTGGTATAATTACATACATTTCTAAATTTACATAAAGGATGTGTTTTGATATGAATGAATTACACTTAAAATATTTTATTAGTATTATTACAGAAAATATGTACTCACATTATTTTGATGAATTATTACAGATATTAATATGCAAGCTGTAATTTTACATAATTTAAGAAGTTATACCACCAATATGTAATTCTACATTAAGTATGTGGTGCAATTTGCAGAAAGTAAGCAATTTTACATACTTGTTAGGTCATTTTTACTTACTTTAGGTGATTATTATGAATTATGTAAAAATTACAAAATTTTGTGGTAGATATATGGCAAAATGAAATTACAAATTTTTTATAGTAAAATTTTACTACTATTTTTTTTTGTAATTTCCCAAAAATTTTTTACAGTTTAGTTAAAACCAATTTTAAAACAGTACTTGTAATATTTAGCAATAAACTATTTTATATAGTTTAGTAAAAAATTATTGAATATTATTTTATTAAAAAATTACCCTTCCATGGATTGTTAATTTAAAGAAAACCACCAAATTTCTAATATATGACAAATATTATATTCTAAATGTCATAATTGTGACATCTGTCATAAATTTACATTGTTTTAGAAACAGATGTATTTGTTTTCAAAAATATATTAAAATCTTTATAGTAAAAATAAAAACTTTATAATTTGATTGACAAATATTAATTTTAAATGTTAATTAGAATGTTGAGTATTATATTTCAAAGTTTATTTATTGATTTTATTAAATAAAACAAAATTCTGTTACCTGATAGAAAAGGAACCTGTAGTTTTTCAATTTTCGTTGGATATTTGTCTATTTAGATAAAGATAATTAAATTTATTAAAAAAAATAAATAATTAAAAAATATATTTGTTTGGTTATTTAAAAAAACATGTAATAGGAAAATAATGTTTATAATATTTTAATAAATTAATATATTTATTATTTGCTTTAGCCCAAAACAAAAAATACTAGTGTCAAATGTATCTACATAAGATTTAAAATCATAAAAAAAATTTACAGTATATTTAATATTCGCGAATTCTTCTATGTGCAGATTTCATATGAAGATATCCATTCCATATGCATTCTATGATGGCGAAAATTATACTGATACTTATACCAACAAATAGAACAAAAATTGCACTGTATACTTGTTCAATGCTTGCATTTGAATAAAACGAAGAAATATATTTACATTTTTGCGTAGCTTCCTTTAGTGGACTCCGGGTATTTGGTCCACGTGGCTTAAGTTTCAGTAACCTGTTAGGAAAATTAGTATTGTAATAAAATTTTGATGTCATATGTTTTATTTATACGTGTATGTAATATTAATGTAATAAATAGATTTAGCAACTTAATTGTGTTGAATGTTGATAAGTGCAAAGTTTTAGTTTTTGAGAAGGGTGACTTGATGACAGAATGTAATGTATATATTGATACGGTGCACGTTTAGAGCAGGTAGATGAATTTGTGTATTTGGGTAGTTTGCTGTCTAGAGATGGCCGTTTTGAGCGTGAAATTGAAAGGAGAGTAAATGCTGGTTGTAAGGTGCTTTGGGTGCTTTGGGAACTTTTACTAGGAATGTAAATGTTTTCAAAGAAGCCCGTTTGAGTATATACAATGCAGTTTTGGTGCCTACGTTGATGTATAGGGTAGTAAATGTTGGGTTTGGTTGCAAAAGCATAAACGGAAAATGACTGCTGTGGAAATGAGATTTTTATGTGGGGTATGTGGTGTAACTATAGGAGAGATCGGGTATGAAATAGATTAGTGTATGATGAGTGTGAAATTGAAAGAAATGTTGTAGCAAAAGTTGGTGTTAGTCAGTTAAGATGGTTCGGACATGTTGAGCGAATGTCTAATGAACATTTGGTTAAAAAGATTTATTTGAATGATTTTTGATGGTATACGTTTGCGTGGACGTCCGATGAGTAGTTGGAGTGGTATTATTGAGAGGGTGGCTTGCGTGAGCGAAAGTTTCCAAGTAATAGGAATAAAAATGCAATTATGAAAGGAATTATAAAAGTGGATGAAGCGAAAATTGCTTGTTAGGATAGGAATGTTTGGATGCGACTGATTTCAAGATGATGAAAAGAGTTTGTACCACACCCTTTTGGGTACATGGCGTGATTGTGTATGTATGTATGTATTATAGTCTGATTATCGTAAGTTTCGGTGCACGTCATTACGTACGTTTACATTAAAAAAACAATCATAATTTCTGTGTGTTATCAATTTTGCTTCATGTTTGCAAATAAATATTTATTATGACTTCATATAAACGTACTCAGTGGTGATGGCATAGATTTAGTTACTGTTTGGATGATGTACAACAGTTACAAATTAAAACATGATGTTTTCAATGAATTAGTCATTATTGTAGTACTTACCAGAAATTAAACACTTTTTTCAAATTTGAATCCTTTGGTACTAAATTTGACAAGATATGTTTCGAATCTTTTATTATAGAAATATAATATGAACAAATATCAGAATTTCTATAATGTTTGATAAAATATTGATCTAGATATAGTTCTAGTGTTACACCAATCCAATGTTTTTTGTCTAAATATTCGAAAAATGTTTCTAAATTTTCAATATTTTGCGCAGATTTTCTCTAAAAAAATTTGACAATTAAACTAAAAAGACTTTAGGTTTTAGTTCTGTATTAATTTTAATTATAAATCGACGTACTAACATTATCAACAGGAAAAATGATATATAGAATAAATGAACAGAACATAGAAACAAGTTACTAGGTAACAAAATACAAGTATAACTAGATTATAAAATTTATAAATTTTTAATTAAAGGAAACCAAATTTTATTTAAATTAATACCACTTTACAATGATTGATAAATTTATAAATTTCTATTGCTTCTCTTATAAATCTACTTTAATATAGATGGCTTAATATAATGAGTTCTGAAAGATTTTTTACTTTTTAAATTATGACAATACTTATACAAAAAAAAAAAACATTTTAATATAACTAAAAATTACTAATTAACAAATAGATTTTACAATAAAAGTAAAATATATATAATAAACATACCAAATAGTTGTATTGAACTGGTAAACTATTTAAATTGCCGTAGGAAACGACATTAAGTTTCATTGTTTCAATATCGGAAATTGAAACTTTAATATTATAATTTTGAACAGCTACAAGCGAAGTAATTCCTGCTGTGAATCCAGTGTATAACAGAAAAGCTGTTATTGCTCCGAGGAATATTATTAGCCTACTTGCAAAGCCACGAGGTATTGCACTTAGACCTTAAAAATATATAATTAACACGTTTTTATTAACTCGCTTTCTTTCTTGTCTCGCCGTTTGTCTGTTCGATACAAATTTTGCAAATCGATTTTAAACTAACTGCTCCGATGTGCTAGAGACTTGAAACTTTAAACATAGCTCAGAAGTGAATGATAATGCAATATTAAATTAATTACATACATACACAATCGCCATGTACCCAAAAGGGTGTGGCACAAACTCTTTTTATCATCCCGAAATCAGTCGCCTCCAAACATTCCTATCCAAACAAGCAACTTTCGCTTCATCCACATTCATAATTCCACTCTCATACATGCTCTTTTATTCCTACTACTTGGAAACTTTCGCTCACGCAAGCCACCGTCTCAATCATACCCCAGTCCAACTACTCATCCGACGTCCACCTGCAAACGTATACCATCAAAATCATTCAAATAAATCTTTTTAACCAAACGTTCATTAGACTTATTCGCTCAACATGTCCGAACCATCTTAACTGACTCTAATATGGCAACTTTTCTACAACATTTTTTTCTGAATTTCACACTCATCATACACTAATCGTATTTCGTATCCGATCTCTCCTATTTACACCACATACCCCACGTAAAAATTTCATTTCCACAGCAGTTATTTTCCGTTTATGGTTTAGCAACCAAACCCAACATTCACTACCATACATCAACGTAGGCACCAAAACTGCATTGTATATTACATTTTTTTTCAAAATACAGAAACTACAGAATATAACTATAGAAAATATACAAGACGCACAAGACTAAAAAGCAGAAAATATTTATTTAAATATACCACATTTTTTAAACGAACTAAAAAGTATAAAATATATTTATAACCCCATACAGATTGTCCTGAAAATTTGTAATTGTAAATTTTTACTAGTTATGACAATACTTGTAAGATTTAAAACGAAAAACGTGGGGCGCAACGACAGCTACTCCCTACACTCCTTACTATTATCTATTGCATGCGCCCCACGTTTCTCGTTTTAAATCTTACAAGTATTGTCTTAGCTATTATAGATTCACAATCACAAATTTTCAGTTTTACAGTTTATTTTTATAATAAAAAAATTATCAACATAGACTTAATCATTATAATGCAAAAGTTACCTTGTTGGCAAGCTGTAGCAATAGCCCAGAATATTATATCAACTGTACTCCATTCTGGATAACCATATATTTGATTATATTGTTTCGTTGCAACTTTTAACGAAATTGCCAAAAGTATTAAAATGATTATGAAACATAACCACAAAGTACCAGCAAAAGTTAAAATAAATATGTCAGTTGTAAATGACAGATTACTTGGTTTGTATATTAAAACGTATCTGCAAAAATAGTCGCTGAAGATATTTTTATATTCTTTGAATTTTATTCAATTTAGGCCTGTTTTCACAATAAATACTTTAAAGTTGTGATTTTTAGTTTTTTCTGAACATGATTTATATTTGAAAAAAAAGGCTTTAGGTTGTAGTTCTGTATTAATATTTATTAATATTTCGACTTACTCAACGTACATATTAATCAGGACATATACGACTTTTCTTCGAGCGTTCTAAACGAAACTAAATTAAAAATAAATAGAAATACATGTCACGTATCCTTAATCTAATTATCAGTTGTAGAATAGCATGTATTATTTATATTTGTTACGTGATTTGTGAGAATTAATCTTTCTTTGGTATAACATATAATTTCTGACCACCCTACGTGATATACATTCTATTTTTTGCACTTTTTCGCACATTTATCATAATCAAATTCAAATTTAAGCGAAAATAAACAACGCAATTGTCAATTAATTTAACTTCACTTAATAATTTTTAATATAGCCGTCGTAGATGCCAAATTAAATATACTTGACCGTGTTTTTTTGATCGAATAATGCATCGTTTTATTAATAACAATAATAAATGTGTCATTAGAAGTATAAAATCAATGTTCACTTGTTGATTTAAAGCGTTTATTATAAAAACAGTTTTTAACGTTACCTGCTTTTTAAAGTTGGATGCAAAACTTGTGTTAATGTTATATTAATATCGGGATGACACAGAATTAAATTCGATAAATTGTTATTTAAAAGTTGTTCTTCTATCGTTAAATTAATATTGTTTTGATCGATATTTATAACACTGTAATTCACTCTAAAATCATATTATTATATAGTAGAATTTGTATAGCTTTCAAAACGTGACAAATGAAAAAAATAAAGTGAAAAAAGGCTCTTACAGAAGAGAAGTAAGTGTGTACTTAATTTATTTTGGCAAACAATAAAGTGAAAACAGCTCAGCAAATTAAAACGGTAAGTATATTTTGTTTTAAAATTTGTTGTTGTAAAACCGAGATATTTTGTTTACATTCTATTATTTTAAAATAAAAATATTAATATTGGTAATATACAAACTTACAGTACCATGATCGATTAAATTTTAGCAGTCATAGAACTCACCTGAAACAAAACAAAAACTTAATTAGTAATTTATATTTGTGCTATTTAAACAAATATTATTATTATTATACATTAATATTATGTAGTTATAAGTCGCAAAAATAATTTTTTAATTAAAGATTAATAATATATTAAATTTGTTCGATTGACACTTTTGCGTTTTACTGCAAAACATCGCCGTAAATGATGCAGCGGTTTGTCATTTATATAACATGTAACAGTAACAGAAAGAAAAAAATATACCTGAAATTAAATATATCTTGCAAATCGTTCAAAATATCAATACTATATCCTTTTATTACAGTTTTATTAGCGATATCCTTCTTGATATTGCAATCAAAATCATGATATTCTTTACGAAACACTGTAACATTTAATATTTTATCTTTCAGATAATTTTTATCAGATAAAGATATCGAATTTTTTAAATTCAAATATAAATGTTCTTCCATATAAGCTGAATAATTTTTCTCATAGTCCACCAGAGTTGTAATCGAATAGTTTTGAATACGTCTCTGTAGATCAATATGATTTCTTATTGTTTTTGGTATTTCGCAATTGATTCTTGCAGTTAATATCACTGCGGAAAGAACTAATATGCAAGTATTCATGGGTTAAATTAAAAGTATTCATATGTCGAAATATTAAATTAGTTCACAACTGTTTATAATAATTTTTTGCACAATTGTAAACTGATTTATACCATGTACATTTATAAAGAAAAATTTAGAATGTTTAGAATGTTTTTAAACATAAATATTGAATTAATTTTTATTATTAAAACCTATACAGTGCGATATTTTTATCTCTGAACATATGAACTGAACTACATATAAATTTCCTATGTTCAATTTTAAAAATAACATATCAATCGCATAGATACATCCCTGATAGTTATGCAACCAATCTTACATAATGTGACAGTTATTTGAAAAAACTGAATTTCTTCCAACAAAATATTTAATAAGTATCGAAAATAATCTATGACAGTAAATAATTCTTATTAGATTTAATAGAATATGGTCACTTATTGTAAATTGCTGAACGCACACTAATTAATAAATAATAATTAATAAACAATACTATAAAAATAAAAAAAGAACATTTTATATTTTATAAAGAAAAATATAATTTTTAATTAATAATTTTAATTTTAAGTAACCCCCAAAGAAAAAAATCGTTTGGAGATAAATCAGCTGATCGAGGTGGCCAACATATTGTACCGTATCTTTCTTCTTTAGTATACATTTTTCAACAAATTTCTTGAAATAATGCGAATAGTTTAATGCTTTCTAAATATTTTGTTGAAAGAAGTTCAATTTTTTCAAATAACTGACACATTATGTAAGATTGGTTGCATAACTCTCAGGGATGTATCTAGGCATTCTATGTGTTATTTTTAAAATTGAACATAGGAAATTTATATGTTGTTCAGCGATAAAAATATCGCACTGTATAAAAATGTAATGTAATATATTTATTACCCAATATCAATACTTCTGAAGTATCTTTTTTTTTAAACAAAGTATGCACAATTAATTATCTTTAAAATTCTTATTTTTAATTTTTAGTTTAATCATGTCATCATTTTAGCGAAAACATAACATAAATTTTGACGAGATGTTTATGCAAAGTAAATTGTTTAATATTTAAACAATGTCTATGTTGTTATTGTTTTATTAAATTTGGTTGATGATATGAATAAATTGAAAATTTATAAATTTATATTTAGTACATTAAATATATGTTAAAGAAATTATTGTATACATTTTTATAAATATAAAAAAAAAATAATTAAGTTATAAATGCACTTGTAGTCAAAATAATTATAATATTTTTAAATAAAATAAGTAATTTAATATATACGTTGTTTGTGACAGACAAAAAGTCAATTATATTTAATTTAAATAAAATATTTTCCATTTGGTTTTTAAATTAAAAATAATTGGATATTGTTTCGTTATAATATATAAGTAATTATTTTTTACACAGTCTTATACTTATTTGTTAGTTTAGCAATTAGCAAATGTGTGCCACTATTTTAGTATTTAGCTAAAATGAAATATTGAAAAAAAAAACAATCTACTTATGTGTCTGTGAATATTATTGCTGATAAAAAAAATAATTTTTATAATATCAGTGCCTTTTGTAAAAGAGACTGACTCAATTATATATTTCATTGAAAAATATTGTAGTTTTGTTGTTTAATTTTCTCCTACAGTTCTTGAGATCTTAAATGAAACATCTGGTAGGTATATACATACATACACAATCACGCCATGTACCCAAAAGTGTGTGGCACAAACTCTTTTCATAATCCCGAAATCAGTCGCCTCCAAACATTCCTATCCAAACAATCAACTTTCGCCTCATCCACATTCATAATTCCTCTCATACATGCTCTTTTATTCCTACTACTTGGAAACTTTCGCTCACGCAAGCCACTCTCTCAATCATACCACTCCAACTACTCATCGGTATATACAAAACTTATAAAATATGATTAAATGAATGAAAATAAATCTTATAAATATATTTCTGTTTTTTATTATTATTTCTGTATTTAGACATAATACGTTATTATAGTTTTTTTTTTTTTTTTTTTTTATTATTTAAATAATAAAATGAATTATATATTTATCAATAAGTAAGATAAAAATAATATTATAAAATTAATATTATAAAAAATCCCAAAACCACACTTAATTTCTAATCTTTTAATAAGTAAGATAATCAAATATATTTTTTATGCTTAGCGCCTTACTATTATGCAAAGATAATTTTGAATTTTTTTTTATTGAATCTTATCGATTTTGATGCCCTGAATTATTTGTTATATAACACTAACAGTGCACAAATATTATTTGAGGAGTAGATTTTCAAAATGCGTTTTGTCCAAATTCCATAATTTTCAGAACGAAGCAAAATTCATTGACAGAAAGTGATACATTTTTTATTAAATCTGAAAGTGCATTATGTCACATGGGCAACAAGCGTATTGAATGTTCAAGTAACATTCAATATTTATTTCAGACAAATACCATCACTAACTAAAAATTTTACATTTTGGAGAAAATGCATTTTGAATGTCTGCTACTCATTTATGTTTTTAAATCAATTTTTAAATTTAGATCCAAAAATCGATCTACACAAACGCAATTTAAAACAACATATCAATTAAAACATTTTGTAATTTTTTATTGCATTTTTACATTTCATGTCATAATACACATTTTGAGAGTCACTGGTTTTTCAATATTTCTGCCACTACAGTGAAAACAGCAATATCACGGTACCCTGTATCGCACTGGTGTATGAATATTTTTAAAGAATTGGCTATAAGTTCATTGGTATTTTGTATTCGTAGACGTGTTTTACTTTATTTTATTATTAAAAATTATATTAATATGACAGATGTACGTATAAATTTGTACATTAATGTTTTAATGAATATACAATTAATTATTATTTGTTATTAGAAATAACTAATGTCATTGATAAAAATTTAACCTAGAAAATTGAAACTAAGTAACTAATTAATTTCTAGAAAATAGAAAAATAATATTAAAAGAGATTATTAGAGTATTGTGTAGAAATTGTTTATTTTATTATAATGGTAAATAATCATTTGTGGAATTGAAATTATATTAAGAATACCCAAAAGTGCTAGGACCTATATTTTATCATATAAATAATTAAAATATTTGACAAATATGTGACCTGCCATATGAAAATAATGTTTTATGTTTTTTAGTAACACATTTTCACATTATACAAAAGGTGTAAAAAACCAAGTAGCGTTGAAAAAATATAATTAAAATAGGTTTTAGTTGTATAGAAATAGAGTATGTGGTATTTAATACAATGTGAAATTACTTGAATTGGCTTTTTCGAAAAATTTGCTTCGTAAAGACAAGGTTTCATTTCCTGTAGCAGGTCATATATATTGTTAAAGATAAATTTATAACTTTATGTAAAAGTAACTCTTTAGTAATTTGATGCTAATAGTACAGAGAATATATTATATTCATTTTACTAATAGTAAGAAAAACACAATCAAATTTATATATTAATTGACTTGTATTTCTTAAGAATAATATTTTCATAATTATTGAAAAACAATATTTTTGATTAATTTTTTTTTTATTTGTAGCATATGTGCCATGAGAAATTAATAGATAAATTAGATCTTTGCATTATTAATAAAAATTTTCAACCCGTAAGAAAAGTGCTTGACTCAATTGATTTCTCCGAAAACTGTGAACTGCTGTGCAATGCTGTACGTTTAAATAACATGACAATAGCAAGATTATTTTTAAAAAGAGGAGCAAATATAAACAGTAGATTAAATGAAACTGGTGATACACCAGTAAACCTTGCAATTTTGAATCGTAATTTGAGAATAGTCCAAATACTTTTACATAAAGGCGCTTCTTTAAATATAAAAAACAATAAAGGTTTGTTGCCTTTAAATATAGCTGTTAAATTTGGCACAACCGAAATTGTCGCTTTACTTTTAAGTAAAATTAAGAAAGATGATAATAATTTTGTTATTAATGTCAGAGATGATGAGGGCAAAACATTAATTTATGACGCTTTGGATTATGGCCATACAGGCATTGCAAAGCTTCTGTTGGAAAATGATGCTGGATTTGAAGATTACAATGCATTTAATTTAGCTGTTACTAAAGGTGCCGATGAACTTGTTAAAGAATTTTTGACTCGTCCACTGAACATAGATGTTAACAGGCAGATTATTGAAGAATCTACAGTTTTGCATACTGCCGTAAAAAGAAAACATAAAAACATTGTTAATATTCTTTTACAACACGGTGCTAATGTAAAACTAAAAGACAGATTTGGCGAGTCAATTTTACATAACGCCATCGAGTTGAAAAACGAAGAGATTTTTCAATTACTTGTAGATAACGGTGCCGATCTTAACGCAAAAAATAACTCCAATGAAACTGTCTTTCATAAAGCTGTGAAACTGCGTCATAAAAATATAATTGACATGTTTTTAAAATATTATATTGACAGTTACAAGAATGACAATAACGAAACGATAATATTTGGTGCTATTATTGTTGGAAATAAAGATATTTGTAAGTTAATTTTAAGTCGAAAGATTGATATGAAAGCTAGGAATGCTGGTCAGACGTTACTTCATGAAGCTGTTGGACGTTATAATGATGATATCGTTATCATGTTGTTAAATTACGGAGCAGATATTCACGAACGCAATTGTCGTGGAGAGACTGTTTTTCATATAGCTGTTGAAGTAGGAAATGCAAATCTCTGCGATATGTTTTTAGAACGAGGCGCTGATTTAAACACAGAGCACATATTTGGTAAGCTGACACTTTTGATGCGATGTTATGTAGAAGATGTTCTTAAAGTTGTTTTAAAATACGACGCTGATATTAATTCAATTTCCGATTACGCTTTCGAATCGCGTTTTATATCACTAAAACATTTAATAAAATTAAAAGCCGCAGGTCGATATCTTCAGAAGAAAAAGCTAAGTCTTATAGAGGCTGATGAATTGAGTTTCGAAAATGCTTGCTGTGAGGAAATTGATAAGATGAAAGACGAACAAATTGATAACATAACTTATTATAATATACTAACGCACGATATTAAAAAAGTAACAAATTATTTGAGAAATGAAAATATTGTTAAAAGTTTGGAAGCTCCTGATAATTTCAAAAACAAATTTCCAATATATTCCGATATGTTAGAATGGAAACTGGAAAGAGCTGTCAAAAGAAAATGTATTCTTGATTTTGGTGTTCGGTTTTTATGCTGGTTGTTTAATTGTGAATTGCCACATATTGTTACAGATAATATATTGAAATATATTAAAATAAGTGAACTGTATTACTTGCAAAATGCTGAGAATTAATTTTTATATAATGCTGCAATTCTGTTAGTAGCGTCATGTAATATTTTGTTGTTTTTTTTTTTCCCTGGTAAATACAACTCAGATTATCTTAGCTTTACAAGTTTTATATTATTATTAACATAAATAATATTTCATTTATTAATAAATATATTCTGTATTTTTATATTGAATAAATCTTAATTATATATAGATTTTGATTTTTATTTCACTTTGATGTTTCACATTTTACGTAAAAAAAAGAAATGATATATATGAACATAAAAAACAATTTAGATACAAAATAATAAACATTCTAATTAAATAATATTTTTGTTTCTTATTAAAAATTAGATTAATATGTATATAAATTAATTTGATTAAAAACACAAATTTTTTACAAAAAATCATCTTAATTTTCAATCGAAATTATTGTAAGTATTGCAAGTATTGTAAGTAATTTTGGACTGAGCGGTTTAGGTTTTGCATCCATTGGATTCTGTAATATATTAAAAATTCCAAAACATTTGATTGATAAAAATTAATCAAATCTTTTGGTTTTGTTTCAAAATGTATCCATAGCACACGTTTTCAAATTTTAATAGAATGTCCATTTTGCCTTAAATGATATTAATCTTTTTTGTTTGTTTTTTAAGGGGGGGGGGGGGGGGGGCAGTGCTGCGTAACTTTTGCCGAACCCTTTATTTACATTGTAATTGTGTTTTGGTTTGATATCAGTTATTTTTGTTGAAATAATTAAGTTGACTACCAGTGATTGTAATAATTATATGTGAATATATATATATCAATTTTTTTTTAACCATACGTACTTTTTCATGAGTGAGTTGATGGTGAGGAGAAAGCGTCGTATGGTGCTGCCCTCCGTGATAGATGGTGAGAGTGTTTTAGTGTGGATATACCAGTGTGATAAAATTGCGTTGTCAAAAAACGAAACGCACGATTGAAATCGTTTCGCGCTGCAAAATAGTGAAAAAACTTATGTAAGTCCTTAAAAAATAAGTTTCCAATTGCTGAAACGTTCGCGATATATACGGAATACCGAATAACTTATAGAATTAGAAAATGTTTGAGATAGGGTGTAATAGACGCCGTCGTCATGGCTACCGAATGACTTGATCCGAAAAATACATTTTTGGGAAAAAATCTAACGAAAACAGTTGGGAATTTACCTTGCAAACATCATATTATGGTTCGTTCCATAACATGTGTAAAATTCAGCCTCCTAGGACCATCCTTTATTTATAAAGTCCGGAACTATTATAAAAATGTCAAAATTTATCAAATTTGTGGGTAAAAATTAAAAAAACTAAAATTGCGAATACCTCGCAAACGGCTGAAAATTTCGCAAAAATAACAAAACTTGTTTTTGTAATTCGTGCCCTTCATAACATATTTTAATCACAACCCCATACGAAACCTCTCGCTTTTAATTAGTAAAATACCCCGTATATAATTGGTAACAGCGGAAATTTTGATTAAATCCGATAGATTTTTACGTGATAAATTCAAATCTGTTAATTAAATCTTGCTAAAGTTAATGGTTTGCAAATTAATTACAGTTATTTGCAATAAGTACCCCTCCAATATTTTAATTTAGTTTTAATATACAATGTTATATATGTAAATTTATACCAAATTTATTTTAAAATAATTAGAAATGTTTTGAAAACGATTTTGCTTTGACAATAGTTTCTTGTTAAATGAATTAATTAGTCTTAATTAGAATGGAATGTAAAATTAATTTTTATTATTTTCAAATAGTTTAGCTATAAATATATAGATGGCAATAGTTGTATTAATTTTTAAATATTAATCAGTTTCGACTTAAAATTTAAATATATATATTTTTTAATAACATGAGTGTTATTAATTAAATATAAAGCGGGCCTTATACGATTATTCAGGAATGACAGACAATAAAAATTAGTACCGTATGGACGAAAATCTTTTTTAATACGTTGATCATCACGTTGACACCTTATTTAATCAGAATAAAGACAGTTATAAGAGATTCAATATCAGTTTGTGAAAGAGATTAGCGGTTAGTTTTAAGATTCCTTGCGATTGGGATAAGCATTCAGACTGTCAGTCTCTCCTCCACTTCCCGTGGATTGAAGCTCGAGTTTCAAAATATTTGGAAATACGTCAATCCATCAGTCTTGACCTTACACTTTCAATCAGAATGTCAATCTTCGGTCTGAATTTGTCATTCCGAATAATCGTGAAAGGTACGTTTGAAAATTTTTTATTGTTATCATTTCAAAACTAATAATTTTATTATATCTTAACTTTCTTTATATTAATAAATAATAGAAAATTTCAGTATTATTTTTTTCGAAAGTTGGCATGAAAATAACTATTCCAAATATCTTGTAAAATGGTGAATATCATAATCCCAGTGATACCAATAATAAAGACGAAAATTACACAATGTACTTGTTTTATATCTGCACTTGAACCAAAGGCATAGACATATCTACATTTTTTTGTTGTTATTCTTTCGTATTGAGAACCAAAACGTCGAAATTCCGGGCTAATTGTTGTCTGCTGTTTTATATTTAATAACCTAAAAAGAATTACGATTAAATATGCGATTAGTACCAAAAGTTTGTCAGTTTAAATTGCAATGAATTTGGTAAATAAAATTAAAAATATTGGCTGGTATTATAAGCTCGTTTTTTAGGTGTTTTAGTTCTACTTTCATGTGTCTTAAAAGCCGTATTATACTGTAAATATATGTATATATATATATATATAATATTACAATTTTTTAGTCAAGTCTCTCTTAGTAAATTGATAGAGCTTCAGTAAATTTGCTGTCAGGAATTTTCCAATAAATAGGTAAAATTTGTCTAGTTCTGTAATATTATTATTGGTATAATTACATACATTTCTAAATTTACATAAAGGATGTGTTTTGATATGAATGAATTACACCTAAAAATATTTTATTAGTATTATTACAGAAAATATGTACTCTCATTATTTTGATGAATTATTACAGATATTAATATGCAAGCTGAAATTTTACATAATTTAATAAGTTATATACCAACAATACGTAATTCTACATTAAGTATGTGGAGCAATTTGCAGAAAGTAAGCAATTTTATATACTTGTTAAGTTGGCAACACTGCATTTTATTAAAATTACGAAATTTATGTGGGCACTAGGGGAATCTTTCCCGAAAATTTGATCAAAATCGAATAAATAATGTAGCCACAATGAATTTATCGTATTTTCTGTACACGGCCAGCCAGCCAGCCAGCCAGCCGTCCTGACGATTTTATAAGCTAGTCTTTTCGACTAGCTAAAATAACATATAAATCGCATAGATACATCCCTGATAGTTATGCAACCAATCTTACATAATGCGACAGTTATTTGAAAAATTGAATTTCTTCCAACAAAATATTTAATACATACATACATACATACACAATCACGCCATGTACCCAAAAGGGTGTGGCACAAACTCTTTTCATCATCCCGAAATCAGTCGCCTCCAAACACTTCTATCCAAACAAGCAACTTTCGCTTCATCCACATTCATAATTCCTCTCATACATGCTCTTCTATTCCTACTACTTAGAAATACGCTCACGCAAAACACTCTCAATCATATCACTTAAACTACTCATCGGACGTCCACGCAAACGAATACCATCAAAATCATTCAAATAAATGTTTTTAACCAAACGTTCATTAGACATTCGCTCAACATGTCCGAACCATCTTAACTGACTAACACCAACTTTTGCTACAACATTTCTTTCAATTTCACACTCGTCATACACTGATCTATTTCGTACCCGATCTCTCCTATTTACACCACATACCCCACGTAAAAATCTCATTTCCACAGCAGTCATTTTCCGTTTATGCTTTTGCAACCAAACCCAACATTCACTACCATACATCAACGTAGGCACCAAAACTGCATTATATATACTCAAACGGGCGACTTTGGAAACATTTACATTCCTAGCAAAAGTTCCCAAAGCACCCAAAACCTTACAACCAGCATTTACTCTCCTTTCAATTTCACGATCAAAACGGCCATCTCTAGACAGCAAACTACCCAAATACACAAATTCACCTATGACAGTAAATAATTCTTATTAGATTTAATAGAATATGGTCACTTCTTGTAAATTGCTGAACGCACACTAATTAATAAATAATAATTAATAAACAATACCATAAGTAAGTTTTCAAGTAGTAGGAATAGAAGAGCATGTATGAGAGGAATTATGAATGTGAATGAAGCGTAAGTTGCTTGTTTGGATAGGAGTGTTTGGAGGCGACTGATTTCGGGATGATGAAAATAGTTTGTTGCCACACCCTTTTGGGTACATGGCGTGATTGTGTATGTATGTATGTATGTATGTATAAAAATAAAAATAGAACATTTTATATTTTATAAAGAAAAATATAATTTTTAATTAATAATTTTAATTTTAAGTAACCCCCAAAGAAAAAAATCGTTTGGAGATAAATCAGCTGATCGAGGTGGCCAACATATTGTACCGTATCTTTCTTCTTTAGTATACATTTTTCAACAAATTTCTTGAAATAATGCGAATAGTTTAATGCTTTCTAAATATTTTGTTGAAAGAAGTTCAATTTTTTCAAATAACTGACACATTATGTAAGATTGGTTGCATAACTCTCAGGGATGTATCTAGGCATTCGATGTGTTATTTTTAAAATTGAACATACGAAATTTATATGTTGTTCAGTTCATATGTTCAGCGATAAAAATATCGCACTGTATAAAAATGTAATATAATATATTTATTACCCAATATCAATACTTCTGAAGTATCTTTTTTTTTAAACAAAGTACGCACAATTAATTATCTTTAAAATTCTTATTTTTAATTTTTAGTTTAATCATGTCATCATTTTAGCGAAAACATAACATAAATTTTGACGAGATGTTTACGCAAAGTAAATTGTTTAATATTTAAACAATGTCTATGTTGTTATTGTTTTATTAAATTTGGTTGATGATATGAATAAATTGAAAATTTATAAATTTATATTTAGTACATTAAATATATGTTAAAGAAATTATTGTATACATTTTTATAAATATAAAAAAAAAAATAATTAAGTTATAAATGCACTTGTAGTCAAAATAATTATAATATTTTTAAATAAAATAAGTAATTTAATATATACGTTGTTTGTGACAGACAAAAAGTCAATTATATTTAATTTAAATAAAATATTTTCAATTTGGTTTTTAAATTAAAAATAATTGAATATTGTTTCGTTATAATATATAAGTAATTATTTTTTACACAGTCTTATACTTATTTGTTAGTTTAGCAATTAGCAAATGTGTGCCACTATTTTAGTATTTAGCTAAAATGAAATATTGAAAAAAAAAAACAATCTACTTATGTGTCTGTGAATATTATTGCTGATAAAAAAAATAATTTTTATAATATCAGTGCCTTTTGTAAAAGAGACTGACTCAATTATATATTTCATTGAAAAATATTGTAGTTTTGTTGTTTAATTTTCTCCTACAGTTCTTGAGATCTTAAATGAAACATCTGGTAGGTATATACATACATACACAATCACACCATGTACCCAAAAGTGTGTGGCACAAACTCTTTTCATCATCCCGAAATCAGTCGCCTCCAAACATTCCTATCCAAACAAGCAACTTTCGCTTCATCCACATTCATAATTCCTCTCATACATGCTTTTTTATTCCTACTACTTGGAAACTTTCGCTCACGCAAGCCACTCTCTCAATCATACCACTCCAACTACTCATCGGTATATACAAAACTTATAAAATATGAATAAATAAATGAAAATAAATCTTATAAATATATTTCTGTTTTTTATTATTATTTCTGTATTTAGACATAATACGTTATTATAGTTTTTTTTTTTTTTTATTATTATTTAAATAATAAAATGAATTATATATTTATCAATAAGTAAGATAATCAAATATATTTTTTATGCTTAGCGCCTTACTATTATGCAAAGATAATTTTGAATTTTTTTTATTGAATCTTATCGATTTTGATGCCCTGAATCATTTGTTATATAACACTAACAGTGCACAAATATTATTTGAGGAGTAGATTTTCAAAATGCGTTTTGTCCAAATTCCATAATTTTCAGAACGAAGCAAAATTCATTGACAGAAAGTGATACATTTTTTATTAAATCTGAAAGTGCATTATGACACATGCGTATTGAATGTTCAAGTAACATTAAATATTTATTTCACACAAATACCATCACTAACTAAAAATTTTACATTTTGGACAAAATGCATTTTGAATGTCTGCTACTCATTTATGTTTTTAAATCAATTTTTAAATTTAGACCCAAAAATCGATCTACACAAACGCAATTTAAAACAACATATAAATTAAAACATTTTGTAATTTTTTATTGCATTTTTACATTTCATGTCATAATACACATTTTGAGAGTCACTGGTTTTTCAATATTTCTGCCACTACAGTGAAAACAGCAACATCACGGTTCTACATTTATACCCAGTTCTGTATTGTGAAAAAATTTTGCCTTTAAAAGACACTGAACTATACATATAAATATATATATATATATATATATATATATATATATACATATATAGTTCAGTGTTAAAAGATTAAAGCATATATAAATTTTTGTTTTCATATATACAATTTTATCGCACTGGTGTATGCATATTTTTAAAGAAT